>JANXHW010000002.1:122510190-123830690 GCA_026170595.1 Plestiodon gilberti rubricaudatus
TATTGCAGTGCGACGCGCAAAACTGAGGAGGAGGAGAATGGCAGGAACTATCCATAGGCTGGAATGTTGTTGTTGCTGCTGCTGATCTACAGAAAATGAAAGAAATCTGTCCCTACCACCATGAAAAAGAGAGGGCCTAATACTATAATCCTCTCCAGGGAGCCAGGGCAGGTGTCGGCAACAGCCCCCCCCCCCCAGGTGCTGAGCTCTCGACACATACCTGAGCTCTCGACACATACCCTTGGGTGCCCTGTATTGAAGCTGGCCCTGTCGCTGCCACTCTTTTCTCTCATATTCAGATTAATAATTGTGTGTACACACCCACACCCACACCCACCCACCCACCCACCCACCAAGTATTTCCCCTGGAGTCCATTTCCTTCTGAGCCCCTTCCTCAAAGTGCCTTCAGTAGCCAATGGATGGTATTGAACTACCCCTTTGCAACTGCCTGCAAGGTGTCTCCCAGATTAAAGCCTGTGACACACTGGCCGCGCTATGGTGCGTTGCATAGAGCAGCATCTGTGTGTGTCTTGTCTTTTACAAGATCGCACTGCAACGGGGGAGAGCTGCATTGCAGTGCGAGCAAAGTTGAACAAACTGAACTTCAGGCAATGAGAGGCCATGTTCGGTGCTGTGGGGGCGGGATGCCGAGCAACGCATTGGGCCAATTGGAGTTGAGGTTTTTTTTTAGCCAATCAGAACCGAGTTATATTTAGCCAATCAATCAATTGTATAGTCTCAGCACTGCTCCTTCTTCACAGCAAGCGACCAATCACTGGGGACCCGCAAGCGACCAAAGCAGCTCCGGTGTAGACAGGGTGCGTTGTAGACACGTCGGCTACTCACGCAACGCAGGCGGTATATTGCAGGCTTAAGAAGAGCGATAGGCTGGAGACAGGCCCTGGCTCTTACGAGTCAAACATTTTATGACAAAGGAATTGTTACCTGTGATGTAAGCACTCATTTCTTTTGACTCATTGTCGCCTTTGGTCAAACAGTTTTTTTGAAGCACCTCTGACGACTCTGAGACAGATATACACGACAAAGGCAGCAATGCCTCTTTCATTCCTCTGTCAACTCTCTGAAATAACTGTCTCCAACTGCAAGCTGGTTTTTTGGGTTGGGATATCTGCCAGTCGAAGCCAAATCTTAATGGATGAGCAAGGTGGACGTGTGCTGGGCTGTTTTGCTCTCCACCACCCTGCCCTCCTCCTCCTCCATGCTGCAGCTGAGTGACTGCATTCAGAATAAATGGAACTGGGGCCAGGCCTGGCGGCTGCTCTTCTCCTTTCAAGGGCAAGCAGCATATTGGGGTGGCACTTTGCTGGGGGAGGGGGAGGCTTCTCTGCAGTGCGTTGTCTAGCCGGTAATGTGGATGGTTGCCTGGCTCTTGCACTAATGCACAAGAGTGAGTTTGTTCGTAAGGGAGGCTGTGATTTTGCTTAGGAGTATTACGGTATTATTATTATTATTATTATTTATTAATAACAACAACAACAACAACAGTATTTATATACCGCTTTTCAACAAAAAGTTCAAATCGGTTTTAAGGGCTGCTTCATGTGTTCCAGATTAATGGATATCCCACCTATACCAGCGTTGTACTGTACTCTGTAATGTGTGAGGCAGATACATTTCTCTCTTCTTTCTTACATGGAAGGGAGGTGCCCAGTTCTCAGTGCATGGGAGGGGGGGAAGAAGGAGGTCTCTCTCCACGTTGTATGTTATCGTGGATAAACGCAGCACACTTGCTGATCTGTACCCTGTGAAGAAGTGGGCATTACGGAGGAATGTGGCACGTACACAACCCTGACTAATCGGATACAAAGGGGATGAGAAGTATGTCGGTGGGGCAGGTACCTTTTCTTTCAAGACACCTCTATGCTGAGCATGGGAAGCCCCACATTTGGACTAGCAACAAGCCACAGCCAGCCAGGTGGGCAGCAAACCTTTTAGCTGAAGCACATCTTGACACCGGTAGTTCCCTTTCTGAGCACAGGAGGATTGTGTGGTAGAGCCCTAGACAAACCTGGGTGTGGGGGGAATGGCCATTTAATTAAAACAGTCAATGTATATTAAGGAAAGTCTGAGAACCTGGGGCCAAGCTAGGGGGTTGGGTTTTTTTTAACCCCTTTTCAAGCTGATTCCTCAAAGCTCCTATTAGCTGCAGAGCAGAAAACATAAGGGCACAAAAATTGTTCCTCTGTGTATTCCCCTCCACATCAATTAACAGTATTGTAAGAGGTATGTGATGTGAATTAGAGCTAAGGCACAGGAAGGATGCATTAGGAACACACACACACACACACACCAACCATGACCCCGATCCCAGTCAGATGCATGGCTGCTTTTTTGAAAAAGGTGCCGGGAGATTCAGTTGTGGCGCTGTCCGGCCCAAGGACCGGCAGTCTGCATCTCGGCTCCCCCCCCCCATGTAGAACCCTGACACCATCAAAGGCTCCTTCCTGTGTGGTAGCAACAGAAGCTTTGGCAGGACCCTCTTTTCAGTCTACTTCCAAGGACTGTTCAAACCCCAATGCCCTGCCAATAGACGGCAACAGAAGCGGTCGCAATAGCTGCTCAAGTGCATGGGCGGGTCTGTCTGTCTGCTTCTCCAAAGCCTCAGCTGCTCTTCATGTGGTAGGGAAGGGGTTTAAAGAGCCTTTGGCTCCGCCCACTGACGCAAGCAATGTGACTGGCCCTTCAGTCCTTATTCATGTTTGACATGTGGCCCCTGGTTATAAGCAGTTGCCCAGCATGGGTGTGCAGGGGGGTATTAACCCATGGCCGGGATCCTAGGCTTTCAGGCATTTTGGGTCCCCTTCAGCACTTCAATCTTTCCAAACTCTTTGGTGAAAGATAAGGGGATTAACTGGATTGGCTGAATCACAGCCAGTTCCTCTCACTCTCTATAGAGACAAAAGGCAGAAGTTAGTGCAGCATCTCTGACTGTGATCCATAACTGGGACATTCTGGGACATTGACGGGCGACACCGGGCCCCAAGGCTGAAGCCTAGTCAGCGTTATGGATAATACACCCCTGGGGATGTGCACGTGCCCTTCCTCAGCATGCCAGAAAATGTCCACCTGCCAGAACAAGCAAGTTATCAACAAGGCCTGGAGGACTCTCTTGATGATCTGAGCTTTCAAGCACTTTGCCTACAGCAGGGGGCTTCAAACTTTGATCTAGTGAAGCCAGCTAAGGCCAGAACAACACGGTCCGCGGGAGATCTGGGCCTCTGCTAAACAGCTGCAAGGTGGCAGGGTGGAGAGATGATTTGATGTGGAGGGTAGGAGGGGCCCTTGGCCCTTCCTACCCCCACCACCCCACATCTGCCACTCTTCCCCTGCAATACCTTCCCCCAGCTGGATGTCCCTACAATGCTGCAGACAAGCACTCCAAATCCTAGCCTGGTGGAAAGAAGGGGGTTGCGGCGGGGAGGGGAAGGAAGTAACAGGCAGGCCGCGTATTTAGTATCCCCTCTCCCACCTCACTGTTTCTCTACCCCGCATACAAATATGTGTAAAAATGGGAGTTGTCCTATAAGGTCCCAATAATGAAAATTCCTTACAGCAAAGTGTTTTTGGCCACAGATACCAATGACTGGAGAGATCTTTAGATGTAAAATAGTAAAACAAGGTTTGGAATTTGGGCTGGGGGAGGAGACGATCCAAGAGGGGGGGAACCAGGTGTGTAGGCTGGTGTTGTGGGCCACCTAGTGTATTTAGGGAGCACATCTAGCTTAGTTCTTAGAAACCTGGGCAAAGATGCCCAGCTCAGCAAACCGAGATCCTTGACCATATATATAAATTCTTTACAAAGGCTTCCAAAGGAGAAGGTGAGGTGTGTAAAAAGGGAACCTTGCCAACTGTTCTATTGCTATGCACATATGTCGGAGAGAGAGGGAAGAAGATAGTGTTTTGTATGCCTCTCACGTGAGGGATCTCGTTTCTGTCCCATGGGAGAAAGTGGCTGAGGCTTTAATTTGTTTGTTTGTGAATGGGTGATTAATATATTACAGAGTTGATTAGACTGAATTTGCTTAAATATATCAGCCTTTTTTGTGACTATTGCATCTAATTTGGAGTTGCATCTGTATTTTGCAGAGGGGTTTTTTGACTTTCGGGGCTGCCAGTTTCCTATCCCTTGTAAAATCTCAGGGTCATAAGCCAGGGAGTTTTCCTCCTGGGGCTAATAGCCAGTGCTTGAATAACAGGGGAGCAGAGGGGGTCTGTCACTCTTACCTTTTGTGATGGCTAAAGTTCCAGCTAAAGTTGGGCTATGGGGGGCATCATTTGGCTAAAACTGAGTAACTAGGGGTTGTGGCTTTCATTAAGGGCCTCTCTATTCCTCCCCCCATAAATCGAGCGCTGCTAATGACTTCGTTTTTGTGTGTGTGTGGGGGGGTGACTTTTCAAATACCCTTCCCCATTCGCTACAGCCCCAATTCTTGTTGAGAACCCTTGTCCTGTGCAGGTAATAGAAGCAAGTCCCATTATGTTCAACGGGGCTTACGCCCAGGAAAAGTGTGTATAGGATTGCAGCCTTAATCCTTTCATTGAAAAAGACAGTACTGGTAGCACAAATGACAAATTTAGCATCACATCTGGTTTGACCCTTAATCTAAGTGGTACTCTTACGGCGCAATCCTAAATGGCCGCCGCTGCATCCTGTGAGAATTGTGGCCTGTGCCGGCGCATCCTGGGCTCACCTTGGGGGAAGGGGACGTCCCGTTCCCTCGGTGTAAGCAGCGTGGGTCCCAATGGGCCTCCTCGGATGCACACCAGCCCCTTTGGCTGGCACACAACCGGGGAGGCTGTGTAAGGCCAGCCTGGGCTGGGAAGGAGCATAGGATATCGGTGCAACTCAGTGCCGATATCCTTGCCCCCTTCCAGCCCGCGCCGGCCAATGACCCTCTCCCTCGCCACCCTTGCCCTCCCTCCCCACGCCCTCCTGCCACCCGGCGCAGCACTCGCCTGCTTGGAGTCCGTCCGGCGGCTGAGTGAGCGGCGCCGGCCTCGACACCAGCATCGCTTACTCACAAGGTGCAGTGTCCGATATGGTCGGGCTGTCAGCTTCCATCTTCCCTGTCACGCATGTGCGCACAGTGAACAGAACTCCGGCAGGCTAGCTCTGGCGCCCCTGTTGTGATGATGGGCCTCTGTGGTAATTGCCAATCAATGTCGGAAATTGGTCTAAAAATAGCAACAAATCTCAGCAGCAACATGACATTCCACTTGCCAAACGGGCTTGTTGCAGCTCCAAAATAGAGATGCATCAGGAAGATGGGGAGACGGGGGACAGAAAGGCAAGGTTATTGCAGCAGCATGCCTCCTTCCTCTTAATAGAAAGCTAAGGTGTATAGGGCTCTCTGATTTCCAAACTTGAAGAGCGTTGTTGTTCAGTCGTTAAGTCGTGTCCGACCCTTCGTGATCCCATGACCCATATCCCGCCAGGCCTTCCTGTCCTCCACTATCTTCCTGAGTTCGCTCATTTCCATGTTCGTTGCATCGGTGATGCTGTCTAACCATCTCATCCGTATAATTGGAGGGGTGTCTGTGTGCACCCACAGTTTCATGAACCTGCTGTCCAAGCATGGAATTTTTACCTTAGACCTGGAATTCTGCATAAAGAGAATCGCGGCTTTTTCGTCTTTGTTTCAAACACAAATTTATTTTAGAACGGAGACTGTTATAACCGGCAACTATTTTGCAACTAGAGGTTAATACGGGTAATGGGAATAATTCACAAATTACAGGGGGAAAACGGAACATCAACACACGTTGGAAAACAAGACAAGAAACATACGGATTGACAGTGACTCTGAATGAGGTTTATTGCAGGTGCTCTTTGCAGGATCAGCAACCCTGCAAGAAGGGAGCTCAAAGTTCCGCAGCGTTTACGTCAGTTATAACAACGAACAGCACGAGGCGTTTGACAGTTAACATCTACTAAGCCTTGGGAAGCCCCCAGAAGATGTGTTTGGATTAAAACACGAAACGTCGGGTCCTCAGCGGTTCAGTTTTTTGGGTTTGATTCATGTCTTTTGTCCGTGGTGTATTTTGCTTCATTCTACCCGGATAAATCGGTACTGTTTCAAATCGGCTGGCTCTCTACCTTTTTTTCACTCCTCACTATGACCGCATTACCCATATTAACCTCTAGTTGCACAAATTTATTCATTCATTTTTATTTAATGAGTTTATAGTCTGCCTTTCCCAAGCCGAAGCAAATGCCCAAGGCAACTTACAAAGTTCTGTAATAAAATGTACAATGTATACAAACAATGAGTAAAATATTAATAAAAACAATAAAACCATGGGGGGGCAAGTCATTGCAGTTCTGCGCCTGCGCTAAAGGAATGGTGCCCGGTGCAGTTAGCGCAGGCGCAGAGCTGCAAGGACTTGCGCATGCGCAGAACGAAGAAGTTCTGGGCGCTTGCCGGAGGAAGCTCGCCCCGGGCGCCCAGACTTCGGGGCGCTTCCGATCGGCTTACAGATAACAACTATGTGGGGAGAAAGCACACACTACACTCACAGAGGCCCGTTTAACATTAAAAACCCCGGGAAAACAGTAAAAAACAGATTTAAAAAAGAAAAAAAGGTTTCGAAAACGAAACCTAAGGAGGTCCGCGCCCCCCCCAGGAGGCCTCAGCGCCCTACGCCCTGGGGCCCCCCGCCCCCCCGCCCCATATCAGACGATGCTTCTGGGGAAAGCTATTTGGTCCAGAAGGAGGCAGCAGAACCAAAACACTATTACAGAGACACAGACATCAGCCCATCACCCAAAGGCCAGACAAACATTTTGAGCCCTTGCCGAAAAGCCATGAGTAAGGGGGTAGTTCTTAATACCCCCAGTGTGGAATTCCATAATTGTGGTGCCACTACAGAGAAGGCTTGCCCCCGTACTGCCATCCCTCTAACTTGGGACAATGGCAGCACTTGTAGGAGAACCACCTATTGTGGCCAGAATGTATGGGGGAAGATGGTCCCTCGGATAACCTGGACCTAAACCGTGAAGGGCTTTAAAGGTCAGTACCAGCACCTTGAATTGGGCCTAGAAACGAATAGGCAGCCAGTGCAGTCGCCAAAGCAGCGGTTCAACAGAGTCAAACCGCCTAGCTCCAGTGGCCACCCAGACCGACGCATAGTAAATTCAAGTTACTAGACCAGAGGTGGCCAACCTTCCACCACTAAGGCTACTGTGTTCTTAAGAGGTGTGTAGAAGACAGAATCTTGGCAGCTGTAAGTGCTGATGGTGCTGCTAAAGCAGCTGCACCTGCTGAAATGCCCTTACCTATACTACCATTTAAAGGGCCAGCATTCATGTTGAAAGGTTGGCCACCACTGTACTAGACCTTAAGATGGCTTTAAAAAAACAAAAACCTTGAAAGCCTGTGGGCAATGCCTGGCAATGGGTGAGGGATGACCCAAGCAGAATCTCCAGTGGTTAGGGAGCTGGCCTTTAATGCCCTGTATCGCAATTTTCCTTTCTGTTTTCATACAGACTGACTTTGAGAATGCATATTGACATCTGGCTGACCTGTGTAGGCCACAGAATTCAACTTTTCATGCTGCAAAACTCTTGACCAATTTATTTAAGCACAGAGCACACACATTTGTGGATATAACATAGAAATGGGTCATTAGTTCAACACTGTAGGCCCCATCAAAGCACGGTTTAATAATTGCATATTGAGTTGCCTGCAATTAGCACTAATTTTGCCTATGATTTTTCATGAACCTAGCAGGCAGAGGAGAAGAATAGTAGCTTAGTGACAGTTTGCATGCTTCAGTCTCGGGAATTTCTACTGAAAAGATCTCTAGGAGAGCAGACCCTGGAGAGTGCCTGTTAATTGGGGTTGACAGTATCGAGGGAGGTGGGTCCAGTCTGGCCATTTGACTCAGCATCTCATGTCCCTCCACATAATCTTTGGATGGTTGGTGTGGCTACATTGCACATCTTTTCTTATTGGTTCTGTCAAGTGTGAGGACCTCCTCTCAATCCCCCAAACCATTTTGTTGTATGGATTTAAGATGTAAAAGAAAACATTGATAGTCCTGCAGTTAGTCAACGGACAGGGGCAAGTAGCGTGTGAGTGTGAGTGTGAGTGTGAGTGTGAGTGTGAGTGTGAGTGTGAGTGTGAGTGTGAGTGTGAGTGTGAGTGTGATCACTAGTGACCAAAATTGTAGAAACTTTGTGTTTATGAATAATAAATATGAATAATACCATCATGGTATATATTATTCGATGTGTGATTTCATGCAGAATGTAATGGAACTAACCATTTTGAATTATCTACATGCTATCGAACGTTATGGACAAAGAACCGAAAAAAGAAAGCACAACTGTCTTATGTAACAAGTGGATTTCGTTAACTCAAAACTGACCAATGAGACTGATTGTTCCAAGAGCCACTGAGGTGTTATGACACAGCATTGAACCAATATGGTGTTAGTATGAATCAGCTCTCAATTCCAGGTGTCAGAGCTAATATTAGAACTCTTATTCAGTTGTGTGAGTGTCATCAAGTTGGCCACTGGTTTTTTGTTGGTTTCTGATTTGTGGGTGACCTCACCTGTATTGTTTGCACAGTATAGTAAAATAAAGAAAGTTAAGGGTGGTGGTGGTGACGCCATGAGTTTCCGGACCGGGTGACACCAACCCTAATGTCACCACTGGGGTGACGCGATGAACTTTCATTGTGACCCAAGCCCTAGTGATGCCTCTGGTGGTGAACACCTCTGTCAATCGTGAGTAAGAGAGCTGGTTGAAGTCGAGGGCAGGAATTGGGAGTGTAGCACTATCATGTCTGTCTATGCTGTTTTCCTTGCCTTTGTAGTGGGCCCTAAACTGTCTAAGGGCCCAATCTTATTCAACTTTCCAGTGCTGATGCAGCTCCGAGATAAGGGAAGAAACGTTCCCTTATCTTGAGAAGGCCTCCGACTGTCCCCCCCCACCACAGGATGCAGCACACGCCCCATTGACATGGCTGAACAGCGCTGGAAAGTTGGATAGGATTTGGCCCTAAATCATGCACACCTATGTGCCTCCTTCTGCATTGAGATCTTTACATTTTTTCCTTTTCTTTACCATGCTTAGGTCTATGAGAGTACAAAGTAGAGCCTTTTCCATTATGGTACCCACTCTTTGGGCCTCCATGCTAAGGAAAATCCTCCTGGCTCCTTCAGTGTACACTTCTCATTGTACCTCCTCTCTCTAACTTCCTTCAGATCCCTTCTTAAAACTAATCTTTTCTGTTACACCTTTGACATTAGACAGAAACAAACATGTAGGTTTCCCCTGTTTCTGCCTCCAGTCCTCCTCCCTTCCTCCATTTTCTTCCTTGTGCCAATGCCTAGGTCAGGGGTGTCAAATAGAAGGCCCGCAGGCCGGCTACGACCCCTGGAAACTCTTTATCCTGCCCACGTGATAATTGGGTTCTCCCTGTGCTGCCCTTTCAGCAGCACCGCTTTTGTCGAGGCTCTGAGAGGGAGAGACAGAAGGAGGCCTCAGAAGGCAAGGAACACTATGGGGGAAGGGGTAGGTCAAGAGGGGTCAAAGAGGGAGATGGTGCTGGGACAGCCCAATTATCACACGGGCTGCCCTTTCAGTAGAACAGCTTCTGCCGAGGCGACACCTCCCACAGCACCTCTCAGCTGCTGAGCTGCAAAGTGACACCTCGGCAGAAGTGGCACTGCTGAAAGGGTGACCCGTGTGATAGTTGGGCTCTCCCACAACGTGATATTTGAGCTCTCCCATATTTTGAAAATGTGATCAAGATTTGCATATTTTCTCTACTGTCATTTGCAGCTAATGAGTTCCTACATGAGAACAAAGTGCCTATTTCTGGCCATCATCTGCTTAATGATGTCACTTCCTGCTTAATGATGTCACTTCTGGCCCTCAAGCAGGCTCCATGAATGCTATTCAGTCCACTGTATGAAATGAGTTTGATACCCCTGGCCTAGATCGTAAGTCCCTCAGGGCAGGGAGCTGTCTTCTCTCATTCCTGGGAGTGTGCCGTGTAGGGAGCTGTCTTCTCTCATTCCTGGGAGTGTGCCATGTATGTGGATGGCAGTATATAAATTAATAACTGTTTTTGTTCTCAAGGGTGTTTGATGTATTTTGTTGGTTGCCGGCAATATTTATTTAGACAGTACTGCTTTTGGTTTTTAGTGTTCATGGGTTTTTAATATATAATCTGTGCTGCATGTCACTTTTGAGCACTTGTGAGCGGAAGCACGACTCCCAAACGTTATGACTTGGAAAGCTGAGCGTGCATGGTTTCTGCCTTTCAAGAGTTGATTTTTATTTACTTAAAATATTTAATAGCCTACTTTTTCTGTTTAAAATAAAACTTCTGGGGCAGTTTACAGTACAAAAATTAAAACTTTAATAGAAACATCCACTAAAAATAGCAGGGTGGCAGAGAGAGAGGGAGAGGGGTGTGTCAAGGTCCATTCTCTGATCATATTTTAAAAAAAGATTGAAATGCTTGAGGGAATTAAAGTTGTTGCCTGATAATACAAAGACGAGGCACTGTGCCAGGTTTGCCTCTCTGAGGAGAGAGTGCCAGAGGTGAGGCACCACCACCAAGGAGACCCTGTCGCTGGCTGCCTCCTAGCTCTCCTCAGGTGTAGGCCAGGGGTACCCCAGCCATTATGTCATCTGAAGGGCTCGCTGCAGGCAGCAGTATGGTGCAGGTGGCAAACTGGCATGCATGCTTTGGCCACATGCGTTGCCTGGCCCCATGTTCTGGCTACTGCCCCATCTCCTTGCTTGCTCCGTTGGTTGATGAGTGGGGGGGGGGTCTTGCCACCACTTCTATATGGCTTGGAGCAGAGCGGTTCCACTTCCAGGATCCTCCCCACTACCAGTTTCAAAGAAGCAGCGCTGGAGGAAGACGAGGGCAGTGGGTGATGGATGGGTGCTGGCTGGACTCAGCTGCTGGTGGTACTTGAGTTAATGCTGGTGCTGAGGGGTGCTGGTTCGCACAGGATATTGGTGCTGGTGTTGGTGAGGCCAGCAGAACTTGGCATCATCTTGGGCCATCCCTGGTGGGGGCAGACAAACAAGGCCCCTGAAAGTTGCCCTGGCACTTGGGCAGCTCCATGTGTGAGTAGGTAATCCTCTAATCCATCCAGATTCAAGCCTATACAGACCTTTAAAATCAGGACTTTAAACGGGACTTGGAAATGGACCAGCAGCCAATGAAGCTATTTAAGGACTGGTGAGATGTGTTCTGTTTGACAAGTCCTGGGTCGGCAGTGTAGCAACAACGTTCTGAACCAACTGGAGTTTCTGAACAGTGTTTGGATGCAATATCTGAAAAGCCATTAAGTGAAAGCAGAGGATTCTACTGAAAACCCATGTAAATACGTTGAGAGCTGCACTAGACCAGGCTTTTGGCTCTAGAAATCCCCATATTGCTCTTGTCTTCTGTGTGATGAGGATCATGTATCTCCCCTACCTTCTTTTTGTTGTTGTTCAGTCGTTAAGTCGTGTCCGACCCTTCGTGATCCCATGAACCATATCCCGCCAGGCCTTTATTTTAAGTAGCTCAGCTGGAATATTATCATCTCCGCTAGCTTTGTTGTTAGTAATGCTACCTAAGGCCCACTTGACTTCACTCTCTAGGATGTCCGGCTCTGGGTCAGTGACCACACCAGCGTGGTCATCAGGAACATTAAGATCTTTCTTGTATAGTTCTTCTGTGTATTCTTGCCATCTCTTCTTAATCTCTTCTGCTTCTGTTAGGTCCTTGCCTTTTTTGTCCTTTATCATGCCCATCTTTGCACAAAACGTTCCCTTGATATCTCCAATTTTCTTGAAGAGATCTCTAGTCCTCCCCATTCTGTTGTTTTCCTCAATTTCCTTTTATTGTTCATTTAAGAAGGCCTTCTTATCTCTTCTTGCTATTCTCTGGAAATCTGCATTCAGTTGTTTATATCTTTCCCTTTCACCCTTGCTTTTCGCATTCCTTCTTTCCACAGCTATTTGTAAAGCCTCATCTGACAGCCACTTTGCCTTCTTGCATTTCTTTTTCTTTGGGATGGTTTTAGTTGCTGACTCCTTTACAATGTTACGAACTTCCGTCCATAGTTCTTCAGGCACTCTGTCTACCAGGTCTAATGCCCTAAATCTATTCTTCACCTCCACTGTATACTCATAAGGGATATGGTTTAGGTCATATCTGACTGGTCTAGTGGTGTTCCCTACATTCTTCAGTTTAAGTCTGAATTTTGCAATAAGAAGCTCATGATCTGAGCCACAGTCAGCTCCAGGTCTTGTTTTTACTGATTGTATAGAGCTTCTCCATCTTTGGCTGCAAAGCACATAATCTATCTGGTTTCGGTATTGACCATCTGGTGATGTCCATGTGTAGAGTCGCCTCTTGTGTTGTTGGAAAAGAGTGTTTGCTATGACCAGCGTGTTCTCTTGACAGAACTCCGTTAGCCTTTGCCCTGCTTCATTTTGCGCTCCAAGGCCAAACTTGCCTGTTGTTCCGTTTATTTCTTGATTTCCTACTTTAGCATTCCAGTCTCCTATGATGTAAAGGACATCTTTTTTGGGTGCTAGTTCTAGAAGGTGTTGTAGGTCTTCATAGAACCGGTCAACTTCATCTTCTTCGGCATCAGTGGTTGGGGCATACACTGTAATGTTGAATGGTTTGCCTTGGATTCGAACTGAAATCATTCTGTCGTTTTTGAGGTTGCACCCCAGTACTGCCTTTCCCACTCTTTTATTGA
Source organism: Plestiodon gilberti rubricaudatus (assembly GCA_026170595.1). Lineage (NCBI taxonomy): Eukaryota > Metazoa > Chordata > Lepidosauria > Squamata > Scincidae > Plestiodon > Plestiodon gilberti. The sequence goes on from JANXHW010000002.1 coordinate 122,522,945, forward strand.
CTATGAGGGCTACTCCATTTCTTCTAAGGGATTCATGCCCACAGTAGTAGATATGATGGTCATCTGACTTAAATTCGCCCATGCCCGTCCATTTTAGTTCGCTGATTCCCAAGATGTCAATGTTCAATCTTATCATCTCATTTTTGACCACATCCAGCTTGCCTTGATTCATAGACCTCACATTCCATGTTCCTAAGCAGTATTGCTCCTTGCAGCATTGGATTTTCCTTTCAACCTCAGACACATCCACAGCTGGACGTCCTATTGGCTTTGGCCCAACCGCTTCATTCTTTCTGGGTCTACTTGGAATAGTCCTCCACTCTTCCTCAGTAGCATATTGGACACCTTCCGACCTGAGGGGCTCATCTTCCGGCGTCATATCTTTTAGCCTTTTGGTACTGTTCATGGGATTTTCTTGGCAAGGTTACTGGAGTGGGTTACTGGAGTGGGTTGCCATTTCCTTCTCCAGTGGATCACTTTTAGTCAGAACTCTCTGCTACGACCTGTCCGTCTTGGGTGTCCCTGCACGGCATAGCTCATGGCTTCATTGAGTTACGCAAGCCCCTTCGCCACGACGAGGCAATGATCCATGAAGGAGTACCTTCTTTTAGGTACTGTATATTGACTGGCTTAGTGGCTCCCCATTTTAGTGGCATCTGATTAAGTATTGCCTATGACAGTGATGGCGAGCCATTTGGGCTTGGTGTGTCAAAGGTTTTGAAAATGCCTAACTAGACTCTGCTGGTGTGTTGCCCCCCCCCCATAACTTTTAATAGTACTTTGATTATTGCTACTTTTAATAGTAATTTTGAATTGAACTGAAAACAACTATAGAACACATTGCATTTTATTTAACATCAATTAGTGACATTTTTGTGGCTGAGTTTTACTAGAGAATAATTTGAAAGAGTTCTGCCAAAATCCCTGCCCTAAATGTTTGACAAGCCTGTAAAACTTTTGTGAAAATGTAAGGTGTGTCGGGGCCCTGGGGGAAACGCTGGCGTGTCACCCAAAATGACCTTGCGTGTTACCTGTGACACACGTGTCATAGGTTTGCCATCAGGGGCCTATGATGTCTTTTGAGAATACTGTACTATACATTTGCTAGCTACCATTGCTGCCACTTCATGCCTTTTTCTGGGTTTTATCTATCACTTGGGTCTCTCTCTCTCTCTCTCTCTCTCCCCCTCACTCTTACCCAAAGTGTGATCACTGGAAACTTCTGTGATTAGAGCTGCTTAATCATCCTGGGTGCAGGGAGAAGCTTATAGGGGCTTGTGCCTTAAGCCGGCCTCACACCGCAGGTGTTTTGCTTCGTTGCATCCCGGAGTAGAATTGGCCCAAGGCATTGCTCCGTGTCCCACCCCCACAATGCCAAACGCAGACTCTCATTGGCTGAAGCTTGATTTATTCAACTTGGAACGCACCAGAACGACCTTCGGCCAATGAGAGGCCACGTTTGAGAAGCAAGACTCGTGCGGTTTGATACAGCTATTAAGGGTTGAGAGTGAGGCCTGGCCAAGACATGCAGCAGGATGTGATCCTGAAGTGGTAAAGTAGTAGACTATAGCAATTGAAGCTGCAGGGGGGAAATGGATTTTTGATATCCTGCTACATTAAAAAAAAAATTATCTGCAAGTAGAAAATTAGCACAGCAGGGAGACAGCTAGCCTAGAATCATTCTCCTTAATGTACTAGTAGTTTTTTCATTGCTGGGAGTTTAGGTTTATTTACATGGGAGAGCATTCAAAACTGTTATTCAACAGCCTGAAGTGGTCCAGTCCAGGGGTTCTCAACCAGTGGTACTCGTATCACCAGTGGTACTTCAGCCGATTAGTGGTGGTACTTGGACCGCCGGAACCCTACTCCGACACGGCATTTTTGGTGCTGCGTTTTCACTCGAGAGGCTCCTACCTTTGACTGAGCTTCTCGGGAACGCTGAGAAGGACCCTCCCACCCGCCCAGATCCTCCTACCTGTGTTTTCTGGCCTCTGAAAACCCAGAAGTAACTGGTAATGATGTCATCACCAGTCGCTTCCAGTGGTACACAGCAGGAGAGGTGGTACTCTGCCAGAAAGGGGTTGAGAACCCCTGGTCCAGTCCATTCTATGACCTCAGGATTCCACCACCTTAATCTGCTGCAGGTGCTTAGTCCAGAAGTGAAGACCAGCATGGATGCATAAATGCTTGTAATTTATTTATTTTTTTAAAGGTCATCTCCCTATCACATCTCTTTGGGGGCTGACTTGGCTGTACCATAAAACAATGATGGAACCAACCACATGGGTGACTGAGTGATGTCCAGGTGAGCTGTGTGATTGAAGACTGGCAAATACCTGCCCTGTCCTGTCCCACTTTTTTTTTTAAGCCAGGGACTAATACCTGTTCCTAGTAAAACACTGCCCTTGCTTTGACTTGGGGGGGGGGATATTGGGGGTGTCATAAAGCATGTGTGGAATTACTGGAATTCTTCAGGTTTCAGTCCCTTCTCCTGGGTTGCTGGTTGGCCTGGTCGTGGCTGGCTGCTAGTTAGAGCTGTCATTTCACAGACTGGAAAGTAGCCAGTTCTGTTGCAAGCAAAGTGCAAGAAGCTGTACTTTATGGGGATGGGGCCATAGCTCAGTGTTGGAGCATTTGCTTTGCCTATAGAAGGTCCCAGGTTCAATCCCCAGCATCTCCAGCTAGGAGAAAGACCCCTGTCTGAAGCCCCAGAGGGCTGCTGCCAGTTGATGTAGAGAAGAATCTGACTCGGTAGAAGGTTGTTCATGGGGGGACGGGACAGACACATCCAGTGCCCTGCTCCTCTGCCATCCATCTCATAGCCACCTATCCAAGAAAGGAATGCTGCTAACTCTGTTTGAGTTGGAAGCTGTACAGACACAGTCTGATACAACAGAAAAATTAAGAGAGTGTTCCATTTGAAAGAAAAACAAAAACTCTTCTTCTACATGTTGCTTCATGAACCAGTGCAGGACAGGCAATTGCAGAGTATCAGTAAATAAATACAAACTGAAGCATGCAGAGAAGCAACAGATGTGGAAAGGGACAGACTTGTCTCTTTCTGACTCACAGCCCATTCCAACCCAACTCCTCCGCATGTCTGGCATAAGAGTGGCCTAAGTTCAGCATAAGTTCGACATAAGTTATGTCTGAGTTATGTCAGAGTTATGCCTGAGTTAGGCAGGCTGCAGTTTCTGTGGCCCAGCACCACCCCAGGATCCAGGCAACACTTACCTCCCAGGCAGGCAGGCTCTCCAGGCTCCGTGTCTGGCTCGGGCATGTGCAGGCCTCTGTCTTCATGTGTCGGTGTCCATGGCAGCTGCCGCAGTGTCAGTCGCAGCCCGGTCGCAAAGGGGCCGCAGGCATGGGGGTTGCACCAATCATGTGGTGGGCGCAGGGCAGGTGACAGGTGAGCGAGGTGCCTGAGCCAGCCGCCACAGGGCACCCTGTGCAGTAGCCGCCTGCTGCAGGGGAGAGTGGCTGTCCCCTCCCTCCTGCAGAAGGCGATGCCACCCCCAAGCCACGTTGATGCTGCACTGGGGGTGAGCGGGGGAGGGAAGGGAAGGGGAGGGGGGTGGGAACGTCACACACAAGGGGGGTCTCATGAGGACTAGAACTGCCTCTGACATGACTCGCCCGTGCGCTGCCTGAAGCCCTGGGCCTCCAGGGCCGTGGCTATGCCCATAAAGAAGGCAGCCCGGTGTGCTTTCTGCTCCGTGCCCCAGCCATGACCGAGAGATGCCATGGGCTTGTCTGCTGCGAGCGTGAAGGGCTCACGCAGCTCATCACGACCCTAGTTGGGGCGACTACGGCGCCTCGCGGCAGGCGCTCTGGCAGGGTGGGGGGTTGCCAGCTGCCAGCATCAGGGAGTGGGAGGGGAGGCAGACACAGACAGGCAGACAGGGGGTGCTGGGGAGGGGCACGGGTGGGTCAGAAACAGACAGATAGACAACAAGGCTGGTGGGAGAGAGATACAGGGAGAGGGGTCTGCAGAGACCAATAGGGACACAGGGGGCGCTCCGCAGATGAAGGCGATGCAGAAACTGGCGCCTCTTATGCAGACGGACGTTGGGCGGAAGCCACACAGAAACAGGCGGACCATGGGCGGAAGTGGCTTCGTGACGGGCGGACCATGGGCGGACGTGGCTTCGTGACGGGTGGACGCCCTGGCGGGTGAGATCTCCGGTTGCCGAGCAGCCACTACACAGACGCAGCGGCCACAAGCGGCCCCGCTGTGGGCTCCGTGGCACCTGTCACTGTTTGCCTGCCTGAGAGGCCCCCCAACTCCCCCCTCCCCTCTGTGCCATGGGGGTCTGGCAGCCCCCCTGCTGTGTTCTCCCTGGGAAGGAAGTGACAGTCCCTGGATGGGATTCATGCAGGGGCTTCAGTGCTGGGGGCTGTCTTTGTGTGGGGGGCAATGCTTGTGTAACACTGGGCACATATTTGTCAAGGGGGCTCTGCCCGAGGGGCATCTTTATTGTTCTGGAACGTTAGCTGAGATGGCCAGGCGAGGCTGCCAGGGGTAGTCACAGCAGCCACTCTGAAAGCAGCAGCAGCAGCAGCACACGTGCCCCATGGACCTGGAGATGCAGGCTCTTCCCCTGTGGAACCACAGCCTGCTCCATAGAAAGGGGAGGGACAGCAAGTACGACAGCCAGGGAGGTGGAGCAGCAGCGCCGGCAGCTGAGGAGGGGTGCAGGGCTGGCTCCCTGACCTCTGGCAGCATCGAGGCAGACGACAGTGGGGCACCCTGCCTGGAGCCCCAGGGGTGCTCCCAGGAAGGTAGGTGGTAGTGGACGTTCCTGGGGAGACCAAAAACAAGGGGGTGTTACATAGCAGCTGGTGTGTGGTAGCAATCACCATTGAAGAAATGCCAGTGTGTAGGTTGCAAAAGCCTGCAGGGAGAGAAATAAAACACAGCTGATAGGTGTGACACACATAGCATGGTCTGAGCTGCTTACCTGGGTGTAAGGCGAGCATGATCCTGTAAGGGAAACGGGTCAAAGAGAGAGAAGACAACACATATATTGGGTCACAACCATGGCAATCCTAGCAATACTGACCTGTCAGTTGACCCTGTGGAGAAAAGGGGGGGGGAGAACAGCTGGTGTCTACAGAAGGTTAACAGCACCGCACTCGTGGTGTTGTCTGCTCACATGACAACAGGCGGCAATCAGACACAACAGTGGTAAAGCGGCATGTATCCTATATATCAGAGGTGGCCAACCTTCCACCATTAAGGCTACTGTGTTCTTAAGAGGTGTGTAGAAGACAGAATCTTGGCAGCTGTAAGTGCTGATGGTGCTGCTAAAGCAGCTGCACCTGCTGAAATGCCCTCACCTATACTTCCATTTAAAGGGCCAGCATTCATGTTGAAAGGTTGGCCACCACTGCTATATATCATAGCAGGCATTGCAGGCAGGCATCAGACTACTCATTGGTAAAGAAGCATTTCAGAGAAGGCATTGCAGGCAGACATGAGAGGGCACATTGGTAAAGAGGCATTTCAGAGAAGGCATTGCAGGCTGACATGAGACTACTCATTGGTAAAGAAGCATTTCAGAGAAGGCATTGCAGGCAGACATGAGAGGGCACATTGGTAAAGAGGCATTTCAGAGAAGGCATTGCAGGCTGACACGAGACTACTCTGGTACAGAGGCATTTCAGAGAAGGCATTGCAGGCAGACATGAGAGGGCACATTGGTAAAGAGGCATTTCAGAGAAGGCATTGCAGGCTGACATGAGACTACTCATTGGTACAGAGGCATTTCAGGGAAGGCATTGCAGGCAGACATGAGAGGGCACATTGGTAACGAGGCATGTATCTGGAGGTCTGGGGCTGGGCTTTTGTGGGAAAGAGGCTGGGAGGGCTGGGTGCTGATAGGCTCCCTATCTTTGGTATAACTCTGTCCGTTTCCAGACCTTGCTGCCACAACTCCGACATAACTCTGACATAACTCAGGAGTAGGGTGTTAGAACTTTTCAGGAGAGGGCTGGAGTGGGTAAGGTAAAATGGCTCCTATGGGTCTCCTCGAATTTGTGTCCACCTTTTTGGTCGAACTAAAATTTGTGTCAACATTTGTGTTGGAGGGGGCGTGTCTGTGCTTGCCAGGGTCTGGAATCCAAAGTTAATTGGTTGCCGCCCCTGTTACTCCCACGGTCCGCCCCTGGAACACCCACTTTTATGTTGACTTTATGTCCTTTGTCCTAACTTTGACATAACTTCGACGTAACTTTTACTTTATGTCCTTCGACATAACTACGACCTAACTTCGCCCTAACTTCGCCGTAAATGGTCACGTTCCAGACATAACTTCGCCCTAAACGACTTAGGCTGACTTTAGGTCTGACTTGTGCTGCTTAGCCCTTGGGTTGGAATGGGCTGCCCAACACATAGGATGAGAAAAGATGCTACAAAGACTATGCAAGGGTCCCCCTTCCTATGTGAAGAGCTGGCACGCTTTGCTTAATCTGCGTTCAGACGGGTTACTATAAACCCTGTGATAGGAAAACTGAAACCAGTTTCAGCTCCAATTAATCCCTGGTTTTTGGCTTGGGGTGGGAGGAAGGAGCGAGGAGTAGATCCATTCCATCAAGTTCAGTTGCCTGACAGGCAGGCACAGATTGCAGCAGATTTATAGATACCACCGATGGGTCAGGGTTACCATTGTGATCCCCTCCAAGTCAGGGACCCTCTCTGGAAATGGGTTGCGTGATACTACCGTATAGAGAGTTAGACCATTGGTCCATATAGCCCAGTATTATCTATTCTGCCTGGCAGCACTTCTCCAGGGTCACAAACAGGATGGGATAGGGCTTTCCAGACCCACTATCTGAGATCTTCTCTTGCTGTGGAGATGCTGCTGTGAATTTAACCTGGGACCTTCAGTTTGTGCAGCACATGCATTGTACGGCTGATCTGTGGCCTCACACAGTTCACACCTTGTACATCGTTGTTGATTTGGTTCAAAGCATGTTTCACTACGTTGTCAAACTAACAGTCCCTAACCTGACCTCTCTCATTCCATAGCCTACTGATCCCTCTGTGTGTGTGTGTGTGTGTGTGTGTGTGTGTGTGTGTGTGTGTGTGTGTGTGTGTGTGTGTGTGTGAGGCAGCCTACTGAGGATTTCTCTTCATGCATCTGATGTAGTCCACAAAAGCATATGCTGAATTAAATGGGTACTGTAGTCTCTAAGGCGCTGCAAGACCCTTAGTGGTTTTTCAGGTCACAGCAAGCAAGACTCTAAATGCATAATGAATTGTAGTACTTCTTTACAGATAGGGCTTCTGTATTAGATCTGACTCCACATTAAAGGGATTGGAGGGCAATGAATGTGAACGAGGCTTTATGTGATTTGCATACAGGACTAACAAGGTTCTTAAGAAATCAAGTGGAAACTTACAAATGGAGTTACACTTTCCCAAGGACTAGCCACGTTTGCTGTTTTTGCTGTAACAAGCCAAACCTTGTGCCACCTTACAGACTGACAGCTTACATGGTAACAGCTTACATGGTAAGCTTACATACGTCTCTTTTGGCTTTTCTCCCTCCCCCTTGGGATATATCAAAAGGCTTTTTCACATATGTGCCCAATTACTCTTGTCATTGATGTGCCCAGGCAGATGAATATGGGTGTCAAAGGCCATCTCTTAAGTGTCTGCAAAAGTTTCTAGGCTCCTGACCCTGCAGAGTTAATTGATTCAGATGCAGAAGTGGGGGGGAATGGTTGCATGTCTAAAAGGGCCGGCTTACTTGAGTGTGTGTGTGTGTGTGTGTGTGTGTGTGTGTGCTTGCGCGTGTGAGAATGAATGAATGAATCGTTTTAAAGTGGAATTGGCAGATAAGAGCTCTCGGAGCTTTGTTCAGTGTGCAAAAGCAACATAATTTTGCCTAAAATCATTAAACAACAACAAAAAAGTCGTTTTGTATAATCACCTCCTGAGAGGTGGATTTACGCATGTTTTTGCCAGAGTGAACATTGAGAATTGGGCAGTCTGTTACAGGACTGTTGAGGAGTCTATGATTCCAGCAGTGCACATACAGATGTTTGTACCCAATTCAGAAGTATAAAAATCACGACTGTCCTTTTTAAACTGCAAAAGAATGTCACCTCTATGGCTGTGGTGATAAGCTGTTGAGAGCATGTGTGCAATAGTGGTTAATTGAGACATTGGTAATCAGGATGTAGTCATTGCTGTGCTCAGCTCCTTGCCCTTTCTGTGATTGACTGAATATTCCTAATATTGACTGAATGCAATCCTAATATTGCAGCATTTACGGTAGTTAAATCCAGAAGCGTCACCTGATATGGGGCGGTGGTGCGGTGGGCCCCAGGGCGTAGGGGCGCAGAGGCTCCGGGGGGGCGCGAGACGTAATAAGTTTTGGGGGGTTTTTTTGGCTTTTTTCGGTTTGTTTCGGGGGTTTTTAAAGGTTTTTAGCGCTAACGGGGCTTCTAATCGTTTGTGTATGCTTTGCGCCAACTTATCTTGTGTATAGGATTTAACTTAAATCCCAAAATTCTTCTGTTCTCGGTGCAGAATTCTTCTTTATGTGTTTAAGGTACATTCTGCCCTAAGCGTCTTGTCCTTGGCTTCTCCATAACCCCTGTGCAAATCCTACCACAGTCACAAAACTCTACGTTCTTTGAAAAACCTGGATCTCAGAAGCACAATATATTAAGCCAAGTGAGAAATTAATCCAAAATGTCCTTCAATTTCTGTAACGTATGCTGTCCGCAGAATGAATTCGACTTAACTTGGTCCAGAATTTCAGTGTGTTTTGGCATTGCCTGTGACACAGTTCTGAATTGGGCCAGATAAGCCATCTGTTTTTCTTTGTGTGCTTGGGTGTAACATAGGGCTGCTCCTTCTGCCAAAGAGGTTTCCAAGAACTGGATTGTTGGGATGCTAGAAGCGTCCTTTGATTCTGAACACCAAAATAACATCAGCAAAAAAAGCAAGAGGAGTGGGAAGGAGGGGCAGCGTGCAAGGGGTGGATCAGCTCTCTTGACCAACTGAATTCCAGGACACCCCAGAGGGAAATGGTTACTGGATTTCCAAAACCCTTCAAACTTTAGGACTTTTGAGACCTGCTCTATGCATGCAGCCGGCTGGTAACATCCAAAGAATAGACTCTGCCATTACAGTAGTGTGCTGAGATCACACACTACCGTACTTGGAGGGCCTGCCAAGTGTGTGAATTGTCATAGAATGTTAGAGTTGGATGCAGGGACTTTGGAGGTTGGACCAGATGACCTCCTGCCCACTATAGGCAACTCTGACGACATCCCTGCCAGATGACCATCCAGCCTCTGCTTGAAAACCTCCAGCAAGGGAGAGCCCACTGTTACAAGAGGCAGACTGTTCCAGTGCCAGACAGCTCTTACAGTTAGGAAATTCTTCCTCGTGTCTAGCCTCAACCTGCTCCCATGTGGTTGCAACCCATTGGTTCTAGTCTTGCCCTCAGGAGCCACGGAGAGTCCGGTAAGTCTTCCCCTTCCTCAGTGTGACAACTCTTCAGATACTTGAAGGTGGTGGTAACTCCCCTTAGTTTTCTCTTCTCTAGACTAAACATACCAAGCTCTTTTAACTGTTCCTCATAGGACTTCATTTCCAGACCACCAACCATCTTAGTGGCCCTCTGAACCTACTCCAGCTTACCAGTGACCCCAAAATATTGTGTGGGGCTCCCCTGGCCCAGGTTGCAGGGCTCTTCCTCCCTTGACATACTCACAGTACCACCGTGCTGGGACTCATCCATCCATCCACCTGGGAAGGATCCTGCTTCCTGGCTTGGAGAGCCATCCCTCCTTGCCTCAGGTTGAGAGAGGAGAGAATTACGGTATACCACACCCACTTCTTCCTCCTCTCCCCAGGACAGCCTCCTTGGGCTACATCTCCGGCTGGTGCTATGGAGGCAGAGCCCTCAGCCTTGCATCCTGCTGCTATTGCCTCATTGCTGGCCTTCACTGAACCTTTTATACTAGTGCCTTCTTTATAAGCATGTGCAGCCCCGCCCCCTTTCCAGTCCAGAATCTGCCATCCCGGTACCCCTGTTGTCCCAGCAACCAGGAAGCCTGCCTTGGGAGAGGCATAAGTAGTCGTAGGATTTGCCTGGGGTCCACCTACTGGCTGCTGGGCTAACTGGGGGGGGGGTTTAAGCAGCTGGTTGGGTAGCAGCATGCTCCTCACTTGTCTAGGTGTACTGGCCATACATGGGGGGTGGCAGCCTCTTCCAGGGGCTTGATGGGTGCAAGGATGGGGGCATCAATGGTGCCCGAAACTGGACCCAGTGTTTCTCGTGCAGAATGGGGTGGAATTTGTATGGCCATCTGTTGTGTTAAGGATTTCATCTGGTTTTGCAGTGCTTAAACAAATGCTGATATGCACATCACTCATGTCTCCGCTACAGCTGCCTCCACAGCTGGAGGAGATATGAAGGTTGTATTTGTGGTGGTTGATCTGTGATAGCCATCTGTAAACTGGTGCGGTAGAGTGGGAAGAGAGTTGGTCTTAGTTCTAGGAAACGTGACTTCAAATCCCAGCTTGCCCAGGCAGCTTATTTTATTTATTTATTTAAGGAATTTGTAGCCCGCCTTTCTCCCGAAGGCATTCAAGGCGGCTTACAACATATTAAAATACATATAAACAACTTTAAAACAATTAGTTAAGCACATTAAAATAATTAAAAACACTTGAGATTAAAAACAACCCCAATGGGTCACCAGCATTTACATATATAACCATTTGTTAAAAGTCAGCCCAACCATGTCAGACATTAAAAGCAGTCCTGAATAAAAACGTCTTAAGGCCCCGCCGAAAAGCCTCTAAAGAGGGAGTCGTTCTTAGTTCCAAGGGGAGGGAATTCCACAATTGGGGCGCCACCGCCGAGAAGGCCCTACTACGCGCCTTCATCCCCCTCACTTCCGCCAATGGCGGCACGGTCAACAGGGCCCCCCCTGATGACCTCAGAGTACGGGTCGGATTATAAGGAAGGAGGCGGTCCCTCAAATACCCTGGACCCGAGCCGTTAAGGGCTTTAAAAGTCAAAACTAGCACTTTGAATTGTGCCCGGAAACGAACCGGTAGCCAGTGTAGCCGCCGAAGCAACGGTCCGACTGAGTCGAACCAACAAGCCCCGGCAACCACCCGGGCCGCCGCATTCTGCACTAGTTGCAGTTTCCGAACAGTCTTCAAAGGCAGCCCCACGTAGAGCGCATTACAGTAATCTAGTCTAGATGTCACTAGGGCATGGGTCACTGTGGCCAGGTCTGCACGATCCAAGTACGGTCGCAGCTGGCGCACCAGCCGAAGCTGGGCAAAAGCCCCCCTGGCCACAGCCGCTACCTGGGAATCCAGGAGCAGCTGCGCATCCAGGAGAACCCCCAAGCTGCGGACCTGCTCCTTCAGAGGGAGTACAACCCCATTCAGAGCAGGACGATGATCCAGTACCTGAGTCGTAGACTTCTGGACCAGAAGAACCTCTGTCTTATCAGGATTTAATTTCAGCTTGTTCGCCCCCATCCAGCTCCCAACTGCCTCCAGACAACGATTCAGGACATCGACCGCCCCCTTGGAGTCAGGTGGAAAGGAGAGAAAGAGCTGGGTGTCATCCGCATACTGATGACACCCTACCCCAAACCCCCGGATGACCTCTCCCAGCGGCTTCATATAGATGTTAAACAGCATGGGGGATAGAATTGACCCTTGTGGCACCCCACACCTCAAGGGCAAGGGTGCCGAACAAGCATCCCCCAGCACCACCTTCTGGGATCTATCAGCCAGGAAGGAGCGGAACCACCTCAGAACGGTGCCTCCAAGCCCCAACCCAGCCAACCGACCCAGGAGGACACCATGGTCAATGGTGTCAAAAGCCGCCGAGAGGTCCAGCAGGACCAACAGGGACGCACTCCCCCTGTCCAGTCCCCGGCGCGGGTCATCCATCAAGGCGACCAAGGCCGTCTCTGTCCCGAACCCCTGCCTGAAGCCAGACTGGAATGGATCCAGATAATCAGCTTCCTCCAAGACTCTCTGGAGCTGAGACGCCACTACCCGCTCGATCACCTTGCCCAGAAACGGGATATTTGAGACTGGCCGGAAGTTGTTCAGAATAGTGGGATCCAGGGAGGGTTTCTTCAGGAGGGGACGCACCACCGCCTGCTTCAGAGACAGCGGCACCACCCCCTCCCTCAGAGATGAATTTACCACCCTCCCCGTCCACTCAGCCAGCCCCGCCCGGGCAGCTCTAATCAGCCATGCCGGACAAGGGTCAAGCAGGCAAGCGGATGGTCTCACACTCCAAAGAATCCTGTCCACATCCTCAGGTTCTACAAGCTGAAAAGAATCCCAGGAAGGAGAACAGACAGGTGCCTCAGGGACATCATTAGATACTGCTAACGCGGCGTCCAAGTCATGCCGAATCCGATCGACTTTGTCTACAAAGTGCTTTGCAAACTCATCACAGCGAGCCACCGTGTGTTCCACCCCATCTACTGGGGGGGCCAGATGGAGCAGGCCCCGGACCACACGGAAAAGCTCAGCTGGACGGTTCTCCGCAGACGCGATGCCAGCAGAAAAGAAAGCCTTCTTAGCTGCCGTCACCGCCACGGAATAGGCTCTGAAGTGAGCTCTAGCCCGTGCCCGGTCGGAGTCAGCACAAGTTTTCCGCCACCGTCGCTCTAGACATCTACCTTGCCGCTTCATCGTCCGCAGCTCCTCAGTAAACCAAGGGGCCACTCTGACTCTGCGGCTTGGTCGAGGACGCTCAGGAGCGATCAGATCCAGAGCCCTGGTCATTTCCCCATTCCAGAGGTCAACCAGGGCGCTGGGTGAGTCAGAGACTCTGGCAACAGGGAAATCCCCCAGAGCCCTCAGGAATCCATCCGGATCCATCATCCTCCGGGGGCGGACCATAGAATGAGGTCCCCCACCACTGCGGAGGCGACAAGCTGCAACAAGCCTAAATCCCACCAGGAAGTGATCTGTCCATGACAAAGGAGTGATGTTAATTTCCTCTACATCCAGATCACCATCCACCTGCCCCACAGTAAACACCAGGTCCAACGTGTGTCCCGCATCGTGCGTCGGGGCAGATATTCTCTGAGACAGACCCATGGTTGTCATGGCGGCCATGAAGTCCTGAGCCGCAACTGTCCTCGGGGCCTCAGCGTGGACATTGAAGTCCCCCAGCACCAATAGGCGAGGGCACTCCAACGCCACCGCCGAGATCACCCCGGTCAGCTCAGGCAGGGAGACTGTTGGGCAGCATGGTGGACGGTACACCAACAGAATCCCTATTCTGTCTCGCCCTTCCAGCACGACATGGAGGCACTCAAACCCAGTGGACCGCGGGACAGGATGCCCAGTGAGATGGATGGTATCACGATAGACTATCGCAACTCCACCTCCCCGCCCCTGTAGTCGTGGCTGCTGCAATACCCGGAAACCCGGCGGGCACATCTGGGAGAGACTTACCCCTCCCGACTCATCCAGCCAGGTCTCCGTAATACACACCAGGTCAGCGCCTTCATCCAGGATTAAATCCTGGACTAGGCAGATTTTATTGTTGACTGACCTGGCGTTCAAGAGCAGCAGTTTCAGACTCAGGGGACTGTTGCCCAGACCGCCAAGGGTCAGAGGGATGGGAGAAGGGCCAGAAAGGGGGACAGTCTGCCTGTGACTGACCCTCGTTCTCCTGAAACGGCCTGCCCAGCCCCCACCGCCATATCTTCCGTGACCCGTCACTCTGCTAATGGTGGCTGCCCGCCCCTCCCCTAGACTCCCTCGAGGAGACAAACACATAGCCCTTCAGCGGAGCCTACTTCAAGACCACGCAACCTAACAAACTCACACACTCCACCCCACTCTCAGTCACTACCACCCTCCCCAGTCAGTCCACCTAACACTTCATCCAAACCCAACCACTCCTGTTCAGAAAACCCCTGCCTCCCTCTCACTGAGGCTTGGATCACTGTACCCCACACCTTTGCCCCCCTCTCACTGGGGCAGAGGTCCTACTCGTCCCCCCTAGGCCTCCCTCTCACCGAGACCCAGGTTAAGCACTCCCCTAACCCATTCACAGAAATCCTTACTGGATGGCTCTGGGAAAATTCACCCCCTTACCACCTAAACTAAGAATATTGCCCTCTGTGTGCATGGTTGTACACAGAATGTGAAGACTGTTCCTTGTCCTAAAGGGGCTCACAATCTAAAAAGAGATTCAAGGGAGACAACAGAGAAAGGGGAGGCAGGAAAAAACAGTGGAACATGCAATTATGCAATGTACATGTGTTTGGACTTGTGATATCAAAGATGCAGGTTTTTTTGGTGTGCAGAATCAAGTAGCAGCTGGTCCTTGGCTAAGCCAATAGAAGAGCCGTGTGTGTGTGTGCATGCGTGCGTGTGTGTGTGCGCGCGCGCCTCCCTATGAGATTGTTGTAAGAATAAAAATAAATGCCACAGATGCTGCTCTTAGTGAGTGTGAGATAGACACAGTGTTTCTCAACATCCCGGCACGATGTACCACTTCCCATGCTGCAGACCTCTCCATGTACCACCAGAAGTAACTGGCGACGACATCATCGGCAGTAACTTCCAGTTTGGAGACCGCGATGTGACTCTGCAAATGCTGGTAAGAGGCTCAGGGTAGGCAGGCGGGCTTTTTCAAGCGCATGAAACCCACGCGCTGGAGTTCTGCCTGCTGAGCCTTGCCTCCTACCAGTGCTTGCAGAGTCACGTCGTGGTCTCCATGACACTAGGAGGGTGTCCATGGGTGCTGCACATACCACCAACACCAGCAACCAGTGGTACGCATACCACCAGTGGTATGCGCACCACTGGTTGCGAAACACTGGACTAACACATTTTGTGGCTGTCCATGCATGTGTGAACCTATGGTTCTAGTGTAAGGCAACATCCCCATTTCTCCACTGTGGTCTTATTTTGCAGGTTGCTGCTCTTGGCTAGGATGAAACCTAATCCCGTGTCCCTTTTCTTGACCTTGCATTACTGAAGTGGCTGTAAGGAAAATGATACCAGCGGAAAGGCCAAGGCTCCCTTGGCTCGCGGTGTTGGAAGCCACTCCTTGGAGAGGGGAGACGCAAGGGAGTTATTCATAGCACTTCTCAGCATCTCCCCAGCAACGGTTGGAAGCAGGGCAGCCCTTCTGGCCTGGTTTGTGCTACGAATACACTGCTGTGGCCCAAAGGCGAAGACTTGGAGGTATCTCTGGGGGACAGAGAGCATTGCGTATAGGCAATATGGGTGTGAGGACCTTGGAGTATTCTGCAGACGCATGACTCTACATTGCTTGCTGCACCTCGTTGCTCCCATCGTGCTTTGGACAGTGACAAGAAGACCCTGCTGCTCAGGGCGGAGGGGGGCACACACCCAGGCAACTGAACACCTACTGCCAGTAGTGAGCCAGTAGCGATGGGACAAAAGGGGGATACGAATAGCTGCAACAACCTCTTGAGATCGGGGTTTCTTTGAGAGGAGACCATGCTGTGTCAAAGGGAGTAGAACCAGTCCTAATGTGACACATTGATTATTAGATATAAGCTGTGTTTGGGGATCCTTCTGGCTGGAAAGGCAGGCAAGAAATTGAGCAGAGGCCAAATGACAGGTTATGGTGATGGCAATGCTTCTCCCTGAAGTGCCTCTTTTTTTCTGGGCAGGGCAAGTGCTGATCTGGATCGGGACAGTGGCATGAGAGGAGGAGGGTTGTCCTTGCCGTGGTCCTGATCCAAATTGGACCTCCATGGCTGCTGTGGATTGAAGGGAAAAACTCAGCCGCGCACAATGCGGGTCTGATTCTGAGGCACATCTAGCCAAGTGTTCCAAGCTCCGACTGGCAGCAGCCCTCCAAGAACGTTTCCAGCCTTGCTGCCTAAGAGCCTTGTAAACACCAGAGGTGCCAAGAATGGAACCTGGGGCTTTCTGCATGGGAAGCATCTGCTCTGCCACTGGGTCATAGCCTCGCTCCTGATTCTAGAACGAATAAGGGAGTTGGGATTGATCCCTGGACAATGTCAGCCAAGCACCCACTCCAAGGCAAAGTGTATTCCGGAACAGTGTGGAAGAAGTGTGAATTTTCATCTTGTTGTTCCAGTCCTGACCTTTTTGCATTCTCCCCCCCCCCCCATACATTTATGCTGCTTCCTCTTGGAATTACAGGTCTGTGTGTCATTTTATATTACAATTTTTCCCCTTTCTACCATTTCAGTGTACACTAATCATTTGGGGAGAAGCAGCACTTCTATGACCTTTCCTTTAAAATTGGTAGCATCAGTGTTACACACATTTTTTAATAGGGACATGCTGGTCTTCTTTAATTTTTTTATTTTCTATGGATTTTTCCACTGCTCCACCCCATGGGGGGGGGGTCTAATGCTTGTAGAAATTCCATGGGGCGTTTTGGTCTCAAACTAATTCTGCACATTTTTTCTCCCTCCTGTCCTCCAGTTTGCTTACCTAATAGTTGCCCATCTAGCTGCTGGTTCTGGCAAGTTCAGCGCTAATGGTGCATTATCTAATTCTCCTTCACATGTTATCCATGAAACTGACAAACATCTCCCTTCCCCTGTCCCTGGTTCAGAGGAGACTCTTGCCAGAGAATCGAAACTGACAAGGGGTTTCAAAATCTTTGTCAGCATCATGTCTACAGTAAAAGTGCTTCAGCAGAGAGGTGTGTGGGAGGGGGTGGGAAGTTTATGAGTTTCACTGCTGCTGTTTGCAGTTCAAAGCTTAAGGGGAGAGGTTGCCATGCAAAAGATAAAAAGAGCAGCAGTGACACTGACCAGATTGAGAAGCCTCTTTGCAGTAGAGCTGAAACTGACATGGGAGTTTCCCGTTCTTTGTTAATTTCACCTCTACTGTAAAGGAACCTTTTGATGCAGAGATCAGTTGGAGGGAAGCTTATCAATCTTGCCCTTGCTTTTTGCAGTCTTTGTACACAAATCTCTGAATTTGTGCAAGATGTTGCATATCCAGCTGCATCTATTTCCACACACCTAACCTCCCAGGCAGCACCCTCAAGAGACCTATGAATTAATCTTTCCCTCTCTTCCCCCCCCCTCCCCAGAAAGTAAGTCAGACTCGATGGATAGATGGATAGATAGATAGGAGGACATAAGAAGAGTCCAGGATCCTCATCTGCACTAGCAGAACTATAATAGCCACTGGAAATGTAGCCTGGCAAATTAATGCATTATCCTTTTTATTATAGGTTTTGTTTTGTCTTAGTTTTATTGATCAGCTGCCACAAGAGCCTTTATAGTCTGGCAGGGTAAAGATGTTTAGTCTAATACATGCGGATCTAATACATGCGGATCTATCTGTATATCCAGGCATTTGTATGCTGCCTTTCCACCTCTGAAGAAGCTCTCCAGGCAGCTTGTATTGGTTTAAGACAGTGGTTCCTTCTCCTCCCACCCACAAAGGGGTTGGATGGCAGTTGGTGGTTCTCTGTGAGGGGGGAGGGGCAAACCCTTTATGTCGTCAAGCTGGCAATGGTGATCCCTGCCCTGCTAGCCTTTCTTCTCCTCCTCCTCCTCCCTACCACAGAGGCAGTTTGTGGCTCTCTAGGGTGGAGCACAGCATGTGTGCTTCCTTACTCATGAGGGTATTTGCATGTCAGTGCAATCCGCAATAACTAAGCAGATAATGTATCAGTATCAATACAACAATTCAATTAAACCAGCACATCAAAAACCATCTACTAATCTCAATTAGTTGTATGAAGGCCTTCCTAAAAAGCAGTTTAATAATAATAATAATAATAATTAATTAAATTATTTATTTAATTATTTAATTAATTTATTATTATTTTCACATTTTTATACCACCCTTCCTCGAAGGAGCTCAGGGTGGTGTACATAGTTCCTTCTTTTGCCCTCTCAACAACCCTGTGAGGTAGGTGAGGCTGAGAGATAGTGACTGGCCCAAGGTCGCCCGGAAGTTTCATGGCTGAGCAGGGATTTGAACCTGGATCTTCCAGGTCTAGGTACAACTCCTACACCACTGCACTATCCTGGATTTCATAATATCTAATCGGTGGTGTCGTTACACACACACCCTGTGGGGGGGCTGCTGACGCAACACCCCCCACATGATGCCACAAGCCCGCCCCCTGGGGTGTGTGACGTCACTTTCGCCATGCCGCCGCCACAATTCGGCGGCGGCACGGTGCGAAGGCACACATGCCCCTTCGTCATTTGGGGGGGAGTTTTTGGACTGTACGAAGCCTGGGAGGGCGGGGGGGCAATCCTCCCACCCTCCAAGGCTCCAGACGGCCTAAAAACTGCCAACAAAATGCAGGGGGGTTGTGCCTTCGCGCCGTGCCGCCACCGAATTTCGGCAGCAGCGTGGCAAAATTGCACCCCCCTGCCACTTGACACTCCCATTGCTGGGGGCCCCACCCCCCGTGACGACACCTCTGTATCTAATATCTACTAATACTATACTAATATTTAAGAGCATGCATTTGAACAGCAGCTGCCAAAAATAAGTTGAAGCAACCCCTGCCTGCAGGTGTACAGGGATTCAGACAAGTACAGGGAACACAAAGAGAC
The DNA here is from genome assembly GCA_026170595.1 of Plestiodon gilberti rubricaudatus. Lineage (NCBI taxonomy): Eukaryota > Metazoa > Chordata > Lepidosauria > Squamata > Scincidae > Plestiodon > Plestiodon gilberti. The sequence continues at coordinate 122,541,515 of JANXHW010000002.1, forward strand.
AGGAATTAGTGTCAATTTTGGGCTACCTAAGCGAACCAGAATAAGGGCCATATTGCACATCATGTTAAATGTGTTACTGAGTTAAGAACAAGCTGGACGAGGAGATTATAGAAGAAAACGGCCAGGAAAGATGAAGCACAGTAAGATCGTGGAGAGACATGCAAGTGAGGAGGAAGCTGGCAGGGCTGAGTCAACAGTTCCAAAAAAAGGTGCCATTACTAAAAAGACCCTTCTCCATTTGCCAATAATTTAATTTGGAGCAGGGTCTGCCCTCAAGATCTCTATGAATGTGAAGGCTCACGCGGAGAAAGAAGTTGTATGAAGTGGCTTTTAACTTCTCATCTTTTCCTGAAGAAGACTCCACAGTGGAAGGAAGTAGGCAGAAGCATTTGGGACTCGGTGATCTTAAACCAGGAATTGATTTAAGCAGGTGTGGTTTCAGAGGAGGGGCAGCAAAGGTGATGAACAGTCTGGAAAGCAAGTTCTGTAAGGTGAAAAGAGCTTGATATGTTTAGTCTAGAGCAGGGGTGTCCAAGGTTGACAGGCCTGGCCCACAGGCCCGCCCCTTCTGGCCATGTCAGTGGGGGACTGTTCACTGGCTGCGGCAGCCAGTGGAAAGCTGCTTGTTGACCGCCGCAGCCTCCCACAACTGCTCGCTGGCTGCAGCAGCTGATGGGGAGCTGTTCACCGGCTGCCGCAGTCTTCCACGGCCTTCACAATAGGCACGGGGAGTCAGCGGGGGAGGGGGAGCTGGAAGCCACTGTGGGCCACACTGGCTGACCTGCCACTGGCCAGATTTGGCCCGTGGGCCTTAGTTTGGAGACCCCTGGTCCAGGGCCTCTGAGAGGGGGGTTAAGGGGGTAATTTGTACCCGGGTCCAGGGTGAAAAATGGGTCAAAAGGGGGGCCCAGGAGCCAAATTCATATGTAGGGAAGTGGCCCAAAAGAAACTTTGTACCCCCTGATAAAATTCCTCTGAATGGCCCTGCCCTGGTCTAGAGAAAACTAAGGGGAGGTGTAATAACTGTGTTCAAGTATCTGAAGGGCTGTTACACAGGAAAAGAGGAGGACTTACTTACTTACTCTCTGTGGCTCCTGAGGGCAAGACTAGAACCAATGGGTTGTAACTACATGGAAGCATATTTAGGCTAGACATGAGGAAGAATTCCTAACTGTAAGAGCTGTCTGGCACTGTAGGGAAGGGTTGGATGGCCACCTGCTGGGGATGCTGTAGCAGTTGCCTACACTGAGCAAGGGGCTGGACTAGATGACCGCCAGGTGCATTCGACCTCTAACATTCTATGAATAATAGGTTGCATGATGGCTTGTCGCCGTGCTTTTTTGATCTTCAGTTAATTATCAGGGTGAAAGTGTACTTCCCAAGGCAAGCATAACTGCTCTGGGTACACTGTTGTGGAACAACTTGCCCACCTCTTTGAATACCACTGAATGTGTATCAGAGAGCTCAGTCTAATTGGGGTCTCCAGGCGTGTGGATGGGTGTCTAAAGATGTTGCTATCGTGCGCCTGGTGCCGGAAATGCCAGTTTATCCTCCGCAAGTCAAGTCCGCTGTGTGTGAAGTGCAAGGTTGCCCTTCATGTGCATGTTTTCCCATCTTAGTTGGCTTTGAACTGGAAGAGATCTGAAGGAGGTGCGCTGATGTTTCAGCAGAGAGTTGAGAGAGGTGATTATATATGTCTTGTCCTTGTATTGAGCCAAAGGCCATGTGGCTGTAATTAGTCTTTCCTGATTGGAGGGGGGGGGGAGAAGACTGAGAACTCTGGTCTTGCCTGGGGAAGGTTTTCCCTGTGAAGATTTGATGTGCTTGTCCGGTTGCCGAGAGGTTTGACGTATGGCACGGACCGTGACTGCAGCCTCCAGCTGTTTCCCGTTAAAGGCAGCCAGGGGAGCAAGAACATCCTGTACCACATGGGACAAAGAGACGCCACTCTGTGTCTACAGCTTGTATGGGTGTGTGTATATGTGTGGGTGGCTGTACCTGGAATTTGAAGCCAGAGTCTTTGAAAAGCAAGATTTAACTCCATTTCACATCCTTCCTGTGTTGTTTCTTCTTCCCATATTTTCTCATGACTGTGTTCCACGAGAGTCTGGATGGTCCCATTGGGTTCGTCTCTGCTGGGGCTCATTCTGTTCCTGAGAGGCCCTGTAAGGGCACAGGGCTCAGCACCAGAACGACCCCGCTGCTCCCACTTTGCCTTTTAAAAATGGGAGTGAACGGAACAGTAGATGTCTCTGCCATCAATGGTGTTGGGGAAAATTCAGATCGGAGGAGGCCACCCTAAGGTAACCTCCTTCCCAAGATGAGTGAGAGCCCCCAAATCCGGAGAGAACACCTTAAAAGCAGAGAGTAGCTGAAGGCGGGGGATCTGAGAGACCGGTGGATGGAGACCAGGCGAGTAAAACAGAAAATAAGGAATTGATTCAAAGAAGGACATTAAAAAAAAACAAAAAACACCAACACGACAAAATGGAAACAAGGCACATGCAAGTTTTTGGCATTGCACTGGGTTACCAAGGGTACCAGCGGGTGGCGCAGTGGGTTAAACCGCTGAACCATGAGCTGTCGATCGAAAGGTTGGCAGTTCGAATCCGTGACGGGGTGAGCGCTCGTTGCTTGGCCAGCTCCTGCCAACCTAGCAGTTCCAAAGCATGTCAATGCGAGTAGATAAATAGGTACCGCTTGCGGGAAGGTAAACAGCGCTCCGTGTTCCAGCTGCACGCTATGCACTGCGGCAAGGAGAGTCATGCCGGCCACATGACCTCGGAGGGGTCTTCGGACAACGCTGGCTCTTCGGCTTTGAAATGGGGATGAGCACCACACCCTAGAGTCGGACACGACTGGACTTAATTGTCAGGGGTCACCTTTACCTATACTTTTTTTTACCAAGGTAGAAGAATGTGGGTCAACGTTGGCAAGGAGGTTAAAATGCAACCTAAAATGCAATGTAAAGCTTAAAATGCAACCTAAAATGCAATGTAAAGCTAATGCGTTTTTATGGATGCTTTTTCCCTACCTCCAGTGCTCACGCTATTTATAGAAACATAGGAAGCTGCCTTATACTGAGTCAGACCATTAGTCCATGTAGCACAGTATTGTCAACATTGACTGGCAGGGATTCAGACAAAGAGTCTTTTCTCTGCTCTACCTGTTCATGCCAGGGATTGAACCGGGGACTTTCTGCATGCAAAGCTAATCCAGAATCTTGGCCCTTGCACCCACGTCGGGCAGGGGGGCAGGTGACCCTCATTGAGGCATCTAACAATCCAGGTGAGAGACCAGGCCATTGGTGCAAAGAAGGGGGGGGTGTTACCCGGCTTCTGACTACATGGGTAATGGTCAGAGGTTATTTCTGTTGACTTGGTTACTGGGGGTCATCTGAGCCCTTGAATTTCCTGCTCTTAGGAATTAGGTAAACTTCACATCAGGGGCATCACTGGGGGAGGCAGGGGGAGCAGACCACCCAAGGGAGGGGTGACTTCAAAATGACTTTCTATTTGTTACCGGTAAAATGGGGGGGTTGTGATCCCCGCCGCAACTTGTGTGGGGATCACCTTTCTCAGGAGGCCTCCACATTGTGTGGTCTGGCATGGGAGGAGGTCCATGAGGGTGACACAATAAGATCTTGCTCCGGGTGTCGCCAACCGTAGTGATACCCCTGCTTCACATTACAGTGTGCTGGCTCAAAGCCAGGTTCTTTGTTACCAAGTTCATTGTTGTCCGTTGGAGAAGGAGGAAGCAAACAATATAGCAAAGATGGCTACTGCATCTCAATGACTAAGCAGTCCCTTCTGGATGCTGATTCACTGTAAGAGCCTCCTTAGGTGAAACATTAGGGATTTTCAGCATAGGCCTAGACATCCAGGGAAGTATCTAGAACTTGAAGCTTCTTGAAATCCAGCACTGCAAGAATCTAGTGTCTGGATCCTAGAACCAAGAACATCTTCTTTGCTTAGGAAAGAATAGGAAATGTAAGGTGTCCACAGTTGCCTGAAGTCAGTGCCTGTTCCATATTTTGTTCCTGCTCTTTTGGTGCCTTTGATCATACATAAAGGTGCCAAGTGCGCATCTAGAAGCTGTGAGACATCATCTCAATGGGGGTGACACTGTGACAGCAGTTGGTCTTCCAAGAAATGTTTGTGTGTATTTGTTGTTGTTGAGCTTTTTCCAATGTCTTTCCTATCCTCCTCATGCCAAATGTTCTTGGCAGAAATGATAAACAGGCCCAAGTGCATCTCCTGCTGAGAATGTTGTTCTTAGGGGCCTGAAACCAAGTCTTAGGTATGGCACTTGCATGCTGCTTGGTTGAGGACTTACCCGCACACTTGGCCCCAAATCATAGTGCTGTTGAAATTGGTTCCACTCTCCAAGCTCACCTGTGGACAAAATAGATTAAACATGGTAGAACAGCGGTTCTCAAACTGTGGGTCATGACCCACCATTGAGAACCTTAGCTGCCCCCTGCCCCCTTAAGGGGCGGGGACAGCATGGCAGTGGCGGCGATCCACCGCCGCAAAATTGCCTGAAACCGCCGTTGCGGCACTTACCTGGGAGCTTCGGGGAGGCCTGCGCGACCCTCTGCAGGCCTCCCCGATCTTCAGATCGCTGCAAAACGGTGATCTTCGGGTACTTCCTGTTTTCACGAAAACCGGAAGCGTCCGAAGATTGCTGCTTTGCAGCGATCCGAAGATTGGGGAGGCCTGCAGAGGGTCGCGCAGGCCTCCCCGAAGCTCCCCCAAGCCCAGGTAAGTGCTGCAACAGCGGTTCCGGGGGTGGTTTCAGTGGCAGCGGTGGCAATCCCCAGGATCGCCGCCATTGCTGGCTTCGCCCTCGCAAACACTCAAAGTTCTCCCTGCCTCACGGGGAGAACTTTGAGAAATGCTGCGGTAGAGGCTTTTTCAGGAGAGAATGAAAGGAAAGGCTGTTGAGCGCATTCCTTCAACCAGGGCCCATGATGAGAGGGGGGTAAAGGGTGTAATTTATACCCAGGCCCAGGGTCCAAAAGGGGGCCCGGGAGGCAAGGAAGGGGCCTGGACATTTTCCTATCTACAGGAGGCGCGCAACATGCACACACTCACTCTGTAGCACAAAAATGGATCCCTACTGCAGGCAGCCCTCACTGGCTCCGATGACCTGGTCCTGGCCTACAAGTCCCACAAGGCAAAGTGGTGCAATGGTGCTACTATGGGGCCTGCGCGCTGTGCGAGAGGGGCATGAGCTCTGTCCTTGGCCTGCTGGGGTTTCTGGGATTCTGGTGGCAAGACATATTTGGAAGAAAAAAAAAAAACCCAATTTGTGTGCCAAACTGTAAATGTAAGCCTGGGCTAGCAAAAGCTAGGCTGGCAAAGATGTTCAAATCAAATACTGTATGCTTTCTTATCTCTGATTCTCTGTGTTTGTTTTGTTTGGCAGCTTTTAAACAAACAAAACAATCTCACTCCCTTCCAGGCCTGATCCGCCCCCTCCCCACCCCTGTTGCTGCCCTCCCCTGTCCCGTTTCTCCCCTCCCCTCCACCTTTGGGGAGGGGCTCAAAAGAAACTTTATACCTCCTGATAAAATTCCTCTAGGAGGCCCTGCCTTCAACCCACTGATTGCCCATGGCAAATGCCCCCCGGGCCCTGCATTGGTGTTATGAGACTTACAGCACAATCCTATCCAACTTACACCACCGGTGTAACCAGCGGGGGAGGGAAGGGCGGGAGGCTTTGGAGGGGAGGGGAGATTTAAATCCCATTTGGAGGGGATTTGAATCCCCTTTCCGTTCTTGGGCCTCCCATTCTCGCTGCACCGCTGGGTTACACTGTAGTACACCATAAAGTAGTACTGGATTCAGGCTCCACGTTGTCCAATAAACAGCACAGCAAACAGATAATAGAATTCAGGATAGGTTTATTCCATGGAACAAATGACCCCAGTGGAGTCAGCTCCAAAAGACTGAGGCCCCGAGCACGAGGCATTGAAAGCTTTTATAGCAAATTAAACGTCATGCATAATCAACAATTTCTCCTCCTGTTTGCGGTGTTTTCTAGCCTATCACCTTCTCACCTCCATATATGCTTATCTATGAAATAGTGTCCAGTAATGTCCAGTTTCACAAAGCATGGCTTGTTCATGGCTGAGTCTGCATAGGAGGGGTTGTACTTTCTGATTAGAGTTACATATGTGCGTACATGATTAGCACGTGCAAGGACACTTGCTTCTACGTGATTAGTGCTGGAATGCAAGAATTGGAGTAATAGTTGGAGTAATAGTTCTCACAGTTACAGGCCTCTACTTCAGAATCAGAGAGGAGCTTTACTTGTGATTAGGGTAGTGTTACCTAGTAGTATTGCAAAATCATAACCATAACCTAGGGTACCTCATTCCCCCCTTTCAAACTAAGAAGACCCATGGATCGTGAAGACCCATGGATCTTACTTTGTTTGACTATAATTCTCCATACATAGCTATACATAGATGGGGCTGCATCTTCTGATCTATGACATTGCTCAATGTAGGGTGAAAGACATGACAATAAATGGGAATGCAGTTTGGTATAAAATACAAAAGGCAAAAGTGTGTTATCATTACAACTGAAGGCAGAAAGAGTGAGGTTCTGTTCTATTGTTCTTAATCGGTAACTTCAGTACACAGAGATCTTTACTGTAGGTCATTGGCAGACTTCTCAGCTGTTGAGCAGGCTGGCATAACACAAACCTTTTGTTATTCTCTATCTCTGTTGTCATCCTGCCAAGCTTCTGGACAACAGCCAATATACCTGTCTTATTATTTACTTTCAAGAAATCTTCAATTTTCTATCTGTGTCTTAAGTTACAAGTAAGCATGAACAAACAATATAAGCATGTACAGGTATGGGTTTACCTAAACTTTCACAAAAACAAGAAATTGGTTTCCATATTTATAAAACACATTTCCCAAGAGAAGAGAGAGTTACTTTTGGTTTGCAAGCTTTTTGGCAGATGAATGTGTGTTTCTTCAAGAGAAAGACTGATAACAGAACATGCCATCCTACTAGCTCTGAACTCAGAAATACACAGTGAATAAAAATATTTACTACGAGAGAGGCACACTGCTTATGCTCAGGAAACTAGTGTTTCTTTTGTTATCACAAAGTGGTATGCACTATTCCTAACTAGTAGGCCTTTGTAGCATGCGTAGTGTACTAGTGTGAATATCCGTGTAAAGGAATTCCATATTCAGAACATGGATGTTCCATTTACCCTTTTCTTTATAAACATATGAGTATGTCCTGCAATTTGGGCTATGTCAATGCTTCTCGTCATCCTGGCTAGTTGTGTCCCATTAGTTGTGTACTTGTGGGTGATAGTATTATGAACCCATTCATGTTGGAAGTGGGACTTACCAACTTTGACTGTGTTTTGTGTCAAGTGTAATCATGTGATGCACACTTACATATTGAGAGGGGCATTCCTCCTCCGAGTGGCTGGTTGCGTTAGCCACCATTCATGATGGGCCCCCAAAGTTTTGAAAACCTTATTTGAAGATTGGCTTTGTGCTCCACCTGCAAAAACAATGTATACATATCCTTACATAGTAATCATACAGTTAGTTTGGGTGCTACTGGATGTTAATGGAAACAAATACATATCGCTTCAAATATCTTGTTCTCATCCCTGCCCCTTGTTTGAGAGACTTTGCTTTTGGCGATTGTTATGCAAATTTTGTGCAGGCTTAAACCTGTCTTGCTGTAAAACAATTGATAAGTTCAAAAAAATATATATGAAAAAACAACAACAACAAAAAATTCTTCATTTGCATCAGTTGGCAATTTTTGAGTTGCCATGCTCTTTGCGCTGTGCGCTGAGACAGTGCTTTGTTCTTAAATACTGGGAAAATGCTGTGTTCCTGTTCACAAGGACATTACAAGATAACAGTGGACTTCTGCCTGCCAAGAAATCTGAAGACAGTGTCCATTTTATAGAGTCCATTTTTTTTAACAATGTCCAAGCGACACGCTGCAAGGAAGGAAAAATATGAGCTTTCAGCAAAAATGTAAGTTATAAGAAATCACAACAATATACAATGTCTTTAGTTTCATTACTTTGCTAGAAATAGTTCAAAAAAAATGGACAAGTGGCGTCCAACAAGTGGCTGAACTGGCCTGCTAGGCCCTGTTCTGATGAAGCAGCAAGCAGGTTCCAATTTCTGATCTTGCCTTGTGTAGGACTGTTCACAAGGCAGAGAGCTCTACTGTACGTCATACCTCTCAGCTTGATAGGGACCTCAAATTCTGCTTTTTAGGCTTCTGGAAATAGCAATCTGTTGTGAACAATACAATGCAGGCTTTTGGGTTTGAAATGTGGCTTCTGAGGTTCTGGGGGGGGGGGCTCTCCTTTTATTCCATTGCATCACTCTTGCTCATAACGTCTCACCTGGCTTACACTTGAGAAAGGGGCTAGTCTTGTGTCACCCTCCTGTGTTTCATCCGGTGTAGTTACGAGAGTCTATGTGCGTAATCCTTGTGCATCTCTTCGTCCCCCCTTCCCTTAGTATTTTGCTAGCAGGCTGTGGGTTTCTCATGTGTAAAGTGAAGGTTTTGTATCCCAATGTTGGGGCATCAAGAGGGCCTTATTTTTTCAAAGGCTATTTGCTGTTCAGGCCCCCATTTAAAAGGGTCGTTTTCTGCTCCCCTGGTACTTTCAGAAAGGGGTTTGGCTAGCAGCCATAGGAACAAAGTCAAAGACAGCAGTACCCACCTTTGGGGTAAGCGTGTCCCATGTTTATTGTTTTTCTGCCAGTGGTGGCATCCTCCCATTGAAATGTAAAAATGGGCTGACTGACAGGTGCCACCCGACAGCAAAATAATGCATCGTTTAAGTCCAAAACAGTGAACATTTTTTTTTTTTTTTGCAGACTGTGGGAGCAGACTCAAAAGAGTGTATGAGTTTGGGACAAATGGGTGCAAAGTTTCTACCGCTTGGTTCACCATGCGTAAATCTTGTACAGGCCTGTTTTCCTGAGTGCCAGCTTGGGTGCAAGGTGTTTTTACAGGCAAAAGGGCATTGACCATGCACTCTGAAATTCTTTCAAAAGACCAAAGTAGTTGGTCTAAATGCTTTTGAATCCCTTCTTTGGCTTGCTTTGGGATGGGATACTGTTTTATTGATACAGGCTGAGCTCCTGGTTTCAAAGTTATGACAAAAGGTGCAATGTTCTTAATCATCCCAGGTGGGTTGTGTTCTGTCCATACCCCTTCTGGCGCTTGCAATTCTTTGGGGTATTGCAATTCTATTGGGGTATTGGTTCACCCCTCACTTCTGCAAGGACAGCCAATAGTCTCCAGGCATTTTCTCGGGGCACTGTTATGGACAACATACGTGAGACTAGCCTGTCACTGGTTTCAGGTAGATACAGCACTGGGCCAGAGGGTTCAAAATGGATGAACACTGGCTAGCCTTACTGGTGTGTTCCACTGGGATGTGCAGAGATGTATGATACTCAGGAGTACATCTCATTGTGTTCAGTGGTACTTACTCCCAAGAAAATGTGATTGGGATTTCAGTTTGAGTCAGTTTGAGTCTTTCACAGGTGGGGCAGGATTTCAATGGCTGCCCCTGCTTCAGCTGGGGCTTGTATATTTCCACCCATGTGTTGTCCTACTGTGAGGACATGTCTTGTTACTAAACATAAGTTTATTTACATGTTTCATTAATCACTATCCAGACCTCTAGGGGTCGACCTGTCCTGCAGGTGTCTGCTAAGTCTAAGAATTTTTCTGTTCCTCTTCCTCTTCTTTCTCTCCGTCTTTTCTAGCATGGCCTACACTGCATCTCCCTTCTCCCCCTCCTGTTTTCCTGGCAAAACACATTCTCAAGCTAAGGAGGGAGGAGGACCTGTCTTTTGCTTTCTGGCCAGCGAATCTTTCCTTGGGTCTCCAGCCAAGGCTTGTCCAACATTACCTCTTACGCCTTTTAAAACATACACTTTCCATCATCTCGACTTGCCATTTTCTTCTGTGCCTCTGCTACAGTTCCATTTAAAACCAGAGGCGACGTTAACTTTAAACAAACCTTCTGTGGGTTTTTCCTCCCTTTTTTCTTTCTTCTCTTTTTCTTCTCTAACAAACAGTTCTTTGTAAACGACAGAAAATAGCGAACAAGAATACCAAGCCAAATAAGTGATAAAAAGACATCCGAATTAAAAAAAAAACCACGCAAAGTGTCTCAAGATGGGTTCACATTATCACTACACAATAAAAAGGAAACTTAAAAAGTTACAAACACTGAACATACATCTTTAACAAAACACTGGCAGCTGCAACATCATGATGGTAATTTTGGCCTGGCCATTCATAAGCGCTTCATTTCATTTTTTTCTCTTTTTGAACTCCTGTGAAGCAGGCTGGAAACTGGCACTCCTGTGGGAGGCCTACTCTGTTCCCGGAGGTCACCGTCACTGTGGACACGACACGTGGAAAGGCCAGATCCCCCTTCTAAACAAAGGGTGCTAGCGTGGATCTTAATGCCATCCCCATGCCGTCCCCCAGCTGGTTACTCCAGCAAGAGAGGTTCCAAACCTGTGGTATACCATAATCTATAAAACCTTTAAACATTGTCATTTGGAAAAATCAAACATTTTTAAATCCCTGGGGTTGTACAGGCCCCTGACGTGGGTTGTTTAGTGCACAAGTGACGCAGGCTGCTGCCACTGCGTGTACCAGCTGGGAAAGCCTTGGAATGTAAATTGGCCTCGGAGGCTTTCTCATGGCTGTTGATCCTTGATGTATGCAGGGCTAAAATTTTAAAAGTCTGTCCCTTGCATTTTTTGTAGTCAGTGAGGGTTCTGGAGTTCGGCTGGTTTTTTCACAAATAACCCAAAGTCTCTGACAAATCATCCAAAGTCCAGTGTGAATCACAAAAACAAGTCCAGTGTGAATCACAAAAGCTCCTTAAAGTCTCTTTTTTCATATGCACACCATAGCCTCCCTTAAATTCTGAAAATGTCCAAAGGGTTAGGCAGTGGAACAGAGTCTTTTTAGAATAAGAAGTACCCATGGCTGATCAAGGCACCAGGAGGGCGACTTCAATCAGACACAAGTCAATCAAACACAGTTCAAAATCTAAACAAACAAGAATATAGCTCCTGGAGACCAAGAACCAAGACAGCCTTCCCCTGTGCGATCAAGGGAAATCAACCAACACAATCCGAGAACCAACACAATCAAAGACACTGTGGCTCCCTGTGGGACCCTGTGGCTCCCAGTGGGACCCAAAAATCCAATTACACCATGAGATGTACCTGGAAAATGTGAGGACTCTCTTTCAAGCCCTTCTGGTACCCCTAAGGTGTACTTGGTTAAACCTGGGAACTCTTTTTCAAGTTCCCGCACCCCCGAGATGTACCTTATGAGGACTCTTTTTCAAGTCCTTCTAGGTACCCCCAAGGTGTACTTGGTTAAAACCTGGGAACTCTTTTTCAAGTTCCCGCACCCCCGAGACGTATCCCTGTGGACTATTTTTCAAGCCCGTGAGATGGTTAGGCCCATCCCGGATTCCTACTGCGAATCCTAGGTTGATCAAACCTTCCACCATGGGTGTTTATAGTGCACACTTACTTGTTTCGAGAGATGTTGCAGGTCTCGATCCTGTGATCCTGTTCTATTCTGCCTCACTCCGCAGCTGAAGTATGTGAAGTGCAGGTCTGGGGTCTGAACGTCCCTTCACGGAAGAATGTGTTCCGTTGCGCAATGAAGATCCGCCAGAGGTCCTTTCCCTCACTTCCCATAGATCAGCTGGGGGCTGTGCACGTGGCCTCGATCCGAGCTCCTCACGGCACCAAATATGTAGTACACCATAAAGTAGTACTGGATTCAGGCTCCACGTTGTCCAATAAACAGCACAGCAAACAGATAATAGAATTCAGGATAGGTTTATTCCATGGAACAAATGACCCCAGTGGAGTCAGCTCCAAAAGACTGAGGCCCCGAGCACGAGGCATTGAAAGCTTTTATAGCAAACTAAACGTCATGCATAATCAACAATTTCTCCTCCTGTTTGCGGTGTTTTCTAGCCTATCACCTTCACACCTCCATATATGCTTATCTATGAAATAGTGTCCAGTAATGTCCAGTTTCACAAAGCATGGCTTGTTCATGGCTGAGTCTGCATAGGAGGGGTTGTACTTTCTGATTAGAGTTACATATGTGCGTACATGATCAGCACGTGCAAGGACACTTGCTTCTACGTGATTAGTGCTGGAATGCAAGAATTGGAGTAATAGTTGGAGTAATAGTTCTCACAGTTACAGGCCTCTACTTCAGAATCAGAGAGGAGCTTTACTTGTGATTAGGGTAGTGTTACCTAGTAGTATTGCAAAATCATAACCATAACCTAGGGTACCTCAACACTAGTGGTGTAAGTTGGATAGGATTGCACTGAAAAATGTAGTTAGGAAACATTGAATTTCTCATATGGATTCCTCTTAACTTCACACTGCAGTCAGGGTTAATAAGCTCACTGGATAACCTTAGGGAAGCTACTGTCTTGCAGCGTCATCTCTTTCTCTTGCATGCGCACATGCACACAGCCTATGAAGGATATTGGCCCACCATACAGGGTTATTTGTAACCATTTCCTGTTTTGTTTTGTAAAGAGCTTTGGAGTAGTTAGGAACAATGCTTTTATAAACTCAACATGATGTTGTCATTAATTGGTTGCTTACTAGCTTTGCTTTACGTTGCATTGTGCTGCTGGTGGGTTAACACTCATTCGAAGCACTAGCGTCGACGGGGGGAGGCGGGGGGGCGGGCCGCCGGGGGGCGTCGTGCGTCGTGCGTATAGGGGTGACGCGCGGCGCCCCTCACTTACATTTTTTGCGGCGGAGGTGGGCTCGCCCGCCCTCCCCTGGGTCCGTTTGGCTCCAAAATGAGCCAAAAACGGAGCGGGGAGGGCGCTCCGCTCCTGCGCGTGACGTCACGCGCGGGGGCGGAGCCTCCCCCTTAAGGGTGACGCGCGCCCCCGCTCAGGGGTGTCGCGCGTCGTCACGACGCCCCTGATTCGAAGTACAGTACATGTACATGTGGCTGGGGAAGCTGCTTCACCAGAAGGTCCTCGCTGTACAGTGTTGTGTACTGTGTACGCAAACACAATGGAGTTTCTCCAGAAGGAAAGGCTCTGACTAATGTCTGGTCTGCTTGCTGTTGGTTTGTTGAAGATACCTCATGATTCTGAGTTTTGTTGGTGTTCTCTCTCAGATTGGCTTCCACAATCAGCTGTTAGCTGAGCTCATTGGGAAAGCACTGAGCAAATGCATTTCAAAAGCGAATTTAAAGGACGTTTAGGCTCTGTCCTCTTGTGGAACACCATAGATCAGGGGTTCTCAACCTTTGGAGGCCCGGGTACCCTCTATCACAGTCCAATTTTCTGTAGTACCCCCTTGGAAGCTGAAACCGGAAGTGGCTTCCAATCGCATCTCAGACCTGCACAGAGAGGCCCGTAGAGCGGGCCGGAGTCATCCCCGCACTTCAGAACAGGTCTGAGACGCGATTGGAAGCCACTTCCGGTTTCAGCTTCCAAGGGGGTACTACAGAAAATTGGACTGTGATAGAGGGTACCCGGGCCTCCAAAGGTTGAGCATGGGGTGACGCACTAACCTCCCGCACCGGGTGACGTAAACCCTGTGGTTGGGTCCCTGCCCCTAGTTGGAGAACTGGATTCCCCCAAACTTCGGCAGTGTCTGTCTTACTTTGCGAACAACCCCAGACAGCAACACAAGTGATGACTGAGAGAGCATGTTGGCAAAAGGACCCCATTTCCAAATGAGGGAAAGACCTTCCCCTGCTCTCTCTATATATCCTCTGTTTGGAAAAAGAACAATTTAACTTTGTTCCTGGGGGGGGGGGACCTTTTTAATCTGTGTTTAAAATTCAGATCTTGAGTTTCCATGGCAACTAGTCTAACAAGGAGGTGAGGTAGGGAAGAGATGCCCCAGGCCTCCCAAGAGAGGGAATGGAGATGCTGCAATGGTTAGGAAGGTGTTTATTCTGTACAGTTCTAACAGATAATTTTGCATCGCCTTCTGTCTTCCAAATGTCACATGACCAAACACGAGGCACATGTTATGTCTCCAGTGCCTGGCTTTGCAAGTTTTTTTTTCCTTTGCGGGACTTGGAAGCACCAGATTTCCAAGCTGAAGGCTGTGAAAAGGGGCAAGGCTGAAGTTGGCTATTAGTTCTCAGTTCCTTATTCCCAGTTCCTTATTCCACACAGAGCTGGTTGAAGGAACTGAAGTTTACATACACTTGCACCTCTAAGTAAGCCGTGAGCTACCCCATATTGTACACCTGTATGACTGGAAGACTGCTCCCTTTGAGATGCATCGGCAGTCTGTCCGACCCGAATTACAGCATTGCCATAAAGAACTGGGAACTTAGAATAAGGAACTGGTAACCAGCTTCACTGCAAAGTGATAGAGGTGACACAAAGTAGCACTTGCAAATGGAAAAGGGCCATCGGGAAGGGATCAGCAGAAAGATTCTAAGGCAGTTGCTGCAAATGGCACAAATGTTCATCAAGTAAAAACATCCCTGGACGCAACCAGTTCACGCGACCATTGGGAAGCTCCTCTATAAATGCACATATGTGTGCGCACACATTTTTGGTATATTGAAAGATAGATATCGGGGAGAAAGCTTCTAAAGCCTACCCAGCTTCTAAAGCAGGGGCGGGGAACCTTTTCCCTGGCGAGGGCCGTTTTTAAATATTAGAAATTTGCTTGAGGGCCGGCCGTAAGGCCAGGCGCCATTTTTATTTATTTAATTAATTTTTGCCCCGCCCCCCATCGGCCTCCTGAGGCTCCGCGCTCACCATCCGAAGCCGCCGCCGGGTCTGCGCGTCACCTCCGGCGTACCATGCCGACAAGGTCAAGAGGGCAAGAGCTTGCCCTCATCGGCGTAGTACGCATGTGCGAAATGGCCAACGGCCTGGTGAGAAGGGGTCGAGGCGGCGGCGGGGGAGGACATGCAAAGGCCCTCTCCCGGCCTCCGGAGGTGACACGCGGACCCGGCGGAGTCTCCAGGGGCCGGTTGGGCGGCCTCCCGGCAATCTCTCTGGGGGCCGGACCGGATGGCCTCGGGGGGCCTGATCCGGCCCTGGGGCTGGAGGTTCCCCACCGCTGTTCTAAAGCCTACCCAGCTTCTTGCTGTGACAGTTTTCCACGCCTAGGGACGGGTGTGTGTGTGTCTGTCCTATGAAAGGACCTTCAAGTTTGCATTCTCCCTCCTGTCGCTTGAAGTGGTACAGGCAAGTCATGGTCAACCTGAACTGGCTTGCTAAATCTTGCTCCCTTTTCCCTGGGCCCTGGAAAACCCTAACACCGTTCATGATCTATGTTATGCGTTTAAATCCTAGGTTGTTGTAATTGCCAGACAAGGAAATGATCTGTTGCTGGATAACTTTTTGTTTTGAGTATATATGTGTGCCTAAGCCTGACTGTTTGTATGTAAAATGTGTGTGTGTGTATATATATAATTATGTATTGTCTGTCTGTCTGTCTGTCTGTCTGTCTGTCTGTCTGTCCACTAACTGTATTTATGATTCGTTTCTGCTTGGGTTGATGTGGTTTGCTTAGTCCGAGATCCTGGTTTCCACCTCAGCTTGATTTTGTTTAAAAACAATAAACGGCTGTCTGTTTTCCTGCCCTTCATGTCTTCTGCAGCTCGCAGATTGCTCAATTATTCATAAACATTGGTTTTTCTTCTTTATGTTTACACGTTCAGCAGGATCTTAACTGGATCATTAGTATTGCACAGGCAGCGTCGGGTGATGTCACACACCAGGTGCCCATGACCTTGCGTCGTGAAATTAGCACGTTGCTCTTTCTTACCATAATCCCAAGTGCCTGATGCATATTTCCACTTTTTGTTTTTGTGATTCCCCCCTCCCTTCACTTGCAGATTCGTAACCCTCCCTGTTCTGTGCAGGCAGTGTCAGATAAGACCCAGCTACTATGACACTGACACAACAGAATGGGTACTGAAAATGTTCCCCACCTGTTCCATTTCAGATTGCATGGGCAAGCAATCTGAATTTGAATACTGTACTTTTGAAGACTTTGATGCTGGGAAAGATTGAAGGCAAAAGGAGAAGGGGAAGGCAAAGGATGAGATAGTTAGACAGCATCACCGATGCAACGAACATGAAAATGAGCGAACTCAGGAAGATAGTGGAGGACAGGAAGGCCTGGCGGGATATGGTTCATGGGATCACGAAGGGTCGGACACGACTTAACGACTGAATAACAACAACAACAACTCCCTCCCCCATTCCATGCACACATACAGAAAACTATTATGTCGAAGAAAAGAGTTCTAGCCAAGCTTCTTAGCGCTCTCTCTCTCTCTCGTGTTTCTGGTTGGAAGCCATAACAATTGAACCACTGCAGAACCTGCATAAGTTGGCAATGTAGACATAAGGTAAAGGTTCCCTTTGTTCGAAAGTCCGTCATTGCTGACTCTAGGGGGGTGCTCATCTCCGTTTCAAAGCCAAAGAGCCAGCGATGTCATGTGGCCGGCATGACTCAACGGCAAAGCGCGCAGAACACTGTTACCTTCCCGCCACAGCGGTACCTATTAATCTACTTGCAATTTTTTTGCTTTCAAACTGCTAGATTGGCAGGACCTGGAGCCGAAGACAGTAGCTCACACCATCACGCAGCACTCGGGTCTTGAACTGCTGTCCCTGCCTACCTCCCGTCTGCAGTTCAACGTCTTAACCACTAAGCCACCACGGCTCCTCACAGACCTTCTTTCTCCTCCTCCCTGTCTTTCTGCTACTCCTTCTTTGAGCGTAGTTACAGCAGGGAACGGGGACTGAGGAGTTGTGCCAAAGGTTTCATAGGAAAGTTGGAGGTTTTTTTTTCTTCTTCTACAGACAGAATGAATGACATCTGGTAAAGTGTAACCGGGAGCTACAGCGGAGCAATCTGCTTTGAAAGAAGTAAGGCAACAAAACTGTATTTGACTGCATTCCACATGATTGGGTTGCAGCAACTATGCTGGAGTCGGGAGATTCATGCGATTTTTTTTGGGATCTGCACCTCCATGCACTCCCATTGGCATGATGCAGCTCCTCACCAGCTTCTTTAAAAATTAGGATTTTTGAAGCTAAGATATTGACACTTAACGAGGTGCGTGGGCTAATTACGTATTATAAGTCTAGACGCTCCTGGGACGGCTACATTTATTTATAATCTCCTGTGTTAGATGGAGTATGCACCAGGCCCCCATTCCCCAGCTTCTGTGGATGCAGGAACATTATTAATAGGTCTAATATAGCGCACTTCATCTCCAAAGCACTTGAGAGAGAGAGAGAGTATAATTAATTAATCATTTAATGCTTTGCAGCACTTACTGCATGCAGGTCTCTGCGCACACATATGCGCACACACACACACGCAGAAAGCACAGCCTAGATGTTAAAGCACTTCGGTGTATTTAACTCTGTGATCATATCAAATGCAGC
The DNA here is from genome assembly GCA_026170595.1 of Plestiodon gilberti rubricaudatus. Lineage (NCBI taxonomy): Eukaryota > Metazoa > Chordata > Lepidosauria > Squamata > Scincidae > Plestiodon > Plestiodon gilberti. The sequence goes on from JANXHW010000002.1 coordinate 122,559,014, forward strand.
CTGGTGCCAGGAGAGAGAGGGTGGAGAAGCGCCCGCTTCCTGAGCATCTGCGTTATGGCTCTTCATTGCATCCAGCTGAAAAGGACTGGCTGCGTAATCCATTCTTTTTAAGGTCAGGTGTGAGGTTTGCAGCTCCTTTGTGGAACACTGAGTAAGACTCTGTTGACTCAGCTCCACTTAGCAACACTAAACCAACTCCCCTTTTATAAGAACATAAGAAGAGCCCTGCTGGATCAGGCCAAAGGCCCATCTAGTCCAGCTTCCTGTATCTCACAGTGGCCCTACCAGGTGCCTCAGGGAGCACATAGGCAACAAGATACCTGTACCCTGTTTCTACTCCCTTGCACCTGGCATACAGAGAGAACCTACTTCCAAGCCAGGAGGTTGCTTATGGTTTGTAACCTGTGATGGACTTTTCCTCCATGAATCTATCCAAACCCCTTTTAAAAGCATCTAGACCAGATGCCATCACCACATCCTGTGGCAAGGAGTTCCACAGATGAATTACACGCTGGGTGAAGAAATATTTTCTTTTGTCCATTCTAACTCTCCCTCCACTCAATTTTAGTACATGTCCCCTGGTTCTGGTGTTGTGCAAGAGGGAGAAGAACTCCCCTTTTGCAAAGTGCTCCAAAGTGCTCCTCTTTCCCCATAAAAAAAATAGCTAGAAACCCACCCACCAGTGAAACCCACCCACCCATCAGCTTCCACCAGTATCTGTCCTTTCCAGTGCAAGAGGTGACAGGAGCTAAACTCTGCTTGCAAGTCACATCCAAGTACAACCATGTGTACCATGGTTTGAAAAAAAAATCTAATTCTACACCCAGGTAGTCCAGCTTCTGCACCAAGAAAAGGTGAAATCTGCAGCACGCATCAATGTATGTCTGTTGAGCAAATTATGTCCAGCTTTGCTATTTTACCTGACTTTATTCTGGCTTTGCTAGTCGTGGGAAGAGCAAGGACATTGAAGCCAAGCCTCTGACACTTAAGGCCAAACGAAGGGCCCATGGCATTAAGCACTTAATGAATGAATGCTAGCTGGACAGCTCCTTGTTAATGTGTTAACATTTCCTTAATGTGTTAACATTTCCGGCTTATCTCTGGGATGTTATCTCCTAACATTTCCTTAATGTGTTAACATTTCCTCCTTGTGTTAATATTTCCTCCCAGCCCACAGGTGTACACATTTTTAACTCCTGTTGCGTATATACACCCTTGGGTTAAAAAAAGAATTCGGGAGGCTGGAGTTTGCGAGGCGGAGTCTCTCTGAGAAGGAGGCCCTCATCAGGAAGCTGGTAAAAATCAAGCTAACACCGGGGGCGGGGCTAAGATGCACGGCATAAGGTGACTCCTCCCCCTTCCCCTGTGTGAGCAGATAGACTGACTGACTGTCTGGGAAATAGACAGTCTCCCAGACAGTTAGTCTAAGAGAGAGAGAGAGAGCAAGTTGAGAGCCAAGGCACCTTTTGGACTCCAAAGCTGTCAGCTGGAGATACAACCTGTTGTTCACAGGAGCATGCTGTCTAACTCCATCCAAATGCTCTGACCAGTATATTTCTAACAAAAGCAAATTATTATAAAGGCACCGTAGGTCTCCGGCAATCTCTCTCCTCTCCAAAGGAAACCAGGACTCTGGTAGTGCTGTAGCCCTGGAGAACGTCGCAGGGAAATGGGGGTTGAGCATGTAACAATATGAAGCTGCCTTGTACAGTGTTAGACCATTGGTCCCTCTGGCTCAGTATTGTCAATATCCATTGGCAGGAGGTTTCCAGGTTTCAGGCTCGGGTGCCTTTTCCAGCCCTACCTGGAGATGCCAAAGGCTGCATCTGGGACCTCTTGCATGTGAAGCACATGCTGTGACCATTGAGCTATGGTCCCATTCCTGTTGCTGTCGTAGGGCAAGACAATGTTGTTAGTCCTGTGTTTCAGATGAGGGACTGAAGCTGAGGAAGTAGCTCACCAAAGGCCACAGACTGAGTTCGAGGCAGAGGCAAGATTTGAACTCGGGACTTTCTGATGGTGTAACTCCGTCTCCTAGCCAACCTGCATCACCCTGTTAACTGGGCAAAGAAGAGGCATTTTTTCAAGTGGTGCTCCTCTTATACTGTATTTAGCGGGGGGGGGGGAGTAGCTGACCCAACTCACCCCTGCACAGTGCCTTTTCTAGTGACTGTTTGCTGGTGTTTCTTCTGTAACTTTTTTAGATTGTCAGCTTTTTTGGGAGAAGGGACCATTTATTTATTTGGTTTTCTCGGTAAACCGCTTTATGCACTTTTTTTGTTGAAAAGCGGTATACAAATATTCTTAATAGTGATAATCGCTAACTCTTAGATGTAGACTGCTTGTTGCTCCTCCTTTACCTTAATCTAAATAGAGCTACAATTTTGGGTTCTTTGCCGGATTGCTTGTGGCTGTCCTTGGATCATCCTAGTGGCAGCACTGGAGACCAGCTGCCTGCTGAAATGAGGGTAACTTGAATCAGGGTCACACAGCTAATCCAGTGGGAGAGAGTTGAACTCTGTCGTCTTCAGGCAGAGTAACCCACTTTCATAAAACATTCTGGTAGCTGCATATGAACAAGAGAAATGTGAGTAGTTATTCAGCCTGTGCAGGTACCCTGGGCTGCAGGAATATCTTACCTGGGGAACCCACTCACCCCCCACACCCATCTGGTGTCTATGTGTATTAACAGCACAGGGAGAGGGTTAGTAAATTTAGAGCCTTGCGTGCCATGTGAGTAGTCTGACCCGTGGCTATCGAGACCGAACCAGCAGCTGCCAGAATGAAAGAGCATCAAATGGCAGAGACTGAATTTTAGAGGGCTTGTCTGGCTCTGTCGTCAGAACTCTGACCGGCGCATGTGTGCAGCGTGGGCTGTCCCCGAAGGGTATTGTGCAATTTGCGCCTCCCGGCAGTTGCAGACGCTCACTTAATGGGCAAGCCACAGTGATTCAGCGGGTGATAAGCGATCGGTGTGTTGGCTGTCTTTTACTCGGCATTTACCTTTTGCATGTGCCAGACAACAGTGGACAGCAATTTCTCACAGACAATGGGGAAAACACCTGCTCTTTTCTGCAGTGTCTGGCGCAGATGGAAGCTGAGCTGAGCTTGCAGCCCCAAGCATGAGCCTTGCTCTTCCATGTTCCATTTTCAAGAAAACGGTGGCTATCTGGTAAAGCTGCTGCAGCCCACCATAAGGTGATGGGGAGGGAGAAGCAAAGCACACAGTCCGTGTGCCTGATCTTCCTACACACCCTTGGGTACTCCTGGGTGGCTAGGAGCAGTCCAAAAAAGGGATAGACGCAGCCACCGGGAAGGGAAAAGACCAAAAAGGGAGTGCCCTGGCTGACCCTCTCACCTGTCTAGCGCTGAGCCCAAATCCTAGAAGGGTGATGCGGGAAACCAACTAACCTGGCAAGCCCCAGCTCCTCTGCACCCAGACTTGCTGTTTGTAGCATTTAAGGCCGCTGCAGACCGCACGAATATCGGGCATCTCGGACGCCCGATGAGCTTTGTTGAGCTGTGCTGAGGTGTCCGGTTACCACAGCAGAAGCGAGGGGTCTCCCAATTTCCGGCACGATTGAAAATCTTCCTGGGCCATGTTTGAGGGGGCTGCATAGCGGAGCTACTGCAGCCACCAATCAGATGAGAGGGGAGGAGAGTGGCTATCTGCCAATCTTAAGAAGGCGGGACAAAAGGAGGGACTATTTGCGGGAAGACGCTCCTACAGACGAGCTCAGAGCGTGGAGGACGGTGGCCAGCCTCTCGCGCGTGCTCGCCTCGGCGCTTGCTCGTTCGCCTCGGCATGCGGTCTGTCACGGCCTTAACCCTGAGCAACCTGTCAGGGAGCAAGGGACAATAACTCTTAGCTCTGGCCAGAAAGAAATGGGTAAGGAACTTGTCAAAATAACCAGGGTTTATTAAAATAAAAAGGGAAAGGGGAAAGTAGGCAAAACCTTGCTCACCTCCAGTCCAGGAGGGGCACATGACAACCACAGATTACCTCTCTATGTGCTGGAACAAAACTAGTTTGAACTAGCCTGCAACTTCGATGGGGTTTTGGGAAATCAAAGCTTCTGCTGTTCTGATTGGCTGCTCAAAGGTGGGGAAAGTCAGCCTTCTGCATGTGGACTTTCCAGAGTTAGTTGTGGAAACCCGGATGCTGGGCTAGACGAGCTCCAGCAGGCTTTTCCTATGTTGTTGACTCTAGTTCCGCTCCTTGGACCATCCCTAGAACGTAACCCGTGTACCAGTGTGTTCCTCTTGGCCCTTTGTTCAGCTAGGAACAGGTGCCAGCCCCTCTGGTGCTTCCAATGCACAACTAGGGTAAGCTGGTCCTGCGAATGTGCAGGTTACTGGGGTCAAGACGCAAAAGCTGCTCAGGCTGACTCGTCCCAGCCAGCACCTGTTTACACACATACAAAAGGGGCCTTTTTAGGAGGGTGAAGATGTCCCATTCGCCACAGACCTGATTGGGAGCTACCATTTGGATCCTGTGTAGAGCAGTTCCTAGTGCCCAAGTGGTAGTCGAGGAACATCCCAGAGATAAGCCGGATCTAGGTTTTTCAGGCTCTACTTACACTACAGGCTGAAACTCATTTAATGCCCATCCTCTGCCTCAGGGAATCCTGGGGTTGGTAAGTATGCAAGGGGATCTAAAACACTCTAACCAATGCCAGCTCAAAATATTTGGGGGGGGGAAGGAGAGAGAGAGTTCTTGAGCAAGATGCATACTTGGAAGGGCTCACTGACCCCACGTGTGTGCGCGCGCACGTGCATGCGTGCGTGCACTGTGTGTGCGTGTGCAAGTTGTGAATGAACCCTCTGTGTATCTCCCTCAGGAACTGGGTATCTTCCCATTAGAGTCTGTCTTATTGCCATTCTGTGCTGTTTTTGCCACTGGTGGCAGCAGAAGGGACAAAGCATAAATCTATCTGGCTCCTTCTAGCCTGCCAGAACCATGTTCTCTTCCCTCCAGGTGGCCCTCCTACTTGCAAGTAAGGGCTTGCAGGAGAGGTTGACTATATGTGCTCACCCATGGTAATGTTGGTGACTCTACCTGGAACCTTTGCCATCAACAGATTTTTTCCCCCTGTCAGCGGCAATGTAGTGATTGGAAACATCACTCCCTGACCCTACTCTATATAGTCTCAAAAAATATGTTTTTGAGGTGGCTCTCCAGTGGCTCCATCTCATGTTTGGATATTGTGGATTGACTGGCTAATTTCCACATGCGGATTTTTTTTCTTTTTTATAGATCCGAAGACGCCGCCCAACTCCTGCCACCTTGGTCCTGAGCAGCGACCAGTCCTCACCAGGTAAGAACAGATGCATGACTGATGTATCATTTGTTGTGGGTTCTCCGTAGTTGGAGAAATAGCTGACCATTCAGGAGTGGATGAAGCCACGTCTGGAAAGGCCTTTGGACTGTAGTGGGTGATGGAGGATGTACTGATTTTGGAAATTTATATCGTCTTTCCATCATCGACATGATGCTCAAGGTGACTTATTTGTCCATGATGCTCTCAATTGCTTTCATTCCCTTAGTGCAGTTATCATATAGCCAAAGCTGTTTGACTATGTGGTGTTGTGGTCTCTCTCTCTCTCTCTCTCTCTCTCTCTCTCTCTCTCTCTCTCTCTCTCTCTAGCACCCACTGATGTTCTCTCTCTCTCTCTCTCTCTCTCTCTCTCTCTCTCTCTCACTCTCACACACACACACACACACACACACACACACACACACACACACACACACACACACACACACAGAGGTTTTTTCTAACTGGGAATATTGAAACTGGAGCATATTTCTCCATAGCTGTGTAATATACTAACTCCATTGCCATTCAACTCTCTCTTGCCCCCTGGTGCTGTTAACTCACTTACTTGAGAGTAAACACCATTAAACTGAATGGCTCTTACCTCTGTGTAGACATGCATAGGCTTGCACTGAAAAGAACACCCAGATCTTTGACGGGACAAAAAATCCATAATTTGTCGCAGCTTCTTCCCCTGCTCCACTCAATGAACTCTCCTTCTTCTGTATGTTCTTACCCCTGAAGAGATCTACCTTCTCGCTCTCATTGTTTCAGCACATAGAACATTTGATATGTTTAATTTAGGCAGGGAGTCCCAGAGAGTACACAATGAAGCATGAATCCCCCACGGGTGATGGTCGAAAAACAAAGTCGGGAGTGTTGGCTGAACCAAATGAACGTTATTTTCAGAAACCATCCTGTTGCTTAGGGGTGGGAATATATCACTGGAAGAAGTTCTCATCATCCATGCAGCCCTCTTTCCCCCCCCCCCTCATGTTTCAGTCCTGTCAATCTATAGCTGCCATTGCAGATGACCTGCAAGGGACTTGACAGTCCTGGTCCCAAGGTTCTGTTTGTCAGCTTTCCGTGCATGCTGGATAATTGACCGCTCACCTGACCTGTGCATCTCCATGCTTCCTTGTCTGTCTGCATATTTAGGAAGTTGTTGTGGCAGATTGTTGATTTGGCAGATACCCTGGGAGCAGGGGATGCCAGCAAGTCAGGACTTATTGCTGTCAGAAAACAAAGCCCCAGTACCAAGAAAAGATCTTTTGAGAGTAGGAATATCTGGAGTCAGTGGCGTCACTAGAGGGGTGCGGACTGCACTGGGTGGCCAAAATTGTGGAAACCTTTTAGAAAATTTGGATTAACGAATAATACCATGGAGTTATAATTCATTGGAAAGGTAAATTAATACTGTAATGAAAGTTAATGTTGTAATGAAACAAAATTATTTGTATTCTATCAAAATGTATGGCCACATAACCAGAAAATGAAAACACAACTGCCTTATGTAACAAAAAGTGGATTTCCTGAACTCAGAACTGACCAATGAGACTGATTATTCCGAGAGCCAATAAGGTGTTGTGACACAGAATGGAACCAATAAGCTGTTAGTAAGAGTCAGCTCTCATTTTTATGTATCAGAGCTATTACTAGAACTCTTATTCAGTTGTGTGAGTTGGCCACTGGTTTTTTGTTGGTCACTGATTTGTTGGGTGACCTGTACTGTTATATATTAAAATAAAGTTCATGGGGTGACACCATGAGTTGCCACACCAGGTGACAGCAACCTTAGTGACACCACTGGGGTGATGAGATGAGCTCTTGCACTGGGTGCCGCAAACCCTAGTGACGCCTCTGTCTGGAGTTCAGTACCCAGATCTGGGAAATTATAAAATATTGGTAACAGGAAACTCTGGAAATCTTACTGGGACTGAAAGTCTGTTTGGGTGATACTTTTTCATGACAATTATAACCAGGGACAAGACTGTAAGCAAACCTCAAGCTTATGCACACGTTCTCTCACTCTCTTTAGCACAATGAGAACACCAATCCAAGGAGATCTTGCATCTGTTTGAATTCAAGGTCTTCCAGACCCTGCAAAGTAAAACCTGAAGTTAGATTCTGCCATCTTATGAAAGGGAGAGTAGAAGAGGGGTGCATAGATTCAATACCCATCCCCAAATCTATCCCAGGATTTCTCAAGGAGGCAGTAGGCTTTAGCCCTTCAAAATCCTTCCAATTCCAGCCTGTTTGTCCCCAATGGGAGGGAGCCACTGAGAAACAAGTTTGCTCCTGTTTGCATAAGCCCATTCTAGGTTCAATTTCATATTCATGATAGTGACCCAAACAGGACTCTGAGAATAGACTATGTGGTCCTCCTTTCTTCATCACGCTGCTAATCATGGCTGTTGGGTAGTAAATTCTAGCAATAAACAGTTTATTTTATTTTAAAGACACTTTTAAAATCATGAGCAGCAAGGAGATCCTTGCTACTCATGATTTTAAAAGCGTCTTTTCATGTCTCCCCTTAGTTTATTTGTTTGTTTGGCTGAACTAAAATGTCGCCAGTGCTTCCATCTTTCTTTATAGGGAAGGTGCTCCAATACCGGATCATTTTGGTTTTTTTCTGCACCTTTTCTAGCTCTAGGCTGTCCTTTCTGAGATGAGGCATCCCAAACAGAGCACGATATTCCAAATATGCGTATGATTTAGGCTGACAGAGATTATGAATGACTTGGAGTTGCTCAGTGAGCTGTATGCCTGATGACCCAGCCCTAAGTCAAACACTGTAACCACTCCGCAACACTGTCACTGGTCTTGATGCAGACCCATCCTCAGTCGCGATGGCCAGGCTGCCTGTGTTTGGGGGTATCTCGTCCTTTCAAGGCTTCTTGGTCCAATCCATGCCATGAAGATTGCATTGCTGTCCCCATTTGGGACACTGGCTCTCTCAAGCTGACAAATTAGCAGTGACATTCTGCTGAGCAAAACAGGCATCTTAAAAGCAACTTTCCTTGGATGATCAAATATGAATGAGTCTCTCTGAATGTTCCTTATGACACAGCATGCTCCTGTGCCTGCTTTCCAAAATCTTCAGAGCTTGACACGCCCCAAAGTAGTCAACAGGCAGCTCAGTCAAAAGCCTTATGAAACCTGTTTGACTTGAGAAAACATACTTTTTGACACTCGCTCACCCTGTAAGGAAACCTTTGTTTGAGCAGCCTACCCAAGCACAGAGCCGCGGTGGCTTAGTGGTTAAGACACTGAACTGCAGACCGGAAGGTCAGTAGGACAGCAGTTCGAGACTTGAGTGATGCGTGACGGAGTCAGCTCCGGTCTCCTGTCCCAGCTACTGCCAACCTAGCAGTTTGAAATCAAGAAATTGCAAGTAGATAAATAGGTACCGCTGTGGCGGGAAGGTAACAGCGTTCCGTTAGTTGTGCCGGCCACATGACCACGGAAGCGTCTTTGGACAGCGCTGGCTCTTTGGCCTTAGAAATGGAAATGAGCACTGCACCCTAGAGTCGGACACGACTGACTTTCGAGCAGGGGATACCTTTACCCAAGCGTACCTCCTTCACAGGGCATGTGTAAGTGTGCGCACCATTCCCAAATAATGGGAATATTATTGTGTTTCCATCATGCTGGCAAAGATTCTGACATCAATTGGCTGAACTGGCATGTCCACAAACATTCCAACATCACTCTTGGAATAATGGTGGTTCAGATGTTTGCAGTCCAACTTTTAAAACTATGGAAGCTGTTGATTTGGCTGAGAGTTTAAAATCTCACAAAGGTCCTCGGGACAGGGATAGCTTTATGCTCGGCCGGCCCTTCCAAGAAGCAGGGTGGTCTGCTTCAGGTGGCCAATTGTGAGCTAATTCTCAGGGGCAGCAGGTATTAAAATAAGGTCTGGGGATAGGAGAGGCTGTGTACTGTTGGCAGGAAGTAAGTGGGCAGATAAGGAAGGTTCTGAGGGGAGAATGGTGGGTCAGGGAGACAAGAAGGCACAAGGTTTCTAGCTCTAGTCCCTCTGTCTGTTTTCTAGATTTGTATTTTGCCTTCCACTAAAAAAAGGCCTCAAGGCAGCTCACAGTCAAAATGATAAAATAATAACCAATCTATGAAACAGCAGCAATTTAAAGTCATTTAGACACAATAGCTACAAATAGAGGAGGCAGATTTTAAATCCTTGCCAGCCGAGGGCTCAAGGGCCTCGTGAAACAGAAATGTGTTTATGGCTCTCTTAGAAAGGGGTCTTGGAGGGCACAGATCTGGCGTATCCCCGTCTAGACCATGGCAGGGCTGCTGCCGAAGCTTTGGAGAGTTGTGTAGGAGGGGAATTCTGCCAGCCGCAGGCTCTACCGTCTCTGCACCACTGTGATTTTGGCAACCATTAAGGGGGTAACAAGGGCCAAGAAATGGCAGAGTAGGGAGCAGCGAATTTCCTATATTAACCAGTCAGTTCCTTGGCTGCAGGCGCCTTGTTTCCATTAGCATGATGAGCCTGTCTGTGCAAAGAATGAAAGATTGTTTCCCAAGCACAGATCCCGCAGGACTAGTGACGTACTGGACACTCCAGCAAGTGCAGCTGCTGTCTGGTGGCAGGTTTTTCGGGCTGTTTTTCCTTAAAGGCAACGCAAATTGTGCCATGCGCTGAAGCCAGCTCAGATGTGCATCCTTTCATTAAGCGGCCTCCCTGCCAACAAGCCAGGTCACAACACTCTGCCTCTGGGGAGTGGTTTGCGCACGCGTTTGATTTGCTTAGCAGCTCTTGAAGGTGGGTCGGTGAATGTGTGAACTGATGCCATCTGTACTGTGCCGGTGGCAATTAAGTCTCGGGCACTGACTGGCTCACGAACATTTCCAGCAGCTCAGGCAGCAAAAGCTCTTGGACACAAAATGATCACGTTCTGTCAAAAGGAGGCAGTTCTCAATTGGGCAAGGAATAAAATCTCGCATGGTAGAAAAGAGGAGCTTGGTGGGTACAGGCTAAGGTCCTGAAGAGGCTCCAGGGGATAGGCTGTGGTTCCCAAACTGGGAGGCGCGGCTCCCAGGGGAGCTACGGAAACCAGCCAGGGGAGCCGCGGAGTGCCACGGAATCCTCACAAAAAACAGGGCAATGCTAATTGGCAGGCATCAACATAATGTAATGGGGAGTCGTGACCAATGGTCGCCAATGGTCAAGGGAGCTGCAGGTCGAAAATTTTTGGGAAACACTGGGATAGGGAACCAAAGATGCAGAAATGACTGCAGGAAAGTGGGGGGCAGGAAGGAAGGGCCGGTGGAAGAGTGTCAGGAAAAGACTGGGGGACTTGGGTTGCTGAAGAGACTCCTGTGCCACCTGGAGTCGCGTAGAAAGAAGAACTTGCCAGCCGCGACATCCATCATCACTGCAGCCTTATGACTTGGCAACCTGCAGCCCAATTCTATGCCTGTGTGCTCAGAAGTGAGTCCCAGTTTGTTCAGTGGGGCTTCCCCCCCCCCCAGGCTTTCAGCCCTGAAGGAGCAGAGAGATCCAGGAGAAAGTGAGAGGGCTCGAGAGTGAAATTGCATGTCTTGTTTTGAATTAATGAACCGAGTCTTCTGGTTGAAGCTTTCAGCTGGAAAAGTGTTGGGTTGGGATCCGAAGTGGCTCTTGCACAAATGGACGACACTTCTGTTTCTGCAGGGGGTGGGGTGATCTTCACAAATCCCCCTGCAGCTCTCTGAGCCCTACACTGTCCTGTTCCAAAGGGTCACCTAACCTTCAGGAGCAGATGGGGGGGGGAGAGAGAATTTCCCTTGCACAGGCTTCGACTTGCTTGTGCTTCTTGGGATCCAACCCTTTGAGGTGGCCTTTGGGTGCACATTCTGTCCTGGGCAATTTTTGTTTTCAAAGCAGCTTTTAAGCATCTTCCGTCTCTGATGACATGACTATGATAATGAGCAGGGGTGTCGCTGGAGCGTGGCGGGGGGGGCGGGGCGCCCCTGGGTGACGCACACCACAGGGTGATGCGTGCACCTCGCGCGCGCCACCTCCGTGACGCGCGACACCCTTTGGACACTCCGAAGCCGGCCCGGGAGCCGGCCTCAGAGCGTCCGACCCCGTCGGCGCTCCAGGGCCTTCTGAAAGAAGGCCCAGGCAGCGCGTCCATCCAGGTATTTCCCGGATTTTCATGCATGCGCAGACCCGTTTTGAGGGCTTTTTGCCCTCAAAACGGGTCTGCGCATGCGCGAAAATCCGGGAAATACCCGGATGGACGCGCTGCCTGGGCCTGCACACTCTGGGCTGGCAAGGATAGGATTAGGCTTTAAATCCCTTTTAGAATTGCAACCTGAAAGTCTAAATGGATAGATAGGAAACCTAATCGATTGATCAGTTAAATTGTAGACCTCATGTAGATCAGATATAAACACATGAAACCACTTTATTATAACCAGATCAGGTCCATCTAATTCAGTATCATTCGCACTGACAAGCCTTAGTTGTCCAAGGTTCCAGGCAAGGGTCTTTCCAAGCTTACTCAGAGATGTCAGAGGTTCACCCTGGGACCTTCTGCATGCAACACAAGACACTATATCGCTGAGCTTCCCTTCCCTACTCTGAAAGAGAGCATTCTCTCTAAGCAGGGCATCTTCTGATGATCTCAAAGGCTGTGCTATACCGCATGCGTCTTGGTACATCACGTTCAGCGGCATCCGCATGCGTCCCAGTGTGCCATCTCGGCGCCGGCCCGCCAGAGAGTCGCATTCCATCCTGTACCAAGTGGAGATAGGCTCCACTTTGCCCATTCCAGCATGTCAGCTGCTCTTGGAACGTGCCAGAATGCGAATGTGTGCGGTGTGTAGCTCGGCCTTAAGGCTTGAGTGAGGCAGGGATCTGCAGGAAGTGTGTATCAGATGCTGGGAGGAAATGGAAATGCTGATCAGGCAGATTTTTGTTTGAATCCCAGTGCAAGAGCATCTGCACAACCTAGGCAGGCCTGCCCTTAACTACCTTATTGCAGCTATCCCTCTCCAAGAGAACATGTGCATGTATTGCATCAACAGAAGTTATCTTTTTAAAAATAAATAATACATAATTACTTTAATGATTAGCAACTGAAAGGAGTGGAATTCTTTTGGCTGCATAAATTTCCAGTGCTTTATTCCAAGTCTATGCAGCTCCTTGGAGCTGACAGGTGAACCCAGCTCATTTTCCTAGTAATTGTTCTGTCTCATTTGCTCACTGTGTTGCAGCCATAATGCTCTCTTAGGAACACAATGGAGAGGTAGCTTTTTTATTTTATTTTTAATCCCTCGGCAAGAAAGTCTCTGCACTCCATGTCCTAGCATGAAAGGAGAAAGCAACCGCAACAGCAGATACCCTTTGTCAGCAAAGCGAATATATCCTTCTTGGAGAGATGGAAAGTGATGCAAGATAAGTATTGGTTAGTGTGGCTAGAGCACACATACCCCTGAACACTGGCTGGGCCCCAAGAACCATGCTTTGCTGGCTCATCTATGAGGCCATCACATCAGACAGCAGATTGGTGGGGGGCACTTTTCTCTGTCCACCTTCTTGCCTCTACTGTTCCTCCTCCTCCTTCCACTCCCTGGACTGGAAAAAGAAGAGAGGGGAAGAGGAAATGTGGAGGGGAGGGGAGTGCTGAGCAGGTCATCTCTCTAAGCTGGGCATATTCTGATGGTCTTAAGGCTTGAGGGAGAGTGGGAGGAGCATTAGAGAGTGGGAGGAGCAGAGGCTGGCACATCGTCAGGTAAGGAGGGGCAGCATTTGGCATGCCACCTCAGGCATCAGGAGGTCTGGGCTGGCCCTGCCAAGAGACTTCAAGCTCCTCCCTACCACTTTTTGAAACTGATTCTGGCTCCAAAGGCATCCAAGGAGTCCGCAAAGAAAGGAACAATCGGTCCCTTCCAAACCAATGTGCCATCTCCCCAGTGTTCCTGGATCCTCTCAGAGGGCAGAGCTCCTTTTGGATACTTGGTGTAGGCATCAATGAGGCTCAGGCTGGCTCACCTTTCTTGAGTCACCTGGAGCAATCTGCTTTGCAAAAATCTTTTGGGTGGCCTGTCTCCTTGACATTGTGGCCTACATAGTTTGTGTTGGTTGATCTTTGGATGGCTTTTAAGGTGGCCATGACTTTCAAACATGGGGTCAAGCTCTATGGCCTGTTTTTGCACCTCCCAGTTTTGTTGCTCGAAATGCTCCGCTTCAAGGCCACTTTTGTGCCTTTGATTCTATGTAGCCTGCTCTGAAATTTCGGATTCCTTCACTGTCGTGGGTTGCTGCCTCCTCCTCCTCTGTTAGCGCCATAGCACTTGCCAAAGAAGGCATCTGTAATCCTAAAAGGAGATAGGGTTGTGTAATTGGAGGAGGTAGGAAATAAGGATAACATAAATGGATGAGGATAAGTGTGAAATGGGGAAGCTTGTCTGGTTGGTATGTTTTCATCCCAGGGCAATCTTGGCATTAAAACTGAACTTTGGAATACTGCCAGTCTCATATATTGAATGGTAATACGGATGATAGAAAAACGGTTTGTTCTTAATTTGATTCTGGTTTCTCTATAGATATATATTTTATCTATTTTAAGATGGGTTCTGTCAAACGTCTTCCTGCTTTAACTAAAGGAAAGGAAAATATCCAGCCTTCCCTTTTCTGAAAAGTTAACTGAGCATGCGGCAGTATTGCAATTTCAGTCTTTGCAGAAAGAGGTTCCTTTCTTCGATCAAGAGTTCCAGCCTGGTTTTAGGATTGAATTGATGTTAGTGGCCTTAACAGATGGTCTGCTTCTGACAACCACCAGGAGAAACTCATCTCTGTTGCACCCCTCAGTGGCTTTTAACACTATAGATCACAACATTATTTTATTCTAGCCCCAACATCTGGTCAGGAGGTCTAGGGTGGTTCCCCATTATTTTAAAATTCCTTTCTCCTGCTAGCTTAGCATCTGGGAGTTGAACTAGATGCTCATCAAGGCTTGGTGTTCAAACACCGATGCTGTTTAGCATGCATGTGAAGCTGCTGGGAGAGATCATCTGCAGCTTGGGAATTGGGTGTCATCAATATGCAGATGATGCTCAGCTCAGCGTTTTCTTTAACCCAGCATCCAGGAGTAGCCACTTCCACTAGAAACCAGCATAAGAAAACCATGGGTGATTAACAGCACAAGCCTATTCAACTTACACCACCAGTGTAACCAGCGGTGCAGTGAGAACGGGAGGCCCCAGAACGGAAAGGGGATTCAAATCCCCTCCAAAAGGGGAATTCAAAGGGGATTTGAATTCCCTTTCTGTTCTGGGGCCTCCCGTTCTCGCTGCACTGCTGGTTACACCAGTGGTGTAAGTTGGATAGGATCGCACTGTAAATGTATTTAAGCATACTGAAGTTGAATCCTGGCAAGATGCTGATGGATAATCCCCACGGAATTGTTATACAGGTGTCCCCCGCTTAATGACAGATCGCTTAACAACGATCCTGATATATGATGGAGGTCCCCAGTAACGACAGCAAAGGATTTTAAAAGATGCATCTTTTAAAATCCCCAACTCTTCAGCTGTTTGGCGCTAGATAAGGGCGTTGAAGTTCAGTGCTGTGCTTAAAGCCCCAGTGCTGAACTCCAAAGCCCTTATCTAAAGCCAAACAGCTGATGAGCTGGGGCTTTAAAAAGACGCTTTAATCTATATCCTATCTAACGCCTCATAAGCAAAAGTCTCTGTCGCACAAATCTGGTTGCGTGACAAAAGTCGTACACTCATATGCACACCGCATATGCACCAGTATCGTGCTCTGATTGTGTTTGCAGCAAGTGGGGTTTTTTTTTAACGTCATAGCCTAACAAAAACCAGCCTCCCCCTCTCCTTCTGGCGGCAGGCACCTGCGTTTGATCTTCAAATGGAGCAGAGATAATTTGAGAGCCAAGAATTCTATGCTCCTCTTTGTGCATTCCAGACCATCCCTTCCACTGAGACCCACCAGCCACCGCAGCAGAAAAGAAGAAAATGTGTTTGTTAAATGGGGAGAAAATTAAGAGTACACCACCATACGGAGCTGCCATCCCGGCATGCATGAATATTGAATGCTGCTCTGCGCCCCCTACATTAGCATAATATGAAGTCAGATCTCAGATGGAGCGTGCAGATAGGTGGAGGGTCTTGCTTTCTAAGCAGCAATTAACAACACAAAAGCTTAACTCGGATCACTGACACTCGGAGAATGAAGGCATTGCAGATATAACGTTTTTAGAGTAGTGAGGCTGCTTTGAATGTGCCCTTGCCCTGTTCAGTCCAAACACATGTTTTCTTCTCTAGGGCTGAGCTCTGGAAGAAGAAAAAACAATCCCAGTTCTGAAAGTCTGTGTACGTACGTACACACACACACACACACACACACACACACACACACACACACACACACACACACACACACACACACCGCAGTAGCTAAGCTAGCGCCTGTGATACCACTAAGATGGCTTCCGTCTTTACCCACAATTTCTAGAATAGTTTTGCAACTGTTAACAAAATGTTTTCCCTGCTTTTTAATGTTTGTTGTAATAATCTGAAAGATTAATGTATAAATGGATTAACATACTTCTAAAAATATTCAAAAGGCAGGCAGCCTATCTGAAGCATCGAGGGAGAGTCCAAACTGAGACTTGGTCCACTGTTGGACTTGCTACAACATAAATCTATCACATGTGTCGCAAAGTTGTGAGGAAGCCAGGTTCATGCTGCAGATAAAGTAATGGCTGTTCACTTCTCTTTAAATATTGATAATTTGTCTTCACCTGCATGACTGACCTTCATGGGATAGGGCTGGAATAAGATGGGGATAGCCAGAGTTGGCCCAACTCAACTTTGGCCAACTCAATCTTTTTAGATTGGGAGCCATTTAATCATTTGATTTTGTCTGTAAACCGCTTTGTGAACTTTTTTTGAAAAGCAGTATATAAATACCGTTAATAATAATAACTGCTACCTCTCAAAGCAGGAACTGTTCTCGTCCCCCCATTGTACTAATAATACCACTGTGTATGCCATTGTCTGTATGGAAAGTTGGTCTCTCTTCCCCTGGAAGGGATGGAATGATTCTGCTGCTTCCCTTGGCAGGTTTGCTTAACTGCACACTCTCAGTGTGTCCTAAGGAGCCCTGATGTTCAGGGTTGCAAAAACTGTGTTAAAATTCACTGATTCATAGCAAGCAAGCCTGCATCTCTCTCTCTCCAAAGGTATATTTGACATTGACTCTCTCTGCTGAAAGCTTACTGGGATCTGTTTTTGCTGAAACAAAAATGCACAGTTCAAATGGTTGTTAAATGGGTCATGCCAACTCCCAGAATTCTCAGTTTGGGTTAAACCCCTCCTTGCGCTCTCTCCCGCTCCAGCTTCCAACCACTTCATATAATTTGTTCAATCCTACATGGAGTCTAGTAGCTTGGTGAGCTACTGGTGGAGGAGAGCAGCAGTTAGAGCTGGGGGAAAAGAGAGCTTCTAGGGTATTTTCTGAATGGTGTCTGGCCTGCTGTAATCAAGGAGGGAGTCTGGTCGTCCAGTAGGATTCTAGTTCCCATAGCAACACCCTGTTTTGTTTCCTAGGTGACAGAGATGCTCCAAATTAGGTACCCTTTGCAGAATGTGAAATACAGAAGTCCATATCCAATGTTTGTCTGTTTAGTGTTTGAGTGAAAGTAGTGCAAGGGGGGGGAGGGGGATACAGTATTTCCTGCGACCCTCTTAATTATGAGAATATTTACCATTTTTAAGTTTGTCTGTTGCCATGGCTTCCCTGCCACTTTGCCCCCATTTTTTAAACTGGGTCATCTTCTCCCTGGGAAAAGTTAAATGGGGCAGTCCCAACCAATTTGGGATCATGTCATGAATGTGATGATAGTGGAGTGATTCGTAGCCAATCAGAGTTGGCAATGTTTTGACATCATTGAGGGCAATTGAAACTGCCTTCTTGCTCAGTGGGTGAGCACCTCTTTTTGCCATGGCCCTAGAATATCTGTAACTATAAAACTACTTGATCATAAATGGGGGGGGGGGAATTCTGTTAGTTCAATTTTTTTTTTAAAAAAATTGATCTTTGTTGGAGACAAAAGCAATGCTTTGTCAACTCTATGGGCTGGTTTATCCATTGGTTAACTGTTATACGTATTTTATACCCTGCGTTCTCGGCCCAAGAGGGCTCCTGAATAGAGTTGCCAACTTTTGGACTGGTCCCTGCTCAAGTGCCTTTAAAAGCAGCTTGGTCTGTAGACATTGCCAATAATGCTCGTCTCCATGAAAAGAATGGCTGATTTCTGCAGGTCAAGCTGCTATTAAAGGTATAGGAGCAGGCCAGCCTGTTTTTGTTGGTCAGTTGGCAACCCCATTCCTGGAACTGAAGCACAGCAAAATACAACAGTAAAAATTCTAATAGTCAACATCCCAATCCTATGCATGTTTACTCGGAAGTCCCTTTATAGTCAATGGAGCTTACTCCCAAGCCTAAATCTATTAAAATAAAAAGGAGTAATTACATTTCTTAGAAAGTCAAGGAGTCTAGAGCATGTGAACTGAGCTCTTCTTGGATAAAGCCAGGGCTGCCTGGCAGTGATACCCCATGACCGCAGTGCCACATTGATCAGCTGCAGAATCACAGAAATGGCCTCAGGGAATCTCTGAAGCTACATCTGTGGAGGATGCATGAATTGCATGCAATGGTTCTCTACAGAAATACTTTCCTGGGAGACAGTTGAGCATGTTACAAAGAAGCTCCAAGTAAGACATTGAACAGCCCTACATTTCCAGACTCCTCGGGAAAAGATTTCTGGGCTTTCCTTACAGCCCAACCCTGCGTAGGATATGGCTTGCACCAGTGGAGCTGGGGCTCACCTCGGGGGGGGGGGACGGGCGGACATTCATCCCTTTTTCCCCAGTATCAGCCCCAATAGGCCTCCTCGGATGTGCACCAGCTATTTTGCTGGCATACATTCGGGGAGGCCATGTAAGGTCAGCCAGGCCCGGGAAGGGAGCTAGGATATTGGCGGAGCGCGCTGCCGATATCCCCGCCTCCCTCCCTGGCCGGGCCAGCCAATCACCCCCTCCCCTGCCACCCTGGCCCGCTCTCCCCATTCCCACCCGCCACCCATTACAGGTCTTACCTGTGTCCGGTACCGAGGAATGGACCCGGCGGTAGAGTGAGTGGCGCCGGCATCACTTACTCCCAGGGTGCCGCGAAAGTGCTTTACGGCACTTTTGCGACAGAGCTTGCTCCACCAGCCTTAAATTGCGCAGGATTGCACAGTTCATTGTGTACAGGCACATTTTATTTTACATGGGGGTTGTGTTTATGAAAATCAGTGCATATTTCAAAAACACATAAATTAAAAAAAAAAAAAAAAAGGAACACACGCAAAGCCAGCTGAACATGCAGGAGCACCAGGAATTTACCACGTTGTTTTGAAAATTCGCATGCATAAATTAGATTTTGGTATTAATTTTGAAAGTGCATTGTTTCAAAAACGTGTCGATCAAACCTGCATAAAATGAGAAGTGCCTGTACATGCAGGTGTGGAGCAGGCTAAGCGCTAACAAAATTCAGAGAGGGGCTGAAGCTCGGTGATGGGGCACTTGCTTTGTATGCAGGAGCTCCCAAGTTCAGACCCTGGCATCTCCAAGCAGGGCTAGGAAAGACCCCTGTCTGGAAGCTTGGAGAGTGACTGCCAGCCAGTGTAGACAGACCAAACAGAGCTAGATGAACTAATGTGCTGACTCCGTAGAAGGCAACTTTCTGTGCTAAGCTGACAGAATTGATTCCCTTGATCTGGTTCTAATGCTAACCATTAGTTGCTTCTAAAGAATCATCTAATGGGGCAAGTGTGTGGGTGGAAGCTGTCTTAGAGAGGTGAAGAATACGTGGTTTGTTTTTGTTTTTTCATAAATATCTCTTGCTCTAGCTTCTTTTGATGGTTAGGATCGGGTGGCTTTCCTTGAGCTGCCAAAACTGTTGATCACATCATACTGAGGCCTCTGAGGATTCCCCTTTATTAACCTGTTACTGCTTTTCTTTGTCTCTCCACATGTGAACCTCCTTTGCTCAGAAATTGACGAAGACCGGCTCCCCAACCCTCTGCTCAAGGTACGTGCAGACAGTGGCCTTGAAAACCTTGTTTCATTCCTGACCTACCAAGATCCTGATTCAGCATGACAGCATTAACGCCTCCAGCGCTTTTTTGTATGGAATCTTCTTAGGATCTTCATCTTTTTTCCTCTTTGCAGCCAGGTCTGACAATGTCTCCACGGCAGAGGAAGAAGGTCTCCCGCACCACCCCCACCATGAAAGGTAACAACCTGTCCAGAAAAGGTGCACACTGATGATGTATAGGAAAAGAGAATTAACTCACACCAGCTTGTCACGGGCAAATGCATTTTTTTTAAGCAGTCAAAAGCTACCATCCTTCTCCGGAGCCTGGAGTAGAGTGGAGGCTCCCCCTGAGCTTGCCCTGACTTCAGAGTTGCTCTGGAAGGATATCTTGCTGCTTTCTGAGCCTTCAAATGACTCTGTACAATGTCAGGGGAATCCTCTGTCCTTCTCCAGGCTCTGCAGAAGAGATGGGGCTCACTCAGAGACGCTCAGTACAGGGAAGGAGGGACAAGAGCTTTCCCCACAGTTGCAATGGACCTCGCAGGCACTTGGATCATCTCCAAAAGTGCCACATGACATTGCAGCAAGACTCTGACCCTGTGCCCTCCAGGTTCCCCCCCCCCCCCCCCCCCGTATAAGAGACTGTGTAGTTGAAGGCTGGTGGTCCAGGGCAGAGGCTTTCCTAGGGTTTACGTCACCCGGTGCGGGAGGTCAGTGCGTCACCCCCATGACGAACCTTCTCCCATGCAGTGGGCATCATCACCCTGCCCCATGCCATTGCCCCATCTCCTGCTTAATCAAAATTACACCTTTAAATTTACAATATTATACGCACAGCCTAATGTATGTTTGCAGCCTAAACAGAGGCATCACAAGGGTTTACGTCACCCAGTATGAGAGCATTAACTTTATTTATTTTAATATATAACAGTACAGATCACCCACCAAATCAGTAACCAACTCAGCTCTCAGAACAATCAGTCTCATTGGTCCGTTTTGAGTTAAGGAAATCCACTTTTTTGTTACACAAGGAAGCAGTGTTTTCTGTTTCCGGTTATTTGGCCATAACGTTTGATAGAATACAGATATTTTGAAACTGTTTCCTTGCATTCTGCATGAGATTACGCATCACGTGATAAATTACGTGATGATATTATTCATAAAGACAAAGGTTTTCACAATTTTGGCCACTAGTGATGTCACCCCCCCCCGAGGGTGTCACGTGGTGCGGTCCGCACCAGCTTAGGGACGCCACTGATCCAGGGTTTAAGCTGAGCTAGACTTGTGTACAGTGCTACTTGAGAGTAAGGCTGCAGTCACCCACTGAACAATGCCATCCAGTCACCTTATTTGAAAATAAAGATTATGGAGGGAGGTGTTCTCAGTGGCTGCTCATAACCTTACCTTGGACTTGATACAGAACTAGATCCCAGGGCATGTTCTGAAGGCACCTGATCAATTCACCTTGCTGAAGCAAAGCAGGCCAAGGTATGGTCAATGCCTGGATGGGTGACCACTTGCAGGGATGGCCCAATGTGATTCACCATCCACCCCTGACCTGTCACCACACACATGCCCCCCCCAAACCCCACACAGAAGATGGCAATTCCTAACTCCTCACCTTGCTCCTCGCTCTTATCTTCCTTGTGCAATCCTTTTCAATAAAACAGGAAGTGCAGGACACACTGGGAGCTCCCAGCATGCCCTGCACTTCCTGTTTTAGTTAAAGGGACTGAGCAAGGAAGAAGTGAGGTGACTGAATAAGTAAGCACCTTCCATGTGATTGTTTTTGGGTGTGAGCAGTGGCAACAGTGACCTGCTTCCCAACCTGCTCACTGCACTCCTTCCTTGTGCAGTCCTTTTAAACAAATCAGGAAGTTTCTGTTTTGTTTCTTGGCCAGCAGGTGGTGCAGTGGGTTAAACCGCTGAACCATGAGCTGTCGATCAAAAGGTCGGCAGTTCGAATCCGCGACGGGGTGAGCTCTCGTTTTGGCCAGCTCCTGCCAACCTAGCAGTTCCAAAGCACCTTCCATGTGATTGTTTTTGGGTGTGAGCAGTGGCAACAGTGACCTGCTTCCCAACCTGCTCACTGCACTCCTTCCTTGTGCAGTCCTTTTAAACAAATCAGGAAGTTTCTGTTTTGTTTCTTGGCCAGCAGGTGGTGCAGTGGGTTAAACCGCTGAACCATGAGCTGTCGATCAAAAGGTCGGCAGTTCGAATCCGCGACGGGGTGAGCTCTCGTTTTGGCCAGCTCCTGCCAACCTAGCAGTTCCAAAGCATGTCAATGCGAGTAGATAAATAGGTACCGCTTGCGGGAAGGTAAACAGCGCTCCATGTTCCAGCCGCATGCTATGTGCTGGGGCAAGGAGAGTCATGCCGGCCACATGACCACGGAGGCGTCTTCGGACAACGCTGGCTCTTCGGCTTTGAAATGGGGATGAGCACCACACCCTAGAGTTGGACACAACTGGACTTAATTGACAGGGGTCACCTTTACCTTATCGTGTGAGGAAGGAGCAAGGTGAGTGGGTCGGGAAGCAAATCATTGCCTTCAATCCACTTTGGGAAATGGACTGGTGCGGCTCCATCTGCGGCAGATTGGGATGAAGGGCACCCCCAGTTTGTTTGAAACTTCCCCCCACCACTTAGCACGAGCTGTATCATCCGCTTCATAGCTGGGCTGGCCATGCCACTTGGGATTCTCATGTATGCCACCTTGAATTTCGTGATGGAAGAAAGTTGGCTTATAAATGTAATAAATAAAGCAATGCAACTCTTACCTGTTCTGGGCTCAGGGAGACCAGAGTGTCCCCTGGAGGTGGCTTTGTCCTGTTGGCAACCTACTCTGCATTTTTAGAAAAAGCATTTTGAGATTCAACTCCATTTCCTCTGAAATGGCAGCCTGTGTATTTTCCTTTCATGTTTATTTCTTAGGACTTCAATGTTTAATCAGCTGATTCGCTCTATAGGACCTCAACCAAAGGATTCTCAGCAGCTTAGCAAAACTGTCACATTTTTTTCCAAGAAGCTCTGAAAAGTGACCAGCATGTGTAGTGTAGGCATTTTATGTCTGTGGCTATTGGCTGAGGGCACAATCCCTCTTGAGTTGCATGCTGGCCATTACCAGGAAAGAGAAGTTGATGGGCTGTTTTCCCCACCCAGCCTCCCCTCTAACCCAGGGGCCAGCACAAATTTACTTGAAGATTATGGAAATTCCAGGACAGAGCCATTGGTTGGAGAGGATGGGGAAATTGAGGATGCCAGCTCTCATTCTGGGTAACGGCCAGCAAACGTGCCAGAAAGGATCAGTCAGTCATTAGACACTGACATATAAAACAGCACCTGTGCTGTATCTGCAAACAGCTTCGTATCTAAAAAGGATCGAAGACTGTTATAACCGGTTATGATGTACACAGAACGAATCATCTCCGGGATTCAGGTTATAAAATGGCTTTATAAAATGTAACAACTGTATGCTAATGATGATTTCAAAAGTCAAATCAAACACATATGTGTATAAGCACCTTTAAAATTCTACACCCAACGCTGGCTCTTCGGCTTTGAAATGGGGATGAGCACCACACTGTAGAGTCGGACACGACTGGACTTAATTGTCAGGTGTCACCTTTACCTTATCGTGTGAGGAAGGAGCAAGGTGAGTGGGTGAAGGTGAGCTTCGTATCTATCGTAATAGTCGGCGGGCTATGATGTGTTTGCACCTGCCAGAGAGAGCAAGGAGGAAGGATAGCGGCATTGGGCCTTGTGCCAATCCCTCTGTGCACAGGTGTGTTGACACTGGGACTAGCCTGAAGGTGTATTTTCTTTTTATTAATATTTCAATTTAATTCAACCTGTATTGCCCACGTCTTTGAAAATTTCTTTTTTATATTTGTTTCTCTCCCCCCCCCCCCTTTCACCAAGCAGTGTGGAGTGGCATACATGAGAGGCAGGGATGTGGATCAAGTCTCTGACTCAAAGTCTCAAGTCAAGTCCCAAGTCTTTGCCCCCAAGTTCCGAGTCTTTGGTTGCGGGTTGCGAGTCCCTATCTAGGGGAAATGGGTTTAAACCTGAATAAAACTGGACTTGTCGTAAAAGGCTCCAAGTCTCGAGTCGAGTCTTTCGAGTCTTTTACAATCGCCAAGTCCGAATCAAGTCATTGATGCGACTTGAGTCTGACTCAAGTCTGAGTCAATAGACTCATGTCCACATCACTGATGAGAGGCATCCCATTTTATTTTTACAGCAACTCCATGTAGTTTTAGACTGGGGGAAAGTGCCTGGCCCAAAGTCACCCAGCAAGGGCTTCGTGGGGATCTTAAGCCAAGTTTTCCCAAGCCAAGTCTTACGCCAAGTCAGATGGCTCTATTCATTACACCACGGAGGTTCTCCAAAATTCCAAATAAAGGCTTTGGAAAGCACCCCAGAAAGCAACCAAGCTTCTCAACGATTTTACTTTGAAGCACCTCTTTACTTTTTATAAGGTAGCCTAGTCAACGTGTGACAAGTGGAGTTTATGGACCAAAACATAAGGCCTCTTCCTGTTAATGGCACTGAACAGCTACAGATGGATTGGTTGCTTTAAAGGTACACGCACTGCCATGTGCCTTACTTGGCAGTATACCAGAAATGCTATGCTATGATTAATGACATGCTTGTTAAAAGGGCTTAGGATTTATCTTTAAATGAGTACCGTAGAATGATTAGGCCGGGAGGTACCTTCAAAGGTCATCTCATCCATTCCATTCCCCAACTGGACTTAAGCAGGCCCAACTATATGGCAGAAGCCGCTGACAGATGTTTCTTCCAACCTATTTTTGTAAGCGTCCAATCATGGCAGAGTTCCAGAACGTCCGACTTTTAGAACTGATCGACACACTTGAAATAGCAAAGTAATGTATCTCTGTTGGGACTGCACCAGTTTAGGCTGTAGGTGGGGATTGCACGTTTGAATGAAAAATCCCTGCATGCAGAAAAGTAGTTTAGCAGGCTCAAATTTAGTCTTTGCTCTGATATTTAAGTGCAGTAAGGATTTTTCATTTACACAGAGATGCGTTCATGCATTCAGTTCCCCATCTGTAGTCTACCATGGTAATTTACCATGTGGTTATTCTGAATGTGTAGATTTGTCTAAGATGCCATGGATATATGCTTTTTACAGTTTTGTAAATCTGTTCTCTTTTCTTTCTCTCCACCACCCTGCTCTCTCCCACCACCTCCCTTCATATTGAACAGGTTCAGCCTTTCCTCATGAATCTGCATTGAACGGTTTTATCTTTTCTGTTGCTCTAAGTTCTCTCCAATTTGCCAGCCTATTTTCTAAGTGTTTCAGGGTATTGTTGGGCATGTGTTTCAAACTGTCAAGCTAGGACTGGACTTGCAGGATCGGTTTCAAGGGATAGTCAAGTTCAAGGTCAGAGGACCAGTTTCCCAAATTAGAGCACTTGAGCAAAGGTGATGGGGAAAATTCCAGTCGGGACAAGTAGTTCAGATGGTGACTTGACGATTCAGAGTCGAGGTCCGTGTCTACCAATTTATTTAAAAATATGTATGCCTTTGCTTTTCCTCTTCCAATTGGAGGCATTCAAGGTGGCTTACAACAGGGGCATCACAGGGGGTGGGGGGGCGGACTGCCCAAAATGACTTGCTATTCCCCCCCCCTCCGCATGCTGTACATCGGAACAAAAGCAAGCAGTCTAGGGCTGAGGGTGCAATTAAAGTCAGTTAATTAATTTAATAAAGTTAATTAAAGGGTGCAATTAAAGCCCTACTTCTGACGAAGCTCTGTGCAAGTCCGGAGTGAAACATTAAGTGCTTTTACATCTGACTGACACCGACATTAAACCCCTATTCTTAAATTTTACACTTAGTGATTCACAGTCCATATTTACTAAGACAATAATTAAAGTCAGGTTTATCCCTTAGTTTCCAAGTCATCTGCAGACATAGATAGTCGAACATTTCGCACTGAAGGATAGCAATTTTATTTTTTACCACTGAACTTTCTCTCTTTTGACATTAGGTGTGCCCACGAAGCTGCAGTTCCTCTCACCCCCAGCAGGGGTTCTCATGCTCCTCCTTTTCTTCTTTCTTTCAGAGCTCCAGATGATGGTCGAACACCATCTCTGCAAACAACAACAGGGGGACGAGGAGGATGCCAGCACTGAGAGCCAGGAGCTGCATAGTCCAAGCTGCTGCCCTCATGCCAATTCAGAACCAGGCCACAGTCCTGGGAGTTGCCCTTTGGCACAAGCCCATGCCCAGCTGGAATCCCAGAAGGACGAGCACTCTGGCCTGGAGGAACGTGAGTTTGCACCAGTCACCCAGGGGTGGGGGGTGAATCTTCACTTCCCCTACAACAGCCAAGCTCTAGTTTGCAGAATAACACTCCCCCCCCCCCCCCATTAAGTTGAATACTTGTGTTGATCATTGCAGGTGATGATACATATGTGTTCTACACTGGGGACTTTTTTCCCTGTGTAGGATAACCACAATGTATAACACAGCCCTTCAGTTGTCACTGGGGTGGGTGCATGTTTTGTTTCTCAGTGAAGATGAATATTTGGCAACATTCCCAAAACCTGCTGCCTGCAACCTCCTCTCAGAAAGTCAAGCTACATGTTACATGAAATTTTGGTGTATTGGTATTTTGGTTCTTTGTAAGCTCAATAGCAGCTGTGGGAGGAAAGGGCGATTGAGACTGGGGCACACAGGAAGGAGGTACTGAACTCTTTTTTTTCTCCACACTATGATCCTGATGAAAATTATGCCCCCCCCCCCCAGAGCTCTCAATGGAAGCTTCCCTTCCAGGGTTTTCAGTAAACTGGTGGGGGGATGATTTTCATTGGGACCTCAGCATGGTGAGAAAGGGTTAAATACGTCCTGCCCATGGTCCTACTCCTGATTTCCTTCCATCCCCCTGCAGCTGCTTTTTAACATACAAAATGCAGGGCCAAGTTACATTTTTAGCGTAACATGTACTGTAGTTTGGTCCCAAGTGAATCTTCTCCACCAAAGTGAATGGTAGCTATTCACTTGAACGGAGGAAATTTTAAAAGGTGTAGTTGGGGGACATCAGTGGGATGGGGCTAAAACTTCACCCTGGTGGCCCCCATGTCCAGACTGAGGGTCAGATTTGGCCCCCACCCAGCTACTACCCAGATTGCAATCTGCTCACTTTGTCCCCTAGAACTCAATGGGGGCCATTGTGAACTGTGTCTTTTCCTATCTACATGGTACTGCTTTGGCTTCATTTTCATAAAATGATACCGAGGGCGTGGGGATCACGGAACCGTGAGCATTTGCTTTTCTGTATCTCTCGGTGCAAGTCCACGTGCATCCAAGCTTGTATAATAGCCCTGCGCTGCTGCAGATTGCTTTGACGCTGGATCGGTGTGCCATGCACGAACCCTTCCTCCCACACTGCTGCTCGTGAGTGCAAACTCCAGCTTCCAAGCACCCTTGGGCTAACGGGGAAACAGTGGCCTCTAGTGGCCATATGTCACAATTACAGCGAAGCTGTTCTTTAGAAGATAGACACTGAGGATGTCAAGGAATTTCAACCCTGCTCCCTGCAGCTGCTAAGAACAGCCCAACTCTCTCTCTCTGTGTGTGTGTGTGTGTGTGTGTGTGTGTGTGTGTGTGTGTGTGTGTGTGAGAGAGAGAGAGAGAGAGAGAGGGGGGGGGAGGGAGGGAGGGAGGGGGGCATGATTCTTTTGCCTTTCCCTCTCTTAAGACTTTCCTGCAGTTCGGTTAAAATGAGAGTGCATGTGCATGCAGAACTTTTCCCCAGAGGGCAGCATTTTGATCCCTTCCTCTCTTGATGAATAATTCATCAGGGATGGCCTTTTAACAAGCGCTGCCCAAGCCCCTTGGTCAAATATTCATGGGACGAGCATGTCCTGCAAAATGGAGTGCTCAGAGCAGCTGCAGAAACCCCCTTCAATGTTTCCGAGGAGGAGGGAGGTGGGTGCTCTTGTTCTACATGCTTAAGAGAACAAAGGCTTCCAAGTGGGTCAGCAGCAGGCAAAAAGAGCAAGGCGTCCAACGATCCAACTCCACCAAAGGGATTGGGAGGGGCAGGGTTGAGTTCCAATAATACACTTTTCCTCTTTTCTACATGACTGTGACCCACAGCTATGCCAGGTCCAGCTCAACTGTGTTGTTGTTCATGCAGATGTCCTAATAATGAAAACATTTCAGCATGGCAGCTAAAATAGATGGAGGGGCTGGCTGAAGCATAGAGGCAGGCTAAGTGCTGTCTAGGGTGCCAGTACTCCAGGAGGGCCTGCCTCGGCTATGCTTTGGGGAGAGTGCCACTGCCTTCCTCTGTATTGAGGAAGCATACAGAGACAGATGAATGGCTTATTGGCTGGGTTGACCTCCCCTGCATTCCGAAAGGACACCTTATTGCCACCGGCCACTGTTGTGAAGAGGAGGAAGGACAGGAGTGGCAGGCATTTGTACATGACTGGTGGGTGTTGTTGTTTTTTTCCTGGCTTTGACTGGCTAGATTTTGCCTGGAAGCAGGTCACGTATGCATGAGCTGCTTAAGGTAGGGGTGGGTGGGTGAGTGTGCATGCAAGTGTGCGCACAAGAGAATACAACCAAGCACAATTCTGCTTTAGCCCCCCGCACCATGTGCCTCTTGGTCACAGCCAGGTGTGCGAGCAGGAAGTGGTGTAATTGCCCACAGGGTGCACCTCCCCTTTCCCGTCAACTCAACCAAAGGGTCAGGCTGCCATTTTCACTTTGGTACTGAGCGGATCTTGGGTGAATTGTTCTCGCACTCAAGATGGCTAAGGAATGATACACCCCAACGGTACATGGGATGTTACCACTGCCAGGTAGTACTGTGGGATGGGCTTGGCCAGGTGGGCCCCTTGGTGGACATGAGTCCTTGGCCAGTGTCTTACCTCTGATGCTGCCCTTGTGCATTTGCGCACACTTTGACACTGCTGCTTTGACTCATCCCCCCCCCCCCGACTTTCACCGTTCCCACACCCAGCACACATATCTTCCTGTCCTTATACTTTGCATAAGGCTTCTCCAAATAGCCTCAGCCTCTGCTTCTCATATCCTTGCCTCATCCAGGTCTTCACTGACCCTCCTACCATGTCTGTTTCTATACTCACCCACCTGATTCCTTCCAACAGTAAACAGGCTATGCTGCTTTGCCTCAACCGAAACCAACCTTCCTGCTTTCCAATTAACACTGAGTTTCAGACATCGGTGACTCACCCTTATCTTTCCAAAGCTAGAGTGCCTGTCATTCTTCCATGATATTGCCGAAATTTGGTCAATAGCTAGAGAAGGCATGGAAACAACAAGCCAGTGTCTAGGCTACTATATAATGCCAATGTACAGTATATCAAATTATATTGTTTTAAAATTGTATATAGTGTATACGACTCTGTATACGACTCAGTTTATGATCAGTCTTAATGTTAAGAGCCAAACTAGATGTTATGTATAAACACTGTGTTGAGATTTTTTTAAAAAATGAGAGGGGGTGGTGGAGAGAATGAAACAGGGAAGAACTACAGTGGACTGTAGGGGGGGGCTTTAGTACTCTGCCCCATTGTAGTTCTGATCTCGATTACGCCCCCCAGGCATGCCTTTTTAGTGGGGGGGAGTTTCCATTGAAAGCCAATGAAAACTTTTTCTAATTTAAAATAGCATGGGGGGAGCATGATTGGGGTCAGAACCATGGTGGGGCAAATTACTAAATACTCCCCTGCTTCCCCATTGCAGTTCTGCCCTATTTTGTCACGCCCCCCCCCATATTGAAAAAAATCCAAAATACACCAGGCCACATTGCACATTCTGCATAACATGTAGTTCAACTGTGGGTATTAAACTCACAATTTCCTTTTTCACCTCTCCGTGCAATTTGATAAACCACAAATGAACTCCCAGCTCATTTTTTCCAAAGCTCAAAACGTTGCAAGAATGGGGGGGGAGGGGGAAATTCCACAGCTGCACAGCTTCATTAACAAGGTACTCTTATCTGTTTGATCCCCTTTCTCGTATTTACTCCTGCAGTCTTACATAGGTGTGGAGATTCCAGTACACACATTGAGTTCCTCAAAGGCTTCTCTGTTCACTTGAGCGGAAGCTGTGCCATGTACAAAGGGGGCAATATGTGGAGCTGCCTCTGCCTAGGACATAAATGGGAGAGCGCGCACATGCTTAAGTTCTGAATGGGGGGGGGGTGCTTATGGATGATATTATGCAGAATTATGTTTCGTTCTCACAATACCCCCGGGTTCACATTGCTAGTGCACTTCCTATTATAGCCCCCCAAATCCTTCTTGAGCAATGACAACCACTTCCAAACTTCTTGGTGCATATTCGGAGCTGGAAGTACTATCTGCTTATTAAAAGTGACTCTCCAGTGGCATACTCCCCCCCCCCCCCAGTGACCCAGTTTAGAGAGCTCTCCCTGCAGTACTTGACAGCCTTCCTTGGGTTTTTATTATTCTGAATACTTGGGCATCTTCTGGCAGTGTTGCTGCTTCATTGTTCACCTCTATCTCCGTATTGTTTGAGAATAATGAACAATCCCTCTGTCCTTCTCTCCCTATCTCCTCGTGGACTTTTTGGTCTTTGTTTTGTGTAGAAGGAGGCGTCCTGGGAGCTTGCTGCACCGAGAGACCTGGTAATGCAAAGCCAGGTTTGTCTTCAGAGAAGCAAGGGGTCCATATACCACCGGAGGACTCCATGGGGAAGGAGAGGATGGCTAAGGAGTAAGTATAATGAAGAATCTTAGGTGAAATCAGAAGCACACTTACAGCCCAATCCTGTGTAACTCTTGCACTGGTTTAACAGTAGATCCACCAGTGTAAGTGCACTTATGCCATAACTTGCTGTACGCCTACGAACGCAGGACGGACACCTGCGTAACCCCCCTCTGACACCGCACATGCGCAGTTCAGACAGACGTCAGTACAACTCTGCTAATGCAGGGGGCATTCCAGGGGTGTCCAACCCCCCCGGAATGCCCCCTGCACAGATGGGAGTTGCAGCGGCGTCCATCCCACATCCGAACTGCGCATGCGTGGCGTCCGAGGGGGGTTACGCCGTTGTCTGTCCTGTGTCCATCGGCGTACAGCAAGTTACACTGGCATGAGTGCACTTACACCAGTGGTTCTACTGTTACACTGGTGCAAGAGTTACACAGGATTGGGCTGTTAGTAAGGAGTAATCGCACTAAACTCTGCAGATGTCTCCTAAGTAAACAGGTATAGGATTAGGCTGTACGATTGGTAGTAGGGCAGATAAGGGAGGGGGGGGAGTGCAAGGTCATTTCAAAGGACTCGGACCACTGCAAGCACACTACTTTCCTTCTCAAGTTTATAGCAGCCATATTGCAAGTTGAGTGAAGCCCTCAAAGCAAGAGCTGAATCAAATATTTGGGAGCAAAAGTAGTTAAATGTCCTTCCAGCTGTCCCCAAAACACCCTCCCTCTGAGAACATTTACCTTTTCTCATGCCTGTTTATAGCCCTGATTTTCAGAAGTCCTGACAATCTGCTTCAAGTGCCACTTTTCCCCAAGGCAACTTCTTTTTCCTTCACTCCGTGATCCCAACCAACCTGACTTCTATGTAGCAGATACGTACCAAGACAATTGAGAAGAAAGGCAAGGCTTCCTGGATCAGTACTGCCCTCACTCTAAATGGACAACCATCCTCCCCTCCTTTGGAACAACCCCTGAAAAAAAAAATCCAAAATGGGGGAAGCACTTTTCACTGTTGCCAAAACTTTTTTCACAAAGCATCTTTGCTTGTGGGCTGCATCCTAAAAACCTTATTTTTTTCCCTAAATAGGACATGATAAAATAGTAGTCGACAATCTAGTAGTCAGCAATAGTTAGTGTGAGGAGTTTCCCCTATCCAAGAGTGACATTGCACACATGGAACAGCAGTTGTGTGAGCACATTGGGCTCCTTCTATGCGTAGAAAGACCCAGGCCACTGTTGTGCCCTTCAGTGCACAAAAACCCTTGACAGTAGTGGTTCCCAAACTGGGAGAAATGCCTCCCCACCGAATCCTCTCAAAACAGCGCAATGCCAATTGGCAGGCATTAACATAATGTAATAGGGAGCTGCGGCCAACGGTCATGGGAGCCGCAGGTCGAAAAAGTTTGGGAAACACTGCCTTACAGGATTCCTGCTGTGAGGTGGGTGATGAACAGTCGTGTGGCTTGACAGTCAATATGTCTTGTTCTCTCCCCCCCCCCCCAAGGGAAATAGGCTCAAACAATGATGCAGCGCAGATTACCAGCCTATTTACAGGGAGTTCTTTACATCTTCAGGGATGGGCCCATAGCTGTGGTAGAACATCTTCTTTGCATGCAGAAGATCCCAGGTTCAGTCTAGGTAGGGCTGAAAAAGATGAAGCAGCCACAGAGCTCTCTTATCGCCTGCCACAATGCAAGCAGTTGCCGGGTGCAGCTGCGAGTCTTGAAGTGCGCCATCATTGAAGCCCGTGCTTGCGTCACAGCCAGCAGCACGGGTGTCTATTTTCTTGGGTGGATGCTGGGTTTTGATGAAGTCTCCCTGTAACTTCAATTAGTTTTCCTTTCAGCTCAGATTAGTCTGGGTGAGAGAGAACTGGAGACGGGGAAAGTTCAGCTGCTTCCCTCAGACCCCGATTTAATTAAAGCTGAAAGCCAACGGTCTTTGGCAGCAGCTTGTTATCTAGAAGGCAAGTGCCCCCACAGAGAAACATACACCAAATACAGGCCTGATGTGACCCCTGCAGCAACAATAAGCACTAGAGGGATGGATGGACATGGGCACACACAGTATTGTCATTGTCTGTGAGAGCCAGACAGGCGTAGCAGAAACCGGTTCTGTTTCCTGTACAGAACCTTTACCCACAACATCATCACCAGGCTGCTCCAACCCCATAATCTTGGGGTGGTTGTCCATTTCTACAACTTTTCCAGCTCTTAGGGGTCCTTTTTTCAATGCTTGAGCTGGAAAGCACTCTTGTAATTAAGCTGCTCCTTAAAACCACTCCTGCAGAGTCCCCCTTTTCTATTTAGCCAACTCCACCTTAATGGGGGTTTGCTTCAATACACGTTCTGAAACAAACCTAGAACTCATTGTTTTGTGTTTTGTCTCTTAGGTGACGTGCAACAACAGCAAACATCGAGGTTGCATCCAAACATGGACAGGGCTGATGCCTACTTGGCGGAATATCACACAGCTCTTTTTCTTTTTTTAGATAATTGTGTTTTTTAAGATTTCAATGGCTGGTCAGATGTTTGTAATGTTTTCTTCCTCTTTGGTTTTTTTCAAAGATAAAAATGGCCCAAGGCCGGGGTGGGTGGGTGGTGGCATCTAGTCAACTGCGGGTTTGGGATTATGAAGTCCTAGTAAGGAGTGGAGGAATGTTTTCAATTGAGTTGCTAAGGTTCCTTTCCCCTATCAGTGGTGGAGAAACCCCATCTTGTACCCCGTCCTTAGTTCTCATACAGAACATGACCTGTGCTACTGCAGAGTGCAGGCTGGTGGCTCATGTAATTGAATGCTTCTCTATACTCTTCCCTGTGCCTCAAACTCTTTAAAAAAAATCTAGTGTAGCGGCATGGCTTTCTTCTTGACATGCCATTTTTCTAAGGGGAGGGGAATTTTTGTCAATGCATGGAGTAGTAGTCAACTCCTATGACCCCTGCCCTGCATTCTGAAGTGGTAGGACTCAAAAATAAGGTTACAACCTCCCCTGAGGTGTGAGCAATCAAATCCGTGTGGACTGGAGGAATGGTTTTCCCCTACTTGGCCTCATTTTCTACATTGTGTGATGGGGTTTCCCCCCTTGAGCTAGCTACTAATTTCTGAACCTTATATTGCTTTCCACTGTAGTCACGGCTTGGGAATCCATGCCGAGGAAAACCATACTCCTTTCCCAGTGTGCCTCAAAAAGAAACAAGGGCGGAAAGAGAAATTACAGATAGCAGCATAGTGCAGTGCACTCTGGATACAGGTAGGCTTTTTACAAAAAGATGCCCGAGGAGTCTTCTCGGGTCTTTTTCAGGTATAGTGAGGTAGAAGGTGTGGTGATGGTTTCCCCCTTGACAGGACTAATTTATTTCCGTTCCAGAAGATAGGAAGGGGTTGTGTGGAACGTTCCTCCTCACTACCCCCATTTCTTCCCAGCCCACAGGTGTACACATTTAACTCCTGTTGCATATATACACACCTGTGGGCAGAAACAGTCTGGACAAACAAGAGCTGGTGCTTGCCCTTTTCGTACCTCTTTATACCCCCTCCAGCTGAGCAGCCAGCCACTTTTTGAGTGGTGCCATAACAGCAGTGCCTTCCAGGAGTGAGCAACAGGTTTCCCTCCCTCCAAAGCAAGGCCTAGGCCTCCGCAGCGTGTTCAGTCACCAACAGTTGTCACACCTGGAAAAACTGGCATGCTGGTTTTTCTGGGAGATGGGAGTAGCAGGCCTTTATAACATGGTAATGAGTGCCTGAACTCTCTACCTCTCTCTTCATATGCTGCCAGTATTCTAAGTGGTCTCTCCTACAATAGAAGACATGATCAACACTTCCCCGTCAGCAGAAGGGGACTTTCTGAACACAGCGTAGATGAGGAATGAAGGTAGAGTGGTGATTTAAGGGCAACAGGGAAAATACTTGGCCAGTGGCTCTTAGGGGTTAGCTTTTAAGCTGAAACTCTAATCTGTGCCATTATGTTAATAATAATAATCCAGCCGTGGCTGCGTGTGAGAGCAGAGGTCACCTACTTGGGCTTGTTGTTAGTCAAATTATATCTCTGCATCATTGACACTGTTTTACATATCTGGACCACAATTCTGGACTCATGCCCCTGTCACCACATGTGAATTCTGCTTCTTTATTAAATGGGTCATTTTACTTGGTTTGCGAGTTCCCCAATCAGTTGCTTGCCCAACGAGTTTTGAGTAACGCTGCTAAAGCCTTGGTGATGTTTGGTCTCAGCATTCAAAATGCTGTCAAGTATGTACCTACTTTCTCTTGTTTGCAACTCTGCTTCTGGGTCAGCATCACATACTTTGCTCTCTACTGCCACACAACAGATTCTGACCTGTACTGTTTGAGAAGATGAGTCATGGACCACGCATTGCTAAGATCAACCATTAAAAACAAACAAACAACTATCTAGGGCTGCAATCCTATACCCACTTACCTGGGAATAGGTCCCACTGAATTCAATGGTACTTACATCCAAGTAGAGATGCATAGTAGCTTTCTGGAATCTATGACAAAATAAGAACCAGCAAAAGTCATTGGCTAGTTCAACTCATTGTGGTATCTTTCCTAGCCAATTTGCTGGTAGATGCAATTGCTATCCCAAGGCAACAGGCATGAGGCTTATGCTCTTAGCACATCCCAACTGATGGCTCTAGACTAGAGAACTCCATGAGGGAGAAACCATGACAGTTCAGCCAGTTTCAGAATCACACGGAGGATATTTTCCACACAGGAGGCTCAAGAGGGCTTTCCCTTCAACTTGTCTGTAGTGTGAATGGGTAAACCCTATCTATACACAGTGTGGATGCACACTTGATATCTTTGTTCTGTCCTGAATTAACAACGTTCACAGCTGGTGCAAATAGCAAAGGGGGCGATAGGTGCTTTTTAGGGTTTCAAATGAAAACCTTGTAAGATAAAAACATGTGCACCCCCCCCCAGAGCATTGTCTGGGGGCAAGCAAATAAAAAAGGGGAGGGTGTACATGTGCACCAAGGAGCCCAAGTCCTAATCCTACTCTGATTAGCTATAACTGAACACTATAAATAAAATGCAGTTACCAGTCGCCCACTGCCAGATGCAGTGCACCGTAGATGTTGCCCCATCTGCATTCATAAAGAAGAGCATGATGGGCAACAGCAGCTTTCAGTTCAGTACTCAAAGAAAGCTCAAGCTAGGTGTATTACTCCTTCATGTAATAAGTGAATATGCTCACAGCCAGGGCTGGCCCAAGTTCTCCTGGCACCTGAAGTAGGGGTGACAAATGCTGCCTCCCCTTGTCTAGCAATGTGCCAACCTTTGCTCATTCCACTGCTTGGATTGGAAAAGTGATGAAACAGAAGCATAGATACTCTAGTCCAGGGGTGTCCAACTTGTTTCATACAGCAGGCTGAATTGCATTCATGGTGCCTGTTGAGGGCCAGAAGTGATGTCATTAAACAGGAAGTGATGTCATTAAGCAGGTGATGACCAGAAATAAACACTTTTTTTTCTCTCTGAGGAACTCACTGGATGCAAATGACAGAAGAGAAAATACACAAATCCTGATCATATTTTCAAGACATGGGAGAGCCTAATTATCATGTAGGTCACCTTTTAGCAGCGCCACTTCTATGTCACTTCACAGCTCAGCAGTTGAGAGTTGCTCTGCAAAGTAATGCCTCGGCAGAAGCAGCACTGCTGAAAGGTGGCCCACGTGATAATTGGGTTCTCCCAGGACCGCCCTTTCAGCAGTGCCACTTCTGTCAATGCGTCACTTTGCAGCTCAGCAGCTGATGGTGGTGCTGGGAGAGCACAACTATAATGTGGGCCAGATAAAGAGCTTCTGAGGGCTGCATCTGGGCTGCAGGTCTAATGTTTGACACTTCTTCCTGTATTGGAAAAAGGGTGGATGGAGCAGGAATATGAGCAGGAGCAGCAGTGGAGACAAGGGGACAGGTGGAGGTGCATGCCCATCCGCCAGCAATCTGCTGCCAGAGACAACTGCTGGGCCAGCCCTGCTAAAAGTGTCCTGGAAAGGACACCTGAGGAAGCAACATTCAGGAGGGAAATCCTCCTAGCATCAACAAAGAAGGCAGCAGCAAATGGTCTCCTACAACTGTAATGATTGGAAAGGGTGGGTATTGTGTGTCCCTCTGCCACTCATGAAGTACCCCTAGGAGGGATCAAGGAGGAGAGAGTGTGTGTCCTGGCAACTGCCCCCGAGTCACACTTCCTTAGGTGTATCATAGACATGGAGGAATTATGACTCCATGCCCCAATATTTTTAATGGGTAGCGACTCAAAACTGCCTCTTCCTCCATGGCCATCACACCTGCAGCAGTGCCTGTTTCCAGTGGTACATACCACATAATATCAGACAGTGTCCCTGGGAACTACCATTCCCTGCAGTCAAGACCACTTCATTCAAAACAAACAAACAAAAACAAACTCTCACTCTCACACTCTCCATGTTCTGGTTTGATGGCCTATGGGTAGGGGCAGGAGAAAATGGTGATAACGAAACATATGCACCGCTTTCTGCTAAAAAATCTGCAAAAGAATAAAAAATAAAATAAAACCATGCAATTTTGCTTCATCTGCTGACACTGTACAACCCCACCTACCTAGTACCTTTTAAAGCAGTTACAATTTATAAAAATGGGGAAAAATGGAACAAAAACAGAACACCGCTTTCTGCTATCCCATTTTGGTTAAACACCGAAATGTATAAAAAAATAAAACCATTTTCTCCCACCTCTACCTATGGGCTTCACACCTGCTACTTGTCATGTTGTATGAAACCCCAATATCATAACACTAAAAGTTTCCCCCTCCAAATTCTGTCCTGAGATTCATCCATTATGAATTAGGCATGTGCATGTAAGCATAGTCTAGTTAATCCCCATGGGCAGAATTTACACTTCTTGGTGCCAGAATTTGTATCTCATAGCACCATATTCTAGACCTCTTGGGCAAAAACAAGCAATAAGGAAGAGAGCTGTTAATATACCAGGAATATCCAAAGTTGAAATCAGTGGCCCCTGGAAGCTGTGTGCGAAACGAGAGACGCCAGTCATATAATCTGAGCCACGTACATGCAAAAACAGCAAAAAAGTAAAATTGGACAATTTTTCACAATTTAAAAGCTTGAGTTTTGACATTTGAGTTTCATATGAATTTGAAATCTGGGTATTTAAAAGTGAAGCTTTTTCTATAAAGCATCTCAAATTCAGGGTACAATATTGGAGCTCCAAAGCACTTTGCATTTGAGATCTTAAATACAATTCTATCCAAAGCAACCGTCCTTACTTTTAATCAGCCAACCGTATTACATTGCTGCCACAGAGCAGAGAAATTCAAGTAATTAAGGATTCTCTCATGCACCACAACCTGAAAACTCATTTAGTATTTGAGAACTGACAATGCTCAAAAACTCATTTTCAAACTGGGCTTTGAGCCAATAAGGAATTTATTTTTTTGGGGGGGGGGTACATAAGCACCCAGCAAGGGAGTGCGTGTGCAAAGTAGCCAAGGCTACACACGCTACGTTTTGCTTTATTTTTTTAACGTTTATATTCAGTCTATCGTGGAACCCAGCGACTTCCATGAAGTTCCCAGATGGTCACCCAAATCAGCACTGACTGGACCAAGACTTTGCTTAGTTTCAGCAGGGTGGCTGCATTATGTTCCCTGGGACCCCTTTCAAAATAGCTTTGTTCTAAGAACACCTGAATCTGCCAAGGCGAAGATGCACTTGGCCCTATTTCCTTAGTGTGCGCTAACCCTGCACCTACAATCTTGCTGACCTGCTGTTTGGTGGAGAGCGAGGCCTATGGAGGACTGAATCCCTGTTCTGGACACTCCCTATGTCTGTAGCATTTTTAAAGGGCTCTGTGTACACAGCCTGGCTGCTGGACCAGAGATAATTTGCATGTAGTGTCTTTGTGCATGTGCTGCTCCTAGCTAGATTAGGGCAAAGTTCCCTAACTGGAAAGAAAATCCATCAAGATGCAGCTACACACAAATGTCAAGTGAAAGCATTTGAGTGAAATATTCATTTTGTCCCTATCATGACTGGGCACCCAACTGTTTCCAACAGAGGACTATAACCCAAGAAGGCTGGTGCAACATCTCTTCTGTTCCAGTCCAGCCATAAGACATACCGGCTGCTGTTTTAAGACCTCTTTTCCTCCTCTGTGTTAACCCTTGGTTTATGCAGCACCTCTGGCAAGGCCTTTGTGTGGTGTTTCAAATGAACACAAATCAGCACTCAAAAAAGGAATGGTCTCATTTTTTCCCTCCTTTTATTTGTAGTTGCTGTTCATTCCTTTCCTTTATGCATTACGTTTCTTTTACATGCGCAATAGTTTGGATTCTGCACTGGAGTATGGAGCTGTTATAATAAGAATTTGAATTCAAGAACCAAAAAAAGAGTTACTGCATGGTAGAAAAATTACGCCCGAGGTACAAACACATACAGAGTTTTCATGGACCAAATGTGTCGACAAAGGGTGTATTTACAAGTTGTGGGCCCAGGAGTGGGAGGAGGGGCAGGGAGTCTGGAGGTGAGAACAGCAAAGTTATTTCCAGGTTGGTCACTTGGAAAAAATGGCGGCCCAGAGCTAACAGAGCTCCAACCCTTGACAATCCCTGATCAGCCACGTCAGTCTTGGGGGGGGGGGACATTTAAAGCACTGGACAAGACGTCATAGCTGAAGACACACGGGCAAATTGTCAGCCATGTCCCCATCCTAGGTTTATACTGGAAAGGAAGGCAGGATGAAGCTGAGGCCTGAATCACAAAGTCATAGGACGACCTAGCAGATTTCAGGCAGGGGGCAGACATTCACTATGAAGAACTGGAGAGGGACATCCTGTCCTGCCACAGGTTCCAGAACTTTCCACTTTTCCTCCCTCACCTTCAGCAGCTCCGAACTGACCTCCCCTCTCACCCAGGAGCCCCAACTCACAAGTGTCTCCACCTGCTTTTCTTCAAAGCTCATGAATGCAAATGCATGCATACATACATACATACATACATACATACGGCTACCACATTGGGCTGATGGCCAACACACCTTGCCATACCTTCCGTTTTGTTCTAAGAACACCTGAATCTGCCAAGGCAAAGATGCACTTGGCCCTATTTCCTTTGTGCACTAACCCTGCACCCTAAAGAATGGCACGAAAAACAAAACTTGCAACCCTCTGGAACAACCAATTTGTCCAACAAAAGAAACTGTTTCACCTTTTGTACAACTCTCCTAGTGGAAGACCCTCTCCAGTTCTGGGATGGGCTTAGAACAAATCTACACATTCAGCAAAAGCATGTAGTACAGACCGCATCGGACTGTACTTCAGACAGCAGGAGAGGGGGAAATCACTCCCCCTGAATTGGAACTGGCTGAACTTAGAAAATGAGCTTGTTAGCTTCATTCTAACGTGGAAACTGTGCCAGATGCTTTGTCTGAACGTGTAGATCAGCCAGTGAAAACCTCTGCAAGTCCTTCATTGTCATAACTTCAAAAATCACACAACCCAACTACCATGGCGAGAATGTGAACTGACTGGCTCCCGTAGAGCTTGACAAGTCATGAAGTGTCAAACAACTGCAGCTCCACACAACCAGCTGGACTCTCAGCCCATGTTTATATCGTGTCATCACTCCACCTTAGGCAGCTTCCTGGTGGCCATTACTGCTTTCATTGCTGCTTCCAGTGCCGCCCCAGTCCTGGCCCCCTATATTGCCCTAAGCTGCGCATGTACAGAACCATAAAGAGGTCGGCAGCTAGACCGGCAGCAGCAAGTGGATCAAACACTGCATGAGAGAGAACCCCAGGCTGAGAACTCTCAGATATTTGGGGATGGGCTGTTCAAGAGAAAGACAATCCACACTTGCTTAGAGGTATGCTGAACCCAAGCACTGGTCTAGGAGCAAAGCCTCACTCTCCAACTTCCGGTATAACCTTCCTGAAGACTCCCGATCCAAAATCCAAGCCTGCAATGGATTGCCTCTCTACACCCTGATCTCCAGTGCACACAGAAACACACGCCAGTCACAAAAGGAGACAAGAACCCGGACCAAGGATCATCCAAGCCCACATTCAATGGTGAAGGGAACCTACTTCCAAGCTGTCAGGAAC
Source organism: Plestiodon gilberti rubricaudatus (assembly GCA_026170595.1). Lineage (NCBI taxonomy): Eukaryota > Metazoa > Chordata > Lepidosauria > Squamata > Scincidae > Plestiodon > Plestiodon gilberti. The sequence goes on from JANXHW010000002.1 coordinate 122,599,316, forward strand.
ACACAGGTCAGGAAGCTATCCTTAGAAAGCCACTTTATAGGAAGCACAACCAGGCTGTGAGTTTTTCTCCTCTCAAAAACACAGCAGCTGCAAAATGACTGGCTAAGCACAAGACTGCCTGGCATCCACACCGCACATCATCGGCAGGCAGGCTGTCGGGACTCGAGTGCAATCCCACTCCCAGTCCCTGCCCACAGAGGTGATGGGCAAGAGGCTACCCGCCCCTTCCCAACAGATGCTCCATCTCAGAAACAGTGCCGTGGTGGTTGCCAGGACTGGGCCATGGTTAGGGGTAGTGATCACCGAGAGGGGGATTTGTGTGAAGCACCTGGTCGTCGTAGAAGTATTGCTTGGGAGGGGGGATCAGGTTCGGCACGCAGCAGATCCAAGCCATTTAATGCCACAGCAACGAAGAGAGGTTGGCTGGTCTGAATTAACAAGAGAGGCCTATGCATACAGAGGACACACTTAATCATGCATGGGGCTGGGGCTGGGAGAGACATCAACAAGCTGCCCCAGGAAGAGAACTGAAGATGGGGCTCATGGGGGGTGGACGGGGGGGAGCGGAGGAAGAGATTCCTGGGGACACCTGGTTTGGCTCACCACCAAGGCCAGCTGGATTCCGCGCTGATCGTACGGGAGTGAGATGCTCCCCCTACCAACTGTCAGGCTCAACAACCCCCTGACACTCTCCTCACCCCACACGTCAGCCAAAGTACAGTTTTCAAGCAACATTTTAAAAACCAGCTACGGCAATTGCCTTGGCAGTCACTTTGCTGATTTGGCAGTGAGAAGCCTTACCTGGGCCATTCGACACACAGGGAGTGGGGGGGGGGGGTGTTTCCAGTCCCCGATGCCACCACGGCCATTTGCTCACCACTGGTGCTTGGTAATGGGGGAGTTAAAACAGGGAACGGTTCTCTCTCTCATTCTCTGCAACTCAGGGATGGGGCAGGCAGTGGGTGCTGTGTGATGTCGACATCGTTGACTCATTAACGTTTGCATTTATCATTATTAATATTATTACTAGTAGTTATTGATGGTCGCATTCATGTCACACCCTTTCGAGCCTGGGGAGGCTCCCTCCCTGTGTGGATGGTGCTGAGTCGATGGTATCGAAGACTTTGGAGTAAACTGCATTGGGGACCTGCTGGTTTAAATGAAAACAGGATCAGAGGCGATTCTGCAACTTGAATAAATCATGCAAATGACGCATGTCTGCAAACTCTGGTCAGTGGCTCCTCATTCTACTTGTGAGAGGAACAGCAGTGGCCCACAAGAGGCCTCGTTCTCACTGAGGCGGGAAAACTACGTTTGAGCTGTACCACCTCGGGCTGCAGGTGGAGGCTCACATGATGGAATAGTCTTTTACCAATTTTTTTTTTAAACTTTCCATATTTTTGTTCAAAAGTGGAGTTTATCAATATATTTGGGATGATTTAGTGCAGGATAATGCTCATGTCTTACTTAGGTCCAATACAAGGGGAGAGCAAAATGATACGCTGCCTGAATTAACATCAGTACTCCATTAAATATTTTAAGACGAGTCGTTATGTTATTTTGCTTTTTGCAACTTTCGACTGCATTTTTAAGTAAAAACATAAACAAACAAACAAAAAATCTCCCACCCACAGTAAACCAGCATGTCAGGAAGAAGGTAGGAGTTGTTTGAGTCAGGGGTAGGACTTCGGGCTGTTCCCGCCCACCTGCCTGCCCCCTAACAGATTTCAGGCAGGGGGCAGACATTCATTATGAAGAACTGGAGAGGGACATCCTGTCCTGCCACAGGTTCCAGAACTTTCCACTTTTCCTCCCTCACCTTCAGCAGCTCCTGCCTGCCCATTGGTGGAGATGGTTGATATGCCCTGTCAAGGAAGCCAATGGCTGGGGAGTGCTCACCTTGCTCCTACATAGGCAGTGCTATTCCACGTTGCCATTCTGATTGTGCTGGTTTTCAGGCGTGCTTGCCTCCTCCTCACACGGTGACAGCTCGTCGATGGATGTCTGGTTGGTGATTCCTAAGGAGGGAACGCAGCTATTAGAAGCAGAGGAGTATGGGTAGACACCAAGGGTTCAGTCAAGGGGAAATGGAGGCGTAGATAAGAGCAAGACTCAAGTGGTTTGTGAAGAATTAAAGCTGGAAAAGGGGTCTAGGGGACAGGACAGGAATAAGCAGAGAGGCGAGATCATGCCAGCACGATGGGAGGCATGGCAGGGCCAGGCCATTTTCAGAGGCACTTTTTTCTTTTTGTAAAGGTGACTTGAGGGCTCTGCCAGGGCCGTAGGGCAAAATATAAAATTTAATTTAAAATAAATAAGATGTGAAGAGGCTGGGAGCTGCTCGGCCCGTCTCAAGGGGAAGAAAGAAAGAAGGGGGAAATTGTCAGAGAGGAGGAAAATTTGGAGATGCTCTGCTCAGTAACGGCGTGTTCTGCTGGAAATGCAAAAAGCAGAATCCCACCCGCCAACCCAGCTCATTGCTCCAAAAGGTTCCCCCTGCTGGGCCCTCCTGGGAACACCAGGCAATGGGTGGAGAATGGGAGAGTTTCTGAGAGGTAGCCACATCTCCCCAAGCTCTGCCCACCACCCTTCCATACCACTCGCAGCTCGCTCCTTCCACTTCTGCTTGTTCTCTTGGATGTATTTTGTCCAGGTGGAGCGGAAGCTGTTGATGTCAGCATTGATGTCTCCCAGCTCACCGTGGTCATCCACAGACTGCTGGCGCCAATGAGAACTGTGGGCAGAAGGACACATCATCAAAGCATACTGTAAATCCCCAGACTGACCACTGGAAACACTAAAGGGCTGTCGCTGGGACATGACACCTGGCCTCCCCCCTCCTTCTCATACTTGGCCTCCCCCACATCCATATCACTTGATGGGCTTGGAGACACTCCACAGCTTTCGTTGGGGGTTGCTGCTCCAGTGGAGCATACGCCTTGCATGTATGAAGAATCAAGATCAGCTTTCAGTTAAACAGAAGGATCCCTGCCAAAATTTATACAGCTGATGCCAATGAGGGGAGAAATTCATTCCTATTCTGAATCATCTGCGGGGGAATTCTTTCCTATTCTGAAATATTATGATCCGTCAGGCCTGAGCATCAGCAAAACCTGTTCACTGAGTCTTTCTAGAGGTTTATTGGGTGCAATTCCACACCACCCAGTTTACTGTCTCTGCTTGGAGAAAGGCTGGAGATGGAAACAGTCCCATATGAAACAGACACACTATGGTCAACGTGTCTTGCACACAAAGTGTGACAAACTTATCACATAGACATTCATATCTCATTTGACTTATAAGGCCTTATCTACATATTCTCTGGGCAAAAAAGCACTTCTTAAAATGCTGGTCCTGTATATTTAGCAGGGGGAGAGAAACTGCAGTATATAAAAGTCCTTAAACAACAATAATGTCCAGCAAAACTGCAAGGTAGGCTTCCTTTCTGGAACACACTACTTCAGACTGCAGGTGGATTTTGTACTTCCAAATGCTCTCTGGTCATTTTTAAAATAAATCCCTGTATGTGGAAAAGTTGCACAACAGGGAGAAGACTTTGCTAGAACTTTCCCCTACATATGCTACATTTCTACATGTGGGGATCCCCCCCAAAAGAGGAATTATTCAAAAACCGTGATCCCCACCCCACCCCCCGCAGCAGACCAAAGAGGTACAGTGATGTAGGACTCAAACAAATGATTTTGCTGATTGTGTAGCTTGGCCCAGCTAGAACTATAAATACTGAAACCAGGTGATAGATCAAGTCCCAGTGCGGTTGAGGGCAAGGAAAGACGAGATAAAAGCAGAAGGGGCAGTGAAGGTAGCTGGCCAGAGAAGAACTTCTAGCTGCCCACCCCAGACCAAATATAACTGACTCAAGGTGACTTGCTCTGGCCTAGGGAGGCTTCCTTGTGGTGTTCCACCAGAAGCAATGGTTCCCAACCTTTTTAGCACAGGGACGCCCTTTTGTAGAATGATAATCTGTCGGGACCTCCCTAAGACCTAGCACTGGAAGTGATGTCATTAAGCAGGAATAAATCCCATTTTTCAAGTTGCAGCCCCATTTGGGGGCAGGAGGCATGAGATGCTAAAGGGCAAGCAGAAAGTAACACAAGGTGAGCAAACAAGCTCCAAGAGAGTATCGGACACTTCTTTCCCTGCAGTGGGGGTGGCCATCCAGCCGACATCCCACGACTTCGCAGAAACCGCTTCATGACACCCCCCCCCCCCCCCAGGTTGGGAACTACTGCATCAGAGCTTTGTGGTGGTGCATAGGCAGAGCTCCTGCCAGACATCTGTCAGAGTGAGACCAATTGAAGGTTTGAGTCCCAACACTCAAGATCTATCTTGCTTCATTTTGATGAAGGCGGCCCTGCACAGCCTTGTCGGAAGGCTTCCTGTGGGTCACCAGGCAGCTCAACTCACTCCTTAGTTGCTGTTTTGCATTGTCTGTCTGAAGTTCTCACGAAAGCCCACTATCAGGCTGGATACAATCCACTCCCCTCCACCCCCACTGTTGAGTTTCCAATCCTTCTGTTCTCAATCTTTTCAATGTTTAATTATTTCAATAATTTGGTGGGTTTTTAAAAAAAATTTCTGAGTTTATGCTGATTGTGATCTTCTGCAAAGCCACCTTTGGAGGGCCAAAAGGTGAGACAGAAATGCCTAAAACAGACAAATAACCCACCTAAATGGGTTCTGTGGTTTTTTTTTTTTTTTATAATGGAATAATAGTAAAAAAAAGAAGCAGGCACCCCATTTTGTCCAAAGAACTTTCCCAGCCTCGGAAATAGACAGCCAGGAGGAAAAAGCATCATCCTCTGCCTGGGAATTGGTGGTTCTTTGCAGAGTGCTTGACAGACAGTTCCTCCCCGGGGATCTCCAAGCAAGGCCAGGGCTATACGCAGAGCCAAAGAGAACAGTCTCTGCGCTGAGCTATGCCAAGGCGTTTTCCAGCCACAAAGGAGGCTGTTTTCTACAAAGCTCGACTTTGCTGCTTGCCTCCTGGGAGTCTGGGGACACGAACGCTCTGTCAGCCCTGCCACCTTGAAAGGTTCCATTGATCTCGCAGACTGACGCAGGCTCCCTTTAGTCTTCACTTCCTTCCCCGACAAGCAGGGAACCACTCTGCAATGCCTCCAACTCAGAGGGATGGTTGGAGCTGAAGGCCCCAGAGGGAGCTGTAACCACCCCAGCTTTCTTTACTTCCAAAGAGCAAAGGCATACAAAATAAGACCCTCCAATTCTCCCTGCTGCAAGCTGATCTAAAGGCTGATCTCCCTTTTTAAACACACACACACACACACACACACACACACACACACACACACACACACACACACACACACACACACACACACACACACACACACACACACACAGCGCTACCAAAACGCCCATCAAGATAATATGGGGTCTGTGTAGGGAAGTGTAGGAGCTGTACTGTAGGTTCAGTGCAACAGAGCACCTGCATACAGCAGGTCTCAGGGTCAATCCCTGCTGTCCCCAAGACCTGTTTTTATTGTATTTTTAAAAATATGATTGTACTGGTGATGTTGCCAAAAAGCAGCTTAGAATTTTTAGAGCAAATTTAGAATAAATACTGGGAACGTGCATCAATAATGAGGACGACGACAAGCCTGATCTCTCTCTCTCTCTCTCGGAATCTGCTCTCGCTGCAGTGTCCGTGCCAGTGCTCTCCCCTTCGAGCACAATCCTATGCTTGTCTACTCAGAAGTAAGTCCCACTGTCTTCAATGGAGCTTGCTCTCAGAAAACTGTGCATAGGATTGCAGCCTTAGTGCGCACCTGCTCTGCTGCCCAGAGGATTTGTTCTTGGAGCCTTCCTCCACAAGGGGAATGACCATCTTCTCTGCCACGTCCGTCAGAACTTGAAAGGTGGGCTCCACGATGAAGTCAATGAAGCCTGCAGAAGAGAAGGGGTGTCAGCAAAAGACCTGTGGATTCTCTCGCTTCTCCAAGCGCCAGGGAGCACCGCTGGGGGATTATACAGTATGCAATGAGCAGGGAAGACAGTGCAGCATGGCATGGAATGGGTCAAGTTAACAGGAAGGTGGCAGAGAGGAGCAGGAGTCAGGACTAGCAGACCCAGGCAGGCAGGCAGGCACGGTCCTACCTCCGCCTCAGGTTGTACAACTCACCAATCTGTGACTGGGCCACCAGCGTGGATGTACGGTCACACAACGGGGAGAAGGGCAATCCCAGCTCGGCCTCCTTGTCCCCCTGAAGGAAGCAAGGGGATATTAGGATGAGTTTTGAGAACGGGTCACCATGTGACTGATGGCAGCACTGAAGCCTGGAGTGGAATACTAGAAATTGTCCTGCTTGCATCTATGCCGGGGAGCACCGATTAGGACTACTTGTGGAAAATGCTGCCGCTGGGGTTTTCTGAGAATCTCAGCTCTCTCTTTTCTTTCTTCCTCTTTCTTGAGCTTTCAGTACTCATGGCCATGGGGAGGGCAGGGAGGGGGAAGAGGGACACAAATGGACAATTTCTCCTGAACACAGGACCTGGAGATTGCCCAAGTGTGGCTTGCAAGCGCCAAGATTTGATGATTCTCTACTGAACACAACTCTTAGTCTCTCCTCCGGAACCCTAGTCTTTCCAACAGTCTCTAAGGCAGCATTTTTCAAAGTGTGCTCCTAGGTGCCCTGGGGCTCCCTGAGACCCCCGTCAGGGGCTCCACAAGCACACTAAAAGTAGCTGCCATCTGCTCAGCGCTGTGCCACTCCGCATATGTGCTGGCACTCTCAGGCTCCCCGAGACTCTGCATATGCTCTGGCAGGGCTCCCTGAAACTCCATTTAGGTGTGCTCCAGTGACCAAAAAGTGTGAGAACTGGTGCTCTAGTGGATGCCACCCAGAAAACATACTTTGCGCTCCCTATTTCAAAACACACCTATGCTGTGCTTGCTATAGAGGTGCACGCACAAGCCCATTTCATATGTTTTCCCTTTAAGAAGGCTTGCATTTGAGAAGGAGCACTCCTTTCCTGCTTGCAAATACTTCAAAGGGAGCTGTGAACTACATATGTGCCCCCTTCCTACTTGGGGGGGGGGATGTGTATGTGTGTGTGTTTGGTAGCCGAGTACAAGAACCTCCATCTCAACATTCTCACAGGAAGCAGCCCCCCAGATGACCACAGAGATCACTGTACCTGTCGGAAGAATTCTTCCATGAGGGCCTTGGTCCATTTGCAATGCACCGTCCATTGCTTGGTGGGGTGGCTGATGTCGGCCGCATGCAGCAACAAGGAAAGCGCTTTCGACTTGTCAATCCTGGAAAAGCAGCACCAAGAGACAGTGAGAACGGGGTTGATCTTGCCTCCAGCATGATGGGTTGGACTTGAGCAGGCCCACTCAGTAACTACAAAGAGCCATTAAAAGAAAGACATTGAGCAGGCTAAGGCCACCTTCCTCAGCTATCCCACCAGAAAGCTGGTGTAGTGCAGCAGCTAAGGGACTGAGCTGTGAATCAGGACTTTCCTGGTTCACAGAGGCATCGTTACGGTGGGGGCGGTTGGGGCAGTGGGCCCCAAGCGGCGGGTCGCGGTGTGTGTGTGTGTACCTTCCGGTGCTCCCTTTGTCGGCTGCACGTTTTGCCCTCCCAGGCGCCGTTTAGCTCAAAAAAAGGAGCCGAAAAGCACCGGGAGGGGGGTGTTTCTGTGCTGCCGCGGCGCATCATGATGACACCACACACCCCAGGGGCAGGGCATATTTCGTCCCATGGGGGGTGTCACGGCGGCGGCCCCCTCCCACAGGGGGGGCTACTGCTGGTTCAATCCTTGCCTCTGCTATCACTAGGCGACTTTATGCAAGCATCTTCTGCAGATGAGCACAGTACTTACCTCGCCGCGTGGCAAGGGTGACATCATGCAAATATACGTGCAGGGCTTTGAATAGTTGAAAGTACTGTACTGCATTAGGAAAGAGCTGAAAGTCTTATGCTTCTTATTAGGCCCAGAGTTATCCATCTCTCTAGGTTCCCGTCGCTCATGGTTGGCGAGCTAATTCTGTGGGGCCCAAATCCGAGTCCCAACATCTTTCGGGTGTGGCACTGGCCTCTCCAGAGTCCTGTCCACTGGCGGGCCATAGGACTTTGGGGAGGCTGAAGAAGGTGCATGCAGACAACTCTCGGGCTTGGCACCAGCTGCCTCCCTCCACTGTTGGGAGCAACTGAAGTGGGAAAGGGACACTGACTTCAATGCGCTTTTTCAGTCCCCCAACCAACCGCTGTGACCTTTTGGGAGAGGAGGGTTGGGCGCATAATGTCCACAGACGGCTACTCCTGGTCTCGAGAATCACAGATCTTCTGGGATGTCAGGAAAAAAAAAATTGAAGGCTGAAATCCTCTCCCCAGCCCCTCTCCCCAGGACACCTTTATCCATGTTGCGTTGCCCCCTTTCTCCACTACAAGCCTCACCTATCAGTCTATCCACCCTTTTCTGCACATTACACCCCCACCCCCACCCCAGCTCCTTTATACCCAACCCCATCTACACCTTTCTGCCACTTACCGCTCAAGCTGCTGCAAGGAGGTTTTCATAGACTTGACTTGCTGGAAATGACAGGACATGTCCGTAGCCAGAACCATCTCGATCACAAGTGACCGGAGTTCCCTGTGCCCCACAGAAAGAGAAACGTTCATGCTCATGATCCCATCCCAGCATTTCCTTCTTGGCTGTCTCTCTTGGGGGGTACACTCGAGAGGGGTCGTGGCACTTAGATGAGGAGGAGAGAAATACATCCACTCGAGAAAGAGTTCCCAGGACCACTTGCAGAATCTTAAAGGGCTAGCCAATTTATTTCAGCATAAGCTCTTGTGGGCTACAGATCACTTCATGCATCTGATGCAGTCCACAAAAGCTTAGGCTGAAATAAATAGCGTCTTTAAGGCTCTACAAAACTCCTTCTTGTTTTTGCAGTAACAGACTTGCATGGCTGCTACCCCTCTGGAAGTGATTATCACTTAAAACTGTTAGATGTCAAGAACATTTCAGAATGGTTTTAGATGTTGGGAGATTATTTTTCCATTCCTTCTGCTATTGTGTGGGACTCCTTGCTTCCTTTTTGAGCCATTGCCACTCTATGCTTTTTTTTTCTCTTTTCTTTTTTTGCTGCTCTTAGTCCTTATCCTGAAGGTTTACTGCCTTTTTATTTTGTTGGTTTCCAATTTTGTTTGGATGTCTTTATATGTACGTTGCTCTGGTAATTTGTTTTGCAGGAGTGGCGTACCAAGGTTTAAAACACAAAAACAAAACACATGGCCAGATTTGAACGGAATGTCATTGAAGCCCTCCAGAATGCTAGACCAGGGGTGTCAAACTCATTTCATACAGCGGGCTGAATAGAAGTCCTGGTGCCCACTGAGGGCCAGACTCCTGCTCTGAATGATCCTGCAAGTCCTAATTTGAAGTCAATTGCATTGGGTTCACATCCAACACACAAAGGAGGAACCACTTTTCTGCATTAGTTCTGCGATAGCTGTGCTGCCGAAGCTCAGGTGGGTGGGATTGACCCTTTATACAAGACTAGGTGCTCCAAAAAATTGTAAGGATAGGCGACAATCCCCACGGCTTGCATCAGGCTGGTTTGGAAATGAGTTGATGCTCCTCACACACACACACACACACACACACGCTCAAACACATTTGGAGTCCTCTCCTCCCATCTACCCAGCACCAAAGCAGTCTTATGCCGCCTGGGATCCAGAGACTTGCAAGGCTCCACAATTCCTGACTGCAAACAGATCCATGGCCAAGAAGAGAGCCTGCTTGCAGAACACAGAGCGCTGAGGGTGCTCGGAGTTGCTGTTTGCCTCCCCCTTTAAATCTCTCTATTGAAGCCATTGGTTACTCCATTCTTCTCCAGTTCAGACTACCTTGAACAGAGACATCAATGTCTCCATTCAGTTCAACAGGGAGATTTATTCTGAACTGGAGAAGAATTCAGGGGCTGCTAACACTTGCCTCTCCTTCGGCAAACACTACTGAGCTCCTGCAGCTTTTTGAGCCCTGAGCCCAATGACCTTTGTGGCAGAGCCCTGCAAAAGCTATTTGTGCGAGGCAGGCAGGTTGGGGGCTGACCCCAACAGGAGGTCAGGAGACTCAGATTGGTCACCTGTTGACAGGAGTCTCATGTGACCTACAGCCTGTGGGTAGGCTGTGGATATGGATGGGTGCAGGGCTGAATAAGGGTTGTAAAAGGGAAAAAAAATCACAGATCTTCTGAGATGTCAGAAAAAAAAATTGAAGGCTCAAATCCTCTAACCCAGCCAATAAGTGAAAATAATATTGGGACCAGGGTTGTGGGGCTGGCAATTGGGCCAAGAGGATAATGCTAACATGGTGACAAGGCTCCTATTATGAGGCCCTCTGCTACACAGCTAAACTAGGAAAGCAGTGAGGCTTGTCTGCAGGGTAAGCATCAAAACTAGTTTAGAGACAACACCTGTAGAAATCTAGCCCCTTGTCAGTGTCATCTCTGGTACAGAGCCCAGCTAAACATCCATCCACTTGAGCTGATGGCAAACTTTGCTGCCTGATTCCTGGTAAAGGTCTGGGCCCCTTCACGAAACGGCATCTCCCCAGCCCAAGGCAATGTCTTCTCCAGTTAGAGGGAACCCTGTCCTCACGGTGGGGGTCAAAATACAAGAGAAGGACAAGGTCTCACGCAAATTCATCTTTGGTCAAGTTGACAAGGATGTTCATCTCATCGTCCTGCATCATACGGAAGATGGCGCTGATATGGTGGTTCTCCAGCACTGAGCGGTCATTGTACAAAATGGCCGTATCTGATCTGTTACAGGGAGATGGAGCAAAGCAGTACCGTTCAGGAGCAATTTCAGCAGTAGAGAAAGGAGGACATGTCTGCACAGTTTTATTTAAGGGATTATGAAGTGCACTTCTGACGTCTCCCCATCTCAAAAGTCCACAGGTGTGTGCTGGCCCACACAGGTCTGCACTAAATTGTATGGGAGAAAGGGGCCACCACAGAGGCAGTGTGGCATACATGGCTGAATGGCAGCTATAGCTCAGTGGTAGAGCACCTGTTTTGAATGCAGAAGGTCCCAGATTCAAACCCTGGCATCTCCAGATACGGTTAGGAAAGACCCCTGTCTGAAACCTGGGATAGCTGCTACCAGTCAGTGTAGACAATACTGCGCTAAATGTGTCAAGGGTCTGACTTGGTGGAAGGCAATGACGTTTATTTATATGAAAGCTGCTTACCAGTCAGCAGTGATAAATGCTGATATAGATGAACTAGTGATCATAACTAAACAGGTACCTTCATATACTCATGACAACTGCCATGCACTTCCTTGTGGCTATATGTACTCCTCCATTTGTTTACTACTTACCTCCCCCTCCAGAGGGGGAAAAAGGAATTTCTTGCCTGAGAATTCCTGTTCTGGGGAGAGGAAGGGGGGGCATTCCTGACCCTTTGTAATGCCCCCCTTCCTCTACCAAAGAACTGTGGGCTGACTGAAGGAATTATGAAGTTTCTTTCCTCCAATAAGCAGCAATAAGAGTTTGCTGCTAAAGGAAGGAAAGTAAGCGGCAGGAGAATGACTTGATTACTTGCAGCTTCTAAAATCAGAGCAAGGGTTGATGTGGAGGTAACCTGGAAACAGTATTAGGAAGATCTGAAGACTATGGTTGGGGAGGGCGCAGAGGGAAAGAGCATGGGTTTTGCCTAGTGAGGAACTTAGTTTGATAACTAAGTTCAAAAAGCTAAACCTTTCAATCACGGACACACCTGAACCTATGGACACTCTCCAATGCATACAGCCACCTCTACAAACATGCGTGTGCAGCACACATACCCCCATTCCTTACATGTATTCTGCTGTGCCATTACTACTCACTTGGTTTGGATGTGGAAACTGTTGGTGGTACCCGTGTGCTCATAGTCGTGGATTGCGGCCGCAAAGATAATGGCCAAGACTTCAATCTCTGCCAGGCAGTGCTGGGTAGGGGGCAGAGACAGGAGACACTATCAGTCCTTGTGGGGCAACTGTGGGGTGCCAGAGTGCAACTCCCTTCTCAAGCTGCACATAGAGGAGGAAACATTTGCACCAGGTCCTGCAACATGAAGGGAGATCCCTTCCAGTCTCTCATCTCTTGCTTGCCTGACTCCTGCAAGTAGGACAAGCCTTGATTCAAAGCCTTGGTTCAGAATTAAATAACCAGGAATGAAGAGGTAACAACAAGGATAAATTTTTCCTTAGGAAACTTTGTTCCTCCCACTTCTTTTCCAGCTCTCAGCATTGTACAAAACTAGGGAAGGCCACAAGGGGTCACTATGTTGCCTGTGCCAATGATTCATGTATGAATTTTCTGTATGAGGATTTTGGGCCAGAAACCACACATATTTTTGTGTATATGCATCCCTCTTTCCTGAGATCTAGGCTTGCACAATGTGGGTTGCCTCAGTCCAATGAAATGCCATATGTTGCACCAGAATTAACCAGAATGCACCAGAATTACCAGCCCAGAAGCTTCTGCAGAGATTTCCCAACCTGCTTAGACCCAAAATACCAAAACACAGTTCTAAGTGTGCTACACAGATACTGAAGGGGCCAGTCCACATGGTGACCTTACCACCATGCCGGTGCGAAGCAGAAAGCAGTGTACAGTCTGAGTGACGTCAGCAGCATGTATCTGGTTGTGGTAAGGGTTCTTGTATTTCCCATAGCCAGCCTCCAGTGCATCCAGGAAAGTCATGAGGTACACCGTGGGGATCTGGAAGAGGGGGAGAAAGATCATGTCGTGGCAAGAAGAGCTGGGGGTAGGAATGATCCTGGTCTAAAGGAAGTACAGAAGATGACACCCATTTAACCCTATGACTCCACCGAACACAATGACAAACCATCTACACAGCTTATAAAGGTCCCAGGTTATGTGTGTTCTTTCATTCAGAAATTATATCATCACTGTTCTATCCTCCCACCCACCCACCCCCCAAACCACCCTGGAGTCTCCCTAGAGCATTACAGCTAACGCTAGATTAAAATGTTCATGATGAGGGACATATTGGAGATGCAGTGTCTGAAATGAGAAACAGCCCTTGTGTTCTAGACTACTCTGAAAATCAAGGGCATCCGTTATGTGTGAAATTCCTAGGAATACCAACGGCACCTCTTAAAATAAGGAATATTAAAGGCTTGAAAGAAGCCAACGGGGGGGGGGGGGGTGTTGCTTCACCTACTTCAGGGGCCTGCCCTTTCAAGTGCCTGCCTGCCACTCTCTTCCCTATGATGAAATCTTCAAGATGCGAGAGAGGGAAAGTATTAAGGATCAGGCGATATGTTGCCTTACATGCAGTGGGAGCTTCTCTCCAGGGCAAACAGAAGCCATGGGGGCTGGATCTGGATCAGGACCATAGCATGGCCCATAGTACAGTTTAAAGCTCCCCTCCCCCATGCCACAGACCCCCGTGCTGCCATTCAGTAAACAAACGTTAAACATATCGATGCTAATGACACATTTAATGCAGTGCATAGTTTGGCCCTTACAGCAGCAGTCTCAGAGAGGGTCAGCAAAACATGTCTGGCCCCTTCCAAAATGAGAGGCAGGCAACTCGAGACCAGTTGGGTATTTGGCAAAATCCACCATCAAGGCTGCATCTACACCAGATGCCCATTTGCTTTCCACTGTCATGGACTTATCCCAAGAAGCCCTGGGAAGTGAATGCAACTTAAGCTATCATGTCAACATAGTTGGGCAAGTGCTGCCACCATTTCTACAAGACTTGACATCTCACTCTCACTCCACTCTCACTCTCACTCTCACCTTGAAGCGGCTATTGAGGTTGTGGCGAGTGAGCAGTTCAAAGACAATCGTGCGCAAGGCGTGGTCCTCACTCACCCTATTCAGCGCAAATACATCGAAAAACCAGAGGTCGAGAGTCTAAAGAAAGCAAATAATGGTTGTTCCTATTTCCCCATTAACAGTTAAGCAAAAGCCTCATAGCTTGGATAGGGTGGAGAAAGGAGGAGTGTTCCTCTCCGGTTACAAACAGCTTCAGAAGAACACTTCCAAAAGTAGAAGACAGTGTGGACTGGACGGAACCTGGGCAAACAGGCAACTTCCAAAGTAGTGCCCTCATATTTAGCAGGGGGAGGGCAACTGCCCCTCTTCACCCCAGCATGGTGGTTTTTTTTCCAGTGGCTGATGCTGGTGTCTCTTCTGTATTTTATTTTTAAGATTGTGAGCCCTTTGGGGACAGGGAACCATTTGATTTATTTGACTGTGGAAATCCACTTTGTGAAATACTCTTGTTGAAAAGCGGAATATTCTTAACAATAAACAACCACCACCTGAGCCAGGAAATCAGTTTCCAGTGCCACAATCCAACCTTGGAGCGTGTTAAATAAAAACAATCACAAAGAGAATTCTTCTAAGCATAGGCAAATTGCCTTTTCCTTCTTCACAGAATAGATGCAGCCAACTTCCACATGCCTAATTTTAAAGATCAACGGCTCCTGATCAGAAAGTTTGGCTTTCAAACAGGGCTGAGCTCCAGCAGTTCTAGTCTTTTTATTTACCAACTTAGGCTGGGCAGAGTGGGAACAGCCAGGAAAGAACGTTTGGCTCATGCCACTTGATCACACGGGATTGACTAGGACAGGGGTTCTCAACCCCCAGTTGACCACGTACCACCTCCAACGACTAGAGGCCTCCTCAGCCCGCATACCACCAGAAATAAGTGGCAATGACATCATCACCACTTATGTCCAGGTTTTTGGCTGGATCAAAAGGTAGGAGGTTCGGGGTGGGCGAGAGGACCATTTCCAGTGCTTCCAAGAGGCTCAGCAAAAGGCAGGAGCTTCTCGGGAGTGAAAATAAGGCTTCAACACGGAAGTGGGTTTTGGGTGGATCAGCGGTCTGCGTACCATCTCTGGTCTGCCAGAGTACCAGTGGTGGTACGCATACCACCGGTTGAGAACCCCTGGACTAGGGTATGGACAACCACCACCGTGAGAAAGCTGGGGGCACAGCAGCATCAGGCTAGAAAAGGAAAGCAAAGGAATCCAAACCAAGCATCTTCCTAAACAGGGCTGTTACCTTCAGGCAGTTAATGACCGAGGGAGAATAATTGGGCCCCACAGCTGTATACGTCCGACGGAACATCCTGGAGAACAGAGAGAAGCTGGTGAGGCTCACCCTGGAACATCTGGATTACTTGCCCATGAAGTCAGATCCCATTGAGTAGATTGCATTCAATTTTATCAGAGCTGAACACAAGATTTTTTGTCATAGTGGACCCCATCTTTTCCCCCTATCTACTAGGGTCAGGGCTCTTCTGTCTCCCCAAACCCAGGACCACCTTTAAGTCTAGCCAACAGCATAGAGAATGCTCTTAGTTTTTGTACGTCGGTTCTTATCCATTCTAGACCTACTGAGGGTCTGTCTGTCCGTCTCCCGCCCCCTTTCCCTCTCCTCTCTCTTTCTGCCTTCACTATTCCTCTCCAAAGTGCAGCCATGGCACCCTGCTGCAACGCATGTTATGGAAGGTCATAAGTATAACCCTATGCTTGAACCACCAATAAGGTTGAGGGATGATGCAATTAAAGAACCACTTCCAACTCCCTGGATGCTGCTACATCCCCGATTCATTCCATCCCACAACACCCCTGTTCTCAGCACTCCGAACAAGAGGGACAGGATCCAGACCTCTCCACAAAGATGCCAGCTTGCACTGCGTGGACAATGCTACGGAACTTGGGCTTCTCCTCCGAACGGCGTCCCTTGGCACGGGTCTGCTGGGTGAAAGTGGAGGCCAGCCAGTCCCGCACCTCAGAAGGAACCGCATCTGACTTGATCTCCTGGAGTTCATCTTCCGTGTCCAAGATCTGCCTGAAACAGAAACAGTGCCAGTGGGGAGGGGAAAGACCAGCAGCAAGATTTCAGTGTGAATGGCACAGCATCAGAAGAAGAGAACTGGAATTAATTTTGGAAAGCATGTGACATTTGACCAAGTTTCACAGGACCCAACACCTTCTAAAGAATATTCTACTTTCAAAGCAATATCCCTGGATCAGCAGCTTCACCATCAGGGCCCATGAGAGGGGGGTAAAAGGGGGCAAATTGTACCTGGGCGCAGGGTCAAAAGGGGCCCCAGGAGCCAAAGGAGGGGCCCCAGAAATTTCCTGGGATCTCAGCTGGCCTCATGGAGAGTGAAGGATGGTGGCCGGGCCAGGTCTACCGGGTGGGTAGACCTGGGTGCTGCATTGGGAGACCCGGTAGACCTGGGCTCCGGAGACTTTACTGGCTATTGCTGCCCTCCCCTACTGTTTTGTCCCCTCCCCCTTTGAGAAGAAGGTCAAAAGAAACTTTGTACCCCCTGATAAAATTCCTCTCAGAGGCCCTGTTCTCCATGACCGAGTCTAACCGACGATTACTTCGATGCTCCTTTTTGTTTTTGTCCCAAATGGGGCTGGGCAGTCCCAGACGGGGCTGGGCAAGATGAAGAGACCCACCACCCAAGCCCCACTGCCTCACCTGGTCTCGTCAATGTAGACAGCTTCAAGCAGCGAAGCAGTATATTCCAAGTTCTTCTTCAACTCCTCAATATCCACTTCTCCTGTCTCCAGCTGCTTCACCATGTAGCGCAGCCTGTAAATCACAGCAAGGGAAACTGAGCAAGGAGATGGGGAAGGACCAGTGCCACCCCCCACAGGGCCCACACAACAACCCAAGTGCCGCCCCCCCACAGGGCCCACACAACAACCCAATCACCATCTTCTGTAAGTGACCTGACAGGAAGGAACGGAGACTTTTCAACCTTGCGCCACTTACACCAGTGTCACAAGGAGCAAGTCACCCCTGAAAGTGGCTGAGAAATCCAATAGTAAGGTCACATTAACCTTCAGCATTTGAGAGGCCGATAGTGGTTCAAGCAAACGGGATAAAATGATGCTGCCAAAATGCTCAGTATGGAGATTAGAAACGCACAAGCCAAAATACTATTTCAAGCCCTTAAGGCATGAAACAAGTAGATAGATAGTCCTTGTATTTCAATCAGATCTGGAGACCCTCAGAAACCAAGCTTTGTGTGGCTGGTCTTGAACTGATGACTTGAGGGATGTCAGGTAGGAGAACTGCCTGTGCACCACCCCTCAGCTCTGATTAAAAGGAGGAATTGGAAGGGGAGACCATACCAACCAAGGAAGCTTCCTTGTACCAGCCAGATCTGGTCAAATAATACTTAACCTCCATGAGAAGCTTCCATGTCGAGCTCTCTCATGGATCAGAGCAACTAGGCAATGCCGCTCTTGCCCGCTGGAGAAGACTGTTGCTTTGTGCAAACTCAACAACACAGGAGCCAAGTCTAACAAGGATTTCAAAGCATTTCTAGCTTTCAGAACGGCAGAGGAATGGCTCAATAGCACATATCTGATCAATACAACCACACACACACACACACACACACACACACACACACACACACACACACACACAGCCCATTTCTGAAATATTGCACCCCCCTGTCCTGCAGGGGCCTCTCTTACACTGAAAGCCTGGCAATAGAAAGAGAGATGTCAGATAATGCATCTCTGGCCAGCTGTTGTACTGATGGACATGTCCCTAGTTAATAATAGACTTCAGGCAATCAAGCTCCCCCGTTGGGCATTTGGTTCATGATGTTTCAATGCTGATAAATCAGCACTATTGTTCCACATGAAAGGCAGAACACCAAAACACCTTGCAATCCTTCAAAAGAAATAACACGTACAGATCGTCAAAGAACGATTATGCTTTCAGTGCAACAGCAAAACCACACATGCCATGTTGTTTCCTGAGGGTAGAAGCTACACGTTACGAGAAAATATGGGGCTGCCAACAGAAGCTGAAGCCCGCCGGTCGAGTGTTTCCCCCCCCTTTGTAACTTTTACTACAACGTACCCTGTTGTTGACATCACCACACTGCGCATTCCCCTACCTTCACCAACAATGGCCAGTGACGTGCAGTGGGAGAAGGAACATGCACAAGCTCTGGTTGTTCTGACATCAGGATGAAGCTGTACTACATGTTACAGAAGGGGAGAGAGATCTTGACCTGGGGCTGCCATTTTTGGCAGCAGCCCAAGCCCTTTACAAAACATGATAAAGCATCCATGCACTGCAACGGAGGAGGGAGAGAGAGCACCAGCAAGCCCTGCCCCCACACACTGCCCAGCGTGTAATTGGTTTGTGGAACTCCTTGCTACAGGAGGTGGTGATGGCACCTGGCCTGGATGCCTTTAAAAGATTTATGGACTTATTGGACAGATTTATGGAGGAAAAGTCCATCACAGCTTACAAGCCATGATGGGGATAAGCAACCTCCTGGTTGTAGGAGTAGGTTCTCTCTGTGCCAGGTGCAAGGGAGTGGCGACAGGATACTGGTTATCTTGTTAGCTGTGTGCTCCCCCTGAGGCATCTGGTGGGGCCACTGTGTGATACAGGAAGCTGGACTAGATGGGCCTTTGGCCTGATCCAGCAGGGCTCTTATGTTCTTATGCTACCGCAAAGGAAATCCCTCCTCTACCTATGCTACCGCAACAAATGCTCTCCAAGAGAGGAGATCCTCCAGTGTTCTTAATTACGGGGAAGATTTCTCCATGGGGCAAAAGTGTGTGTCACTGGAGACAATTGCTCTCTTCAACAAGTGGGGTGACAGTGCTTCAAGGGCACACCAATGCAGGGCTTGCCAGCACACTCTTGCTCTCCACATTTTAGGACATCTGAGGAGGGCCAGTGGTTCTTGTAACAGGTTATTTCGCTCTCGGACAACAAATACTTTTTTTTCTACCAGTTCTGCATGAAATGTTATCCCTCCCTCCCCGCCCTTTTGTATTTTTTTTCTTGCTAAGATTTCAGAGGCAATACGGTGCTGTGGCTGCTGGCTAAATGTTCCTTCATTAGGCAAAGTGCTCCTTCAGAATGAAGGTCGATTTTTCAACAATGGGAGATAACCTTAGGACAGCGGTTCCCAAACTGGGAGACGCAGCTCCCAGGGGAGCCGCAGAAACCAGCCGGGGGAGCCGCAGAGTGCCACGGAATCCTCTCGCAAAACAGTGCAATGCCAATTGACAAGCATAATGTAATGGGTCGAAAAAGTTTGAGAAACACTGCCTTAGGAGATGGTCCCCTGAAGGCTGGGAATCTTTCTGGAGTGTTTGGGGAGCTACCTGCTTGGAGTAGGAAAGAGGAAGGGGGGGGGGACAAAGAGACTGCAAAAAAACAACAACCCAAAAAACAAACCAGCAGTTTTGTTTGCACAAGTGCAGTGGAGTAAGCTGAAACTAGGGGACAACTTGCTTTCTAGGAATCTGAGTCCTGTTGGCTCTTTCCCTCTATAGCGAGTCCTCACTTAAAGTTGTCGACCGGTTCTTGAAAAATGCAACTTTAAGCCAAAAGAGACTTATAACAAAACCAATCTTTTTCGTAGGCTAATTGATATATGCAAACAAGAGTTCACGGCATATTTCTGGTCACAAAGTTCTAAATAAAGACCCAAAACTCTTCTAATATAAAACATTGAAATGTGAGCTTTCTGGGCCGGAGAAAACCCACACAGACATGAAGAGACCGTTCAAACTCCACACATACATTGGCCCTGGCCGGGAATTGATTTTTTCTTTCTCAACAACTTTAAAACAAAACAACTTATAACAAAGCAATTTTAAGTGAGGACTTGCTGTATATGCTTGTCCATTTGCAAAGAAAGCCAATGTTACAAAAAGTCTCCATAAGTTTCTGTGCTCTCACTCTCTCTCTCTCATGCACAAAAAAATTAAACCCAAGTAGCATTATGCCTGAAACTTCCTACAGCTTGGGGAAGTGGGAAGCACATACCAATATTGACAGAACACTCTTCCTCCCACAAACAACTACTAGAGACACGTAGTCTTGGGGTCAAATTTAAAGAGCCAAAGATGCTCAGATTAAACATCTCCTGAAGGCAACCCCAGATCAATGAACACATCAACACACACAAAAGAGCGATTGGAGAGCTAACCCAAGGGTTCACTAGGAATATTGACCTGTGCCCTTAAATCAGACAAACATTTACAATGGATCCCCGCAAGAGGCTGCCCTGTATAAATTATCGTCTTATCTTTCCACAAACTAATTTTGAGAAACTAGTTTTGTAGGATCCTCAAATTGCTCAAGACGGAACTTTCCTCCCATTCTTCCTCTCTTGGTGCTCCTTCCTTATTCAGTGACAATGTCAGCATTCACATTTCTGAACAGGCAGAAAGTCTTGGCCTTAATCTTTGGTAGTACCCCACCCTTCGTCCTCCTTACAGTCATGCCACTTCTCCCATTTCTACATGGCAGTCATATGGCCCTTCCTCTCTGCCCCCTTGGCAGAAACTCTAGTTCACGCTCTGGTCACCTCTCTCACCTTGACGACTGCAACCTCTACTACTATTACTCTTTGGTGGTCCTTGGGCTCCCCCCAAGCCTGCCCACCTCCATGCAGCGCTCCACTACAAACGTCATTCACCTCTCTCATTGCTCTAACCATGTCATGATTCTTGTCCACAGCCAGACCCAGCAGAAGGACCTTCTCCTTACCTTCAAAGCCCTCTAGGACTCTCCTTATCTTCCAGGCCTCAAATCCCTAGTCTCTCATATTCCATTCCCACCTGTGACCTTTTGCTCCGCCACCCTGAGTCCTCCTGGAGGTTTCCTGCTCCCTCAGAGGACTCCACCGTTTCTCTCTTGCTGCCTCTTATGCCTGAAAGAACCTTTAAAACACTCTTCAGTGCATCATCTTTTTTCATGAAAAGTTTGGCATAACCCCCTACCTCCTATACGCTACTGGAGCCAAGCTTAACTATGCATTACTGAAACTTCTCCTATCTATTGCTAACCTCCACTTCCCTCCTCTCCTTTCTCTCTTGTGCCAAATTTTAGACTGTAAGCTCCTCAGAGCAGGGACTTACCCTCTTATAAAGTACCATATGCACTGATGATGGTACAGTATATAAATTTTATTATATGAACAACGTCCAATATTATTGGAGGAGGATTATTATATTATTATTAACCATCTCCAAACTGGACCTTTATTGCATCATAACAAACAAAGTTCACCTGAGGGGCTAAGTTTAATCTCCTTTGGTTACTTGTTCATGAAGGTGGAAAGATGATGAGGGAATTGTGACAGGACAGGGTTAGGTTTCACAGAAGGAAGCTGTACTGCTATTAGCACCAAAAAATACATTTTATATGCCTCATATGTTTGCACTCCCTCTAAAAATGCAATTAACTTTTAATAGCAAAAACAAAAGCTGAACAAGCAGCAGTTGCTTTGGCAGATTAGTCCAAGTCTATTGAGTTTCAAATGCCACAGGAATTAAGTACCATTGGGAAGGGGGCGGGATAGTAAACAGAACATCTTCTAACAGGATGGATATTTTAAGAACTGCATCAAGGGTCCTACAAATGCTTTTCTGAGAGTGGTTCTCACACAGCTGGTGTAGTGTTTTGAAAGACCCACATCGCAATCCTGTGTAACTCTTGCACCGGTGTTACAGTAGATCCACCGGTGTAGTGCACTTATACCAGTGTAGCTTGCCATACGCCGATGAACGCAAAACGGAAACCAGCGTAACCCCTTTCGGACACCGTGCACGCGCAGTTCGGATGCAGGACGGACACCAGCACAACTCTGCCGGCACAGGGGGCATTCCAGGGGTGTCCGAACGCCCCCAGAATGCCCCCTGCACCAGCGGAGTTGCGCTGGCATCTGAGAGGGGCTACGCTGGTGTCCGTCCTACGTTCATCAGCGTACGGCAAGTTACACTGGCATAAGGGCATTACACCAGTGGATCTACTGTTACACCAGTGCAAGAGTTACACAGGATTGCGCTGTAAGTCACGTAAGCAGGACTGATAGTGCAGGAACTCATCATGGGACTGGCTTCCATTGTTGAAAACAATACTGCAGTGCCGCCGGCACCGCCGCCCCCCCCCCCAATGTCAGCATTGCCCCAGTCTCTGGGTGGGGCTGATGGCAGAATGGGGAAGTGGTGCTGCAAGGGCTTCTGTGCATGGCCATGAGCTTCTCCTCCTCCTCCAGTTTGAGGGAAAGACTTCCAGAAGGGAGAATCCAATATCAATTCCATCCCAAGTTTCATGCCTAATTATTCACAAACTGACAGTGATTAGATTGGCTTATTATATTTCATTTCTGCATCCCGCCTACCCATGGATAATAGCACCACATGGAGATTTGATAGAGTGCACCAGGGTTCGTGCACATCTAGATCCATATGGAAAAAAACAGATATAGGAATGGAGGAGAGCTCTGTTTCAACTATAATTCAGGCTGCGAACCTGGAGTCATGATAAGGTGGATTTCTTTCCAAAATGGACTGGAGACACACCACATACTGGAAGGCTCCAGGTGCACACTGGAACAGTCTCAGCAGCAATACAAGGCCTCCTCTCCCATGCCCAGAGGCCTCAGACCCAACCATCACAACTATTTTTTTTGTCCTTTTCATTTGCTGTTATTACCGACTACAATATTTATATAACAGATTGCATTCACGATGATGTAATTTTGTTTTGGTTTACTTTCATGTGTCTCTGTTTAATCAAACTAATGACAACAGGCTTCACACACATATGTACATAACCCAGGGCAGCTACAGAGGAAGCATACTCACGTGCCCTGCATTTGCACACACAGAAGCATGTAAAATGGGTGCACTGAGGTCAAGCTCCATAACCTGGTTCCTCAGTGCACATGGATGGGTTATACCAGGGCTGGCCAAACTTGCTTAATGGAAGAGCCACATACAATAAACTTCAGATGTTTGAGAGCCACAATATTTAAGAAGCATTTAAATTCTTAAATATATTTACTCACCATGAACATCAAACTTATGTTTTAATTCAGTGGACTCTCAGTTTATACCTGGTCAATAATTAGAAAGCTTGAACATGTCTCATTTACCTTTTATATTAATTGTGACGCAAAAAGGAGCTCAGCCAACGTATTTCTGAGAGTCGCACATTATATGTCAAAGAGCTGCACGTGGCTCAAGAGCCGCAGTTTGGCCACCCCTGGGTTATACAGTTCTAGCCTGAACACTACATGAAACCGAGGATGCTGGTCATTGTTCAACACATTCCATCTTTATTGTCATTGTCGATGATGATGATGTCGATGATGATGATGTCAATGATGATAATCCGACAACTAGTTCAGAGGTCATATGCGCACCCCCTAATTGGTTCACAACCCTAATTGTCCACTGGAAGGCAATTCAGTGGAAGGAGTGACAAATTACTCCACGAACATAGCCACAGCTTTCTATTGCCGATTCTACAAGTACAGAGGGGCTTATAGTGTGCTCTGCCATGAACACAAAAGCTGCTGCCAGAAAGCTACAGCCGGGGATGCGCCAGGTCACACCTTGCATCTTGGACACGATCACAGGCACATTCAGTTTGGAGGATGGCATCAGCCACAATGCAGCACGTTTCCAAGCATGGTCAGAAAAGCAGACAGTACATACCTGCAGTCTGAACTAGTATAGCCCAGCAGAGCTGTCCCTAGAAGGGTGCAGGCCTAGCGCATCTCAACCAGTGCGGGACCCTCATATTATGGTCATACAGCGATCATGAAAGTGCAGCGCCCAGGGCGGCTGCCCCAGTTGCCTTACCCAAGGGATGGCTCTGCAGCCCAGACACAGATTTACCGTCATTGAGAACCAAGCCTCTGTTTTGCTGTCTGTTAGGTGATACAGTATAATGAACTGTTCTCCACTTGGATGCTGTAGCCACAGGGTCCCCATGAAACAGTAGGTGAAAGATAATCTATTTTCCGTCTACCTCACCTTGAAGGAAAGTTGCATCCTACACTAGATACATCCTCCCCCCCCCCTCTCAGACAGGGATATCTGCACCTGTGCAAACCATCTCCCTCTTGGATGAAGCCTTGCCAAATTGCTTCAGTCTCCTTCAAGTTAAAGCCTTTCCTTTGTGCACTTGAATGCTGGTGCACGTGTCTTCTATACTGGCTTCTTTCCTTGCAGCAAAGGCCGGGTTTGTCTTTCACAAACAGGGACCAGCTGAGCTTTTATTGCTTCTTGAAAGGAACGGCCCATGCCTTGGCTGGCAATGGGAATAGCAACAGCACACAAATAGCCACTTAGCCAATTCCCAGGCTTGGCACTCCAAAGCTGAGAGATCTGCGCTGCGGGCGAGGCTGGGACAAGGAATAGGGGAAGACAAAACAGGCTGCTTTCCCCTCACTTCCCAAATGTCTCGTCACTCTTTTCAGAGGCTAAGGAGTCAACGATGTTCTCCCTCACAGGCAGAAGGGGCTTATTTTGCTTTGCTTAAACCTCGCATCTGTGGTTTATTTTTAATAAATTCATTCTCACTTCAAAAAGGTAGCTCACTGACAGCCCAATCCTGTCTAGAATGCAGCGGCGGCGCACCTAAGGCGGCAGGATTGGGTCTGCACTGGTGGAGCTGGAGTGCTCCTTGGGGGGAAAGGGACATTTGTCCCTTTCCCCCAGGGAGAGCCCCAGCAGACCCACTGGGCCTCCACAGATGTGCACCGGCAAAATGGCCGGCACAAATCCAAGGAGCCGGTGTAAGGTCAGCCAGGCCTGGAACGGGGATAGGATTCAGCATAGCGTGCCGCCAATGATCCCTCCCCCGCCCCTGGCCGGCCCAGTGCCCCCTCCCTTTCCACCCGGATCCGCCCTCCCCATACACCTCCACCGCCCAGCGCAGGACTTATGTATGTCCACTGGCAGTGGCTGCGGCCCAGGACAGAGTGAGCGGCACTGTCCTATGTGCCGGCGTCACTTACTCGCCAGGTGTCAAAAATGTGCCTTACAGCACGTTTACAACACCCTAGACCGGCAGAGCGACGTTCTGCCGGTCTATTATTTCGACCGGATTGCGCTGCTAGTTGGTTAATTCTTTCAAGAGCATATTTACACGGCCAATTCATCCCTACTAGGATGCTCGGAGAAGCCTGGCAGGCAGCAACGGTGCTCACATATCCGTGGTTCCACTTAGACCACCACGAGGATCCTGCATGTGTGGGGGCGGAGAGCAAGATGCTCCTTTCTTAGGAGCATGAAGGAAGTGCTACCTAGCCCCCCCCCCACGCACAACCTGCTCCCTTAGCCCCCAATCAAGTCCCCGTGCATGAACAAAGGGGGATGCTCTTCAGTGGGATTTCATTCCAGTCCGCTGACTTCTTATAGTAGGATTTCATGAGCTCTTCTGGGCTTTGCTACAGTATTCTATTGCCATGGCAACAGCCCGAGAGACTGAAGTTACCAAACAGAGATGGACAGATGCATAAAGAGAGAGAGAGACTGGCTGCATTCTGATAATGTCCAAAGTCAAACTGGGCCGGCCAGGAGAGCACCAGTTTTCTGAAGGCGCATCTGTACAGACAAGGAGCTGCTCACTCACTGCATCTAATCCCAAACAGCTGCACACCACCGCAGATGGGGGCAGCCAGAGGGCTGCAGCAAGTTGCACAGTCTCCACTGCCTGCATTGCTGGGGAGAGGCGGAGGGAGATTCCGTCTGCGTTTCAGGTTTAGCAGAAGTGACTCCTGGCTCTGTGATCTCGTTAGGTGCTAAGGAAAAGGGCCTTTGGAGGTGGGGGAGGAGGGCAGCACCTCCCATGAACAATGGCACTTCAGATCTGTTAAATTCAGAGTCTAAACTTCTTGGTTCCAAGCCACCTGGAATTAAATGAATGGAATTTATGGCCATGGAATGTGGTAGTGGCTACTTGATGAATGCATAGAGGAGACCGTCTATCAGCAGCTATTGGTCATAATGTGCTATATGTGGAGAACCTCCCCCTCAATACAGTTTCTGGGGAAGAAGCAACAGCAGAAGGAGACCAGATTGTGGTTTTCCTACAGGCATCTGGTTGGCCAACATGGGATAAAGAATGGCGAACGATGGATCTTTGGCCTAATTCCACCAGGCTCTTTCCATGTGTTTCATATATACTGTAAAGTTGTATCTGTCCAACACATATGTGCATACCTGTGCAGGGTCCTGGGTGCACATTGAGAGAGTGCTTGACCAGGCCACATTTGTAAGAACCATCTCTGAACAAAATGATGGTCGGGAAGAACTCAATCCACAACAGATTCTATGTTTGGCTATTAACTAACACACAAGAAGGCGTCTGGCAATCGACCCCTCCTCCCCAAAGCATGCACTCTTTCTGCCTGATATGGGCGTCAGTCACCCACTGGTGCTGCCTCAAGCACCTCCATCCCATTCAGCAACCTGAAGCTCTGTGCCGTCAGAGACCCAGGACAGTTACCCTCTGTGTTCCCCCTTCTTCCACAGGTTACCCCTTCTGGACCTGCTGAGTGCCCATCAAAACCCTCCCCTGGGAAAGTGGCCTTGACTTCCTTGCTTTGCCTTCCCTTCTTAAAACTGATCAGGCTACTCTAGCAAATGCTAGATTCGTCCATTGCAGGGGTAGGCAATGGGTTCGTCCATTGCAGGGGTTCTCAACCCCTCGGTGGCGGCGTACCATTATCACCATCTGAATCTTCCAGAGTACCACCAGAAGTGACTGGTGATGACGTGGTATGGAGGTTTTCAACGCCGTGGAGCTCAGAAAGTGGCGGTAAGAGGCTCAGGGTGGGTGGGAGGGCCTTTTTCAGCACGCAAAACCCGCACGCTTCACCTCTGCTTGCCGGCCAAGCCTCTTGCTGGCGCTTTCTGAGCTCCGCGGCATCGAAAACCTCTGCTCCGACGGAGGGGTGTTTTGGAGGGGGTGGGTGAGTTCCAACCAACGGCAGACCACCAGAGGTACCCCAAAGTACCACTGGTGGCACGCGTACCACCAATTGAGAACCCCCGGGTCTATTGTACCCTCTATCATTCTTCTGCCTCCCTTGGCCCTTTTCCCCTAAAGTGAGGCCTTGCAGCACCTCAGTCATCTAATCCCATGGCTCCTGCTTCCCATGGCTCCTGCTTCCCATGGCTCCTGCTTCACTACCCGCCTCAACAAAACCATCCCAGCTGAAACAAATGGATAACTTTTGGCCATTGGCCCTGCTATGCCGTTTTCTCACGTGCACCCAAATTGCCCACACACAGACTGTCCCTTTCACCTCCTCATTCATCCTTTGTTGTGAGTGAGTCTAGCACACAGGTTCTTTTATATCACTGCTCGCCGGCATTTTATCCTCGACTTCCCCTCACTCTAACTGCATATTTATACCCACAACAGACTATGTTGGACCTATATCCTAGTCTCTTTCATCCGTGTTAAATGCCAGGTTCCACTGAGGTGTGCCATGAGCCATCTGCACAATGTTCCTTGCACACATAGTTCAATTCCCCTGCACGTGCATGGCACATGTGTCCAAGAACACACCAGAGAACAACTCATCAGAGACCAGGGATGAAAATGACATGGACCTCATCTGCATGAATAATTTTCTAAGATACTTTACAAGAAGACAGTGTGGATTTTGCCTTGTTCAGAGCTGGTTAAGGTTGGGGGGGGGGGCGGGGGGAGGTTGACCTGATTTGGCTGTGGAATGAGAACTCCCTGTGTGTGTGCTACTGCAGATCTGCTCCAAATAACTGCCCCATCTGCATATTTGTACAGAGATTACTGTATAAAATACACCATGTGTTCTGTTCTCTCCTCCAAAGGGAAAAGGGGTTGATGTACGGAGCAGAAGAGTTGTGGGAGGGTCCCAAATGTGTGCGCGCATGCATGCGCACACACACACACACACACACACACACACACACACACACACACACACACAGAGCCATTACGGCCCTATTTTCAACTAAATCAGCTCCTGTCATACGTCTCTAGAAGCATGCATGCAGAAGTGCCACACTGCAGCATTTTAAAGTGCTTCCTTCTCCTTCCCAAAGCCAGCTCCACTCTGAGTCACTCTCAGGCAACACAGCAATATAGAGGACAGAAAATTAGGTGCATTCCCTTGGTCAGCTACAAGGCTGAAATATGACTGGGGGTGAGGGGACCCTAATGTTATTGCAAGGCTTTGAGCATGTTTAACCAGGACCTGACAATCCGATTAGCGACGGCAAATTCAATCATAGGGCCCAGGCTTAGGCATTTGAGCAATTATTGCTGCCTCCAGTCACATCACATGAATCCGACTGGAAACAGGTCACGCAGAAGACGGCAAAGGACTGGAAAACCAATGATATCAACACACACACACACACACACACACACACACACACACACACACACACACACACACACACACACACACACACACACGGTATCGTCCACTGGCAGTGGAATAGCACAGAAACAGTGCCAAATCTCAAAAGAAAGCAAACCAGGCTGCATTGGAACCATCACCATAGAAATTTGAGGGTATTCTTAAAAAGGGACAAACCATGTACTTCTGAGCTGAAAAATTAATTGGAAGTCAGGGGACACCATTTCAGGGGAAATGGAAAATATTCAGTTCCAGACTGAAAAATCACAATTTACTTGACGTCTGCAGACAAATAAGAGGTTTGTTACTCAAGTTACTGTATTGTCCCGAGTATAAGACGCACCTGATTATAAGACACACCCTTAAAGTTGGGTGCTATTAAAAAAAATTAATTAAATCACTGGCATTAAATTGCAACAGCCTGATTATAAGACGCACCCCTAGTTAAAAAACTTAAATTAGGAGAAAAAAGTGAGTCTTATACTCAGACCAATACGGTATATGCCACAATTATCCTCACTCCTCCCCAGCTCTTGCTGCCCCTTTAGGTTGCACTGCTGCAACGACTGAAAAATCCACAATTGGCAAAAAAAAACCTTTCCATCACTGCTCAGACTCCACATTTAGCACCCTAAGTTCCCATGATGCCCTGCCCCCCCCCCCAGTCCCCAGCCAGTCACACCAGCTCTGCCGGCCCACATCCTTTCTACCAACTATGCATAGTCCCAGTATTACTTTTTGCTTTGCTCCTTTGGGGAGTAGGGGGTGCTTTCTATGTCTCCATAACTCCTAGGACACACATATTTGATTGCTTCTTTATGACCTTCTTGATCCCTCAACAAGGAGAAGGCTAGGTTTTCGACACGCAGGGAGTCGAGGCACATGAGAGCCAGCTAGAGAAACAGATTGGAAAGACTCAGAGTGGAATCCACCTCACCCGCAAAGCCAACGTTCAGTCCCAGATAGCAATTTCATTCTGAAACAGCAGCTTCTGAACAATCTTCAGCAGCAGCCCCACACACAAACACAATGTAGTAGTCTAATTCGGAGCTTATCGCTGCATGGATAATTGCAACCAGGATCACATTGTCCAGGAAATCAAAACAAGCGTGTATCAGAGACTTGAAGTATTTACCCTTGCTGTGGAGAGAAAAACCACTTGTTTTCCCAGCAAGGTACGTACAATCATCTGCTTTCCTATTTGCTGCTCTTTGCATTGGCTGCCTACTTCATCCTGTAATCAATACAGGTTTCTCCATCTCACCTTTAACTCATTACATGCTCTCACTCCTCTGTCTCCCTGATCGCTCATTATTCTCCAGTTTCTCCTTCCCTCTCTCTTGATTCCGTTTTACTTACGAAGCCACGAAGCAATCTCTATTTCACTTGCTGAGTTGTGCCCTTTCTCCCTTGCCTTCCCTTACAGCTGGAATGCTTTCGCTTCTCACATACATCCTCCTGCTGCTGAAGTCTCAAAGCCTGGAGAGAGCAATGCTTCGACCTGGCAGCCAAATATTCAGCAGATGTGATGCTGCCACCAAATTGAACATTCATTCATTCATTCATTCATTCATTCATTCATTCATACACACACACACACACACACACACACACACACACACACACACACACACACACCTTCCTCCAAGGAGCTCAGGGTGGTGTACATAGTACACCCGTCCTTTTGTCCTCACAACAACCCTGTGAGGTAGGTGGGGCTGAGAGATAGTGACTGGCCCAAGGTCACCCAGGAAGCTTCACGGCTGAGCGGGAATTTGAACCTGGATCTTCCAGGTCTTAAGTCCAACTCCCAAACCACTACGCCATCCTGGCTCTCAATTCTGAATCCTGAATTTTTCTTTCATTTCGCATTCCCTTTCTCCCCATCTTTTTCTGTGTCTTCTTGTACATTTTTCTAGGTTTGATTACAGAAGATAGATGGAACATCTACTCTGGTAGGTTTGTTCATTTATATACAGCAATATAACCACACACACTTTGACAAAAACCTTAAAAACAAAGAAAAACTTAAAGCCAACCACGCCTCTTCTGGCCTGCTTTTCCGATAGCAATCTTTACATTTGTCAAGGAACAAGAGATTCCATCTATACCAGGTGTTCTCAACCTGTAGTACGCGTACCTCTAGGGGTATGCAGACCGCAGGTTGGGGGTATGTGATCTGCAGCTGATAACAGACAGCAGAAAAACGGGAAAACCCAGGAAAAACTGCTAAATTGTCCCCCGTAGCTCTCTCTAGCTTTTCTCATGGCCGCCGCCATGTTGGATCTCCCCAAATCTCACGAGATCCAAGATTGCGGCTCCCAAATCCCATGAGAAAAGGTAGGGAGAGCTATGGGGGACAATTTAGCCATTTTTCAGGCCTGTGGTGTGGCTGAACAGGTTCTCCCGCTTGCGCCGCAAGGCTGTAGTCTTTCCCTCCGGCTTGCGGCGCGAGCAGGAGAATCCGCTCGGCTACACCGCAGGCCGAAAAAACCCACTTTTCCCGGGGGGGGTACGCGGGACTGTGGGGGGTCTGGGGGTATGCCAACCTTTGGGGGCCCGCATAGGGGTACGCGGGCCCCCAATGGTTAAGAACCCCTGATCTATACCAATTACACTTTTAAACATTTGTTTTTATTTACTATTTGTCCCCTTCCCATTCTCTATCCTTTTTAACACCTTGCTTTTGTTAGATTGTTAGTCACTGAGCCTGATGCCGTACAAGTCTTGCTTTCAACAGGCACAGCACAATGCACAATTTTTGATACCTACTTTATTAATAAAAATAGTTAGCAACGTTAATATTTTACCACCTAGAGCAGCGGTGGGGAACCTCCGGCCCCAGGGCCAGATCAGGCCCCCGAGGCCGTCCGGTCCGACCCCTGGAGAGATTGCCGGGAGGCCGCCCAACTGGCCCCTGGAGGCTCCGCGCGTCACCTCCGGAGGCTGGGAGAGGGCCTTCACATGTCCTCCCCAGCCACCGCCTCGACCCCTTCTCACCAGGCCGTTGGCCATTTCGCACATGCATACCACGCCGATGAGGGCAAGCTCTTGCTCTCTTGCCCTCATTGGCATGGTACGCCGGAGGTGACGCGCAGACCCGACAGCGGCTTCGGACGGTGAGCGCGGAGCCTCCGGAGGCCGATGGGGGGGGGAATTAATTAAATAAATAAAAATGGCGCCCGGCCTTACGGCCGGCCCTCAAGCAAATTTCTAATATTTAAAACGGCCCTCGCCAGGGAAAAGGTTCCCCGCCCCTGACCTAGAGGCTATATCTACATCCAAGGCACAGCACTGCTCGTGACAGCTTAGGTATCGGCAACACATATTCAACCAGTCTGCATTTTAGGTGAATCATCACTGCGGCCAGGCCCGGCGAGGTGGATCAGGCAATGTTGCCCTGAGTACCACTTTCCGGCTCTGCGGCCTCATGATTGATTCATTGGCCGGAGCCTCTCCCTCGCTGGCTGTCAAGTCAGTCTCCCGTTCTGAGCAATTTACACAGCAAGACTGTAATCTGGGCCCCCTATCTTTTCAATTAGCTGGAAAGGTGGCAGGCGCACAGCGATGCCACTGAAGGGGAGAAAAAAACAGAACGAACGTTTAAAGTGCCTCGAAGCCAACAGCAAGGGCAAAGTCAAGGAGATGTTTGTCTGAGACGTGCTCCGTGTGGAGGAAGGAGATGCTCTCCCAAAGTGCAGCCCACCCAGTTCCTTCCCTTTTCATCCAGTAAATCATCACTGTCCTGGAGCGGCAGTACTGAACACACGGCTTCTGGTTGGGACCATACTCAGCCATCAGTCACATCGATTAATTCTGTGAGCAATTCCACTGCAGTCAAAGGGCTGCTGAACAAGCTCCATTTTCTTCAGTGCAGCTGGGGCGCTAGAGGAAGCAATGCTGTCTCTGTCCACTTATCAGAGCTTGATATACAATCATTCCACATGAGTAGAAGAAGGCCAATTCCATGCTCGGGATCATTAAAAAGGGGATTGAGAATAAAACGGCCAATATCATTATGCCTTTGTACAAATCGATGGTAAGGCCACATCTGGAGTATTTTGTCCAGTTCTGGTCACCATACCTCAAAAAGGATATAATTGAATTGGAAAAGGTGCAGAAAAGAGCGACCAGAATGATTCGTGGGCTGGAGCACCTCCCTTACGAGGAAAGGCTACAGCGTCTGGGGCTTTTCAGCCTAGAAGAAAGGCGCCTGAGGGGGGACATGATTGAGACTTATAAAATTATGCATGGGATGGAGAGAGTGGATAGAGGGAAATTCTTTTCCCTCTCGCACAACACCAGAACCAGGGGACACACACTAAAATTGAGTGGAGGGTTAGAACAGACAAAAGAAAATATTTCTTTACCCAGCGTGTGATTCATCTGTGGAACTCCTTGCCACAGGATGTGGTGATGGCACCTGGCCTAGATGCCTTTAAAAGGGGTTTGGACAAATTCATGGAGGAAAAGACCATCACAGGTTACAAGCCATAAGCAACCTCCTGGTTTTTTTTAGAAGTGGGTTTTCTCTGTGCCAGGTGCAAGGGAGTGGCGACTGGACACAGGTATCTTGTTGTCTCGTGTGCTCCCTGAGGCATCTGGTGGGGCCACTGTGTGACACAGGAAGCTGGACTAGATGGGCTTTTGGCCTGATCCAGCAGGGCTCTTCTTATGTTCTTATGAGTATGCAGCACAGAATTAAAACTTCCTGAGAAGCTCAGCTGCTTTCTTTTTAAAGCAACCTTCTAACCCAGGGGTTCTCAACCTTTGGAGGCCCGGGGACCCACTATCACGGTCCAATTTTCTTAAGTACCCCCTGCTAATTAATTTGATCAATCAATTAATTAGCTAATTAATCATTAAATAAAAAGTACTAAAACAATTTTAAATGTGAAAAAATGTCTTACTTAACTTAGAGAGAGAGAGAGAGAGAGAGAGAGAGACAGACAGACAGACAGACAGACAGACAGACAGACAGACAGGGGATATTGCATTTAAGTTCTAATTAACAAGTAATTAAGGAATGATAAGGGGCAGGCTCTGGCGTACCGCCTGCCGTTGGTCCACGTACCCCTAGGGGTACCCGTACCATAGGTTGAGAACCCCTGTTCTAGACTTTACGCTGTGAAAATATGGTTGAGAACTGTCGCCTGCATCAGATTGGGTTGGAAGTAAGTCAAACTATTTCCCAAAAAACTTGGAATGGATACAGCTCAGCTCATTCTTCCGAATTCACCCCATTCAATTCCAACCCAACCATCCAGCTCCTCTGATCTCCCAACCCCCTTCCCCCTCAGGGAATGTTTCAGGGCATTTTGTCTTGTTGCTCTAGTATGCTGCTACAGCTTCAGGACAAAATGCCCTATTATCCTTGGGAAAGATATTCTGAAACTCCCTTCCAGAATGCCTAGATGGTGCTATGACTGCATGATGCAGAAGCATGGCCCATCATACACTCCAGCAGCAGCTGATTTCATGGCGGCAAAAGCAGAGCAGGCAATCATGCAGAGATGCAGCGGGCAGCTTCTTTGAGCTCACACAAGCACTCCGTTATTAAACCACTCCATCTTATGGCTTAGGAATTACTAACGGAAGCAAATGCTGTCCTGGGCTTTGAAACAATTATTATACAAAGACACTCCTTCACATACACTCAGTCTACATTTCCTCTCAGACAATCAACAGATCAGATGAGCGTGTGGACTAGGAAAGAAGTCATAGCAAGAAAAACAGTAAGATCTGAAGTTACAGCCAGTGTTTCGAGTGTTCCACACCTCTGTGGGTTTTCCAGCTGGCTAAGAATTTGGCATCATTAAAAAAACCTCTCTCCATAAAAAGAAATACGGTATATATAAGAATAAACAGGCAAAGCTCTTAGCTCTCACTGTCACACAAAAGAACTTGGGAAAGTCTCTGCATCTCTCTCTCTGTTCATTTGCAGTTGAAGTCGCAAATACACAAGTGCCATCATCGCGGTTATTAACAGTGCCATGACCATAGTGTTTTCCAGAATAACGTAAGCAAAATAATACATATGCCTGCCCCCAAAAGCTTGCACTCTGAATTCAGAGGAACGACAATCAAGATGCTTTCAAAAGTAACAAACAAATGCCATGACTCGTACTTGGACTTGATTTCTGTAAGGGGCAGGAGGTGGAGAGTGAAGCCAGAGGCTTTGCAGAAATGGTGGGCGTGGAAGGAAAAAACAGGAGTTGCTTATGTGATGCTGTCTGGGAGGACGTTCCAAGCACAAAGGGCCGCTTAATGATAGTTATTTTTTTCTAATTCCAGAAAACACTACAATTCTGACCTTGGGAACGTAAAGTAATAGAGACTAACAGAGAGCATGCACAGTGCGCTTCTCATACCACTGATCTCACATATCAAGCTCAAAGGGAGGGTGGCAGAAAAACGGAATTTCTTACCGGATAATTCCTGTTCTGGGAAGAGGAAGGTGGCATTATCTACTCGTGGGTATGCCC
Source organism: Plestiodon gilberti rubricaudatus (assembly GCA_026170595.1). Lineage (NCBI taxonomy): Eukaryota > Metazoa > Chordata > Lepidosauria > Squamata > Scincidae > Plestiodon > Plestiodon gilberti. The sequence continues at coordinate 122,634,053 of JANXHW010000002.1, forward strand.
CTCCTACCAAAGGCAGGGTCGAACTTTGAAGAATTCTCCTCCCCGTAGGAGGGCCGCCCATCCCCTAGTCAGACGATGACGAGCAGAATAAAGAGGTCCCTCCGGTCCCGCGCAGGTCCTCAGGACCTAAGCCTCCCGTGGTGGCGAAATAGTCAGCGGGACCAACAAGATAAGGTAACAGAAACAACAAGAAACACAACAGTCCAGGCAAACGGCCTGAGTTAGTAGGACAGAGAACAAAGGACCATCAACCGGACGATCGGGAAGGCTAAGCAGAGACCTGTCCCTGGTCTCTCCCGGCCACCTCAGTCAACACAGAACCAGACGTGCAGACAGTCCCATCCTACAACCACCTGTAAGGCGAGCGACTGCTGCCCCGAGAGGTGGGCCGAATGCCACCTTCCTCTTCCCAGAACAGGAATTATCCGGTAAGAAATTCCGTTTTTCTCTGGAAGGAGGAAGGTGGCATTCTCTACTCGTGGGATATGACAGAGCAGTATCACCCTCGGGTGGGCAGGGCAGCAGGGTCGCTCATGGGATTACCACCTTTTGGAGGACCCGACGGCCCAAGGAGGCCTCTGCCGATGAGGCCCCGTCCACTCGATAGTGTCGTGTAAAAGTGTGCACAGAAGACCAAGTGGCTGCTCTGCATATCTCAGCTAATGAGCTGTATCCATCGAAGGTGGCGGACATGGCCGCCCCCCGTATGGAGTGGGCAGTGATACCCTCCGGTGGCACCTTGCCCAATGCTCTGTAGGCCTGTTCAATTGCCGTCCGCAACCACCGCGCTAGGGTGGACGCGGACGGTTTTTGTCCCAGTTTTGGCCCCTTGAAGTTGACGAATAAAGACTCTGTCTTGCGAAATGCTTTGGTCCGGTCAGAATAGAACCGGAGTGCCCTGCGTACGTCTAGCATGTGCCACAATTTTTCTTTGGGATGCACTGGCTTTGGACAGAAGGAGGGGAGAATTAACTCCTGACTCCTGTGGAACACCGAATTAACTTTGGGCATAAAGCCCGGGTCAGTTCTCAGGACTACTTTGTCCTTGTGGAACGTGCACAGGTTTGGGTTGGTCGAGAGCGCCCCCAGCTCCGACACTCGTCTAGCAGATGTAACCGCCACTAAGAATAAGGTTTTGAGAGTCAGCTCCTGCAAAGGTATTTTGGCCATCGGTTCAAAAGGTGGAGCGACAAGGGCCGAAAGGACCCTATTTAAGTCCCAGTTGGGGAACCTATGCACCGGCGGAGGATTTATGAGGGCCACCCCCTTCAGGAACCTTTTGACATGTGGATGGGTCGAGACTCGGAGTCCCAGGTCCGCCCCCAACACGCTGTTCAGGGCCGCCACCTGACAGCAAAGAGTACTGGTACTAAGGCCCTTTTCCAGTCCCGCTTGGAGGAACTCTAACACCTGCCTGACCTTCGGTTTCGTGGGCGGTATCAGACGTTCCCCGCACCACTGGACGAACTTTTTCCAGGTTGTGCCATATGGCTTTTTTGTCGAGGATCGCCTGGATGCCAACAAGGTGTTCACTACCTGAACTGAGTAACCTTGACAGTTGAGCGCCTGCTGCTCAACCACCACGCTGTCAAGCAATAGGTCAGCGGACGGGGGTGGCACACCGGTCCCTGACGTAGAAGGTCTGATCTGTCCGGGAGCTTCCAGGGGTTCTGAACCGACAGATTGACCAACTCCAGGAACCAGGGCCGTCTGGGCCATCTGGGCGCCACTAACACTACCTCTGCGCCTAGGTTTCTTATTCTTTGGAGCACCAGGTGTAGAATTTGAAAGAGAGGAAACGCATATAGAAGGCCCTCCGGCCAGGGACTGATCAGGGCATCCACTGCTTCTGCCCCTTCCCCCGGGTTCCGGAAGAAGAATCGCCTGAGGTGGGTGTTGTCCTTTGAGGCGAACAGGTCCACCCGCGGCAATCCGAACCTTTGTACTACCTGTTCGAATACCTCCAGGTGGAGCTGCCATTCTGCTTCCCGGACTTCCCTCCTGCTGAGCCAGTCCGCGGAGAGATTTGCCGTGCCTGCCAGATGTTCTGCACGAATCGAGAGCAGGTTTGACTCGGCCCATTCCATGAGAAGGGTCGACTCCTGGAGTAATCGACTGGACCTGGTTCCGCCCTGTCTGTTGACATAGGCCTTAGCCGTCATGTTGTCCGTCCGGACCAGGACATGATGGCCCCTCAGTCTGTCTGCGAACTGCGTGAGTGCCAATCTTATCGCTCTTAGCTCTAGGAGGTTTATGCTGAGGGACGACTCCTCCCTGGACCACATCCCCCGAGTGTAAATCTCTCCCATGTGTGCTCCCCAACCGATCAGGCTTGCATCGGTGGTGACCATGATCCTGCTTGGAATGGACAAACTCAGACCCTCCGACAGTCTGTTGGGTTCCAACCACCATCGGAGACTGGATTTCACCGCTCCCGACAAGGGAACAGGCAGATGACGTTTGCGCTGTATCCTTGTCTGGTAGGGAAGTAGAAGAGACTGTAGGGGCTTTGCATGGAACCTGGACCATTTCACTATGTCCTGGCAGGACACCATCTGTCCCTGTAAGGAGGCCAACACCATTAGGTCCGAGCTGCTTGTAGCAGCTGTCCTCTGAACGGCCGCCCTGAAACTCTGCTGCCTGTCCAAGGACAGGGAGATCCGGTAGGATCTGGTGTCTATCAACAACCCTAGGTGTTCCATCCTCATGGATGGGGTGAGGGCGCTCTTGTCCCAGTTGATCACAAATCCCAGATCTTGGAGACACTGCAAGGTGGCCCGCAAATCGATCTGGGCTTGAGTCCTGGACGACGATCTCACCAAGATGTCGTCCAGATAGGGGTATAGGGCGATGCCCCGCAGTCTGAGAAAGGCCACCGGGACTACCATCAGTTTTGTAAAAACTCTCGGTGCCGTGGTGAGGCCAAACGGCATGGCGCGGTACTGAAAATGGCGGTTCCCGTAACAGAACCTCAGGAACTGACGGTGTCGTGGCAGGATGGGGACATGGAGATAGGCCTCGGAGAGGCCTATGGAGGTCAGCAGATCCCCTTCTTCCAGGGCTGCTGTGATAGTTCTCCATCCTGAACTTGCACTTCCTGAGAAATCTGTTTAGCCATTTCAGGTCTAAAATGGCCCGCCATTTCCCGTTCTTCTTCGGGACAAGGAACAGGGTGGAATAAACCCCCTGACCTTTTTGGGTCGACGGCACAGGCTCTATTGCCCTGATCTGCAGGAGATGTTCTATGGCTTGCAACTTTAGAGAGTGCCTGGACTGGTCCCTGGATATTGGGACCATCCAAAACCTGTCCCGAGGCCTTTTCACGAACTCCAGGGAGTAACCCCTGGTCACTGTTTGTAGCACCCAAGCATCGCTTGTGACCTCCGTCCAAGCTGCTGCGAATCTTAAAAGACACCCTCCTATACTTTCTGATGGTGTGTCGGGCCTGGCGTCATGTTTCCCTTTGCTCTTTTTCCTGCTTGGGACCCCCTGACTGTGCCCCCCCTTGTGTTCTATTCTTGGGGAAAACACGGGAACGATTCCACCTGCTTTTGGGCTTCGGTCCCTCCCTGGGTCTGTTATCGGGCCTGTTAGGTCGAAAGGAATGACCTTTGGGCTTGGGCGCCTCTTTCTTTCCCTGAGGAAGTACCTTACGTTTATCCCTGTTTTCCACCAACAGGGGTTCTAGGGCCTGACCAAATAACTTTTCCCCCTGAAAGGGGAGTCCCACCAGCCTGGACTGGGATCCCGAGTCTACCGCCCACTGGTGAAGCCACACGTTGCGCCTGGCTACTACATTGGCGGCTATGGCCTTGGCATTAAATTGAAGTGTGTCCAATGAGGCGTCCGCAGAGAAGGCTGCTGCGAGCGCTATTTTCTTGAGACAGGATCTGGCCCATTTAGACAGCCCCTGTTCAGATGCCATTAATTCCTCCGTCCAGAGGACGGCCGCCCGTGACATCACCGAATTTGTAGCTGCCGCCCTGAGCGCATGCGAGGAGAGTTCGAAATTGTGTTTCAGTGAGGTCTCCACCCTCTTATCGCAAGGGTCACGTGGACCCCCCTCCCCCTCCGAATGAATGACCGCGGAGGAGGAGAGGGCCGCGACCGGCGCATCCACCACTGGGACCTTGAGTGAGGATAGGACCGTGTCTGGAAGGGAGTAAATTTTATTGACCAATTTGTTGGCCGGCTTCGCCTGAATGGGGTGCGCCCACTCAGTGTCGAGCACTCTTTGAAAAGGCTCCGGCAAAGGGACTGCTACTGGTTTCACCGGACCCTGGGGAAACATTTTAGAAGAACAGGGCTTGGTGGAGGATTGTTCCTGAGATTGACCAGAAGGGTCCAGTTCCAAGGCTTGAATAGCCTTGCCCAACATGCGAGGGAATAAATCCACAGGGAAAAGCCTATCCATCTTCCCACCCTGTGTTACATCCTTTCCAGAGAGTTCCCTTTCCTCTCGGCTGTCCTCAGCAGAGGAAGGGGCAGAAGACAGTGATAGGGAGCTGGGAGAGGACACATGCCGCCTGCGCTTCTTGTGGGGTCTCTTTCTGGATTTATGTGGTCTGGGACTGGAATCCTTAGACCTTTTCTTACGTTTGGAGTGACTCACATAATCATCAGATAGGGAATCAGCAGAGGAAAGTCTGTCAGGGCTGGAAGCTCTGCGCTTATGCGATCTCGCCTTGTGCTTAGAACCTGAGCTGGATCGGTGCTTGCGAGCCTTAACGGCTCCCTCCTCAGCTTTAATGAGTTGTCTGATTTGGGCTACTGTAGCTGGGTCCAAAGAGCCCTCCCGCTTTTCGTCCCATTTCTTAGCAGCCAGGGACGAGGTCCCACTACTGCCTGCAGCGTCAGCCATACCTTATCGAAGAAACAGATGCTGGAGGAGGCGAAAGAAAGCGGCTGGCAATCACCCCAGGCAAGGGGGAAGTAGCTGTAGGCCTAAGGGAGACGAGGCTACCGCCGCAAGTCGCGGTCCGGTCGGGGCCTCTAGCCCCCTACGAGAACGCTGCTCCGGTTCTGCTAGCGGGGAGGAGGGACGAGAGCGGCAACCCATGGGCGGGCGCTCGTCTCCATCCGCTCCCCGAGACTCCTCCCCGCTTGTGAAATCAGCTGCGGGCCGTCGGCCCGAGCCGGCGAGGGCGCGCGCATCTGCGACCTCCCGCTGTGGCTCCAGAGGATCTCCTGGCCTCCCGCGCTCTGGTTCCGGCGAATCCGAGTGGAGAGGAGGAGGAACAGGGGCAAGGCAGCAGCCGAAAAAAGGAGAAAAGGGAGAAGAAAAAACTAGAAGAAATAGCTTCAAAGAGGAGAAAAAACGCTGAGCTTTGGGAGCTCAGCTGAAGTCCGACCTAAACTCTGGAAAGGCAGAGTCGAACTGGGGGATGGGCAGCCCTCCTACGGGAAGGAGAATTCTTCAAAGTTCGACCCTGCCTTTGGTAGGAGGGGCATACCCACGAGTAGAGAATGCCACCTTCCTCCTTCCAGAGAACTTCCAGGCAGCCTGGACATGACTCGGTGGTCGTCATGCAGATTATTCTGTTGCTAAACTCTGGGACTCCCCAGGGGAGAATAATGTAATTGTGCAAATTAAACTGCTATTTCCCTTGACTGCACCATTCCTTTGGATAGTGAAAGATCAGCAGCTTCTGCAAAGTGCATGGGATTTTAATCATTTCATTTCTAACCTGCTCCATTCCAAAAGTTGCAGGCTACTGTCAACATACCGTACAAGGTGTCCATCACACAATTAAATCATTTTTTTAAAAAGCCTTCAATGTATTAAGGGTTATATTTTGATGCAATATTAATATAACCACCAAGTTGAGAGAACCCCCTAAACAGCATTTTTTTAAAGTACTAAATACATTCGTAGATGATAGTGCTGATGTTTTGCCATGTCAACTAGGAATGGAGCTTCCATGTTTCAAGGCAGTTGTCTCGCCTATTACTAGGTGATGGGGACAAACAACAGTGGATGGTCACGGCCATCTTGTCCCGCTCGTAAACTCTCCAGAGACATTCAGCTGGGCTTTGTCAAAGAAAAAAAAAAGGAGTCTGGATACATTTACAGCCAGATCCATCACTGCAATTCTTATGCTCTTATCTCAGTTATCCATGAGCACCAAGAACGCACTTCCATTGTTTGCATACGAGAATTAATAGCCAAGAACTTGCTTATTTTTACTGAGTCAATGCTGCTCTCATGCATCGCATCTATATTATTACATGCCGTTTGATGGTTTTATTGGCTGGTTTATTGCAACGGCTTTAAACATTACTGCTGGAGCACCTCCCTTATGAGAAACACCTCCCTTACCCTACACCGCTTGGGGGCTCTTCAGTCTAGAAAAAAGGCACCTGAGGGGGGACATCGGACTTAGACCTGGAAGATCCAGGTTCAAATCCCCGCTCAGCCATGAATCTTCCTGGGTGACCTTGGGCCAGTCACTATCTCTCAGCCCCACCTACCTCACAGGGTTGTTGTGAGGACAAAAGGAGGGGAGGAAATATGTACACCACTCTGAGCTCCTTGGAGGAAGGGCGGTATACAGTGACGTTGCTGGGCCAAAATCTACTGGGGGCACCCTCAAATTGGCGCGCGCCCCCCCAAGCAAGCCATGTGGACGACTCGGGCAACGCGAAGTGTCTCTCTAGGAGGTGCCTCCAGTCTCGCTGGTAACTAGGGAGACGCCTCCTAGAGAGGCACTTGAACTTCCTCGTCGCGTTGCCCGAGTCGTCCACATGGCTTTCTTTCTTCACCCCGCGCCTGGCCGAGTCCTCCTCGCACGCACGCATGGCTTGCTTTCGTCGCATCCTGGGAGAGAGAGACAGAGACAAGACAACAAGCAGGAGAGGTGGCGGCGGCGGCGACGTAAATCGGAGGGGGGGGGAAGAAAGGGCATCTTCATGGCTGTTTTAAATGCAATGCTCTCTTCGCCCTGCGCCCGGGCGATAACCCCCACACCACCCAGGATTTAAACGTTTGTTTTCGCCCCCACGAGGGCGCATGAAGCAGCTGCCTCCCGGAGGGGCGCTGCTGGGGCCATTTAACACATTTTAAAAAGTGAGAAATAAAAATCCCGGACCTTTTGGCGCCCTCCAGAAGCTGGCGCCTGGGGCCCAGTGCCACAGGGCCCCCTATCAAATGACGCTACTGGCGGTATAAAAATGTGAAAAATAAATAAATAAATGATTGAGATGTATAAAATTATGCATGGGGTGGAGAGAGTGGAGAGAGGGAAGTTCTTTTCCCTCTTGCACAACACCAGAACATGCACTTAAATTGAGTGGAGGGAGAGAGTCAGAACAGACAAAAGAAAATATTTCTTCACCCAGCGTGTAATTCATCTGTGGAACTCCTTGCCACAGGATGTGGTGATGGCACCTGGCCTAGATGCCTTTAAAAGGGGTTTGGACAGATTCATGGAGGAAAAGACCATCACAGGTTACAAGCCATAAGCAACCTCCTGGTTTTAGAAGTGGGTTTTTTTCTGTATGCCAGGTGCAAGGGAGTGACAACAGGATACAGGTATCTTGTTGTCTTGTGTGTTCCCCGAGGCATCTGGTGGGGCCACTGTGTGATACAGGAAGCTGGACTAGATGGGCCTTTGGCCTGATCATGCAGGGCTCTTCGGTTCTTATGCATGCTGTCCTGAGCAATTTCCCCTTAAATGCGTATTAAAAAACAATGAAGATTGTAACTTAAATACATGACTATTCTCAGTTTACTTCCCACATTATTCATTTCTTATATACAAGAAAATAAAAGGTTCATCCAAACCTGGGTAGCACAGTGCATATATTTTTCACATTGATTGGGTAGCTGCTTCCTGCACCTGCTACTTAATCGGTGCGCACTGTGCATACAGTGCACTCACATCATACAATTCGGCACATTATTCTTGCAAGGTCCTACACTTGGTCCAGTATTGCTTTTGGGCAAAACCATAGTGATAGGTCTATATACCAGCAATATACAGTGGGTCCTCCTTATCCGCGGTTATGCGCGCAACTGGAAGTCGCTTCTAGTCGCATTTTTTCTTCTAACAGGCATTTTACACTATTATAACATGGTGCCGGAGGGAAGGATCAGGTAGCGGGCTTGCATAGGTCTTCAATAAGGTACAGTGGCATAGCCCCCACCCCCTCGACACCCCCACCCCACCGTGGACTTGAGTATCCACAGTTTTTCGCATTCACGGGGGTTCCAGGAACGGAACCCCCACGGATGCAAAGGGCCCACTGTATTTATTACGGATATTTATATACTGCTTTTCAACAGCAACAAAAAAAATAGTTCACAAAAGCAGCTTACATAGCAAGAAATGATTCTTTGTTCCCCAAAAGGGATCACAATCTAAAACAGAAGCAAAAGAAAGACATCAGTGATTGTCACTGGACAGTTGCTCTCCCCCTACTAAATATAGAAGACCACCACTTTAAAAGGTGCCCCTTTGCCCAGTCAGCAGGGGTTAGCAGTCAGGCACCAAACCGACAAAAATACATTCATACGAACACAGGGACGTTCTTGTGCTTTCTTGCACCAAGGATCCTTACAAACAGAGATGTAAGGCGAGTCCGGTATTATCACTCTTTATATTAGTAAATGCATGCAAATACCACAGGTGCAGGGCCAGCCCATCCATGAAGTGGATGATATGGCTCATGTTCAGCAGTGGGGGACAAGGCAGATTTTGGGTGAAAGGCACCCCAAGTCCCTAGTGCCTCCCTCCAGCCTGCTGAAGACAAAGACACATTTAAGTTTAAAGCGAGTTTTAAAGTTTAAAGTTGCTCCTTCTTCACATGGTCCCTTTAAATAAAACAGGAAGTCCAACACTTCCTGTTTTTGAAAAAGAACTGTGTGATAGGATAAGGATGGTGAGTTGGTAAGGAGCTTTGGGGGGAGGCGTGTACGTGCATTTGAGTGCAAGCCTTGATGGAGGTGGCCATGATGGGTCAGAGACCATGTCGGGCAGCGGATCCATCCCTGCCTAGGTGCCTAAATGTTAGGAGAGGACAAAGCATAAACAATTAGGAGTTAGAATAACCCTTCACCTCCCACCCCAGATTAGAATGAGAGTTGGACATGTGCACATCCCTCTTGCTGTGGGGAAATATTGGTAGCTGAGGGCAACGCGCAGGCACAAGCCTTGGGACGGGAGGATAAGAACACTGTGTTGGCTGAGTGGAAAAGTGAGTTGTGCTCCCTTTACTATTCAGGGAATCCAAACCTGTGTCCCTCCACCCACCACTAGTCCCCTAAAACGAGCTCTGTTTTTAAGCAAAGCAAAGGCGACCTGTCCTTCGGCCACCATAAGGATTCCAAGAGAAAGTACGGTGGACTACGAAGATGCAAACCTTGATGTGTATCCTCAGGATTCAAATCCACCCACCCACCAGATACCCCTAAAAGAGCCTTTTTTGGCTGAGAAAAGAGTCTGAGTTCCCTTCATCACTGAAAAGATTGGATACTGGGGGCACTGGGCTTCAAGGCCACTTGCCATAGGATGTACATCCTTGCTGCCCATTTAAGCTCCTCCCACCAAAGATTCTTCAGTTTCTAGGGATACCTGCTACGGAAGAGAGGGGGAAAGGTGACCCCCACGCACTGCAAGGTCCCAAGCTTGAAACATCGCTATGGCAACCTCAATTCCCTCCCAGTAGCGTTACTAGGTAACGGAGAAAGTTGGCTTTCAGCATTAGTCCAACGAACAGGTTTTGCAACAGGAGACAGAGTTCTCTTTGTGTTTGGAATGAGCTGTTCGTTCCTCCCCACGCCCACCAGGGTCCCTGTACTTGTCACACTCCTGTGCCAGTCACCTCATGTGGGCACCAGTCACGATCATGATCTGCTACATTGTTCTAGAGGAGCTGATGAAAGTTTGTAGGCTCTTGCTCGGTGCTGACACATCCCATTCAGCAGTCCACAGGAACAGACTGAAGTTTCCAAACAAGGAAGTTCACCTGTATCCTCCCCGTTACAGGAATCCTAGCTCAGAAAAAGCCATCTGCAAGAGTTCCCAATGCCTCTCAACCCCAGCCAACTGCCCTGATGTATTCAGTATGGTCTGGACCAAGAGTTTTCAGACTTATTCCATTTGGATACAACAGAGGGGAGAGGGGAGACAACAAGGCCCTCCTCCATCAGTTTGGCTTCGACAAGCTGCCGCCCGGCTTCTCCTCTCCCAGAACCCACTCTGCAGCCATTCCACCTTGTCATCAAGGCACAAGATGGGAGCCAGGATGGTGTAGTGGCTTGGGAGTCGGACTTAGACCTGGAAGATCCAGGTTCAAATCCCCGCTCAGCCATGAAGCTTCCTGGGTGACCTTGGGCCCGTCACTATCTCTCAGCCCCACCTACCTCACAGGGTTGTTGTGAGGACAAAAAGGAGGGGAGGAAAATATGTACACTACTCTGAGCTCCTTGGAGGAAGGGTGGTATAAAAATGTGAAAAAAAAAATCACAACATATCGTTACGCAAAAGTCGGTACCTGGATTCACTTATTTTTCCTCTTTCATTCGGCGTCGTGTCTTAGGTGGTACGCTGTTATTTCAAAGCGCGGTGGCAGAAAGATGGTATAGAAATGAAGTTAATCAGTAAAATTAGCCACGTTTGCAGGAGTAGATCTGACCAAGCAAAGAAAATAACTGAGTAAGACAGAAGGTTCTATCTAAAAAGCTGTCATGTCCTCAACTTGAAAGTCCCATTAGCTTAAGAAAGAAGGAAAAAAGCAGGATCCTCAATTTAATGTGGCAGAGCAGAGAGCTCTGGAAAGATACAGGCAGTAACCCTACTGTGGTACCGAGCCAGATCAAAGAGTACTTTTCACCAACACTTTGCCCCCATGTGAAAAGCATTCCCCATTGTATAGGGTGAGGGTATTCACAGAGGTTATTCACTGCTGCACTCCTGTCACCAATATTAATTCAGACAGCTACTGTGGTTGCTCCCACAGCAGCATTCAGGCAGTAGCAGTGCTCCCACTCACACAGAGGGTAACATGACGTAAGAAGCATTGCCTTCACTCGGAATTGCCTTTGTTGGCCTTCAGTGATGATGTCGTGTAGCCAAACCTGATTAGCTATGGGAGGACCGTAATATTCCCAGAAAGAGGAGGAAAATAAATGTTTGATAAATGGTATTGAAGCAGTAGCTATTCAGGTCAAGGAACCCTAGTGAATGGGGTTAAGTGCCGGGAGGGATGGTTGGACAACATTCTGGGAACCCAAAAGCACCACTTTCAACTAAAAATGGCTGTGTGCAAATACTGTATATGATGCAGCCTGACTCCAATGGTTTCCCACCACTGATAATCAAGAGAAGAATTTGCATCTTTGGGCCAATTTCTCACCACACCAAGATTCATTCCATGAAGAGGCAAATATATTTAAAACTTAAAACCAATTAACTGCCAGATTAGTAACAAAAAACGTTTTACTTATTTGACAGCCTTATGGAACATGTTGTATAGACGCATCTGTTCAAAGAGACTAGATAACGCCTTACAGATGTTAAAATCTCTGCCTTTATTCCACCCTCTCCCTAGCGACCAAAAGCTAACCAAGAGATTTTATCCTGTTTCTGGAAAAACTTCAGATTGGTGAATGTGAAACAAGGGGGGACTGGTCTGCACAAACATGGCAAAACTCTTCTTGGCAGTGCATCCTTCCCAAACCTCAGATTTTTATGGGGGGGGGGGGAAGAGTTGGACAGAGTCCAATGTTCAGGTACTTTTTGAAAAGAAAGAAGAAAATTCACATGCTACACTAGAAACCTTCTCCCTAAGATCTCCTTTCTAGTGGAATTTAGAGTTTCTGCATGCGTGTGCAAACTTACATCAGTTAGGTACACAGAAAACTGCCTTGGTGCACTGAGCTCAGTATTGCCTACTGAGCAGGAGCTCTTCAGGGCATTTCCTTGCCCTACCTGGAGGTGCCAGGGATTGAACCAGGGACTATCAGCATTCAAAACAGTTGTTCTACCACTTAAGAGGCACAGTCGGGAACCCTTTTCAATTACAAGAGTTGCTGGTTGCAGAGACTCATTCTGAGATTCTGGATCCCCTATTAGCTCCACCTGGGCAAACCGATGTAAAGAGGGCAATCCCCTAGTTTGCCATCTCTGAGATAGTTTGCCATCTCTGAGATGGGACACAGGGGTAAAATGAACTTTTCGTGTGCTCAGGTGGACCCAGGCCATTATGGGCTTTGTAGGTCATATCGATCATTTTAAACGAGCTCAGAAGACAGCTGAGGTATGTAAGCGACAGGCTGACCCCAGAGGAATTGACCCCAGAAGGGGCAACACCACAGAGAATCATCCCTTTGGGAGTGCCACTTCAGGAGTCTAGCAAGAGTACAGGCCACCCCCACTTCCCCATATAAGCTATGGGTGCAAGTGTGTACAATAGCCCCCTGTATCTGCAAGCTCAGTTTCTGCAGTTTCAGTTATCCGCAGTTCTCGCAGCCTGAAAAAATAAAATGGGAACTCCAGAAATTGCATGACAGTCTGAGTCACTTGATGAAACCTTCCCACCCCGGAACGTTCATGACTCGTCTCGCTTTGCCATCTGTAACTACGCTGGCCTGCTTTACTTGCATCCACTTAAACATTAGCATAGGTATGTATGTATATAAATGAAAAACGTATACTATATATAAGGCTCACTACTATCCATGGCAGGTCTTAGAACGTATCTCTGTAGATACAGGGACGCGAAGGGACAGGAACTTTTTAATGTATTTTTTAAGTTATGTATTTTAACTTCTGCTGTAAGCCGCCTTGGGCATTTGCCTTGGCATAGGAAAAGGCAGGATATAATTTTTTTAAATAAATATTCTTCCGTTTTATCCTTGCTTCCACTTCCGTCACCTTCCTCTGTTTGCCTGTGTCTCTTTTAGACTGTGAGCTCTTTGGGGCAGGGAATCGTCTCATTCCTTTCTTTTGTAAACTGCTTTGAGATCTTTGCTTAAAAGCGGTAGATAAGTACACTGAATAGATACAGAAATAGCGCACTGACCACTTCTCAGTGGCACCGTCTATAACGCAATCATAATCCTTGAGGAAGACCTAAGAATCACCTGCACATTTCTTAACAAAGTCCAGTTCTGCAGCAGCCTCCAGTTTATTTATAAACCATCGTTTGAAGACACTCACTAGAGAGCATACAGACCCTAAGATCAAAGATGGAGATAGTCCTGGGAAACTGGAATGTCCCCATGGGCAACTGCAGGTTTCCACTTCCTTAAAAGGGAGCAAAGCCTCATCAATTACTAAGCAACATGTGCACGCACTCATCGCTCCACATTGTTTCATACACTGTTTGAAGTGATTAATGATTTGCGATTAGGCAAGTAAATAAAGTATCACTTGAAGCAACGACTTTGGCAGTACTATTTGGGTTCAGTTTCCCCTTGTTTTTAAAAATTATACCTGATTCGTTTTTGATTTGTTTATTTTTTTAATGTTCATTAACTGCAAGTCTGAAATTCAAACAACAACACGATCCTTCCGGAATCCATAATCAGTCTACAATGTCACAAAAACTGGCAATATCTGTACATACGCGTTTTTCTCCAGGATAATTCCGCCCAGCCCACAACAACTTCACATCAATCCTAGGCATCTTGGGGGAAACTAAAACAACACAAACAACTCAAATAGCAAACACAAGTGATGAACAGCCTCCGTCTGATTGGTACCAATTTCCATCCCCTGGAACCTGGCATTATCAGGGATCAAGGCTCAGTCATCCATTGATTAACTAGGTGAGTCTTCAAGACAGGCCCTGACAGGTGTGCTGTTCACAGAAGCACATCAGCCACCTCCACTATCGCCATGACCCCCAATCAAAATTGCACAGTACTTTGCTTCCTAAAAAGCTCCATTTCAGAGGGGTCTGGGAGAAAGTTTGATTTCTTATTTCTCTGTCAGCGGCATCCTACCCAGTTCATTCACTGGTGCAGCAGCAGTGGTAGAGAGCAGAACAGGAGGCTTTGGAAAGGGAATTTAAATCCCCTTTGTTGTTGTTGTTGTTCAGTCGTTAAGTCGTGTCCGACCCTTCATGATCCCATGAACCATATCCCGCCAGGCCTTCCTGTCCTCCACTATCTTCCTGAGTTCGCTCATTTTCATGTTCGTTGCATCAGTGATGCTGTCTAACCATCTCATCCTTTGCCTTCCCCTTCTCCTTTTGCCTTCAATCTTTCCCAGCATCAGAGTCTTCTCCAGAGACTCCTCTCTTCGCATTAGGTGGCCAAAGTATTTGAGCTTCAGCCTCAGTACCTGTCCTTCCAGGGAACAGTCAGGGTTGATTTCATTTAGGATTGACTGATTTGATCTCCTAGCAGTCCAAGGGACCCTCAGGAGTCTTCTCCAGCACCACAGTTCGAAAGCATCTATTCTTCGGCGCTCAGCCTTCCTTATGGTCCAACTCTCGCAACCATACATTGCTACTGGGAACACCATCGCCCTGACTATGCGAACTTTTGTTGGCATGGTGATATCTCTGCTTTTTATTATGCTGTCTAAGTTTGCCATAGCTTTCCTTCCAAGGAGTAAGCGTCTTTTAATTTCATGGCTGCTGTCTCCGTCTGCAGTGATCTTGGAGCCCAGAAAAGTAAAATCTGTTACTGCTTCCATTTCTGCCCCTTCTATTTGCCAGGAATTGATGGGCCCAGATGCCATGATCTTAGTTTTATTAATGTTGAGTTTCAAGCCAACTTTTGCACTCTCCTCTTTCACCCTCATCAAGAGGCTCTTTAGTTCTTCTTCACTTTCTGCCATTAGGGTGGTATCGTCTGCATATCTGAGGTTGTTGATATTTCTCCCGGCAATCTTGATTCCGGCTTGTGATTCATTCAGCCCTGCATTTCTCATAATGTACTCTGCATATAAGTTAAATAAGCAGGGTGACAATATACAGCCTTGCCGTACTCCCTTCCCAATTTTGAACCAGTCGGTTGCTCCATGGCCGGTTCGAACTGTTGCTTCTTGACATCCCCTTTACATCCCGTTTAAAGAGGAATTAAATCCCCTTTCCCTCCCAAAGCCTCCTGTTCTCCCTCCACCACTGCTGCACCATTGCTGTACCAGTGGAGGAGCTGGGTAGGATTGCACTGTAAGCAGTGGTGTAGCTAAGGGGGGCCTGGGGGCCAGGCCTCTGGGGGAAGTGCCACGGGGATGCCATTTAATAATAATTTATTATTTATTGAATTTATATCCCGCCTTTCTCCCCCATAGGGGGAGCCATTTTTATTAGGGTGTATACTGTACTGTAAAGGTCTGGGGGAATGAAATGTTACATTTCTGTGAATGTTTTGGTATTAATTATTATCATAGTTAATATTGCACGTAATAAGTTTGTTGAGACTCGAGGGGGGTGCAAAAATTTCATGGGCACCAGGTGCACCAGACCCTAGCTCCTCCTCTGAATGTCACAAGCTCAGGCTACCATGTTGAGAGTTAGGAACTATGAGCTTCAGCAAATGACCTCATAAGAGTCTGCTGTTGGGGTCAGGCCTCGGACAAGGGACTACATAACCTTTTAGTATTAATTGATATATCCTGCTCTCCTTTTGACTGCTCTTTAGCTTATTTATCTATTCAGGTGTCAATTACCCTCTTTCTTCCCCATTTTGTTGCCATTACAAGTAACTTTTATTACCTTCCTGTTTTCTTCCCCCCACAATATATTTTATTAATATATTAAAACAAAATACATATTTCAAAAGGTTACAGCAAGCGCAAAGCAATGTCCTACTAGCATATTATTCTCTATTTTCTACTTGTAATATTAAACTAAGCAAAAGTATCTCCAACGTTCTATTCATCAAATCCACATATCATTACATCATTCTTCTCTTTAAAAAAATCAATAAGTGGTTTCCAATTATTCACATAAAGGTTTAATGAACTTCCCTTAATTAAAATTGTTTGTCCATTTCTGCATAATCCAAAACTTTTATCCACCAGTCTTCCAGCGATGGTATTTCAGAATTCTTCCGATATTGTGCATATAAAATTCTTGCCATTACCTTCCAATTATCATTATAGCTAGAGGTGGGAGAAAATGGTTTTATTTTTTCACAGGTTTCTGTGTTTAACCAAAATGAAATAGCAGAAAGCGGAGTTGTGTGTTTTTATTCCAAGTTTTTCCCATGTTTATCCACTGTAACCACTCTAAAAGTGTAGTAAAAAGGTAAAGGTATCCCCTGACAATTAAGTCCAGTCGTGTCCGACTCTAGGGTGTGGTGCTCATCCCCATTTCAAAGCCGAAGAGCCAGCGTTGTCCGAAGACGCCTCCGTGGTCATGTGGCCGGCATGACTCTCCTTGCCGCAGCGCGTAGCATGCAGCTGGAACACGGAGCGCTGTTTACCTTCCCGCAAGCGGTACCTATTTATCTACTCGCATTGACATGCTTTGGAACTGCTAGGTTGGCAGGAGCTGGCCAAGCAACGAGTGCTCACCCCGTCACGGGAATCGAACTGCCGACCTTTCCATCGACAGCTTATGGTTCAGCGGTTTAACCCACTGCGCCACCCGCTGGCCATAAAAGTGTAGTAGGTAGGTGGTATAGGTTGTACAGTGTCAGCAGATGAAGAATAACACAAAATTACATGGTTTTATTTTATTTTATTGGAATTTTTTTTAGCAGAGAGCGGTGTTATGTGTTTTTCATTATTACCACTTTCTCCTGCCCCTAATTATAGCTAAATTATGTCCTCCTTTGCTATTATCTCTTTGTGTTTCTTGTATGCACAAGACACTAATTAGATTTTGTCACTTTTTCTATATTATGATTTTTTTATACGATAAGAGACCGTATGAGCTCACCCCCAAACCCTATAAAAGTCATGTATTCTGTGCATGTAGTTGTCAGACTTCCCACTCATAGGGGAACTCTGTCCAAGAGCGCTCTTAATAAAACAGATCAATTTTCTTTCTACAGCCTCTTGTTATTTAAATTATCCTGCAGTGGTAACATGTTAGTCTCTTACATCAGTAACAAAGAGCAGTGTGGCACTGTAAAGATTAAAGGTTCCAATCCTATCCAACTTTCCAGCGCCGATGCAGCCGTGCCAACAGGGCACACACTGCATCCTGCGGTGGAGGGGGGGGGAGAAGAGGCCTCCTCAAGGTGAGAGAACATTTGTTCTCTTACCTCGGGGCTGCATTGTGGCTGCATCGGCACTAGAAAGTTGGATAGGATTGGGTCCTAAGAAGATACTTATTGTGGCATCTTGCAAAGGGGGCTCTGAGTCTACACACACTTTTGCCACAACACACATACACACACAAGAATAGGCAAAGCTGCCTACTGAGTCAGACCCTTGATCCATTTAGCTCAGTATTATCTACACTGACTGGCAGCAGCTCTCCCAGGTTTCAGACAGGGTGTTTCTCAACCTATGACCTCCTGCATGCAAAGGATGCACCGCCACTGAGTTCCCAATGCACAGTTCCCAATGAATCTGTCCAGTTTTTAAGATGCCATAAGGCCCTTCGTTGGTTTTTAAAGTACTACGGAAATTAACAACCACCAAGGGCAAACATTAGATACAGCTGTAACCAGAGAGGAGTTCAAACACATTCTCAGGGAAAATCCCAGTGTCATCCCCTGTCCTGGAAAGCTTAGTGCGGCCCCCGTTCAAACCCAGAACTATCAAACATTAAAAAAAATACAAAATTGCCAACTCGCAGCACAGAATGTAGACTGCAATCCTACACACACTCGCACTGGAGGAAGTCCCACTGAGTTAAACAGAACTAACGCCCAAGTACACAATGCATAGGATTGCGCTGTTCGCCAAGGAAGGAATTGAGCGTTCCCAGGGATCCGGCTCTTACCTTCGGATGGGGCCATGCATATGAGCCCGCTGGACCTGAACAACCTCTGCCATGGACAGAGAGGCGCAGGGGCTTCAATGTCTGCAAAAGGCTTCAGGTTTCATCCTCTCAGTCCAGAAGGGGCTCAGTACTTCTAGCCAGGGCCTAGTAGTCGACCAACTTTCCAGCAACATCACGAGTTCTTTCTTGACCGCAGCAAAGGAACTCTCTCACTGCTTCAAAGTTGGGTAACTTCTCAGGAACTAGCGTGGTGGAAGGCCTGTATCGTATCGGTAAGAGCTTGTCAACTGTTGTGGGGAGGAGGGAACCAGGCTTACACCAGTCAGTCTCAAGGCAGAGGGGGAAACCCACAGGAACCATTTAAGGCAACCACAGGGGGAAAACAAATACGTGCTTTGAAATACGCAGGCAGGGTTCAGCTGCCAGCTCTGCAGCTCATCGGACACAGCATCACTGGCTATTTTTGCTTGTAAAAAGCCATTTATCATTTCTATCGCAGCAGAATCTACTGGCAGCCAACAGAGGCCAATGGGGAGGGGAGGGGTGGGCGAACTCATGTTCTCTGGGGAGGGGAGGGAGCATGGCCTGTTTGTTTTGGAAGAGGTAGAAAAAGTGATTCAGAAAGGCTTGTATAAAAATGACGGCAGTTTGGGAAACACAGCTACCCTTTTAAGTATGGCGAGATGGGGGCGGATTGAATAACTATGGCGCTTCAGTCTTCAGGTGGCAAACTGGCCAGAATTGTATCCTCCTATCCAGTGTCCAGAATGGAAAATAAAGCCAGAAAGATGGGTGAATTAGTGCTTTCACTATTCCTTTCCTACTTTTTCAGTAAGGGGGAAAAGGCAGTACCGTTAAAAAAAAGTATCATTATACCTTTTTAATCCCTTCACAGTGTGAATTAACTTCGCACTGCTATTAAGCTGTCATCATCAATTGTGAAACTGCCCCCATGCTTATCCTGCATACTTTTAAAGCTTGTCACAAGAGCAGACCATTTTCATTTCCTGTCATCTGATACCCTTGGTTTCCATTTTGCTCCTCACTCTATACTCATGTGCATTTTTATACAGAGATATAGATCTGAACATACGCACACGCAACCCTCCTTGCAGCCTACTGAAGATTACACTTCAGGCATCTGATGAAGTAGGCTATAGTTAATAGAAGCTTATGCTACAAGAAATGCATTAGCTTTTAAAAGTGCCACAAGCCTCCTTGCTGCCTTTCAAAGGAAAGCACTCTGTACATGCTCAAACACTTTGTCTTAAAGTCCGTTTTCCCCCGGCTGTAGTGTACCAAGGGCGGGGTGGCAGTCCGCCCCGGGGTGCAGGCAACAAGGGGGTGCATTTGGGAATAAATATGCATAGGATCAGACTGCACATTTTAACCGTACTGCAGGAAAGTCTTAAGGGGGGGAAAGGCAAAAGAATCATGCCTCTCACTCTTACTCTCACTCACTCACTCACTCACTCACTCACTCACTCACACAATTACTATAGCTCAGACTCCACTTGGAAGCGCCAAGCACCTGCACAGAGGGGAGCCGCGGCGCCAAGCACCTCTTCTGCCCTTGTATCCCAGTGTTGAGAGCTCTGGTGGCGGGAGCAGTAGCAGGGAGACTAGCTGCAGCCAGGAAGGAGACAAACCCGAGCCTTCCAAGGAGGAGGAGGAGGGGGTGGCGGCCAGAGTGGCAGTTCTGCTAGCACCGGACACAGTACCTGGGATGCAGCCCGTCTCTGCTCCCTCCCCCCCCCACTTGCCTGCTGGAAGTGACTGGCGGCAGGAGGGGTGGGCGGAAGGACTGTGGGAGAAGAGGAGGGGTGGATAGGAGGCAGCAGGAACTGGGAGCTGGGAAGGAGGAGGGAGGCCAGGAAGGAGGTTGGAGCTGGGAAGGAGGAGGGAGGCCAGAGTTAACTTATTGATTGGGGGCGGAAAGGGGCAGAAAGGGGCCTGGGGGGTTAATGATGATGAGAAAAAAGAAAAAGGAGCCTGGGTAAGGAAAGCTGCACCTGCTGAAATTCCCTTATGTTCTTCTTTCCTGTTTGTAATTTTCTACAAGTCTGTAAGAGCTAAGGGAGCTGCTTCACATCAATGTCCCCCCACACACACACATACGAGAGTGGATAAGAATGCAATCCTATACCCACTTTCTTGGGAGTAAGTTCCACTGAACACAATGAGGTTTACTTCAGAGTAATCATGCATAGGATTGCACTGTAAATCAGCTGCAGATTTGTGAAGACACTCCTTAAGACCTGCTCTCGTCCATATAAGCCTATCCTCACTTTGCCATCAGCCTAAAGTGGCCGCCTTGATGAGTGCCCTTGTTGGGAGAAAGGCGGGGTATAAATTATTTAAATAAATAAATAAAATCCTGTGAGATCCCGATCCAAGAATCAAGAGAACAGGGCTTTTTGGTGGTGGTGCCTCATCTTTGGAATTCCTTTTTTTTTGGGGGGGGGGAATATTCCTTAAGCCCCTCTCTTTCTGATTTTAAGTTTGTAGTAAAAACCCTCCTGCTCCATAAAGGTTTTAATCACTGCCTTTAGCAGGTATGTTTTGCTGCTGTTTTTTTAATTGTTTTATCTGGTGGTTGTTGACTGCCCTAAGAGGACTTTTCTTAAAACACAGAGCACACACACTTTAAATGAGTTGCTACCTGGAAAATAAGATCTCTTCTTTTAACAATAAAGAGGGCGATGGTGCTTCACCTCTGCAGTTGTTGATTAGTCCCTTAGTTTCCAGGCTTTTTGATGAAATTAACATATTAAGTATCTCAGGCTCTCTAGAGCTACTCTTCAATCTGTGTGTTAAGAAGAACAGAAATGGACGTGGGCATGGAAGAAGCCAAATGTGAGCAAGATGGAGGGGGGGGGTGTTAAAAAATGATCTGCCCCGGGTGTCAAATATGCTAGGTCAGGGGTTCTCAACCTTTGGAGGCCCGGGTACCCCCTATCATGGCCCAATTTTCTGAAGTACCCCCTGCTAATTAATTGGATTAAAGTTTAAAGCATCTGGTTTCAAGTATCCAGGTGCCCTGTATGACTAGGGAGGAAGCACCTGGATGCTAGAAACCAGAACCGGCACCCCAAGCAGCAGCCTAAAAAAGGCTTCCTACCAGCTTCTGCTTTTTCTCTCTCATGCAAAGTATGCGATGAGAGGAGCTAAGAGAGTCATGAGCCCTGTTGAGATCAATGGGGCCACCTGAACCATGTTTTCTAAGGGGGGGGGAGCACCGAATTTGGATGACCAGATTTTCAAAACCAAAAACCGGGACACAGCATGCAGCGATGGTACCTTCAAAGCAGCAACAAGTCGAGGCATTACTGAGGTTTGTCTAGCTGAGGGACAGAAGAGTTACTGATGTTACCTTCCCTCTACTCCTGATGACCGAACGAAGTGAAGTAGCCTGGTCCATGGATGGTGGGTGCTGCTTTCCTTGGCAGTGATGCACTCAGCCTCGCACACACAAAGCCACCGTTGCTGCTACAGGTTAGCTGGTCTGGCCACATTTCATGCAGAAGCAGGTGAACAAGAAGCTGCTGTCACAGGCAGAGGTGGTGCCATGCGACTGCATTTGGAACCACCACTCAGCCTTCTCCTCTCCTTCCAGACTGATGTGACAATTTTGACAATTGGCGTTACAGTATATACAGAGCGAGGCTGGGCTTGCTTTCCCGCACCTCTGGCACACTGCTGTACACTGTCCAACTTCTGACTGTGGAACTCCTTGCCACAGGATGTGGTGATGGCACCTGGCCTAGGTGCCTTTAAAAGGGGATTGGACAGATTTATGGAAGAAATGTCCATCACAGGTTGCAAGCCATGATGGGGATAAGCAACCCCCTAGTCTTAGTAATAGGTCTTAATGCCAGATGCAAGGGAGTGGCAACAGGATACAGGTATCTTGTTGTCTTGTGTGCTTCCTAAGGCCACTGTGAGATAAGGGAAGCTGGACTAGATGGTCCTTTTGGCCTGATCCAGCAGGGCTCTTCTTATGTTCTTATGACGGGCTCTGCTCTCCGCTCTCTCCACTCCTGTCCTGCCACATCTGCTGGCAACCTGCTCATCCTCACATAAGTGCATCCTCACTGTGCCAAAAACTGGCACATTTGAGCAAATTTAGAAAAACTGGCAAGTCACTGGACCTTTTTTTTAAAAAAAGGAAAAAAAACCGGCATGTGGCCACCCTAACACTGAATCACACTGCCTCACAGTTCAGCTCGAAAACTGATTTATTAATATGACCCAGTGGCAAAGCACTGCCAAAGTTAAGGATGTGGGAGAAAACAAAACCTCAAAGACAGTGTCCGATGCAACAAGTCCTTTAGGGCTCTCTATCTTCTGTCCTTGAGAAAAGAAAACAAAATCCAAGACAAAGGGGCAACTCAAATCCTGCCAACAAATAAGCAAATACGCTTATAATATCGTATAATTTAATCAGCCTCGAGTCCTGCCAGCCACCGGGACAAGGATCTACGCAAACTGCCAAGGTCTCCTCTTCCCATCCACTCTGACCACAGGAAATCCTACACAATCCTTGAGAGATTTCGCCCAGTGAAATTCCACGCCCTACTAGAAATCCCTCACTTGGCTCCTCTATCGCCCTTCCTTTTCTTCATGTCCTTCAGAGGGTTCCAAAAGGACCAGACAGAGGATTAACTCAATGTTACAAGCGACGCAAAGCTGTCACCATTTCACGTCTTCATGCACTTTCCCTCACTGCCTATACCGCAGAGATACGATGACATCACCATGTTGTATGTTGCAATTATGTCAGATTATGTGTTGGCATTCAGGTAGACACTGGCATAGGAGGATCCAGGAAGGTAGCCGGTCCTACTGGACCAAACCGGATCCATCTACTTCAGCATTCAGTTTCACACAATGGCCAGCTTGATGCCTCCAGGAAGTCCACAAGCCAAACATGAAGGCAACAGACCTTCCTTGTAGTTTGACCCAGCATCTGATATTCAGAAGTATAGTACGTCCAAATAGGGAAGTTCAATTGAACTGTAATGGCCAATATCCACTGACATGAAATCCTGGTGTGAATTTGTTCAATCCCCCCTCTAATTGACGCATCTAGGCTGGCAGCCATCAACACATCTTTTGTGACCGTCAATTTCATAAAGCTTCGTGAAACTAAATAAAAAACACTATTGAAGTCTTTGGTCACATCTAGTTCAACCCCGACCATCTTGGAAACAAGACACCATAGGAGAAATAATGCAAATGTATTTAAAGTTGCATAATTTAACAAGCTGTATGACTGCAGTGGGTTGGTGGCTGCATCTGAACGCAACAGTCAAATGTATTTTGTAAAATTGATCGACTTGCAGTATTTTATTGGGCTTCCCTGGTTGAAGAGTGCCTGGGTTTCAATTTGCAGTTAAACTTGCATCCTTGCGGTTACATTTCTCGAAAGAGGTGCTGAGACTCAAATGTGCTTGGAGATCATAGCCTCCAACATGAAAGAAAGCCCCCCTCAGCTGTGTAGCGATAGATAGTAGTCAAAGTGGTGAGACACTTTGCACATGCTCACAGAAATCTTTTTCTCCATCACTGCTTTACAGAGCCTAGGGCTCAGTTTCACCACTGAAATCTGTCTGAAATCAAACCCAGAACATGTGCATTTGTGAGTCATGCTTTTAGTGTACCATTAAAACACAATATTAAAACACAATATTGTGCATACACAATGAGATTGTGGCAGGAGATTGTTAAGTACCATACGTAAGGAACATCTTAACACAGCCTATGTTTTTATGTGAGCAAACCCCATTTTTTTCCCTGGGGAGTACTGTTTGTAAAGGCTGCTGGGGTAGATAACATAGAGTAGGTGGATTCATTGAAATCCATTCAACTCTTGCAAAACATTATATGAAAATAACTACTTCCCTCCATTTGAGAACACTCTCCCACACCTAATTAAAAAGGAAATAAAGAAGAAGGATTTCTCAGGGTTCCAGGTTGCTGGAGAAACCAGTTTTCATACGTATCCAGCTGGGATCCACAGAACCAGGACTTAATGCTCAATCCCAAAGCAATCCTCAACATTCACTGCTAGCCTTAGACCTGTCCCGTTCTTAATCCATCCTGTCCTCTCCAGCTGTAGATTCTAAGGTCACACGTCACTACCCATTGAGCCTCCTGTCTTTAAAGTCCTGCCCTTACTTCTCTTGCAGAAATCTGGGCCGGGAGAGCATAATTTGCAGCAGAGATGCAGAGTGGGCAGGAGGCCCAGTGGGCATCAAACCCAGGGGTGTCAAACATAAGGCCCAGCCCACAGAAGCTCTTTATCCAGCCCACATGATAAATTGGGCTCTCCCAGCACTGCTCTTTCAGCAGCGCTGCTTCTGCTAAGTCTCTGGGAGGGAGAGACGGAAGGAGGCCTCAGAAAGCAAGAAATACTATGGGGGAAGGTGCAGGACAAGAGGGTGAGGGAGGGAGATGCTGCTGAGGCGCTGGGAGAACCCAACTGTCACGCAGGCCACCGTTTCAACAGCACGACTTCTGCCAAGGAGTCACATCGCAGAGCATCTCTGAGCTGTGAAGAGATGTCTCGGCAGAAATGGCGCTGCTGAAAGGGCAGCCCACATGATAACTGGGCTTTCTCATATCTTGAAAATATGATCAAGACTTGCATATTTTCTCTTCTGCCAGTTGCAGCTAATGAGTTCCTACCTGAGAACAAAATGTTTGTTTCTGGCCATCATACGTTTAATGACGTCACTACCTGATTAATGATTTCTCTTCCGGCCCCCAGCAGGTGCCATGAATGCTATAATTGCTATTCAGCCCAGTGCATGAAACGAGTTTGTCCCCCCCCCCCCGATCTAACCCTTGCCCTGCCCACCAGTTTTCCTTTACAACTTCCCTCTCTAGCAGCTACTTTTGCCCCAATCCACACTACAGATCCACAAGTTCCATTGCAAATAGAGGCCTGGAACCTGAGCTAGAGAAAAGGAACAGCAGTCAACGTAAAGACGCTTCCGTCTACAACAGTGGTTCCCAACCTGTGGTCCGTGGACCACAGGTGGTCCATGAGGCCTCCAGTTGTTGGGGGGAGCGACACAAGCACTGCCTCCGCTGCAGTTCTGCCGATGAGGCTTGGAGCGTGGAGTTAGGAAGGGCCCGCCTGCCCACGGATCGTTTGGCTGTGAAATCCCAGCAATCCAGAAGCAATTGGCAGTGACATCATGTCACCGCCGAACTACTTCCGGGTTGCCATGGTGGTCTTCAGCGTCTTAGCGTGTCACCGCAGTGGTCCGCTGTCTCCCAATTGTTGGGAACCAGAGGTTTAACAGATAGGGTAATAAGGCCATTTCAATAACACTAGACTTTGCCTTGAACTCTGTCTTCTGCATTTTCCTGGACCTGGGTCCATGGAAGGACCTTACAATTTGAACGGGAGAAGCAGGCGGCAGATGTTAAGGACACAAACTGATAGCATACCCATGTGTTCTGGCTCAAGCCAACTGGGTAAGAACAGCAAAACACGATTGGTTTGATATGCAGTAGATCTCCATCGCACAACAACAAAAGTTACTGCAAACTCTGAGTGGGGATGAAGAGAGGAGAACCACGTTCACAAGCCGACAAAGCAAACAGACGTTTACGCAAAACGAGACTGGAGAATCTGGACAGCAGGATTCGAACCTGCAGCTTTCAGCTTAACCCCCACAGGCACTGTCCACACACATGCCACAGAATGGGGTGACAGAATGCACTGCAACATTTCAAATTGCAGGTAAGGGGGCGGGATCACACTTTGGCAGGCGCTCTAAAAAGAAAAAAAGAAAAACATAGCTCTATAACAATAACAACAATAATAATAAATATACAGTATTTATATACCGCCTTTCTCGGTCATTGGATTTCTCCTCCGACTTTAATCCAAGGCGTGTACATGGGCAGGCTGTCCTAACCCCCCTTGGTTTTTTTTACAAAACCTGTGTATGGGCAGGCTCCCTCCGGATCAACAGCACGACAGTGACGATGGGGTAAGTAAATTTAATTGCCTAAATAAATAAAAAATGTAGGCGCGCTTCGCACCCCCTTCGGATTATATATATATATATATCCATCCAATCTTTCATGGAGCGGTTATTTTTCCAGGTGGTATCCTTTTTCCAGTCTGACAATTCTGCTGGCTGGCGCCTCCCACACTCGACCAACGCTGTTGGAAGCTCTTATCTCTCCTCCTGGAGGCTTTCACAGCTTTTGCCAGCGGCGTGTCTCAAACTTATCAAGTTCACCGGTCTTTGGGCTTTGAAGGCAGCTCTCCCAACTGAGCCAGACTCACAGTACTATCACAACAAAAAGCAAGCTGTGACAGAAGTACTCTCCTTAGCCTTTTTTTTTTTTTTAACTGCAGGGAGTATTTTACATGGGTGAGCATTCAAAAATGCTATGCACTAACCTGCTGCCTGAAGTGGAACAGTCCACTCTGACCAGTGCAGGGCTCTACCACCTCATTGTGCTGTATGTGTAGACCAGGGCTCATCTGCAGATCCTTATCCCCAACTGAAAGAAAGCCCAAGTGTGCAGAACTAACTTGCTTACATTCATCTGTTCTCCTTGCCTGCCTCCCTCTCCCTCCCTCACTCACACCTTTGTTGTCTCTCCTCACCATTGTCTAAACTTCCATTGTAAGCTCTTTGGGGCAAGGACTCATTTTTTGCTTGCCAGATGCCATGCACATTGATGGCACTACGTTTGCTTATTTTAAAGAGGGGCATTGAAAGTTGCCTTTCTCCAGTCAAAATCTAGTCAGTGTGGCTCTCTCCCAGGGTTTCGTAGCTGGGAACTGTGTTGCCAAAACATTTCATGGCCATTACCAAGCAAATGAGGCTTTCAAAGGCATGTTCGCAAAATCACTGGGCTGCTGAGATTTAAGTAGACAGCTTCCTAATGCCCATTTAGGGAGGCAACACCACTCACACCAGAGGGCAACTTAATTGCATGTTGTCAGTCACTTGCTCCTCATCTGCAGCTGGTGTGGAAAGGAGGTGGGCGAAACACGATGGGCTGGTGGAATTCAGGAGAAATGCCTACAAAGTGGGTCAAGCAGGTTTCTCCACAGAGTCTCCCCATGGTTGGCTGAAACCGGCTCGACAGCAGACTGAGACATGGGCCTACACATGCTGCAGGATGAGGCGGTAGAGTCCTAAGGTGGTAGAACAGAGACTGTACCACTTTAGACGGCAGGTGGAGGGAAAGGCATTTTTGAAAAGCTCTCCTATATTAAAATAAAAACATGTGTTGCAAGTAGGAAATCAGCACAATAAGGAGTAGGCTGGGCTATAACTCTCTGCCTAAAGTGCTAGTTGTGTGTTTGCTTTGCCTTGCCAGGGAAGCCCCTTTCCTGGGAGAGAATATTAGGAGTTGGGCAGAACATCTCATTTTACTGCATCTGGGGAAACCAGATCTGGTGCAGAGGCAGCCAGTGCAGGCAGCTCTCCAGTGAGTCACCTTTCCGTGCCGCCCCCTTAACTGGAAAGCCGCAGGGCAGAGAGATAATTTTCTCCTGCTACTTTTGAGCACAAGCACTTTGTACAAAGCAAGAACGGCAGCACTCTTGAAGCAGCAGGTCCTTTCTCGGGCGGTGGGGGCCCAGCCAAGGCGTGACCTTGCAGCCCTCTGGAGGCAGCAACCCCCCCCCCCAGTCATGTGCTTGTTCTTAACATCACCAGAGAAGAGGCGTGAATATGGAAAAGAGGACACAGGAAATGAAAAATCTGCATAGCCTTCAGACACACAGATCCCCCAAAAAGACATAGCGTCCAACCAGTTCCTGCTCATGAGGCTCAGAGTTGAGGGGCATGTGGGGGGGGGAGGGGAGAGCATAGCTCAAGTTGATACTTTGTCCCAGGTTCAATCTCTGGTTAAAAATGATCCCCGAACAGTAGAGGTGGGAGTGGAAAAGATGTCAGTTTTGTAGCTTTTGCAGGGGTTCTTACACTCGTAGCTCCTGTAGCATAGCAAAGGAGGAGCAGGGGTGCATGCCTGCCCCGGGTGCACACTGTACGGAGGTGCCAGCGTGTGTGTCCCTTTGAATGGCGGGGAGACCAGGCCTCTCCTGGGGGGGGGGGATCTCAAGGTGGAGGCCAGATCTACCCATGGCTTCGAGCAGCCAAGGGTGGGGCGTTGAGAGCAGTCTGCCCCAGGTACCAGTGGCGCAAGGTACGCCAATGCGTAGCTCCATCTTTTTCTTAGCATCACCTCTCCCATTTTTGCTTCATCCCCTCTTTAAAGAAAGGGACACAGAGAAAATGGTGGTTCTTCCCTAAGTATCCACAGAGAAAATGGTGCACAAAACATGTTTTATGGGGGGGGGGAGTATTAAAGTCCACACCACCAGGAAACAATGTCGGTACTGTATACATGTTGCATCTGCAGCATGCGAAGGAAGATTTTGGCCAGAGAAAGTAGCCGACAGCTAGAAGAGCCCTCACGAGATTTGGGCGCCGACATCTTGGATCTCGAGAGATTTCGTGAGCCAAGATGCCGGCGCCGGGTAAGTTTCTTTAGTAATGGCGGTGGCGAGCGGCAAGCAGGTGAATAGTCCGTTCACCCGCTCTCTCACCGGCATGGAGCCAGCGAGAGAGAGCGGGCTAACGATAGCCTGCCTGGACTGCGCGACCCTCCAGGAGGCTCGCGCAGTACAGGCAGGCTCCCTCTGGATCAGCAGCACGACGGCGACGATGGGGTAAGTAAATTTAATTGCCTAAATAAATAAAAATTGTAGGCGCGCTTCGCACCCCCTTCGGTTTTTAAACTTAAACTGATTTCTTTAGTTATTTATTTAGTTGGGTCGTATATTAAATAAATAAATTAAAATTTGCAGTCGCACTTTGCGCGGTTTTTAAATTTAAAATGATTTTTTACTTTTACATTTTTTAAAATTAATTAATTTAATTAATTAGTTGTTGGGGGGGGTGTCCCGGTTTGAAGGGGGGGAAATATGGTAAACCTACCTAAGATGGTGCTTGCCCAGGACAGACCCAAGACTTTCTGATGCAGCATGCCAAATGCTGCCCCTCCTTACTGGATGATGTCACAGCCTCTGCACCTCCCACTCTCCAACGTTCTAGCTCAGCACTCCCCTCCCCTCTACATTTCCTCTTCTTCTCTGTCCCCACCTTCCTTTTCCAATTCAGAGAATGGAGGAAGGAGGAGCAATAGAGGTGAGTAGGTGGACAGAGATGGATGCTCCCCCCACATCAAATCTGCTGCCTGAGGCGACTGCTTCAGTTAGCCCCATGGATGGGCAGCCCTGGGCTTGCCCACTATGAATTTAAGAATACATGTATTAAAAACAGTTTTTAACAAAAACAAAAGCCTGCTGCTTTATTAATTGGAAATACTTTCAGAATCAAAACACTAACTGGTTTTATCTACCCAATGAATTGATTAAATCAGGGGCTCTCAACCAGTGGTACTACTGTAGTACCACCAGTGGTACATTGGCCTGCTCTGACGTGGTGCTTTCAGCGGCGGATTTTCACTCCTGAGAGGCTCATGCCTTTGGCCAAGCCTCTCAGGAACGCTGATAAGGGCCTTCCCATCCGCCCAGAGCCTCCTACCTGCATTTTCTGGCCTCCGAAAACCCGGACATAACTGGCAATGATGTCATCACCAGTCACTTCCAGTGGTACATAGCAGGAGAGTGGCGCTGGAGGTGGTACAAGGCTGGAAAGGGGTTGAGAACTACTGGATTAAATCAATTTACCCAATGAATTTATTAAATGCTGAATTGGTTAATCTGCCCATGACAAAGTTTGGGGCACAGACTCAAACCGGTTTCTTTTCTCTCTTGCCTGCTCTTCAGGTCTCCCACCTCCATCACTAACCAGTATAGCATCCGGGGGGGGGGGGGAGAGACACCCAATGTGCACATTTAAATTAAGCTGACATGCAAGTAACTTCAGAAACAGAATCAGGAGTAAGCTCAACTCGGGGGGGGGGGGGATCTCCGGCAAAATCTTCTCATTCTAATCTGCTCACCAAAATTCAAACTTACATTCTCCTAACACTCCAATTTTGATTCCCGCAGCCCCCCCCCCCCACAATTCACAATTCCAGAAGGACCCGAAGCATCTCAGGAGATACAGAAGTATTTAATCTGAAAATGTGATACTTAACACATTGTTGCTTTAATATTCACCAGCATAAGAGCTGAGCTTCTCAAAATTTTAGATTGACAGACAGACCAAGTGGAATATATAAAAAGGTTTTTCATTCAAAATGCCACATTTAAAACCTGGAATGCTGCCATATTTCAAATCTGTGCAAAAATAAGCATTCAACCCTTGTTTGAAAAAGTACATGCGATATTTCTGGGGTTGCGAGCAAAAGCAGGAGTGGCTTTTGCTATGGAAACTATTAGAGAGCATCTCCACCAGGCTTAAACTGGGTAAGCAGTCGTCTTTCTCAAATAAATAAAAATCTCCCCAGGGAACCCTGGGAACTGTAGTTCTTGGGAGGGGCAAGGACAGACAGAGATTTCTAAGAATGTAGAGATACACAATATTTTTAGAGCATTAGAGCTGCTCTGAAAGTGCCCTGCGTTTGATCCAAATCTTTCCCTCTCCTGTAAAATTTGTTTCACCTGAAGTGAGTGACAATGAGACAAAAGAAATCTATGCGAAAAAATGTATACACCAAGGGCAACAATGCCTCTTTCAAATTCATACCACTGTACTTTTCAACACAATTAAAAAAAAAAGATCCTCCATCTCCAGCCTTTCATTACAGCAAGCTGAGATAATCTCTGTTGGAAGGTTTTCACCTCTTTCTCACCCCTCCCAACTCCCACATAAACGTACACAGGGGAATGAAACCACGTCTCAAAATGCATGGGACTCTGGCTCACAAGGCAAAGAAGAGCAGCGCTCAATTGACAGAAAGAACTCCCCCCCCCCCAAAGCACCACAGAAGGTCTCATAAGATACTTATGGTTATGTATGTATGCGAGAGTTGGACCATAAGGAAGGCTGAGCGAAGAAGAATAGATGCTTTCAAACTGTGGTGCTGGAGAAGACTCCTGAGAGTCCCTTGGACTGCTAGGAGATCAAATCAGTCAATCCTAAATGAAATCAACCCTGACTGTTCCCTGGAAGGACAGGTACTGAGGCTGAAGCTCAAATACTTTGGAAAGGACTCATTGGAAAAGACTCTGATGCTGGGAAAGATTGAAGGCAAAAGGAGAAGGGGAAGGCAAAGGATGAGATGGTTAGACAGCATACACCGATGCAACGAGCATGAAAATGAGCAAACTCTGGGACGCAGTGGAGGACAGGAAGGCCTGGCGCAATATGGTTCATGGGGTCACGAAGGGTCGGACACGACTTAACGACTGAACAACAACAACAAGCTGAGGGAGTTGCAGACAGAACACAGAAATGAAAGAGGGTTAAAGAGGGACACACAATTGTCACCCTGCCAACAAAAGTCCGTATAGTCAAAGCGATGGTGTTCCCAGTAGCAATGTATGGTTGCGAGAGTAGGACCATAAGGAAGGCTGAGCGCCAAAGAATAGATGCTTTCAAATTGTGGAGAAGACTCCTGAGAGTCCCTTGGACTGCTAGGAGATCAAATCAATCAACCCTAAGTGAAATCAACCCTGACTGTTCCCTGGAAGGACAGGTACTGAGGCTGAAGCTCAAATATTTTGGCCACCTAATGCAAAGAGAGGACTCTCTGGAGAAGATTCTGATGCTGGGAAAGATTGAAGGCAAAAGGAGAAGGGGAAGGCAAAGGATGAGATGGTTAGACAGCATCACCGATGCAACGAACATGAAAATGAGCGAACTCAGGAAGATAGTGGAGGACAGGAAGGCCTGGCGGGATGTGGTTCATGGGATCACGAAGAGTCGGACACGACTTAATGACTGAACAACAACATAAGATACTTAAAGAAGCTGTAGTGTCATACCTGTAGGGCCCACTGAAAGTCACCAAACAGTAAACTGGCTTTCAAGTTTCTCAGAAGTTCCTCAGGTGGTAGAAAGTTCAGCAAACATCAGCAGGGGGATGGGGGGAAGCCAAAGGAGATGTTGCCAATATTTGTGCTAGCAGAGGCCACTCAGAAAATATGCGACAGTCTTAAGATGGTGATTCAGGAAGCTCTTTGCGCATGAATTTTGTGCCCACTGCCCAGCGCAACAGAGAGACCTCAGGGTTGTGTCGAGAGCCCTACCAAAACGAAAAGAGCAACGTCTGCTCTCCTACCGAAAATACAAAAGCCAATAGTCCCTTCTGATCTGACAGGCAGATTTTAATAACATGGTCTCTTGAAAGGCAGAGAGCAAAAGTACAAAAAAAATGTGGTGGTCCTCCAGAGAATTAACTAGCCCAAATGCTTTCCTAAAGAGGCGTGTTTTCACAAAACACCAAAAGAATGTATAATAATGTGGGAGTCTTTCTGGTCTCCACAGAGAGAGTGCTCCAAAGAACTGGAATACCCCCAGAAAGGTCCTGCTTCTAATGATGTCCAACAAATCTCAGACAGTCCAAGCACCTGAAGAAGGGTCGCAGATGACAACCACAGCGTATGATTCAGTGATGTAGACTTGAGTCTATTGACTCGGACTTGAGTCAGACTTGCGTCAATGACTTGACTTGGCGATTGTAAAAGACTCGAAAGACTCAACTCGAGACTTGGAGCCTTTTACAACAAGTCGAATTTTATTCAGGTTTAAACCCATTTTCCCCATTAAATAGACAGGGACTCGCAACTTACAACCAAAGACTCGGGACTTGGGGGCAATGACTTGGGACTTGACTTGAGACTTGGACCCAGAGACTTGATCCACATCCCTGGTATGATTACAAATGACTGAGAGAACATCAATTTCCCCCTCACCTGTTTGCAGCTTGACAATAAGTTTCCAACACATGGCCACTAGACCAAGTTCAGGGTTGAAAATTTCAGATTTCAAGGTTACTGGTAGAAACTGGAGTTTGCTGCCTTTCCATAGTCCCCTATTGTTTGCCTAAGAAAACATGACATTAGTGGTCAAACCCATCAAAACAGTAGCTGATCGGTAGCAGTCACATAGGTTCCAATTGTCAAGGACAATCTGTATGGTGCTACTTATTCCTAGGAAATCACTCACTCTGTTGTGTTCCTATCTTGCTTTTTTTGTTTGTTTTTTGTTTTATAACATTGCTAGTATGCGACACGGGATCGCATATCCCCCTGCTGACACATAGTAGCATGGGATCACGAAGGGTCGGACACGACTTAACGACTGAACAACAAGTATGCAACACACACACTTACAAGAACCCTTCAGGCTTCTGCCCCCACCCTGAGCCCTTACAAGTTAAAGCTCAATAAAGGGGGAAGGAAAGGCATCAGGGGTCTAATGTACATGCATATAAATGCATGCACATGACCTCAAAATGGCAATGCACTGATTCCATGCTGTGCTGCCCCCTCCCCTCCCAATTAGCAAACATCATTTACTTTAAAAAAAAAAAAAACGTATGGCTAGTTTACTAACGCACCCTGCTTTCAAAGCAAATGGGCTAACAGCACACCAGCCAAGGAAGAGGAGTCTTCTTCAGTAACAGAAGTTCCAGCAATGATCTTTTTTGCTTTTAGAAAAGAGGTTTTCTAAATCCATAAGAGTAGCCCTATATTTATCTGTAAAATGTTGAAAGGCATGCAGTTGCACCAGGGATGGGATATTATAGTTCTTGTCAACACTTTCCCCCCTCCCACCCCAAGACCATTTTTCAGTGCCATGGCTCAGCTCTGGACTGTATGAAATAACAGACTACCTCTGAGTATGTGCAGAGTGCCTTACTCTCATCACTCCCTAACTGCAACCAGACTGACAGCACAATCCTATCCAACTTACATCACCGGTGTAAACGGTGGAGGAGGGCAGGGCGGGAGGCTTTGGAGGGGAGGGGAGATTTAAATCTCCTTTGAATCTACCTTTGGAGGGGATATGAATCCCCTTTCTGTTCTGGGGCCTCCCGTTCTCGCTGCACCACTGGTTACAGCGGTGGTGTAAGTTGGATAGGATTACGCTGTGAATGTGTCTGAGTGCAAGGTGCTTCCAGGGCATTTTGTGCTGTTCTGCAGCACCTCTTGTTTTGGAAATGTGGGGTTTGGGAGTGCTGGGGGGAGACTTTCCCAAGAGTTGTATGCAAAAACAAGGCACATTGGCAGCATTTGTTTTCGTGTTGTTGTTTTTCCAGGAAAGAAGGCAACTCTACCAAGTCAAGGGTTTTTACTGCTGTTCAGTGACTCAGCCTCACCAATCAGAATCAAGCCTCCTTCTCCCACTGGGGACAGATTCCAGCTGTCAGAAGTAGACTCAAGGTCTCTCACCGCCAGGACATTTCATTGCTCAGATCTGGCCTCCAGCTGCCGGTGGCTTTGCATCACAACAGCTGTGCCGAGGAGGCTGCAGTGGCCACTTCCTGTCACACAGCGTTCTGGGAGTTCTCACGGACTGAGGTGACCCCAACATGCAGACAATTCAGTCTGCTGGATCAGGGTGCGGAAAAGGAAGTGGGGGGGCCACATTGTAGAAGCAAGGCCTAACCACAGAGGAAGAAAGCCGTTTGCAAAGCACGAGGCTTTTGAAAAACAGGCATTTCACTAATTGTGCCAGGGCTTGCACAATACCAAGGGTCAATTCACACAACCACTTTCTCAATTTGCTTTTTTTCCTCCCCCTTTCTTTCAAGAATTAGCACTTTACTGATTAAACCCCAAAGTCTCCCTTGAAGTACAGTAACAGGCAAGCAGTTGTATCTATACGAAGATGTCACAGAAGCCCAGAAAAGGCTCAGAAAATTGTACCGGGCACAGGACTTGTTTTTTTTTTCCTTTTGAAAGAATGAAGCTCAAGTTTCTAGTCCTTATTACTGCAAAGATAGGCTGTATATGCACAAAGCCTGGTAAGATTGCAGAAGCCAATGGGATTGCAAATTTAGGTTTTCAGTGGTCAGAGGCTTTACTGGCTAGTACAGCTTTCGTGCTTTTCCTCCATAGCTAGCAGAATTATAGACAATACCCTAAAATAAGACCTCCCCTGAAAGAAAGACCTACCATCATTTTTGCATGATTTTTGCTGGCACTCATCAATATAAGTCCTCCCCGAAAGTAAGACCTAGCTAGGATCATCAGCCAGATGGACGCGACCCCCCGCCACTTACTTTGACTGATTAAAGCTTCATTCTTTCCCAAGGGTACAAGGCCCTGCAAGGCCTGGAAGGCCTGCACGAGTCCTCCACCATAGAGACGATGTGCTAGAGAGCGGCCAGCAAGGCCTGCAAGGAGGCTGCAGCTTTGCAGAGTCTCTCTAGCACGTCGTTTCCATGGTGGAGGACTGAAGTGCAGGCCTTGCAGGGTCTTGCAGCCTCGGGAAAGAATGAAGCTTTAATCGGTCAAAGTAAGTGCCGGGGGGGGGGGGTCGCGCCGCAGGTTGGGAAAATAAGACCCCCCTGAAAATAAGACCTACTGCATTTTTGAGCCAAAAATTAATATAAGACACTGTCTTATTTTTAGGGGAAACAGGGTAGAAAAAAGCTACAAAGATATGCAAAATATGACAATTCATTAAAATAAGCTTAATTAGGTTCATAGAATATGGGTTATCTTGGCTCATAATTATTTCTGTGGATACACAGAATACAGTTGCAATGAACGTCCCTCATTATCCCCACCTTGCTTCCTTGCCTTTGACCGGGCAAGATGTTTGCTGCCATTACTCCAGTCCTAGAACCGCCTTTTTCCCCCAGAATCACACTTGGCATAATTTGTTGACCTCATTGCTACATCAGGGCTTGGTCTTGTCTTATAACTCTGGTCACATTGTCTCAGAGCTAGAGGCCCAGGACTTCAAGCATCCCTGTGCAGCTCAGTTTCCACAGAGCGATAAGCCAATCAGACCGAATAGCCAGGTCAGAACCAGGAGTTATAATTAAGGCCATGTGGTACCCTATTGACTCCTCAGGCCACCTGGCCCCTACTAGGCTGAAAGCTGCAGTACCCTCTCTGGCCACCTGCAGTGATGGTGCTGTGGTGCCACAGCATTCAGGCCAGCAGTCTTTTCTGCTTTGAAGCTGATCTGGTGATGCAGGGAGTAAGGCCAGAATTGTTAGTTTTGAATTGTTAGTACCCCCCTAGCGTTTTTAACTTAAAAAAAGCATACTAAAAGGTGAGCGACTCCTGTTGCTGATGCCGTGTTGCAAAAAGCCCTTTTTGCTGCCACCACCCCCATGCCGCTGAATTGGCACTGAAGCAGCAACTTGTGCACACACACCCGCCGCGTGTTGCCCCTGTCGCCCGGGGCCCACCGCCCAGTGACGCCTCTGGTGCAGAGGGTCTGAAGTAGGGAGTTCAGTTATTCTGAACCATTCACACTCTGCATTAGAGTCAAGAATTTCAGAAGCAGCAGGAAATTGGGCCTTCCCAGGACTGCAACATTTCAGAGTGCTCCCCAATTTTACATAAAATTGCATATACAACTGTACAGGTGGGCCCCCATATCCGCTGGGGATATGTTCCAGGCCCCTCCGTGGATACTTGAAACCGTGGATAAGAGCGAGCATCCCCTCCATGGTTTCCCTGAGGGGCACCCCCGCACCCTGCCTCCCCCTGCAGGCAGGCATGCTTCCCCCCCCCCCGCTCTTATTTTTCTTTCAGCAAGCTTTGTTTCTTCCTTAAAACAAACAGAGAAGCAGCCTCCATTGCAGGCAAGTAGAACGAGACTAAGTCCTAGAGAGGCTCTGCAAGGTTTCCTTGCAGAGCCTCTCTAGGACTTAGTCTCGTTCTACTTGCCTGTAATAAGCAGCCAGAGGCTGCTTCTCCTGTTTCTTTAAGGAAGAAACGAAGCTTACTGGGGGAAAAAAGTAAAAGCCTAGGGGGGGTCCCCACGATCCGTGGATAGCGAATCAGTGGATATGGGGGCCCACCTGTACTTAGAAAACTAGCACTATCAGGAAGAAGGTTAATCTAGAGTGACCACTCCAGCCTGTCATGCTAGTTTTTCATGTAAACAAATATTTCTGTGCAAGCAAGCACACGTGTGTGCGTGTGCACGTGCACATGCCCCCCCTTCATTCTAAAGTGGTACAATCCCAAACAGTTGTACCATGTGATACCCTTTTGAATATGTAGGCTAGCTTTTAATCAAGTTCCTTCTTTTTGTTCCTAGTGGGGGGAAAAACAGACTGGGGATCAAGCTCCTTGCTTTGAGGCCAGTCATCTAAGAGGAAACCATTCAATAGCATCTTCCTTTTACTCCAAGACCCCTGGCAGCCATATCCTGTTGCCCATCAACAGTGTTGTTACATAGGAAGATTTCAAACCTAATGAAGAGATTATTAGGAAATAAAGAGCTTTTTTTTTCCAGAGGCAGCTTCCTGCCAGCTCCTCCGGTTTACAGCTCCCTGGCACTGCTTCCTCCTATTAGCGCTAATCAGAATTGTCAGTCGCATGCAATAAACTTGCAATGCTATTTAGTTAACTGCATCTCAGGCCCCAAATGAGAGCTAATAGCATCACACAGCAGAAACCAAGTGCCGTGCCAAAGCCAGATGTGTGATGTGGCTGGGTACACTCACTTTCCGTGGGCGCCGTTTAGAGGGCATCAAGACCTCACATTGCACAACTCAAAACAAGCCTGATTTTAAAAAATACAGACACACACTGCACCAATATACCTTGATGAAGGAGGTCAGCATGGTTTCTGCAAAGGAAGTCCTGCCTCACTAACCTTCTAGACCAGTATTTCCCAAACTGTGGGTCGCAGCCCAGTGTGCAGTGGGTCGCGCAGTTGTCCCACTACATCTCAGATTTTGATTACAATTGCTGTACTGGATTATCTCACATGTCAAAGTCACTGGTGTGAATAAAAATTTCCTGTGCCTTATAGTTTTTGAGTGATGGGGGGATGAAAATTAGAGAAATGTTATGATGCACCATAGAATGATAAAATAAAACATAAAAAGACCACAGTCAACAGTTTAAAAAAAAACCTTACAGTAGACCCAAAATGTTTAAGCCATGTGTGGGCTAAAGTTGCTTCTGCTTGGGGAGAACACTAGAGTCCATCTACTGCTGCATATTTTTTTTTTTAAATGTAATTAACAGAGAGTGCACAGAGGACTGCTTGTGTTCCCATTCAGACATACCTGCAGTTCAAACAGAAGGCCAGTAGGAGGAGCTTTGTTAGGTTTGCCTATCACTACTGCAGAGCTGGGGGGGGAGCAGCAGAAAACAGCAGCGTAAATTGAATAAAAACAGTAAGCTGCTATTTCTACACAGTGGCAATTTTGGCTTCATGGGAATAACCTGTCAGCATGCCAACCCCACCCACCCAGCAGTATTCTTGCACACACAAACCCCCTTCATTTCCATATAGGCCTTGTCCAGGAGAATTTCCCAGTAGATGAAGCTCTCATTTTTAATCAGCATGGAAGCGCAGGGGTCAGCCAGGCCAAGGAAGAGGCCATTTTTGGATTTTACCCCTTCGGCAGTGCACTAAAATGCCTTCAAGCCACCCTTTAGCATCACACACCGACCACAAGACCCCATTTATAATAGCGTGTTCTTATACCAAACTCATATTCGTGTCGACATCTCAGCTTATTAGCAAGAATATTTTGCATTTGTGCAGCGTTTTCTGAGTGTGCAAAGCGCTTCACGCGTATTAAACCGATACAGTTCCTACAACAACTCTGCACAGTCAGTATTATTATACCCATACTGCAGATGGAGCGCTGAGGCTCAGAGCGATTGGCCTGAATTTATGGCAGAAGTAAGGTCAGAATTGGGGAAGTCCCTATTCACATTTCAGTTTCTTAGCTACTACAAGACACAGGCTCTCCAGGGCTTGCTCCCTGAGCAAGAGCTCCTGAAAGGGCCGTGGATGTCCAAAACTGTGTCCTCCATCTCCCTAGCTTGTGCAGGATCCCATGGCACCAAAACACAAGAAGTGACCTTGGAAAGCAGCTACCTTCAACTCCAGATATCGACCTCCTTGTTGATCCCCCACCACCACCATGCCATCAATAATTCCTCATTCCATGTAATTGCAATAGATTTTGCAACAGCAGTTCGGGCTCTTGCAAAAGCTGATGGAACTGGAATCATCCCCCCCCCCCCCGATGCTTTGAGTCCTGGGCATTGGGTAATAAACCACTTCATTCCTTCTTCTCTTCCTAGCAATGCGGGAGGGGGGGGGAATAGCTTCCTTCCCTTTAGTAAACCTATTCATACAGATTTATAGCACTCTCATCTAATCCTTCAGGCTCAAGCCAGATGACCATTCGTCAGCCATTGCAGGCTACTTGTTGACAGAGCAGATCATGCGTAGTGGCTGCGAGAGAAAGACTTTGCCTGTGGCCACAAGAGCTCCTTTCTCATACTATGCTGACAGCAGAAAAGCTTCTTCAGTGCATCTTCTTCCCACAACAGCGAAGCAACACGTGGAAGAAGCCTGCACTGTTGCTCCACTGGAGTGGCAAGGCAGGCGTGGGGAGAAGCAGCCTCAAGTTTCCCGTGGTTATGCCAGTGGCGCAGAAAGGAGGCATGCTGCAGTGTCTCCCATGCTGCCTGAGAAACCCAAAGATGGGAGTTAAGCGCAGAGCGCAGTTTGGGACCATCTCCTTCCATGCTAACCTACCTATGCACTATTGTCATCAGGAGACTTTTGCAGCAAGTCCTCTGAACGCTGCCAGGTGCGGAAGACAGGAACATGGGATGGGGCCTCCTCCAAGAGCTCAGGGTGGCATACACACAATTCTTCCCAACTCTCATGTTGTCTTCACAGTTACCCTGTGTGGTAGGTTAGGCTGAGAGACAGTGACTGTCCCAAAATCGCCTAATCATCTTCATAGCTAAGTGGGGGTTTGAACCTGGGTGTGTCCATCCCCCGTCGCCCCCCCAAGTCCTAGTCTAACTACAACGCCATACTGAATCATGGTGTCAACCACCACAGGGTAGTAGTTATTCCAGCTAAACTGAGACACAGGAGAGAAGAATGCTCTTGTGAAGGTTCATGAGATACTTCTTGGACCTTCCTTGTTCCCTCCCTCCATCTGTCCTTCTTATCTAAATCAGTCCCCCTCTTCTCATGGGTCTCTCTGGCTACACATCCTGGCTCCAGCCTGGAACTCTGCAAACCACTAAATCCTCTTGCGAGTCTCCTCCTCAGATGTCATCAATGTGTGGAACTCATTGCTACAAGATATGGCGATGGCCACTGGTTCCAATGGCTTAAAAAAAAAAAAGATTAGACCAATTCACAAAGGAGAGCTCTATTCATGGCCGTTAAGCACAAGAGCTATACAGAATCTCCAGGTTCAGGGGGCCAAAGGCCTCTTTTCACCTTCCATGCGCTGACTGAACACAGCAGGGGACAAAGGATGCATCCCCTTGCCCTTTAGCAAGAGGTGGGAATGGCCATGTGCCTGTGTAGGGCTCCCAATCAAGCATACAGAGTCTGTGTACATACACAGTGCCCTATTCTCACCTTTCATTTAATGTGCAGAGGTCAAGGTTGGTGCCAGCAAAGACATGGAGGTCAGGGGGCAAGAACAGGAGAACCTCATTTTCCCTCCATGCATTCAGTCAGCATGAAGGAAGGGGAGAAGAGGCTCCTAAGCTACCCCTGAATCACAACTGCGGGGGGGGGGGGCAAAGAGCAGAGGAAGGTGATGGGCTTTATGCCCCACTGGTACTGCAGGCATTTTGGAGGTGTTTGGTTGTGGAAAGTGGGTCTAGATGGACCTATGGGTCTGTTCCCCCAGGGCTGCTCTTAAATTCTTATCCAGTTTCCCAACTGTGACTCTTCCTGGCCCTTTCCAACCCTATCTCTATTTCATCTGCAACATCCTGACTACGTCCAGACTTGCACCAGGGGGAGGGGTGCCCTGATCCTGCAACCATGTTTCAGCCCTCAGCCTGCATCAAAGCAGAAGCATTTGGAGGACCATGCGCACTCTCCCATCAGATTCCCATGGCTGGGCACTGTCTGTCCCTCTTCAACAGCGCACACCACGCCAGCCTGCCTCCGAGACCCAAAGCAATTTGCAATGAAACCCAATCAGCTGAAAAATAAAGAATAGGATGGCTGATTATTGAGTAGCTTGAACAGTCCAGCTTACTCACGAGCAGCACTTCTGAGGTTCGGGGGGGGAAGGAGGGATTTCGTGCCAGTAATATCCCAAACATGACACCACTCCTGGCACAGATGAGGATCACTAAATTTGTAGTAAGGGATCATTAAGAAGGGAGCCGAGGCCAGAGAAGTGGGAGCAGAACTCCTGGGTTCCAAACCCTCCTTGGAGGAGGCAGTGACGACAAGATGATATTGCTTCATGCCTTTTCGTACTTGAAGATTCCTAGGTCCGCAATGCGAACAAATAAATAATTGCAAGGCACACAATGTAGCCCACCTTGCTGAACAGTGCCTGGACAGCTAACCAGCTGCATATAAGCTGCCTTGAGTTGCATCACACACATGCATACATAAAAATACAGTCAAGGCTGCACTAATTACACTGCATTATACAGTCACAAAAAACCCAACCAACTACAGTACTCTTTAAACGTCTAAAGCAGGGGTTCTCAACCCCTTCCCAGCCCAGTAGCACCTCTGGTGCCACTCTCCTGCTGTGTACCACCGGAAGTGACTGGCGATGACATTATCACCGGTTACTTCCGGGTTTTCAGGCTCTTCTCAGCATTCCTGAGAGACTTGGTCAAAGGCAGGAGCCTCTTGGGAGTGAAACCGCACCTCCGAAAGAACCGTGTTAGAGCAGGGTTCCGGTGGTCCGCTGGTCCGAGTACCACCAGCCAAAGTACTACTGGTGGTACTAGTACCACTGGTTGAGAACCCCTGGTCTAAAGGATAGTCTCTCTCCGTATGAAGGGAAGGCTCAATTTTCCAATCAAATCAAGACAAAAGTGGGATCTTGTGCCTTCAGTCCTTGGATATACGAATATACAGGTCAACAAAGAGGTGGCAAACATGCAATCCAATCTTCTGTAATGGGCTCTGCACTGCAACAGCGTTAGGATGACCTCAAAGGGATGAGGGATAAGGTAAAGTGAGAATCAGACCTCAGACCCATGGGAACTGATTTGATCAAGGGTGCAAGAACAGGCTAAACAGTTATAACACTATGAGGGGAGAAGAAGATGTGATGCCTTTAAAACAAGCAAAAGAGAGATGGTGGAGAGATCTTTTACCCTTCCTCCCCCAGTTCCCCTCTCCCCATTTTCCAAATTAAACCATTTACATCAGGCCCACTCCGCATTGGACAAATGGAGGACAACCCATCATTTGCATGCATCTGTCCAGTCAGACATCATCATCTCTTTCCTTGTAGTGAGAGTAGTGTAACATGCAAGCATACACCCTCCTTCACCCATGGATGCTGGCCCTGTTAAGAAGGTCACCTTTCATCCACGAGTTATTACTCTGCAACATCTCTCTTCCACCCTTCAAGACATTTGCAGTATCCCAGTCTGTCTACCACTGAACTCTCTGTTCCGTCGTTTCCTTTGTGGCCCACATTAGACATTCATGGTGCCCCAGCACACGCTTACGGTTGATTGCAGCCCTAATAGGTTTATAATGTCACCGACATCAGGGAAACTGATCCAATTAACAGAGGAAAATAAGCATGCTTTTAGTCAAGCTACTGGAACTCGGAATTCCCTTCTCTATTTTATGCTGCTCCTGTTTCCTATCTCAGTTGCCTTCATTTCCCAAATAAATAGCTTCTAAGGGCCAACCTGTAGCTGGGAAGACAAACATCACGTTTAGAAATCCGAGGCCATGTGGCAAGCACCTTGAATCCACGTGAAACCCCTCTGCCATCCAGCTGGCACAAGCAAGCTTTCCGTTGCCCTCCTCCGGGTGTCTGGGCCATAATGTTTACACTGTCCCTTAATCTACCCCCTCCAGCAGTCCAGTTTTTCAAAGAAATTGGTGTGTTTTGGAAAAAAAAGTCTGGGAAGAGTGGAAGAATGTGTTGGGAGTACACTGCCGCCATACTTAGAGACGCTGGACCTCTGAAGTGGGGGGCAGGGAAGAGCTACTGCCTTTATGCTCCGTTTGCGTGTTTCCTGGAAGATTTTGGCTGATCAGCATTGGAATCAAGTCACTAGGGAAGTTGAACCTTTGGCTTGATCTAGCAGGGCACTTCTTATGATCAGAAGGAAGGAATGGTATGGAGATTCAAACACTTGCTCAGCCACAAAGCTCACTGGGTGGCCTTCAGCAAATTCTGCAGCTTAAAATCTAACAATGGCAAAAGCACTTTGTATACTGAAAAAGAGACATTTAAAAAAAAAAAAGAGCAACCACCCTATAAAAATCAAGTAACTGACATCCGACAAAATCTAACTAGACCTGCAGTGTCTATTTTGAGGCATCCTAATGTACAGTGAAAAAGAAAGCCAAAGACAAAGGATGCAAGATAGACTTACTGGCAGGCTGGTTTTCAAATTTCCCAATACATTTCCATCATCAAAGATGTTCTTCCTCGGAGGAGTCTACTCAAATTAATTTATTGAAACAATCTCATGAGTCCCTCACCTCCAACTTCACAGTAGATGAACTTGTTAACAGTAGGGAGGGGAAACACACACACACACACACACACACACACATACACTTTCTAGCTAAGTCTGTTGATCCCAACTTGTGTTCTCCAAGTCACAGGGGATTGAACTCGGAAGATTTCAGAAGATTGTTATCAGAAGATTGTTTTCACACTGTAATTGTTGTTTCCTCTAAGGAAGTATGTTCATGTTTGGAATACACTGGGAAATTTGGATATCAGCTTGGCAATAAATCTCCCTTATGCCCCCTGGCTTTGTTTTTGTATCATTCTGTGGCATGATGCAGCTTTGCAACACAAATATAAAAAGACAAACCATGAAAAATGCATTCATCCTTACTAGACTTAAATGCAATAATAGTTTTGCTGCATAATAAAGAAACACTTTGAAAGAATCTTAAGGGAAGTATGAAAAACGGAAGCCAGGAAATAGATATTTCAGTAAAATAAGAGAAAGAATAACCCAAACTCACTTGTAGTCCATTAGTGCAACAAAGCCTGCCTAGAGCCGATCCTGTCGGAGCCCAATGTACCGGTATATTTTTTAATTATTATTTGTCCAGGCATTCTATCATGTTTTATGACCGATTTTAAGTTTATGGTTATCACCCTGTGGAATTACAGTTATTTTATGGCTGCCGTTTCTGAGCTTTTTACCTTGTTGTTTTTATGCAGTTGTTAATTATAATTGTATTGTCAGTTGTATGCTGCCCTGGGAGTTTTATACTGAAGGTTGAACTTAGAAATCATCTAAATATATTGGAGTTAAATTTCCAAATCACCAAGTTTGATTCTCTCAAAACTCATTTTTGCAGCCATAAGGGCTAGAAACTTGCTACTCCTTTTTAAAAAGGAATGCCGAAATTCTCAACACACCGATCTTGCCAGTGCATTCTGAACTTTTTCTGCATTTCCACAGAATCACAGCTCGCACACAGCCTGTGCATCGTAAAGCGTTAACTGAAGGGGAAAAAAAGACAACACATTGCACTGCCAAAAAGCTGGTACACGTTTGTGTACAATCATGC
Organism: Plestiodon gilberti rubricaudatus; assembly: GCA_026170595.1. Taxonomy (NCBI): domain Eukaryota; kingdom Metazoa; phylum Chordata; class Lepidosauria; order Squamata; family Scincidae; genus Plestiodon; species Plestiodon gilberti. Next base: position 122,678,548 of record JANXHW010000002.1, read on the forward strand.
ATTGCACAGCTATGCACAATCACAATAGCTGCTAGGCGTGCATGGGGAGGCAAGAAGGGTGTGTGCACACATGTGCAAGAGAGCACATTTGTTCTTAAAAAGCTGTTGCTGAATTAAAGAACAGATGCTGTCACCTGGGCCAGCCCTTTTCTGGATTTCGTGGGTTGTTCAACTGGATCTCCATCAATAAGCCAGCCTCTTGTCAAGCCCTTTTTTTTCCACCTCAGCCAGATGGACAACAACTCTGGCTGGTGGAGCAGCTGCCAGGACATGAGCCAGGCAGAGAAGCACTCCGAGTTGCAAGTGTACTGGCACCCATGGGAGCCCTTCCACCGGGCACGCTCCCTTTTAATCACTTGGCCAAGGCCTAGTGATTAAAGGACTGTTCCGCTGTGGTTGGAGCAGCCGGGAGCTGGCTGTTAACTTGGCTAGAGATAAACAGCTCAGCAGCGAAGCTACCGTATTTCATCCTCTGCTTGACAAATGCGTACTTCCTATATGGGTACAGAGAAGCGAGCTGTACCGCAGTTCCAATGTATGAAAGAGAAGCGGAACCTTCTCCTTGATAAGAAGAGGGCTTGGGGCAAAATTCCTTTCCACATCGTCCCTGCTTCCCAGAGAGAGGCTCCACATTTCTGATTGTACACCGTGCAAGACTCAGACAAAATCCATTTTCGAGAGATCTTGGTGTCTGTGTGTGAATTTTTAAAATGCAGGTTCTTTCTCAAAGAACACAGAGGTCAAGACTTACCAGCTACTGAAAGCTATCTGGACGCACAGCACAATGGCTAAACCTGCATTTCACATTCTGCTTTTCACAGCCGGTTATTTAAAGCCCCAACCGTGATTAGTTGTCAGTACAGTACTTGATTTCCAGTCCTTATAAACCAATGTTGATGGCCAGTAGCTAACAGTATTTTAAAAGACAAAACCAAAATGGACGGCTCTGCAAATCTATTTAATTAAACTTCCAAGACTTGCCCATCTCCTGGGCTTGAGACAGGTTGAATGATGAAACACACACCAGTTGCTGTTTTTTAAAAAATCAGATTAATACATACCAATATATGCCACACCCCCATGCCTAATTCAAAATTCAATCCTAGTCACAAAAGGTCAGACCCAGTAGAAAACAGTATCTGCTGAATCACCAGGATGTTGCAATTATTGGCAAACAAACATGTATGAAAGAACCCATCCTCAAAAGGTTATGGGGAGAAATAAATCCTGTAAAGATCCAGTCTGACATCCACCTGGGGGGGGGGAGGGAGGGGTTTACAAAGCATTAAAAATTACTCTATTTTTTCTTCCTATGAACTTTCCATTGTTTCACTTCTTAGCAATGCTCAGCTCATGCACCTGCATTACAACCTTGCAAGGTAGGCTAGGCTGAAAGAAACCAACTTGCAGCACTAATCCTATGCATGTCTGCTCAGAAGTGTGTCCTGTTGAGTTCCATGGAACTTACTCCCAGGTAAGGGTGTATAGGAAGGGAGCCCTTATTCAAGGCCATCCCAAAGAAGGCTCCCACATATATACTGTAGTGTACAACAATCACGTTTGAATCATCTATGCCAACATCATGATGTTTGCTGCAACCAACATGAAGCATAAAATGGAGACGTGCATCTCTAAATGCTGCAGCTTCTTAGAACGTGATGGAGTATTTGAAAACATGTGTTGCTCTTCCATGTTTATTATTATAGCAGCTGCAGAAAGCAAAGCCTATAAGGTGCAGTAGTTATTTAATAGATAACATCCAGCATGTTTCATTGATCTTCATCAGGGACATTTCTTCAACAGTGAGGCAGCCTATTGCACCTTTCTGATCACAGGTAAAGAGGAATTGCGTCTCCCCAAGACCCAATGGCAAGCACAACTGCTGTGTAAGCAGAGAATTGCACCTAAATTTTAAACATCCAGACACAGCCTCCACTACAATGCACTAATTCTTAATACTAAAGTAGGAAAAACCCTCAAAAGCCAAGCCTACACTTCTCAGCTACCCCGGGCTCCCAAAAAGCAAGGAGGATGTCAATACTGATAGAGGCAGTACAATCTATCAAGCACATCGCATAGGAAACACAGTGCAATCACAGTGCAGGGCACAGAGGCGGCAATGACGCCACAACATGCCTGCGAATCATGCTACTCCACTGGACAACTGTGCACAACTAGTGCACAAGCAAACCAGAGCTCTGCGGCAGGGCAGAGGTATCTTAGGCAGGAGCGACAACAGGATATAACTGATCTGCCAAAAGCAGCAGCCCTGCACGGCCAGCCCTGCATCCTCTCTCCCTGGTAATGCCGAGCAATGCAAGATGCCAACATGATGTCATCAGGACATGTCATCACAGTCATAGCCCCTGCGCTCCATGTCACTGACTGCCACTTGCAGCGATATGGAAACTCGCCATGCGATGACGTGCCCTGCCTTACTCGGGGATAAAGGCGGCATAACATTACCTCACTTGCAGGGCCAAACAGCATTTGTTAGTTAAACATAAAGTAGCACCAGTAGGGACCTTGACCAAGACCTTGACCAAGCACATGAGGGTTCAGCCCTTACTGCCCCACCATGGTCCTGATATGGGTCAGAGGTTCCCTGCAGCTATCTGCCCTGGAAGGAGAGCTTACACTGGTGACAATGGGAGCTTCCTCCACTGGACGAAGGGCAGCCACAGGGGTCCCAATCTATGTCAGGATCGTGGTGGGGGAAAGGATTAAAAACCCCTCCATGGCAAAAGAAAAAAAGGAGTCTGCGCACATATTAGCCATAACGTTTAGTTTTGATCTCTACATTGTCACCAAGATTGCACTATTAGCAGCAGTTTTCCCTTGGCAATCTTGCCTATATAAATCATGTCCAGGTCACAATAAAGGGTGAAGCCATCACTCATGGCAGAGGGCCTAGTTTGCATGCAGAAGTCCCAGGTTCAGTTTTTGGCATCTCCAGGTAGGGTGGACAGACACACCCAAGTCTGAAACCCTGGTGAGTCACTACTGATTAGCGCACACAGTACTGAGCTAGTGAAAGCCACAGTCTGGCTCTGTAGGAGGCATCTTCCTATATGCCAGCCTAAGAGCCTAACCCTATCCAACTTTCCAGCGCTGATACAGTCGTGCCAGTGGGGTGTGCACTGCATCATGTGGTGATGAGGTCACGGAGCTCTCCTCAAGGTAAGGGAATGTTTGTTCCCTTACCTCGGGGCTGCACTGTGGCTGCATCAGTGCTGGAAAGTTGGATAGGATTGGGCCCCAAGGACCTGCAAGCATACGGGTTAAGAGGACGGGACAACCACTTTCTTCCTCTTGTTCCTATGGACTAGAAGCACAATCCTTGACAAAGGGTGGAGGGGATGCGGAGACGAGAGGGCCAAGAGCCAACCAGCACAAAAGCTTCACATTCATCCTCGTGGAGATCCATGATTAGGGCGATGATGACAGCTTATGTCCCCACATTTGCCCAGGCTCCAGTGCAGGCTGAACTTGTCCCATCCAGATAGTTCACGGGAAAAAGTGAAAGAAGATCCCAATGAGCTCAGAAACTCTGCTGGCATTGCCCATACGCCGCGTTTCCATGGAAAAAAAGGAAAGAAAAGTCCTCTTCCTCCCCAGAGGTGCTTCCTCCCATACAGCCAGCTGTGCGTACAAACAGCACTAATGTGGCGCCCTCCACGCAGGTTCAGCCGCGACTCCCAACCACTGCCACTCTTCCAGCATTCCAGGCTGCGGCGTGGCTACTCTGAACACAGAATGAATGTCTTTAATAGACTCCAGCTTATTTCCCCCTGCACTTTTCACAGGCGCCCAGCAGGTGCATGCTCAGCATGCATCAAATTAGAGCCAAGAAGAGCTGCTTTCATGAGAGGAAATGAGGCTTGAGAGAGGGAGGGAGGGAGGGAGATGCTCAGCGGCTCAGGCCTGAAAAGCAGGTGCAGGAGGGGGTGGGCAGGCAGGGGGTAAAGAAAGCCAATCAGAGCACTACGAAAAGAGAATGGGCTGCCAGGGGAGGGACCACATTTTTCCAGGGAGAGGAACAGCGAACACTCCTCCTGTAAGTGCCAGCTCCACACAGACACCTTCCTTTAGAGCTCCATTCAGCAAATTGCGGTAGAGCACAAATGGACTTACGGCTGGAGAAAGAACTAGGGAAGAACCAGGGGACGTGTTTTAAATATTATTCACCAGCCTTGTTTGCACAGGGCTACTTTCAAAGAATGAGAGCAGAGGCGCCGATGGGCCGTGGCGGGGGTGGTGGGCCTGCCGGGGGGTGATGTGCGCCAAAGTGGCCAGAGGGGTGATGCGCGTCACCCCCTCTGCCAGCGCGTCATCCTCTTCGGCCTCCAGCTTGCTGTGCGCATGCGTGGATTTTTCGCGCACGCACACAACGTCACTGAGGGCAACTGGGCAGCCTCGTACCCTCAGCAACGTTCTGCACATGCACAAAAATGGCGGACCCGCCGCTGAGGGCAAAAGGGCAGCCTTTTGCCTCAGCGGCGTTGTGCGCATGCGCCAAAATGCACACAACGAGCCGAGGGGAAGGCCAAAGTCGCCCGGACTCGGAGGTAGGTGACGCGCGGTGGCGGGGGTGACGCACGTCACCCCTGCCACGGAGTGACGCCGCTGAATGAGAGGACAGGTCCCTGCCCTGAGGTGCTTACAATCTAAAAATCAACACTAGGGAACACAATAGAGGAAGAAGAGACAGGGTAGACGGGGGGGGGGAAAGAGAAGAATAGCTCTTTGCCTGTTCTCCCCATGGAGAAAAACAGAAGTCTAGAGTTGCACACAGCACGCACGCATCCCATTTTAAAATCAATTTCATGCATGACTTATTGATGTTTATCCCTTCCACCTCTTTGGGGAAAGCCCTGCCTGTTTTGGACTGGCAATCAAGAGCAGCAAAAAGTGCAATTTAACACCAGAAGTGGCAAAAAGGATGGCAGTAATCATATCTGTACCTCCTAGGTACACAACCAACCAAACTGGTAGTTTTGTACATAACCTACTATCAGAACTCATGCAAGGAGATGGTACCATTTACACGAGACCTGGAACACCCCCTGTGCCCATGTGCCCCTCCATGTCTGTCTGTCTGTCTGTCTGTCTGTCTTTCTCCGCCTCATTAGAGAGGCAGGACCTTCCCTAAACTGGTTCGAACTGACCAAAGCCTTGAAGGCAACAGAAACATGGCAGTCCTGATGTTACAGGGACACAAAGACCATCTGGAGGACACGCAGAATTGTGTGAAGCTGTTGCATCGGCAACTGCACCATACAAGGGTAGATTTTGATCTAGGCAGAGAAAATGCGCATCCTGAGCATCTCAGGATCGGTTCAGGCATACATGCACGCCACCCGACTTCACTACATTGATGGCTGTTGGCTGAATATATGAAACGATTCAATAGGAAAGAACTGCAGTAAAGGTGCTGTGAGGAGATATGAAAGCCCTAGCTGCGGCATCAGATATAGCGATGACCCATTCACACACACACCATTCATCAAGTGAGGGCTATCAGTGTGCCAAAAAGCCCTGAACTATCATTGTTAAGGCATGTTTCTAGTCCTTATGGGTTACAAAAGATAAGTTTGAAAATGTACAGGTGTAACTACTGACAAAAGCACTCTGCACAGGCTCAAAAGGTAGACCATTGCTCAGCAGTCATTTGCGTGCTCTTGATTGAGCCCTGGCATTGACAATAAGCTCTGGGGCCGGGATATGGTGGCCACTTGCTCAAATCTAACCTTGCAATTCTAGTTGGATGAAAACAGAAGGGAGCCACAAGACATGATGGCTATACTCTACCCCAGCAGTAGTACGCCTCTGAATACCAGTTGCAAGGGAGCAATAATATCCCTGCTAACTGGGCAAAGAGGCACTTTTTCAAGTGGTGCTCCTCTTATATTTAACTGTCCCTCTTCACCCCAGCACAGTGTCTTTCTAGTGACTGTTTGCTGGGGGGGGGGGGGGTTTCGGCATCTTTTTAGATTGTGAACCTTTTTGGGACAGGAAGCGATTTAGTCATTTGATTTTCTCTGTAAACCACTTTGTGAACTTTATTTGTGAACTTTATCCAAGAAGCTCAGGGCGGTGTACATCATTTCCCCATTTTATCCTGGCAACATCCCTGTGAGGTGGGCTGGTCCAAGGGACAGTGACTGGTCCAACGAGAACATGAGAGCTAAGCAAGGATTTGAACCTGGGTCACCCCAGTCTTATTTTTGGTTTCAAGGATACTATTTTAACATTTGGACTTTGGCGCACCAAATATCTTTTGGCTATCCTCTAGTCAGTGGTTCTTGGTTTAAGAAGCCCACAACGTGACCCAACAAGCCTCCCCTAGAAAGGACCCCAGCTGGATCCAGTCCAGAATCTCCCGTTTCCTTTGAGCGGTAACTCATCAAGACGGATTGTTACTAATGGCCGCTCGATGTATTTAACCCCATGGCCCCAATTATCAGCCCCCAGCAGCTGTGACCTTTTCCTGTAAAAAATGTGCTCAGTGCAGCCTGAAATGGCTTGTTACTCACTGCCAAGCTCAGGCCATTCATCTCGGCTTTTAAAAAAATAAAAATAATTCTCCACCGTTCTTATTGGGCAAAATATTTCTTTGCAGGCTTTAATGTGTTCAGTAAAAATTAGCCCTCTTTAAAAGATTTATTAGGCAATTAGCAAGCTTGGAGAAATAATCATTCCATGTCAACAGCAAGATTGACTTCCTCTTTTTTTAAAAAAAAAGGAAGAAGAATCTTAGGTAATGATATTAAGCTTTGAAAATAAAAAAAAACGCCTATTCACTCTGTCCTCAGACCAACAGCATGATGCATCTTAAAAAGAAAAACGACAGTAATTACCTCAGAGGTGCTTCTCGTGTTATATTCCGTGCTCCGTGCATTTACTCCTGTGTTAGCATCGACATTCATAGTTCAGCTTTTCTCATCGTCGGGCTACTAAAAGGCCCTCACCTCACCAAGGGCCCAGGCCCTGGTCTGAGGGCACAGGATGCAGCCACCTTATTGAAACTAAGCAGGCCGAGGTCAGTGCCTGGGAGACCATTTGTGATCCCCATCTTGAGTTCCATGATGGATGAAAAGTGAGACACAGGCAGACAGATGGGAGCCTAGTCACATCACTGCTTTCTGCTCTTATCTCCCAGAAATATTACTGTATTTACTAGATTTATATATTCCACCCTTGTCCAAGGAGCAATGGGTGGCAGGCACAATTTCTCCTCCCCACCACCACCACCACCTTGTCCTCACTACAACATTATGAGGTAGGGTAAACACAGTCGCCCAGAGAGCCTTGAGATGGGAGAGGGAATTTGAACCCAAGTCCCCCTGCTCCTAGTCCAACACTAACGGTCTAACCACTACCCTGACCTGGCTTTTAATGGGAGGATATAAAAGCACTTAAATGACTGTTAAGCATTGTGATTAAGGGGGAAATTATCCCACCAAATATTGGCCAACAGGGGAGGGCGAGCGTTTTCTAAGAAGTTGCAACATGTATTCATTAAATAACCTCAATATGAGGCTCTCCCTCCCCCCCCCCATTTTGATTCCTAGGACTTTTCAGTCCTGCCGTACTGGGGGAGGCAGCTCTCAGGCAGCAGCATGCTTCAGAATTGTTTGGGGCTATGCAGTTCTGCTCAGGAATAGTGCAATACAGCAGAGAGGACAACGCTTAACAGCTTACAAAGGGGTGAGGGAAGGGAGGGGGTACAACAAAACCATGCCCCATAGTAAGAGTAGCTGATAGAGGCTTGGCGCAGGAGTGGATCTCTTTTCATTTCTTTCACCAGTGAAAGCTAAGGTACTGGTGACTGACGGCCAAGGGAAGGAGAAACACCATCCTGTATGTTAGGGAAAGGGAAGCGATGAGAGTGATATACAAGGGCACCACCTGGGAAGGGACAGGGAGTCTGTACTGGTGTAACGATGACAAGAAAACAGGCAGAGGGGTGGATTTGGAAAAAGCTTTGGAAGTAAGGCTAAAATATTGAATATTTCTGTAGGGGTTTTTTTGGGGGGGGGCCTTATTTATCTATTCTGGGTAGAAAATGTAAAGTATTGGCAGTCATGTATTTTTCCCCCTTCTCTTGGGATTCTGTTTTTAAAACTGTAATTTGCTTTGAGCCTTTGAGAGAAAGCAAGCTAAACAAATAAAGCTTGTGACTGGTAAAAATAGTTTCTGGCTTCCTCGTTCTGGTTAGCTTGAGCTCACATATCACAGAAAGCGGGAGGGGAATGGGCTTCTTTGGTTTGTTGAAGACAGCGAAATAGACAGCAGGGTCAGTATTCCATCTATGAAAGATCCCATTAACCTCTAGCCTACCCTAGAGGTTTGTCCCTTGAGCCACAGAACTAACCCATTCCAATACCATGGACAGCTCCCAACACAGAGAACCTCAGGTGCTTCCTAGAAAATCAGCCAGGAAAGCATCATTTGATGACTGCTCTGCCAGAGGCATTGAAAATCCATATACAGAGATTACAGGGTGTGAAGGTAGGAACACTGTAATATTGGCATTCACTAAACCTGCCCCTATGGATGGATCACAGTCCCAGGGCTGATGAAGGATGGGGCCAGATGGCCACAGAGAATTACAGAAAGATCCTGGAAGAGCAGGAGGCAAACCAGAATTGGGAGACCAGGAGTTTGTAGGATTGGGTATATGCCTTTCTAAAAACAATCCAGATTGTGCACAGTGGAAAAGTCAATCCCACCTACCCTTTTAAAAAGTGCTTTTCTAAGCTCTTATTGGGTCAAAAAGTCCCCATTATCATTAAAGAGAGAATGTGCGCACGCACGCACGCACACACACAGTGTGTGTATTTATATAAAAATGTGTGTGCGAAACAATACAGTAATGCCAATCAGGTGCAAGTAATATGAAACTGCACTGCAGAGTATTGTTGAAAATATACAGTCGGACCTCAGTATTTGCGGGGAGTCCGTTCCAGACCCCTCCCCACGGATGCCAAGCATCCGCAGATATGGACAACTGCCTGCGAATATGGGGGTCCACCATAAAGTGTTTTTAAGGTGTTTATAGCCCCCAAATTGCCGTTCCTACCTTCGCGCAGGCAAACCGTGCCATTTCCAAGGCTCTTAAGAACTTTTTGAAGCTGAAAGACCCACTTTCGGGTGGCACGAAGGCTCCTCTCTCCACTCAGAGGTTCACACATTGCGATGCATTCTGGGGCAAAGCTGGGGGAAATGAGGTGCGTGCGTGCGTGCGTGCGTACACACACGGTTGAAAATGTCCAAACACCACTTTTATAATAGACCACATGGAATGTATAGCAACACAAGTGGCGGGGGTGGGGGGAGTTTCCCATATTCTCCTACCTCCCTTGGGTCAGTTATGACCTAAAAAGATACAGGAGGGTTTGTCAAAATCTCAGTAAAATCCCAATTGGGTAGAATCAGTAGTTAGTTTTACTCAACCCGTCTTAAATGTCTCACTACCTAGAGTTTGATTTACCCAACCACCGGGCAGCCGACACACCTGACAATAGCTTTCAGCTGGCAAGGAATGCACCAGGGCATCCATTTTCCCCACCTGCTCAGGCCCAGTGCACTGTAATCAGTGAGTGCGTTTTTTCGCAAGCACCCCAGGGCAAGTGCACTTTTGTGCACACAAGCTGTAAGCACTGGAGTGCTGCTTTCTCTGTCTTGTTGAACCCTGTTGCTTTATCATCACTAAACCACATGCTTTCCCCTAGTTCCTGTTTCTACCCGATGCAGCACTCCCATAACTATCTAGGCCCTCTAAGTGTACAAGTCAGAGGCCTTGGTCCAGCAGAAGAATCTAGAAAAGTCAGCAAGAATCTAAGGCAGCGATTTTCAACCTTTTTCATCTCACAGCACACTGACAAGGTGCTAAAATTGTCAAGGCACACCATCAGTTTTTTGACAATTGACAAGGCACACCATGCTGCCGGCGGGGGGCTCACATCCCCCAATGGCCCTACTAATAATTGACCCCCAAACTCGTGCAGCACACCTGCGGACCATTCGCAGCACACCAATATGCCGCAGCACACTGGTTGAAAATCACTGATCTAAGGCATGCTGCAAGGCTCAACTTCAACTTGGACGAAAACATGCAGCATTGTTAGACAAGAGAGTTTTATCACACACAGGCAGGAACATATGTATTCTGCAATTCCATTGTCACAGCAGGCAAGCATAGACATTCACAACAGGCCCCGAATCCAACACCCTGATAAGCAGAGCTTGCGGAGACTTTTTTCCCCCCAAGTCTGAGATTTAACACTGTGCCTGCTGAAGTATCAGAGCCGCTTTGCACTTTTGCAAGGAACTGCAAATAAACTGCCCTTCCACCTGTTGAGATTCTAGGGTAAAGCACATTTTTAGATGCGGTTCTGAGATGTGGTTCTGCAGCAGCTGAAGCATCTTTGCATAAAGCACACAAGGACACATACTCGAACTCACTTAAAATATTCTAACCTACTTTCCTCATTCGTGTGCACAGTTGGGGTAGGTTAACAATGAAAACAGTGGATTTTTGCTCTATTTCAGAAAAGGCAGCAGGCTGACAAAGGGTTAAGGATCCCTCTCACCTGCAGCTTGTCTGCTGCAAACTGCACCCTTCCCCATCAGTCTGCAGCTGTTCAGCAGCAACTCAGGCCAAACATCTAGTTGACACCCAGGTTTGCAGTCATGTACTGGTCTTCTATAGCACTGACTCTGTACCTGCCCAGACTAGTATCCAGTTCAAATATGCAGAGAGCCTAAGCCTCAGTCCTCCAACTGGGGCATCTTCTTCCTTATGCAGAGGGAAGCCAAACGTGTAACAGGGAGAGCCTACATAAAAGGCAAATGAGTAAATACCTAAGCATCTGCACACAGTTTTGCTCAACAGAACATTTGTGAGGTTGCAAGCAGGAAGCTTTCCACCTTCCATAAAACAGCTGGCCACACAACCCACAGGGGCAGCAGAGAGAACAGAATGCTAATGAACAAGTATGAAAGAGGCAGTGTAGTAAGAGGAGCGCCAGGATCTCACAACGGCATTATCCCTAGCGTGGGTCAGCACTGAGATTTCAAGATCCTCTCATTTCCCAAGGCGGCAGGTTTCCTACACATCAGAATCCAAAGCCCCATTGCCTGGGAAGCAGAGTTTGTGACCGTGTTCATTGCAAAAAGATCAAAATTACGCAAAGGCTATTCAATATGGAGTTTCCAATCTGGATGCTCTTCAGCAGTGTAGACGGGGATGGAGAAGAGAGGGAACTGGAGTTTTCAGTTCACTCGAGTGAAGGTCAAATGTTGGAAAGCCGGACCGCATTAATTGGTGCAGTCATCAGAACACCATAGATATGGCCCATGCTGTCTATTCATCCTGTCTGAGGTCTGCACATGCTATGAAAAGGTTATGCAGCGTTTACTCTGGCCTCGTAAACAGCTGGTCGCTTGCTCACTAGTAGTAGTGAGAATCACCTCCAGACAATCAGGAAGAGAATTTTAGATTGTAAACTCCTTGAGGGCAGAGACCCATCCATTTTTGGCTATGTAACTATGCAAGGGACATGCACCTTACGGAGGTATGGCATACACTGTTATTTTTCATAAACTGGAAGAGCACTGCTGGAGGACAGGCAAGTGAAATGGGGCCATAGTTGGAACAGGGCTCTAGCAGCTCAATGGTACAGTACTTTGCTTTGCAAGCAAAAGGTTCCAGGTTCGATCCCTAGCATTTCCAGATAGGACTAGGAAAGACCCACCTCCCCCTGCTGGAAAGCTTTTGCAAAGCCGATATAGTATAAATAATGCAATGCAAAGTTGGATGGACCAATGTATAAGGCAGCTTCCCATGTTCAAAAAACATGGGGGGGGGGGGAATACTACCCATGTATGTTGACTAGGCTTGCAAGATAGATTGAATGAAGATTTCTTTCTCCCCTGCAAGAGCCCCATGCAGGCAATGATCCTCTAAAGCAGTTCCAACAAAAACAAAACACTCATAGGACGAACAGAACAGCAGATACGCCTCTTGAAAGAATTCCAAAGATGCTCAGGGCAGCACCACCGCTGAACAAAACCTGTCCTTTGTACTTGACAACTTATGGCACAATCCTACACACATTTACTCAGAAGACAGACCTCATTTCAATGGGACCGACAGTGCAATCCTATCCAACTTACACCACCGGTGTAACCAGCGGTACAGCGAGAACGAGGGGGCCCAGAATGGAAAGGGGATTCAAATCCCCTCCAAAGGGGGATTCAAAGGGGATTTAAGTCTCCCTTCCCCTCCAAAGCCTCCCGCCCTGCCCTCCCCCGCCGGTTACACCAGTGGTGTAAGTTGGATAGGATTGCACTGTGACTCATTTAAGTGCGCATATATAGGACTGTAGCTCTAATACAGAAGGAGACACATTCACTGGGGGGGGGGCTTACAGACCACAGAGAGGGTTATAGAAAAGATGGCATCCCCTTAAATAAGCAGAATCAAAGTTATTAAGGCTTAAGGCCTGAACCAGCACCTGGGAATCAGAAATGGACTCATGGTACTAGCATGCATGAGCTTTTGTTGACTAGAGCCAACTTCATCAGATGTTAGAAGCGTTATCCCCAGTTGCTGTGTGCGTGTAATGCACAGAAAGAGGTGTAGACAAAATAGCTCTGCAAGTGCATGCATGAGAGTTTCACTATGCCTGCATGTGGGGTGGGGTGTATATGTGCATTGCATATATCTGCCAGCTGAGGATAACAAATTTCACGCATCTGATGAAGTAGGCTCTAGTCCTCAAAAGCTTCTGCTACAATAAACCTGTCCATCTTTAAGGAGCTGCAAGACTCTTCTTCGGTTTGGTGTAAAAGACTAAACGGCACTACCCTGCTGGAACTTGACAGCACAGAAGATGGAGCAATTTGCTCCCTGCAGCTAGCCCCAGGTAACAGCCAGCCTGTTAACGGCAGCAGAGAGAGCGCATTGAAGCAACTGGACCCTCCGGACATGGGAGCATGTGTGACGTGCATTTTCCGCACTGCTAAGTAACCACAGCCTGCCTGCGCATGTCTGGGATTAGGTGGAGAATGCAAACCCAGAAAGCATAACTTCTAGATGACTGGAGCATTCCGGCCACCTCTCTTGTTAGAAATTAACCACTTCAGCTGGCAGTTGAATTGTTAATTTGGCAGCGACTAAACAGAGAAGCACATGTATGCATGCACACAGCAGGACATCTTCCAGAAGAATCCAGATTTTTTTTTTCTAAAAGTAAGCAAAACAGATACATTTGGCCAGCAAGAAATGGTATCAAGGTGGCGACAGCAGCATTGCATGCTCCAATTCACAGCAATTTCGATGCACGACTGCACCAAACTCCCTCTTCCGTTCATACAGCCCATTTAAACAATGCACCTCTGTCTTCGTGACGGAGCTAGTCTTTTTTTCTGCCCTCTTTTAGATGCAAAATTGCAAAACACTTGCATCACCTGCTTCTCATCCTGGAGGAAGCACACAATAGAAATCTAAATAAATGAATTTTTCGTAATGTGCTTTCACTCCCCACACCTGCACCTCTCTTTTTATTACTTGCTTTGAGGCTTATGGATAGACAGGCTCCATATTTAAAATTTAATTAGATAATTAAATATTGTCTAAAGTGATTAGCATCAGCGTTTTTAAAAAAACCTCACTGCCCTAGCATTTTAAAAAGAAGTTATTCCCCCCACACCCCTACTCTCCAAGCATTGCCTTCTGCTCTGAAAAAGATGGTAAGGGAAATGAAATAGTCGCTCCCCTCCCCTTCTTCCACAGTGAGCTACAGTTTAATTGAATTTAGAAGCCTCCCTTATAATAATTCTCTCTCTTCCCCAAAATATACTCTGTTGGCAGGTTATGTGGGAGGCAATGCACTCATTCTCCAAGATCCATTAGATATGTTTTCTTCTCCAAGATCCATTAGATATGTTTTCTTTTTTTTTTTATAATCAACCAGATAACATTGGCCTAAAAGCTGGCTGGGATCCAGCAGAGTTGAGATAGAGCAGTTATGAGCAGAGAATGGTTGAAGTCACTGGTAATAAATCTGTAATTTCATTTCAATCTCTGGAGACCTTGCAGGTAAATGCAAGGCTCTTAGAGACCTTGCAAAGCAAGACAGAAGATCCCACTGGCTGTTCTTGAGAGACAGGTGTGATCCGTGAGGGGAACATCTTCCGAGTCAAATGGGGTAAAGTACCTGAGGGACACACAACTGTCACCTTGCCATCAAAAGTCCATATAGTCAAAGCGATGGTGTTCCCAGTAGCAATGTATGGTTGCAAGAGTAGGACCATAAGGAAGGCTGAGCGCCGAAGAATAGATCCTTTCGAACTGTGGTGCTGGAGAAGACTCCTGAGAGTCCCTTGGACTGCTAGGAGATCAAATCAGTCAATCCTAAATAAAACTGACCCTGACTGTTCCCTGGAAGGACAGGTACTGAGGCTGAAACTCAAATACTTTGGCCACCTAATGCGAAGAGAGGACTCATTAGAAAAGACTCTGATGCTGGGAACGATTGAAGGCAAAAGGAGAAGGGGAAAGCAGAGGATGAGATCAGTAGATAGTATCACTGGTGCAATTAACATGAATTTGAGCAAACTCTGGGAGGCAGTGGAGGACAGGAAGGCCTGGCAAGATATGGTTCATGGGGTCACGAAGGGTCGGACACAACTTAACGACTGAACAACAACAACAAGCTGAGGGAGTTGCAGACAGAACACAGAAATGAAAGAGGGTTAAAGTTTGTGGGTGAGTGCATGCCCCTCCCCTGAAAACTGCCCCCTCCCCATTGCTACTTTGTAATGGCAGCTGGGATTCTGAATCCCAAACTAGACATCATGTGGGAATTCTTGATTGGAACTCCCAGCATCTTTTTCTTCTTCAATGAGCAGCCGAGGGCAGAGGACTATTTGGATTGGAGCCACAATGCCAGAGGGAGCATTAACCCCTTCCACCCACACTGTTCTCCAGATTTAAAATTACATTTTCGAAGCGGATACTCATTTGCAATGGGAAAATTAAAAAAAGACACAAAAATTGTGCTCATAAATTTTCCCTTCCACATCTAGCATCAGCTTCATGGTGGGGTAACTGGATCAGGGCCACAAAATGGGGCGAGAAGGCTAGACCTCCCCACTTCCCCAGACCATGGCCCCAATCCAACAACACACACACACACACACACACACACACACACACACACACACACACCCACCCCTACAGCTGCTTTTCGGGGGGGGGGGGAAGATGCACTGAGAGCTTCAGTCATGGAACTCCTACTTCAAATTTATTTCAGCCCTCAGACAAAATGGAAGTTTGTCCTGAGCTGCTATCCAAGGTGCTGAAGAGCCTGTGCTCTCACATGTGGAGGTGCACTGCACACAAACTGTATAGACGGAGGCTGCTCAAGCTCCTCTTGTCTGCTTTAGCATCTCATTACCACCATCCTTTACGCTTTGACTTAGGCAAGAAGTGGAAAATATAACTGATCTTCAATTGTATTCAAGATCAAACACGCGACTTCTGCACATTTATGGACATCCTCCTCCATCGTAACGATAGGCAAGGAAATGCATGTACATTGCATGGGCCACTGGGAAAGTCACCATTTCTGCAGGATCTGTGCACAGACACCCTGTGGTACCACTACACCACCCCTCCCAGATTGCGGCCAGTTTACTTTGTCTCATCTTGCAAAGTGGCTTGCAAACCCACAATCTTGCTATCTAAAACCAGGCCCATGCTTCCATGCGTATGCTGCAGTGTCAAAAATGGACCAAACCAATAAACTGGCTTTTAAGATACTACTTGTAGTAGCTGAATTTGGGGGGTTATGTGCTATTTCCAGTTTCCCTGGAAAGATAGGATCCAGCACCAGCGCAGCTGGAGCACTCCTCGGGGAAGGACACCTACATGCGAGGTGTTGCAAACATGCTTTAAGCGACACTCTAGACCAGCGGAGCAGTGCTCTGCCAGTCTAAAACCTGGACAGGATTGCACCGTAAGCCTTGTATAACTGCCCCTCTCTTCCTCTAGGGAGCTCGGAGCAGCTTACAGACTCATAGGTGGTCTCCCATCCAGGCACTACTCAAGATCAGACACCCCCCCCCCCCCGTCGGCTTCACAACTGGAACACTATAATGTGCTTTCAATCCATTTTCCAGAGTCGCCCACATGTCACACCTGGACATGTGCCCAATTAAGGGCACATTCCAGAGCCTAATGTGCCACAAATAGAGACTAGGTTCAAAGAAATCCGCCCACAATTCTGAGCCAAGACCAGTTTCTCTTCATTAAATAGCCTCAACAACGTAACAGCTGTTCTGAGATACTGGGATTTTAGTTGCACCAGTTAATCAGAGAGATTCGTCATTTATGAGCCAGACAGCTAATCAGAACAATTAAAAAGAAAAAAAATCCTAATGAGTGAACTGAAAGCTGGACTCGACATCCAAAAGGAACATGGGCCCTTTGAGAATATCTTCAGCAGCCTTTGTTGGGGTGCGATGGGTGTGTGAGCATGGAAGGGAGAGTTCTGCATTTTATCTTGGGTGGCGCTGCCGACTGTAATGCTTCACATCCGTTATCTCTCCTCCGCACACTGCAGCACGATGCGCCTTTGTGTTGCATGAATGTTCTCTCACAGGATTTCTGCAGCTTAAATAAGTCCTTGGAAGGATGCCCCCTTCCCTCTTCCAAGCTCATCTTGAAGCACCCTCCTATTCTCTTCCTCCCCCATCCCAGCCCCATTTTATTTTTGCTGTCAAGCCAGGGAGAATGCTCTGACTGAAGGAACCAAAGGTGCAGGTGTTACAGGAGATAAGTAGGATATGCAAACCTTCTGGCCATGGGCCAAGCACAGCAGTGAATAAGTGCTGCTAGAGGGCCAGGTGGGAAAGAAAAAAAATTACCATTGAGAGAAAAAGAACCAGTAGGACAGCCTCTTGTTTTACACTTACACACAGACACAGAGAGAGACAGAGAGAGAAAATGGCAAGGACCGTGGAAGAAGTCCAGCTGCAACCGGAACATTTAATTTTTCTTCTCACTGCCCTGATGGGGCTGACCACCTCCAGCAGGATTCATTATGCAAATCACAGTCAAAATGGGCTATTCCGGCTTTATCTTCCTTTGCTCTCTGGTTCCAGTCAAGCTTCCATTTGAAACGCAAAACTGCCCCAGGCTACAAAAGTCAATCTCATGAAAGTTTCTCAAGAGCCAATTTCTCTCAAGAGCCAGTTCACCCGACAAGGAGGTTGGATTTGACCCACAAACCCCTGCACAATGGGTTCCAGCATGCCTGGAACACCCCTCTCTCAAGCTCAGGGGGGACTAGGTGAGGAAAGAGATGATTTATTTTAAGAAGCCAGCATGTCAAAGACACCAGGAGCGCTCTTGCTCTCTCTCCCTCACCAGCAAACAGGCCTGACCTAGAAGCTTTTAAACAGGTCGAGTAGTATCACATTACCCACTTTGGCCTAGTGCTGAAAGGTGCCTCCTTAATAGACATGGCTTACCCCCCTGAAGTGCTGTCATGCTTCTGACTCAGGACTTGATTAGCCAAGAATGGCCTCTTGCTTACCAGCCACATACAAAATCCACACAGAAGATTGTCCTCTGTCTGGAGCAACATTCTTCCCAGATACACTCACTAAGGTCTGAGCGGGCCCATGTTGCAGAAGCACTCTCTTCCTGATTTGGCTGGCATTTAATCAGTTAAAGGTCAAGGTTCCCCTCGCTTGAAAGCTAGTTGTTACCGACTCTAGGGAGCGGTGCTCACCTCCGTTTCAAGCCAAAGAACCAGTGCTGTCCGAAGACGCTTCCATGGTCATGTGGCCGGCATGACTCAATGCCGAGGCGCATGGAACGCTGTTACCTTCCCGCCGTAGCGGTACCTACTTAGGATCTACTTGCAATTTCTTGCTTTAAAACTGTAGGGAGAAACAATTCTTTGAATCCAACAGTTTGGCCTGCAAGTTAGCTAGTGGTTATATTGGGCTGTTTGTTACCTGGAACAGCAGAGGTTATAAAGCTATCAAAATGGGGTCTGCTTCCTTTTTCAGGCCATGCCTACAGAGGTCAGATGGCATCCAGCCCACCCTATCTTCACAAGTCATTCTGGCAGGACATGCTGCGTCAGCAACTGTAGCCTACAATCCCAAAGATTTCTCTGTTTTCTACTAGCTCGGTACTGGCTCTCTTGCCAGTTCTTGCTTCATTTTTATGCCTTTTTTCTGGTCTGTAGTGGTGCATTTGAGGAGAGTTGCAACTCAGTTCACATGCCTATACTTAGTACCCGATAACATCGCTTTTCAAAACAACAACAAAAGAAATTCGCCAAAAATTTTAAAAGGTGCATTATTGCTAGCTGTGCAGCAAAGGAGGATCATTTGCTTGTCCCATTGTGTCGCCAGATTACTTGCCAACAAACAAGTGTGCGGAAATTGCTATCATCATCATGCATCTAATTAGTCTGTCTAAAGCAGGGGTGGGAACCTCCGGCCCGCGGGACGATCCGGCCCGGCCCGCGCGGGACCGGACCAATCTGGCCCGCGTAGGACCGGACCAGAGGCTCCAGAGGCTCCGCCGCCGCTTTCCCCGCTCCTCCTTGGTTTAAAAGCGGGCTTTGCACAGTGCTGCTGAAGCAGAGATTGCCCTCTTGGCAATCTCGGCTTCAGCGGCGCTGTGCGCAGGTCCAGTAAGGCCGCTTTCCAGGAAGCAGCCTTCCTGGACCTGCGCACAGCGCCGCTGAAGCCGAGATTGCCGAGATTGCCCTCAGCGGCGCTGTGCACAGGTCCAGGAAGGCCGCTTCCTGGAAAGCGGCCTTCCTGGACCTGCGCACAGCGCCGCTGAAGCCGAGATTGCCGAGAGGGCAATCTCGGGCTTCAGCGCCGCTGTGCGAAGCCCGCTTTTAAACTAAGGATGAGCGGGAAAGCGGCAGCGGCCTGGAGCACAGGTAAAGAGAGCAGTGGGAGGGAGGGAGGGAGAGAGAGAGAGAGAGAGAGAGAGAGAGAGAGAGCGGAGGGTGGGTGGGCAGGCGAGCGAGGGATGGTGAGCGAGCGAGGAATGGCGAGCGGTGGGAGGGAGGGCGAGCGGTGGGAGGGAGGGTGGGGAGGGCAAGCGAGCGGTGGGAGGGTGGGTGGTAAATTTGCAGGGGGGGAAATCGGACGGCCTGACGGACGGCCCGCAGCAAAAATTTCCCTATGGGAAAATGGCCCCCCACTGCAAATAGGTTCCCCACCCCTGGTCTAAAGAAAGGAGTCACGCAGACAGAATATTACAAGTCCTAATACAGTAGGGCCCCCATATCCGCGGGGGATATATTCTAGGTCCCTCCACGGATATGTGAAAACCGTAAATATGGGCGAACGGCCACTCTGCAGTTTCCTGAAGGCGCCCCGCTCGCCTGCCCACCCGTGCATGTGCACCATCCGCTATCCACAGATAAGTGAATCTGCGGATAGCGGATCTGCGGATAGCGGGGGGGCCCTGTACAGTGAAGCACAGATTCAGAAAAGCTTTTTCTTTTTTCAAAAAGCAGAAGCCTTCACAAACAGTTTTAAGGCTGACAGTTCTTCAAAGAAATGCTTATTTCAAGAGTACCCTTCAATGCTCCCAAGAGAAACTGCAGGGGGTACATTTCCTTCCAAAATAGAATTAAAACGGGGGGGGGGGGGAGAGAGAGAGACTCTGTAAATCTCATGTGTCAAAATCAAGCAGTCATTCTGGTTGAGAACAGGAACAGAGACTACCGCTTCGCTATGTGACCAGCTACACTGTTTTGAAGCACAGCTGTCAAACCACAGCACCAAGGCAATCTATTTACAATATTTCTATCCCGCCTTTCTCCCCAAAGGGACCCAAGGCGGCTTACACAAAAATACAAAAATACAAAAAATACAAATACAAATCTAAACTCTGCAACCTAGATAAGGGATGCAAAATAAGCAATATCCCTACACTTATTTTTGCATCATCTATTCTTTTACTCACCAGAAATGTCAGAACAGTGGTGCAGGAAACTGAAGCGCTGCTACTTGACCACTGGCCATTCAGTTCAGACCACTGGCTATTCAGTGCAGCATCCCATTCTATTCTCCCACACCTACCCTACATCTGCATTGTCCATGCATAGTCTTAAGGACTAGTAACATGCTACTAAAAACACAAAAAAACAAAACCACAGTATTTCCAGATGATGAATTCTATATGCTAACTCTTGCTATCCCTGGACAACCATCACTGCTGGCTCTCACTCATCTGCCCATGCCCCTGTCACCAATACTGAGGCCCACAAGCGGTAAGGGAGCAATGATCACCCTGTCTGGCTACCACAAGTCACCCGTCTCCCTTTATCTCCAGTCAACAAGAACTGCCGCCACTGTTGAAAGGGAGACATTCCAAGCAGCAGTCAGAGAGGGGCTTCCCTCGTTATGAAGAATAGGCGAAAAACCCAGCTGGCCTCTTATCACCTCCTTGGCACAACAATGAGGAAAGTGAAAAGGCATTTTCCCAGCCTATCAGACAATGCTTGTCCACTGCTATAAGGCACATACCTGTACCGCATAGCACCGACACACTGGTGGACCTCTATCTTGCACACTAGAGCCTACAACCCTCTCGTTAACAGGTCCGTCAGGGAGCCATCGAGTGCATTCAACCCCACAACCATGATGTGTGCTAAACAGGGTCCAGGACTTGCATAAGCATTGGCCGTTGGCTCTGTTCTGAACAGCTGAGATGATCTGCAGCCTTTGAGCCGACAGCAGCGAGTTAACGTCCTGAGTTTAGCGAGGCAGTCGTCGAGCTCTCTTTTGCCCAGCTGGACTTGCTCCAACTGCAAGTATTTCTGAAGCAGTGACTCCAGGGGATCCATCTAGGAGCAGAGCCTAGAAAGCAGCAGCTAAAGGAGGGCTCATGACTCCAAGCACCAGTATGTGCTGCTGGAGCTTTAAAAACAACAACAACAACAACCAAAGCATCAAACTCACAGCCTTCTATTTAATGTTTTCAAACTGTGCTCTGGGAAAGGGGAAGACCTGTAGCTCAGCGGTGCCCTTTGTGCACAGAAGGTCGCGAGTTCAATTCCTGACATCTCCAGCTAGGGCAGAGAAGGATTCTGGTCTGAATCCAATCCAATCCAATCCAGAAACCTTTACTGGCATACACATACATAACCAAACAAACAAACACACATTCCTAAGGCATAAAACGTAAAAAGACTTGCAGAAACATCAACGTCGCTGAGAAAGAATTTATTTCTCCACCAAACAAAGCAACTTTGCAGCTCATCCAATTACATTGAGGGGGATCAGCATTTAAAAGAGAAATCAATTTGTCTACATCTGGGAGACCCGACATGTTTATTAAAATAGGGTCTAAATAAACCACCCGTTAAGAAGCATGAAATATACAATGAAAGAGAATGTGACTTAGAGATTCAACGGTATTCGTATTACATGGGCAGCAGCGGTTGGCAAGAGGGGTGTTAGAATATCTACCCAGAGATACCTGGGAAGGAGTAACATTAAACCTGATGGGGCCGTGGCACGTGGCTACATCCCCCCCCCCCGACACTGGCACAGCTCTAAACAAACCCAATGCTCTGGGCGGGTCAAACCGTGCGCCTGTTTTTCTCACCACCGCCTGCCCATTCATGTCTTTTCCAATACAGCCACGGCGCGGTTGTCACCCCCTGCGTGCCACCTGGGGGCCAACCGCCCCCCACCCCAGGCGGCCCGATACTACTGAATCTGGCACAAGATATCGCCCAAAGCTCTTTTGGGCCAGTTAACCCCCTATTTGTTCTTTTTATCTGGCCACAAGGCATAGAAATTTGGAAATAAAGCAGAGAGCAGAACCTAGAAGCTAGGGAGTGAAGAGTTTGTGACTCAATATCAAGAAGCCTTCGGTTCAATATCCCAACAATTTCCGATTCCGATGACATAAGAAAGGTTTCCTGAGGGAAGCTCAATGAACGTAGCTTCTCCCAGACCATGCTCAACCAGCTGGGGACAGCCAAATCCAATAGCATTTGAAAAACAAAGCTATCGGGTGCTCTGAAGCCTTGGAGAGCCACTGCCAGTCTGCACCAACAACACTGAGCAGGACAGTCCAATGGTCTAACTCAGTGTAAGGCAGGTTCAGATGCTCACCTATGAACCCCGGGGTTCCTCAGAAGTTCATCAAAGGCTCCCCAAAGGGAAGACCAGTAACGGCAGATAAACTTCCTGGACAGACCCATTGCTGTCCATCTTCCCCAGAAACGCACAGCCACAGGCCAGAGCTGAGTACGTCCAGGACAAATTCGCAGCTTGCACGGAGCAACTGTAGAGCCTGAAAAAGACTAGAGAGCTGTAGGTCATCTGCACTGTTTCATTATTATACTGAGCTCTGCCACTGGCCATTACAGTGAATAAAAGGGCCATCTACTCCTGCGTCTCTAGGGCAAAAGCCCTATACAAGGCTGAGAGGATCAGCAGCTTGCTTGAGGTCTACCTAGCAAGTTCACAACAGCTAAGGGGAAGTTGACTCCCACTCTGCACTGCAGCAGATACAATTGCGACTCTTTATTTACAATCGTTTATTGCTTTGGAAGGCATTCCATTTATTTAGAGTGCAGGAGAAAGGAACATTTGCCATCTGGGCTGAGAGCAATCTTCAGAGGGCCTGAGCCCTGGCAGGTGCCGACTGCCTCAGGCCTCTGCCGCCTGGCATAACTGAGGCTTTCTGGGATGGCTGATCCCCCTCCAAGGCTATAAACATTCAGGCGGCACACGCAGCTCTTTCTGTTCAAGGGCTTTGCTCTTGGGAGGCAAGAACAACAGAGGGGGGATCTTTGAAGCAGCTCTGACGCTTTCAGGCTCTGCTCAGAGGCAGCAGGAATGACCTTGCCAGGTCTCGCCTCCATTTGGCTGCATCCAAATTAAGCAGCCACTACGGCCACCGCAAGAGAGCACACTACCATTCCACTAACCCCATCCTTGGCAGGGCATATTTCATAGAAGCTGCATGCATCTAGCCTCTTTCCCCCCCCCCCCCCCATGTCAGAAGAATCCCAGAAGAGCAAGGTTTTAGAGGAGGTATGGGAGTATCAGGTTGAGTATCCCTTACCTGAAATGCTTGGGACCAGAAGTGTTTCGGATTTTGGACTTTTGCAGATTTTGGAATATTTACACATATATAATGCCCGCTCTGCTCTGTTTCCCCCCTTCTTATTGCAGCCAGCCAGGCTGGCAGGTTCGCTCATGAAACATGGCTGTGAAGCGGCAGCAGTGCTGCCTCCCACTCATGCTCCTGTTCCTTACCCTGCTCCTCTGCACCCAGCCGCTGCCTTCCTGCCAGGCTAGCCAGGCAGTCACTGGACCGCCATTTTTCAGAATACAAGCGCTGCAGCAACCCCAAATGCAGCAGTAAGTGGTGGGGGGAAGGCGGGAGGGAAGGAAGCCGCCGGGTCCCTGCGACTGCCTTTCCACAGATCTGAACGAAGACCTGTTGGCATCTCCAAGGAAGAGAAGACACCAGCCGGGGCAGAGAAGAGACCAGCCGGGGCACATTTGAGCATCATATCAGCACTCAAGAAGTTCTTGGATTTTGGAGCATTTCGGATTTCCAGATTAGGGATGCTCAACCTGTACCACCACAATTTAGGTACTTTAAAAAGGTTTTTTCCCTTCATTTCAGTGTTCTCAAATGCTATCACGTGAAGCAGGGGCAGTGGAGGGAGGTTTCTTGGTTTTTGCAAAAGAAGATGCTAAGAAGATGTCTACATGGGACCCCCTATCATCTGGCTTTCACCATTGCAGTAAATTGTTACCTGTTATACATTTTTGTTATACCGCCCTTCCTCCAAGGAGCTCAGGATGATGTACATGGTTCCTTCCCTCCTTTTGTCCTCACAACAACCCTGTGAGGTAGGTGAGGCTGAGAGATAGTGACTGGCCCAAGGTCACCCTGGAAGCTTCATGGCTGAGTGGGGATTTGAACCTGGATCTCCCAGGTCTAACTCCCAAACCAATACTACACCATCCTGTTTTGGTTTTTTACAAAACAACTCTTTTTTTAAAAAAAAGGGTTTTGCTGGCAGATTTTGCACAGGGTGCAACATTAGAAATACATGGCCTCTACCCTGAAAACAGAAGACGCAACTCACTACCCTCCAAACCTGGACCACACACTCTCCAGCCAAGCCGTTACGGGGGCAGGCGGGCAGAGTCTCCCAGTGACAATATGTGACTTGGCTCCCAAGCAGCCAGGTCAGACAGCATCCATCCTCCTTTGATTTGAAGAAAAGAAAAAAAAAAAAACATTGAGCCACACGCTCCTCTTAGAAATAAGCAAACAGCCTGGCAAGTCACAGCAAAAATCATCTGTGCCCCTCAAGTATTAATGTTGAATGCTCAGGAAACCTTCAGGGGCTCGTTAAGCATTCCAACACTCAAAGGGTTCAAATACTAGCCTTTCACCAGCTGCTACCCCATCCAGATTCCCCCACAGATTTAAAAAAAAAAAAACTCACCTTGGGAAAAAGGATTAGGTTACAGTCAGTGGAGAGCTCCGGCAATGATGGAAGTGGGGGGTGCAGTCAGTGGAGAGCTCCGGCAATGATGGAAGTGGGGGGTGAGCAGAACAGAAGCAAGTGGCCTGCCTGCGGTGGGCTCTGCCCACCTCAGTTCTGCTCACAGCAACACCAGGATCCCTGCATCGAACACTCACCTTGTTCTTACTCCCACTGCAAAATGAGGAAACCTTAGAGGTTTCTGATCATTTGTCTTTGAAACTCTCTTGCCTACCAAGTTGGAAGTGATCTGTATCACCCCAGCACAGTGTCTTTTCTGGTGGCTGTTTGCTGGTGTTCTTCTGCATCTTTTTTAGACTGTGGGCCCTTTTGGGACAGGGAGCCATTTAATCATTTGGTTTTGTCTGTAAACTGCTTTGTGAACTTTTTGTTGAAAAGCAGTATATAAATACTGTTATTAATTATTATTAATTATTAATAATAATATCCCAGCTGGCACAGGGAGGGACCACAGAGGTGGAGTTACACAAGACCCATGGGTTGCCAGTGAGCCAATCCTACTCTAACCTATGCAAACAAGGCCAAAAAGAATGAAGCATACAAACAGTTTACCCTCTCCAAGTGCTTATTCACACATGCAGGAACATCACTTTGTTTCTCTACCCTTAAATACAGTCAATTCTCGTTATCTGCGGGGTTAGGTTCCTAGAAAACTCAGCAAATACTGAATCATTAATTCTATGGGGAAATGGGGTTATAAGGGGGAAATCAAATTGGCACCCCTTTTTGTGGCACGAATACAGTACTTTCAGAATGACCACGGATAGCTTCAGAACAGACAGCGAATGGCGTGAGGTAAGTTACAGGTTTGTTCCCGCAGATAAGTGAATCCGCGGGAATAGAATGCATGGGGACACAGTACCGAGGGTTTACACTTGAAGATTAATAGCTGAATGTGTGAACAGCTTCCATTAAAACACACTGCATTTTGAGTGCCACCTTTAATTTTTGACCTATCATCTTGCGAGGAGCATGCATGTGAGAACCAGCCTTTTACTGCTCCTCCAACAGTACCACAACTTTTGGTTATTTATATCAAACACAAAATCCCTTCAAGTTCCCATGTTGGAACTCTAGGCCAAGGAGCAGTTGGGTTATTTGCGAATGGAAAAGGAAAAGCAGAACAAATAGAAAAATCAATTTAAGTACGCTTCAGCCCAGCAGTGGGAGTCATGCTGTTGCAAAATATATTCCTGGAAAGCAAAGGAGCAAGCAGATGAATTAAGCAACATGATACCCAACAGAAGATGGATTCATGGCACACTTGGATGTGTAGAGAGTTACAAAAACACAACACTTGCAATGGTGCCCTAAGAGTGGTAGTGGAAATTGCCTTCCTCTTCAAGGGCTAAAGTGAGGACGTGATCCTGCATAACATGATGCCTGGTGTGGCTACAGAGAAGTTTTTCTCCCTCTCTCAATCAATACTACAGCTCAGAAGCATTCAGTGAAGCTGACTGACAGGAGATTCAGGACAGACAAAAGGAAAATACTCCTTCGCACAATGCGCACACCTGATTTACAGAATCCATCGCCACAAAATATGGTGATGGCCTTTGGTTTAAATGGCTTTAAAAAGGGGATCAGACAAATTCACAGAGGCAAGACTATCAGTGGCTACTAGTCATGAGGGCGATAGAGAAACTGCAGGGTCTAGTGTGCCTCACATACAAAGTATTATGTCCTGTTCTTAGACGGGCCCAAAAGAGAGGGGCATGCCATAGGGCAGTGGTTCTCAAACGTTTTATCACCGGGACCCACTTTTTAAAATGATGCTCTATCGGGACCCACCTAGCTTTACGAGACACTCAAACATTGATCTCCCTATATTTACACAAACTGCAGGAGCTCAGCTCTTTGCAAACTGCAGGAGCTCAGCTATTTGAAGGGCAATGAACAGCTGGTTTTTGAACAGCCACAGGGCTTGTGGCAATTACTAATCTGATCATTCCATCACCTGGGACCCACCAAGTGGGTCCCGACCCACAGTTTGAGAAACACTGCCATAGGGTATTTCACAGGACAGCTTTCCAAGGAAGGAAATAAAGGACGGGCAAGGTGGGTGGGTGTGACCTACATGACTAACTCCTCCTGCCATAAGGCACCATCGGGGGGGGGGGGGGAGAGCATGGATGGCTGTGCCTAAATTCAAACCTAGGGTCTCCTGAGGTTTTCTGGCAGAGTTGGAAAATGAAATCAGAGCCAAAGCTTGGGCTGAAGTCTGAAGGTGCTGCTCTGTTGATCAGACAAGCGTGAAAAGTCAGGGCTGTAGTATTTACCCCAGGCCTGGCCAATCCATAGGCATCATATACTCAGGGCTGTGCCTAGGCTATGATTTTGCAGTAGCAGAAAGAACGTAAACAATATGGTCCCCCAAGTGCAGAATTCAGATTCTTGAGAATCTTCGCAAGCCCGCATTCATTTTCTAAACAGCAACTTTCTAGTCCTTGTGGCTGCAAATATATATACTTAAGATTGTGTGCAGGTACAGGTAACGCCAGTCAGAATCTCAAACACTAGAGAAATTCCGGCACAACTAGTCAGATGGAAATACCTTTTTAAAAAGGGACAACTCAAATGTGTTGGGGCCATCAATCTTTTTTAAACAACTGGGCAGATTCTGTGCTGCCACCCCCTACTCCTGCTCCTGTCAGAGGAGCAAGGTGTGAAGGACAAGGAGTGAGGAGCATCACTGTAATTGAGGGTGGAAGGAGAGGAAAGGGACACATAGGAAGTTCCTTCCTCCTCCCTGCCCCAGGCCAGATGCACTCAACAGGGAGACAATGAGAGCTAGGCCAGCAGGTAATGATACTATTTGCATAGTGCGTTCCAAGTGTCTCTAAGCATTTCACATATATTATCAACGCAATATTTACAACAACTCTGAAAGGTACATACCGCAAGTATGTTTATCCCCATACCGCAACCGAGGCAGAGGGGGAATGGCTCGCCTAAATGCTAGGTCACACCACACGCGTGTAAAGCGGCGCAAATCTGAATACAACAACTTCCGCAAAACATTTCTTCCACATTCATCACTGCCCAAAGATTATGGTGCTGTGAGATCAAGGCTTTCGAGTCAAACTGTGAAGCAGAGGAATTCTTACTATAACTATACCAATCAACTGGGGGTTCTTGGGGGGGCTACTTTAGGGAAGCGATTCCCAACCCGTGGTCCGCAGGACCCCATCAGTTGGTCCACAAGGCCTCCGGTTGTGGGGGGGGGGGTGACACAAGTGCCGCCCAAGTCTTTGATCCCTGCTGCAGGCTTGGAACATGGAGCTGGGAAGGGCCCACCCACCCACGGGCCGTTTGGCTGTGTAGTGCCAGCAATCCGGAAGCAAATCAGCAGTGACATGAGAACATGCGATATCGCGTCACTGCCGAACTACTTCTGGGTTGTCAGGATGGTCCGCGATATCTCAGCATGTCGCCGCAGTGATTCACAGTCTCCCGACCATTGGCAACCATTGCTTTAGGGTGATGATATGTTGGGGGGGGGGCAAAAATCATGTCTTGCCCAGGAGCCCATAAAAGCCTACTGTAGATGGCTTTTAAATTTCACGCGTTCAGAGAGGATGTCTATCAACAGCTATTAGTCATGCTTTCCAAAAGGAACCTCCATGCCCAGAGGCAGCCTACCTCTGAATATCAAAAGCTAGGAATACACACCAGGAGAAGACCGTTGCCTTGCAATCCTGCCTGGGAGCAACTGAGAGGTCGCTGCTGCAAACAGAATGCTAGGCTAGGCTGCTTCTTGGTCTCATGCAGCAGGGCTCTCACATTCTGAATTTACAATGGGCCCCCCTGTGGGAGAGACAAACATGGCTGGGAAGGCAAAGCGGGTTGGATTTTGTAGTGTTTTCCTTCTGCTATGCCCCCAATTCACCCAAGCTAATGCTGGCACGTTCATCTTTCTTTTTCTGGCTCCAAACTGGGGCTTCCAAATAGAGGATGAGCTGTAATGAGACACGTTAGCAGCAGAAGGGAGGACAGAAAGGAAAAACGCTGTCCAAACCAATCCACCACCACCACCACCCCTTTTTCCTTCTCGCCCCTTCCCCCGGGCTTCCAAGGAGAGCTCAGCAGCACGATCCCTGCCAAGGATGAGTCAAGGGACTGTAAAGGAAAGCTGGATTGAGGGGGAAAGAGACGCTGCACTGACTTATCTGCTCCATGCTGAAGTCATGCCCAACTTTTGAGCATTTGGACCCTGGCAATAGATCTTCAATTCCTCAACCGTCTGAGTGAAAGACAGCACCAGCCACCCTTCTCCCATAACTATCCCATCTATCATCTGGATTCAGAAAATAGAATTACGTGGGTTGGTACTACAGTACTGTATTTTGTTATCATTAAGAATATTTATATGCTGCTTTTCAACAACCAAAAAGTCCACAAAGCAGTTTACAGAGAAAAATCAAACTACTTAATGGTCCCCTGTCCCAAAAGGACTCACAATATAAAACGATGCTGAAGAACACCAGCAAACACAGCCACTGGAAAGGACACTGTGCCAAGGTGAAGAGGGACACTCACTCTCCCTCTGCTAAATATAAGAGAAGCACTACTTGAAGTACCACCTCTTTGCCCAGTTAGCAGTTTTTGATTTTAAAAAAATTGTTTTTAGTGGCTTTTTTTAAATTTGAAGCCCCGATTAAACTTCATCGGAACTAGGGCTGTGCCAGCAATTTTCGGACCAAACACAACCATTTCAAGGGGAAAGGGAGGCGTCAAAATACTTCTTTGCCAAACTTCACTTTGTTTGCATGAATATTCACCTGTTTGATGCCACTGTTTGCCCCTGCTACTGCAGTGCAAACCTCCCCCATCATTACCCTTCTTCCTCCTTCCGGCACATGAGTGATTCCAGCCAATCAAGAACCACCATGCCATGAACGGGATGATGTCACTGCTCTAAGCAGCTATTAGTGAGGACACCAACGAGGGCCAATGAAATCACCCGAGATGTAATGTAAATGAACAAAAAATAGTAAGCAAAAAACAAAACAAAACACAGTAGTAGTTTTGGCTTGACCGATTGCACCGAAGAGGTGCCGAGTATAATGTAGTATATAATTTTGGTGTATAAAAATATATATATAATTTTTTTTTAACTATGGCAATAAAACTGAGCCCAGTGCAGTGACTGTGGACGTCCATTCACTCAGAAGCAGAGCTGCAAAAGGAAGCATTTTCTCACCCCTCACCATCACTGCCTGGCACGAGACTCTCGCTGTAAGGCAGTTGCCACAGCCTTCTAAATTTCCCAAGATGAAACACACTGCAGGCTTTTCAGGCTCAAAGCAAACAAACATGGCAAAGCACAGAAAAGGTATCAAGAAGCTGTCAAGACCAGCAGCCTGGGAGCACTGGGAACATCAGAGAATGACAGCCAGAAGCCGGGAGCTCGGGAGCAGGGAGTGCAGTTACCAAGTCGAGCCGAGGCAAGGCTGCACCAAGCCTCTCGCAGTCAGTTTGACTGGATGGAAAAAACCGGCCGGGGAAAGAGGATGCACGCCGTCGGATTTGCAGACAAACGTGCTTTTGATGGGGCTTCTCTGTGCCGCGGACGGCTTGAATGCAGCCAGCCCACGTCGCTTGCCCCTTTTCCGGAGCCGTTACCAGATGGATTCCGTGGGCAGAGAAGCACAGTGGGGAGGCAGGATTAAAGGAGCTCTCTCCAACGCACAAAGTAGACCTCTCAAGAAAGGAGGCAGGAAGCCAAAACAACCCACCACCAGAGCCCCTTGTACCCAATTCCGTCAGTACCGGTTCAGATCCTGGCATCCGCAGACATGATTGCTGGGAACAGCAGCTGAAGAACCCAGGCCTGACAGACCGAGGCACGTGCAGCAGGATGGTGGCGGCCCATTTTTTTCCCTGTTCCCAACTCGAAGTTTTTGCACAGGACTTCATGTGAGGCAGGGCTCAGCTCCGGAGCCCATTTTCAGGGCCAGGATCTCACTACAGAACACATGGCAGCCGTCAAGCACGTGTCTCACCATCGCCACTTGCACAGACACATCGCTTCTCCACCGACTCCAGGCATTTACAGACTGCCCTTCAAAAGGCGTAAATGACTCTCAGGGTGGTTACACAAGAGTTCAGAAGTCAAAATCGAAAAACACCACCGCACAAAAGAAGGGAGGACAGCAAATAAAACTAGCCACGGCAGCTTTAAAGAGTTATAAGGCCTGAAAAAACCCTAAAAGGCGTTCGCCGAGTGCCCAAATGACACCAGGTAAGTCTTCAGGGGGAGAACACTCCACAGACTGGGTGCCACATTCAAAGCAGTCCTGATCTCCTCAGCCACCATTCACCTTCCTTCAAATGACAGGGACCCCTGGGCAAGAGCCTTCAACAATAAGTCCAGGCAGGCCGGAAGGGGGGGGCCAAAAGATGGGCCATCACTTCTATCACACTTTTACACCAAGAAGCCTCAACTCAAGACAGGGTTCAGTCTCAACTCTTTTTCCCTCCTTAAATCCCATGGGTTGGCCCTGGAACATATGAAACTGTAAAGAGTGTTTCTGAGCACATACTGAGTGCATTTCCCCCCACCACAGCAAACCCCCAAACACATCTGGAAATGGGAGGCAAGGCTTTCAAGAAAGAGGACCCCCCCCCTTCTGATGAAGACTCAGCCCCAGCACCTCTGCTTCTAGAAACTTAGCTGCCATTTTTTTCTTCCTCTCCTAAACATCAGAGTTGGAGACAAGGCAATGTTTCCAGGTTTTCAAACATACCTTCCCACCCACCAGGAGTGCTGTTGGAGGGAGGGGGTGGTGGAAGGGAGCTGCTACCAGGGCCTTGTTCCCACACCCTAATGGAGAAGTAGTGGGTGGAAAATGCTGAAACACAATCAGGCATTCTCCTCTCGTTTCAAAGGCAACAGCCCATCATGGGTGCACATCACGAGCTCATACATTCCGGCAAAGATTAAAGGGGGGAAAATGATTTGCTTCTCAACCTCCGGTGTAAAGATTCTGTTAACTTTTAATGCTTCCCTTTTTTTAAAAAAAAATTGTATACAGCTTGATGCCAAATGGTATTTGATGCCTAAAGCGGGCGCTGTACACAGAATAAATGAAAGCTTCTCTCGCAGGCAGGTCCATTAGCTAGGACAGCAGCACAGTGGGTTGGGGAGGTGGAGAGGGAGAGAGACAGGCAGTATGATGGAGGGACAACAGGAACCGCGCTGCCATCATATCACTACAGTCTAGAGAACTACTTAATAAAAATAAATGGTGAAGATTAAATATATTTAGGTGACGGAGCAATTAGACTGGTCAATGGTCCAGCACGGACATTAATGCTGGCTCCCTGCAAAGTATGATTTACAAATCAGTAGCCAGCTAATGAATGCACACTCCTTCCTCCTCTCTCCGCTCCGTCCCCAGCATCAGCCATGTGGCTCCTCACCATTATGTGCCAACGCTAACTATGGTTAATGCTAATCAGGGTTCCAAGCCTGGAAACCAGGAGTGGAACAGAGCTGGCAAACCACAGCTATGGGAGAAGCTGGCTTGCACTGGTACGTATGTGTCCCTGATACCATGGTAACAAGAGGAAGGAAGGCAGGAGGAAGAGGGGGGAGTGCTTACCACTGCTCCCATGGTCTGCAGCAGTCAATAGTCCAATTAATGGTGTGAAGGCAGATGCAGAATTCCTCCAGTGGGTCTTGCTTTTCAGAAACAAATCTAGTCATTCAGGCTAATCATGTTGGGACAGCCCTATGGGGACTGTACATCAGACTACAAGTGGGAGTCTGACATGAATCAAACAGAACCCAACAACATTTGAGGTGGGGGGGTTAAGCAACAAACCACGTTCCTGGCGCACAACAAAACGCTTGCACGACTGCCTCCCTGCATCAAGACAGAACTTGCACAAACAGTCACGTGTGAATAAACCCGGTTTGGCTTAACCATCAGAGAGTGCAGAAGGGGAGACTGGAAGTACAGTACACTGCTGAAGCATCTACACTGGCTTCTCATAGCCTCGCGGGCATAAATCAAGTTGCTATACATCCCACAGTGCCTACCGGTCTTGGAAAGTCACCTCGCCTGCCCTGCTTCTTCATGGTTCCCAAAGTCAGAACACCTTTCTAAAACCCCTGCTAACTGAGCAAGAGGCAGGTCCAACCTACACTGTCAGCAGCCTCACATGATGATGTGCCCGCTGCTGGAATGTGCCATTTCAAATAGAGTCAGAGTTGGAAGCATCTTCAGCAGGTGCCTGTCGAGCCTCTGCTTGAAGATCTCCAGTGAAGGAGAATCCACCACCTCCCAACGTTTGAGCAAGAGAGCCAGTGAGGTGTTGTGGCCGGAGGGTTGAACTTTAGAAAAGGAGATCAGCATTCAGATACCTGCAAAGTGGCACTCTTAGCCTCACCTACATCATAGGGTACATCCACATAATATTCATCGAGTCCAATAGAGGAAAAGTGGGATGTAAACGTGAACAATAGTACCACAATAGTTTTCCCCACACATTTAAACAAACCACAATTCCACACATGCAAAACTACACAGTCTAGCAGACAAGTTCTAACCCAGCTTGTCTCGAATGTGCCAATTCTGAATGCACAGAGCCTTTAAGTGGGGAAAATGCCAATATTCAGTCCCTCACCTGCAGTCTGAAGAATGTCCTGCATGAAGCTAAAATGCATACTGTGGCCCCTCATGCAAATTATAGTTTCTCCATGACAAGGATACCAGGCGAGGACAGACAGTTCAACATGGCTCATCAATGCTGCCACCTACAGGCTACACACCAAATTTGCAGGTGGAACACACACACACACACACACACACACACACACACACACAAGACATAGAAAGAAGCAATTTCATTTTGGTCTGCCAAATATAGATGTTTTCATGCCTTGATGTGTGTTTCTCAGAAGCACCCGGCAAGACTATCAGTCTGATCCACACTGCCTCTTCTGTTTGTAAGATTTGTTTATGCTTTTCTTATGCAGAAATTCTAAATCAACCTCTCCTCTCACCCCCAAAAGCATGTAACAAGACCTGAAATACACTATAAACCACAACACATAATACCAGGGTGTTCTCGTGTTCGCGCCCCTCTCTCTCTCTCTCTCTCTCTCTCTCACACACACACACACACACACACACACACACACACACACACACAGTATTTTGCTCCTACCTTTTCGTATTACATTTTTATTCTGCCCTTCCTGCACACAGCTCAGGGCAACACACATGGTCCAACCCAATTTCATCCTAACAACCTTGCAAGGTAGGATAGGCTGAGGTATGCGACAGGCCTGTGATCACCCAGTGAGCTTCATGAATGAGTGGGAACTTTAACCCAGCTCTCCTTGATCCAAGTCCAACAAGCTAACCAATACATAACACAGTCTCTCATTTTCCACCCACCCCTGGTAGTGGGTGGGGAAAAAAATTAAAAATTTGAAAACATTAAAATCGAAAGAATTAATATTGCTTTTCTAGTTGAGTTCTTGGGGGGGGGAATCAATGCTTACCAGTGGAGAGGGAGGAGTCCAAGAAGCGACCCCATTTGCCTTCCCTCCAGGTGCTCCACCACTGACCAATGGCCCTATCCTTAGGCACAGTCCAGCTCAGGTGATCCATAAACGAAAAGAGATTTTAAATTCTGAGCACGAGTCAACTTAGCTGCATCAGAACCCGGCAGAAATCAGATGCACATCCAAATATGCACGAAGTGCACATGTCTTTTCGCAATGCATTGTTTTCAGTGGATCACATCCAAAGATGTGCGTTTCGCTGCAAAGCAACGCAAACAGACTCCTATGCTCAGAGACACATTCCATTTATGGCAACTCCTGGTACAAGAAGCGTCGCCTGATATGGGGCGGGGGGCGGTGGGCCCCAGGGCGTAGGGCTCTGGGGGTGGGGCGGGGCTCCTTAGGTTTCGGGGGGGGTTCGTATTTTTCTCGGGTTTTTTTACTGTTTTCGGGGGGGGGGTTAAGTGTTAACGGGG
Source organism: Plestiodon gilberti rubricaudatus (assembly GCA_026170595.1). Classification (NCBI taxonomy): domain Eukaryota; kingdom Metazoa; phylum Chordata; class Lepidosauria; order Squamata; family Scincidae; genus Plestiodon; species Plestiodon gilberti. Next base: position 122,713,152 of record JANXHW010000002.1, read on the forward strand.
CATGTGTTAGTGTATGTGTGCTTTTCCCCCCACTTATCTTGAATATGGGACTGGCTGGTACAACCGAGATTCATGCTTGAAAACCTGTTACCACATGCGGATTTCCTTAGTTGCATCAAAGAGTGCCTGGCTCCATAGATCAAGCTTTTATGGTGCTGGGGAGGGGGGGGGGGGACAACCATTGCACTCTCTCTGTTCAGCTTCCTTCAGCCCAACTCCAGCAACTAAGTGCTATTGCCTGTGCACTATGTTGACTACTGCCAACATTTCAGGGCCACATGAGAGCACTGTACATGTTCTCAGTCTATGTCCCTGTCACTTCAAGGGGGATGGATTTTCCTGTATCCTGGGGGGTGGGTTCCCATGAGTACCACACAGGATTCCTGGACACTCCCCCTGCCCCAAGCCCAGTGGCGACACATGGGGCACCCTCTTTACCAAGAGTAGCAGCAACGCATACATGTCAAGCCCCAACATTTCATCACACTCTGGCATGACCAAGAAATGGAATTCAGGGTGAGGCTATTCAGATTGGATCCATCCGCAGAGCAAACGTTGTGACAGATGGAAGGTGGCCGTTTGCACAGTGTGTCCAGACTCCAATGCTTAGGCTTTCATAAAAGAGTTATCCCTAGCAGCACGGGAAGGTAACAGGTCTGAGCAAAAGCTTCAAGGCAGGGTCACTTCAAACATGACAACATTCCTATACTGAAAGCAGTTCTGTGTACGAAGCAATATGTGGCCCATGTGAGCTGGGCACATGATGATGGCATGTATGCGTGTGTGTGTTTCGTAGCAGACAAACCTTACAGCACTGGCTGTTAGGATAATTGGCTATTTTTGCTACAGCAGACTACGATACACTAAGTCCCCAACATACATTCCAGTTCTGTTCAGGGGATCTGTCTGGAAATTGGAAAATACGTACCTTGAAATAACCAGCTTTTGCCAGTCCAGCACAATTGCACCTGTGCGACAGCACCACAAAGGACATACTGCACCTGCAAGAAAGCACTGACGCAGCCATCTGTGACTCGTACATCTGTAGTCAGGGAGCCAGTGCTGTTACGTTACAGACTAGAGACCTTTATCGTGGCATAAATTATTGTGGACTAGAACCCACTTTATCAAATGCATATGCATGAAATGAAAACAGGAGCCAGACTGTGCCCACAAGCTTAAATAAAGTGCCATCCAAACAACATACACTAATTTGAACCCAGAGCCAACTCACTGCTCGCCTACACATGTTCGTACCAAGGAATACTGTACAGTTGTGGGTAATGCTTGTGAGTTACAGGCCATTCCGTCAGGACAGAAACAGTCATGGCCTTCAGGCAGCCTGGGGCAAGCCTCTCTCTAACCATAAGTTCCTAATTTGAGATATAATCATGGTCTATCCCCCTGGATTTTTGTAGGTGTCAAGATGTATGAAAGTGGAAAAAGAACGCTACCTGCCCTGAATTTAGAACTGCCCAGCCTACAGTTCTGAAAAAGAAAAGAAAAAAGGAGCAATCAGTTTCCCCCCTTCTTTTCCTGGCAACAGGAAAAAAAAGAAAAGGATGGGGGGGAGGTTTTCTCTGTTTCGCTCTATTTAATAGGTAAAGGAGCCTGTAATGATGTTGGTAAGCTTTTGGGGAGAGCCTTATTCCCCACACTCTTGTAAGGCAGCTATCATCTCAAGCCATTTGCTGAGGAGTAAGTTCCAGGGACTTTTAACATGCATATTCAGGAGTGAGCCGGCTTGGTTCGTGGATCAAAGCTAGGAGGCTCAGTGTCAAGGTACAAATAGTTATTGTTACTACTATCAGGGTGAAATCTCAGAAGTCTGCCAAGTCCTCCAGACAGCTTTGCCAATAGTCTGCTGGACCAACCAACACATTTCACTTGCAGCCGTATAGTTTCATAATCTCAGCCATTATGGCTGGGAGCCAGATATAGCAGCAACTCCCATGGAAGGAGTCAAGGAAGAGCCAGAACTGTAATTTCCAACACCATTCATAGCACTTATTCATTAAGTGAACCTTGTTCAGCTGGAGTGCTGATAAGAGTCCAAAATGCCAGAGTCGGCGGTCATTCTTTAAGGCGGCACAAAACCTTGCTGACGTTGCTGCAACAACCTTAACAACAGTTACCCATTGGGAATTTGTCACTATGCACTTCATGCATTTGATGGAATTGACTCTAGCCCAGAAACATTTGTGCCACAATAAATATGTTAAAAATGCTTCAGGCATAGCACCAAACTACCATTTGCCAGGGTGTCTCAATCAGTAACATCCAACAAACCATGGTTTGCAAATGACTGCTAAACCAGGATCCAAAACCACAATCCAAAACCACAAAACCTCTGCAGAGCTGGTCTGGCCCACAAACCAAGCCCTGACCATATCCCGAGATCTTTTACAATTACAGTCAACACTACTCAACAACGCAGTAGAGCATACTTCCAAAACAGCATGGTTCAGTGGGTGGGCTGAGGACTCAAATACCTGAGTCAATCATTCTATTGAATTAAGAGATGGCTTTGGCCAAACCACTCTCAGCTTCAGTTCCCCATATGCAAATCGGGAATTTCAGTCCCATACCCCATCAGACTCTGGTGTGACCAACAAGCAGCACTTGTAGGAAGACAATACACTGATAGGCTGGCTGTAATTTGGGACAGCATTCAGGATCATGGTCCCACCCCAATATGTAAGCAAACAGCTGCCCCCTACCCTTACCACTGAATGGCCTGATCACCATCAGGAACAAAGAAAAAGAACCCTACCCTAGCTCAAAAGACTGTATTCAAAAGAACTCCCTGCTAAGCTAACACATGGAAAATATATTAACAACTCCTACAATATGAAAGCAATCAACACATCGATAAGTCCAATGTTATCTTAAAGCCAACAGCTTTACAGCAATCTTGTCACTAAAGACACACACACACACACACACACACACACACACACACACACACACACACACACACACACACACACACGTCCAATCAATCACCAGCAGGTCACCAATTTTAAAAAAAGTTCACAGTAGAGGTAATATCGAATGTTGTAAGTTTTATATACCAAACAAATATTTTTAGATATTATCCTATCTTGGTACACCAACAGGTACACGGTAGGACAGACGCAATGCATTCCTCGAAGCATAGAATCCTAGAAGCCCCACTAGAAGCATTGCACTGTTTTCCAAGAGGATTCCGTGGCACTCCGTGGCTCCCCTGGCTGGGGGGAGCCGCGCCTTCCCGTTTGGGAACCACTGCACTACACCATCCTGGCTCTCCAGAGCCTGGTGGAGGAAACAACATGGTGAGGGAGCCAGATCACTGCATTCCGAGGATCAGTGCACAGCTATCTCACTCCTTCATCCACACAGGCTCTTTACATGGAGCAGGAAATGTGGAGCACGTTGGGAGCAATCCCAGCATGCCCCATACCTTTCCTGCTTGGATTACAGAGCCCACACAGAGGAAGGAGCAGATAAGGAACTCTATCCACAGTGGCAAAGGGGGGCAGAGGTGGTGTGCATCTGTTTCCCTCTGCTTCATTCCCCCCCCCCCTCTTCTGCCACGTAATGCAAATGGCATCGTTCGCTTCATGTTTGGGCCAGATTTGTAAGAGAACCATGCTAGCATTCAATGTCAGGGAGATCTAATTTGATTCTTCTCATGTGATCCCGTGACACCAACTTCTCCAATTCCCTTGGAAGCTCAGCTCACTCAGAGAACCCTCTTCTTCTTCGTGCAATCCCATGCCAAGTTAACATGTGCAATAAATCCCAGAATGGCCTGGGACCAATCATAGGGGACTTCCTTGGTCAGTCATCAGACAGCTTGTAGAGAGGGAGGGCAAGGGGGAAAGTCCTGCAATGTTTTACTACAATTTGTTGCTGCTTTTCCAGATTTTTAATTATTCCAAAGCTGCCTGAAGTACGATAACCACAAACTATTCAAATCAGAGAAACAAACATGAAAAGCATAATAGCAAATGTTAAAAATACAAAGAATTAGCCGCAGTCAGTTCAGCAGAAAGCAGCTCAGGCTCAATTATTTAAATAGTGCCGTGGGCTAAGCAAAAAAGAATGTCTTACTTTGCCTCCTAAATGCAGAGAGAGAAGAACACTCAGACCCCCCCCCCCCGCTGCTCCCCCCCCCCAGTTCTGGTCTTCACACCCCTAATGCTGCAGCATGAGATTGCCCCAAGGAGAACTTGGCTCCCACAACCATATAGCTGCATCACTGCCTGTCCAGAGCATTTTGGCCAGAGGCAGGAACTGGTTTATTTGAGACATCACTTTGCCAACCTGTACAACACACCTTTCTTTCATCGCATTGTCAAAGCACAATAGGAAACCCCGTGCAACCCATTTACAAGCAGCAAGTGGAATGTATGTACACCCCACAAGCAGTGATCCCTTCTGAAGACAGTTCTCAACTATGGAAGGAAAAAAACCAAACAATTCCACGGGTTTCAAATCCTAAAATATCCCCAGCCACTGCTCTCCTCTGTCTCTGTGCTTTGTGCTATGCAGCAGGGACATGGATCAAGTCTCCAACTCCAAGTCTCTGGGTCAAGTCCCAAGTCTCTGGGTCCAAGTCACAAGTCAAGTCCCAAGTCTTTGCCCCCAAGTCCCGTGTCTTTGGTTGCGAGTCCCTATCTATTTAATGGGGAAAACGGGTTTAAACCTGAATAAAATTGGACTTGTTGTAAAAGGCTCCAAGTCTCGAGTCGAGACTTTCAAGTCTTTTACAATCGCCGAGTCACTGACGCGACCTGAGTCCGACTCAAGTTTGAGTCATTAGACTCAAGACTACATCACTGCTATGCAGCCCCTTGTTCACCAATGGCCTCCTCGACTCAGTTTTTCAAACGCACTTTGCCAAATCCCTTCTGAAAGCCCCAAATCTGTGCCTGCCAATCCTAAATGCACCAACTCGTCCCCTATTACCTGACTAACCACACTGCTTCAGAGCAGAACTGCATGTTGCACCAACAAGTCCAGGATTCCTAAACACACATCAACCCACTAACACAGCAAATGCAGGCCATTGCTCAACACCGACCCCATACCCCAATTCTCTCTTATGGTCAGGTTTCTTCCAGTTTTGGAGCCCAGAGGAGGAAGGAGAAAAATAGAGAAAGGATTTTTATGGAAAAAAATAACTGGGGGAGGGATGGGTTAAGCATCCCTTCTCTGCCCATGAGTTCTTCCTTGAAAATGCCACCATCCCCCACCCCCACTCACCCCACATTAACATTGTGAAGGAAATACAGAGCTGGGAACCTCCCGTTTTCCTCCCAATGTACAGTTCCATCCTCATGGACAATCTCTGGCCTTCACCCCATATCTCATCATTATGGGCAGAGGCCATATGTATCCTGCTACTTTCCTATCCCATACAGCACTGAGCACATCTGCCAGAATCTGGCACTCAGGATGTAGCGATGGCAGTCCGGATTGGCTGCTGCTTCAGTGCCGTTTTTTACTGCTTCATCCAAGTAACAGTGACATCATCACATAGGCAAATCTCATTGGCTGCACAACGTCACCATTACTCAGAAGGGAGCCGCTGATTTTTAAGACCAAAAAATGGCTTCAACAAAGCAGCCTGTAAAGATAGATATGAGCAAAGCAGCACACAAACAACAAACATAGGTAGGTTTATCAAGAAAGATGATGATAATAAATAATAATAATAATAATAATAATAATAATAATAATAATAAACCAGATACAATCCCAAGTAGAGAGAAGTACTGCACTGGACACCAGATGAAACAAGAAATCATAACTGCCTTACAGAACGTATACAGTGCACAAGCCAGGCAGAGAATTTCATAGGCTATCACAGAAGACACTCCTCCTCAGAGCCATAATCAAACTAACTTTCAAAATGGAGGGGGGTTGGGGAGATGGACATGGACCTGGGTCTCACCAGCAAAGGCTTCAGGAATCATAAGCAGAAAAAGGTTTCCTCGCATTCTCTGGACCCAGGCCGTGCAGGGCAATAATTCCCACACTGTGTGCCGTTCGATAATTACTGGTGTGCCACAGGAAATGCTCACGCAAGTCCCAAATCACCATCCAGAGGAGGCTGCCCATTGCAACTCTGTATGATTGGCGGTTCTAGCTTCATGCCCTTCCAATCAGCCTTCACTGGGGTCAGCATGTCATTCTGCACCATCTCTGCATCCAATGTGACTGGCTCATTCAATCGCTCCTGAGGCCAAGACGCAAGAGAATAACCCGTCTCAAAAGAGGCTGCCCATTCTGTCTCCACATGAATTTCTGATCTGGTGTTCCTCCTGATGCAAGATCAAGCCAGAGGGCAGCCCTGGGGCTGGGAACTTTCAGTGCTGGGCAAGTGAAAGATGTGGCAGAGTTGAGGCTCTTGTCTTTTCCTGGACTTGCATATTTTTCACAGAGCCACCTTAGCTCACTTCAATCAAATTTTTCTTAGAATTAGAAGGGGCCTTCAAAGTCGTCTAGTCCAACGCCCTGCTTGAAGCAGGAAAATCCTCCCTTAGAGCATCTCCAAAAGATGCCTGTTCAGCCTCTGCCTGACTGGTTTCATCCCACAAGAGAGGACAAGAAAGTCAGAGATGTTTCATTCCCAGCCAAGAGGCACAATGTCAGGGAGGAAGTCTGGTGGCAATAGATGCCAAAAGCTGCCCCTTCCTTGAGACTGCAGTATGGGAAAACTGCTGAAGAAACACTAAAGCTAAAAGAGACTGAGGTCCAGGATAAAAGCTGTATCAGACCGCACGTGTCTCGCTTTGTGGCATCCCGGAGTAGATTCTGATTGGCCCGAGGCATTGCTCTGCGTCCCGCCCCCACAACACCGAACGTGGCCTCTCATTGGCCGAAGGTCGTTCTGGTGCGTTCCAAATTGAATAAATTGAGCTTCGGCCAATGAGAGGCTGCGTTTGGCATTGTGGGGGAGGGACGCGGAGCAATGCCTCGGGCCAATCAGAATCTACTCCGGGACGCGACGAAGCAAGACGCCTGCAGTGTGAGGCCGGCTTAAACGTGACACAGTCAACACCTACAGAATTTGCCTGTGCAAACGTTCCACGTGGCTCCCATCTCAACTAAACGTGCAGACACATGCCAACCCACCTGCATGCATTGTTAGCGGAGCCGCAATCTATGACCCACCCAGGCAGGCACAAGGCTGACATGCCAGCAGCAGCGCATGCTTATGATGAGTCGCACCAATGGCACATGCATCAAACCAGATGGACAGCCACAGAAGTCTCGTGGAGGTAAAAGCTGGACTCGTTGCCTGCGTCACATTGAAAATTAGGTTTCAGAATCAGAGATGTTTACTTTGCTGATAGGGTCTGTCCATACGGTACTGCAGAGCTGGGAAAGATGCAGAAAAGGTCAGGCAAAACGATTAGGGGCTTGGAGCACTGTCCCTTAGATTAAAACATCTGGAACTATAGCTTAAATACACACACACTATGAGCAAGACAACAAAATGATGCAGAAAGTGGTCAGAGATTGGGGGGGGGGGGCTCACTAAACTAGAATCCAGTGTCCCTCAATGAAGCCAATTAGCTGCAGATGCAGAACAGGCAAAAGCAAGACCAACTTCACACAATGCATCATGAATTTGTGGAATACACGCCACAAGATGTGTCAATGGCTTCAGGCTTAGATGCCTTTTTAAAACAGGGATTAGGCGAATGAATGGAAGAGAAGGGGAACAGTGGCGATCGACCAGGATATCTAAATGGAACCCCAGGTTCAGAGGCAGTCTATACCAGAACCCACTGCACAGACCCAAGGCCTTTGTGCTCCGTTTGTGGGCTCCCTGGAAGCATCAGGCTACAGCCACTGCTCAGAACAGGATGCTGGACCATCAGTTCAATTCAGAAGAACTCTTATGGTATTTGTACTATCCAAGTGGCTTCACAGTAAAGATCATACTCTTTATGCAGTAAAGATCATCATTATTTGGGTCAAAGAAATGAAACAATGCAACTTCCCAATTCTGGACCACAAGCCATGTATTTGAATATATACACGTTCTGCTGTGGGGGAGAAGAGAAAGACTGAAATGCAGGGAACAGGACTTTCCAGTACACAGCAGCCACAAACTGCACACTCTGCGCAAATACACACACACACACACACACACACACACACACACACCATAGCAACCCCAAAATAACAGCAAATTGAGACTTGCCACTCTCCAAAGTGGTTACAAGTTTCCTTCCTTCCATGTCTGTATCACCAGTTATTAGAAATAGGACTTGAGCCTGACAGTTGTTCAGCTGCCACTGGGGAACAAGCCGAGGGGAACGAGTTAAGAAAATTAAAGGCAGTAGGTGCAACGCTATTTCAAATCCTGTGCAACTGGGATGTAGCAACTGCCTCGGCCAATGCACAGTATTTTGACTGTTGCACAACGCATGAGAATATGCAGAGAATATGCACGCACACACACACACACACACACACACACACACACACACACACACACTTACTTCCCATTCACGCAAAAGAAAAGCCATCAATACAGTTCTGAGCCAGAAGTATTCAGGCCATTCTTAGCCAACCATCACCCTCGCCCCTCTACCCACCTCAGCATTATCCAAGAACTGGCCAAAGGGGATTTTATTTTTGCTTCCCAGATCAGTTTTCTGAAGGAGGGTTTTCAAAACACTGAGACAAAAAGGAGAACAGCACCAAGTAGAAACTGGAAAGACAGGCAGCAACCCCACTAAAAGGTGCTGAAAATCTTGTTTTATAACACATTCTAGGTCTCATTATTGCACCTGATGCCTTTCAGGTAAATGCTCCGACGTCTTCTGGTTTTCTATGTGCAAACATCATTCTGTCCTGAAAGGAAAAACACGAATGTGCTGCAGCAGTTTGAGTGCTGGACTTGTTGCCAGTATGGCACAGCGGTTAGAGTGCAAGACTTGGACCACAGGGATCCACGTTCGAATCCCTGCTCAGCCATGAAGCTCATTGGATGACATGAACCTCCTTCTGAGACTCCCTCTCAACCTCACAAGGCTGTTGTCAGGATAAAATGGGACAGGAGAAGCCACTTACACTGCCCCCGAGCTCCTTGGAAGAAGAGAGGATGATAAATGCGATGAAATAAATCACTTTCTGAGCACCTTTCTGAGTGCCTCCCGTCTCCACTAAACCTTCAACCCCTTTTTAACCATATACACCACTCGGCGAGGGCAACCCATATTTTCTGTGCAAACTTCCTTGGGGCTTCTCCCCATCTCAAACACCTAGCCCTACCACACAATCCGCATCTCATTTCAGAAGTCCATCTCTCCCAGAAGAAATCTGACCAGCTGAGGTTCCAGTTCTGCACGCTTCCTGGCCTCTTCGTATCTCGCCACACCACACTTGTTTGCAATTGTCATTGCCTGTATAACCCAGTAGGCATGGGAGAGTGCTCAGTTCAAACAACAGTCCCACTGCAGGCTGGGGTGGCTCCACACTTTATGGGGCAGACATGACAGCTGTGGGTCCACCAGTGTTTTTCCACAGCAAACAAATAAAAGGACAGAGACGACACTCATCTCTTTAAACATCTATGCGCAATCCAAGCTGGAGATACAAGAATCGAAAGATGCCAGTACGTCATCGCTGCAGTAAACATGGACATAATTTGAGCGCCTCTGCAGCAATTGTAGCCTGGTGCTCGTTGAGGTGGTAAGCCTGTGGCCAAGGTGTACAAACATGAGATATAGAGCAGTCTCCTCTGATAGTATTTGCTTTTTTAGTTTGCTCTCTCCCCCCCCCCCAAGTTTTCCACCCAAAGGAAAAAGGATACAGGGTCCATGCATCTTTTCCCCTGTAGGGAAAAAAAAACAACTGGAGAGGATATGGAGAAAACAGCCTATGTCAAAAAGTTTAAACACCCTCTCCTCCTGCACCACTGTGCTGATCAAATTCAGAGCCCTCCCCTCCAATGGCAGAGTAAATTTTTTTAAAAGTCAAGAGACCCTCCACGTATCTCCCAAGAGATGTCTAATGTGGCCTTCAGACTGCAGGTGAGAGCTCCTCCCCCCCCCCAAAAAAAACACCTCACCACCGCATGCATTCTTGCACACAGAAAACTAGCACATCAGGGAGACACATAGGCTGAAATCTTTCTCTGCAATACCCTAGTTTTCTACATAGGAGAATATCTCTGCGTGTGTGAGGGAGTCCCCACCTGCAGTCTGAAATGGGACAGTCCAGACACAGGTTTGCCACCTCAGTGAGAACTAGGATGCATAAAGTATGACTAGGTTCCGCGCATTACGCAACAGCAAACCTAAGTCTGCCACTGAACGCACGCATGATAGGAAGCTGTACCCAGCTCTCTGAGAGGCATCACATCACTCTATACTACATGTGGCTTGTCACGTTCCCACTTAACATTTTTAGCTGTACACCTGAATACCTAGTGTTTGAAAAACTCCTGAGTAGCCTCTCGACCTCAGTTCTCCAGCTCCAACAGCAACCTATTCCACCAGAGTTACTCAGAGGATAAACGAGGCACTGTTACCTGACTTGGGAACAAAAGGCTCTGGGTGACAAAATATTAGAGATTTTTCCCATCCTATCATGGGTTGCACATATAGCTGTAACTATCGAAGAAGGCAAGAGAAACCAAGAAAAAGCTTACCCATTGGCCTCCCAAGTTTGTTTCATAGGTGAGCAGAGCACTTTGAACTTGGGCGTCCCTCATCAAAATTATTAACATCAATATCATCCAAGGAGCTCAGGGAAGCATACATGTTTTCCCTAGCCCTATTTTAGCCCAAAAACAACCCTGCAAGGAAGGTAATAACGACTCGAGTGGCCCAAAGTCACCCAGAGAGCTTCATGGCTGAATGGGGGGGGGGGAATCAGAACCCGGGGCAGTCCTAGTCCAGTGGTCTAAACACTACACCACCACACTGTCTAAAACCCCAACAGTATCCATCCACTCCACCCTACCAACCTATCACACAGGGAGCTTTTTAAGCAGAACAAGCTTTTGCAGCTTCCAGTGCCTTCCAACAGGGCTGCATTATAACCACTCCACAAGGGTTCTTCCCCCCTCCTCCTCTTAAACACTCTTGATTAATTATGCCCAGACTTGTTGACAGATGAACAAGCTCATCCCATTGAGTCCTTTGCAGGTGTTGGGTACTTGCTGCTAGGTGTTAATCTGAGCTGTGGTTGTTGAAACCTAGCTCTGACATAACACACTGCATCCGTGGGATGGCTCTCGGAGCAATTCCTGCAGAACTCATGTGCAAAATATCTCATGGGGCTCTCACACCAGATTCCTAGAGAGCTGGGTTTCTCACAGTAACCAGAGAACAAATTGAAAGGATGGGTCAACTATCTGATCTGTGAGCTCACATATGCTACTATTAATTCACGCAACTCCTCCGTGTGCAGCACACATCAGGCAAGATTACATTAGTGAACTGGGGTGGGGGGGGAGCACTATGGTATGAAGGTGTGACTCCTTCATGGGGGGTGAGAACTTAAATGATGGTCTAGCAGCACCCAATTTTGAAAAGGCTCAAAAAATAGTTGAATGGACATATGCACGAGAACTTCCAGAGACACGCGACACAGCAACAAGTCTTAAGCCATTTCACACTATTCCTTCATCCCTTTGAAAAGAAAAAAAGACTCTTTCAGAACATAACCCACCCCCAACAAGGGTGTATTCCAAAAGAGCCCCCACGACCTTCAGATGGCAAGGAAATAAGAGGCAAGGGTTCAGCCAGAAATTGAGACCCTGCATCCAAACTTATCAGACTATAGTCCGCTCCCTACCAACAAAAATATTTGACAGACAGACTGAATCTTTATTATGGTCACAGACCAGCATCAGCAACATTTGCATGCAATGCTTGACAAGTCAAAGGAATGTCAATTTTAGAAATCATAAAGATGCTTCTCAGTCACAGGTCTCTTGGATGATAATCCTACACATGTTACACAGAAGTTAGCCCTGCTGAATCCAATGGGATTTCCTCCAGGATTGCAGCCATAACACATTCTCCACTTCCGACCACACAGGGCTGTGTGCTGCCACTTCATACTTTCGGAGCTCTCAAAGTGCTTCACGTATATTATCTTGCCCCAATCCCTACAACCATCCTGCAAGGTTGGTCAGTATTATCATCTCCTTGTTATGGAGTGTGTGTGTGGGGGGGGGGGGGTTAGGCTATGAAAATGGGGGCTCAGCCAAGGCCACCTCATAAATTGGGGAGATGTGTGAACCACAGATTCTCTCATTCATGGCTCAGTTTCTTAACCACTTTGTACACAAAAGGGGACACGATCCCCCCCAAAAAGGGACGCCCCCCCTTACACAGTTAAGCAACATTCCATGCCTTTCTTACAATATTACTTCCCATGCTTTGGATTATTAAGCACTAAGCCGCATGAATAGTGGGGCTGAGAACTGCTGCCCAGAAGCATCCCAAGTTTCTAGACCCCATGAGATGCAAGGTGGACAACAGCAACAAACAACAAATCTTTAAAACGCATGTTCCCTCCATGAGCATACAAATTACTTTGTCTCACGCTAACCCCACTAAAAGATCAACAAGCACCACTGGTGGCGGGAAAGGGGGGGTTATACCATGTTAACTTGAGACTGTTCATCAAAATGCTATTAATTGCTGCGGCAAAAAATTACCCTCCTAGTGGTGAAGGCTGGCAGTACCCAATGACAGCAACACACAGAATTTAGCAGCATAAAACTTGCCTGGGCACACAAAAAGCTTCATCAGATTGGGGGGGGGGGAGAGAGAGAAGAGAAACTGGACCCAGCCAGCCACTGAGACACACAACCCTGATCAGAGTCTAGAAAGCACAATGGGGGCAGAGGAGAAAACCGTGTCATCCACCCAGCCATGAACTCTCTCCCCCCCACCACCACCTTACACCAGCACAATGCTTCGTGGTCAGAGGTATTCTCCTCCCCACCCCCAGCCCATAGTTGACTGGTAGAGATTGGAGCGGGAGTCCTGGAGCACAGGAAGCCCCCCAGACAAGACAGCTGGAAAGGGTGTTGGGATGAGGAGGAGAAGTGTGCAGGCCCATGAATGAGGGGCCGCGCCACAGATAGGTTTACTCACAGTGCCCGGAGCTTGACCCACATCTTCTTACTGGGGGCAGACTTGAGCTCCAAGGGGGAGGGGCAGCCCTCGGGGGACTCCAGCAGCTCGAGGTGGGGGACATCCATCGCGGGTTCTTTTGTGCCAGGCGGGGCTAAGAAAGAGAAAGACAATGAGCCCCAAGATAGATAGGAGGCACCTGCCGCCTGCCCTCCTCCACTCACCCCCCCCGTGCAGCTCCTTCTCCCATCCCTTCCCCCGAGCCCTGTTGCACTACCTTCTCCTCTTCCTCCTGCCGTACTCTCTGGCCGTCACCTGTCTGCTGCTCACCCTCCCTTTGCGCGCTAGTTACCCCGCGTAACCGGGTGGCTGTCTGCGCTCAGCCCTGCCTCGGGGACTCGCTGGGGCTTGTGTGAAGAGAGGGGCGGGCTCGGGCGAAGCGAGCCGCCTGAATCATCGCTCGTGGTGAGCGGCAGCCAATCCCCCCGCCCCGCCGCTAGTCTCTACGCTCCCCCATAATAATGGCCTCCCTGAGGAAGGGGGTGGCTTCTCGTTCTCGGAGACCCCCTCCCCCCCCTTTTCTCCTTAGCCAGGCTCCTCGGATCTTCCCGGCTGCCGCAGCACCCACGCGTGGATCTGCATTGGGGAGAGAAGAGGGACTCTTGCCCCCTCCCCTTTCTCTCCTCCGGGGGGAGGAGGGATCTGATTCAGACTCTCCAAATCCGGTCGCCTTTACAGGTGCCTACAGGCGGCCCGGGGCTGAGAATCGACGCCAAAATGGCCCCCACGCCGGGTTATAGAGCCCCCCCCCCAGGCGCTCACTGACTCCTCTTGCTCCGCAGCTCGGATCCTCAGCCGGAGCGAGGGCCGGCCCAGCCTTATTTACACTGAGCCACCACAGCAACTTGCTCTTTGAGCCAGATTACCCGGATCAACTCGCCCTTTCTGCCTAGGGAGCCCCCTGTGCGGCGTCCCAGCGCGGAGCAATCCTGCCAGTCCGGGCGCTGCTGCTGCGGCCGCTGCCTCCTCCGAGCGCATCCGGATTCCTGAGGAAGCCTCGATCGCCGGCCGCCACGCAACTTTCACTAAGTGGCTCGCTACTGTTGTTGCTGCGACGCAGCGGCGACTGCGCCTGGTGTGCGGCTATAGGGGGAGGCTGGCCGAAGAAGACGGAAAGAGGGGAGGGCAGGGCACAGCCAACCACGAGCCAGGGCTACAGGTTTCTCTACCCTTAGGTAGCCAACAAGGTTGGTTTGAGTGCCACAGTGACAGGCTGAACGCCGCAAGCTAGATTGTTTTCCACTTCCAGCGCTTGGAACCTCTGAGCAGGTGTAGAGTCTGTAAGGCGGCGATGGAAACCTTTGGGCTGTAGCCATCTACACACTGAATTACGAAGTAAGCCCTATTGGAACGCCGTGTAAATGTGCCTAGGATCGGACAGCAGCACGTGGCTTTTACAATTAGAGCGATACCCTTAATGAGAGAGGCGGTGCGGTGTAGTGGTTAGAGTGATGGACAGGGCCCGTTTCAAATTCCCACTCAGTCCTGAAGCTGACTGAGAGTGACCTTGGGCTAGTCGTCATCTCTCAGTCCTATCTACCTCATAAGGTCGTTGTAAGAATAAAAGGGGAGGGGCAAGCATGTAGCTCTGCGCCTAAGGAAGAGTGAGAATAAACAATGGTTCTCACGAAAGGGGGATATTCTGAGCATGTCCAGGCACCATGACTGCAGGAGTGAGGACATGCTGCACCTGCTCAAATTGCCCAAATGCACCTGCTCTACTACTATTCAAGGTACAAGATCTATGATGAAGGATGATCGGAAGTGCCATTGCCAAGTCAGATCAGCAGTCATCTGGTCCTTTGCTTTGTCCACCCACAGTGGCCATCAGGGAAGTTCATAAGCAGGACATGATAAGGACCACTGTCCCATTTTTGTTTCCAGTGCTTGAGCACCCAAGATATCTATCACGGGTGGCCAACCTTCCACCATTAGGGCCTCTGTGTTCTTAAGAGTTGTGTAGAAGACAGAATTTTCACACACACACACACACACACACACACGGGGGAGCAGACAAGCAAAGGATTGCTTTGTGCTTGATCTGAGGATTGCTCCTCTGTGCCTGGTGCCCACTTGATCTGTGTAGGGGCTCAATACAAAGAACAGCAGGAGGCAAAATTCTCTCTTCTGCACCACGGTACAGAACACTGGCATCAGGTTTGTATACTGTATTCTATTTTTTCCCTTTTTTACACTAGTCTCAAGGAACTATCATGGGCAGCATAACACCCTGTGACAAATTCTACTTTTACTATCCATTATCTCACCAGTGGGTAATCATGGTCTATCTCTGGGGCACATGCTGCAAAACATAAAAGTAGAACCCAGCTATGCATCAAGGACTTCTAGACAAATTTAAGAGCCTACTAGCACCTCTTTAAAAAAGAAAGAAATCAGTTGCTGGAGCTCATTTACAGTCTTGGAAGCAAGGACAGAGATCAGATGTAGTAGTCTGAACTTCAGCAAGAGGTAAGGTTGTATGTAGTCCAATGCACAGGTGCAGAATCTGTGTATCGCTGTTTCCTCAGAAGTCCCACCAATTTCAATGGAACTTCGTTCAAACTTAGAAGTAAGTGTCCATTGAATTTCAGCCTCATATGGTGATGTCTCACAAATCCCAAACTTCCATATGAGGTTGTCAACTGACCAGAAAAATAAAAGCCTCACTTGATCCTTTAACAGCACCATCATTCAGCAATGTCCACATATCAAGCTGCTGTTAAAAGCACAAGAGCATCAGTAAAATATCTGGCAACACTATATTAATTTAGGAAACGTTTATTCCATCCTTCTGCCCCACAGAGGTCACCAGGGTGGCTCACAACAATAACTATTATTATTTTAATTTTATATCCCTATCCCATGGGATCAGAACAGGTTACAATATTTTTCTACATGTTTTTCTTCTTCTCTTCCTCAGAGGCAGTTGGTGTTTTTTGTTGGGGGTTTTTGGGTGGGGGGAGGACCACAGTCCAGCTTGAAAAGCATAGGATCAGAATATAAGTCTACCAAGAGCATCTCCTTATTTCACTTTCAGGGGCAAATGTTGGGAAATTGTGGCGTAGGAGGTGGCGATGCACAGGCTACTACCAAACACATTTCTAGTCCTCAGTGAGTAAGCAAGGGTAAGATGAGCCAAGACATTACCAGAGGCTCAGGCTCAGTTTTGGAATGTGTGAAGTAATTAAAAAAAATGTCATTAATGTAGAAAACTGCCCTCTGCGGAGTTGGAATATTAGTTCCATATTGTAAGAACATAAGAACAGCCCTGCTGGATCAGGCCAAAAGCCCATCTAGTCCAGCTTCCTGTATCACACAGTGGCCCCACCAGATGCCTCAGGGAGCACAAGACAACAAGATAACCTGTTTCCCATTGACACTCCCTTGCACCTGGCACAGAGAAAACCCACTTCTAAAACCAGGAGGTTGCTTATGGCTTGTAACCTGTGATGGTCTTTTCCTCCATGAATTTGTCCAAACCCCTTTTAAAGGCATCTAGGCCAGGTGCCATCACCACATCCTGTGGCAAGGAGTTCCACAGATGAATTGTCTATGCTGACTGGTAGTGGCTCTCCAAGGTTTCAAATAGGGATCTTTTCCAAGCCCTTCCTGGAGATACCAGAGTGGAAACTGGGGACGCCTGCATGCAAAGCAAGTGCTCTGTTTTTGAATGGCAGCCCTAACTATGCCCACATTGCCTGTCGCTCACTATTAAAAAGCTTCAGCCGGCTTCCAGCACAACTGGGGATGTTTCCAGGAAATCTTTGGGTGTCCATCATCTCTAAAGAATAAGACGTTAACCACCAGAGACAGGCAAGTCACTCCACCAATGGTACACTGAGGCTCAAGGAAGCTGGCTATATTGCAAATGTAGGAAGTCCTAGGGCAGGGGTGACCAGAGGCGTCGCTCCGGTAGGGGCGGGGCTGTAAGTTTTGCTCGGTCGGAGTCCCGTTTACCGAACGAGCAGGAGGCGGCCCCGCCCCCTCACTGTCAGAGCCATTCCCCTGCGGAGAAAGCAGCAGGCACCTGCTGCTTTCTCCGCAGGGGAATGGCTCTGACAGTGAGGGGGCGGGGCCGCCTCCTGCTCGTTCGGTAAACGGGACTCCGACCGAGCAAAACTTACAGCCCCGCCCCTACCGGAGCGACGCCTCTGGGGGTGACCAGCCTTTCAGCATGAATGCTCCTGGCCCTTTAAATGGTTGTATAGGTGAAGGCATTTCAGCAGGTGCAGCTGCTTTAGCAGCACCATCAGCAATTGCAGCTGCCAGGATTCTGTCTTCTATGCAACTCTTAAGAACGCAGAGGCCCTAATGGTGGAAGGTTGGCCACCCCTGCCCTAGGGTCACTAATATGGGGAGTGGGATTGCCTCTCTTGTACTGGATCTGGGCTGGTACTTTTAACAGCAGACTGTCACTCAGGAAATGGGATGATGATGATATGATAAAGAGAGGTTTTCCCCATTTTTTTCTGCAATCCGGATCACAAAGTGGCATAACATAAAATAAAATAATAAGCAATAAAATAGCAGTTTACTCAAACAAAAAACCAGAGTACTAGGATAGCTTTCTTCAGCTGGCATAGAGATAGGTGGCTGGCAATTGCACCTCTCTCTTTTACCAGAGGTACAATAAGCCATTAGCAATTAAAAAGCTGAATCCCCACGCCAGGAAACGTGGCCAGCTTTTTTACCATCCTTGCTCCTAGGTTTTTAATAGAAGCAGGAGCTGCAGGCATCAACAGGTGAACATGTTTATCTTCATTCTCTGAAATATTTTGCTGCTGATTTCTGCAGATCAAGAGGCTTTGAAATTAAAATCACAAGGGGGGGAGGTTTCTGGGCAGTTTGCCACCATGCTTTGAAATTATTAAAGCGACAGTCAGTTTCACGCCAACTAAGGAACCCCCCCCCCGGCCCAAAAATTACGTCCAGGTAATGGAATGGATACATCAAATGCTGACACGAGATTGCTAGGCCTCCCATGGGACCCCCAAATAGCACACTGGGTACTACCACTATCTCCCGTACTGATAGTTCAGCAGTCAGCCCAGTCAGGGGAGCCCTCTGATGAGCCTGGGTCCTTGCCCAGCGCCCATCCTGGCCAACTCCTGATGCCATCCCAGCCATTTCTAACCATTTCACAGGCTTCTGTTTCACACACAAGATTGTCCTAATTTTCTGGTCATGCTCCTGCACCATTAACAGCAGCCTGGCAGAAATGAAGCAGGTGGACCATGGAGATGAATTGTGTTCGCTATGTTTTATTCTCATGTTCTATACCGCTTTGAGTACTTGAAAAATGGTACATAGATGAATGAATGAATGAATGAATGATGGGGAAATGAAAACGACCGACTTGAAAAAGACCAGTACAATCTGGTTCAAAACGTTGCTGTTACTTACCAGGTTTTAATACTGCTTTTAATACTGTTTTTAAACGTGTTTTTAACTGTGTTTGTTTCTTTGTTGCCATGGCCTTTTATCCCATGAATTCTAATCAATCAAAGATGGGGAAATGCTTCACCTGCTTAAAAAGGCATTTCTACCCAAGGATGTATATATACACGCAACAAGAGTTAAATGCGTACACCTGTAAGTCGGGAAGAAATGGGTTTGTTTGTTTGTTTGTATGCCAGTCTGTTAGAAACCAAGAGCAGAGCTAGAAAAAAAAAGGATGGAAACCAGTGGTGTAACTGGGGTGGAGTGGTAGAATCACCTGCCCTGGACACAACCCGGGCAGTGATGTGTTCTGCCATCCACTCCCTCAAGTGCCACCTGACTTTCGAGGCCCACTGGGACCAAATAGAGGGGCAGTCCTGGGAATTTTTCTTCCAACAGAAGGAGATTGGAGTTTAGCTGCCATAAGGACATTTGTGACTTTCTTCATCCACGTTAAAAAAAACACCACAATTCTCAATAAAGCATACCAAGCTTCTGCTTTTTTAAAAAATCTTTCGTTATGCCTAGACTCTAGACATAACAAAAGGTATTTAAGAAAAGCAGAAGGCCCTAGAGTATGTTGCAAAATGGAAACCCATTGAACAAGTCACATTTTGAGAGCAATTAAGATAATGTCAAATGGTGCAATTTATTCCCCCCCCCCCCGGATAGATCAGGCATCTGTTCAAGATAGTAGAAGACAAGCCAGATATCAACTGGCTCAGAGGCTTGGTAAGGGCAGCAAGCCAGGCATGAGTCACCACCGTTGCAGCTCTTCCATTTTATTGTATTTATTTTTAAACCTATTTGCCACCTCTCTGCCAAAAAGACAACACAACAACAATAAAATTCAAACAGCATTCTATTTTGTCGAGCAACCTAACACAGAAAAAGGCATTCAGTCTGTTGGTGTAGAGCAGGCCAACCTTTCAGCATGAATGCTGCAGTCCCTTTAATGGTTGTACAGGTAAGGGCATTTCAGCAGGTGCAGCTGCTTTAACAGCACCATCAGCCATTGCCGCTGCCAAGATGCGGTCTTTTACACAAGTCTTAAGAATGCAGAGGCCCTAATGGTGGAAGGTTGACCACCTTGGGTGTAGAGGAAATCAGAGGTGTGTGTTTGGCCAGCTGCTGCTGCTTGGACAACAGAAGTATTGCACACTCCCTCGGCAGCAGCAGTCCATGAAAATTGGACTGAACCATGAAAATTGTGTATTTCAGTAGCAGTACCCTTAAGGGTTCCACAGTTATTATTAACTTGCCCCCAGATGTTACCAATCACTCCCTACAGGTGTTGGTTCAGGGCGTGTTATGTGTTTAACCTGTTGATGAAATCTTCCAGATATGCTTTTAGAATTTATGTGGAGCCAGTTGGGTGTGTGTCATAGAATGATGAACCTGCCCCAGATATAGAAATGGCTATTTGCAATGCCAGTGGAAACTCTTTTTCATATGGGGGAGTACACCTATCTATCAATGTGTGTTGAAAATGCTGCTGGCTGCCACTTTTTTTTTGGGGGGGGGGGGACAGACAGGCCTTGCTTCTATGCCTTTACCAGCACTGGACTTGCCAAACATTCTGAGAACTGGATGGGGCCTGAGGTTGAAACCCTTGGGATTAGAACCAAGTCATTTTTGGTGGCTCCAGAGGTGTACAATCCAACACAAAAGCTGTCTATATCTAGCTAAGGTGTACAGTTGGAGGGGAGGGATGGGGATATTGACTTTGTCCCATAGTTTTCTAGCAACTGACCCCAAAGCAAAAGCACTGTTGAGGTTTTGTCATCCAGCTCTATGCAGCCTACAGAGAGGATCAGATTAGATCTAAAGCAATTATTTTCAAGCTGTATGGACTTAACTCATTGAATCAGCGAAAAAACAAACCATGATAATAATTTCAAGTTTTTCTACCTCGATGAGTTCTTGCAAAGGGTCTCTATCCAGTATGAATTACGGTAACAGCAGTTGTTTGTGCGTGTGTGATTTAGCATCATTCAGTAGCAAACTGTTATAAGACCTGCGGTTCATTTCTCTTTGGTGAATTCACCATTCTTGTCTTCGGTTGCATCTGGACCTGGGGTTTACGTAACTTGTTTATGTAAGACGTGGGTGGGTGGCTTGTTGCTTCATGTCACAATTGTACTGCAACAAGAGTGGCCGCAATGTGGCTGCTTCCTTCTCAGAGCTGTTTCAGAACTTAGGAAGAAAATTAAAGATCTGAAAGGATCGTTTTGAATATTTCCCAAAGGGAAAAGGAACAATGAAGGCCACAGGTAAAAGAACTGCCTGTTTGCAACCTGAAGGATTTCCTTTTACCTTTATATCTGTTGCTGAATAGGGAGATGCGATGATGGCAGCAGTATATTCTCCTGCCTGCTTTCTACCCTTAATTGCTGCTAGGGTTGCCAACTCTTAAACTGGCCCCTGTAACTGTTCCTTTAAGAGCAGCTCAGATCTCCAGCAATTAGCAGGGAATCATGTTTGGCTCCATGCCATAATAGAAAGTGCCACCTGCTGATTTCTGCAGATCAAATCTATAGGCATTTTTACCCAAGGGTGTATATATGCAACAGTAGTTAAATCTGTACAACTGTGGGCTGGGAGGAAATGGATTGTAATTACAGAGACAGGTTTTTTCCTAGCCAGTTGGCAACCCTATTTCTCTAGCACAGCAAGTGTGGGAAGGGACAAATATCAGGGCCAAGTGAAAGTAGGTTAGAGAAGCTCTGCTCCAGATTCAGCAGCAGGTTTAAATACAGAGGAGGAATGTTTGGTTACAACCTTGCAATGCTAACCAATGAACATATTACCTCCCCCCCCATTCTCACGCCTTTAACAGCTGATGACAAGGAGAAATTCAATATTGTATTGAAGACCTGAGTGCCAAGAAAACATCCACTGCTGATGTTTTTTCATGCTGCATATCTAATAAAAGGCACAGTAGTTCTTCCAAAAAAAGTTGGCAACCCCCCTTCCTACCTGTTGGAACACACCAGATCCTTGTGTTTGTCTTCCTGCAGGCATGAATGAAGGGATGGCCAGCTAAGCAGGAGTGCAGGTCTTCTTTTCCAGCTGTAGATCTATGAAATGATGAATAGATATAATCTCCAGGTGGTTGGCTGGCAAACCTATTGAGCAACAAATTTGAACCCAGCTTCCTGTGGTTCAAGTCCATCTCTTGGGACAGCCAACTTCTTACCAGCATCTGCTCCTGTGCCATTAACAGCAGCATGATCTGCAGGCATTAGTAGGCAAATGCCATTTGTTTCACCAGCTTCTCCTGCTGATTTCTGCAAATCTAGCCACTTCTGCTAATGGCACAGAAGCAGATCATGCCATTTTTTCTAGTCAGTTGGCAACTTTCCTAATACTCTGTGTTCTATCCCATACAAGCTCTTAAGAATGTTGCTGATAAAAAAAATATAAAAATGCACAGGCTCAAGGCCTGACGCCATCAGATAATTTCAGGGGCTTGAGATAAAATTCTGGCTTTTCAGTCTTGTGCCTCACTGCAATTTCCAAGTGGGAGAGAAAGCTCAGACTCCCCCCCCCCAAATCCATTTTTCCTCTTTGTCAGGTACATTACCTCCCCATGTACTTGTGTTACTTCCTAACAGAGCTTGAAATTAGCAGATTCTCTCGCCTGGATATTATTAGTTATTGTAGCAACACTCTGGGGAATAACCACCTCAATTAATGCAATCCTTCTCCCCCTCCCCCACTTTTGTGGATGCACCATTCAAGCTATACCAGGCCTGTGTAAACAGAAGCCATTCTACCTATTGTCATTTATTAACAGCCAGTGGAAGAAATCTCAAAATGTTCTGTTGAGAGTCTAAAAAGCAGCTCAGCAGAGGAAAAAAGAAATCCTAACCCAGTGTTCCAGCACAGTTAAAGAAAGAGGGATCATATAGGGGGAATTTCATAGCCCCCATTAGAAATAGCCAAGGACTTTAAAGGGCAAATCACTTTCACACAAAGAACTGGCAGCAGGTGTGAGCTGAAGTTAAACACCCTACTGGGTACCATCCCTCCTAAAAGGTGCCTAGGCTAGTCACAATCTGGCATAAAACCTATATTACATTTCTTATACAGCCATTCTGTTCACACTTATCTGGGAGTAAGTCCCACTGAACTCAGTAGGACTTGCTCCTGAGTAGACATGAATAGAATTGTACTGTTCATGTCAGAATCTGGATCAAACATTATGTCCAACAGAAGCACTACATATGTTCCGATATTTTCCCCAGGTACAGCACTGTCATTATCTTGCATTTTGGGGAAGATTTGAGGGGATGCCTTGTTTAAAGAATGGCATTGGTATGCACTCAACTACACTACCTTTCTTTCCAGTTCCCCCCCCCCCCCCACACACACACACACACACACACACACAACAACTGCCTATCCAGCTAATAAATGTTGCTGGATATGTTTGCGTTGCAGCTATTCTATGAGAACAACCAGATCTGCTGCCAGATTAAGTATTCCATTAAACATTCTTGAGTTCTAAAAGACTTAACCCTCTAGTGGGCTGAAAAACAGGGTACACGTTTAAAGATATGTAAGGTAGATAGATAAAGCAAAAAAGAAAGGAAGCCATTACGGTCAGTCTGTTATCATGCTCTGCTTCAGAAACCAGCATAGGACAAGCTATTTCAGAGGAGTAAATGAATAGTGTGTACAGCAGCCAGATAAGAGCTTTTTCCAATAATGGGTAATAGTTCAGGGAGACGATTGAGGCTGTGATCCTTAGTGTGTGAATACAAGTGCATCTTAATAAATCCACATGAACATCCCTATTTTTGTCTGTGAAATGTTGGAGAGCATGGTTAAGGAGAGGCATGCAGGATAGATCAACCATTTTAGACTGCAATCTTGCACACTCTTAACTCAGGCTGCAGTGTTACACATACTTAGCTGGAAGTAAGCAGGGATGTGGATCAAGTCTCTGACGCCAAGTCTCAAGTCAAGTCCCAAGTCTTTGCCCCCAAGTCCTGAGTCTTTGGTTGCGAGTCCCTATCTATTTAATGGGGAAAACAGGTTTAAACCTGAATAAAATTCTACTAATCATAAAAGGCTCCAAGTTTCGAGTTGAGTCTTTCGAGTCTTTTACAATTGATGAGTCAAGTCTGACCCAAGTCATTGACACGACGTGAGTCCGACTCGAGTCCGAGTCAATAGACTCAAGTCTACATCATTGGAAGTAAGCCCCATTGAATGCCATTAGACTTACGGCACTTGCGATAAATAAGTATACGTAAGATCGCACAGGATGCGACCAACTCACAGTGCATGTCTACTCAGAAGTCCCACTGAATTCAATACTCCCAAATAAGCGTATAACGGATTACAGCCTCTATGGGAGAAATGTCCAAGTAAACAAGTTTAGTATAGGGCTGGCCTGTTATTCAAGCATGGTTGCACTCGGACTCCATTCCTTCCAGTCAGGGACAGCCCAGCTCAGACATGATCTAAGAAGAAATGCTCAACCATACCACAGCTGATGTTCCTTAGATAACTGCCATATTTTATTAATTATTATTATTAGTAGTAGTAGTAGTATCAATAATAATAATAATAATAATAATAATAATAATAATAATAATAATAATTTTATCCTGTCTTTCTCCCCCTTAGGGGGAACCCAAAGCAGTTTACAAAAGATCCTCAATTCATACAAAAATCGTAATATCACAAATTAAAACAATTACTATATAACCTAAAAATTCCTAAAACTTTAATACAACCTTAAAACAAGTATAATAAAACACAAGACCAGCAGCAAACACCTTATAAGAGCAGGCCAAACCTATAAAATCCAGATGTCCTTATTAAGAAGCAAGGCAGCAGCTCAAACGGCTTGTTTAAAAAGAAATGTCTTCAGGCCCCGCTGGAAAGCCTTTTAACTTTACAGTCATCTTTACAGTCATCTACTGTACATACTTTACACTCATCTAGCACTATTAGGAACTAGAAGTTTTTAGGAACATCAGAAGCTGCCTTCTACAGAGTCAGACCATTAGTCTGTCCATGTCAGTATTGTCAACACAGGCTGGTTGGTAGCAGCTCTCCAGGGTTTTAGAGGGGCATTTTTCCTCTGTTCTGCCTTGAGCTACCTGGGATTCTGCACACCAAGCAAGTGCTCTGCCACTGCACAACAGCCCTTTGAATTTCTGTAGGATAGGAAAGGTAGCGTGATTACCCCCCCCCCCCCATTACAAGGAGAAAGGGTCTGAGGTTAAGAGTGAGCAGCTTACTTGCCAAACAGCCCAATCCTACCCAGCTCCTCCATGGGTGCAGCCAGAGGTGGAGAAGGGCAGAACGGGAGGCTCTAGAAGGGAAAGGAGATTTAAATGGCTGCACCCATAGAGGAGCTGGGTAGGATTGGGCAGTAAGACCATCTCTTGAGTCCATGGCATTTATGTATATGGCTTGACCAGATCCCATTGAAGGACTGATCTACAAGAAAGACACCAAGGAAGATGCAGCTGTTGCTTGAGGGTATTTGGCTGCTGCTGGCAGGACCGCGGTGAGGTTTGCCTCTCCTTTCATAGCCATGTTCTGTCCTTGTGCCCCACTTCTCCCAGTGGGCTTCCTTGAGAGATCAGTTGAGACTTACAGTGTCTTTGTAATAGTTGCTTTATTAACAAATATACAGCTGGAGCATTGGATGGAGTCAGAGAGCAGAACATTCCTGCAAGCAACAATGTGTTGCAAGCATTTTTGGTAGCTCCTGCTCTTAGCTTTTTAAAAAACTTTTTAAAGTTTTCACTGATTATATTCTTTTTTGTTATATTCTTGTTTTGTTTTTTCCCCTTTCTTTATTCTCCCCCCTTTTTCTTTAATAGTTTTTTGTATACAATATTGCGTTCTATGATTTTATTATTGTACAGTATTATGTTATTCATTAATAAAGGAAATTAAAAAATATATATAAAAAGCTCCTGCTCTTAGCTTCCATTGTCTGTCTCTTGCAGAATCTGCCAGCACATGCTGCCTTAGTTCTTTCACTGACCATCTGAGAGAGGAAGGGGCAGTGGGTCACCTTACATGCTCAAACCTAGCCCCTCCTCTCAGGTAGAGGTTACCTGGGGTCATACCAAACTTTCCAAGGGAGACTCTTGCTCAGAGAGATTTCCTTGTGCTTCCTGAATGATCAGCCAATAGTCCGTTTAATCAAAGACTGGGCCCCAATGGCGAATAGTTAAGAACTAGCAACTGGTCTGCCAAATTCTTAGCTAAAAAGAACTAAAGAACAAAGAGCTAAAAAAAAAAAGAGAGAGAGATTTGGCCAGCTAGCATTCCTGTTGCTAACCTGTTACAAGAGTGTGATGTTTAGATTGTTTTCATTCAGAAACTGTATGCTGTTTTGGGTACTTGCATGTTTCAAAGCAGCAATATACATTGAAAAATAAAGAAATCCCTCGACTCCCTATTTTTGGGTTGAATTCTCCCTCCCCCATTTCCTTTATCTAAGCAGCCTTGCGTGTAGACTGAAACAGTCTTACACCCTTCAGAGGCCAATTCAAGTCACAAAAACCTTCCAAACTCCACCTGTTGGTTTTCCAAACTGTAGACTGTTGGGGAACTTACATGAGTGGTAGATTTTTTTTTGGGGGGGGGCAATCTTATCCAACTATCCAGTGCCAATGCAGATGCAATGCAGCCCTGAGGTAAGGGAACAAACGTTTCCTTACCTTGAGGAGGTCTCCATGACTGCCCCCCCCTTGCAGGATGCAGTGCACGCCCTGTTGGCATGGCCACACATCAGCGCTGGAAAGTTGGATAAGATTTGGCCCTTTGTTTCTAATGAATCAACACAGTTTACCTTGTGAAGAGCAGGAGGAAAAGTAGCCAGTGAGTCGCTCCCCCCTCCCCCCCCACACACCCCTTTTCTGTTGTGGTGAATTCCCATTGATTGATTTTCTGGAAGCCTTGTTAGCTGACGAGCAGAGTGCAAATGCTTTAAATAAATAAGATGTAAAATTGAAGGAAACTAGAGACTGATGAAAAAGAATTGGCATGCAATGTGAACCCCACTGTGATGATTGAACTCCCCTCACTCCCTTCTTTTCCTCATCTGGTTCCCTTACGGGAAGCCCCAGGTAAACTAGGGAAGAGGCTTCTCTTAGGCACTTTGAAATCGTTACCCTTACAGAATTGCATGGTCAGGCAGTCAGGCTGTTTTGTGTATTAGCCATCTGGGCTGTCTGGTCCAAGAAGAGCAATAGCCCCTAGCTTCTGCCTCTTGATCGGTCATCCAAGCCCACCTGGTTAGAACAAAGGATGGGGTGGGATGGCTAGGTAGACATATAACATCCAATCAGATAGGGCGCCGATTTTCACTGAAGGTTACTTAAGGTCAAGTCCAAGGATGCTTACACATGTTCCAACTTGGACTCCCTCAGAGTTCACCTGTAGAGACCAGTGAGATAGTTGTGTAAGGGGTTTTATTTTGCTCTAAGGTTTGCTTGTAATTGTACTTTTGCGGAGATCTGCACCTAGGCACTTTCCAATGCCCAAGTCATTTTGGAAGCCTGCTGTTCTTTTCTTCCTCCTTGGATTCTCCTACCTCCCCCCCCCCCATTATGTTCTAATAAACTCTCTTGATGTTTTAACTCTTCACCCACCTCTTGCTGGTTGAACTCAGAGCCTTTCTCCAGGCCTCCTAGTCTCTTGGCTACATGCCACAGTCTAGGTTTTGGGAACCCTCCTCATAACTGAGAGGGAGGCTTCAGAAGACAGTCTCTCTCTGTCTGGTCTTGTCATCATGCATGCACGGTGTAATGCTTTGACCTTCGGCAAAGGGCAGATCTGGGGAAAGGAAGGAGGCACTGGCACGGGGCTCACCACCACCACACCCACATGCAGCAAAATCTTTTTGATTAAAGCTGACATCAAGATATGAAATGTGTTGAGTTTTCCAGTTCCATTATTCAAGTTTTAAATGGAACATTTGAAATGTGGTGTGTGTGTGTTTTTAAACCCTCTAAATTCAAATGCTTTCCACTTGGCACTGCTGGTTAGCAAGCTTTAAATATGAAATCTCAAATCATTCACTGTGAAATACTTAATGCCATTGCAGGTTGCATATTGTCTATCAAATGTTGTCAAATCAATGC
Source organism: Plestiodon gilberti rubricaudatus (assembly GCA_026170595.1). Lineage (NCBI taxonomy): Eukaryota > Metazoa > Chordata > Lepidosauria > Squamata > Scincidae > Plestiodon > Plestiodon gilberti. The sequence goes on from JANXHW010000002.1 coordinate 122,740,882, forward strand.
CACAACATGTAATGCTCTGTAATGCACTGCCACAGGGAAATGGTGCCTGGGTACCAGGTCACACTCTCAGTTCACAACAGAAAATGCGGCGGTGGTGACCCAATGGTTTTCGCACATGAACTGAAAGTGAACCCTAGGCCTATAAGTTGTCCCAGGATCCTCTGAAAAACCACTAAGACATACCATTGCATATCAGATACTATAAAATCCTACATACCATTGCACATCCACTATCTGAGACTGTTCAATATGAACTGTCAGATGTCAAATATTGAAATACAAATACCTCTGGGTGTCAAATTCAGGCATCGCATATTTGGAGAATATTCAGCAAGCATGATGTGGGCATCCACAGGATGTGTGACATCACGAAAGAGAATGTGGAAGCAAAAATTTTAGAGTTTCCACTGTATTTTTTGACAGTGTGGCAAGAGTTGTAAAAGAATCACAGAAGGGGCAAATCTGAGGCAGCTCTCAGAGCCTCAGATATATTAATTGCCTTAAAAATGGCAATTTTTAATCAACTAAAAATGGTCTTTAAAAAGATCTTGAATTTAAATGCAAGAAAAGGAGCTGAGTGGGAGAGAAGGAGTGAGAGAAAGGAACGGCAATAATCACATAGTAGGGACAGCCACAAAGCCATGATTGACAGCTGTCAATAAAATCATATGGCTAAACAAAATGCAAGAGGTGTGGGGTGTGTGTGGAGAGGGAACAATCAACATTGTGTTAGCTTGAATGCCGTCAGCTTCAGAAATAGCAGACAAGGGAAATAAACAGGACCATCGGACTTCATCTGTTGCTCTGGAGGGTTTGTGACAAGGAAATTAATTGCACAAGCTCCTCCTGTGCAAGCGGGGTAGGGAGGGGAGGGACTGCTAATACAAAAAAGAAACTGTGAACACAACTGCAGTCCAGGCGCTGGTACTGATCCCATGCAGACCTGCAAATTAGAAACATGAAATGGCTGAACACAGGGATTAGAGGTTGATACTGCTGTACTGTATACACTGTTCTGTTAACGATGAGGTCTGTGTGCTTTCTATACAAGTCCAACATTCAGAAGAAGAAAGAACCGGGCCGGGTTGGAACACCTTGCCCAGCATTCTCTTCTCAACAGTGGTGGGAAAGACGCATGTGGGAAGCTCACAAGCAAGGCTTGAAAACAGCCCCCCACCCACTGTTTGCCCCACCTTCTAGCAACTGGTATTTAGAAGTATTCTGCCTCTGACCATGGAGGTTCTGTTCAGGCGTCTTAGCTAATATATGTTGATAGGCCTCTCCTCCATGAATTTTTTGAATCCTTTTAAAAAGCCATCAAGGCTAATGGCTTCTGCCACCACATCTTGTGACTGCGAACTGTGTGTTCAATGTGTGTTGCTTGAGCAAGTACTTCCTTTGGAATTGCATTGGCATTGCCCATCTAGCAGCCCGATCCTACCTAAGATGTGGCGGCTGACCTAAAGGGCCGGCTGCTGCATCCTAGGCAGAATGCGGGCTGTGCTGGCATTGCCCAGGCTTACCTCAGGGGAAGTGACTGAGGGCCACAATACGTTATATTACAGGGGTGGCCAAACTTGCTTAATGCAAGAGCCACATATGATAAACTTCAGATGTTTGAGAGCCGTAAGAGAGATATTTGAGAGCTGCAATATTTAAGAAGCATTTAAATTCTTAAATATATTTTACTCACCATGAACATTACGCTTATGTTTTAATCCAGTGGACTCTTACGTTTATACCTGGTAAATAATTATAAAGCTTGAACATTTCTTATTTACCTTTTATATTAATTGTGATGCAAAAAGGAGCTAAGCCAACATATTTCCGAGAACCGCATATTATACGTCAAAGCGCCGCATGTAGCTCAGGAGCCGCAGTTTGGCCACCCCTGTTATATTACAGTACAAGCATGATTGGCTGTGGTGTGCTTGAGCTTTCTTCCTGAAATGGCAGCTGTGGAGGGCCCAGTCTGGATGGAGCATGGCATCATCATGGGTGAGAGGAGGGCTTCTTTAACACCTTTTGTCAGCATTGTCCCAGTCTGGATCAGGTCCCATGGCTGCTGTTAGGGAAGAGAAATCAAACATGCCAGCTCCAATTACAGGTAATGTAACCTGTAATTTAACTTTGAGAGAGAGAGAGAGAGAGAGAGAGAATCATTGTTTGAAAAAGACTTCTAGTACTCGAGGGCCTTAGCTTCAGATCTTTTATTACTTCACAGAAAGGACGGAGTACACTTATACATTAAGCGTTGAATGTAGGGGCTGAAGTTCTGTCAACCATTTCAAATTTTCACATTCTGATTCAATTGACAACAGTAAAGCAACGTATATCCACCCAGTTCACCTTGCGTGGTCCAAAATCCTTCAGTCCAACAACATACATGCTCAAGGATGTTGGAAGGTATTCAGAGTTTGCAGGTAAAATCAAGCTAGGTTGGAATATTTGCTTGAGAATTCTCCTGAACCTTTTTTTTCTCTCCCCCCCCCCTTTTTTTTGCATTTAGAAGTCATAAATGGGTACACATAGTCACAACTCTGATTCCCAAGCATTTCAAAGGCTGAGTACATAATAATCAAGAGGTTGGGAATTACAGTTCCCAAGACAGACCCCCTAGATCAGGGGTGGCCAACCTTCCACCAATCTATTTGGGCCTCTGCGTCCTTAAGAGTTGTGTAAACGACAGAATCTTGGCAGCTGCAAGTGTTGATGGTGCTGCTGCTAAAGCAGCTGCACCTGCTGAAATGCCCTCACCTATAGAACCATTTAAAGGGCCAGCATTCATGTTGAAAGGTTGGCCACCACTGCCCTAGATGCACTTGACAGCTGAGCCCACATGATATTGAGATTCATGCCCCTGGAATATCTTCTATTGCAATATTACCAGGATAAGTTTGGGACTTTCTGCTAAGAACGTTTAGAGGCAAATATTTATTTTCACAGAATATTTCATATCTTTTCTTACATGCCTATACAGCAACTCACTTTCAGAAATGTCTATAATTCAAATCACGGTAATGAAGATAAATTTCAAGAAAGAAGACGTACCACAAAATTTCACCAGTTTTGGAAAGGGGAATGAGTGGGAAGAAGTGGTTACAGGTGATTGCACTGGAGGAGGAGGGAAAGGGGGTGGTTTATCAGACCCACCAAGAATCAAGCCCCCCTTCATCTGCATAGCTCCACCCTTGGGTATTGTTTCCCAGCATTCTGTCACACATACCGGTATTTGTGACAGCACTAGGCTTACCAGATTTTCCCGGTTCTTAAGCGGGACATCTCCCCCCACACACACACACACAAGTAAATAAATAAACAAGTAAATAAATAAAATGTTAAAAATCTTTTGGGGGGGTGCGAAGTGCCCGAAGGGTGGTCGGAATTTTTATTTATTTAAGGCCACGAAAATGGCCATTTTTGCCGCCGCTGCCACTTACCTTGGGAGAGATGCTGGAAGGAAGTGGGGGGGGAGAGGGAGAGATGCTGGAAGGAAGGGGGGAAGAGGGAGAGAGAGAGAGAGAGAGAGAGAGAGAGAGAGAGAGAGAGAGAGAGAGAGAGAGAGAGAGAGAGATGGAAGGAGATGCTGGAAGGAAGTGGGGGGGGATCATTTACATTGTATTGATTGATTTTATTTATTAAAAGAGTTCTACCCCTCACTTTTTTCCACTCTCATCAGGCAAGGCAGCTTACAAAAAATAAGATACATACCGGTAACAACAAGATAAAACAAAAAAGTAAAAACAACAAAACAATCACAGGAACAGAAACAATAAACAGGGCACCACAACAAGGCAAAAGGCCAGAAGACATCCAAAAAGCCAAAAGCGAAGCAGAATGCAAAGATCTTTAGCTGGTCCCAAAACGGCAATTTATATAATAGTTGGCTATTAGCACCTGCCCTTTCTCTGAAGCGCTTTCCAGCCATCCTGCCTTGGTCCTTCCAGACTCTTGGACCCTCATTCCTGAACTTCTGCTAATAAGGATTTTGGAAAGGAAGGGGAGGAAAAGAGGGTTTATAGTTTAGAACTCACCATTCCTGGTCTCTGCACGCCAGAAATGGGAGATCTGGAGGGGGCCACCAGATCAGGTCCAAAATCAGTTCAAAATCTTGAAGGTGGACCGATGGTAGATCTACCGTCTGGGTCCCTTTCTACTCTCATTTTTCTCTGCCTTTAACACAGGCATACTGGTGGCATATCAGAGAATAGTTGCCAGGACAAAACAAGAGGAAGGACTTAACGCCATCGTGGCTGCTTTTCCCAGTCTCAAGGTCAGCCAAAGACCTTATGCTGAAAACTCCAGCTCAACTTTTGAGTATATTGTGAATTCCAGAAAGGGTTTCTGAGCATGTGCAGAGTGTGTTTCGGTCACACTGAGCAATGCCCAGCAGCTGCTTCCAACTCACAGGGCCTTTCCCCCCAACCACAAAGGAACATGGAAGAAGCAAAAGTATTATTTGCCCGTCATCAGCACCTCGCAAATATATCTGACAAGCTCCTATTCTATTCTGGGGTGAACCTGTGTGTGTGTGTGTGGGGGGGGGGGTGATGACCAGCAAGGCAGGAACCTTTAACTGTTGGAGCAGACAGGAAAGGGAAAAAAAACGAGATCAAAAGCCTGGCAAAGGTGCATCCACTCTCCCCCACCCCCATCACTTTCAGCTGTCCCCAAACAGGGCTACAGCCCTGAACTTAAAAACAATTCAGAAAATCACAGAGCGGCATGGAAGGCACAGCAGAAGAAAGTCCTGCAGTGCCAGCATCTCTGGGCAGTCTGGAGGCTCTACAAGACTACCCTGTTGCAGTGAAACAGACAAAACAAATACAGACTCTCACTGAAGAATGGGCTACCCTGAGGCACTCAGGACGACAGAAAAGAGGAGATTATTTGGCCAAGAAGATGGTTCTCACTCTTTCACCTTCACAACAGCCCATTTAAAAGGCCCCATTTTAAAGGGGGGGACTGAGTCATTCATTTGAGGCCATAAGTCCACAGAAAGGAATCCAGGCCCTACTCTCTCCTTCCAACTTGCTAAATAATCTTAGGAGGAAACAGCTGGAAATTTTTCTCATGCTGGGGAATCCTATGATGCCTCACCCCCCCCCCACATTGAAAACCAGGTGCAGACAACCACAAGTGAAGACAGTTGGTGATCCAGGAAGCTGACACCATCCCCTCCAAAAAAGAGTATCAAAAGCAGCAGCAGCAGCAGCAGCAAGGTGGGAGGGGGCTGGTTACTGGATGCTGAGAGAACAGATGGGTCACCAGAAAGGAGAGAAGGAATCTCCTCCCCCCTCCGCCCATCCACTCTCCTCCCAGGGCCAGGGAGATGGGCAAGTGGAGATTCTGATTAGAAGGGACCACTGGCGGGGGGGGGGATTAACCATGCCATTTTCTCACAATGTCCCACTTTAACTCTAACCCTTTTCTACTTGCAGTCAGAGAGGGATGGGATGGGAAAACTAGCCATTCTCTGGATGAGGAAGGGGGTCATTCGGCACCGAATGGGTTAACTCCCTCATCTTCAGATGCAGGGTCAGCACAAACGAGTTGACTCCTCCTCCTAGGCTCCTCCTTCCCAGTTCCGGCCCTGCATCTGCAGAACTCGGTCGGTGTTTTTTCCTCAGAGCTTTCAGCTCTGATATAACTTCTTTTTGTGACCAGAGTCTTTCTCTAAATTCTAGCTTCCTTTACTTACCCTCTTCCCCCACCCTAACCTGCCCTTCCTCCTAGTTAGTGAGTGGGGAAAGCGGACTCGTACTTGCCTGCTGAGGCTCTCTGGGCGATTTTCCCTTTTCGCGCCCTTTTTCCCCCTCAGGCGACTGCCTGAGAGAGAGGAACGTTAGCGGCCCAGCGGACGAGCGCGGACCCTCTGGGTGGCGCCGCCGCTGTTTACATCGCCTCCCCGCACGTCAACACCTTTGCATTCAGGGAAAAGACGAACCCACGGAGAGCCCCTTGGAGGGAGGCAGAGTTTCAGAAAGCAGGCCCGACGTATCGCCTGATCGCGCAACGCGAGCCTCTTTCTCCCGACAACCAGCTCGGCCCGTCACCAGACTCGCAGCGTTAAGAGGACTATGGCTACTTCTAAAGGGGGAGAGTCCAGCGCGGCCATAGGTAGCTCCTCATTGGGCGCCGTGGCCTCCGTCCCGCCAATAGACCCCGCATTGCAGGCTCACTTTCAAGGCCTCGTTAAGGCTGCAGTAGAGGGGGTTGTACAGTCGCTTGATGCCCGACGTTCCCGCCATAAACACAAGCGGGCTAGACGCTCCAGATCCAAGAGTCCCTCAGGGTCTACTCGCCAGGAGGACTCAGAGAATGCCTCCCCGCCCCGCAAACGGAGGCATAGCAGCCATTGTCCTCGGTCCTCCCCCTCTGAGGAGAGCGATTTGCAGCGCTCAGGGAGCAGACGACACAGATCCCACTCTTCTAAAAGTCATCATAGAGCACATGATTCCACACAATCTGAGACTGCTGCTGATCTTTACCTCAGCTCTACCCCCTCAGGTTCGGGAGGGTCGGACCGCGAGGAGGGAGAGCTGTCGGGGGAAGGAGAAGGAGAGGCTTCTCATAAAGACACCAATCCTAATAGGTTTCCTCCTGAATTCTTCCAAAGAATGATTACTAAGGCTGCTTCTGCACTCAATCTCCTTACCCCTGAGGCATCTAAGGAGCTCCAGAGTGAGCCATCATTGCCTAAGGGTATATTTCCTCAAGGTCCGGAGAAGCCCTTTACGGTCCCATTCCCTGCTTCTTTTCAATTGGCTTTAGACTATGAGTGGAAAAATCCTTTCCAGTCAAAGCATAGTACCAAATTGATTAACAAATTATATACATTACCTGAGCAAACGATGTCTGTATTGAAAGTGCCTTCGGTTGATGCCCCCGTGGCTTCTCTTTCCTCAGCCGTGGTTATCCCCTCGGAGGGGGAGGGGGGACCCAAAGATTCTTGCGATAAGAAGGTGGAAATTGCCCTCAAAAAGAATTTTGAGAGTACCTCTCAATCTCTCAGAGCTTCTGCTTCCAACTCTATTATGTCTCGGGCGGCCTTTATTTGGATCAACGAATTACTCCAAACTGACACGTCTCTGTCTAGAAAAGCCAAGAACATGCTGAAGAAGATCTCCTTAGCCTCGGCCTTTGCAGCCATTTCTTCTTTTGATTCATTACAGTTGTCAGCTAGAGCTCTAGCTTCTAATGTGGTTGCTCGACGCAATATTTGGTTACACAATTGGCAAGTTGACGCGGGGTCCCAAAACAGACTTGTAGGAGTTCCCTTCCAAGGGTCCAAGCTTTTTGGTGAAGCACTCGAGCCCCTTCTCATTGAGAACAAAGAGAAAAAACGGGTACTCCCCTCCACCAGTAAGGAACCTCCCAAACCCAAGTCTTCTTCCTTTCGTCCCTTTCGAGGGCCTGCCCACCAGAGAGAGCCCAATAGAAATGCCAATCGGTGGAATAAGACACAGGTTTTTCCCAAAGGCAAACCTTTTGGGAACCAGAGTGATGCCCCACGCAAGCCCTTCAAAAACCAGCGCAGATACTGACGCCGGGCTTGGCGACGACTCTGGGCCTATTGGAGGACGACTACTAGAATTCGCCCACCATTGGCAGGAGTCCACGTCGGATCAATGGATTCTAGACATGGTCAGGAAAGGATACGCATTAGAATTCATCAAGTTACCTCGAGACAAATTCCGGAAGGTTCCTCAGTCCAAGAACCCATGCAAACACCAAGACATGCTAACAGCAATTCAGCATCTACTTTCCATACGGGCGGTCGAACCGGTCCCCCGCAACCACAGGGGACGGGGAGTGTATTCGATTCTCTTCTTGGTCAAGAAGAAGACCGGGGATCTCAGGCCAATTTTGGACCTCAAGTGGCTCAGCCATTTTATGGTGAGGAAGAGGTTCAAAATGGAGACCTGGAGATCTATTGCGACTTCACTACGACAAGGGGAACTTCCTGACGTCGGTGGACCTCTCCGAAGCATACTTACATATCCCTATTCGACCCAGACACCGCAAGTACCTTCGGTTCGCCTATGGGGACTTTCACGGCCAATTTCGAGCTCTCCCGTTTGGACTAAAGACGGCCCCTCGGGTTTTTACCAAGGTCCTGGCGGGTCCCCTGGCAGCGCTACGTCTTCGGGGGATATCGATCGCTCCGTATCTGGACGATATTCTCATCCGTTCCGACACAGAGATAACGGCACAACAGAACGTGCAGGAGACGATTCTATGCCTCCGACATCACGGTTTCGTCATCAACTTGACCAAGAGCTCACTACGTCCCAAGCAAGTATTGGAACATCTCGGCCTGATTCTGGACACACGGGAATTCCGCATCTTACTCTCACTGGAACGACAATTAAAATTCAGGAATCTTTTATTGACCATCAGAGGCAAGAGTCACGCGGAACTCATGATCCTGGCCAAGCTTCAGGGAATCATGGTTTCCTGCCAGGACATAGTCCGGTGGGCCAGATTCCACACCCGGCCGATTCAAAAGTTGTTGCGGCCATACGCCAAGCAGATAGAAAGGAAAATCCCTTGCAGGGTGAGTCTGCCCCAATGGTTCCTTCACAGTCTCGACTGGTGGCTGAGCCCGTTCAAGTTATCCAGGGGGACCAGTCTGCACACTCCTACACCCTGGGTCATTACCACGGATGCCAGCCTTCTAGGATGGGGAGCCCATATGGGGCCGGCCTTCACTCAGGGAGCTTGGTCTCATCAGGAAGCGCAGATGAGCATCAATCTATTAGAACTACGGGCCATAAGACTTGCCCTTCTCCACTTCGAGTCCTCCATCAGACATCAGGCAGTCCTTGTGGAGACAGACAACATGACGGCGAAAGCCTATATAAACAGGCAGGGGGGCACCAGATCTCGCGCTCTGGCCCGGGAAACGGAGAAACTATTCAATTGGGCGGAGAGACATCTACATTCCATCAAGGCAATACATCTTGCAGGGGTGGCAAACGTCGCGGCAGACTGGCTAAGCCGAAGATGAATCTCCGAGATGGAGTGGCAACTGAATCTGAAGGTATTCGACCTCATTTCAGCCCGCTTCAGAACACCCCTGATAGACCTCTTCGCCACGAAGGAGAATTCCCAACTCCCGAGGTTTTACGCCAGGCATCACGGTCAGGGAGAGGAAAGAACAGACGCCCTTCAGAGTCCCTGGCCTCCAGGTCTCCTGTATGTATTTCCACCAATCACACTTATTCCATTAGTGCTAAAAAGGATAAGGGACCTTCAGGCAGATGTCATTCTGATCGCTCCCCGGTGGCCCCGTCAAATCTGGTTCTCAGAGCTGGTCCGGATGTCATGCTCCAGACCATGGACTCTACCGCTCAGGACGGACCTTCTTGTTCAGGGGCCATTGGTCCATCCTCAACCGCATACTTTTCATCTCACGGCATGGAGGTTGAACGGGACGCTTTAACTAAGTGCAGTTATTCCAAGAAAGTGATAGATACCATGCTAGCATCTAAACGCCCTTCCACTAAAAAGATCTATAACGCTACTTGGAAGAAATTCTGTGTTTGGTGTTCCGCTAAGGGGCTCAGACCTTTAGGTTCAAAGGTTGGTGACATCTTGGAGTTTTTGCAAGACGGCCTAACGCTGGGGCTTAGCACCAGTACCTTACGTCGTCAAGCGGCGGCTTTGCGTAATTTCTTGGGGGTCTCTGGCAAGCGATGCGCGATGGACCACCCTCACATCCGCCGTTTCCTCAAGGGGGTGACTCTTTTGAATCCTCGTCCGGTTCATAGGTTCCCTACGTGGGACCTCAATTTGGTCCTTAGGGGTTTGATGAGGGGTTCCTTTGAGCCCTTGGCCAAGTGCTCCATGGAACACCTTACCTGTAAAACAGTACTTTTGGTAGCGCTTACCTCTGCTAGGCGTGTTTCGGAAATTGGGGCTTTATCGACCAATGAGAATTTAATGGTGTTCCACAAGGACAAGGTTGTCCTCAGACTTGATCCCTCTTTCATCCCCAAGGTGAATTCTGCCTTTCATCGTTCTCAGGACATAGTTCTACCATCTTTTTATTCCAACCCCGCTAACCCCAGCGAGCGGGAATGGCACACCCTAGATGTAAGGCGGGCGTTGCGTTTTTATATGCAGCGGACTGAGTCCTGAGCAAGACGGAAGCACTTTTCGTTGTATTCAAAGGGATTTCTACGGGCAAGAAAGCCTCTGCTTCTCTGATTTCTAAATGGATACGTCTAGCCATCCAGGCGGCCTATAGAGCTATGGGTCAAGAACCTTCGGAGGGTATCTTAGCACATTCTACTCGGGGGGCGGCTACATCCGCTGTATTTAATGGGTTTTCTTCTCTGGTAGACATATGTAAAACAGCTACTTGGGCTTCTCCCAACACCTTTCTTTCTCACTATCGAATAGACAAGCTAGCTTCCGCAGATACATTCTTCGGCAGAAGAGTGCTGCAGGAGGTGGCACCCAAGGGAGACAAGTAAGGCCCACCCTGTCTTTTTGAATTGCTCTGTTATATCCCATTCGGTGCCGAATGACCCCCCTTCCTCATCCAGAGAAAAAGGAATTCCCTACCTGTGAATCTCCTGTTCTGGGAGAGGAAGGGGGGGCATTCGACCCACCCGGACGGTTGATTGTGTTGACTTGTCTCTTCGCGGGTCTGTGATTTCTTTGTTGGTTCAATTATTGGGAAGTTCAGTTAGTTTCCGGTGGGATGTTAATTACCTATCTATTTTCCTCTCATACTCTGGTCATCCTTGTTTTTTGAGTTGGTTTCTTCTCCAGTGTTTCTGAGACGGCGGTATATTTCTCGTACGTCGGGACAGCAGGGGCTGCCGAATTGATTGCCTCGTTCTACAGTCTGAGTATCCGGAACTGGGAAGGAGGAGCCTAGGAGGAGGAGTCAACTCGTTTGTGCCGACCCTGCATCTGAAGATGAGGGAGTTAACCCATTCGGTGCCGAATGCCCTCCCTTCCTCTCCCAGAACAGGAGATTCACAGGTAGGGAATTCCTTTCCCCCCCCCACCTCTGCCTCTCAGGGCTCGCTTATGGCTTGTTACTTAAACGTCATGATTTCCATTCAGTTCCAAAAGCACATTTATTAAATATCGCAATGACCAAAGCAAATATATAGCCATGCCCATGACAATAGAGGTGGCACCAATCCTACCTCCTGGGGGAGGGAGTTCTAATGCCGCCGCTTTTCCAAGGCTTGAAATGTTAAAACTTACCTTTTTTCCTTTGGCGGCCATCTTGGATCTCACAAAATCTCGCGAGATCCAAGATGGCAGCGCCCAAATCTCATAAGGGCACATGAGGCAGTACTGTACGTGAGATCCAAGATGGCCGCCAAAGGAAAAAAAGGTAAGTTTTAAAATTTCAAGCCTCTGAAAAGCGGCTGCGGCAGAGGCTTCCACCTGCCCGAAACGTTCCGGGACCGATCCAAGACCCGAGTCTGGTTTCCTGGACTGTCCCGGGTTCTAATTGAGCTGAAGGGTAGAATTTTTGAAAGTTAGATTTTTTGAAGGTAAACAAATAGCATCAGCAGGTGAAAAATAAACAACAGATAAGGAAGGGAAAAAGTCCAGTGTTGCAATACACCTAGGTACGTGTAGATGAAGGGCAGCTACCTTTTTCTGGCAGGGCTCCTATGCTTTCATTAGCTGTCTGATAGACAGAAATTCAGATGGTAAAGCATCCCCCCATCCATCACAATATCCTCATGTTTGGAAATGCTTCAACATTTTGGGTTTCAATGTGTTGTTGAGCTGCTGTCAGAGGCCAGAAGTCCTGGGAAGACAATCCTACCAAGTAGTCGCATACAACTGTCATCTAATCTTCAACCTGTCTTATGTTGTAGGCCTACATGTCCCATCGACTGAAGGCAAATGATGTTCAGGACAGTGAAGGGTGAAATCCACCAAGAGGATCCCCCTATTCAAGCCCCACTGAAATGAACAGGATCTATGGACATAATTGCTACCACAGCAATGAAAGCCAGACCAGAGGAACTGGCTGTACAAGAATGAAACGATGAGAGATGTAGCAATCTGTTCTATGGACAATTGCCAGCTGTGATTTACTTAAGCCAATTGTCTCTGACTGGAAAATATTACAGTTCTCGCGGAACAGAACAGATATCCCTCTCAGAAGACGACAGCTCCCTAGGAGTCCACAGAACAAGCATCACACCTCGTTTCTGCGCTTCTGATCTGAGCCATTCGGGCCAGAAGGTTCAGCATTACGAATTGCGCCGGCCAAGCAACATAGAGGTATATATGGCAAACACACACTAATTATAGTTTGCATGCTTACGTGCAGAGCACAAAAACCAAACAATTGATCCTCAGTGCTCCATTGTCATCTATAGAAGTCCTGGGATCACACAGAAGAGGAAGATTCAGGAATAGACTGTAAATGAGGTGATGGCAGTCTTGGGCCGCTGCTCGCATTCTTCACAAGAATTCAGGTAGCCTGGCAAACGCCAAGGGAGGACAGCCTTGGCTGGGTAGTTTAATTGGTTCCTGTATTCTGCTGGGGAGTAAACTGACTAGACCTGCTAATTTAAAAGAGAACAACAGCTATATAATTGGGCAATCAAACCAGATGTACCGTACGATCCCACTGCCCCTATTTACTAAGAACCTCCAGTGCTTTCTAGAACATGTCCCTATTTTTCTCATTGGAGATGGCTGGTTAACATTTTGATACTGTGAGTTGCTAAAGGTGCCAATTCGTAGGTAGTGCTGGAGGGGGAAATACAGCCCTCCCAGACAAGTAGCTTGCCCCCATTACCCTTCTCATCCCTGGACCCCTGCAGCAACTTCAAGGAAATACACTGTTCACATAATTTATATTCAGAATAAGATCATGAATGTGAAATATGGCATTATTTAATTTTCCTTGCTCAAACTGCCCTCCCCAGAAGTGGCCACTGTACAACTTGTCATTTCACAGGCTGATCAGACTTCTTTTGAACAGTGGATAACAGATTGTAAGGCAACATGTGTTTTTCCAGCAAGGCCACTCAGAGGAATTTTATCAAAGTTTCTTTTTGGGCCCCTTCCCTTCATGTAAATTTGGCTCCTGGGGCCCCCCTTATTTGCTCCTGGGGGCCCTTTTTGACCCATTTTTGGCCTTTTTTTAAAACAATTTTACCCTTTAACCCCCCTCTCAGAGGCCCTGTTTTCCAGCAGATCTTTTAACTTAAAGAAGAAACAGCCCTTTGACTGAGGACAGGCTATTCCTGAGTCAGTGAATGTAGCAGATAGCAGACAAAGATTTGTGGGGGGGGGGAGAGAATAGGGGTGCTATGTCCCTTTTTATCTGTGAAATGTCAAGGGGTATGACAAGTACGAGCAGAATTGACACAAAGTCATACACTCCAACATTTTACAGATGAAGGTAGAATATGTGCTAAAATACATGTGAACTTCACACCCAGGATCGCTAACTGATCCCCCACGCGCACACTCACATGGTTGAATTATCTTCTGTGCCTCCTGTATATTGGATTACACTGCAATAGAGTGTCCCACACTGGTTCTAAAGCAGGATATGCCTTAGCAAACCAGTCATCATGGTTTTCTATGAATGTATGAATGTATTACGCTGTCTAACAAAAGGTAGAGTAGGGCATTACTCTCCCAACTGGATTACCATGTCTGGGTTCACCAGTATCCCTCTTTTCCTTGTGTTGCTTATTTTTAAAGTTTGGGTTTTTTTTTTAAAGGAAAAAGACACAGGAGAAGGGAAGAGAAAAAAAAACCAGAGGTATGTATATTTTCATGGCTTGCTACAATAGAAAGTGAGACAATTCTTATGGGATTTCCAGCCATGTATCGTTCTTTATTGAGGAAATAAAGTTGATGTTAAGCTTGCCTGTAGAAAATCTTCTTCAAACGTTTCTGCCACGATGTATACGGCGACTTGAGAAAGATTATGCAGGGTAGGCAAGCAAAAACTTTAAAACCTCCGCTTAACGTTTTAACGTTAGTTTTGCTTTAACATCTGTGTGGTGTTCTACGGAACTGTATCCAACTGCCAGTACTGGTACTGGTCTTGTTCTCAGTGCTGCTTCTGAGGAGGTTCCGAAGTGCCGGGAAGAAACGTTAAGCGGAGGTTTTAAAGTTTTTCCTTGCCTACCCTGCATAATCTTTCTCAAGTCGCCGTATACATCGTGGCAGAAACGTTTGAAGAAGATTTTCTACAGGCAAGTTTAACATCAACTTTATTTCCTCAATAAAGAACGATACATGGCTGGAAATCCCATAAGAATTGTCTCACTTTCTAAAAACCAGAGGGCTAAACTGCACGAGATCTATGATCATACCTCCAGGCATTTTCATTTTTACTGTAGAAGCAGTTGGGGGTGTGTATGTCTGAATTTGATTGCAACAGGGTTTTGAACCCTTATCCACACTGCATTTTCACAGCCAAATAGCCCAATCTTATACCAATGCCACAGACCATGGTGCACGTCCACCGGTGCTGGTGCAATGACAGCCTCTCTGGCACAGCAGCCAGGCCACCAGCTGGACGCCAGTGCAACTCCCACCGGCAGGCATTGTGGGCAGGACAAAGAGGAGTCGACATACGCCATATCACAAGCACCTCCCAAACGATGGACATGCCCCCAATGCTGGAAAAACACCATGCCAATGACAGAGCTGGCATAGGAAGGAAGGAAATCCATAGGGAACAATGGCAAGGGGAAAACACCAGAAAATCTCACCTCCTGTCACCCCTCTGCCACGCCCCCTTTCCTACAGCAGAGCATAGGATACAGACTACACTTGGCAGCCAATCACAGCACACCAACCCCAGTACTTAAGCCCCTGCAAGGGAGACTACATCTCAGATGATCAGGCGCACGGCATGGGGCTGTATACCTCTCTGGCCTCTTGTTGTCCACACTTTGAGCAAACAAAGGGGAATTTTGGTGATGGGGATAGTGGGAAAAGGGCACTTGGTGCACAAAGGTAGCGCTTTGTACAAGCAACCTGTTGCCCTTGCCTTGTGTGAGTGCTGTTGAGGCTCCTCTTATGACTTGACCTGGTCCCTCCCCGTGGCAAGAAACATTCCTTCCAACAGCGAGACTCAACCCCTTGTTATATAGAGACTTGTGTGTTTACTTCACATGGCTATCCTCTTCCAAGGGACTATCTTCCTCCCTTTGCTCTGTTGTGGTCCAAAAGATTTTTCTTGGACATATGTGTTTGTGTGAGTGGCCTAAGGAGACTTGGATCCCTGGGTGCTGGAATTCTTAGCAGTTCACTGTTTTTGCCCCATTGCTGCTTATGCCCCAGTAGCTCCTATACATGATGGGTTGAACCCGGGAGGATTGAATCACTGTCGCATATATATTTTATTTTGCCCACTATATGATGATCTCCATCTACTTCACTTAGGTCCGATCCTGGGAAAGATGGATGGATGGGCTGATCAAGATAGGCTATGCTATCTTCTTATGGTAACTGATATCGAGGCTCTTGCGAGGGTGGCTGTCTTTTTAAAGCTGATGGCTGAGCGATGGAGACGAAGTTCTTTCTAATTCTATGAGGCAGTTATGGGGATGACTGATAGGTTCTGTATCATGTGGTGTATTACGTTTTGTGGTGTATTATGTTCTGTATTGTGTGGTGTACAGTATTTTGTTTGTATGTTAACTCATGCCAATAAAGGTTTACGAACGAACGTGATGGGGGGGGTGTTAGTTATTGGGGTATTTCCCCATGCTTGGCAGTGGTGACTGTTGCTGTAGTATTCATTCTTAGGGGTGCTAAGATGTCGTGGCTGCTCATTGGACGTGCACCTACCCCCGCCTCCTGCTTGGTTCATCCTGCCATTGGGTCTAGAGACAGATGTGGTGATTGGCTCTTTGCACGTTAGGCTGACATCATGCTGATGTCAGGCCGCCACTCCATAGATGATGGGATGTGTTGGGATCACATGCTTCTTTACCTTGCTCCTTCCTCAGGTGGTTCTTTTCCAAAAACAGGAAGTGCAGGACTTCCTGGTTTTATTTAAAAGGACCACACAAAGAAGAAGAAGTAGTGAGGTGAGGAGGTAGGGAAGTGAATTGCCACTGCCCAAATCTGGAAAAAAAAACTACACAGGCAGGGCCTGATTCAAACCACCTCATAACTGCTTTTTGAAGGAGGCATGGCACGCTAACATCATATCTAATTTGACCCTAGAAGAAGAGAGAAGTAGAAAGAAAGTGGGGGGGAGAGAGAGAAAGAGGGACATGTATGGTAATAAATTAAAAAGTGGGTCCCATGTTCAAGGTTGGGGGTTAAAGGTTCTGTTTATTATTTTGCCTATTCCCCCCAAATATCCAGAAGCTCCAAAACCTTCTGGTTCTTCCATGTACCCACCCCCTGGGGCTGCCTGTGCCAATTCTGTTATCAGCCGATCAGTGAGGGAGCATGGGAAAAAAATTAAGAAGGGAACACCGAACAAAAGCAAGTCATTTACCATATTGGTCTGAGTATAAGACTCACTTTTTTCTCCTAATTTAAGTTTTTAAACTAGGGGTGCGTCATATAATCAGGCTGTTGCAATTTAATGCCAGTGATTTAATTAATGTTTTTTAATAGCACCAAACTTTAAGGGTGCGTCTTATAATCAGGTGCATCTTATACTCGGGACAATACGGGTATTGTCAAAGTAGGGAAGAAACATCAACTGAACTCTTAGCAACCGATGGAGGAGTGAGTGGTCTCACCACCAGGAGGAAAGGTTAGTGACGTGTGGAAGCAGCACCCATTGTTTCTTGCTTGTTTCCTCCCATTGCTCCACTAATGTAAGTTGGGATTATACTGTGCATGCAAACTGCAGAGCAGGAACCAAGCACAGTCCTCTGGCAGGAACATACTTTAATAATGAACAAACCCTGCCCCCAGCAGCTCACCCCATTTCCTGAAGGGCAGGAGATCAACCCTTAAGTTACCACATCCACCAAATCTTGTCACCTTTTGCACAGTTCTTCTTTTACTCAAAAGTCAGTCCTATTGAATTGGACAGGGCTTAAAAAGGTAAAGGTGACCCCTGACAATTAAGTCCAGTCGTGTCCGACTCTAGGGTGTGGTGCTCATCCCCATTTCAAAGCCGAGGAGCCAGCGTTGTCCGAAGACGCCTCCGTGGTCATGTGGCCGGCATGACTCTCCTTGCCGCAGCGCGTAGCATGCAGCTGGAACACGGAGCGCTGTTTACCTTCCCGCAAGCGGTACCTATTTATCTACTCACATTGACATGCTTTGGAACTGCTAGGTTGGCAGGAGCTGGCCAAGCAACGAGAGCTCACCCCGTCGCGGATTCGAACTGCCGACCTTTCGATCGACAGCTCATGGTTCAGCTGTTTAACCCACTGCGCCACCCACTGGCCATAAGGTTATGACCCCGACATATGACCCCGAAAATGCACATAGGTTGCGACATTGCGGTGAGCACATGACACCATTTTGATCTGAAGTTCCTCATTGTTTCTACTCTGTCCACCAATGCACTGGCTGCAAAACACATCACACAAAACACAAAGGAGTGTCTCATCTGCACTGGCAGCAGTGTGCACAGCCCACTGTATGCTGGATCATTCATCACAGAGATTGGAAAGGAGAGGAGGCGGGGGGGGAAGCTAGTTTTGGATCATTGAAGTGCAATGGCAAGACAGGGATTCCACAGGAATGACAGCTCTCCCTGACGCATGCCCATGGTGCATTCCAACACTGCGGCCCGTTTAGTGGTGGGAAACGCACATCGAAGGCTTGGAGCAATATTGTGCAGCTGTGCGCGGAAAGAGGCAGACGCCCCATCCTGGACACAATACCATTCCCCAGGTGGTGAGAGGGAAGAGTGTTGCTGTCTTTACAGATTGCTTGTTCTGTCTGTTCTGAAGGGCTTCTTTGTTGCACAAATTCTGGGAGGAGGAAGCATGCGAAGCTAATCGAGATAATGAATGTGCCGTCGCACCAGCAGCGGGGCGCATTGGAGGCTTATTATTGCTTAATGCTATGATTGATGAGCTCGAAAATAGAGCAGTGCACGAATCTGGAATAATAAAGAGCTTCTTGGCGCTCATTCCTGGGTGTGCATGGGTGACAGGGTGGCAGAGGGAAGAATTCATTAGAGACTGGAGGACAGGCAGGGGTACCAATGCCCAAGACCTTGGGGAGGGAGAACACTGAGGAGAAAACCAAGGGCTACCATTGAAAATGTTCGTGAGGAACGGAGGCATGGAAAACATAGTGCAGCTCGCAACATGGATGTGTGTATCAAGCCGCTCACAGGTAATAATGAATATAGTCTTCCAACCTGAGTGAAAACATTGTTTCTGGCTGAACAAAATGGTGGATATGCTGTTTCATGCTTCCCACTTCTCCTAGGGGTAGAAAGTTCAAAGGCAGCCTTGAGTTCAAGGGCAGTCTCTTTCCTGGTGAGGAGAGAATACTGGAGAGTAGAAACCGCTGCCAGAACTGATAGCTACTGGCACCAGTGGCAACTGGGCCAGCCTATCCATGAGACTGACTGAGGTGGTCACCTCAAGCAGCAGATTGGCAGGGGATGCCCACCTCCATCCAACCACTCACGTCTACTGCTTCTCCTCCCCCCATTCCCTGGATTGGATGAAGAATGTAGCAGAAGAGGAAGTGTGCTGGAGAGAAAAGTGGCGGGCTAGAATGTCAGAGACACTCTAGCCTACCACTCTCCTCTCCTCCACACTTCTGCTTTGTCCCCTTTCCAATCCAGGGGGTGGGAGGAGCAGCCTTGCACATCTCAAGGGCTGAGGGGGCAGCATTTGGCACACTGCTTCAGGCACCTGGAGATCTTGGGCTGGTCCCTCCCTAACTGTCTCAGAGCTGCTACTCAAGTGGGAGGCAATGGTATGAACAGTAGGTTGCCACAGCCTTGCTGAAGGAGCTATAGCTCAGGGGTAGAGCACTTGCTTTACATTGAAAAGTCGCAGGTTCAATCCCTGGCATTTCCAGGTAGGACAGAGAAAAAGTCTTGTTTGAAACCTTGGTCTGTTGCTGCCAGTCAGTGTTGACTTAGATTAGATAGATTAATGGTCTGACTCAGTAGATTCCTACGATGCATTGCTGAGCACTGTCAAGTCTGGTCAGTGCCTGGATGGGAGATAGCCAAGATACATCTTGAGTTCCATGATGATGAAAAGGGGAGGATATCAATGTACCGTAATAAGTAAAGAAATCCTCTGTTGCTCATCCTCTGGCAGGACCTGCTTTCTTCAAACAACAGGGGGGGGGGGGAGGATCTCACAGCAACTTCCATGCATGTGTCTGCTGTTCAAAGCTGGTCCTAACAGTAAGCGGCTCGAGGTGGCCCACTTCAGACAACAGATGTTGGGGTGCCATCAAATACACAATATATACTATTTACTCAAACCTAAACCCAGAAAATAAATGAGGGAAAAGTATGTTTTGCATTAAAATGCGATCAAGTGATGGCTGCAGGTGAGGGAGTAAAGAAAAGGATAGGAAAACGACAGTAACTAGCAAACTAGAAATAAATGCATTTGCGTCAAGGAGATAGATGCTCGCTTATGGAAAAGCAATACCACCACCATCACCACCTGTATACTCATAGTGAAGTCAGGTGGTTGAGTGCCTATCAGTTTTCTGTGCAAAGCAGGGCCACCCACAGACAAGAGAGTGGATTCTACATATTCGGAAGACTCCCTAGGTATGCCAAAAGGAGATACATCTGTAAATTTAAAACAAAAAGGGAAAAAATGAAGCGAGCTTTGAGGAAACCCTGCAAAAGCCTTGTACTATCAGCTACACCAGGCCAGCGGGTGGCGCAGTGGGTTAAACCACTGAACCATGAGCTGTCGATCGAAAGGTCGGCAGTTCGAATCCGCGACAGGGTGAGCTCTCGTTGCTTGGCCAGCCGCTTGCGGGAAGGTAAACAGCGCTCTGTGTTCCAGACGCATGCTACGCGCTGCGGCAAGGAGAGTCACGCCGGCCACATGACCACGGAGGCGTCTTCGGACAACGCTGGCTCTTCGGCTTTGAAATGGGGATGAGCACCACACCCTAGAGTCGGACACGACTGGACTTAATTGTCAGGGGTCACCTTTACCTTTACTATCATCAGCTACACCAGACGCTGCTGCAGTCACATGAACCCTCTTCAGACGTTCGCTTTCTGTGGAAAGCAAATGCATGAGGGCCCCCTGGAATTGTGTCACGTAGCCCCTCCCCACTGATGATGCGTATGAGCTATTCCCGCCCCTACCCGCCACTCATTCAGCATTTGTCTGCAGACAAACATCCCACAGTGGCAATCAGAGGGAGAAACTCTCCCCATGTCCAGCATTTGTCTCAGACTGAATGTGCAGAAGGCAGGGGCAGGCAGGGCAGGATCCCACACCTCTTCGGTATGGGTGGCTGTAGCTTATGCACATCATTGTCCTTGGCAGGGCTAAGCTCAGCTTAGTAAGCTGCACAGTCCCAAGGCTCTCATGTGCTCCCACTCCTCAGAGGAGAGCAACTGACTGAAGAGGGATCTGGATGCCTCTGGACACCTGGTGATTGAACCTGCAAGCAGTCTAGGAAGAAGGTTAGTCTGGAACACATGCAGAGTGCCTTCCACCTCCCACTCCCATCATCATGGCCTTGCTGCTCTTCCTACCTGTATGCTTTCTGCCACTTAGCTCTCCTTCCTGGGTCCTCTCAACTTCCTGTCCTGCCTGCCCCCACCTCCCGTCAACAGTATAACTCATTCTGCCCCTAGTCCTTCCATTTTTTTTTGTACCATCCAAAATGTCCTTTCAATCAACTCACTGAACTCTGCACTATTTGTTCAGGTTACCCTTAGCTGTTGGAATGCTGCTGAACATTCTGTGACACCGCATCGGCTCCGCCTGCAGAAACCAATGGGAAGATGGGAGTCAGTTTTTAGCCTCTTGTGTACGATTCTAGTGTATCACTGCAGAATGAAGGTCTTCTTAACAATAGCTGACAAAAAATGTTCTCATGAGCTGGGAGATGTATCTTGTTTAGCAGGAGATATTCATTGCCACTATGGCACTATCCATTGCGATAAAGCTGGTTAGTATATGGTTCAATGCAAGTCCATTTCCATGAGGAAAAAAATGTGGTTCATGCTTGAGGATGTTTATGCTAACTTTTGTATCTACAGTATATGGGCGGTCCAAATTTTATATGAACTTGCCAGTGCATCATATGAACAAATCATCCAAAACACAACCATTCCCACTTTGCTCCTAAACTCCAGCCCACACCCAGAGTCCTGGGAATCAGCTCTTTCATATTCAGTTGCAAAATACCTGCATCTTTCCAGGATCACAGCTTATTAAGGATGCTTCACAAAAAAATTACCATTCTAAAATCGGTTATCTTTATCCCTTGCACTCCTGCCATGGGGACAAAAACACCCACGAGAATTCCCAGTAGGGAAGCGATGAATAAGTAGGCAATCATGACTGTAAATCTCTAGGCAAGGCCCAGAGGAGGTGGACAGCAGGCAGGCGAGGAAGGACATCTGCTGCAAAATGCTGTCATTGTGACAGGTGGCGTGTATGTGCGGAGGCTTGTCGATTGCAAGGACACCTGGTGAGGGGAATGTGCAATGTGTCCTTGTGTGTGTTGCATTAAGAGGCATGGTGCTCCCCCCCCCCCGCTGGATCCCTCTCAGTGCGTGAATTTGGGGGGCAGCAGTGGGGCCCCAGTTTCTTTACTTTTTGTGACAGTCCTCTTAGCTCCTGTTTTACAATGCTCACGAGGAGCATGATTTGACTAATACTGGGGGAGTAAGAAGGTGGGACTTGTGGATTTAATTAAGGGTTCCCCGCTTGTTCCCTTTGTAATTTATGGTCAGGAGCTAGTCACCACAGGTCAGGGCTATTAGGCGGGTTTTGCCCGACCTCAGCGTTCTCCCCAGGTACAGCGTTTTACTTTTTCCTCAAGGAATGAAAGACAGCCATTCTGTAATATGAGAGATTGTAAAGGAGTTTGTCAACTCCAGACAATTCAGGGGTGGGCCACACCATTTAGGGGTGGGCTAACCCTGCTCCCTGACCAGGGCTGGCGTCAGGGGTCAGCCAACTCAGGCACTGGCGGGGTGGGGGGTGGGAGAGAGCTCCAGGCCCTTCAAAAGACCAACAGCTGACTCCTGAGGCATGGCCTGCTGCCCAGTGACTGTAGTCATGGTAGCATGACTTGCTCAGCTGGTCAGCTCCCCCTGTTGTCGCTGACTTCTCCCACCCTCCACATGTATGAATGGGCTTCTGCTGCCCATTTGCACATGTGGAGGACGGGAGGAGATGATGCCAGACCAGATTGCTCAGCCTGCATCAGGGCAAAGCACAGGGCATTTGAATGGTGCCACCACTGAGAGGAGGATCCCCTGTTCCCACTGCTGCCGCCCACAATTGCCAGGTGAGCCAAGGCCCAACAGAGCTTGCCAGCAGGTGGCATTGGGCGGCAGACACTTCCAGGCGCTTGCTAGGTGATGAGTGAGCCCGTGCGGCATGCCCCACCTGCCTGCCACTTCTGTTGATCTAATTATTGATTGTTTTTTTTAAAAATAATAACGCTCTTTTCACAATTAAATAAAATACCACCTTTACAAAA
Organism: Plestiodon gilberti rubricaudatus; assembly: GCA_026170595.1. Lineage (NCBI taxonomy): Eukaryota > Metazoa > Chordata > Lepidosauria > Squamata > Scincidae > Plestiodon > Plestiodon gilberti. The sequence goes on from JANXHW010000002.1 coordinate 122,763,502, forward strand.
ACAAAAAAAACACCCAACACCACCACATTTTAATAATCTATTTACAGTATATAGGGTCATCAACATGGCACTTGACAGAGTAACAGTGCAAAGACAGCTCTCTGCCCCAAGGAGCTTACCATCTTAGCACATGCATTCATTTTCTGGGTTTATATACTGTACTGCTATACACACACAGGCACAGAATAGGCAACAGTGGGTTGTATCCTAAGAATGTTAGTCGTAATGAAGTCCCATTCAAATTCATGGAGCTTTAGTCTTGAGTCCTGACTAACTTGTCTCATTGATTGCAGTGGTGCTTAGTTATAGCTGGCTGTCTTAGGATATAACCCAATGTTTATAAAACAAATAATTTTTCAACTGTTTACCCCCTCTCCACCCCCACTTTGCCTGTCTGAGGCACAAAGGAGGATTTAAGACACAGAATTCTGACCAATGTTTGTGATCAGTGAAAGAGCCACACAGGCAGCTGCTGACACACCTGCAAACAAGAGAAAACACAAACGGGATGGAGAGTTCCACAAAGGGACATGGAGTGAACTTACTCACCTGACAGGAACCCAAAAGTAATGGCTGGAGCAAAGGTTAATGGACTCCTGCAAACCAACATGGATCACTTGGGCTCCCTGACAGGTTCAGTATAGCTTGACACGCTTCTTCTGAGACAGGCAACAGCAGGGGTCCAGGCAGGAAGGACCGAGCAACTGTCAGCACAAGCAGTGCGTGTACAATGGGCAGGAAACGCTGTGTCAAGCTTGGAGACGGGAGAGCCGCGGCAAGGTCAGAGCATCATCCGGGGGCAAACCTCAGCCAGGCGGAAGCAGCCTCTTCAAAAAACAGGCATTGCTAGGGGTCACATTGAGACCAATGCTGCTGTGTCCACAAAACACAGCACCATTACAGGCTAGAAAAATCTCCACAAACAGATGTGAGGCTATGGGCCACTGAAAACCATCTGGCGCCTCCACACAGCAGGCCCATCGCTAGAAATGGAGACTCTCATGTGTGTGTGTGTGTGTGTGTGTGTGTGTGTGTGTGTGTGTGTGTGTGTGTGTGTGTGTGTGTGTGTGTGTGTGTGTGTGTGTGTGTGAAAGAGGGGAGAACCGATACAAAACAGCCAGAACCCAAATACAGACAGCTTTATGTCATTAAGGGCGCAATCCTATCCAACTTTACTTATGCCACCAGTGTAACCAGCGGCGCAGCGAAAATGGGAGGCCCCAGAACGGAAAGGGGATTCGAATCCCCTCTGAATTCCCCTTTTGGAGGGGATTTGAATCCCCTTTCCGTTCTGGGGCCTCCTGTTCTCACTGTGCCGCTGGTTACACCGGTGGCATAAGTTGGATAGGATTGCGCTGTAAAGGTAATAAATGAATTCAGGGCTGGCTGGCCCAATGATGAGGTCTACTGAGGCAGCAGTTTCAAGTGGTGAGTTGAGGGAGAGCAGTGAACTGATGAGGGGTGTCCTGCACCCTGGCACATCTGCCTGCTACTCCCCCCTGGCCCACTGCCTACCGAGCCACTTCAATCAGCTCTCTGATCCTCTTCCCGCTCACTCTAGATCAGGGCAACAGCAGCTCACCTCTTCCTGCTGAAAGAAGACGGAGAAAGAAAAAACCCCTGTGTGATTTGCTGCCATCACCATCTCCTTGCCCTCCTCCACTGGAGTGGGGCAGGAAGGGGAGGCGGAGCCAACCCCATTACCTTTAGTTCCAGCACCCAGGGGCCCCACGAGCATAGGGACCCCATGCTAATCTATGCACAGACCTGAATTTAACACTAATTTCCCGATCAACCGCCTCAACGTTCAAATCTCCTGCTAACTCAGTAGAAGGATGTTTTTTTTAATGAAGCATTTTTTTTAAATGTCAAAACACTGATTTTGTTGGAGGTACTAATAAATATAAGTTTATTTTATCGCTAATTTGCATTTTTATTCCTGTGAGAGGTTGTGTAGGCAGGGTCCAGTGCACTGCTTTGCCCGGGGGCCTATGATGCTGTTAAGAGGGCCCTGCCTGCCAGCACCGCCTCCTTCCTCTTCTTCTGCATGGACCTGTTTAAAGTAGAGTGAAGCATGCTGGGAGTGCTCTCAGCATGCTTCTCTCTTGCTCTTTATTTTAAACAGGACTGTGTGGAGGGAGAAGGCGGTGCTTTGCCTGCTGCTGCCCTAAGCAGCCAGGAGGAGGGAGGCAGTGGTGGGGCGCAAGCAAGGTGTTTTTTTTTGTTTTTTTTAAATTGTGGGGGGTTCCATACAAGGGCAATGGATCTGCCCCCATTCAAGCGGCAGATCCACACAGGCCATTCCTGAATCAATCAATCAATCAATCAATCAATCAATCAACCAACCAACCAACCAACCAGTCCATTAAAAGTATTTTTATCCCACTTTTCTCCTTCAATCAGTAGGCACCTACGGCAATTTATTTACAGTCAATTTAAATAAACAATTTAAATAAATTGCATTGGCAGTACATATTCATAAAATACACTTTAATGGTATAAAATCTGAAAGTTATTGCCCAGTGCCTGTCAGTTATCCCAGTGCTTTTGCAGAAGGGAGTAGTGGAAAGGGCAAGCTGGTTTTCCTCTGACACCTAGCAATGCTGTCGCACTGAATGGTCCTGTACCCGAACTGCTGAGGAGGACTGTGGCAGTGCCAGTCAAAACTCTTCCCTGTGAGAAGTACCAGCTCCCTGGAGCCAATGGCTGGATTCGAACCATATACAATTATAGTGGAGTAATATACTGTATAACCCATGATATGGCCATTAGCATTAGATGGCTTCTTTCTTTAAAGAAGGGGCAGAACTGGGGCTGGTGTCGGAGGAGGACAGCCAGATTTGGCTCTGGCCAAGGGCCCATGCGCAAGGGCCCATGCACACCGCTAGGCTGAGCCCTCAACCCTCAGTAGCACCCAACGCACCATCCAGGGATGAGTAGGGGTGCCATGGGTGCAGGACATTACCCCAGTGCAGGACTTTGCCCCGGGGGCCCCAGCAGTAGGGCACTGGCACTGGACATGACTAAAGGTGGCAAGAGGAGGGGGTGATGCTGAATGAGTGTGCTAAAAAGATGGGTGGGTGTTACAAAATCAGAACCAATGATATTCACATTTCTCGCATTTGTGATACCCGAGGGGCTCACAATCTAACAATAGGCAGAACCAAGTTGGTTAAGACAACAGAGGAAGGGGAGGGTAGTGGTGCCTGGATAGATGAGGGAAGAATATGTGATTATTTCATGTACAGTACTTAGTTGCAGTAGGGTAGAGAAACTAGGGTTGCCAACTGACAGTGATGTAGACTTGAGTCTATTGACTTGGACTCTGCGACTGTAAAAGACTCGAAAGACTCGACTCAAGACTTGGAGCCTTTAATGACAAGTTGAATTTTATTCAGGTTTAAACCCGTTTTCCCCATTAAATAGATAGGGACTCACAACTTGCAACCAAAGACTCGGGACTTGGGGACAAAGACTTGGGACTTGACTTGAGACTTGGACCCAGAGACTTGAGACTTGACTCGAGACTTGGAGTCAGAGACTTAATCCACATCCCTGCCAACAGACGAGTAAAAAAGCAGCCTGGCATGTTCCTTCGCCTTTAAGGGCAGCTGGTTTGCAGAAGTCTGCAGGTGAAGCATTTCATGGCATGGTGGTGAGAAGCATTATCAGTAGTTAATGTCTGCAAATGAAGCTGCTTTAAAAGGCCCAGGAGGAGGGGATGGTGAAAAAAAGTTGGCAACTCTATCTGCAAAAAAATTGTTTTACTTGAACCACTGCACTAGGTGCTCATGAGATTTGCCTTCCTTCCCCCTGTCCCACACTGTGGTCAAGGGAAATCAAGAGAGAAGGTTTAAGAGATGCAACTTGAGATCCATGTGTCAATTAAAAGTCCTGAAGCAGCAGCCCTATGAATTTTCATTAACTTCTGAGTTCCCTTGGCTGAGTAGCTTATATTCATCGCTTTGATACGGGAGCTCTTCCACCCACTTCTCCTTCCAGGTGTTTTTTTTTCCTCCACTGCTTTCGATTGCAAATGCAGGAAGGCACAGATGTTGTGGTGCATTCCAGGGGGATGAGGCGCAACCGCCAGCATGAAAGCACCGTTTGCATGCCAGAAAGACCCATCTGGCTCAGGACAATGGAGGACCACCTGTTTGCCAGCTGCTTTCTGAGGCTGCTTTGTGCCTGATTAAGCGTCTGTGTAGAAGTGCACAAATGTCAATATTTCAGATTGCAAGGGCAATGGAATGAGCTTCATCCTCCACCGGCCTCCAGGGCTGCTGAGACACATTCCAGAAGGGTGGCCTCCTGAGCCTATTGCAGCAAAACGCCCTGAAAGGCAAACACATTTACAAATGATCAGCATTTTCTACAGATTAATACATATACACATTTTAAAATTGTTCCATAAAGCATGTATTTATTTAGAACATTTTTGTCCGGCTTTTCGTTCACCAGTGGAATTCAAAGTGACTAACAGCGCAATCCTATCTACAATTAGGCCAGCAGAGCAACCGCTCTGCCGCTTTAAGGCAGTGATGTATCTAAGTAACTAGGTCACGAGTGCGAGTACAAGTCATTTTTGCACGAGTGCGAGTCCGAGTGCGAGTCAGTGTCAAAATTTTTGGGCAAGTACAAGTCAAGTGCGAGTCATTTTTGCACGAGTGCGAGTCGAGTACGAGTAAGGCCAAAAACCATGAGTCACAAGTCACGAGTCGAGTCACTTTGGGGAAAATGGCTTTTTTCCCTGAAAATGGGGTGGGTGGGTGGGTGTCTGTGTGGGGTGTGTGTGGGGACCTCTGAGGTTTTTAAAGCACCCACTTGGCTTCCCCTGTACTTGGAAAATAACTTGGAAATGGCAAGTCATTACCCCCACGAGTGCGAGTCAAGTGCGAGTCCCGTGGGTCATGAGTACGAGTGCGAGTGCAAGTCAGTGGGTCACAAGTATAAGTACGAGTACGAGTCAGAGAAAAAGTGACTCAGTCGCACTTGCGAGTCGAGTCATTTGACTCGAGTCCCCATCCCTGCTTTAAGGTGTTGCAAACGTGACAGAAAGCACTTTGCGACACTCAACAAGTAAGCGGCGCCAGTGGAGAGGCTTGCGCCGCTCCACCAGCACCGCAGAACAGTGGAGTGCCATGGCAGAGAGGTAAGTCCCCGCCGGGCAGCAGAGGGGTGTGGGGAGTGTTCTAGGGGGGTGGGATTGGTCAGCCGGGCCCGGGACAGGGGAGGGATCATTGGCGGTGCGCTCCACCAAATCCTCTCCCCCTTATTAGCGAGGAGCAGGACTGCCACTTACCTTGTGCCATTCATGGTCTGATCTCACTTATCCGCAGCCATTCTGAAGCTTTCTGCAGCAGAAGCAAAACAAGGCGAAAAGGTGCCCGGGGCAAGGCAGTATGTGCCCCCCCCCATGTTTTGAACCCATAAGTGAGTGCCAATGACGTCACTACCCACTCACTTTCGGGTTTGGAGACCCAGTGCTAGCCTCGACATAGCGGTAAGAAGCCTGGGGCAGGCAGGAGAGCATTCCCCAGCACACGGTTTTCACACCCTGCAGACCTTCCCGCCCTGCCGTGCCTCCTGCCGCTATTTGGAGGGTTGCGCTGGGAAAATCGCGCCCCCCTTGGTAGTGCCCCTCAGGCTCCGCCATAGGCTCTGGCGCTGATATGCAACAACCACAGCCCATTCTAAAGCTATCCACAGTATAGACCACATAAAGCTATCCACAGCAGGATCAACGCTTCAGTATCCACTGAGTTTTCCGGGAACCTAACCCCTGTGGATACCAAGAATTGACTATCTACCAATTCTCCTCTGTTCAGCCACTGACCCAGTAAGACAATGAAGAATAGGAAGGAGTGCAGAGTGCTAACTACTAGGCTCTTCTCCTATTGGTTAGCTTCTGGCTTCCCTAACATCATCATGTTGGGAAAAAAAAATCTCCAGGAATAGATACAGAGTTGACCACCTTGTTTGTTAGCCACCCCTCTGCTTTTACCCTCCTCCATTCCTCCCTCTGTTTTCTCCCCCAGCAACTAATTATATTTAGAGCGCAATCCTGCACAACTAAATGGCGACAGAATGAGCGTTCCGTCGCCGGAAGCCGTCGCAAACGTGCCATAAGGCACGTTCGCGATGACTCACGAGTAAGGGAAGCCGACGCAAGGCTGGCCGCCCTCAGTCCACTGCCAGGACGTCCATGCGGCCACCGGAGGAAGGTAACGCTCCTGCAGGCGACAGCATGGGCAGCCTGGGCAGCGAGGGAGGGGGGTCATTGGCCGAGTCAGCCCGGGAGGGGGAGGGGATGGCATCCGCCATATCCCCGGCTCAGCTGTTACACAGCCTCCTCTTACTTCAGCCAGCTATTTAGCTGGCGGAAATCCGAGGAGGCCCATTGTGCCGTCTCCGGCTTACACCGGGGGAAGGGGCCGAATGTCCCTTTCCCTGAGTAGACCTGGGCCGCCGGCCGGATCTCTATGGTGGATTGTGCTGTTAGACTGTAAGCTCTTTGGGGCAAGTGCTTATTTTTGACTTCTGTTGTAAAGGACAATGAAGCATTATTACATTCTCTACCTATCTCTACCATTTGACTTCTTTGTCTCTTGGGCAGCCCAATCCAACATAACTTTTTTAGATATTCTGGCATAACCTATGCTGTATCCAGAGCACCAGCTATGCTGTATTCGAAGGGTTTAGGTAGGGTTTGTTGGAGAAGGCTGGAGTGAGTAAGGTAAAATGGCTCCTATGGGTCTCCTCAAATTTAGGACAACCCTTTTGGCCAACATAAATTTTCGGAAATTTTCGGAGCCTCAGGGTGTGTGTCGGATATCTGCCAGACTCTGGATACAGCATAAGGGCTGGAACACCTCCGGAACGCCCTGTTACGCCCCTCTTACGATGAAATACCTAACTGCGACCGTTCTGCGCACGTGCGGCGCAGTTAGGTCATCCATCCGACGCAACTCTTGCGTCTGCCGGAATAACGCTGCTATTCCGGTGGCCCTAGCCTTACGCCGGAATAATACCGGAATAGCGACTGTTATTCCGGCATAAGGCTTACGTTGGATTGCACCCTTAGTCTCCATGCCGCCTGCGTCATTTCATATATCCTTGCTTAGCTTCTCTCTTCTGATGCTGATAATAGCATCACCATGGAATCTGAGCTGCATCAGTATCACCTTAACAGCAAAAACAGCAGCTGCTAAAGAATATCGTAGTTACTTCGTCTCTTTTTTTTCATGTCATTCAGCAGGATCCTTTGCATGTTTACTCCAAAGTCCCATTGTGTTCAACAAGATTTACTCCTGGGTAGGTGAGCAGACAATTGCAGCCTTAATGGCACTTCCTTCCGGAAACATTAGAATTCATTCAATGACTCTCTGGAGGATGGATGGTGGATTTCCAATCAGACTCTAAGAACGTGCTGCCATCAAAATGTGTTTTATTTGCGCCATGGATGTTGAGTCTGGAGAGACTCCAACCAGGCCATGAGACCAGGGTCTTGTTCCACAACAGTGATAGTTTTCACTCCTGGGACAATCAGAAGCGTCGCTCCGGTAGGGGCGGGGCTGTAAGTATCGCTGCGGTCATAGTCTCTTTACCGAGCGAGGAGGAGGCAGCCCCGCCCCCTCACTGTCCGAGCCATTCGCCTACGGAGAAAGCAGCAGGCAGGGTCTCTTCCCTGCCGGTTTCTCCGTAGGGGACTGGCTCAGACAGTGAGGGGGCGGGGCTGCCTCCTCCTTGCTCGGTAAAGAGACTATGACTGCAGCGATACTTACAGCCCTGCCCCTACCGGAGCGACGCCTCTGGGGACAATTGCCAAAATCTTTGATCCCCACACAAAGCAAGGAGTTGACTGCAGACGGTACAGGGCCGATCGTTGCTTGTTTAACTGTAGAATATTTCTTCAAGGAAAGCTTGAAACTGGCTTTTTGAGCGACTCTAGGTTCTGCCTAGAACAGTGGCGTTCCTGGAGGGGGTGCGTCACTGTAAGTGGTGCAAAGTGCTGCACCGGTATAAGTATACATATTTTAATAAAATAATAAATAAGCCAATAAATGCCATTTGCCCTTTCTACACTTTTTCATGTCATTCAATCTGATCTTTTGCATGTTTACTCCAAAGACTCACAACGTTCAATGGGATTTACTCCTGGGTAAGTGTGCAGACAATCGCAGCTTTAAGGACACCTCCTTTTTTAATGTGAAGCTTTTTAATTTGAAGAGCAATTGAAATACCCACTGCAGTGGTTGTCTTGGTATCCTGCCCCTTAACCCATTCCTGACTACTCCCGCAGTGGCTTAAGTGGTAAGCAAGGGTCTAGGGCTGTGGTTCCCAAACTGGGAGGTGCAGTTCCCAGGGGAGACACGGAAACCAGCCAGGGGAGCCACAGAGTGCCACGGAATCCTCTGAGAAAACAGTGCAATGCCAATTGGCAGGCATCAGCATAATGCAATGGGGAGCCAGGGTCAATGGTCACCAATGGTCAAGGGAGCTGCAGGTCGAAAACGTTTGGGAAACACTGGTCTAGGGGGAATCACTAAAGCCTGCACTATAACATAGGGAGAGACAACAGTTCCCCAGGGATTGACTATATTTATTTATTTTAAAAAGTATACCCCGCCTTATCCCATGCCAAAGCAAATGCTCAAGGCGGCTTACAACATCAAAGATAAAAATACACATAATTTAAAACAGTACATAAAATAAATTAAAAACATAGAGCAGAAAAGCAGTGGAGCAAAACATCTTGAGATCCAGAAGTCAGACATCGACCCATCACCCAAACGCTAGACGAAACAGAAATGTTTTGAGCCCTTACCAAAAAGCCATGAGGGAGGGGGTAGTTCTCAATTCTGCTGGCAAGGAGTTCCACAATTGTGGCACCACAACAGAGAAGGCTCGCCCACGTGCTGCCATTCCTCTAACTTGAGATAGAGGCTGTTTGTTTGTTTGTTTGTTTAACTTATATACCACCTTTTGTCCTAAGAGATCAATGTGGTTTATAGTCAGTGGCAGGGGACAAAATTCAGGTTCAGGATTTCAAAAAATTGCCAGCGTTTCAACTGGCTCCGGTAGCTGTACCTTTCATGGACACCTCAGTCTGTAAGAATTAGCAGGTGATAATGTTCATCTCTCTTAGGCCAGCGGGTGGCGCAGTGGGTTAAACCACTGAACTATGAGCTGTCGATCGAAAGGTGGAAGTTCGAATCCGCGACGGGGTGAGCTCTCGTTGCTTGGCCAGCTCCTGCCAACCTAGCAGTTCCAAAGCATGTCAATGCGAGTAGATAAATAGGTACCGCTTGCGGGAAGGTAAACAGCGCTCCGTGTTCCAGCTGCATGCTACGCGCTGCGGCAAGGAGAGTCATGCCGGCCACATGACCACGGAGGCGTCTTCAGACAACGCTGGCTCTTCGGCTTTGAAATGGAGATGAGCACCACACACTAGAGTCGACATGACTGGACTTAATTGTCAGGGGTCACCTTTACCTTTACCTTAATAGGCCCCTAGTCAGATATTTGTGTGTGTTTGTTCGGGCTGTATGGCCATGGTCTGTTTGAAAAGTCAGCTTCTGATGTTAAGCTCCCATCTTTGGGACATCCGGAGCTGACTTTTCAAACAGACCATGGCCTTACAGCCTGAACAGTGTTTGTAAACACACTTTGGAAACCTCTGGCCAGGTCGGCAGGACAGCAGTTCAAGACCCGAGTGCCACGTGACAAAGTGAGCTCCCGTCTCCTGTCCCAGCTCCTGCCAGCCTAGCAGTTCGAAAGCAAGAAATTGCAAGTAGATAAATAGGTACCACTGCGGTGGGAAGGTAACAGCGTTCCGTTAGTCATGCCAGCCACATGACTACAGAGGCGTCTTTGGACAACGCTGGCTCTTCGGCTTTGAAATAGGGATGAGCACCACACCCTAGTCGGACACGACTGGACTTAATTGTCAGGGGTCACCTTTACCTTTAATGTTCATCTCCATGCTTTGAAAAGTTTTGCATACTAATTCCTGCCTATCAACAAACTAGAGATGAAGGCATAAGAACAGGCCAAGACAGGTGTGGTCCTTTGACAGCTCTACCAGTTATTATGGTAGGATGGGGGGGGGGGTGTACTCATCTCAGCAGCGCCCTCTGCTGTTTCAGTGACAGTCCTTGGAACATTTTGTGTTGTTGCCACCATTTTTAAACGTATTGTGCATGTATTCAAGGAGAGAAAGCAGGATAGTGCAGTGAAATAGATAGACAGAGAAGATAAGACTGGTAAAAAGAGAGAAACTGCTTTAAAAAGGCAGTAGCATCAGAAAGGTGGCAGGAGTAGCAGTGAAGCTGTAAGGCCTTCCTGGCACCAGGGAGAGATCAGATGACATTGGTCTGTTGATGGGCACTGAACCAGAGGCTGTAAGACAGGTAATACAGTAGTTTTGAAAAAAGTTAAAAGCGGTCTGAGAGACACTTGTCTTCTTCCCCCCCCCCCCACACACACACATTTCTTTTGTCATGCTGTTGCCTCGGATGAAACAGGTTCTGCAGGTTTTTAAAACAATACAACCTGCAAAACCTCTTGAGCCAAGGCAAAAGTGGGATTAGCGTAGCCACCAGGACCAGCAATCTCTCCTCCAAATGCCTTTCAGCCTTCCACACACATCATCATCTGTCTCCAGCTTGACTCTTCTTTCTGAGCACGCAGATACATGCACAACCGGTGGTGGCCAGCCCAGGTTTGCCGCCACCCCATAACAGGTGAAGCGTTCCTAACTTTCACCTTTAAATGGAATGCTAGCTGGATGTAGACATTCGGAAGGAAGCATGGACTGCTCTACCACAAAGGCACAAAAGATAGAGGCTTTGCTATTAGACAGATCTTAGGCAGCAACCCTCACGACAGAAGCCAGAGCGCTGAAGCCAATTGTGTCAGGGCATGGCTGGCACATTACCCATGATGACTGACTCATTCAGTTTTTGAGAGGAACACAAGGTCACAGCCCGTATGTCACCACCTGTCCGACAGGCTGTAATTTACAGGGTCCTTTGCTTGCAGACATCAGCGCATGTTTGGGCAGTGTGCCGATATAATGTGTTGTCCCTTGTAAAATCCAGGAACACCCTCCAGAGCAGAACAGCAGCCATTGTTGCATCTGATATATTGTCTCTCCTTTTTTGGCCATCCTTCTTTCCATCCCGTGGTTGAAGCCAGTGAACCATCTGAATTTTGGCAGCCGCCGCTCCCTTTTTGAACAGACTCAGAGGATCCAAGTCCCTGTAAAACAACAGGAATGCTCCTCTTGCAAACGCACACTCGGTCTTGGGAATGCTTCAGAAAGCCAAAGCACGGTAATGCTTGCACAAAGGAACAAAGGAACAACAAGCCCTGCAGGGACTGTGGAACAATGGAAACAGTCCTTCGTTTCAGACATCACCTGGTGCTCCACAACTTTTCCATGAGAGCAATTCTCTGACAAGGACAGCCTGGTGGACTCTCAATGACCTGTCCTGCATTAACTACACAATCCCACCGTGCTCTCGGCTATGTCCAGGAGATTGCGGACAGACTAAAGAACAAAGAGCCAGCCAGTGCATTTGCCTGGACCAATTAGGGCTCATCTATAGGCTTAAGGAGGGACGAGCCATCAGACCAGGGCCCATGAGAGGGGATAAAGGGGGTAAATTGTACCCAGGCCCAGGGTCAAAAAGGGGGCCCTCCAGGAGTCAAAAGGAAGGGGCCCAGAATTTTCCTGGGATCTCAGCTGGCCTCAAGGAGAGTGAAAGACGATGGCTGGGCCTGGTCTACCAGGAAGGTAGACCTGGGTGCCGCAACAGGAAGCCTGGTAGACCTGGGCTCCGGAGACTTTTCCAGTTATTTCTACCCTCCCTCCTGCCCTGTTTTGCCCCACCTCCTTTGAGAAGGGGCCCAAGAAAAACTTTGTACCCCGTGATAAAAGTACTCTCAGAGACCCTGCATCAGACCAGCAAAGCAAATGTGCTTTTCCTAAATGTACGTCTGGCTGGTTAATTAATGCAAATGCAGGGCCTTCACGTGTCTTTGAAGCCACTGTTTGTCCCCCAGATTCATTTGTACATTTCAGAATTTTCCAGCATTTCCTACCAGGCTTCCAAAATGTTAGGTATGACTGGCAAATGTTAACATTCACCACATTTGTGATATATTTACCCTAACAGAGTAGTAAGCGTATATATTTCAATATTTACCAGAGAGTTAATGTACGGTCTCTGACTAGTTTAAGAAGTGCAGTACTTTCCTCTCTGCACTGAGCAGGGGGATCCAAAGTGCCTTCCAACTCTTAACATGCCATACCCACGTTCCTGGGAGACTTACTTCTGAGTAGACAGAGGACTTTTTCTTCTGCTTCCCAGCAACTTGAGATGCAAAGCACAGCATTGATCTATCTTAATATGGATAATATACTGAAATGAAACCTAACCCCCTCTGAGCTCAGATGGTTGGTGATAAACAAATACACACTCAGTAATTAAACCCATCAATCGTTCCTGGCATTGGTTGCCTGCGTCTGGATCACAGCAGTTTCTATTCAGGGCATGACAGGCTGGGGGTTGCAGAAGATCATCCAACCAAACATTCTATCTTTGTAGGAGTTTCTTTTGAATATTTCATTTTTATGCACATCAAATTAATTGTTCTTTGGAAACTGGCTTAAACATCCCAGAACTAAGCAACAAGAGCAGTCCTAAATCCTCCCTCACTCTTAGCAATAGGGCTAGAGAGAGAGAGAGAGAGAGAGAGAGAGAGAGAGAGAGATCCACCACTTTGACTGCCTCTTTATTGAATGTCTTGCCCTGCCGCAAACTCCATCCTTAAACCTTTGCTCCTGTTATTGCCCAGCTGGTCTCTTCTGAGTTCAGCCGGACCAGCTCCTGCAAATGTCTCTCAGTAAATGCCACTTAACTGAGGGTCAGAGTCATTGCATTTCCATCTCTTGATTAATTTATTTTTAAATAGCAGCCGATCCAGATTGGGGGTGCCAGCAGTGCGCAGGGGGGCCCATCCTTCCCCCATTCCCAGGCTGTTTTCCCAATAACATTGCCTTTGCCCCCGAAGCTGCTATGTGTGTCCATGTGTGTTTTCTTCCCAGGGCAAATAGCACAATTTCTGCTGAGTAAATGGCACAGGGGAAAAGGTTAATCCCCCTCTTCCTCCTATGCCACAGTCAATTCAGATCACAGTCCTCAACAGCTGCTTTAAAAACCCATTTCCTCCGAGCCCACAGGTGTACGCACTTAACTCCTGTTGCGTATATACACCCATGGGTAAAAATGGTTTTTAAAAAAGAAAGAAATGCAATGACACTTTTTTTGTCATTGGTTTAGCCCCTATACACATTACAAGTTGTGTGATGTTTCATAGGAGGATGTGGCCATAGCAAGAGCAGATCGGTCTGATGAGGTCATCTGGGCAACACCAGAGACTAAGGAACACTAAATTCTTGCTCAGGGATTAGTTGTACAAGACTAGTTATACCTCCAAGGAGTGAGTGGCGGGTGTTTGGCCGGGCCCCTGCCCACCTCCCAAAGTGGACTGTCAACAAGTCCCATTGCCACAGCCACCTCTCCTCCTGCACCCCAGTTTTGTCTCTGTATTGGCAACTGAGGGGCCAGATGTTGCTCTCTAAGTGACTGTATTGGTCCTGAGGCGTCAAAGAGATCAGTTGCTGATCCCTGCATTATTAGGCACTACTGCCAAGTTTAGGCTTACCAGATCTTCAACCGGGACAGAGTGCTAGACCTTTAGGAGAAGGAATGTGGACAGGTGTAGCTTGTTAAACCTTAGAGCATAATTCTAGGCATGTCTACTCAGAAGCAAGCCCCATTGTGTTCAGTGGGACTTGCTTCTGAGTAGACATGCCTAGGATTGTGCTCTAAGGTTTAACAAGCTACACCTGCCCACATTCCTTCTCCTAAAGGTCTAGCACTCTGTCCCAGTTGGAGATCTGGTAAGCCTAGCCAAGTTCAGTAAAGATCTGAGACCACACCACAGACCACGGCTTAACTAAGATATCCCAAGGCTGATCCTTGTCACCTGTTTTCAATACCAGGGCTCAGTCCCAGAGCATGTGTAATCCCAATGAAAAAATAATAGAAGACAGTGCCTCTGTGCATATGCAGAACTCATTTCTATCACAACTGAGTAATAATGTCCACCCAGGAAAATGAGATCAGGAGAGGCACTTCCAGATCAAAGAGTGAGAGTTCCAAATAAGCCAACACATTTTTTTTAAGAAGTGGTAAATTTATTTTGCTTTGTGTGTGCTGGTCTGGCCCAGTTTTTCAACACCTGAGCTAGCTACTAGTCCAGACTGTTCAAAAGCCCATGAATCCGTTCAGGCGCTCCAGTAGCCTCCAGACGCCTGCCAACCAGTGATGTATCTAAGTAACTAGGTCACGAGTGCGAGTGTAAGTATGAGTCATTTTTGCACGAGTGCAAGTCTGAGTACGAGTCAGTGCCAAACGTTTTGGGCAAGTACGAGTCAAGTGTGAGTCATTTTTGCACGTGTGCAAGTAGAGTACGAGTAAGGGCAAAAACCATGAGTCACAAGTCACGAGTCGAGTCACTTTGGGGAAAATGGCTTTTTCCCTGAAAATGGTGTGTGTGTGTGTGTGTGTGTCTGTGTGGGGTGTGTGTGGGGACCTCTGAGGCTTTTAAAGCACCCACTTAGCTTCCCCTATGACTTGGAAAATGACTTGGAAATGGCAAGTAGTTACCCCCACGCGTGCGAGTCAAGTGCAAGTCCCATGGGTCAAGCGTACGAGTGCGAGTCAGTGGGTCATGAGTATGAGTACGAGTACGAGTCAGGGAAAAAGTGACTCAGTCGCACTTGCGAGTCGAGTCATTTGACTCGAGTCCCCATCCCTGCTGCCAACACAGATAAGTGTGGCGCAAGGGGTGGGAGCAGGCCAGGAGGTGGGCGGAACAGAGTGGGGAGCAGAAAGGGGCAGCAATGGAGGCTGGGAGGAGGGCAGATCAGGACCAGGAAGGGGGTGGTTTCAGTGGCAGCAGAGTCCACCACCAAACCCCCTTCCTGGCCTCAATCCCCTGACCTGGGTCCACATGGAGCTGGCGCAGGTCCGTTTAGACCCAGTGGCCCAGCACGGGCTTACCCTGGGGCCAGGGAACAAATGTTCCTTTACCCTGAGGAGGCCTCTGGAGGTTGAAACACCTCCGCGGGACTCAGCGGGCGCAGCATCGGCACCACTGCATCACCACGTGGGAAGTTAGGATTGGGTTGCCCATTTAGGCACTCCTCACCCCCCCCCCCAGGAGATGTTCAGTGCTGCTGAACTGTGAGGGGCCAGTACTGATCAAGGATGATCAGTCCAGCGCCACCAGGGTCAGTGCTCTCAGCATTCCTGGTTTATTCGGCCAGGAATATCCATCAATATCAGGCAGGACCATTCATTTATTTTCAGGAAAAACCCTAATGGGAGCAGGCAGCACTTAAACGACTCTGCATATGAGAAAGGCAGTGTTGACGTGTCTGAAGTCCAAGCCACTGCTCAAGCCGAGGGAGAGAGATTTATCTGCGAATTTCCTTCCTGGTAGCAACAGAAGACATCAGGCACGGGTGTCATCTTTGCTTTGAGCTGGAAAAGCCAAAGCTGTTAGGACAAATGGTTGTTAACGTCCTGTTTGCTCTATGTAAGTATCACAGTAGATGCAATGCATATAAATAAAAGGATGCAGTCTTGGCACATCTGAACACGAGTTTGCTTCCCACCCACCCCCTTTTTTAAACAAAACTCTGCTTGAGCGCCTGGAAATGGACATGGGTAAGAAAATTCTCTGCATAGACATCCAATGCACATCCAATGTCTGACTTTGTTTGCGTCGACTGCTTTTCACCTGGCCTGTTATGGGAGCTCACAGCTTGTGGCAGATACAGTAATTGTCAAATTCATTTCCTCTGCACAGAAGCTGCTATTTTTTTGTGAAGCCATAATGCCCCTGGTAACTGGGCAAGAGGCACTTTTTCAATTGGTGCTCCTCTTATATTTAGCAGGGGGAGAGTAACTGCCCCCCCTTTCACCCCCAGCACAGTGTATTTTCTGGTGGCCATTTAATCATTTGATTTTGTCTGTAAACCGCTTTGTGAACTTTTTGTTGAAAAGCGGTATATAAATACTGTTAACAAAATAAAATAAAATAAAATAATAATAATGTGGTCAGGGTTCCCTTGTGAAGCTCTCCCAGGGTCCCATGGCTTGATGGGCAGAAATTGACAGGTGCCGTCCTATACAGCATAGGGTTACAGTGTGGAGGGAACCTTGCCCATTGTCATCATGCAGCTGTTCAAAGGCACAGGAGCCCTGAAGGTAGGAAAACGTGTGGCAGTCTCATATGATGTCACAAGAATGCACAACTACCACCTTGGTTACTGGCAAACCAGTCAGATCAGCCCTTCGCTACAAGAAGGGCCAACATAGATTGGGAAAACAGCTGCCATGATCTCACATTCAAACAAACCATAGAGAGAGCTATCAGGTGATGATTGGATATTCCCATCATCCTTTGCTCCTTAGACCTGACAAAGCAAGCAGGAATTATTGCAGATCTCATCTCCCTCCATTTCATGATTTCTCCTGTAGAATGTTTGTTTTGTTTTTGATGGGTTTGACACAGGGTCTGATGAAAACCAAACTGATCCCTCATTGGGAATATTTTGCTACCAAGTAGGGCTGTGATTCAACTTAGCCACAGGTTCTGTTCTTGTTCTTTGGGAGCTTAGCCCTGGACCACCTGAAGCAATGTTAGGGTATCTAAACACGTGCAGAGTGCTTCATCCTGAGAAACCTCTGCCGAAGGCGAAAGCTTTCAGGGCAAGACAATGTGTTTTCTTCCACTTTAATTCCTGCACCTCTTTTTGTTTCCAACTATCATGGAGGGGCATTTCTTGGGACTGGACATGATTCCTGATGCTGCTGCTGCTGCTGCAGCAGCAGCTCTGTGAACGCATCTTTCTTCAGTCTGACGATTTCCATCCCATACCTGTTGGACGCCGTCTGTATGCGCAGAAGGGTCCTGCTGACGTTGATGTGTGCATCAGGCTCGTCTCCTCTTGGCTGCCTGGAGATTTTCAGGCATGAGTCAGCTTTAGGATAGGCAGGTTTATAACTCATACTTGAAGGCACATCCTAGCCCTCTAAACCACTGCAGTATAGATCTCATGCTTTTCCTCCTCAATTTCTTGGCACGGGAAGAAAGATCATCCAGGTGTAACTACACAACCGCCCTTCTTGTCCCTTGTTTCACCAAGGGTTCACTGACAACCTCTCTCCCCTCCCCACATACTAAATGCCCACAAAGTCCTATTTTCAGTGTCATTGGTCTCCAGCTATTTTTCTGGGGATGCAGGGCACTCAGATGAAGTGATGTAATAAATAATAATAAAAATAATAATAATACCAGAATTTATATACCGCCTTTCTCTGGTCATCCGAGTTCTCCTCTGACTTTAATTCAAGGCAGTTTACATAGGCAGGCTATCTAAACCGAAACGGTTTTTACATATTACAAATGTTCTAATCTTGCATACAACGCTCATTCCAGGTGGTTTCCTTCCCGGTCTGGCCTCTCTCTGGTATTCGCCTCCCATGCATCGACTTGACGGCAACACTGCCTCCCACTCAGTGTGCCAGTTGCAGAATTCTCTCTCCCACCGAGGCTTTTGCAGCTTGTCAGTGGCATGTCGATAGCTCTTGACTGGTCTTGAACTGCTGTCCTCAGATCTTCAGGCATATGAGGTAGCTGCTCTACCAACTGAGCCAGACCCCCTGCCCACATAAGCATCAGCACATCTCAAGCTAGGTCAAAGGTCTGCTTCCTGCCTTCCCCAGTAGCCAGGCAAATACCGCAGGAGGATTTGCAAACAAGGCACAAGGGCACATTTTCATATCCTGCTGTTAGCCTTCAGGATCTGGTAGTCAGGTACATGGCACTTCCATGGGGTGTTCAGTCAGGGATTCACATACCCGGTTCACTGTTTAGAGGGGCTTCCTGCAATGTTGTTATCCACTCATAGGACAGCTGTATTATGCCCCGTGCTTATCCGATTGTGAGAATAGCGGAGCAAGTACTGCACATGTGGACTGTTGGAACTGCTACTACTGTTACACCTTCTTTGTTTTGAGAAGCGCAGTGGTTCCAAGGTGGCATCAAGCAAGGTCGCGCCCTCCCTAAATGCCATCACTTTCAACCACTCTTCATAAAAAAGGTATTCTCCCCCAGCTCTGCAATGTCCTGTTTGGAACGAACGGACCAGCAATGCACCACAAACTGACCAATTGGCATGGTTACGCAAGCTCACTGACATTCTGCCACAAGGGTGTTTTGGGGGCAGTTTCTATCTTTGCAGTGTTCCAGCATCAAGCAGAGACCAGGAAACAGGATGCCTGGGTTCTGCTCAGAGCTTCTCTTTTGCCCCTCTGAAAGGCCAGTCTACAAAGTGCTGAGAGCTCCCGGGCTGGCAGGAGTGATAGCCCTATTCCAAGGATCTTAAGTACAGAGACAAGGCAAACAGGAAGTAATCTTGTTATTATAGACGGGGAAAGCAGCTTGGGGAAGGGGAGTTGAGGTGGAAAAGAGGCGGGCAGGAGAAAGCACCCCTTGTCCCCCCCCCAGACTCTCCCTTTCAAATCACCCCTCCTTGAGCAGCGTGTGTGTGTGTGTGTGTGTGTGTGTGTGTGTGTGTGTATATATATATATATATATATATATATATATATATATATATATATATATATATATATATATATATGCCACAGAGCACAAAGTGGCTGCTTTAAAAAAAATTATTTTTCCATCCGCAAAGCGGTCGCTTCTTTTTTTTGCAGGCCGCAAAGTTTTTTTCCTTTCTTCTTTTTCTTCTCTGGCGGCTGGCTGAAATGCTGATTTAGAATTTAGAATTACGGGTAAAGATGCCATGCAGTTTATTTCGAACAAACCAACGATTTAAAATAACTTCAAAACACTGTGCGAAGATACAGATGTAAACGGAGCTCCGGACAGGAATAAAATACAATCAGAGGCTGTGTATGTTACAAATACCGACGTTTCACTCCGTAGCTCGGAGCTTTTTCTAGGTGCAATCACGAAGATTGAAGATGGTAAGGCAGGTAGAGCAAAATCACCAGTTTAAAAAGACTATAGAACGCGAGGGCAACTGCCAATTGGTAACGGAACTGAAAATGGAAATGATTAGAGGCCACCGCAAATAACCCCTGGAACGTCCTTGGGCAAGTGCTTTGAAATAAACTACATGGCATCTTTACCCGTAATTCTAAAGTCTTGGACGATAAAGTCTTGGACGAGAGATCATCCGGGGATTTGGTGTTGGGTGTCACCAATATGCTGATGACACCCAACTCTACCTCTCCTTGCCATCTCGCTCCAGGGAGGCTGTGGAAGTCCTGGAGCGCTGCCTGGAGGCGGTTGGGGTCTGGATGAGGGCTAATAGGTTGAGATTGAATCCAGAAAAAAGACAGAGGTCCTACTGGTCAGGAAAGCTTCGATGCACATACTGAGTCACCTGCCCGTTCTGAATGGGGTTGCACTCCCCCTGCAGGAACGGGTGCGCAGCTTGGGAGTACTTCTGGATTCACAGCTCTCCCTGGAAAGCCAGGTGGCGGCTGTGGCCAGGGGTGCGTTTGCCCAGCTTCGGCTGGTGCGCCAGCTGCGGCCGTACTTGAGTCGATCGGACCTGACCACGGTGGTCCACGCCTTAGTGACTTCAAGACTGGATTACTGTAATGCACTCTACGTGGGGCTGCCCTTGAAGACGGTTCGGAAGCTGCAGTTAGTGCAGAATGCGGCGGCCCGGGTGGTCGCTGGAGCTAGGCGGTTTGACTCTGTTGAACCGCTGCTTCAGCGGCTGCACTGGCTGCCCATTCGTTTCCGAGCCCAATTCAAAGTGCTGGTAATGACCTTTAAAGCCCTTCACAGTTTGGGTCGAGGATATCTGAGGGATATCCCATACATGGCCTTCTCCCATACATTCTGGCCCGCTCTCTTAGGTCATCTGAGGGGGCTCTCCTGCGTGTACCACCTCTATCGCAAGTTAGGGGAGTGGCAACACGTGGGCGAGCCTTCTCTGCTGTGGCGCCACAACTGTGGAATTCCCTGCCAGGGGATCTGAGAACCACCCCCTCCCTCATGACTTTTCAGCGAGGGCTCAAAACGTTTTTGTTTCGTCTAGCGTTTGGCTGATGGGCTGTGGTCTGCCTCCTGTGTCTCAAGATGCTCTGCCATGCTGCTTTTGTGCTCCATACTGTCGCGCCCCCCCCCGTGGATTTTATTGTTTTTAAATTAAGTTATGTATTGTTTAAACTTATTTTCTGTATTTTAAACTATGTATTTTAATTTTTGTTGTAAGCCGCCTTGGGCATTTGCCTTCGGCATAGGATAAGGCGGGATATAATTTTTTTAATAAATAAATAAACTACTGGCCATGAAAACTTTTATTCTATCTTAAAGTTTATTATTGTTTATTTATGGAGTGCTATTGACGGTCTCTAGGCACTTTACAAAGTTTTGTTGTTTAGTCGTTAAGTCGTGTCCGACCCTTTGTGATCCCATGAACCATATCCCGCCAGGCCTTCCTGTCCTCCACTATCTTCCTGAGTTCGCTCATTGTCATGTTCGTTGCATCGGTGATGCTGTCTAACCATCTCATCCTTGGCCTTCCCCTTCTCCTTTTGCCTTCAATCTTTCCCAGCATCAGAGTCTTCTCCAGAGAGTCCTCTCTTCGCATTAGGTGGCCAAAATATTTGAGTTTCAGCCTTAGTACCTGTCCTTCCAGGGAACAGTCAGGCTTGATTTCATTTAGAATTGACTGATTTGATCTCCTAGCAGTCCAAGGGACTCTCAGGAGTCTTCTCCAGCACCACAGTTCAAAAGCATCTATTCTTCGGCGCTCAGCCTTCCTTATGGTCCAACTCTCGCAACCATACATTACTACTGGGAACACCATCGCCCTGACTATACGAACTTTTGTTGGCATGGTGATATCTCTGCTTTTTATTATGCTGTCTAAGTTTGCCATAGCTTTCCTTCCAAGGAAAATACAAAGTAATACAAAGTAATACAAGTAAAAGGGGTGGGTCTCTGCCCAAAGAAGCTTACAATCTAAATTTTTGACAACATGGGAAGAAAGGAAGAATGTGTGCAGTTGCACATACAGGTGTTCCCCCTATCCGTGGGGGATAGGTTCCTGCTACTACCGTGGATACCTGAAACGGCAGATAGCAGCAAACCCCATACTAACGTTGCACAGGAAGCAGACAGCGAGACCTCTATGTTGTCGTCCCCCCTAAGAATTTCTTCTAACTTCATGTAGTTACCGAGAATTTAGCAGCAAATTGTTAATGGCTGTGGCTCTGCAAATCATTCTGGGGCGATAACTCAGCTGCTGCAAATCATTCTGGGGGCTGCCAGTACTTCACTGGCTGCAGAATAGCTTCAGAATGGCTGCAGATAGCTTTAAAATGGCCGCTGCAAATTCAAATTGGCCACCACAAATGCGGAGAATAGCTTGTTCCCAGCAAGTGGGTAGGGCAGGCCAACTTCAGTTGCCATAACTAAAAATTGCCAGTTGAATGTACAACCCAGCAACAGGAGTTCTGGAAACAGAGACAGATAAGTCATTTGTGCAATTGGGTGGGTGGGTTGTGAATTGTAAATAAGTGAAACCGCAGATACGGGACCCTCAGATACGTGGGACACACCTGTACTTAGGCTGAGTTTCCATAAGGGGTCAAGGCTAAAAGGTTAAGACAGAGATGATGGTACTAGACAGCTCAGGGTTGGATGGGATTCCAAGGTTGGCAAATCAAACACAATAATTGCCTGCTGGTTTTTAAAAAGCGAAGAAAGCATCTTGGAAAAAGTAACGAAAGTAATGTAAGCTGCAAATGGCAGAACCTGTTAGTATCTGATCTGCTACTATGCACCCTAAGATGGGGCCCAATCTATGGCCTGGCAACCCTCAGAGATGTGTTGGGTAAATTAGGACACTGCTGCCCAGCTGTGTGAGCAAGTGCTTAAATTAGCCAAGAATGCTCAAGAAGTTGGACATGGTTTGCCCTAGACAGTAAACTAAGGCACAAAAGAGACACCTGCTATTTTCCGACCTATCCTCCCTTGTAATGAAGTTCTTCTGCATTTATGTGCTGATGGGCAACTGCAACTCTTGCCCCGCGGCAGGCTGTGGCTGAAGAGAGATGCTGTCAGTGTGCAGGAAGTCGGCTCAGCACAGAGGCCCTGGAGACTTCGCGGTACGCATTCCGCAGCAGCACGTAAGGGAAGCAAGTTTCCAGCATGTCGATGGTCAAGAAGGATGACTCCTTTTCAAGCTGAAAGAGACACAGGAGTGGATGTTAGGCAAGGAAAATGTGTGCCTGCTTTGTACATGGCATTGCCAAGCTGGCATACAGTTCAGGGAGACAAGCAATAACATATGAGAATAGAAGGAAGTTCGAAAGAGGGATCAGTTCATCAGGTTTACTCCATTTTTGCCAATCTGGTAAACAGGTTTTGCAGCTTTTTTTTTTCTATTTTTCAAAAACCTGCAAAACCTGTTTGACCTCAGAGGTGAAAGCACAACAAAATGTGCAAAACAGAAAACAAAACCTGCGGTAAACCACTTTCGATGTTCTCAAAAGTTATTGTCCATTCTGGAGTGTTGCTGGGCTGTGAAATCTTTTCCAAAATCCTTGTTTCTATGACAATTCCACCCAGCCTTGGCTATAGCTGGTGCTGCAGGCACACACTATAGCTCAATACCCAGGCAAGAAGCAGAAAACAGTTTCTGAGTTGAAAGTGGTTAGAGAGGCATCACTCCCCACAGTGAACATATACATCTCTTTTGTCCCACTGTCAACCCGCATCATATCAAACATGATTTTGAAAGTTTCTGAAACAATACAAAACCTGTTTACGATGAGGAAAAGTGGAATGAGCATGCACTGTAAGCAGTGATCCCTCTTTCAAACTGCTTTCAGCTTTGAAAGAAATGATCATCTATCTCCAGTCCCAGAAACAGTGGTGTAGCTGGGGGGTGGGGTGGGGCCAATTGCCCTGGGCAGCAACCGGGGGGGGGGATCACAACAGGCCCCCTGGTGACAACGGCGGGACGTGCACAGCACTCGCTGCTCCAAGCAGTTGGAACTGCGAGCAGAATGAAATTTGGCCCTCCCTTGTGCTCCCGTTCGGCTCCAAATTGGAACCATTCCAGGAGCAGGGGCAAGGCATGATGCGGGGGCAAGGCTATGATGCGGGGGTGGGGCGGCCCCAGGTACCAGCCGGCCCAGCTGCACCACTGCCCAGAAACCTGACTTCTGTGCCAAGAATTCTGCATTCCAAAGAAGGCATACAAATGTATTGACTGGTTTTGCAAAATCATTCTCAGTTTGCACGTTCTATGTCAACCTGCAGCCCGACTGCTTTGAGAATTGGGAATGCTCAGCCTCAGACTCTCAGCTCCCTGTCAGAAGAAGGAAATGGCGAATCTGGGCATAGATATCCCTTTTCATGCTGGGCTAAAGTAAAAAAAAAGAAAAAAAAAGAACTGGAAGTGTTCTCACAGAACATTCCATCTAACCTCTCCCCATAAGGCAGGACACCTTGTACCTAAATCCTCCCCAGCTGAGGCCTGCTGGGTCTTTTCTTGAAGAGTTCCAGTGAGAAAATATAAGAGCCCTGCAAGATCCACCAAGCCCAACGTCCTGCTCCCCACAGCAGCTGTTCAGATGCCTCTGGGAATCCCACAAGCAGGACATGAAGGCAAAACACACAAACATCCCATGTTGTTGCTCCCCACCACATGGGATTTAGCAGCATACAACAATATGGAGGCTCAACACAGCCAGCAATAGACTTCTCCTCTATGCATTTGTCTAATAGCCTTTTAAAGGCATCGACAAGAGAATCCACAGCTTCCCAAGTTTGTATTGCAGAATGCAGATGACACAGTGGTGTGTGGAATAAATTTCCCCTGCTTGAGTAGATCAGAGAAATGCAGCTTACTGAAATTTTGATCCAAGAAGAGCTGGGAAAAAACCAGCGCACCACCAACCTGCTGGTCACTCCCGTTTCCGGCTACCAGCAGTAGGAGCCATGGAAGCTGCTTGTCCATCTTCTCCTATGATGAACAGCTCCTCTCCATTAAGAGCAGCCAGTACTCAAGGCAATGGGGTCCCACTGAAGATGGTCTGCAGAGCAGCTACCCGACCCCTCCAACTGGGGCAGCTAGCGAGTGCCATGCCGGCTCTCGTTCACACGCTCCAGATTGAAACATTTGCATTTAAATTGCTTTGCTGCAAAAGCCGTTCGCCCAGTGAATATCAATTCCACGCGGGAATCCAGGCCCTCCCTAGCGGAGCCGTCTCCTTCCATCAGTGGAAGAATCAATAACCATCTCCTGCTGCCACGGGAGCGCCTAATGGAGATGTATCACCCGTGCTGCTTTGTGACCTGATATGTGGCCACTTGCCTTGAGGGCAGCCCTCTCCCAGACTGGGAAGGCCAGTGGCAAGCAGTCCTGAAACCACTAAGGGAGAACAGCGACTCATCTACATCCATATCTAACACTTGGGTCCACTGGATTCCTAATCCACAGCATAGTCTTTACCAGTATCTCCGAAATAATGAGGCTATATCCACCTTCCCTTTGGTATTCCTGAGCAGCAAATATCATCACCATCAATAATATTTCTAAAATGTAATTTGATATGTTGTTGCAAGGAGAAGGAGATGGAGCAAAACAACTATAATGAGGAGGAAAAGAAATCTCAGGAGTGCCATATGACACACTCACTCCTGAGAAGAGTGTGTGTATATGTTGGGGGCTCCCCACATGAGAAAACAGAGCCACAGGCTGGGAATTTAGTGACTTAGTGGGAGATCAGGGTAGGTACCGTGGGTTCCTGCTTGGGTGTTTTTCATCTCTTTTTCCCTATGAGGGCACTGAGGGCGCAATCCTATCCTATGCCCTGCTCAGTGATCCAGCTATGCCAGCGCTGCCAATGCTGGATCCTGAGCAGAGTAGCTAGGGTTAGAGGTCTACTCGAGGTAAGGGAACTTTTGTTCCTTTACCCCGGGTAAAGCTCCAGCTTCCCAAATGGGTCTCCTTGGATTCACACACCAGCTATTGAGCTGGTGTAAGTCTGGGAGGACCGTGTTGAGAGAAACAGGCCTGGAAGGGGGGATAGGATATGACATGGCCAAATCTGCCCAGGCCAAATCTGCCCTCCCCAAAATGCCCCGGAACGCCCTTCCCCTGCCCCATGAGGCCCAGTCGCAGCTTACCTGTCCCGCACACCATCTGGATCTGGCCCAGAGGCTGGCGAAGGCCTCTGCATCAGCCTGGGGCTGGTGCAACTGCCTTACAGCAACTGTTGCAACAGTCTGGTGCTGGTGCAGTCATCCTACGCCGGCCTAGCAGCCAGATAGGATTGGGCTGTGTGACTACATCATTGCTGTCTGAGAGGCTTTGTCCTTGTATCACAAGTGTGCCCTGAGCCCTTGGGATGAATGCGCAAGTTAAAACCACAAAAGCCAGACTCCTAAGGCAATCTAGCAAAGCAGCAACCAGTCCTGACTGCCATCTCATCACACTGTACGGACAGAACAGATCCACACAATTGGTAGAAAGTAGCCTGGAGGCCTGTCTGATTCCCTTTATCCAAGGGCTCTACTTGTACATCCTGATGATCCCCTGCAGCAGGCGTGTCACTAGAGCGAGGCGCAGGGGGCAGACCGCCGAAGGGTGACGCGCACACCCATGCGCGCGTCACCTCCGCTGCGCGCGTCGCCCTCCGGGAGGCTCCAAGGCTGGGAGAAGGCCTTGGAGCGACCTCTCCGGCCGATGCGCCAGGGCCTTCTGACGAAGGCCCAATGCAGCGATACATAATTTATAACGGTTTTCGCGCATGCGCAGAACGTTTCTCGTTGTGCGCATGCGCGAAAAACGTTATAAATTACGTATTGCGCATTGGGCCTCGTCATTAGGCCTCAGACAGCCGGCCGGCGTGGATGTGTGGAGCCGGCGGGCCGGGGGGGAGGTCCTTCGCGCCGGCAAAATTTTGAGGGGGGCACCTAGTGACGCAACTGCCCTGCAGCCCAGTAAATTAGCTTTGGTCAAGAAAACGCTCCTCTTCCACTCCTTCATGGCAAGCCAGGTTTAAGACAGACATAATATAAAAAGAGAGCTCACAGCACATCCTTCAGCCATGCCTTCACAACTGCAGTAACCCAACATCCGCTCTGTTGTCAGTCTTGCTCCTCCCCTGTGCTTCCAAAGGGCTCTCTGCCTTTGACATTAAAAAAAAAAATGTTGGATGTTCATGCATATACTGTATTTGCTGATATCTTTTTTTAAAACCAGAAGTGCCTTGATAAAACGTAAGAATACTCTGGGGATGCTCTGCTGGCTTTTTTTTGGCATCACAGGGGTCCAGCCAACCATTACACAGCCAGTTTCGGCTCAAAACATGCAGAACTGTTTTTTCCAGCGTTCCGCAATGGACAGGAACATAAGAATATAAGAGCCCTGCTGGATCAGGCTAAAGGCCCATCTAGTGCAGCTTCCTGAATCTCACAGTGGCCCCAGCAGGTGCCTCAGGGAGCACACAACACAACAAGATACCTGTATCCTGTCGCCACTCCCTTGGATCTGGCATTAAGAGATAGCTATTACTAAAACCAGGAGGTTGCTTATCCCCATCATGGCTTGTAACCTGTGATCGACGTTTCCTCCATAAATCTGTCCAATCCCCTTTTAAAGGCATCTAGGCCAGGTGCCATCATCATCACATCCTGTGGCAAGGAGTTCCACAGATGAATTACACACTGGGTAAAAAAAAATTTTTTGTCCGTTCTAACTCTCCCGCCACTCAATTTTAGTGCATGTCCCCTGGTTCTGGTGTTGTGCAAGAGGGAAAAGAACTTCCCTCTATCCATTCTCTCCATCCCATGCATAATTTTATACGACTCAATCATGTCACCCCTCAGGGCCCTTTTTTCCACAGTAACAACTACATTTGGGTTGAATGCAGCGAGGCTGCTTCCACAGGGCCCCCGCTGCTCTAAAAATGTTACACTGGCCGTCAGCCCCAGTTTTGGACTGAAATCCACAGATACAAAAAGCCCAGGGCAAGTTGATTGCCAATCTGGGATCAGGTCCAAATTGTACACATTCAGGACTATTTCATTCATTCACACACTAGGGGCATACAAGAGATCTGTTTTTTGTTTAAGTTCATCAATTTGCTTTCATTATTAAGTACT
The DNA here is from genome assembly GCA_026170595.1 of Plestiodon gilberti rubricaudatus. Lineage (NCBI taxonomy): Eukaryota > Metazoa > Chordata > Lepidosauria > Squamata > Scincidae > Plestiodon > Plestiodon gilberti. Next base: position 122,790,817 of record JANXHW010000002.1, read on the forward strand.
ACATTTGTTTAGTTATTCACTCAAGAAAATCACATTCATTTGTTACTCGTTCATTATTATTTTATGTGTTTTTGTAACTCCCATTTGTTTTCATTTTCCATTCCCCATAGACTCTAGTGGAGAGAAGCCATTCTATTAGCGTTTATGGGGCATTTAATGATCTTGTGCCCTGGAAAATGGCTGCTGGCGGGCAAAAGCCTTTCCGCACAAGGGAACCTCTTACCCCATGGGTTCCTTCTGGAGGGTGGGCTTTTGCTCCTCGACAGCAGCTGTTTTCCAGGGAGCACGGTGTTTCAGTTCCCCTAAACCAAATGTGTTGTTAATATTATTATTATTATTATTATTATTATTATTATTATTATTATTATTATTATTATTATTATTATTATTATTATTAATAATAATAATAATAATAACAATAATAACAATAATAACAACAATAACATGTCTACTCAGAAGTCAGTCCCATTGTGTTGAATGGTGCTTACTCCCAGGAAAATGTGTACAAGGTTGCAGCTTTAAACAGTAAGCTTTACACACAGTGGGAAAGTGCAACAAAAATGTACAAATGATCATCCCAGGTAAAGATCTATACATGGACTGCACATTGGTTCCTATCCAGAGAGCATCAGACTTGAGTATGATGCGAGTCCTGCCACCACTGAAAAGGCTCTTTCTCGGGTGCCACCCGCTTCACCTCAGAGAGCAGAGGTGCCCAGAAATGGGCCTCTGAAGATATTAATACTGGAGCATAAGAGCATAGAAAGAGCCCTGCTGGATAAGGCCAAGGGTCCATCTAGTCTAGCTTCCTATATCTCACAGAGGCCCACCAAATGCCTCTGGGAGCACAAGATACCTGTATCCTATTGCCACTCCCATGCACCTGACATTGAGAGATAGGCTACCTCTAAAACCCAGTGGCATAGCTATGCCCTGCGGGAGGGGGGCTGCCCCCCCTGGTGACAACCCCCCGTGACATCACTCCTCCCCGGTGACAACACAGGCAGCGCAGAAACGTGTCTGGGGGTGGGCAGGCGCGTCCTTTCTCACTGCCGCCCGCCCATAAGGATGCTCCAAAGCCCTCCGAGGGTTTTTTTGCGCCACAAATCCCTTGCCACTGCCGCCGCATTGCCACCGATGCAGCAGATTTGTTGCCCCCCCCCACGTGTCGTTCGGGGGCAGTTCCCCCCCCCCCGGTGACGACAAACCTGAAGCTTGCATATAGTCATCATGACTTGCAACTTGTGATGGGCTTTTCTGCCATAAATCTTTCCAATCCCCCTTTAAAACCCATTTCCTCCCAGTCCACAGGTGTACACATTTAACTCCTGTTGCGTATATACACTCGTGAGCAGAAATGGTTTATAGGTACTGTATCTAGATCAGGTACCATCACAACATCCTGACAAGGAGTTCCACAGATTAATCACATGCTGGGTGAAAAAATATTCCTTTTTGTCTGTTCTGCCTCTCCCACCAGTCGGTGTTAGTAGATGTCCCCTGGTTCTGGTTCTGTGCAAGAGGGAAAATGAACTTCCCTCTATCCACCCTATGCATAATTTTATATGTCTCATTCATGTCCCCCCTCGGGCGCCTTCTTTCTAGACTGAAAAGCCCTAAACCAGAGGTTCTCTAAGTGTGAGGCTCGACTCCCAAAAGTCATCAAAAGCTGACTCCCAAAAGTCATCAAAAGCAGCCAGGGGCGTAGGTCGTGTTAATCTTTTAATTAACACCTATTCTTGCTTGCAAGAGAGAGAGAGAGCAAAAACAAAGATCCGGAAAAGATCTTTTCCCTCTTCACATCGGGTCACTCAACGGCAGTTTCCACATCTTGTTTTTAACCACAGCGTGAGCAAAGCCCTTATCTTATGTTAAAGAACGATTTACAACTCTATTGATAAGCTGAGTACTGGTACTTTGGAGCATTTCTCTCCAAATCCTGAGACATTGCAGGTTTGCAAGTAAAGTATTTTCTTTCTGTTGAATGTTTTTAATAAACACAAAACAAATGCAAGAACTGCAATTGAAAATGGTGCAGAGCAGGTTCTGCTTTACATACAGTCTTTGATTTCTATGTTTAGTTTGGTTGATTAATTATTAGGATTTCTCTCCTTCTTCCTTTCTGACCCACCTCTAAGTTAGTTCCCCACTCTAGTTGCTGGGACAACCCCACCCCACCCCCAGAAACTGCCAGGCAGTATAAGAATCTGTTTTTCATCTTGCAAAGATGCTACACCAAAAGGAGCTAGCTTTCTCTCTCTCTCTCTCTTGTGCAACTGGGGCTTCCCTCCCATGCTTTGATGTTTCTCTTGCCATGAATAGGACTAACACAGACAACATCAGTGCCCTCTACCCAGGCCTGCCAATGGAGGGAGGGCAGCATCCCAACCCCACCCTGCGCACTCCTGGCTTAGCTGCTGCTCAGCATAAGCATGGAAAATCCACTTTAGGGCTCGTTTTGGGAATATACACATACATATACACATACATATAAGAAAGGGTGCCTCTGAGCATGTAAAGAGTGCCTGTTTCTTCCATGCACTGTAATGGGGAGTCACGGCTAACGGCGAGGGAGGTCAAGGGAGCCGCGAGTCAAAAAAGTTTGGGAACCACTGCCCTAAACGTTACAGCCTTTCCCCGTAAGGGCATGTTTGCTCAGGATCAGGCATTCCTTCAGATAGCCAGGTTCCAAGCCACATGGGGTTTCAAAGGTATACACCAGCACATTGAACAGACCTCTAGCCAGCACAGCTGTTGAAAAACTGGTGTGATTTGTTCTTTCTGACTGGTCCCAGTCAATGGCACAGAAGTTGCATTCTGGACTAACTGAAGTTTCTGAGAAGTCTTCAAAGGCAGTTCCATATTCCACATGGAATACCAGTACAGGATTCAGTCTATGTGCTCCCACCCAGCTCTGGCCAAAGGTAGGAGTGACTGGGAGACTAGCCTGGAAGCCTCTTAACCACAATAAAACCCTGATCCCTATAAAACCTTCCCATCCAGGTTTGTTTGTTGGTCTGAGTAACAGACTTGCCTCACACCCAGGGACGTCGCTAGCGCGAGGCGCGCATGGAGTGCGCGTGCGGACCACCACGGGCGACACGCGCGGAGGGCGACACGCGAACCCACGCGCTGTCACCTCCCCTGCACGCGTCGCCCTCCGGAGGCTCCACTCCAAGGCCTTTTCCCTCAGGAACGGTCTGCGCATGCGTGAAAACGTTATAAATAACGTTGTGACACAGTGGGCCTTCGTCAGAAGGACCTGGCGTGTCGGCCGGGGAGGTCGCTCCAAGGTCGCTCTGAGGCCGGGAGAAGGCCTTGGAGCGGAGCCGGCTGCAACGGGGGGGGGGCAGAGCCGGGGGCACCCGGGGCGGCGTCCCATCAGGTTGCCCCCCCAAAAAATCGGGGCCAAACCGTGTTTGTATTATCTGTATTCTATCAAAACCTATGGCCAAATAATTGAAAAAGAAAACAACTGCCTTACGTAACAAAAAGTTGATTTCCTTAACTCAAAACTGACCAATGAGATTGATTGTTCTGAGAGCTAATGAGGTGTTGTTATGACACAGCATGGAACCAAGGAGGTGTTAGTATGAATCAGCTCTCATTTCTTTGTATCAGAGCTAATACTAGAATTTCTTATTCAGTTGTGTGAGTGTCATCAAGTTGGCCACTGCTTTTTTGTTGGTCACTGATTTGTTGGGTGACCTGTACTGTTATGTATTAAAATAAATATAGTTATTGGGGGTGACACCATGGGTTACCACACACCGGGTAACACCAACCCTAGTGACACCACTGGGGTGACGTGATGAGCTCTTGCACTGGGTAACGCAAACCTTAGTGATGCCTCTGCAGGGGAAAGACCAATTCCAAGCTCCTATCACCTTGGGACACTCACCAAGTGCATGAGCAGTGAGATGGACTCCCTGTTCTTGGCTTTCATCCTGTCAACTTCTTGCCCCAGCTGCAGGAGGCTCACAGAGGCCAGCTGAGAGAGAGAGAGAGAGAGAGAGAGAGAGAGAGAGGGAAGAGAGCTCAGTCAATTTGGGGATCAACAGCAGTGAGAGTTAACTGATGTTTTCATTGCAGACTGAAAAAACCCAGTGGACAGGGTCCTGAGAAAGGAATTTTGTATCCTCAGAATCAAATGATAAGTGACACACAGTTGCATGGAACTTTACCCCCTTTTGAAAAAAAGAAAGAAAAGAAAAAGGGAAAGCAGCTGTGGAAGGCTGCAATCTAACCAGCAAATGAGGGCAAGATGCTCTATATCTTTTCCTCTTAGGTTGCTTTTCCAATCAAAAAATCTCCCCCCCCCCCGCTTGCTTTTCTCTCCCAGATAAAAAGATACAGTAAGGTCTCCTTGCCCTTTCCCCAGTGGGATGAAAAGCAGTGGGGGAGTGGAGAAAAAGGTTTGAGCAGCCTCTCCCCCAACTTCCTGCCTGCCACCAGTCTTTACCTCAAGACTGCAGCCTCTCAGGCTTGCTTTTTGTTAAAAAGCAAACTAAAACGTCAGGACAAAGTGACATGCAGCTGTGCATCACGTATAGCTTGGCCCTCAGCTATCTATGTCTGTCTTTTCCTCCTGCCAATATTAAGCAGTAGAAAAATTGCTGGTAAAGAGCCCTGGCTGACTGGGAAAACAGAATATCCCAGCAGCAGCAGCAGCAGCGGCCACTTCAGCAGATCCGGAAATCAGCAGTCAAACTCGCAAACCTGAGAGGATCAGAGCTGTTGCCTCCTTCACAGTTGTGGCAAAAATAATTGAAATGGCTTTTTGTCATTTGAACAAATAGCACATGTTTAAGAAAAAGAAAAAAAAGCACCACCTTGCTCCTTTATTGCATGCTAAAGAGAAACTGTCACCTTTGCTTCAAAATCCTCTAAAAAGCACCCGTTCTCTCAGCAATGTATAAATGTAATCAGATCAGTTAAAAGCTAAGAAATCTTCAGCTGGTTGGCAGAAAGTGAGCATCTAATTTCACAGCCCAAGGCAACCTGAAATAGAAACATAATCCAAACGTGATCCCAATGTAGGCAGAAGAGTCTGGCTCAGTTGGGAGAGCTGCTGTCTTGTAAGCCCGAAGACCGGTGAACTTGATAAGTTCGAGACATGCCGCCGACAAAAAAGCTGTGAAAGCCTCCAGGAGGAGAGAGAAGAGCTCCCAGCTGCGTCGGTCGAGTGTGGGAGGCGCCAGCCAGCAGAATTGTCAGACTGTAAAAAGGATACCACCTGGAAAGTAGCCGTTCATGAAAGATTGGACATTTATATATTGTAAAAAAAACCCAAGGGGGGTTAGGACAGCCTGCCCATGTACACCGCCTTGGATTAAAGTCGGAGGAGAAATCCAATGACCAAGAAAGGCGGTATATAAATACTGTATATTATTATAATTCAAGGAGGGACTTGCCACCCTTGCTCTGGCAGGTCTGCTGTGCCTTTAACGGATACATGACCAGGCAGAAATTCAACAGGTAACATCCTCCATCACTGTAGGTGTACTTGATGAGGGTGGCAACATCACTTCCTAGGTGCCAGCCTAATGACCCTGCAATGCACCTGACGTACTGCCCCTGCAATGAGTCGCGCAGAAGCGCTTCACCTGGCGCAACGGTGGCAGGAACGTGAACTGCCATGGCTTCTAATCAACAGATAAATCACGCTGCTTCCCACAGGCCAGAAATAAGAAAGTGATCATGCTTAGCGGTGCCTCTATCCATCATTCACAGCCAGCGGGACTGACTCTTCTCTGTGCCCGCCGTGGGACAACACAGTTGTGTGTGCGATACGTGAGCAGCCTGGAATATTAGCAGGGAGAAAAATATCTGGAGAAGAGGGATTGCAATTGCGAGGCCTTGAGATCTGTCCCCAATTGAGCAGATGGGCAGTTAAAGTCCATGCAGAGCCCAGCAATAAATTGCCATCAGATCCAATCTGCTATCTCAGTGTTCCCGGGAGCACTGTCTGCAATGTCTGCCAGCTTTTGAATATCCTAAGTAGATAATTTGGTCACACCTGTGAATTCTCCTGCCACTTGTTTGCTGAGCAGAAGCCCAGGCTTTGCATGCTTTCCCTTCTCTAGCCAGGAGAAGGCAGCTTTGAGACTGGAATGAATGCACCACCCCTCGTTCCAAGGATCAGCTTCTTCTCTGGCTTTGCAACAGAGGGAAGCAGGGTCTAAAGCCCGACCCACACCGCACAAATTCCGGCGCGGAGGCGAGTGAGCGAGCAAGGCTGGCTGCTCTCCTCCGCGCTCTGAACTTGTCTGTAGGAGTGTCTTCCCGCAAACAGTCCCCCTCCGTTTGTCCCGCCTTCTTAAGAAAGCGCAGGGTGATTGGAAGTAGTTCAGAGTGGCAGGCAACCCATCTCCTCCCCTCTCATTTGATTGGTGGCTGCAGTAGCTCCGCAAAGCAACCCCCTCAAAACATGGGCAAAGAACTTTATGTACGCGCCGGAAATCAGGAGATCACATCTGCTCCGCTCGCTTCCGCAATGGTAACCAGACACCTCCGCACAGCTCGACAAAGCTCCTCGGGCATCTGGGACACGCCGGAATTCGTGCGGTGTGGGTCGGGCTTTAGTCCGATCTGTTGCCTTGCCCAAGTAGGTTGCTGAGCAGGTCAAAAGAGACAAGAAGGGTGACTCCTTCCAGGCTTGCTTCCTCATCTAGCTGGATATAAAAATCAGCTTCCTTGCTGGTCCCTAGTTCATTTAGTCACCCTGGCTCCTAATAAAGAGGGCACTGAAGATGCATGTACATCTTCTGTGACCCATCACCATGCATACAATGCTTTTGGTCATAAAGTATGCTCCTAAGCATTTGTGCAGAGTGGCGGGAGGCATGTGTTGGAATCTTAGACTCACTATGATGCATAGATAATGCTCCCTGGCCCCAAGAAAGCCAGTGGGTGAGTAACATGTATATCACTCGGAGAAGATCAGGTGCTTCGCTCACCATCAGAAATTCCTTGAGGTGGATCTCAATGTTCTTGTTGTAGATAGTGAACAGGGCAGCTGATACTTGGATAATGGCTTTGGCTAGGCAGTGGATGTTATTGCTGTAGCCTAGAAAGAGAGAGAGAGAGAGACTCACTCAGCCTGCAATCCTATGCACACATACATGGGAGTAAACACCAGTGAACCTAGTGGGACTTACTTCTGAGTAAACACATATAGAACTGCACTGTCAGAACATTTCCAAATACGGTAATTTCAACACGTGTGACTCCCAACCAAGGAACTTAGGAAACCATAAATCTATGAAGGAATCAGGGGTGTAAAATCAAGTGCCTGATAGCCAGCATCTCCCAAAATTTGGACCTGGAGACTGGCACCTGTGTTGCTGACTCCTACGCAGGTGAGTATGAGCCTTGGCACCTTGCAATTAAGTGTTGCCTGAAAGGAAGGGCGCGTATGAGGAGGAACACACCAACACAGGCCAACAAGAACAGGCTTCCTCCTCTGACTGGCATGTCCAGGCCCTCACCACTTCTCCTTCCAATCTGGCTCCTGAGCTTATTTTTTTTAACAGAAATTGCATGCCTAGACTAAGAATCTCCGAGAAACAATTTTGTAAGGGTGCTGGGAATTGTAACAGCAATTGTGTGGGTTTGCCAGATGGACCCTGAAGCTCAACAGTGCAGTTGTTGCGTAGCCAACATATAACTCACCTGCGGTGGAGTGCAAATGGCATGAGTTGTTTGTGCAATGCAATCAGTGCAAAGTATCAGTCCATGTTTTTGCACCAGTGTAGATAGATGCAAAGGCCTAGATCAGGAGTTCTCAACCCCTTCGGTTATGTAACTTGTGTAACAGTAGGACTACATGTATTCCACAAATCCATGATGTGACTGTGGAAATATAGCATCTGTATTAAGCACATATTTCACCATCCTGAGAATCTCATCTTTCAATGAAAAAGAACACTCACAGACATACTTCTAGCCCATACGGTGGTGAAGACAGGCTTGAAACACAGTATGTGGGTAAAGACTGGTGAAATCTGGTGATGGTGGCTGGCTGGCATGATTTGCAGTAGGCAAATTCAGTGCCCTGCATCGCTCATTGTCCCTCTCCATGACTGGCAGAAATAGAACATATTACACACCTTGAGGCAAATACAGTACGCCCTTGGTATCCGCGGGGGTTCTGTTCCTAGAACCCCGCAGATACTAAATCCTGCAGATACTGAAATCCGCGGTGGGGGCAGGGGCGGTGCCACAAGACCTCATTTTGAAGCTTTTCTGGGGCCCGCCGGCCGCCTCCCGCACACCTTGCGAAGCCTCTAAACTACAGAAAAAAGGGGGGGAAATGCAGCAGGAAGCAACTTCTGGTCACGACACAAACCAGAAATCACTTCTGGTCGCGATTTTTTTCTTTCTCAAACTTGCTTTGATAGATCAAAAGATTCTGGTTATGCTAAGCACTGAGCAAAAGGAGGCGTTCGGCCAGAAGCTATTGCCTCCTGTAGCCACTATGACTACAGCTTGTAGCGCGTCTCTGTTTTTCAGAGCTGGTGCATGTGTATGAGTGAGTGGATCAGTACAGGAGGTTTGCGGAGGGAGCAGAAAGCCTGTGGCTTGTTTCTTACCGTCTACATCAGTGGTGTAAACTGAAGCAGGGTCAGTGGCCAGGAGCGGCAGAGACACAGCCACAAAGACCAGCAGCAGACAGGCTGTCTTGTAGTCCTCCTCCAGGGAAGAGCTGTCTATCAGGGAGGCAAAAGGGATGATATACAGCAAGAGTTTTCAGAAAAATAAGCCTGATTTACACTGTCGGTTCCTTTCCCTAGCTTGGCTGCTCAACAGACTCACTCCCAAAAAAGGAAAAAAATATATATGGGGGGGGGAGTTTTTTTAAAAGCTGCAGTGGCTGCGACAGGCCAATAAATTATCTGATGGATGGAGCTGGTGAGCTGAGCAGAACTGACACTGCTTGGCTCCGCTTGAATCAACATGTGGGCTGTGGAAAAAGAAACAAATGGGGGGGGGGAAGCTCCCCACTAGCATGTGAGTGAGGGGAAGCTGGAAGACTCACCCCTTCGGTATGACCAGGGTGACCAGATAAAATGTAGGACACAGTGCCTATACCTTTAACCATTGTAAGGAAGAGGGAATTTTGGCAGGTGCAGCTTTTTGCACCCTTCCATGATGAGCTGCACCTGCCAAAATTCCCTCTTCCTTACAATGGTTAAAGGTATAGGCACTGTGTCCTACATCTGGTCACCCTGGGTATGACCTGCTGCAGGAATACTGCTCCTTAGACCTCAAAATGAGAAGCAGGGCATCTCCCAGGAGGCATGGGCTGGTTGCATACAAAGAAAGTCCCCCCCCCCCCCAAATCACTGGGTGAGTTTAGTGAGAATGTCAGGCTACCGCTGGTCCTTGATGGGACCTCACTCATGTGGTGAGAAGCCCCAGGAAAAGGGGAAGGGAATCTTGTACAGGGGCAATGTAGCTGATTGCAGCAAGTACCTGGGCTGAGTGGGGTCACAGAACTAGAGCCTCCCAAGGCAGTAAAAAAGGAGGAGGCAGAACTTCCAAGTGGAGGCTTATGAAATGCCCCCTTATCAAAAGAAGGCCCTACCTACAGCATGTAAGGAGTAGCACAAACAGGCAAACGGATGCCTTGGTCTGCTTGGTTGGTCGATTCTGAGAAGCCTCCCACCCTAGCTAAAAGCTGGACTCCTAGTGGCAGCAATTATGAATTCCAAAAACCAGGGAGGGGAGGCGACGGGCAGCAGAAAGAATGAGCAGTACAAGCCTGGAGGTGATTGAGAATGAACAATGATGATCACAATGAATATGGCAGCCTCAAAAACCCCTGTGATCCCAAGTCCTCGTGTCAGTTAACCAGAGGGATTAAGTTCCTGCGCTTTTGCTTTGCTTCCATGCCAAGAAGGAACGGAGCAGCTGAGGAAGAATGACAAATTGTACCTATTGAAACAAGAATTATATGGAACAGGGCCAGGGCTGAAGAAATCCTTCAGAGACCCAGAAACCAACAAGAATCTTGAGGCGGCGGGGAGGGTCGGCTATTGCAGGAACCTGCCTTGACTGCAAGTATGAGGGAGGAAACCACAACCACTCCTGCCATCGATGCAGCCAAAGCAAAGTCATGATGGGCTATGCTCTACTCCTTATAGGATTTGGGCAGTTGCCCAGTTGAAGGCAGCAGGCAGTCCTTGTGCACAGAGTCAGGTCAGCTGCTGTGTGCAAGAGATCTGTCATTCCTTCTCCTTTCCCCCCTGGATGTTTCAGAACCACAGGAGATGGTAGCTCCTGAACTCAGCACTGACCAACAGCGCAATCCTATCTAACTTATGCCACCAGCTGAGCTCTGCTCAATCCTATCCAACTTATGCCACCGGTGTAACCAGCGGTGCAGCAAGAACGGAAGGCCCCAGAAAGGAAAAGGGATTCAAATCCCCCTTTGAATTTCCCTTTTGGGGATTTGAATCCCCTTTCCGTTCTGGGGCCTCCCGTTCTCGCTGCACCGCTGGTTACACCGGTGGCATAAATTGGATAGGATTGAGCAGAGCTCAGCCGGTGGCATAAATTGGATAGGATTGCGCTGCAAATGAGTTAGATTTTCCATGGCTCTAAGTCTACATCATGGGAAGAAAGAACCGAGAATAGACAGCTGTCCTGCAGGGAGCTAAGCCAGGCCCAGGAAAGAAAGCCTGCTTCTCTGGAGTAGGAAGGGGGGTCATTCGGTACTGAATGGGTTAACCCCTTCCTACGTCAGAGGCAGGATCGGTTGAGCTGAGTTGGCTCCTCCTCCACCGTGGGCGTTGCTCCCCAGTCCGATCCTGCCTCAGTCAGAGAATGATCGGTGTTTTTCTAGTGAGCAAAGTGTTGTGTTATTTTTTGTGTGAGCAGACCTTTCTTCTTCTATTTCCTTTCCTTCTTCAACTGTCCCCGCTGCCCCTCCCGATCCGCCCCCGTCTCCCTAGCTAGAGTGAGGCTTTGACTGCGGAGGGCGGTCTCACCAACGCTTATCGGCGTTTGGGAGCTCCCGCTCTTTTTTACCTCAGGCGCCCTTGAAGAACAGCTGAGGCGCGCGGCTCCGACGAGCGAGTGCGAACCCGCTGGGCGGCGCCGTCGTCGTGTGTGAGCTTCTCCTTCGCTCTCCCCCCTCCCATCCACGGGGATCGTCGGCTTGGGGAGAAGCGGGCCGCTCACAGTTTTGGGCTCCGACGAAGCAACTTGCCGCTTTCGCTGGCCCTGAAGGCAGCCGGATCGCCTGACTGAGCCGGGAGGCTACAGCGTGTTGGCGGTAAGGCCGTAATGGCTGAGGCAAAGGGGGAGGGGACGGGGCTGGTTGCCGGAGTGAATAGCGTCGCGGTCAGCGCCCCACAAGTGGACCCAGCGCTCAACGCTCACCTACAGCTACTGGTGAGGGAGGCTGTTGCGGGCGCCCTGCAATCCCTGGGTGCCCATAAATCAGGGCGGAAACGTAAGAGATCCCGGAGATCCAGGTCCAGGGACTCCCGTTCTCACTCGGGCCATAGGGGAACAAACCCAGCCAGCCATACTTCTTCAGATCGCCCGGCCAAGCGCAGCAGGCATCGTTCACCAAGCCTGCACTCTGAGGTGCGCGTTACTCCTGCTCCTGAGAAGCGCGGTGCCTCATATTTGAGCTCCACTCCGTCCTCCTCCACCTGCTCTGACAGGGAGGAGGGCGAGCTGTCTGAGGATGGGGAAGGGGGAGACAAGGATCATAACCCTAATAGGCTCTTCCCTCCTGAGCTATTCCCAAGGATGGTCACCAAGGTTATTTCTGTTTTGAACCTGAACCCCTCGGAGGCTGCCAGTGTACAACAGGGGGGGCCCTCAACACCCAAGGGCATTTTTCCACAGGGGCCTGTGTTGCCCACTACTGTTCCTTTTCCAGTTTCTTTCCAGTCTGCCCTGGAATTGGAGTGGAAAAACCCAATTAAATCTAAGTACAGTGCCAAGCTGGTAAATAAGCTTTATTCCCTTCCAGAGGAGGCGATGGCAATGCTGGCTGTTCCGAAGGTCGATGCGCCGGTTGCAGCCCTCTCGTCCGCCGCGGTTATTCCTTCGGAAGGGGAGGGGGGTCCAAGGGACCCATGTGACAAAAAGGTGGAATTTTCCCTCAAACGAAATTATGAAGCCGTTACGCAGTCCCTGAGGGCGTCGGTCTCAAATTCACTTTTTTCCAGGGCCGCCTATCTTTGGGTGGAGGACCTGATTAAGTCAGAAACAGGTCTCTCCAAGAAAACCAAAAATACTCTAAAGAAGATATCGTTAGCCTCTGCCTTTGCTGCGGATTCTTCCTTTGACTCGTTGCAACTGAGTGCCCGGGCATTGGCGTCTAATGTCGTGGCTAGGCGCAATGTGTGGCTTCGCACCTGGGACGTGGATTCGGGCTCTCAGCACCGATTGGCGGGAGTGCCTTTTCATGGAGCAAAGCTTTTTGGGGAGGCCCTGGAACCCATTTTGATAGAGAGTAGGGATAAACGTAGGATCCTCCCCTCTTCAAGCAAGGAGGCCCCGAAGACCAAGCCTCCACCCTTTCGCCCCTTTCGGGCCTCGGCTCGGCCCAGGGAGCCCAACAGAGGACCAAATCGCTGGAACAAGAACAGGGTCTTCCCTAAGGGCAGGGCCGCATCCTATCAGGGAGAGTCCACCCGCAAGCCCTTTCGCTCCCAGCGCAACGCGTGACGGCTCATCCGACGCCGTCTCCGCTCCTATCGGAGGGCGTCTCCTTGCTTTCGCCCCTTGCTGGCGGGAGACGACCTCCGATCGGTGGATTCTGGACACGGTTGCCAGAGGATATTCTCTGGAATTACTCAAACTCCCAAGGAACAGGTTCTGGAAAGTTCCTCCCTCCAAGGATCCGGTCAAACACCACAACATGTTACGAGCGATTGCCCATCTGTCCGACATCCAGGCCATAGAGCCGGTTCCCCACAGTCAGCGGGGAACGGGGGTCTACTCCACGCTCTTTCTGGTGGAAAAGAAGAACGGCGACTTCAGGCCTATTCTGGACCTGAAGTGGTTGAATCTGTATATGGCCAGAAGACGGTTCAAGATGGAGTCCTGGAGATCTATCGCGGCGGCACTTCGGAGGGGGGACTTCCTTACCTCCATAGACCTATCCGAGGCGTATCTGCATGTCCCAATTCGGCCGCCGCACCGCCGTTTTCTACGCTTTGCATACGGGTCTTCGCACCATCAGTTCCGGGCTTTGCCGTTCGGACTCAAGACTGCCCCCCGAGTCTTCACAAAAACGTTGGCGGGCCCCTTGGCTTGGCTGAGGACGAACGGGATCTCCGTCATCCCTTACTTGGACGACATTTTGATCCGCTCGGGTTCGAGAGTGGCTTCTCTCGAGGACACGCAACAGACGATTCTTTGCCTTCAAAACCACGGCTTTGTGGTCAACATGATCAAGAGTGCTTTGTTCCCGTCCCAAGTAATCGAGCACCTGGGTCTGGTGTTCGACACCAGGAGCCTCACAGTTTCTCTCTCCCCGGAGCGACAGCGAAACTTGCTGGCCCTTCTACAGCAGACCAGGTCGAAGCAGACAGACACTCTGATGTCGTTGGCCAGACTCTTGGGAGTCATGGTCTCCTGTCAGGACATCGTGCCCTGGTCCAGGTTTCATACGCGTCCTCTTCAGACGTATCTTCGTCCCCATTCCAAGCTGATCGAACGCAAACGGGACAGGACCATGCCGGTGACTCTGGTTCTCCATCGCAGTCTGGATTGGTGGCTCTGCCCGGGACGTCTTTCGACTCCGTCGCCCTTACAGAGGCCGGACCCGCGGATTGTTACAACGGATGCCAGCCTTCTCGGTTGGGGGGCCCACTTGGACCATCTTGTGGCGCAGGGGACGTGGTCGCGCTTCGAAGCCAAGCTCAGTATCAATCTGTTGGAACTCAGAGCCATACGACTCGCCCTCCTCCAGTTTCAGTCTCGGATCCAGGGCCAAGCGGTCCTCGTCAGGACCGACAACATGACGGCGAAAGCCTATATAAATCGTCAAGGAGGGACGCGGTCGCACGGGCTGTCCAAGGAAGCAGAACGGTTGTTCCTCTGGGCGGAACAGAACCTAACGTCGTTGAGGGCCGAACACCTAGCGGGGGCGGTAAACGTCGCCGCGGACTGGTTAAGTCGCCAAAGCTTAGGGGAGACGGAGTGGCAGCTGAATCCAGCAGTGTTCGCCCTCGTTGTGGAGAGGTTCGGCACTCCAGTGGTGGACCTCTTTGCGTCCGCTCTGAACGCTCAGCTACCACGTTTCTACACACGACAACAAGGCCAAGGAGGAGAGGGCGTGGACGCTCTGCGAGCTGTGTGGCCCTCAGGTCTCCTTTCCGCCTTTCCGCCTGTCGCTCTTCTCCCACGAGTGTTACTACGAATCAGTCTGTTGAAGGCACGTGTGATCCTGATTGCACCTCGTTGGCCGAGGAGGTCATGGTTCTCCGATCTGGTGCTGATGTCGGTAGACGACCCATGGCCACTGCCCCTCAGGGACGACCTCCTTCTCCAGGGGCCGATCATGCATCCGCAACCTCAGCATTTCCATCTTACGGCCTGGATGTTGAACGGCGAGCGTTAGGACGGTGCGGCTATTCTAGTGGTGTGGTAGACACTCTCCTGGCCTCCAGGCGTCCTTCCACCAAAAAGATCTACGGGGCGACTTGGAAACGTTTTGTGGGCTGGTGTGAGCACTGGGGTATTGGTCCCCTGTCTCCTAAATTGCATCAGGTCCTCGACTTTTTACAGGATGGGCTAACTCTCGGTCTCAGTACAAGTACTCTCCGACGCCAGGTGGCGGCTCTTAGAAGTATCCTAGGGGCCGGGGGTGAGGGTAGTGTCCTGGACCATCCCCACGTTCACCGCTTCCTCAGGGGGGTCTCCCTCGTCAACCCACCGGTGGTCCACCGATTCCCCACTTGGGATCTGAATCTAGTCCTTAAGGCTCTCATGCAGGGTCCCTTTGAACCTCTGGCCGGGGCCTCTCTCCAGGACCTTACCTTAAAGACGGTCTTATTGGTGGCTTTGACATCTGCCCGACGGGTTTCTGAGTTGGGGGCTTTATCTGTCAGTGAGAAGTTGACCGTGTTCCATAAGGACAAGGTGGTCCTTGCCCTTGACCCAGTTTTTCTTCCCAAAGTTAATTCACTCTTCCACCGCTCTCAGAGCATTGTTCTCCCGACTTTCTGTCCTAATCCCACTCACCCTAAAGAACGGGAATGGCATTCCTTGGACGTGCGCAGGGCTCTGCGTTTCTATATGCATCGAACGGAGTCCTTCCGAAAAACGGAGGCTCTCTTTGTGGTCTTCCGGGGTAGTTCCATGGGTAAGAAGGCTTCGGCTTCCCTTATTGCCAAGTGGCTGAGACTGGCCATACAGTCAGCGTATTCTGCTTTGGGTCAGACGCCTCCAGAGGGTATTCTTGCGCACTCCGTCCGAGGGGCCGCCACTTCGGCGGTGTTCGAGGGGTCCTCCTCTCTAATTGATATCTGTCAATCGGCGACATGGGCTTCTCCTACTACGTTCTTGAAGCATTATAAGATTGACAAGTTGGCCTCTAAGGAGGCTCATTTTGGCTGCAGAGTGTTGCAGCAAGTAGTTTCTGGTGGAGACAAGTAAGCCCACCCTGGGATGCCAATGCTCTGGTATATCCCATTCAGTACCGAATGACCCCCCTTCCTACTCCAGAGAAAAACGGAATTCCTACCTGTGAATCTCCTGTTCTGGGAGAGGAAGGGGGGGCATTCGACCCACCCTATGCCTTTATACTTGTCTCCATCTGTTCTCGATTGGTTTTTTGTTATCTCTTTGCGTTTAGTTCGCATGGCTAGTTAGCTTATCCGGTGGGTGTTAATTACCTGTTCTCTAGTTCTCTTTCTCCTTTCAAGGTTCTGGTCTGTTCGCTCTCTCGTTGGTTCCTTCTCCGGTGTTCCGGGTACGGTTCGGAGCTCGGGCCGGGACGCCTCCGGAGGTCGGCGGGATGTTCCCGAGTTCAACTTTCTGCAGTATCGGACTGGGGAGCAACGCCCACGGTGGAGGAGGAGCCAACTCAGCTCAACCGATCCTGCCTCTGACGTAGGAAGGGGTTAACCCATTCAGTACCGAATGCCCCCCCTTCCTCTCCCAGAACAGGAGATTCACAGGTAGGAATTCCGTTTTTCTCTAAGAGGAAGACAAATTCCCAGGCACCAGTAGAGGATTTTAGTTGCTGCGGTGACCTGGTGCCTGGGATTATTCGAGGCCTCTACAGGACAACCTCAGATAGATACCATGTGTAGTAACTATGAGGATTCTACTGTATGTGTGGTCCAATGTGACGGAAAGGGAAATGGTGCCTGCAGAATGTTTTTCAGCCCTGTCTCCAGGTACGTATCTCCAGGTAAGGAGGTGGTAGGCATCTAGTTCACTGGCGAGTGTGATTCTGAGCGGGGAATGACTGTGTGCACACGCTGCGAGAACCAAAGGCTGCCACCGCCAACTGAGAAAGACGCAAAAGCAAAATAAAGGAAAACTGGCATTTTTAGCGAAAGCTCAAGAGTGGGCCTTTTAACGCAAACAAGCCGCTGACAGCATCCAAGCAGTGACAGCTCCTGGAGGCCGAGTTAAATATTTATTATTGCTGAGAGATGATGCACAGCCTGGAACGATTCTCCGTACGACTCATCTAAAAGTGGAGCTCTCTTAGCGCTAGCTGCCTTCTGGAGTCTTGGGTGCAGATGATCGAGGAAGGTGTTTGGCAGCCCTGCAGTTCCGCCGCGCAACAAGATGGGCCAGAGAAAGGGTAGCCTGCATGGCTCTTACCTTTTTGCAGGTTAGAAAGGGCAGCCACCAGGGCTGGGTCGATGTCACAAGGGGCCCCAGCAGCTGTGGCAAGTTCAAAGATACTCAAGGTGACCTAAAGGAAAGACAAGGCAGAACCAGATGTTACAGACGATACAGAGAGGCTGCTAGCTCTTCCTTCTAGTCCAGGGGTTCTCAAAGTGGTTCTCAAAGTGGCATGACCCACCACGCCAGCCAGATGCTGGCGCAACCCCCTTAAGGGGTGTTTCTACCCTTGGATGTTGGTGATGGCGCTCTGGGATCGTGCCGCTACTGCCAAGAACAAAAGGAGTCTTTTTGTACATACCGGGGGACGCGCTGTCCTCTGGAGGGTGTGGGGGGGCTTGCCCCCCACGGGACTCCCCAAGTCTCAGAACGGCTCCCCGAAATGATTGAAGCCCACTTCCGGTTTACTTCTGGGTTTCTCCAAAAACTGGGCTTCAGTTGCCTTGGGGAGTTGAGGCTTGGGGAAGCCTGCATGGGGGGGGGCGCCCCCCGGTATGTACAAAAAGACTCCTTTTGTTCTCGGTGGCGGTGCAATCCTGGAGCGCCATCACCACCATTGCCCCTCCCTTGCAACTACTTACAGGGGTGTAAAATCCCCTGTAGAACTTTGAGAACGACTGTTCTAGTCTATTTTGTACCTGTTGACTACACTGCAGTGCAATGGCCTGGGCCTGATCCATAATGCAAGGGGATGAGGTGGCAAAATTCTGGACAGAGCCACTTGACTGCACGTGGGGGATACTGGTTTTGAATCCATATTTTTTTTTAAAAAAAAAACACAACCTAGCACACCAGGGAATTTTGTCCTACCCTAGCCCTCTCCTTGCTGTGCTATGTTTCTGCATGTAGTGAGCTTTTTTATATAGGAGACCATTCAGGGGGCAACGTCCTGACTTGCAGGAGGTGCCTCTTGTGGCATGCCGTGTCAAGGCTAGTTTGCAGTAGAAAGAGTGCATGGGTGTGCATACGTAAGATGGTAAAGAACCTGGCAGCTGGGATTGGGGTTCCAGCAGCTGTCACAAGTCCCAGAGAAAGGCGCAGCAAGGCCATGGCAGAAGGAAGAGGAGAACAGAGGCTCTGAGCAGAATGGAAGGAGGCTGGAGGGGGCAGCTACAAGCTAGCTCACACCCACAGGCCATCTACAGAGATGCCCACAGCCACACCTCCAAGACAGACCTGAGCCAGAGTCCTTTCATTTCTCACACCAAGGCTGAGCAAAGGTGCTGACACATACTGCTAGCAGAGAAAAACACTGAAAAGGAAATAGGAATGTCAGCACTCCCCTTCCTGCGTCAGAATCTTTTTTTACAGCTTTTCATCCATATCACACTGGATCTGAGCAGCCAGAAGGCTCCCTCCTGTTCCTGATCCCTGGCAGCCGAGATGAACACAATCACAACCGTAAGTCAGGAGAACTAACACTTCATCACAGGAGATAAAGGACAGAGCACAACAAGAGGCTCAGCTCCTTGATTTTGCCACGATCGCCTAAAAAGCTTCCTGTCCAGAAGTTTAACTCACTTTTCTGAAACGCCCACTACTCACTTTACCTATCCCCATCATCGCTCACACTGTAACTCTCCAATTTCTCTCCCTTACCATATGGTCTGTAAGCCCACTTGGCAAGGACTATGATATCTCTGTGTTCTGTTCTGTACTGTGCTGCGCACACTGCTGGCACTAAATGCTGAAAAGTACTAATCCTGAACATTACTGGACAGGAGGAACCACATTGGCTGGACATATGCCAGGATGGTGTAGTGGTTTGGGAGTTGGACTTAGACCTGGAAGATCCAGGTTCAAATCCCCGCTCAGCCACGAAGCTTCCTGGGTGACCTTGGGCCAGTCACTATCTCTCAGCCCCACCTACCTCACAGGGTTGTTGCGAGGACAAAAGGAGGGAAGGAAATATGTACACCACTCTGAGCTCCTTGGAGGAAGGGCGGTATAAAAATGTGAAAATAAAATAAATACCACCTGTGAAGAATCCAGTGAAATCCTAAACTCTGAAAAAAGAAAGCGCATCTCAGCTCATGCAACTGCTGGGTTGCTGTTACTCTCTGTGTGGTGGGGTTGGTGCGCACCTCTCCCCTCTGCGCACTACTGTAGCAGAGAAGCTTATACATTTGCACAAATCTCCTCTCCCCTTTCTCTGAAATCAAATTGCGCACACACAAAAAGGTCCTCCGTGTACATCGGAGAATCCACTTCACAGGTTATATGCAGGGGAGAGGGGCTGGAGCTCAAGGGTGAAGCAGGGGCTTTGCATACAGAATGTCTCCGGTTCAGTCCCTGGTACCTTCACACCGTGTTGGGAGGGAACGAATGGCCCTTTTCTGTCTGAAACACTGGACTGCACAGAACTAGGCGGAAAGAGGGCAGGAGGAGCTGGAAAGAAGGCAGCAGGGGAATTGAATTAATCTCAAAGTCTTCTGCATGTTTCATGTAAGCTGGCACAGAAGGCAGTTGGGAGACTGGAGAAAGTTTTAAACATTTAGTTGTTAAAAGCAGACAGGACCAGGTTAAAGTATGGAATGAAATTGTTAAAGTATGGAATGAAATTAAGAAAGATCTGTTAAGATGGGAAAGATTGAAATTGTCTTTACTAGGAAGGATATCGGTGATTAAGATGAATGTATTGCCAAAAATGATGTTCTTATTTCAAACGATACCAGTGATTATATCTGATGCACCATTTAAAGAATGGCAGAAAGACATTTCTAAATTTATCTGGCAAGGGAAAAAACCAAGGGTGAAATATAAGATCCTTCAAGATGCAAAGGAGAGAGGAGGATTGGGATTACCGGATTTGAAAGTATATTATGCAGCATGTTGTTTTGTGTGGTTGAAAGACTGGGTGTATTTACAAAATAGAAGATTATTGGAGTTAGAAGGCTCTGACTTGAGATTTGGTTGGCATGGGTATTTGTGGTATGATAAAGTGAAAGCGAATTTAGAATTTAAAAATCATTATGTTAGACATGCATTATGGAGAATTTGGAATAGATATAAAATGAGGTTTTATGAGAAAATACCATTATGGGTTGCACCATATGAAGCGCATTTTGGTGGAAGTAGCGTGCCAAAAGAGAAAGG
The DNA here is from genome assembly GCA_026170595.1 of Plestiodon gilberti rubricaudatus. NCBI lineage: Eukaryota > Metazoa > Chordata > Lepidosauria > Squamata > Scincidae > Plestiodon > Plestiodon gilberti. The sequence goes on from JANXHW010000002.1 coordinate 122,810,749, forward strand.
ACTACTATACAGAAATTTATTAAATTTTTCACAAGGAGACTGTACAATGAAGTCAAGAGAAAAATTAATGGAAGAAGACTTTAATTGCCAAGGGTTTGTATATGCTCAAATTTGGGAGAGATTTAAAATGGACAAGAAGGCATATGGATTTGTAGAAGAAGAATCAATATTGGAGGTACAATTAAAATCTGAAGACCAGGTAATCTCAAAAATGTATAAATTGCTTTTGAAGTTTGAGACAGAAGAAGAACAGGTTAAAGAATGTACGATTCATTGGGCGAAAAATGTAGGTCATGTTATTTTAACGGACCAATGGGAACAACTATGGTTAAAACAGTTGAAATTTACGTTAAATGTTAATATTAAAGAAAATATGTATAAAATGATGTATAGATGGTATATAACCCCAAGCAAATTAGCAAAAATGTATGAGAAGGTGACGAATAGATGTTGGAAATGTAAAAACCAAGAAGGAACTTTTTACCATATGTGGTGGACATGCCCCCAAGCAAAGAAGTACTGGACTCAGATTCATAAACAGATTGAGTTGAATTTAGATTAAGGTTCAAATGAAACCGGAAACCTTTTTGTTGGGTATGTGGGATGATCATGTAGGCGAAAAATTTCAAACTTTGTTTTTATATATGATAGCTGCGGCAAGAATTTTATATGCACAATATTGGAAGAATTTGGAGATACCTTCGCTGGAAGATTGGTGGCTGAAAGTTTTGGATTATGCTGAAATGGATAAATTTACAATTTTAATTAACGAAAAGTCAGTTAACCTTTTTGTGAATAATTGGAAACCATTTATCGATTTTGTAAGAGAGAGAGAGAGGAACGATGTGATGATATGCGGATTTAATGAACAGAATGTGGGTGTTATTTTGGCTAAGTTGGAAATTATATATAGAAAATAGTGAATAGTATGCTAGTAGGATGTATTGCTTTGTGCTTGCTATAATTTTATGAAATATGTATTGTTTTTATGTTAATATATCAATAAAATATAAATATACGGGGGGGGGGGGAAAGCAGACAGGACCAGCAACTGCTGCTGCAAGCCTCTCATGCACGGCTAGCTGAAGCATTTCTCTGAAGCACACACACACCCTGTCTTGACTGGAGAGGCTGTGAATGACAAGGAATCCGCCCCCCCTTCCTTGGGCAGCCTGCACCAATTAATCATCCTTGCCACTAAACACTGCAACTTATTTCTAAATATGTTTCCAACTCTTAATTCTTGGCTGTTGCTTTGCATTCAGCAAAGAGCAATTCTCCAGCAAGAGCAAGATTACAGAGATCTGTAGCAAGTGAAATGGTGGAGTCCTGCTGAGCCGCCAAAGCAAGTGAGTGAGGTCCATCCCCTAAGTCACCTTGGAAGCAAATTAAAGACAATAGTAACCTACAGCAGGGGGGGGGCACAGGGATATGTGGCCCACTGAGCCCTTCTGGCCACGCTCTGTCCATGCAAGAGGAAACAGTCTTATTACAGCTGTAGCCAGAGATATGCATGTACTGTACATTAAAAAATGTATTAAATTAAAATTCTGTACCCATGGTTTCCAAATTCTGTGTATATATTCATGAATACATTTTAGGGCTGTACCACAAAAGTGGTTTCTTTCTTTTAAAAGGAACATTCTAATCCTCAACGATGTAGAGACAGGCATGAGAGTGAGCGAGCAATGGTGACTGAGGGAAATCTCAAAAGCCAGAGGATCTCTCTCTCTTTCTCTCTCTCTCTGCAAAATCCTGAACTAAAATTGGCTGGCAGAATGAGCATTCTGCTGGTCGAAGACGTCGCAAAAGTGCCGTAAAGCACTTTCGCGACAACTCGAGAGCAGGGAAGGCCGGCCTTGCTCTGCCTCCCGGACCATCTCCTGCCTGCCGCCAGACCCAGGTAAGGATTCAGCAGAGGGGGGGAGTTCGGGAGCAAATGGCGGGGGCCGATAGGCCCAGCCGATCGGGGCGGGGGAGGGGATCAGCCTCAGCCGAATCCTGACCCCCGCCGATTGGCTGAGCTGTTACATGACCTCCTCTAACTTCCGCCAGCAAAATAGCTGGCAGAAATCCGAGGAGGTCGATCAGCCCCAGCCGCAGTTAAACCCGGGGAATGGGACAAGCGTCCCCTTCCCCAAATAGACTTTCCGTTGCAAGCTGCCTGCCCGTGGCGGAGCTCGGGAACCTCAGGATCCGGCGGGCGGTCCTGGGCCGCCCGGTGGATCTTTATGTTAGGATTGGGCTGTCACTCTCTCTCTGTTAATTTGCATAATTAAGCAGACTATAGAAATCAACCTTTTTTGGTTCTTTGATGCACCAAACTCTATGCATATTCACTCAGACGTCCAACTGAGTTACACGGGCAGAACATGAATGAGAGCCTTAAGCCCCCTGCTGCCCTCTGCCTTTCTCTTTAGTTTTGTCAAGGTCAAGGAGCACCTTCACTTGCAGGGATGGTTCTGAAGAATTGAGATGGTGGTGTGCAACACCACCACCTAGTGGCACCTTTCTGATGACACAAGGATCAGGCAAGAGGTACTACCAGAGATGCAGGACCAGCTTATAGAGTTTCTGCGGGACACAGCCTTTTTCATTGGTGCAATAGTTGAGACCCTACTGCCATTCCTCTTTTGCTCCAAAAAGCGGCGGAGGAGCAGGGGAGACAGTGAAGGAAGATTAGAAGCAGCTTACTCTTCAAAGGAAAAAGAAGCCTGCAGCGCCAGCTCTGCCCACATCCCTGGAGAGATGCTGCCTTGAAAGAACCCCAGAGAAGAAGAGGTGATGTCCCTAAGCAGTTGAAAGGCGACGGTGGCAGCAGAGCTGCAGGGAAGCTGAGCCACACTATATGTAGCTATGCAACAAGGGCGTTGGAACTGTGCTCAGCCAGCTAGCCCTCCCGGGGTACCAGCAACTGCAAGATCAGCAAGTAAATAAGGCTCCTGAAAAGCTCACCTGACGCTGCAACGCCAAGGCCAATATCATGGCGACGATGGAGCAGGATCCTTGTCAATAACACACATACACACCTAACTGAGTGGCGTAGTAGTGGTTGTCAGGTAGTACATTCTAAATTTAGGCAGCTGCAGGTGTCTGCGAGTGCACAATGGCAAGCTCAAAGCCCTCTCCTTAGAATGCAGTACCCAGCAAACACAAAATGTGCAACCGAAATTAGTCACCCTTGTTGCGTGTTCTGCTTCATTTGCTTTGTGGAATCTTATCCAGGGTCTGGAGGGGAGGAATAAGTTGTATCAGAGAGGGGATCAAGATTAGGAAAGCTCTACATTGTCTTTGCCTAGACACACTCACTCAAACGCTTCATTTCTGAAATGGGAAGTGTCAGAGCTCCAGCCTGGCCAGAAGTCACACCCTCTGGGGCCTGGAAGCCTCTGTGTATACAGTATATGCATTTCCTAAGCCCAGTTGCTTAAGAGGGAAAAGGGAAAATTTCCTAAGCCCAGTTGCTTAAGAGGGAAAAGGGAAAAGGGAAAATGTTAGGGAAAATTTCCCTAACATTTCTCCACCAGCTCCAACAGTTGAGCCCAGGGACTGAAAGGCACGTTCCTTATCTGTCACATTTAAGATGAGTCTCAGACTAAAACCCCTGGAAGCTGCATAACCAAGGTGGTTCATGCACTTTCTGGGGTGTGGGCAAGTGACCAAATATATGCACCACCATTCTGTGTTCTTCCTTCACCAACTCCTCCATCCCTCTGCCAGCCAGCTATTCTTTCCCTCTCTTTCCCAAATCAACCCAGAATCTGTTGAGGGCCCCTGACTTTGGGGCCCTGCAGACTTGGCCTGTGTCAGAATTGCCTTTTTATCCCCATCTTGTCTCTATCACCTTCTGTCTTCGTGTGAGATTGAGAGAAAGTGAAGGTGAGCCAATTTTACTGTTACAATTTTACCAACCCTTAGCAAACATTCACTTCTCCCCAATATTGCTCTTTGGGCCATATGATGCATTCCTTGTATGGCCCTTAGGCTTCCGGAACTTTGGCCACACGTGTAATCTAGTAGCCTTGGAAACCTTTGTTCCACCCACTCTTCCACATAGTGATGAGATGCATATCACTCATCTAGACACTTGCTTTGTTCTGCAGACGGCCACATATCACCTCTCCATCCAAGTGGGGGCCATTCCTGCTGCAGAACCAGGTAACAGCTTTGCCCTAATGATCATGCGGTTGAGATGGGAACTGGATATAGATAAAAGGAGTTTACCTATATCTCAGCCCAAGGTGTAAGGTTGCTCAGAATGCTTCTGTTTGTACCTTACTCTTGCCTCAAGTCTTCCCCCTAACTTAGCATGGCGCTTCTTCAGAAATGTGGCCTGTATGTATCTCACCTTAGCCCCGGTTTGTAGGTGGCTTTGAAATACTATCCTGGGCCTTTTGCCTCCATGTATACCCATGGCTTGATCCTTTAGCTGCTTGTTCATCCCTCGTTTCCAATAGTGACACTGCTTCCTTCAGCTGCCTGGATGCCAGACTCTGTATTTCCACAGCTCTATGCTTAAAATGCCACAGCAGCCTGGGGCAAACTGACCTGGAAGGAACTGTAGCCTGAGGGCTAGGTGTGATGTTTCTCCAACTCCTGTATTCATTCTCTGTGGCTGAGCTACTTGCTTGCTGGTTGACTGAAGACACAACCCAGATCAAGGTACTTTCATATGCAATAAAGAATGCCTCCCTTCAGTCTATCCATACCAGATCACAGCCTGGGTCGAGGCACTGTGGGATTAAATGCCAGGGACCAAATGTAGCCACTCACTTCAGTATTCAACTTCTGCCCCTTTGCAATTGTCTCAGCCAGCATGGTTGCTGATGCCTCCTGGCTGGAGTCTGTGTAAAAGCTTCCGCCCTTGTGGTTCTCTAAAAAGAACTCTCAAGTATTGTTGTCATGATTTGCTATGGTTCCACGGTCAGAGGAACCACATGGGCAGAAGCATTTAAATAGTACAGAAACTAACACAAAGGCTGCAGGAACCATGCTGATCAGAGTGTATGGAAAGGGGGCTTAAAGCCAGTCATGTCCGATTGTAGGGTGTGGTGCTCATCTCCGATTCTAAGGCCGAAGAGCCAGCGCTGTCCCGAAGATGCTTCCGTGGTCATGTGGCCGACATGACTAACGGAACGCTGTTACCTTCCCGCCACAGCGGTACCTATTTATCTACCTGCAATTTCTTGCTTGTGAACTGCTAGGTTGGCAGGAGCTGGGACAGGAGACAGGAGCTCACTCCGTCACGCGGCACTCAGGTCTCAAACTGCTGTCCTACCGACCTTCCGGTCTGCAGTTCAGCGTCTTAACCACTAAGCCACCGCGGCCCCATTGGGTTAGGATTACATCAGGATAATAGCTTTGAACATTTGAAAGCGCTATACAAATGCTAAAGGGTATCATCATTCTCAAGCTTTCTGCCATCATCACCCTGACAAAAACTGGGCCTGGCATGTGTAAAAGTTACCTTCCATTTCTGGCCATCGTCTCCCAAGCGGGCAATTTGACTGTGATCCTAGTTCCCCAGAAACCTGTGACTCTCTTATTCTCAATGGCTCCTGACAGTCTGATTTTGTGCCCCCCCTCCCATTGTTATTCTGCTCAGAAGAGATGCTCACTGTCACTGACACAACCCAAATACCTTTCACTGCAACCGGCTGGGGAGGCAAACTGGGGCTGTTCTATCTATCCGACGGAGCCTTACCACTAATAGTAATTGTAATTAAGTTGGAGGCAGGAAGGAGGAAAAGGTGGGTAGGCAGAGAACAGCACTAACCGCATTGCTCTGGAATTAATCAGTCTCATCATTTACATTCTTCATGCACATCTCAGCCTGCTGTGCTTGTCAAAGTAGAACAAAATAGGTACAAAAACAGCACTGGAGACAGTATGGTGGTGAACACTGCCCCTAGTGGAAGGAAGCCTGCAGTGCCAGCAATGGTGTAAACTGACCAGGGTGGCAAATGGTGTATAAATTGGGTGGCCAAACTTGCTAAACGTAAGAGCCACGTACTATAAACTTTAGATGCTTGAGAGCTGCAAGAGAGATATTTGTGAGCCACAATATTTAAGAAGCATTTAAATTCTTAAATATATGAACTCACCATGAACATTAAACTTGCATTTTAATCCAGTGGACTCTCAGTTTATGCCCGGTAAATAATTACAAAACTTTGAAAATGTTTTTTTTTACCTTTTATATTAATTGTGATGCAAAAAGCTCAGCCAACCTATTTCCATGAGCCACACATTATGGGTCATAGAGTTGCACGTGGCTCGCGAGCTGCGGTTTGGGAGCTCGCGGAGTGTATACAGACACTCAGTGGAGAGGGGGCGAAATCCATGAAGTATAGAGTCAAGGCACACACACTGGCGAGCCAATTTAAATTCAATGAGAACAAGCAAAGCAACGCATCTGTAAGTCATTCCTGGCCTTAAATACACAGCACAGTAGCCAAGAACTCTGTGACATGAAGTGGAAAACAGAACCTAACCATAAGTAAACGATGACACAAGCAGAAGTTTTAAAATATGCAACCACTTTTCAACATTTTCTCCCTTGTCCAGGAGTACTGTTGCCACTCCTGTCCTAGCACCCCCCAAGCCCCCACCCCCCAGGAGAGGCTGTCCCTGTGTATGGCCAGTGAGCCCCATGCTAGGGTCACCTAGTCAAGCGAGGAGAGTGCTGCTACCAAACTAGCTGCTATCTCCTCAGCTAGCACTGCAGCCAGTAGGTGGACCCCAGGCAGGTCCTGCAACTAATGCCTCTCTCAAGGCAGGCTTCCTGGTTGCTAGGGCAACAGGGACAATAGGAAGGTGGGTTCTTGGCTGGAAAGGGGGCGGGGCTGCACATGCCCACAAGACAGACCCCAGTATGAAGGGCTCAGTCAGTGCCAGTGATGAAGTAGCAGCAGCAGGATACAAAGTTAGGGGCTCTGTCTGCACAGCCATGTGCAAGGAGATAGTAGACCTAGGAGGTTGTCCTGGGGAGAAGACGAGGAGGAAGTGGGTGCTATATAACCTCTGAGGCAACAGGGGAAGGTCTTCTAGGCTAGGCAACAAGATCCTTCCCAGGTGGATGGAGAGGATGGATGGATGAGGCCCAGCATGGTGGTACTGTAAGTATGACAAGGGAGGAGCCTGCCCAACCTGAGTCAGGAGCTGGGGGGGCCCACATCTAGAGTCGGCCCATCCATGAGGCCAACTGAAGTGGTTGCCTCAGGCAGCGGATTGGTGGTGGGTGCCCACCTCCCTCCAGACACTGTTCCTCTCACTCCCTAGGCAAGAAGGAGGAGGAAGAGAGGCTAGTGCATCACTAGGTAAAAGGGGGGCAGCATTTGGCACACTGCCTGGCCCTGCCCGTATCCCTATACCACAGGGGTTCTCAAAGTTCAACCCCACAAGTAGGGGAAGCTGTAAATCCTTGCAGGGGCAGACCGACAGCGGTGCTCCTGGGATCATGCCGCCGGCAGGAAGTTTTTTTTTTTTTTAAAGTTTACCAGGGGTTGCACTAGCCCTCCGGAGGGTGCAGGGGGGTCATGGCCCCCTCTGAGGGTCCCCCCCAGGTGCTCGCTTCATGGAGCCGATCTGAAGCACAGGGGACCGTCACCACACGTCGCCACCCCCCTTAAGGGGGTAGAGACTGCTTCCTGCCAGCGTGGTGGGTCACAACCCACAGGTTTGAGAACCCCTGCTATACCCAATACCAAAGACACAGAGTTTTCATTGGAGCATGCATACTTTTCCATACTTTCTATATTTTCTTCCGAGTGATGTTTTTCTTCCGTTTCCCTAGGACCTCATATTACAGCTCAGATAATAAGGCTATGAAACTAACTACGAAGGGAAGGAATTACTCCGTTTTAAATTGTCCGTGTGTTTTTGGAGGCTAGATTGTCCTAATCATGTGCCTTTTATTCAGCCCTTAATGGCAGAAATACAAAGATCTTCAGTCTGCACCGTGCAGAATTGAGAGCAGTGGAGGGAAGGGAGGAAGAAGAGGGAGGGATGCAAGTGAATGCTGTTACATGTACTTGGGCTTTTTTTTTTAGTTTGAGAGAAAGACTATGGGAATTAAGGCAAAGAAATGATGGCGCTGTTTGTACACAGTTCCAGCTGTTCTAGACGTTCTCTGGAGTCAATTCTTAAATGATGGGGGAATGGTAGAGGGGCCCTTAATGAAATGCACACGGTCTACCTCCTTACTCCTGTTCATTTTAGCCAAATCCTGGCCCCTTCTAAAACAAGAACTGGGGGGGGGGGTGTTGCTCAAAAGGGACAGGGCCCCTTCTGATACCCGGAAATTGGAGCCCCACCTTTCTCTGATGGCTCTGCCAGCTGGGTCACAGAATAGAGCCGATTGCTCGTCTGATCCCAAAGCTCAGACCCCCGTTGGGGCTCCAACATCAGCACATCACACCATGACAAAGTGCTCCAGAGACTCTCAAGGACACTGTGTCATTGCCACAGCAGCAGCGACCAGGACTGAGCTGCATAAGTCACGGCACGTCAAACGATAATCAACACCATGGGAGACGAGAGCCGGCAAAAAAAAAAAAAAAAAAAAGGCAGCCCACCTCCCCGGCAACATGCAGAGAATTGATATGGGACAGAGGCACAGCATAGCCCTGTGCGGTGTGTGTGTGTGTGTTTCAAAAGAATGGTCTTTCTTGGCCAAATGCAGAGACGCAAGCCTTTTCTTTGCTCCCCGCCCCCTCCAGCTACTTGCAGCAGTTGTGTGCTGATGTAAACTGTCCAGCCGAGCAGAGGATATGAAAAGGGCACAGCGTGAGCCTTAAAGCCTGAGCCAGAAGAACTGGGCTGAAATCCATTAACCGAAAGCAGTGGATTCACCATGCTCCTGTGCAGGGCATCTGCCGGAACAGCAGCAGAGGCCCAGCTACTCCTTATCAGAAAAATACAACAGGACCAGCAAGACTGATTTTGCAGCAATCAGCTCTGCTGCTGTCCATTTGACTATTGCCCTTTCAGTCTTTCGAGCCATTGCGTTCTTCTGCATGGCCGCTTCCAAGATGATGGTGCGTGCCTGGACTGCAACAGGCGCCTCAAAACAAAAGCGTGCTGTTTTCTTTAGAAAATATTTGTCATACGTAAATTTATGCAGATTTAATCAACTAATTAATGGACTAATATTTCTTTTAATGAGCTGACAACTCTAGTAATTGGACATGGAAATGCCCCTGCAGAGCTGCCAGTTGTGCAATAAATATCCTACGACACCCAAACATTTCTACCGGACAGGCTGCTAAGCAAAAGCTAGTCAGGTTAAGAGAACTACAGGTTGATTACCCCTAATCTGGACATCGGAAATACAGACTATTCCGAAATCAAGACATTTTGGGGGCTATGACTTTAAAAAAAATCAACTTTTTCCAGCACCTGGCTGGCATAGCATACTGCAAGGCATGCTGGGGCACAGAATTATTTAAAAAAATGTATAAAATTACCTTCAGGCTATGTGTATAAGGACCCAATCCTAACCAACTTTCCAGCACTGATGCAGCCCCAAGGTAAGGAAACAAACGTTCCCCTTACCTTGAGGAGGCCTCAGTGACTGGCCCCCCATCACAGGATGCAGTGCACGGCCCATTGGCGTGGCTGCATCAGCACGGGAAAGTTGAATAGGATTGGGCCCTAAAGTGTATGAGACATAAATGAATTCTTTGTTTAGACTTGGGTCCCATCCCCAAGATGTCTCATTATATTTATGCAAATATTCTAAAATCCAGACAAATCCGAAATCCAGACAACTTCCCGTCCCAAGCAGTCCAGATAAGGGACTGTAACAGGACTGTCACTGTAACAGGACAACCTGTAACCTGTAATAGGACTGTCACTGTGGCATTTGTTTCTCACAGGTAGGATATGCATAGGAGAATTGAACCACCTGGCAGAAGCTGAGTTATACAATGTAGGCTATCCTTCTGGCATTTTTCATGAAAGGGTATTAACATTTACCTTTATGTCCATGTCAGGGGTGACCAAGTCCTTCATGCACTCAATGGGGCCCATCAGGAAAGGGCAGTGATCGGTGAAGACCTATAGAATGCAAGAGGTGAAAGAGAGCTAGTTGCAATGCTAGATTACATGCCTTTTCCATAGGCCAATCACACTAGTATGTCCTTCCACCCAACATCACCCAAACCAGGAGCAGAAAGGAATGCATGTGCTTCAAGAGTATGCATAGCTGCACATGCACACACAGATGCACAACCACTCACCTCCCTAAGGCCCTCCTGGGCCAAAGACCTGAACCACAGAATTTCCCCAATGATGGTCATTCTCTTCAGCACATTTTCTGCGGCTGGGGAGAGCAAAGAGTGATTAGTCCCGATGTTCTTGGAGCCACAAAGCTTGATGGACAGGACATGTCAGGTTATTTCTGGGAACAACATTATAGCATTCCCCCCACTTTTGACAGAACCCCATCCATGATGCATGATATCATTTTTAGTTGTAGTAGTTGTTGTTAATATTGTATATTATTGTTATTGTTATATATTACTATTATTATTGCACTGTGTAAATCTTTGGGCACAGTGTGAATCTTTAGGCACAGCAACAGCTGGAGCCCTTAAAGGACTGCCCCTTCTGAAGGGTTTCCTGAACTTTTCACATACAGACCCAAACTGGCATTCTAAAACTTCTATGCTAACAACTTCAGTGCTTGTCAACTGTCGTTTTGGAGGTAAAGTGCAACAATCTCACAATCCAAAATCAGGCCTACCAATAGCAGCTTGGCTTCGGGGGCAGAGAATGGAAACATTAAAGGCTGATCTACACCGCACTTCGCGTCCCACCGGCGCGTCCCAGGCGTGTGCAGAGCGGTGTGTGGCCACCTTTTTAACCAATCGCCATGGAACGCAGCTCTCCCGAGTTCCGTTGCGATCGACCGTGGACCATGCTCATGATTGAGAGAGGGCGGGACGTGGAGTAAACTGTTTGACCAATGGGATGAGAGGGGGTTTTCAGCCAATCAGCGTTGAGCTTTATTACAAGGCGGGACAATCAGGAAGGACAAGCACGTTGAATAAACTGGTGGAGCCCAGGGCAGCGTTTCGGGGCGGGGCGTCTTGTACACTACGCTAGCGATCTTCCAGATGCAGTTGGTGGAGATCAGCCTTAAGGCTGTGAGGAATCCTGACATGGCCCTTACCTGTTAGACGGGGCAGGAGCGCCATCATCTGCTCTGGCTGGTAGAAATTAGATCGGATTTGAACCAGCACGTCCATATTTTCAACCACCAGCTTCTACAAGAGTGAAATTGTACGGAGGCTTTGAAAACGGAGGACAGGGATGATGTCCTAAAAGGACAGTTCAGCAACAACACTCTTCCTGAAGGTATGTGTGTATTCTACGCGTGGAATCAGGAGGATCCCCATTGAGTACACTGAGGCCCTGGGAGGCTCGGTGGGAGAAGAGTGCAAAGCAGATGAGGGCTGAGTTGAGGGAGGGGAGGAGAAGCCCAGCTATGGAGGCAGTAGGCAGCTGTGTCTTCCCAGCAGCCAAACCAGAAGGGGGAACACGATGCTGCCAGGGCAGTGGCCCTAAAAGCCCACTCATGAGCAGGGTCTGTTCACAAGTACTGTATATGAAAGGGCGAGTGGAAGAAGAAATGGGAGTGGCTTAGAGATTAGCCTATAAGGGTCAGAGGGGGAAAAGAGGTTGTGGTGGAAGAATCCCCTGACATCCAGTGTCAAGTCAGTCCCATTCCCTGCTTCTGGGGTCTTGGGGAACCAGTTGAGACAACACTGGAAGAGAGTCTTACAGCACAATCCTAGGTATGTCTACTGAGATGTAAGGCACACTGTGTTCAATGGGGTTTACTCTCAGGAAAGTGTGTACAGGATTGCAACCTTAAAAATATTACTGTGGGGTGCACGTTGCATCACCACCACCACCCGCTTCCAATGCTGCATATTAGGATAGTAATGTAAATTGTAGTAATTGTAGTAATAATTGGATGGGTGCCAGTTTCATGCCAGTTTCAATCTTGTGGCTCGGGTGTGCCTGAAAACGAAGCCTGTATCGAACACTTGGGAGACCCGTAGTGCAGGGCAGCAGAGCAGACTGGTGGCGAGTTCCACTCCTGTGGCACGGGCACAGTTTTAGAGAGAAGCTCATTCTGGTCACAGCTCATGAAAGCCTGTGATGTCCTACCCTGCTTTAATCAGCAAATCCCTCCCCAAAAAACTTAGAGCAGCATTTTTCAAAGTCCTACAGGGGAATGTATTCCCCTGTAAGTCTTTGCAGGGGCAGGGTGATGTCAGAGGCAGCACTCCAAGATTGCTCCTGCCCCTGACCCAAAAACACTTTTTTCAAACGCACCTGGTTGTCCTGCCAGCTCCCCGAAGGGTCTGGGAATGGGGGCCGCTGCCACCTCCACAGGCCTCCCCAAGGCTCTAAACAGTCAAAAAGCCCACTTCTGGTTTTCACCGAAAACCAGAAGTGGGCTTCAGAACACAATTGCCACTGTTTAGAGACCTGGGGAGGCTTGTGGAGGCGGCCGCAGGATCGCTAGACGCTTTGGGGAGCTGGCAAGATAACCAGGTACGTTGAAAAAAAGCATTTTGGGGTCAGCAGTGGGCGTGATCCTGGAGCGCCACCACCAACGTTCGGGCTGGCCACCACCCCTCCAAATGTAAACCGGACACTTTCGGTAAAAGTGGTGTGTTGCAACCCACCACGTTGAGAACCCCTGACTTAGAGAATTTGCAGCACCCGGCCCCTCTCCTCTAATCAGCACCCTGTTCTCCTAGTGGCAGTCTGGGTCCGAGACAAGCTGCAAGACAGCTAATCCTTGCACGTTGCCCTCCCCACCCCATGCTCCCTACCTTCAACTCCACCATCTGTGATGTGACATGCCACATGAGGTTATCACTTAGGAACTTCATTCCATACGGGCCAAGAAGCTCAGCCAGGGCTCGCATCTCTGCACAAGGGGGAAAAGGCGGTATCAATTTGCTGTTATTAAAATATAAGTCTGCAGTCTAGTAGGACCACAGGGGTTGTCAGCCTTTGCTTGGTTTTTTTTCTGTGGCTGGCACATGCTGGCTCCTTTGATGACAGAGACAGTGGCAGAGCCATTGGCCAGTTGGCTAAACTATACACACTTGGGTGTAAACTATACACCCTAACTATACACACTTGGGCTTGGTCCACCTGACTCTGCATTCTCTAAGATTCTCTCATGAGAGGTCAGACGTGATTGGCTACACAACCCCCAGTCTTCTGGCTGGCTGAGAGTCATGTAAAATCCTCCCTGAGGCTAGGCCACAGCCAGCTAGCTTTGCTTCACTTGACAGCCTGAGTTTCAGCTCCCATCCTCCTTTGCTCCTCCTCACCTTACTATGGACTGCCTTACTAGGCGTCAACAGCAGCCACAACCTACATGACTTAAAATTCAGGGATGTGCGGTGTGGGCGCGGCAACACCACCCCCTCGTAGCTCATGGCAGCCTAACTGGGGGATTGCACGCGTATGCTATCCACTTAATCGAATGCAAGCAGGTAGTGCGCATAATCTCCCGGTTAGGCTGCAGTGCTCCCCTGAGCCTCATTAGGCCTGGTGATTCCACAGCTTCTGTTTGGAAGCAGAGCCCAAAATGCCTTTGGAGGAATACCTATTCATCAACTTGGCTCCCGACAATGGGTGCCAAATTCATGCCAAGAGCCCCTACTACAAGTCAGTTCTGGGGGCTCAAGGCTGGGCATATGAGCACCCACCTGAGACATCAGAAAACTCCTCAGCGCTGAAAGTCTGCTCTCCTTCTTTGGGTATACTGACAAAGGCCTGCATGGCTGGTGACAGGACGATGGAGCCCATGCTTGCTTGGCGCAAAAGCGACTCTAAGTACCTGAGAAGAGATGACAAAGGAAACATACTGCACTGTAGCACAGCCAAATGCTACTTTCCCAGCATGTTCTTTTCTCAATCATAGAGCTACACACATTTGGTAAATACAGGTGGGCCCCCATATCCGCTGGGGATATGTTCCAGGACCCTTCGTGGATACTTGAAACCGTGGATAAGAGCAAACACCCCCTCCATGGTTTCCTGAGGGGCCCCCCACCCTGCCTCCCCTGCAGGCAGGCATGCTTGCCCCCCCAGCTCTTATTTTTCTTTCAGCAAGCTTTGTTTCTTCCTTAAAACAGAGAAGCAGCCTCCATTGCAGGCAAGTAGAACGAGACTAAGTCCTAGAGAGGCTCTGCAAGGTTTCTGTTAACCTTGCAGAGCCTCTCTAGTATTTAGTCTCATTCTACTTGCCTGTAATAAACTTCTGTTTCTTTAAGGAAGAAACAAAGCTTACTGGGAAAAAAGTAAAAGCCTGTGGGGGGGGGGGGGGTTCCCCACGATCCATGGATAACTGAAACCGTGGATAGCGAATCAGTGGATATGGGGGCCCACCTGTACATCCAATTACACCTGGAAGTCATGCCCTGCTACACCCACCTCCAGAGGTGCGACTGCAGCTTCCCAGTGGTTGGGGAAAGCACGTTGCACATCATCAGACAAATTATCTTCATTAACGCCACCAATATACCAGGGTTGAGCCTGGCATTTAAAATACTGTATTTCTTCAATTCTGAGACGCAGGTTTTTTCCCATATAAATATCTCTAAAAACGGTGTGTGTCTTAGAATCAATGGTGTCTGAGACTCACAGTTTTTTTTTAAAAAAAATTACTGCGCTTTGTAGACGTTTTGTTTTTATGCGGGAACTCCAATTGTTCGGAACCAGGCCACAAAGCTTAGGAATAGGCTTTCGCCTCCGCACCACCAAAACAGCCGCCACCACACCATTTCGCCCCCGCCGCAGCCAAAACCATTTCGCCCCCTCTGCTCAGTGGCAAGCTCTCCCGAGGCAGCTAGTCCGACCCACTCTCTTCCTGAACCTCAGGAAGAGAGCAGGTCAGGCTGGCTGCCTTGGGAGAGCTCGCCACAGAATGCCCAGCTGACTATCACACTCCGGTGCCGAGTGCCTTTGCGCTCATCAGCGAGGGTGGGCGGGGCAAGCTGGGGAGAGTTTGTCGGCTGAAGAGTCTGAGCGGCTTTCCAATCATCAGCTGGAAGGAGCAGGAGCTTATTTTTTTTTTCTGTTGGTGGAACTGAAATTAAGGTGCGTCTTACAATCGATGGTATTTATTTTTTTCTGTTGGTGGCACTGAAATTAAGGTGCATCTTACAATTGATGGCATCATAGAATCGAAGAAATACAGTATGTACTGGTGCTGAGCCTGAGCACAAACTACATCCTGCTTACTATGACGGTACAATGCCTCAACAACCCCTCCCCCCCCTCCCACCATCATGACGCCTCTCCCCGTACCAGTTAGTATAGAGAGTAGTGAGGGTCTGTTCACCACTGGCATCCAGCGGCTGGGTTTGCTGCAGAAGCACGTTACGGAGAAGGCGCCCGATGTCCAGCCCCACACGATGCATCAAGGACACCAGGAAGGTCACATAGGCCTGAACAGCTGAGAGCACTTCTGAGGGGCGGGCTAACTCTGGAGAACTTGGATTTGACTTTGCCAGTCGCACCAGGGATCTGGAAGAGAGGGGGAAAGTGAACAGCTGGTGGGGGCATTCTAGTCAAGAAGAAATCACAACCAAGACCGCAGCCCCTACAGAACAATCAGCATCCACCAACCCACTGTTTCCTAATATAATGTTATGCTACAACTTAAGATGTCTCTTTAAATAAGCAACAGCAGCCAGTTGATGCTTCAGATAGAGGAACACAGGTCACCCCTGCCTTCATATTTGCAGCTGAGAACAGTGATCTGTCTAATGATCAAGGTGGGGGGGGGGGGGTGAGAAGAGAACCCCCTGCTTATGTCCCCCTTCTATTGCCCTCTAAACTGTCAGCCAAGGAGCAGGCGCACAGAGTTCCTAAGGTTGTCAGCTTTTTCCCCTCGTGGTCTAGCGGTCAGGATTTAGCAATTTCACTGCTGTGGCCTGGGTTCAGTTCCTAGGCAGATAAGTCTTTCTGTCCCTCCCTCCCTCCACAACCGAGACAAATCTGAGGCATGGAATCTCTCTTTGGTCAGCCCTTCGGCTGAACTGGCAGGGAAAAGGCATCCATGCAGCCAGTTTCTGTGACCTTCTTGATGCGGCAGAGAGTGTGTGAGTCGAATAATCTGAAGGCCCTGAGTTAAAGCCTCAGAGAAGGTCATGGCGCTTTTGGTCTTGGAGGTAGGGCCATCAAAGGCTGTGCTTCATCAGAGAGAGGACAGGGGGTATACACCTTAGAGGGAGTTTGATGCAGTAGTATGAGTCTCAGTTCACATGCCAGAGGTCCTGGTTCAAATCCCCTGCAACCAGTGAGACAGGGGCTGTACCTTTACCAAAAAATAAATCCTTTCCACTACTATAGTGTCAGGCTGATCAGCAGAGGATGGCCAGGAAATGAGGCTGTGATGCCTGCGGAGAGGAGTGGAAGAGCTTCCTGCACTGCTCCTTGGTGGTCTAGTGGTCAGGATTTGGCACTTTCACCACTGTGGCCTAGGTTCAATTCTCAGTCAGAGCACAATTTTTCCCCAAGGGAGAGCTTGGCCAGAAACAGAAGTATAAATCTGAGTTTTACAGTGGGCTACTGAGAGGCAGTGGGGGGGGGGGTTTTGAATTACGTTGCTTTTGGGAACTGATGCTGCTTTTAGGAAATCAGCACTGCTTGAGCACCTTCACTGATGTCCTTTTGCATTTGCAGCATCTGGATCCCTGCTCATAAATTTTACAAAAAACAAAACAAAAACAAAACCACCATTCATCTCCAGCACTCATTCCGAACAAGGGAACTGACCCTGTAAAAAAGCAGCCCCCAGGGAGCTTCCTATCACCTGAGGAAGTGGCAAGTGCAAAACACTAAAGATGGGGAGGAACAAGGATGGGGAAAACTGCAACAACCAAACCACAGCAGATGTTGAGCTGAAGGTATTCGTGGGGTAGGAACTGACAGCACAGAGTCTGTATACTGTATGTGGTTCTATGATACCTGGGACCAGACAACTGAGTTGGAATCACTCAAATATACGACTCAAATCACTCAAATCTCCTTGGCATTTTGAAATCTGGTCTTAAGATTTCACCTTTGTGCCCATTGGTTTCACCTTCATTAATGCTTCCTAAATAAACACAGGATCACAGAAATGTAAAGTCTGACAGACACTGCAAGGTGTCGGTGCATGAAATGGATGACAACAGCAGCAGGTTGAGGGGAGGAGGATTACCTCCTCTTCAAAGTAATTAAGGCTTAACAATCCATATTAATTTAGCGGTGGGGGGGGGGAATCACCACTGACATATTCCACCCACAAAAGTCTTTCTGCCCACCCCAGATATCTAGCACTTCTAGGTAGTACATGGATGTAGCTGGGCCCCACTATGCCTTTTGCCTGCAAAAGGCCCCCTGTCAATACTGCCACACAAAGGCGTCGCTCCGGTAGGGGCGGGGCCATACGTTTCGCTCCTCCTAGTCCTGTTTACCGAGCGAGCAGGAGGGGCCCGCCCCCTCACTGTCGGAGCCATTCCCCTGCGGAGAAAGCAGCAGGCAAGAGACTCCCTGCCTGCTGCTTTCTCTGCAGGAGAATGGCTCCGACAGTGAGGGGGAAGGGCACCTCCTGCCAGCCTGGTAAACGGGACTAGGACGGTGTGAAACGTACGGCCCCGCCCCTACCAGAGCGACGCCTCTGCTGCCACATCACTTCCTGCCGCATCTTTCACTTCCTGTACCTGCTGAGACGCGTTTCCAGCTGGCTGCTGAGGTACTCTGCTGGGGTCACCGTGTGCTCAAAGACCACAATGTTGGTCACGTAGTTCAGGCTCCAGCAAAGCTCAGTCAACGTCTGGTGCAGCTTGTCCAGACTAGAGAAGAAGGTAGTGAGTCAGATCTGCAGCAGCTGATATGATGACACGGGCTTGGTTTTTTTTTGGGGGGGGGGTTGCATAAGAAAAGGCAGGAATACAGGCAGAGAGGATAAGATAAGTGCTTATTATTACCACTTCAGACAGCCCAATCCTATGCATGTCTACTCAGAAGTAAGTACCATTATAGTCAATGGGGCTTACTCCTAGGTAAGTGTGGATAGGATTGCAGCCAGAGAGTCGCATCAGCCACATATGTCTACCTCTATCCAATTCACTACTACAACTGAGATCTTACTTCTGACTTGGGAGCAGAGCACAGGCACAGCTAGCTACCACACCCCCTCAAATTAAATGACGGCTACAAGTCCCGTTTTAAATGACCATGGTGAGATTTTTTTGCCAGGCAAGCCCTGTGTCAGTGTGATACAGTTTCAAGCTTAGCCTCAGACTTGGGCAACGGGCTGTTTCAAATAGAATAATCTCAAAGGGATCCAAAAGATCATCAGTTCAACTCTGCAGGCAAGAAGAATCATCACCACACACCGTGTAGCCTTGTGGCCTTACTTGGTGACCAGGCTGCGGTCCTTCCGGTGGCTCTCTGCACCAGGCTTGTCCCTCTCTGGCTCTCCTTTCTTGGATGTTGCTTTCCGGGCTCTCTTGTTCCGGGCCTTGCTGATGGTGGCGGCACAGTGCTTGGGCAAGAGCTAGTGGATGTGAAAGATACAAAGGAGACATATAGGTGTGCCAGACCCTGGCACAAAGCATGAGGTTGCAGGGGGTGGGGGTGACGAAATGGGAAGACGCCTTCCAGGGAGAAGCTGTGCTTCAACAACCAAGCATTGGTTGCATGTTGGACATTATGGTGAAGTCACCCAATCATGCATGCCAGGCAGTTATGCAAGGTAGTCACTATACCATCCTCTCCTGCCTCCAGTTGCCGTCCCCTTCGCTTGGGGCATCCAGTATGACACAAGTAGGGGTAGACTGCAGGATGACATGGAGCTGCCCAGACCTTTTCATGCACACACACATCATATTTTTTTTTCTGAATGACCCAGTGGATGGTTTAGTTTCAGAATCTGTGGTGCCCTTTAGATATTCCAGAACCAGCAAGGAAGCCAGTTGTTTTCCTACAGTTCATCATCCCACAACACTACTGTAGCATTTAAAAAGGTCCACCAACTACATGACTTGAGCTGCACTGAGCTGAGCTCCACGGAGTCGCTGCCTCTTTCTCCACCCACTTCCTGCCACAGCCTCAATCTGTCTCCCACGCTCACTCCCCATTGCCCCAAAAGGTCTTGGCTTCTCACCTGCTCACTCAGGTTGCACTGTTCGGCAGAGGCATCCAAGATACAAGTACTGGCCTGCCGGGCCATCTCTTCTAGGAAGGTGTTGCACATGCCCAAAGCGCAGCTTCGCAGATGAGGGTACTGGGTTGAGAAAGATGATGATGATGATGATATATTATTATTATTAATTAGTAGTAGTAGTAGTAGTAATAGTAGTAGTAATAGTAATAGTAATAATACATTAATTCTGTGTGCATTTTTAAAGCATTCAAACAGCGCAATCCTATCCAACTTACACCACTGGTGTAACCAGCGGGGGAGGACAGGGCAGGAGGCTTTGGAGGGGAGATTTAAATCCCTTTGAATCTCCGTTTAGAGGGGATTTGAATCCCCTTTCCGTTCTGGGGCCTCCCGTCCACGCTGCACCGCTGGTTACACCAGTGGTGTAAGTTGGATAGGATTGCTCTGAAAATAAGATATAACTATGCCAATTTGGTTGGTTTGCAACCAACCAATACAGGGCATACAACTCTACTTGAGACCGGCTCAGACATCAACATGATGGCAGAGTCCTTTGGTCTGCTGCCCCTCTGGCTGCTGGGAGACCCAGCAGAGAAGCTGGCCCAGAGAAGGAAACAGGCCTGGACACCTTGCCACAGTCCCAATGGGAGAAAAAAACAGCCCACTAGGCAAGCAGAACATAGTGCTGCTGAACAGAGTAATGGGGATGCTGCCAGCAGCACCACAACAGCTAACACTGTTGCGAGACAGAAAGGGGATCAGGCGGGAGATCGCTGAGGGGCAGATGCTCAGGCAGGTGGTTTTGCTCCCAGAGAGAAGCCGATCGAGGGAACCAGAGGAGTGGGAAAGAACCTGGGTGGGTCTATTCTGTACCCCCTCTCCAGTCTGAGATGTGTGAGCGGGATAGCCACTCAGATAGACGTGTGAGTGGGATACATAGTATTATTATTTTTCACATTTTTATACCGCCCTTCCTCCAAGGAGCTCAGAGTGGTGTACATATTTCCTCCCCTCCTTTTTGTCCTCACAACAACCCTGTGAGGTAGGTGGGGCTGAGAGATAGTGACTGGCCCAAGGTCACCCAGGAAGCTTCATGGCTGAGCGGGGATTTGAACCTGGATCTTCCAGGTCTAAGTCCAACTCCCAAACCACTACACCATCCTGGCTCCTGGCTGTGTGCATCCATAGTACACACAGCCCAGACTATAGGGCCATGACTACAAACTCAATAAGGGCATCTCAGAGTACAATTATTTTAAGTGTCCGAAGTGTCTGTCCCTGCGCCTCCAGCTCCAGCTGTTCCTTCATCCATTCCCCTTAACAGTCAAATAGATACCCACCTCTTCTGGGCACAATGGATGGGTAGCGTGGCTGAAGTTGGCACACAGAAGTGGGAAAGCAATGGCATAGCGCAACATAGAGGGTTCTTCCATGGTAGATGCAAATAACTTCTCCAAGTGGCGCAGGTAGAAACTGCCAAAAGAATAGTGACATTGGGAATAAGGGTATAAGGGATCAACCAGCTTCAAGCATATGCTTTGCTGTACTGATGAGCGCTGCTATAAATTTTTTAGTCAGAGCGTTGGTCCATCTAGCCCAGGCTACTGTGACCTGCAGTGATTCTCTAAGGTCTCAGTTAGAGAGAGGTCTTCCCCAGGCCCGCTACCTGCTCAGTCTATTTGAAATGGGATGCCAAGTTGCAATTTGTTCTCTAAGTGAATGATTCAGAGGATATGTCAGCAGCATCAATGTAGTGAAATCTGAGCTGGGGAAAAAATAATGTCATGCTGAGGCCAGAATGGTTCCTGTGAACTGGCAAAAACACACACACACAAAAACGCAACAACACCTTTTTGCAAAGTAAGTCTACAAAGACAATGTAGGGTGACTGCAAAATGTGCAAATCATGAAGATAAAAATACATTTATGCCGACCTGCTAGAACTGTTCTGCTACAGCCCTGCACCTTCAGCCCAAATCCTGCCAGGATGCCTATGTTCCGACAGCAGATGGGTTCCCTGTATCCCCCTAATCTGTCTGCATTGCTTTCCTTCATCTTTGATACAAACCAAAATATGGAGAGGTCAGATGTCTCCACCAACAGCTCCTCCACAGAGTCCAGCATCTTAGTGTGGAAGATGATGAGATTCATCACCTTGGCAATGTCATGGTTCTCCCGTAGTTGCAGCGGGGCCTTCATGACACTGGTGTATGCCTGATGGGAGAAAAATGAATATCCTTTGGAAGAAAGAACTCTTGCTGACACCTCATCCTGAGTAGTCTGGATAGGACCAGATTGCTGAAACTACAAAGCGACAGGACTGATTCACACAAGCGTCTACACCAGTGATCTTCAACCTTGGGGTCACGACCCCAAGGTCTGGAGGGAAACAAGGTCTTTCCCCTTATGGGGAGTGGCGACTTGGCCATGACGTCAAGACGGCAGCAGCGGCGGCACTGCCAGGTTCCTGCCGCCTCCTCCAACTAAGTAAAAAAAATGGGGTTTCGGGCTTATCTGGTGGTGGCTGGAGACGCTGCACAACCCGGGTTCTCGCCACCGCCAGATGGGTAAGTTCAACCCCCCTTTTTTTTACTTAGTTGGAGGTGGCAGCGGCACAAACCTGGAAGTGCCGTCGTCGCTGTCCCCGCCAAATCGCAAAGACCTTCGGGTAAAGGTTGAAGATCACTTGTCTACACAATTTGATGACTCTCAACTGAATGTGTGAACTGTCTCAACTGATCAGTATTGCATTTTTTGAGTAGTCATTCGATGACACAAAAGATATGAGAAATCTGTGGTGGGCCATTCACACATATGCATGTCACCACCAGATACCAGTCAGGCAGTGGTGTGAACGTTGAAGTGTGAGAACTGTCCCTTTGGCTTACCACTAGGAAGACATTCTTAATTTACAGCGCACAGTAATCGAAAAGCTACCCAGGAAAGTTGTGAAGTCCTCTTCATCTAAGGGTTTCAAACAAAGGCTGGACAGGCAAGTAAAAGTGAAGCTTCAGTACAGGAACCTGATTGGCACCTAACAGAGACCATATTTTGAACTTAGCAATGTTCAGCAGCATTGACTTTGTTCAGTGATGCTCACTCAGACAAGCAGAGGTACAGGCGGAAGGCTCTTTAACCCCTTCCTCCCCAGTGTGAGCTACAACAGAGGGTTTGTCATGTCAGAGTTCTTCACATACAGACAGTGCCCAAGATACATATCAGTTCTGTTCCAGAGGTTTGTCCAGAAGTCGGAAGGTATGTAAATTGAGACAGCCAGCTCTTGCCAGTCCAGTGCTTTTGCACCTGCGCAAAAGCACTGATGCGGCCACCTGTAACTCAGGCATCCGTAACTCAGGGACCCAGAGTATATAGCTCAAAGGTACAAGTCACTCTCACAACATGAGAACAGCCTGACTCTCTTCTCTCAACAACAGGCAGAGTAAGTTGGAGAAGACTGTGGTTCAAGGAAGGAGGAGCCTCTGGCCAGCTTCTCTTGTTCCCCTTGGTGGCTAATTTTTTCCTGTTTCTCTCCTACCCACCCACCAAGCCCCCAAGTTCTAGAGAACATTAGTTGGCGAGGAGAGCAGTGAGGAGAGTGATAAGCAGACATAAACAAGGAACAGCCAGCAGTTCCTCCTTTCCTGTACTTTTGACTAAGATCCCTGCCAACTTTCTCAGCCCATCAACCTCAGAAGCCTACAGAATTCTGAGTAGGAAGAGCTGGGCTGCTTACACAAGGCTTGCTCATGTACATCAGTGTTCAGGTGCTCAGTCCTAGTGAATAGGGCTGCACTGTATGACAAAGTCAAGCAGACAGCACACAAAATCCTATCAGACTGTAAGGAATCCCAGTGCATATCCACCGTATCTACCACTATGTTGCTGGGGGATGGGAAGGAAAGAGAAGTAAAACCTGACAGGGAATTTTACCTGCAGTCTGAACCAATCCAGTCGTAGCCCAGTGAAATCAAATGTCTTCTTCTCATCAACTACAGAAGGGGAAAAAGGCATCAATACAGGCCAAACAACTGGAAAGAACTGCCAGGGTCTCTCACTAGCTAGACTTCCCTCACTCCCCCACCACCCTGAAGAATAATTTCCCTCAGTTCTGGTCTCCCCAGAGGTGTTGGCAGTTATGAACTGTCCCCTTTCCCCCTGAAAGTAGCAGACTCTGTTTTGGCCTCCCTATTACTGCCTGGCCTTACATGCGTAGCCAAGCAGTTTTGCTCAAAGCCCACCAGCATCTCATCAAATTCACACATGCCCTTGAAAACATGAGAGCCTTGATGGTCGAACCTCAGAAACCAGAGGGGACTTGAGCAGAGCTCCGTTTGGTCAGGGAGTTGTGCTCCTTGCCCCTCTCTCATTGCTGACACAAGCAGAATTAATTAACACACACACACACACACACACACACACACACACAATTGTGCTCATTTGCATAATGTATTCCAATAATAGAGTCTAATCTTTCTTGGCACACCGTTTTAGTTTACCCTTGTACAGAGAAAATTAAATAGGTGTCTTCTGAAATACACACACACACACACACACACACACACACACACACACACACACACGGCCACCTCCGGCTGACAGAATAATTACCTTGCTTGATAGTTAGGGATGAGAGTGAGCTCACAAAGGATGACATGATCACCGACTCCTCTTCAGGGCACACAGTCAGGTCCTGCCAGAGGCAATAGGGTTCAGAGAGAGGATGATGGCTTCTTTTTATTTATACGGCTTATTTATGCTGAATCTTCATGAATTTGGTTATTTTCTGAATTGCGTCGCTGGTTTTAAGGTTGTACATTGCCTCTGGTGTATTTGGACAAAGAGACGACCCAAAAATGAAAGAAAGGCGTTCCTGACAAGGCAATTATTCCAAAGTGCCCCTTTTGTTCCTTTCTGACTTCTGAAATGTCTTCTGCCCTACTACGCCACCACAGTATCCTTCCCTTTCTCTAGAAATTTCCTCTTTTGCTTTTTAGACTCATTGCTGCCACCAAACCTTACCTAGACTGCCATACCAATGTATTTTCTGCACTGTTTTCCCCATCGTCGATGGATGGAGTCCCTTTCCCTGCAATTGTGACTTTGCCCAGGTGGCTCTTAGTTTGGGCACAAGGGATGCGGTTTCAGTGCTTCGGATGATCTCAGCTGTCCTGATGTGAGGGTTGCCTTGGTCAGTGTGAGTCCTAACGGTAAAACTCAGCAAATCAGGTCGGTGCCCTCTAGGTTGCCGACCCCTGCCATGGGGGGAAATGAAGCAAGCTAACGCCAGTTCCCTTGCGTGTCAGCCATCCCAGTGACTCTCATCAGAGGCCAGAACACTGGACAGAAACAGCAGGTTTACTTTACAGAACAATAAGGCATAATATTGCCTGATCTTTTTCCCTTCACATATTCATAATTTAAAGGGCTAGAGACATATTTATGATTATGATTATTATTTAATAAAAAACATGTTCAGTTAAGGGACCTGGAATATCTCTAGAAGAACCAGGCCGTCCCCAATCAGTGCTGTCCTAAATATGAGGAAGGGAAAAAAACAATGCCAGTCCCCAAGGCAGTAAGTGAATAGAAAAATTCTTAAGAACATTCTACCTTCAGATAGTCAATGAAAAAGAAAAAAATAACTAATTTAATAAAAGAACAAGAAACTTTGGCTTCTCATCAGAGCCAAGAAAAGCTAAAGCTCCCCCAAGGAAGTTTGAGGTGCTTGTGAACTGGTTTTCCAGAGTCGGGCCCACTGGCATCACTGCAGGGGGGGCGGAGCTCTAAGTTCCGCTGCGATCCGACCCTCCGTTACACGGGTGAACGAAGCGGCCCCGCCCCCTCACCTTTGTAGCCCTTCAGGGCAACGAAAGCAATGCGCAGGGAGTCTCCTGTGCGTTGTTTTCACCACCTCGAATGGTTCTGAAGGCGAGGGGGCGGGGCCGCTTCGTTCACCCGTGTAACGGAGGGTCGGATCGCGGCGGAACTTAGAGCTCTGCCCCCTTTCAGTGACGCCAGTGGTTGGGCCCCTAAGAAGGGAAGTCAAAAGTATCTAACATTCCTCAGCTCTTAAATTACTGTACCTTGCTAGAAAGTTCTGGCTGGTTGGGGCCTGGTCACCGGATCATGAGTGACCTCATGCAGACCTCACAAAGAAGAAAAAGTCCTTTTTAAAACTGAAGGGGTCTCTTCTTGTATGTTTTCCACACATCTACTATAATACTAAAATGACAGCATGTGAAATAGCACAAGCAGTATACCTTTATCTAATGTAGCCGTCAATATTTTAATCACAAGGGCCATCCGCTGTCTGTGTAGCAGAGTGGCCACTGACTCTTGGATGCCAGTACTGGCCAATTAAGAGACAACCTCAGTATGAACCACTAGCTGCCACCCCAGGGAAGGTGACAGGATTGCCTGCAGAGAGGCAACTTGTGGTCTGCACTGGCATGATATCCATCTGTCAACAAGGACTGCTAGACATTTCTATGCAGGTACAGCATGGCCATACTACCGCGGCACAGTCTCCACCACCATGCCTCTCAGAGGTTCCAGTAAGTCCTCCCACCACGTCCAGCTAGCTGACAGGTGTAGCAATGTGTACCGACACTCAGGCCTTTGCTGGCCAATGGGCATCCTAGCACGATGCCCATTGGAACACAGAACTCTTGAAGACTCCTGCTCATTTTGCACACCATCTTCCTTCTCTTTTGCAGCCTTCATACCTGGATGATGTCGCTGAGAACCAAGGCATCAAAGCGTGACAAGTACTGCACAAAGTAGCGCTGGAGTGGGGTTTGGTACTGTCGGAGCAGGCGACGGAGCTTCTCCATCAGGAACAGCAGTTCAGCCAGGTGGCTATGGGAGAAAATAGATGGGACTCAGGATGAAACATGACAGCTATGCGTACTCTTGTGGTTTGTTTTTACTGTTACAATACTAATACTTCCCAGTCCTATGCAAAAAAAAAAACCTTTTTGACCTTCCCAAAGGTATTAGCTCTCCCTGACAAAATATGATATACAGCAGTGATCTTCAACCTTGGGGTCATGAGCCCAAGGTCTGGAGAGAGACAGTGTGTTTCCCCTTAAGGGGACTGGCGACTCGCCAGTGACGTCAGGACGGTGGTGGTGGCACTGCCGGATTCATGCTGTCGCCACCTCCAACTAAGTAAAAAAGGGGGTGTGGACTTATCTGTTAGCGGCGGCGGCTGGAGACGCCACACAACCCAGGGTCTCGCTGCCGCCACGGACGGGTACGTCCAACTTCCCTTTTCTTTACTTAGGCGGAGGTGGCGGTAGCAAGAATCCGGAAGTGCCATACCCGCCAAACCGCAAAGACTTGCAGTGACCTTTACCTTCAGGTAAAGGTTGAAGATCACTGCCATAGAGCATTTCTTACAGTGCAATCCTATCCAACTTATGCCACTAGTGTAACCAACGGCGCAGCGAGAACGGGAGGCCTCAGAACGGATAGGGAATTCGAATCCCCTCCAAAAGGGGAATTCAAAGGGGATTTGAATCCCCTTTCCGTTCTGGGGCCTCCCATTCTCGTTGTGCTGCTGGTTACAACGGTGGCATAAGTTGGATAGGATTGCACCCTTAGTCAAGCAAAAACAAGAAAGGCTTACCCATGTGTAGCCAAAGTACAGTATCTACATTCCTTGGCCTATGGACCTGCACAATAAAGGAAGGCTGAGGCAATCTGGGCTTACAGCTTGCTTTGAGGTCAGTTAAGGGTGGGAGGCAAAGAAAACAAGCAGCCCAGGTTAAAAGAAAGAGAGGAAAACAAGGAAGAGAGTTGCTCATTGGCTCTCAGTGCTTTCAATTAACTCAGTTAGTTAGTTGGAGCAGTCCACTCTGCAAGAGCATCCACACAGTGCACCTTGTTTGTGCCTGTTCTCTGCATATTGTAGTCTGAATTGGGTAGGTCAGTGGTTCCCATACTGGGGCGCCGCGATGCCCCAGTCGGGTAGAATCAGTCTCTACCCACTTAAGGGGAATCACGACCTGTGGTGATGGTGACAGTGCTTCTGGGATCGCGCTGCCACCAAGAGAAATAAGGGGGCCCCTCACTCACCTGGGGGGATGAAAACCAGAAGTGGGTCACAATCGCTCCGGGGAGTTGTTCTGAGGCATGGGGAGGCCCACAGAGGGGGCCACAGGCACAGGTGAGTGGGGACCGCCCTTATTTTTTTGACGGCGCAATCTTGGAAGTGCAGTCACTACCACCACCACCCCACTCCCCTGCACACACTTACAACAGGGGAAAAAGCTTGGGAACCACTGGTGTGGTGGATATTCCTTCCTGAATGGCTAGGGAATTTTCTGGTTCTCTCACAACCTTATGGTCTATTAGAGAGACAGGACACAAAGAAGGACAGGGCTTTAGTACTTTTAGTTGTGTGGAAGAGGAAATTTTTGGCAGATGCAGCATGTCATGCTGGGCCTGCTGAAATTCCCCCTTCTACCCAACTATACAGAGTACAAGAGCTCTGTTCTCCTTTGTATCAACTTGTCACCCAATGTTCTGTGGTCAAAAATGGAGAGGGGGAGCAAAGGGTTCTGTGCTAGAATTCTAGCTTTCACTCCACCCCAACCCCCAAGTCTTATCTCTTGGAATCCCCCTGCCCCACATCATCACTACCTGTCAGTGAATTCCTCTGGGTTCTTGCCCTTGGTGACATGCTCGCTGTGCCGACACAACCAGATGACCTCATCACGGCAGAATGCCAGCGCCATGAAGACATAAATCACCTAATTGGGGTGAAAAAAGAGAACTTAAAAGGCAAGATACTTCCTCTCTCATGCAGACAGTCAGACGAGCTCAAGACAGGTCCATTCATTATTTCCAAAGGTTTTGAGGGCAACGTATATTCCAACACCACAGATTACTTTTTAAAATGCTCTGCTCTACTGATAGATGTCCTTGAATTCTGCATTACATAACAAAAACCTAAAACAAGGGGACCATTTATGCAAATTAACGGAATTTGTTAAAGGCACACTTTGTTCCGGTTCATGTTTTTCCATATTTTGACATTTTCTTCCTGATTATGATGAGGGGCAAAAGGAAGATGGAATAGATGAAGCAGAACGAGCCAAAAAAGAGAGGAGGTGGCAGAAGAGCAAGAACCCCTACCCCTCGCCACAGTCCCAATCTAGGTGCTACTGACCAAAGAAGAACTAAGCCCAACAGAGCAAGTAATGCTTTAAATGTCATATGTAAATGCAATGGTGGCAGATGTGTCTTTAAACACAGCCTTATGTTAATAACATACCGTATTTTACGCTCCATAGGACGCATCGGTCCATAGGACGCATGCATCCTATGGAGCATAAAATAGAGAAAAAAAGTTTTTACTTACCTGGGCTTGGGGGCGCTTCGGGGAGGCCTGCGGGGGCTTCGGGGAGGCCTGCAGAGGCTCGCGCAGGCCTCTCCAAAGCCCCCGCAGGCCTCCTCGAAGCGCCCCCAAGCCCAGGCTTCGCACCATAGGACGCACGCTTTTTTCCCCCTATGTTTTTTTTTGGGGGGGAAGTGCGTCTTATAGTGCGAAAAATACGGTATAAAGCAGGGGTGAATTTGTAGGGGAAAAAAGAGACTGGAAGGATGGACAAGGGGGGGTGGGAGCAGTGAGTGAGCTCAGCCTTTTTTGCTTTTTAAATTGCATGCCTCACCCAGGTCTCATTCTGCAGAATTACAGCAGAGCAGACCTGTGCTTAAAAGACATGCTAACATGGTCCTTAGAGTCAGTTGTGAAAATGCTCTTAGAGATTGACCAGATAAAGATGTTTCTCTGCAATCAAGAGAGCTGAATATGTGCTAATTGTTTTTAAAAGCTGAGATTCGCAGGATGATGAGACTCCATGCATTTCAGCACAAAAGTAGCCATTATTTTAAGTCCCACATACACACTTAGACCCCTTGTCAGTTTGTACACTGTCAAACCGAAGCTAATCAATCAAAGTGACCAAGACTACATTTATACCGAGTCAGGCGCATATCCAGGGCAGGACAGACATACAGGTCCTCACACTTTCATTCATATTTCCATGTACATTTGCACAGATGCAGGATTAGGCAAATGAATACACTTCCACAAATGTACATAGACAGGTTTGCTCGTTGACATCACATCTGGAAGATAGCCTTGTTACACATTTGCGGCTCTTTTCTCTGGTTCACCCCTATGTCTCCCTCATATACTTGCCTTTGGCCCCAACAGTCCTGGTTCGTTGGCCAGGATGGCCTCCATCTCCCGCACAGCATTCCTCAGGAAATTACGCCGGCCCCGATGCAACTGTCCACTATCAAGACACCGACAGGAGAGGTCAGACATGAAGGCACCAGTCACCCAGGGCTGGCTCAAGACCTTCTGATGCCTTAAGTGTCATGCCAAATGCTGCCCCCCTTACTCGATGATGTGCCAGCCTCTGCTCCTCCCACTCTCCAACATTCTAGCTCAGCACCCTCCTCCCCTCCACATTTCTTCTTCCTCTCTGTCTCCCTCTTCCTTTTTCAACCCAGGGAGTGGAAGGAGGAGAAGAAGTGGAGGCAAGCAGGCAGAAAGAGATGGGCACTCTCCGCCAACCTGCTGCCTGAGGTGACAGCTTCAGTTAGCCTCATGGGTTGGCCGGCCCTGCAGCCACCCCACACTCCTGCTGCCATAAATGTGCACCAGAGACAGAGATGCACATCCTTGTACCTCCCTAGTGCAACACTATACGGTATGAGTTGCTATACTAGCGCCAGTGAACAAGGAACACAAAACAAGTAAGGGGATAGCTTTCACTGGACTAGCATCAATGGGCATAGGAGTATGCAAGCCTTCAAGCTATACAGAATTCATCATCATAACTTGGCAAAGGGTTCTGTGGAAACATAGTGATAAGATTTACATCTTGCCTTCTAGCAATTAACCATAGAAGAAGCTTACATGTACAGATAACTAGTAGAATAAGAGCAGCTTGTACAGTAAATGGAAAGTAAGCCCATTCAGCTCCGGCAAAAGACCTCACTTAATTTAGACTGCAGGGGAGGCATGACTTAAGATGCAACTAAGTGTGTAAAAAATAATGCCACAAGCAACCGCAAGTGGAGCAGAGTAGGTCTGGTTACCAGACAGGTAAAATACCTGTGGCAGACAAAGCTCAGCAATAGGAGATGCATGGCAGACGGGGCCATGAGTAGGTCGAGAGAGGGTCATTCATACCTGTGTGCCACAGCATGCTCTTTACACTCCTTGATATCAGCGATACGCTTTGAATAGCTAGAGAGAGAAAGAGACAGGCTAACTTAAAGACACAGTCCCTGTCCCCCTTCGCAACACGACTGTGCTGCATTGCTTCACTCCCGTTGGTGAAGCCATCTTTGTGACAGGGGAGTTGAAAGAAAAATGGAATTTCCTTTCGAATTCAGTGGCACGCTGGAAGCCCTGCAGTTTGCCCAAAATAAGGCTCTGTGGGCTCATACAGTTCTTAGAGTGATGAGGGGCAAAGGAGAACAGCACTCCTGCACCTTTAACATTTGTGATGAAGTTGGAATTTCAGCATATACCAGTTTTTCTTGCCCTGGTGCCTGTCAAATCTGCCTCTTCTTCTGCCCATATATGCAACAGGAGTTAAATGTGTACACCTGTCGGCCGGGAAGAAATTTAAATGGCCAAGAAACCTTTGCATCTGATCACTAGCAGTACTCCTTTCCCCTCTGGATGAGGAGAGGGTGTTTAATCCATAGTCCTCCTGCCCTATGTATCACTTACCCTTTGAGGCCACTGAAGGCCTCTTCAGTGACCTTGTGAATACAAAGCACTTCCTCCCGTACTAGAGTGATGTAGAGTGAGCCACGGAGAGCTGCCCGCCATAGATCCAGGCAGCTCTGTGTAGAGCCCAAGCAGCTGTGGCACAGCAGAAACCCAACTGTGAGAGAAGAAAGAACGCTGGTGGTCAACGGCACGTGGAGACGGATCTTTAAGCAGGGGCAGAAGTTGGCACAATCACCTAGACCAGCGCTTCTCAAACTGCGGGCCATGGCCCAATGCTGAGGTGGGTCGTGAGTTGGATCCACCCACCTGCCTTTGCTTGGCTCCAAACTGGAGCCGAACGGAAGCAACCAGAAGCCATGACTCACCTTGCCCTGCCGCTCCTGCATCGCGCCGGAACTGGAACAGCCTCCGGAGGCCTTTGCAGGCCTCCAGAAGCAATGGAAAGTGACTTCTGGTTTACTTCCGGGTTCACGGAAGTCACATCCGGTTGCTTTCTGAGGCCTGAGGAGGCCCGCCGGGGGGGGGGGGGCGAGGTGGGTCACGGGGCCTTCCGCTGGGAAGCAGGTGGGTCATGGCAGAGGAGGTTTTGAGAACCACTGGCCTAGGACCACGTGTGTGTCACAATTTTGAACAAACATCATGCAAGTTTCTAGCTCTTATGACTATGTGTAAATAACCTTGAAAGTGGGAGAGGGGCCCGAATGCCTTCTGAAATCCTTGAATAGGATATTCATTACTCTAGAGAGCAACTAGCCTTTCCCTGACTCTGCTTGCAGCTGTGGAATAAATTATGCTAAATAAGCAAATATGCCACAGAACATCTTGGCACAGAATTAGGTTGTCCTGATGAAAAATGTAGGGTTGTTTTTCTTTTAAAAGTACAGAATACACATAGTTCTGCCTATGCTCATTAGAGCCTATTATTACCAGGATTATTATTAATACAAATATTTATAGTCTGTTTTTCAACAACAAAAAAGTTCACAAAGCAGTTTGCATAGTAAAATAAATAAAAAAGATGGCTCTCTGCCCCCAAAGGACTCACAATCTAAAACAAGATGTAAAAGAGACAAGAGCAAACAGCCACTGTAAAAGACACTATGCTGGGGAGAAAAGGGGCAGTTTTGCTAAATATAAAAAGAAAAATCTCTTAAAAGGCACCACTTGATTGAGTCACTAAGAGCATGAAAACGCCCTCAACGGTTTCATCAGCTTTCAGCTGTAGGAAAGGGGTCAAAGTTAGACAAATTGGTGAACTACTTTCTTGAAACTGAGCCAAGGTTCAAAGCTTAGGATGACTTCCTGTCTGACCACTTCAGAACAGCATGGCAAAAAAGAAAGAAAGCAACTTACTCACAATCCATCGTTCAAGAACCTCCAAAGAAAGGTATTCACAGGCCATCTGGAGAGAAAAAAAAATTATAATATGGTTTTCTGCCCATGTCGATTCAACGTCATCCTTCGCCTTACCAAGGGTTCAACGCCTCTTCCTCCCCTCAGCTTTCTGCACAACAACCTTGCTTGGTCAGTTTCAAGTACAGTACTGATATCTGGGAATGTGGGTGTGTGTTTTGGTAGCATCATTTCATGGAGCAAACGCATGACAGTCTGCGACTGTTCACTCTCTAGCTTAAGTGCCTAGAGAATTAGAACATGACTAGGTTACAATACAGTACTGACATCACAATCAAGATCTGTTCCTTCTGCTCAGGCCAGTGAGCCTGCACTGATTGCTGGGAGGTCCTGTATTCTCTCAGTGAAGGGTGCTCTCTGCAAACCCAGGAGGTGCTTGCGGGCATGAACCCCAAAGGGAATTGTATGTCACCTAAAGTGCAGGTCTGGGACCCCTCAGAACGCCTAGGCTGGAGCAGAAAAAGTGTCTTCATCTCTTATATACACTCACCGTGTCCGAATTAACAGGTGATAGCATGCTTGCAGGGTTGCTGATCAGACTGAAGAGCTGGTCACTTCGCCACTGATCAGCTGAGTGGTTTCGACGGGCGAAGAGGAAATGTATCGAAAGAAGCGCACTGCTCACAACCTGGCAAGAAAGCTCTGTTAGCCATGAGAAGTGACAACCTGGCCGACTTCACTGGGTTGTTGTGAGGCTCAAAATGGGGTGAAACCATGTTCACTGCCTGAGTGTTTTTGGAAGAAAGGAAAATTTCAGCAAGGCTTAGCAGCTAAGACATGGTGTGTGCAATCAGACATGAAAGTTCAACGCACTGCACAAAATGAAGTGCAACCAGATGGACAGCAGGCTGTATTATCTCAGGGACAACCCAGCACAGACCACATGGGACACAGCAACACAGATACCAAACCTACAAACCAGCTGACCTGTTAAGAGGATCCGCTGTTGTATTCAGCTTGGTCTTATGGCAACAACTCACCTTGGTGTGGGGTCCAAACTCCTCCATCAACTTGCGCAAGGGACTCTCATACTCTAGGATCATCTGACCCAACCGAGGGAAGCTGGGGTCACTGTAGCCAAATAGACAAGGAGTCAGAAATTGTTTGCCAGCAACAGGAGCTGTCCTCCCTCTCTGACCTGCCTACCCGTTTCATGCAAGAAACGGCATATGCTTCGGCATGGGAAAGGTGGGATCTAAATTCTTTAAATACGTTCTGCTGAAATGGATAAGCTTACAATTTTAATTAAGGAAAAGTCAGTTAACCTTTTTGTGAATAACTGGAAACCATTTATTGATTTTTTTTAAGAGAGAGAGAGAGAAGAATGATGTGATGATATGTGCACTTAATGAATAAAATATTGGTGATATTTTGGCTCAGTTGGATATTATATGTAGAAAATAGTGAATAGTATGCAAGTAGAATATATTGCTTTACGCTTGCTATAACTTTTCAAAATATGATGTACCATATTGTTTTTATGTTAATACCATCCCTGGAACATTGGTGGACAAAACTTTTAGATTTTGCAGAAATGAACAAACTCACAATTTTAATTAAAGAGAAGTCAGTAAATCTTTTTGTGAGTAATTGGAAACCACTTATTGACTTTTTACGTGAGAGAGGAATGACATGATGGTATGTGGATTTGATGAATAGAGTGCTGGAGATATAGTCGGCTTAGCTGGATAGTATAATTAGAAATAGAGAATTGTATGTTAGTAGGATATACTGCTTCACGCTTGCTGTAACTTTTAGCAGGATTATGTATTGTAGATTTTTAGTATTATATTAATAAAATAAAAATATAACGCAAAAAAAAATTAAATAAATGCAAGAGCAAGGTCAGAGGTCTCCAGAAGATTATTTTGGAAGCCCTAAACTCCAGACCTTTCTATTGGACCTTTGCAGAAAAAAAAAAGAGTACTACTTTGCTTAGCACTTAAGTGATGCTAGCCCAGATCCAGCACTAGCAGCAGCACACTATTTGGTTCCATGCTGTAGACAGATTGGCCTGTATGATTCTTTCTTAGACAGGGTAGTTATGCATGCCAGTACAGGAAAGAAAGGGTGCACAACTTAGAACAAAGATGGGGGGAGCGGGGGAAGAACAATTCATATAATAGCGGGAGATTGCTGCACTGGAGGAGGTAACTCAGCTGTCAGGATGGAGGTTACCCCTACAAAATAAAGAGGCTACATGAATGCTTTTGGTGGAGTAGGATATCATGGACAGTTCAGCTTCTAGAACTGTTACAAAAAAAGATAAAACTTTGAGTAACGTTTTCAAAATAATGAAGGCATGGCAAACTAGAATGTATTGTTCATTATCAGTAACATCACAGGTGCCGGTAGCATTCATTCACACAAAACTACTGTACATAGTATCGCATTCCAAACTAACAATGCAATCCTAGGCATGTCTATTCAGAAGTACGTCCTACTGAATTCAATGGGATTTACTCTCGTGCAAAATGGACGTGCTAGCTGGGAGGAAATGGCATTTTTCAGTGACACAAAGAGTGACACTTTATTATTGGGAAAATGTGAATTCCCTTTAATAGATGCACTAGAGATGGAAGATAGACATTTGAATCTCCTTACTACAACAAGATAATTTCATATCTGGACAGGCCCATATTCTGGAGATTAAAAAAACAACACTGTGTTGTCAACACAGTGGTCTTCAGCTACAGGAAAGCAGATGCCGGAATGTAAATTAGGACCTTAATTCTAACATCTATTTAAAAAAAAAGGAAAAGCCTTCTTCTAATAGCGTTCAGTAATTCACTAAGTATAACTATAATAGCATTCAGCATTCACTAAGTATACCATCTTAGGGCAAGGGTGTGGACAAGATGGATAGTGACCTAGTTCCATGGATCATCTCATAGGCACAATGGTACAGGCCAATCACAGCTTTGCGATCATCAATACGAGAAAGGAGCAAGATGACAGAAGCATAGGTGACAATGAGATCCAGGTAATTCTTGGTGAAGTCAAAATTCACATTCTGTAGGAAGAAAGAAACAAAAGCAACAGGGACAGAAGGTGAAGGTAGGTCCAACATGGACTAATGCTTTCTCACTCTCTCTGTGCAGGTTATTATTATTAACAGTATTTATATACCGC
Source organism: Plestiodon gilberti rubricaudatus (assembly GCA_026170595.1). Classification (NCBI taxonomy): domain Eukaryota; kingdom Metazoa; phylum Chordata; class Lepidosauria; order Squamata; family Scincidae; genus Plestiodon; species Plestiodon gilberti. The sequence continues at coordinate 122,846,256 of JANXHW010000002.1, forward strand.
TTTTCAACAAAAAGTTCATAAAGAGGTTTACAGACAAAATCAAATTATTAAATGGTTCTCACCCCTGGTAGCAGCACAAAGATTTGGCCCTCCTTTTCTTGGGATTACAAGGTCTGCTTAGACAGACAACTGTTTGGAGAACTACGAACAAGCTGTGGGCTTGGCGTGGCCCCTTGTCCCCTCTTGCACTCAGGTTTCCCTTCATTTCCCATTTAGTGTTAATTACAGCTTGCTGCTGTGTCTGAACATGGTTAGTGCTTGCCCTGCAAGGCAGAATGAGACATTCATTCAACTATGCTTCCTGATTCTGATTCAGAAGGAAAGTGCTTCCTTCTTTAGTTTGCCATGGTTTGCGCCAATTAGGACATCATAGCAAACTATGGCTAGCTAGGAAACAGAGAGCTAAGATGCTTTCAAGGAGGGAGGATCCTGTAGCTCATTCACAATTCCAAACCATGGTTAGGCGATGCTGTGAATGGGACCCCTTCACTTTCATAGAAAAATTCCTCTGTGTGCGTAACATGGAGTTGGCTTGAATGAGCTTGGGCAGCATCACCATTTGACTTCAGTAACCTGCACATTCTGCCAGAAAGGCTGAACTTCAGGTGGTTGAGAGGATGGCCCCAGCTTGGGTAAAACAACAAGACAAGCAGAAACCACTGGCACCCTGTTGGGCTTGGCTCACATCCGTCTATATTGGTCAAGTCCATCCACCTGACCACGGCCACGGAGGATCAAGGGGCTGATCTCAGGTTCTCTGCCTTTGGATTAGCTTTAGAAGGGTAAAACCTCAAATCCCCCCCCCCCCCAATTCCACAAAAGGAGCTGGCTAGTTTGAACTGGTGTGCGTTCTGTTTCATCACTTGCAGATGCTACCTGTACAGTGCTGCTGCCTGCCCATCCACCCTCCTGGAGCCGAACAGAGAAACGGCAACCAATGTTTTCTAGGCAGAGTTTATTATGTCTTGGTAGTAGCATTAGATTTTATTGTTTTCACTTTGCCTCCAAGTACAAATGTCTGCTTTTGTTCTTTCTGACTGCACCTATTTTTCTCCTTTTTCTGTTTTCCTCATAAACTCATTATTTTTACAAGTTACTTGCCCATTTCATTCTGACTAGAGCTAAAAACTATTGTCCCTTCCTCCCTTACTGATTGCTCAGGGACTAATGCTAAAAAAGGCAAGTGTGGGTGGACTGGACCAGCCAAGCTTGCTTTCTGGGTCGATCCTAGAGCAACTAGCTTCTGGCCTGAGGGAATCCTGGAAATCGAGATGACCTCAGTGGGAGGTAGACTGTGGAAAGGTACCCCTTTTTTGGTCTTTTATTATTATTAAGAATTATTTTATTAAGGATATTCATATACCTTATATAAAAATGGGATTGATCTTAGGGGAAAGCAATGCACAATTGGCCTCCCCAATCAGTCAGAAATAGAAGGCAACGAACAACTATTATGAAATTTCAAGATGGATGGGACTTGATTGCTTGTCACTGATGAGGAAAATGAAGGGGCTCAATCCTTTCTATGGATGTGAGTCACCAAGAGCTTTGTGGACTAGTGATTGCTAATGAGGACAAGAGATAAACTTTCAAAATACTTGCAAAGATGACAGAAAGGAAAAAGGGAACAATCACTCTTTCTAATTAAGACAGGATGGGAATGGAAGGGGCTTAAACAATGGGAAGGCAGATTTCAGTTAAATGGTAAGATAAGCTTCAACACTGTAAGCTTTGGAATAGAATCTCCTCCCTTGGAAGTTTTTAAGAAAAGGATATGAGCAGGGGTTCTCAACCAGTGGTACTTTGGCTGACTGATGGTGGTATTCTGACTGCTGGACCGCCGGAACCCTGCTCCGACGTGGCACTTTTGGCACCACGTTTTCACTTCCGAGAGGCTCCTGCCTTTGGCTGAGCCTCCTACCTGTGTTTTCTGGCCTCCAAAAACCTGGGAGTAACTGGCAATAATGTCATCGCTAGTCAATTCCAATAGTACACAGCAGAAGAGTGGCGCTCAAGGTGGTACTTGGTCGGGAAGGGGTTGAGAACCCCTGGACTATAGACAATCCACTGGGTTATATGACCATCCCTCCTAATTCTATGATTCTATTGAAACAAGATGCAATTCTTGGCCATGAAGTTGTTAGCTGATTCCCACCCACATTTCTGGAATGCAGCTGACAGTCAGTATCCAAAAAAGGTCTGACAATATCTATGCAAACCCCTCAACATATTATATAACAAACCCCTCAACTGTATATAACATCAATTCATTTAACGCTAGACCTATCAGAAGCCACCAGGGCTAGAACTAAGGATTGGTGCTTAGCAGTTACCCTGATGGTAAGGCACTCAAAGAAAAGGTTCCCGGGGCTATGACACCTGCTCAGGCTCTGGGATGACTCCACCCTCCCATTGGTTTCCTCTGACCAGACAAGGCTGTAAAACAGGGACGTGCGGTGCGGGCATGGCAAGTAAGGCAACACTTACAAGCAGGTAGTGTGTGCGCGCAATCCCCCGGTGAGACTGTTGTGCTTTACTGGGAACTACGAGGGGGCGGGGCTGCCTCACCTGCCACACCTACATCACATGTCCCTGCTGTAAAAGCTCCTGGGTCAGGTGAGGCAACAGTATGCTTTGATCATCTGCTATACCTGGCACGTGCCTGCTGAATTCAGCCCAGGTCATTCCTGCTTTCCACCCTGTGGTCCACCAACATGACAAAGCCATAATACCATGTCCACAGTTTATATCATTAGAGATAAAAGCAAATTATTCACATTGACCTAAAAATGGCCACATATGTCTTTTAACAATAAGAAGCTAGCATCCATGTTTATTCAGATGACACTCACAATGTCGAAGTAGCACTGGCTGGCATCAATGGTATTCAACAGTTCGTAGACGTGGTCCTAAAGAGAGGAAGTGAGCATAAATGAAGGTGTTGTAAAGACCTTTTCTGCACTTTCTGCCTCTCCATTGTGTTCCATGACAACTAGCATGTGATCTCCAGCTTGGGAATTCCTTAAATCAGGGTCAATTAAGACACCAAGCTAAGTACATTAAAGAGCAGGACTGGCAAAGCGCCACAAGACATATGCCTTGCCACATCATTACAGCTTTCCCCTCATTACAGGTTGATTACCCTTTATCCGGACATCCGAAATCCAGACTATTCCAAAATCCGGACGTTTGGGGGGGCTATGACTTAAAAAAAAAAAATCCAGCACCTGGCTGGCATAGCGCTAGGCTTGCTGGGGCACAAAATTATTAAAAATAATGTATAAAATTACCTTCAGTCTATGTGTGAAATAAATGAATTTAAGATATCTCATTATGCTTATGCAAGTATTCCCAAATCCAGACAAATCCAAAATCCAGACAACTTCCCATCCCAAGCAGTCCGGATAAGGGATACTCAACCTATATGTCTCTCTCCTCCCCTCCCCCCCATAAGCCTTACTTCACCATGATGATTCTATTCACATGAACAATCACCCTGTGTTAGTTGAAACCAGACTGCCAAAAAAAAAAAAATCAACCAAGAGCAAAACACCTTCCCTTCCCTCCCTCAACCCACTCAAAAAAATAATAATAATGTATGAATCATTTCCGACTTTGCCCAAGGTAGCTTTGATGACATTGACCAATGTTTGTGTTTCTGTCGTGGGACATCAAAGATCTACCGGATTATGTATTCGACTGTAAACTCTATGTACCATTAAGGCGGAGAGGAACACTTCATCTTTCTTTTTAAAGAAAAATGGCTCCTTCTGCTCCTGAGATGTTGACTTTCATATTAGGCACAAATGTGTCGAGGTTATTTATTGGGCTGCTATCTTTGCTTATTCAGCAAATGTGCAACATGCACAACTGCAACTGCTTTCTCGTTTTAATTCTATTTTGGTATGACTGAACCTATATTCTGTTTTTATTTCAAGCAGGTTTTACATTGATGGGGGTTGGGTGGGAGTTTTGCCTTAAAAAAAATATTAACTGGATGTTATATATAGTTCACTTTACCACAAAAAGTAGTAAACAAACTGTCTTGGCTTTGCCCGAGGCAGTTCAGTGTTCTAATGATGACTGTCCTGAAAACTGAAACTAGGCCCAAGTCTAAAAGTCTTCCACAGGGTCATGATATAAGAAAATGAAACCTCCATCCTTCAGACTAACTGTACAGGTCACTGATACTGTGTCATGTAAGTACGGTACTGTGTCAAAGTTGGATGATATCTGGGTGTTCCTCCATCCTGAGTGGGAGATTATTTGAAGAGAAAACATGTCCAGGAAACGCAACAAACATGTAATGGTGAGCAAGCAGGTAGTAGGTAAAATGGGCTTGTTCTATTGGTATGTCAGTACCAGTATCACATATATGATTAGTGATATGTGTGCTCATTCTGAGCACCTATCCAACCACTGGCGTCACTGCAGGAGGGGCGGAGCTCCAAGTTCCATCGGGCTCTGAGCCTCCGTTACACGACGGGAGAAAGCAGCCCCGCCCCCTCGCCTTTGGAGCCATTCCGGCCGACGAAAGCAAGTGCCTCCATGCCAGCCACCCTTACTCTAAAAGCGTCACGGCACATTTGCGATGGGTTCGAATTTACATAGGATTGCGCTCCCAAGCTGAGAGAAAAGTGCTGGGGGAAGAGGGGATGCAAAAAGCCAGGGAATGATTCAGCTCTCTTCCTCCACATTCCCCTTTTGCTTTTAAACCCAGATCCCACACATACAGTACCTCTCTCTGAGTGACTGGGGCAGTTCTGAGTTTAAGCATTTAGTGTTGCCCTCTAACGAAACCCTGAGGTGACCCGAATGCTACTGAATTTAACCATCTCAGGAATCCAAAAGTAAAGCAGGGGGTCTTTACTGACCAAATGAGAAATGGGGTAATGCTATTTCTTTTCTCCACAATAATCTTGTACCCACTTGCCCCCATGATATATCAATTTAGGGCTGTCATCATTTTTATTAAAAATATTTATATCCTGCCGGTCCAGTAGAATTTGCCACTTATTCTACATCTGTAATTTCCCACATTCTACAGATGGAGAGGTTTGTAGATAGGGCCTCTATTAAGGATTCTAGGTGACATTCAACAGGTGCAGTTGTCCCTGTCATTGCAATCCTGAGATTAAAGCAAGTGTACACGCAGAACTGCTGTTCTTCTCCAAGCTTTCCAAAGAGACAGAAGCCCTCTCCGCGACAGAACAGAGCAAGCCCAAAGTTCAGCCCTCACACAGCAATATCTCTAAGTGCTAACACTCACCCGGAATTCCATGACATCCACAAAGGAGTTATAAAAAGAACCGAGTGCCCGAAAAATATCTGTTTTCTCTTTATGCACTGGCCCCAAATGTTGCTGCAAAGAAAAATAAAGAGAGCATGGATATATGGGACTAATTCTCAAGAAAATATCATAGCTGCTAGACCCAACACAGTCCCATTCCTCCGGGACAGGGAGCAGGACTTTTTCAGTAGTGGCCCCCACCCTATGGAATCCACTTCCAAGAGTTACTTTATTTATTTCTGCCAGCATAAGGCTGCTTTGTTTTTAAGTTCAGAAAGCTTTCTGTTTCCTGCCTAATTTTCCTAACTATTGTTAGGAAAATTATTGGATTCCGTTTAATTGCAGTCTGGTTTACATTGGTTCTTCTCGTAATGTTTTTATTGTTGCAAGCATCTCTTGATTTGTGTGGAAAAAAGCAAGGACCAACATTTTCAGTGAATAAAAGAAACAACACCAATAATGGAACGAACTCCATCCCACAAGGGTCCAACTAGAGCTCTCACCTGAATGACATCTTCCTGTGTTCCTAATTCAAGGCTATAGTATTACATGAAACACGGTCTACCAAAGGTTGATAGCTGTGATACCAAAGAATATAGGTAGGCATAAAAAGGGAGGAGACAGGAAAGGTGTATACAAAACATGTTCCTCAATGTATGTGAGTATTAAAACTCTTCCTCAGGGGCAACTCAGGTTCAATTCTTTCAAAGGAAAACCAAAGCTGTTTTCTGTACCATATCCAAATCGACTACATCTGGTACCCTTTCTTCCTCAGCAAGGAATGCAGCCTTCCTTTACAAGATGCTAAGGACAAACTCTCTCTCTCTCTCTCTCTCTCTCTCTCTCTCTCTCTCTCTCTCTCTCTCTCTCTCGTGTGTGTTACTAGTGGATTTCCCCACCCCCACCCCTTTGTTTCATTCTTCATTATGAACTCTGATATCAAGCAACACTATGTCAGATGACAACACCAAGGAATGTTAAGGTGCAAAATGAACTGTTTTACTGTTTTACCACATGAAATGAACAGGACAGGCCATGCTTTTCTCGAATACATTGGTTCAAAAGTACAAGAACTCTGTGGAAGCTCAGAGTTTACGTGAACTCTTTCTCACCTCTCAGACACATCCTGGAAGATTTAATACGCCTGGCGTCTCTAGTTGAATGTAAATGTAATCCTTTATTCATGTTTTACAGTTTCTGTAAGATTGTAACAAAGCTTACCTGCATTCTTGCATTTCTCTTCCCCCATGGAATGTCTCATACTGTAAACATCTGCATATTCTTATTACAATATAATATCTTGATTGTACCTATGTTGCTGCAATTGTAAACTCACATTCTCCTAGGATGCATGAGAATTTGCATTTTCGCTGTTCCTGGTATCTAGCCCTGGGGAACATCCCCCTGTAATTTCACAGTGATTTCCTTTTAATGGTGGGTCAGGAACACATATTGATGACTATTGTAAAGCCATTCACCAAACAAAAGGGTATGCCAGATTCCATTCTTCCCTCCCATCTCCCCTGGATTATTTTCCAAAGTTGTTTACCTCCAAAGTTGCATGTAACAAGCTACCCAAAAACTCCTTAAAAAGGAAAGCTTTTTCCCTTACAATTTGTCACTCTTCTGTGTTTCCAAACCACCAACGCTGACAAGGCTGGCTCTCCTCTTCAAGACAGGTAGCTAAAAAAGCTGAGAACTTCTTCTTTCTTTCCCCCCCTTCCCCCTCTCTATTTCTTAGCTGTTTAGAAATGGGATTGGAGAAGTAGGGACTTCCAAACTTCACTCCTAAAACCCCTTTTTCTTTCATTTGCACCAAATACACTCTGCATTACAAACAACCACCACAATAAACCAGGAACATATATACTGTTTGTTAGGGTAAAAGGAAACGTATTTTCTATTAATCCTATGTATGAACCATTTCACCCTTTTGTTCTGTTTTTAATAAATCCATACTCATTTATTGGAAGTTATTTCTCTCAGTCTCTCTCTTTGCTAAGTTAAAAGGGAAGCTCTGCATTACGCTGATCTTTATCTCCTAAATATCAGCTTACTGTTAAGGTAATATCAGCTTGCTGTTAAGGGTCCCAAGGGCAGGGCAGCTGACCAGTCATTGTCATATAGAGAGTATAGGGCGCTATACAGATCCCAGTGAGCGCCTAGCAGGATGTCGGCACTGCGCGCTGTTCTTTATTGTATTCATTTGAAACGTTGGTCTCTGTCTTTCTTCATAAAAATCAAAGAGGCTTGCAACAATTAAAAAAAAGAATCAGTACAAATATTTTAATGCAAATATTTAAGTGTGTGTGTGTGTGTGTGTGTGTGTGTGTGTGTGTGTGTGTGTGTGTGTGTGTGTGTGTGTGTGTGTGTGTGTGTGTGTGTGTGTGTGTTAAACACTACTCTCTCAGCATGACAGCTCTTAAATCCTCAGGGTTCCAGAAAAAGGCAGATTATCTTTTCCACACAACCACCTCCATAATGAGCAAGGGAAGCCAGATGTGTAGGCTGTACACACTAATGCTTGGCCCCATATTGGTCTACATCTGCTGTGTTGACTTGGATGAACACCAGGAGATTGGGAACACAACTCCCAATCTCCCAGACTGAATGCATCCAAGATGTTGGTTGATTTCATGCTCTTATTTATTATGTCATGAGAATGGCAGTTCCAGAAAACGTTGTGTTGACAAGAGCAAAGTGGTCCTAACCCTCTCCCAGCTCTGACTCAGGGTCTCACCGTGCTGCTCCGTGTGTCCAAGGTGGGAAATTTTTTGTTGATGTATTTGATGGAGGACTCCATGGTCTTCTCAGTGAAGAAGGTTGGCTTGGCCCGGGAATCTGAGCAAGTCTGCAAAGGTAAACAAAAGCTACACTTGCCTTCTGATAGGAACAGTCACCAGATCACTGCCTATATTCTGTCTCACAACTATGGAGTCTATCTTAGCACCCTCCTTTAGAAAGGACAATTAAAAATGCCAACACAAAGAAAGCAGTAGGTGAACATTACAACAACTCTCCCAGCACATTCAATTTCTGACCACACCCCACTTAAGCAAAAGATATTCAGGGTCAGGGAGCACATAGGGTGTGAACTGTTGAAGCCATTGAATTGACTCACTGAATGATTTGACAAGACCACTACAAACAAAAGGTATATTATAAACAGAAGCCTGCAAAGGAAGGGCATGCCTAAAATCATCAACCTATATGATAGCAAGTGTACAAATCTTGTAAACGTCAGTGATCAATTCAATTCATACCAGTGATGGTATTCTTATTCTCAGGGTAGGTTCCTCTACTTTTATTCCCCCTTGATTAATAATCCCATTATTATGTCCAATAATAATAATGGCCAGTATTTAGAGGCCAGGGGAAGCCAAGTGAATCAAGATGCCCTTCTAGTGGGACAGGCTGTCTGATGCCCTTCACTGCCCTCTCCTTGGTGGAAATGATCTTTAGTGAGGATTGTGCCGTAAACCATCAGAAGAAAGTTATCACATTTGGAAACCTAATGCAAATTTCCAATTTCATACCTGCTACAAGTTTGTATGCATAAACTAGAGGGATTCAAGGAACATTAACATTCCCTTATCAAATCTGACCTGGCCTCTAGTCAGATGACAACAGCAAACCCCTGGTTTTAGCAAAACCATAACAAACACATTCACAGTAATTAGACAGTCAATGCATGACACTATTAATCTACCTGCAGCATTTCTTAGAGCCCAATCCTATGTGCATGTCTACTCAGAAGTAAGTCCCATTATGGGGCTTACTCCCAGGTAAGCATGGATAGGATTGCATGTTTGGGGGAACCTGGAAACAACATGAAGAACCCCTGCCAATTTTAGCACAGTTAAATGATGTGATCTTCGCACCAGGTGCTGTTTCAAGCAGTTTGCAAAGGTTTTTGCGACCAAAATGAATGTGAAACCAGCACAGTGCAAGAGGGTGTCAACAATCACCATTCATTTTAAGCTGTGAGCAGATCTGCTGTTGCCACCCTGAAAGAGGAAGCCTCAGAGAGTCCTCAGCCAACGCCCCACCGCACAGCAAAAAGGGGAAACAGCTGCTTGTGATGGCTCCTTGTTTGCTCACATGGCTTCAATGGCTCCAGCTACTGGCATTTCCATTTCCTTCCCTTCAGGCCATCTTCAGCCACCAGATAAGTGCAAAAAAAAGAAAGCAGGAACAACTCCATATATCTGTTCAGTGTATAATAGGATACCTCGGTTCAAATGCCCACTCCTACTATGGAGATCGCTGGCTGACATCAGCCTAACCTATAATGATAGGGCTGTTGTGAGGATAAATTGGGAAAACATTAAAACAACATCATTTAAACTCCTAGAGTTTTTATTTATCATAAGTGTGATTAATAAAATAACTGTTTTGACTGATACCTCAAACATTACGTTCTCTCTAGTATTTATTTAGCGCCAACAGTGAGAGAAAAACTACAAAGGAATAGTCCCTGCCCTGACAGATTACAGAACACATGAAACGAATGAGACCACAAAGGATGAAGCGATTATCACGGAGTGACAAAAAGGAAGAGTTAAGGCATTTCTACCCAAGGGTGTATAAATATACGCAACAGGAGTCAAATGCGTACACCTCTGGACCAGAAAGAAATGGATGTGCCAAGGAAGAGTCCAATCACAAGGGAGGTGCAGGCATTAAAGCAGCTCAGGAAAAGCTTTGGTTGGAAAAGTGGTCTTGAAGAGGGGCTTGGTAAAGGAAAAGAAAATGGTTGGATAAGCAAAGAGGAGGGTCTTACAGGGCAGGAAGAGGGAGGATAGGATAGCACAGCACAAGCACAGCACAGGGAGGCAGGACTGGAGCAAAAGGGAAAAGTGGATTGCAGTTTGACAAAGGGGGAGGAGATATCTTCTTCCAGAACTACAATACAGGACACAGGTATCCCTAGTTTCCTCCTGAATCCTCCATGAGATCTAAATTTCTCCGTGTGATGTGGTCGTCCTCCTTTAAGGAGGCAGAAATGGTTGCTAAGGGGGCCATGATGAGCACAGACTCTCCCAGCCCAATTTTTGGGGAATGGGGGAAGGCTTCACCATCTCGTGAAGTTCTTCTATTCCAGGAAGCACTGTACTACTACGGTAGTACTCCTTCTTCAAACCAGGAACAGTTGCCAGGAGTTTTGATTTCCAACAACACATATCCCTGTCCCTAAGAATCATCCCTCCCATCTTGCCCCAAGGCAGCAGTAGGCCAGCAGAGAGGAACTCCCCACATCTTCTAGTCCACCAGACCCCCATCAGAGTTCTCAGAGCTAGGCATGGCTCTGTTCCCCCAGATAAGACGAAGACCTGTGTGAACAATGATGGGCCACATCTTACCTTCTTGATATTGTACATGCGCACAAGGACTCCCTTGCCCCTCTCATTGAGGATGGTCAGCTTCTCCGCAAACCTGTGCTGGTATACAGAGGGCAGAGACATCTCCCTGCAAAACAGCTCGTGCCCCTTGCTCTTCACTTGAAGCCCAAAGAGGTAATACGATACACTGCACAAGTTGGAAATACAAAAAGAACACCACACCCGGCAACAACGTGATATGCTGCACAGCTTCTGTGTCGCTGCTTTCTCACTGGGCCCACACAACCTTCACTTCAGCACTTCCCCTCTTGAGAAGTGGTGAACGCAGCTTCCCTTCTGAGGTTGGGACTTCCTGTAGCTAGGCTGCTTAACAAGTACAGAAGCTCCATTTTGAAGCAAAATAGGCTACGTATCACGTGCACGTGAGCTCTGGCCTGTTGCAGCAAGAAGATCTCTTCCTATCCGACAGATAGTTATTCTGTCACTTCTGCCTTTTCTCCTAATAGGTTCCTGTGCCTAGTCAAAGCTGCACAGATATTTTACAGGGGAAATTGCATTTCAAGGTCAAGAAAAAGCTTCACCTGTTGAATTTCTGCCTGACATAGCTGTTAAACGCACAGCATCCCTGTTAGGGAAAAAAGCAGCAATAACATTCCTATTATATTTATACTCAGTCCTCCCTCAGGGCAGCTCAGAGCAGTATATCCATGAACTTAACATTTTATCTTCACAACAAATCTGTGAAGTAGTTTAGGCTGAGAAGCAGCGATTGGTCCAAGGTTGCTCAGTGAGCTTTGCTGCTCAGCAGATGTGAAACCACATGCCTCCAGTCGAAGGCTGCAATTCAGTACACACTGGGATTAAGCCCCATTGTAGGAGTTACTTAGGCGACACAGCGCGAAACTGGCCTTTGCTTTGCGCCACGCTGCTTCCTGTCTGTATTAGCGGGGGGGGGCTTGGATGGCTCTCTCTGTTGGCGGCCTGTTCGCTTCCCTACGCGTCCCACCTCACTGCACTGAACTCGACTGCCGATTGGCCAAAGTTCAATTTTTCCATCTCCTCTCACAGGGCTCTGCTAGCTGATGTGTGCGGCCATATGAGAGGAGAGAATGCAAGAGAACGCATGACACACTGCCTGCGTAGTGCTGCTTCCCATCACATCACGTCGCAGGCAGTGTATCAGAGCCATAAGTGAGCATGCCTAAGGTCAGGCTACTGCTCAGGTATTTGCTCAACTGCACCACATTAGCTTTCAGTAACAAATACAGTCACACAGTTCATTATACTAAGTCCTGTAGCATGCTACTACCGTTTGAAGCTCTCAGTTCCTTCAGCTCGGCCTAGGCCGAGTCCTCATCGGAGTTCTTGGCCTAGAGCCCAGTAGGGCCTACGGGTGAGGCTTCCTGCAGAGCTGGTTGCAACATTTACCTGCAAGCTACCAAGCCATATATTGTTTAGAAATATTTTCCCTTTTACAATAAAAGACCCCAAACAGCTAACAATATCAGAATACAATAAATCTGTAAAATACAAAATTAAACAAACAATAACACAGAATTTTTTAAAAATACAGCAAACAGAGAAGCTGCAAATCAAAAAAGCAATATAAAACGTCTTGTGTTCCCACTGGAAGGCCAACAGGGAGAGTTCTCAGGTCTTAATTCAACAGGGAGAGAGTTCTGTAACTGTGCAGCTGCTCCTTCCCCTTCTTGCTGCCAACTGAACCTTGGATAGAGATATTATAGGCCTGTTTTTTTAAGAGCCTCACTATGGCAACTCTAGATTGTTGTAATGATGTCACAAAGTCCCTCTAAAAGCTGCCTCCTCTATTGGCTGGGTCTACAGTTAAACTGTAAGGAAAGATGACCCCTGAATCATTCTGAGTTTAGCTTTTTTAGGGAAAAGCTGCATATCTTGAGTGGGGTAGCAGATAATTTGTTTGAATTACTTTTGAACACAGAGAATTCTTTTTTTAAACAGGTAGGTGTTTTCAATTATTACTAACTTACTGGACTGGTGGGCTGATGAGAAAGAATATAAAAGACTCTCAGGTAGTTGAACGTAGTCATTCTTGTTTTTCTGTGGCTTATGTCTAAGCAGAGCTAATCTTAATTTACATAAGAAGAGCCTTGCTGGATCAGGTCAAAGGCCCATCTAGTCCAGCTTCCTGTATCTCAAAGTGGCCCCACCAGATGCCTCAGGGTGGGAGCACACAAGACAACAAGATACCTGTATCCAGTGGTTCTCAAACAAGTGGGTCCTGACCTGATTTCTGGTGGGTCCCAGGTGATGGAAAGATCAGTAATTGCCATAGGTCCTAAAGCTATTAAAAATCAGATTGCTGCTAATTGCCCTTAAAGAGCTGAGCTCCTGCAGTTTGCAAGCTTGTGTAAATATGGGGAGATAAATGTTGGAGCGTCTTTTTGGTATTTTCCCCCAAGTCTGTCAATGACAGGTAGTGGGGGCAGGTGAAAGCTGGGTCATATAACTAAGCCCCTCAAGCCTTGAGGCTATTCATTGGGGCTGCCTCATTACAAGAAATGGATTGAGGTTTTTTGCAAATAAATACAATATTACTTGTAAATAAACAAATATATTATTTCTTTCTAGATCCCCTTTTTTAAGTCTTGTAAAGCTAGGTGGGTCCCGATAGAGTGTCATTTTAAAAAGTGGGTCCCGGTGCTAAAAGGTTTGAGAACCACTGCTGTATCCTGTTGCCACTCCTGTACACCTGGCACAGAGAGAACCTACTTCTAAAGCTACTGAAGGAGGTTGCATATGGCTTCTAACTTGTGATGGACTTTTCTTCCATGAATCTATCCAAACCCCTTTTTAAAGGCATCTAGGCCAGGTGCCATCACCACATCCTGTGGCAAGGAGTTCCACAGATGAATTACAAGCTGAGTGAAGAAATATTTTCTTTTATCTGTTCTAGCTCTCCATCTACTCAATTTTAGTGCATGTCCCCTGGTTCTGGTGTTATGTGAGAGGGAAAAGAAAAGGGCCCCAAACACTGTAGCCTTTCCTCATAAGGGAGGTGCTCCAGCCCACTAATCATTTTGGTCGCACTCTTCTGCACCTTTTCCAATTCAACTATATCCTTTTTGAGCTGTGGTGACCAGAACTGGACACAATACTCCAGATGTGGCCTTACCATTGATTTGTACAACGGCATAATATTGGCCATTTTATTCTCGATCCCTTTTTTAATGATCCTGAGCATGGAATTGGCCTTCACAGCTGCAGCATACTGGGTCGACACTTTCATAATCAAAGATAGCTCAGAACCCATTAGTGTATATGTCAGGGGTGACCAAACTGTGGCTCCTGAGCCACATGCAGCTCTTTAACATATAATATGCCGCTATCAGAAATATGTTTCTTGAGCTCCTTTTTGCATCACGATTAATATAAAAGGTAAATAAGAAATTTTCAAGTTTTATAATTAATTACCAGGTATCCACTGGATTAAGTAATTTATCAGAGTCCACTGGATTAAAACATAAATTTGATGTTCATGGTGAGTAAATATATTTAAGAATTTAAATGCTGCTTAAATATTGTCTCAAACATCTGAAGTTTATCATATTTGGCTCTTGCATTAAGTTTGGCCACCCCTGGTATATGTGAAGTTTTGATTTCTTGCCCCAGTGTGCATTACTTTACACTTACTTACTTTGAAGCGCATCTGCCCATTCTCCCAGTTTGGAGAGATCCGAGTTCTGGCGCTCTTCACAATCCCTTCTGGTCTTCACCACCCGGAAAGGTTTAGTATCATCCGCAAACTTGGCCACCTCGCTGCTTATCCCCAACTCCAGGTCATTTATGAACAAGTTGAAAAGCACTGTAGCATTCATGTCCTGCTTCTCAGAGCTTTGACTGGCCATTGTTGGAAATGGGATGCTGGCCCAGGATCTGCCTGGTCCTAATCCAGTTAAAGTCTTATCATTCATGCCTGAAATTAACACAGGATCCTACTCTAGAAAAACAAATGAGAATTGGAAAAGTTTAACTTTGAACAAGATGTATAATTCAGGACACTCCTAGAAGTGTAGTACTTTACCAATCTTCCCAACTATGTTTCCTTCCTAGGTCAGGCTTCATGGATCCTGAACGGCTCATCCAGTGTCCCTACGATAAAAACCACCAGATCAGAGCCTGTAGGTTCCCTTATCACTTGGTGAAGTGTAGAGAGGTAAGAAGGAAAATGGACAATTGAGAGGAAATTGCAAATGACATCTATTCCCCAAGGTGGTCTTTTCATAAGCTAGTTTCAAAAAAACAGCTTTGGCATAGTCACCTGCATGTTTGTGTTAATCATCACTAAATTGGTGAGAGACCATAGCTTCCCGTCTCACACGGCCTTGCTAGACTCTTGAAAAGAAACGGTGAGCTCCACTCTATCCTTCTCTGACAAATGAATTTGAATGGCTCATGTGGAATCGTCCTGCAGTTCCCTGCGCTGGTACATATATGTATCTTTCATTGCCCAGTACACTAGCCTATCGGAGACTTTAATAATTTGAACACCATAAGTCTGACTTACAATGAAACGTCATGTGTCCTACCAGAATAACGTGCCTACTTGATTTTCACACAGAAGTCAGCTGGGCTATATAGGCTGTGTTCTTTATCCTTAGGACAACCTTTCCTAAGAATAAACCTTGGGCTGCATATGAAGTAGCCTTTATACCTAGTCGGATGACTGGTTTACTGTGCACAGTATTGTCTATATTTGACTGGTAGTGGCCATTTCAGGCAGAGGTCTCTCCTGGCCCTATCAGGAGATGCCCTGATTGAAGCTAGGGCTTTCTGTATGCCAAGTTGGTGCCATCCATTGAACGAAGGCCTCTCCCTCAAGTTGGATGCCACTCTTGACTGGAGCCCTCTGGAGTTTCCTAGAGGAGGCCTTGCTAACATCCACCCCTGACTATACTCCTATTCTGACTTGAATTCGGACTCCTCTTAAGTATTTCACCCCTTCTTTCCCCAGTATTCCTAAGTAATGGCAAGTTGGGGAGGGTCATGCTTTTCACTGTAATTTCTGGCATCTCTTCCAGAATAACAAGAAGATAGCAAAAGAACTGGTGACGTGCCCCTACAATGCCCGTCACAGAGTTCCCAAGTTGGAGTTCAACATGCACGTGGCCACTTGTGAGAATAAAGTTTCTCCAGAGGAGAACTATGGTAAGAAGATGATTCTTTTACGTTGTCTGCCTAAGTGCCAGCTGGAGAATCGTGTATGTAAGGAAGGATGTGATGTTGATTTGGGAAAAAGCAGGATAGGGCCTGCAATGGCTGTAAGACACTTCATCTGTTCTAGCAAAGTTCTTGACATTCCATCTGGAGAAAAATGGATTGGAAGCAGCATACTGGATGCATAGCTGGTTGGCAAGCTGGCACAAAATGCATGTAACAAATTAATACTGAGTGGGGAATTGGCTTAAGCTGAACACCATTTGTTTCTGTTGAAGTATGTGGCATTATAGAAGATGGGATAAAAATTCAAAACTAACTTTGATGACCGACGGCACAATCCTGTCTAATGTTAGACCGGCGGAGCGATCACATCACCAGCCTAAGGTGTCGCAAATGTGCCACAAAGCATGTTTGCGGCACCAGACGAGTAAGCGGTGCCAGCGGAGGCTTGTGCCACTCTGCCGGAGCTGCAGAACAGTGGAGCGCCATGGTGGAGAGGTAAGTTCCCATGGCACGGGGAGAAGGTGAGGAGGGGGCCAGATTGGCCCGCCGAACCCAGGGGGGAGAGATCAGTGGTGGCGCACTCCGCTGAATCCTATTCCCCTTCCTGGGCCTGGCTGGCATTACATGGTTGGCTCGATTGTGCACCAGCAAAATAGCTGGCGCACATTTGAGTAGACCCATTGAGGCGTCTGGGGCTCTACTCGAGTTAAGGGGACAAATGTCCCTTTGCCCCAAGGAGGCCTCCAGCTGCGCCGGCATAGGCCCAATCCTATGGAGGATGCGGCAGGCGCCTTATCTGCACCACCATGTCCTGCTAGACAAGATTGGGGTGTCAGTTTAATTAGTGAAGTGAAAACTGCTGTATAAGGTGGGGATGGGGAAAGGCCATTGTGTGTAGGCCATTGTGTGGGGATGGGGAAAGGCCATTGTGTGGCAACCTAAATGAGGCTGCAAGGTAAAATGGAAGGAACAAGAAACCTGGTGGTTAGTTGTTTAAACATCTTTCAGAAAGCGGTGTTTATGTGTTCCAATTTTTTCCCATTTTAACTGCTTTAAAGTGTACTCAGTAGGTGGTATAGGTTGTACAGTGTCACAGGTTGTACAGTGTCGGCAGATAAAGAATGATGCAAAATTACATGGTTTTATTTTATTCGCAGATTTTTTTTAGCAGAAAGCGGTGTGGTGTCTTTTATGCGGTTACCAACGAAAAACCATCCTTACCTATTTGTTTCTCCTACTTATAGCTGGAACAGTATGAAGGGGCTATGCAAGACATTGTCTCTAACCATGCAAGTTCTATTCAGCTCCAGTATGGCTCCTATCCACACACCTTTTTATAAGGGGAGAGCATGATTTCTTCCTCAAATCAAAATGGGTTTTTTTAAATAATTCTGTGTCTGTGCAGTTACTCTGTTCAACACTACAGAATCTGAGACAGTCCAAATTATGGCAGTCCAATACCTTATCCTCCTCCGGATACCGGGGCCTTGCTGTACATGACTTAACAATAAAAACCATTGACTTGAATAACAACATAGACTGAAAACAAGGTCATTCTGGCATTGGTAGCTGCCATGCAAAGCACTGGTACATCTGTAGGTCACCAAGTACCCACACAGATGCATGTTCCAATCTCTTAAACATGTAAAAAAAAGTCCAGACTAAATCCGGTGCAAACCTCTGCAACCAAGGTGCCTGATTTCTTGAATCTCTGCCTCTGCTTACAGTGATGTCCAATCCAAAGAGGGCAACCAACGTAGCTACAGGCTGGCAATGTCCCCCTTCAGAGGAAGACTGGGAGGCTGGTGAGTTTTAACTTGCTGGATTGGATGAAGAGTCCATCTAGACCAGCATCTCATTTTCATCAGTATCTGCCAGACATCTTTAGGAAATCCACAAGCGGAACAGGAAGGCAAAGCCCCCCCCCCCCCGTTCTGTCCTCTGCACCTGTTATTAGAGACTTAAGTGTCATGATTAACAGTCTTTGTTTGGGAGGAAAGGCCTCTTCATATACAGGCCAACAGGATGCTGTTGCAAGGGCCATGGGAGATGGAGGCTCTGTAGCTCCAAAACCATGTGTATTTCTGTACAAGCTAAGGCTTTCATGGTCAGAATGTCCGGTATTCTTCTGGGTATAAAGATCACGGTCAATGATGTTGTATTGTCCTAACATTTTGCCCTCCCATGTTGAGGGCATTATCAAGGATAAAGTCTCCTAAAACACTTAAAAGTTAAAACTTAAAATTCAACTAAGAAGTCTAAAATCGGAATTAAAAGCTCTAAAATGCGGCTTAAAAACCAGACTGACACTAAAACTGCATGAAAGCTAAGCTAAAACCCCTAGCTCCAACATCAGTTCCTAATTGATTAGTATCGCAGGACTTCACTTAACATCCCAATCAGCCAGCCCATCAGTCCCACCAGTCTCCTGTTCATCTTTAATTCCTCTCTTAAAGGCACCTAACATCAGGGTTTTGCTACTACCGATTTGTCTAGTTGCCCCAGTCGACAATACCTCTGGTGCTCTTTTACCCTCGTACATATTGACCTCTTTGTAGTCCCAATATAAACTCATCCACATTCACAGGGAATTCAGTAGACCCCCAGTGGTGCCCTAGGGTCCTTAACTGATCATAACACTTGCTGGATCTTGGTGGTAGGTTTATATATTGGATTCAAGTCGGCTCGACCTAGGATCCTCCCTATCCAATCTGTCGCCCCTCGTATGTATGGCAAAAGGACTTTCGTTCTATTGTCCCTATCCTCCCCACCTTGTGTGAGCCCCTCCCATTTTCTAGAAACCAATGCCCTATTAATCAGCTTTATGGGATATCCATTTTGCTGCAAAGTTCTAACAGCATGATCATTTTCTTCCTGAATTGAGGTTCACAAATCCTATTGGCCCTATTAAAGTATTGACTAACTCCTTTTTTTGTTTCGGATGGTGGTTAGATGGTGGTTAGAAGAAAAATGTAGGTAACTATCCATGTGGGTCAGTTTTTTATAAACCTTATGTCCCAATGACCCACCCTCCTTGTGTATGAATGTGATGGTTATATCTGTCATTGGGACATACGGTTTATAGAAAACTGACCCACACAAATCCCAAACCTCTTCTAGAGCGCATGACCACCACCCCTCTCTCAAGATCATCTTAGAATGCATTGCAGTGCATTCTGGAGCTATTTTGAGAAAGGGAGGGGAAGTTGCGCGACCCAGAAGAGGCTTTCGGAGAACGATTTCAGCTTCTGCAAGAAAGAACATACAGCGGAATGCATCTAAAAGGTAAGAAACTGATTTTTCCCCATTTTTTTCTTAGACCTTTTACAGTGGACCCCTGTATCTTGAGTCAAATCCGCAGATAGCAAGGGTCCACTGTAGATGGTTTTCTCTTCTCTGCTTCTTCCCCCCCCCCATGCAAAATCCCAATTCTGCAAGCACAGCCTAATCTTTTTTGTTTCTTACTCTTCAAGATGCTGATAACTCTCCAGCTCCTTCTTTTGTTTTTGGTGGCAAGTAAGTCTACGGTTCTTTGCAGACACTTAAGACACTAGGACTGCAATCCTATACACAATTTTGTGGGAGTAAGCTCCACTGAACACACTTACACTTCTGAGTAGGCATGCACAGGCTTGCACTGTAACTACAGCCACAGCTTGATTAGCGAATGGCATAGGCTCAAGTTCTGATGGAGTCATGCTGCTTCTAAAAGGAGATATGTCCAGACATCTGGTGGCAGACAATTGTCCCGTGTAGTTCCATTCAGTATACTGGAGCTATGCCACCTATTGCTTGGGGTATGAATAAAAAATGGTTTCGGTGCAAGTTGCTGCTACTATACTGCCTCCCACCTAGCAACACATAAGGAGGCAGGTACAAGTCAACCATTTTTTTCACGCGCAATAACCATCCGTAGAATTGTCTCAACACAGATGGCTACCCCATGAATAAAAGGCTGACTTATTTTAGCAGCGCACTGCTCCTGAACGCCCATGTCAGCTTCCAAGTACTTGAAACGGCTGTAAGCAGTTTAAAAAAAAACAACCAGTTCACAGCAAGTTCTGGTTTCGCGTGGTGACGGGAAGTCGGAAAGACCCAGGGGATGCTGTTTCACCACTATTTGGAAGCAGAGTTCTGCTGTTGTTGACTGACCTCAGGCTAAGCCCACTTAGTTTTCTTAATACCAACGGAAGAAAGAGAAGACCTTTCTCTTATACCAACGGAAGAAAGAGAAGACCTTTCTCTTAAGAGTATGACAAAAGCTGGATGTAAACTTTCTTTTCTAATGGATATACTTATTTTTTTCCTTGCTACCAAGGTAAGAGGAGCTAGACTCTGGATCCATCTAAAAAGGTATGAATCTATTATCGATGTATTAAGTATTTGACATGTGTAGATGGCAGAGGTTTAGGGAGACTTGGAGGAAATGGTTTTTCTGGGTGTATGTTGAGGCTTGTGTGTGTTTACACCAACAGTCTACTCTTTGAAATATTTGAGCTACTGACTTCAAATGCAGTGTTGATAATGCACATCCATATCTGAAAAGTAGTCTACAAATATATTAAGGTTCCCCTTTCTTTCTGCAAGCACACCAATTGTAGGCAAAAAAAATATATTGTTTGTGTGCGCTCAACTCAACCCACCTTGTCCAAAGAAAGAGGTGAGAAGAGGTTACCACTCACGTGCACTGGACAAGGCAGCTATGGAGCATTCCTTGGCTGCCACAGCAGCATGAATCTCACCAAATTCTTCCTGCTAACACTTGGAAAAACAAGAAGGTTTCAAAGGCGCTTCTGGTTGTATTTTTGCTGCGGTCGCAACGTGAACTGCAGCGAAAACGCCCAAGACCCCATTAGCTGGCTCGATATTTTTTCCCCACGCTGTAGCCAGATCAATAGGGAGTGGCGACAGGATACAAGTATCTTGTTGTCTTGTGCTCCCTGAGGCATCTGGTGGGGCCACTGTGTGATACAGGAAGCTGGACTAGATGGGCCTTTGGCCTGATCCAGCAGGGCTCTTCTTATGTTTCCTATTACATATTCCTATTACATAATAGATAGGAAACAAAGGCCACCCTAGAATGTTTGCCATGCTCTACTGTGGCCTGCAAACCTCCAATCAAAAGCTGGGGTGAGTGGGGGGGGGGGAAGGGACTTGGAGCACCATTGGTCCTCCTATTCTCCCATGAGGAGCCCTGGCCCTAACTACTAAATGGTGTGAGGAAGAGACAGAGGCCTAAGCTAAGCCTGCCAACCCACTGAGCCAAGGAGCACAGAAAAATCACTGTCTCTCCTAGACGAGGCAGAGCCGGACTAGGTGGTTGGATGCCCCTCTGACTCCTACTTGATCAACCTACTGGCCTCTGAGGACATAGGGGCATACCCAAACAGTCGGGAATGCCCCTCTTCCTATTCTGGAAAAGGAGTCTGGTCTTGTGTGTCTGATTTTGGCAGCTGCTAGATCCAAGAGCTTGCCTGGAACTATCATGTGGGGAAGGGGTATTTAATTATTTGCCTGGATTCTCCTGATTAAGGACAGAGGGGGTGAGCATAGCTGCTATTTACAAAACACACAATGACAAATTCTGTTCAGATTTATTTTTTCTTTTCTTCCTAACACTTTTATCAGCAGTAGGGACAGCACTGCAAGTGAGTTTGAGAACCACCACAAGTTATTCCTATACAGTTGTAAAACTAATCCTCCACTCCATATACCATTACAGGGTCATCCTGAAGATCTCTTGGAAAAATCAACCAAGACAAATCCTTCTAAGCAACTTATTTGTCTAATGTTTTTATACTTCTATGTTGGGGGTCTGTTCTAAAGGGTTTTTATTGTCATCAATTGCCCTTTTTTAAAATTAAAAATTGCTCTACAGAAATCTCTAGTAGTTGGCCTGAGATTACTTCCTGGGAAAGTGGTTAACACACCTGCTCAGTAGTGGAGCGGGTTTGGGTTGTTGGTCTTGGCAAGATAATAATAATAATTAATCAATATTTAGATACTGCCTTTTCTTGGTCATCAGATTTCTCCTCCTGCCGGTTTCAAAGGCGGTTTACATAGGCAGGCATTGCTAAACCCCATGGGGTTTACAATTATTTCACTATAATTCAAATGTCCTAATCTTTCATAGAACACCTTCACAATTACTTTACTATAATTCAGATGTTCTAATCTTTCTTAGAACACCTTCATTCCAGGTGTCCGGTCTCCTCTGATCACCTCTAATCACCTCTAATAATTCCCTTAATTAAATGTATGATGCTACAAAAGGCATAGCCCAGAGGCAGAGAAATGGACTCAATCCTGCAAACGGATAAGCTGCTAAGAGGTGTTGCACTCTTCAGAATGTTGTTGCATTCTGCAGGGGAAATGGGGGGGGGGTTTCCCTGAAGTGGAGTCAGTCAAGGGACTTTGCTATAGTGTTAGGAGCAGCAGCATGGGAAGGAAGTAGAGAGTAGAACAAAGGAAGCCACCAGACAATTGAGTCCATTTAACTCGGTACTGTCAACACTGGTTAGCAGTGACTTGCCAGGGTTTCAGATGATAGGAATTTTTCTCTGCCATCCTTAAACTTGGGACCGTCTGCATGTGAAGTAGGGAGGACTCTTCCACTGAGCCACAGCTCCTCCCCTCATATGCCCTTCTAGCTGTTCAGTGAACATGAGAAGATGGCTCAACCAGTCTAGCCACCTGCTTCCTACAAAGGCCAGCAATGCCCCACGGGAAGCCCTCAAGCAGGGCAGGAAGGCTAATAGCCTCTCCCTTGCAACTGCTTTTTGGCAACTGGTATTCAGAAGTCCACTGCTGCTGAACCTGGAGGTGGCATACAGCCATCTTCACTGGTAGCCAATGATATATGGACACCTCTCCTCCTACTTTAATCTGTTGCATCCCCTTTTTAAAAAGCCATTGAAGCTAGTGGCAGTCGCTGCATCTTGTGGCAGCGAATTCCATAGGTAAGCTACATGCTGTATGACAAAAGGGCATTCTCTTGTGTGTCCTGAATCTCCGGCAAATCAGTCTCATTGAGTGACACTGATTTCTAATGCTATGGGAGAAGGAGAGAAAAAAATCCCTGTATCCAAGCAGAACCTCTTCTGAGCAGCTCTTCTATGGCACACAGAGATAACTTTCTCATACCACACACACACACACACACACACACACACACACACACACACACACACACACACACACACGCAGAGGTTAAGTATCCTTTATCCAGACTGCTTGGAATAGGAAGTTGTCTGGATTTTGGAATATTTGCATAAATATAATGAGGTATCTTAAGGATTGGGCCCAAGTCTAAATTCATGTATGTCTCATATACACCTTCTATATATAGCCTGAAGGTAATTTTATACAATATTTTAAATGTTGTGCCCCAACATGCCTTGTGCTATGCCAACCAGGTGCTGGAAAACAAGTCCTAGGCCCCAAAATGTCTGGATTTTGGAATAGTCTGGATTTCAGATGTCCGGATAAGGGGTAACCAACCTGTATAATCAAATGTATAAAAATCAAACAAACAACCAGCTTTTCTCTTTGTTTGTTTGTTATAACATTTTTTCCCCTGAATTGATAGTTGAGACTCTGCCACCCAATGGATCCCATATAATTCCTGTATTATACCCATCAAAAAAAGTTGGAGGGTAAAAATGTCAGTGATTGATGCATTTTTCTAGGGGATAGCATCTGGCACAAGTCAGGTTGCCACCTCTGTCACGCTTCCACCTCCCACCCTGCTGACCTACCTGGTTCAGCAGGCACTCTGTCTCCCGCTACTGTGTGCGGGGTTACTCTGGCCTCACTGGTAGTGGGTGGTTTCATGTGCTGCCAGCAGGCCGCTTGCGATGGCCATACAGCACGTTCCACCCAATGTCAGATTGCTAGTTCCAGCGGTGACCCGCACTATTGGGATTGGGCCTTAAAAGTATTGTGCTGCTTTTGCTGCTTAGATTTTATTTCTTAACATACCAACACAACTGCCTACATTTTTGTTAATAGATGGAGAGATTTTAGTTTCTTATACCACAGAAGGTTGCGGGTAAGCAGGTGGGAATGTGCGGCTAGAGTAGCAGCTTAGACGGAGTGCCTGCCAAACTAGGTAAGGGAAAATGTTTTCCTTTACCTCTCCCCATGCCTTCTGATTTCCCCCCCCTTGCAGGATGCAGTGCAAGCCTTTTTGGCACAGCTGCATCGGTGGGGGAGGGGATAGGATCCGGCTATTGTTTGAATCAAATACTGCGATTCGTATATCGCCTTTCATGGTGAGGCCCTCAAAGTAGTTCTCAAACAATAAAATAAGCGGCTTTTCTCCTCTTGTTAGGTTACAGATGTTAGAGTAGTCCCTGGCTGCCACCTCTTTCTCACACAGCAGTTCTAAGAAGCAGCAACAGGTGGGGGAGAGATAGCAGAAGCAGCAGCAGCCCTCACCAGCCCCAATATTCCAGGGCCCTTCTCCCAAGGTGCTCCCAGACTGCCCCAGGGCAGCCCGGGAATGGGATAGCATGCAGTGGTTGGCCCTTTTGACCGGTCATTGCATCTTACACAGGATTGCGCTGTTAAGTCTAGGTAAGTAAAGGTAAAGGTGACCCCTGACAATTAAGTCCAGTTGTGTCCGACTCTAGGGTGTGGTGCTCATCCCCATTTCAAAGCCAAAGAGCCAGCGTTGTCCGAAGACGCCTCCGTGGTCATGTGGCCGGCATGACTCTCCTTGTCGCAGCGCGTAGCATGGGGCTGGAACACGGAGCGCTGTTTACCTTCCCGCAAGCGGTACCTATTTATCTACTCGCATTAACATGCTTTGGAACTGCTAGGTTGGCAGGAGCTGGCTGGAATTTTTATTAATTATTATTTCAAGGGTTTGCAACCTCACAAGGCCCCATCGCTGAAATCTCTGGCTTTTGGATACAGAGGATCTGAAAACCCTATGTTGTCATAGGGGAAATATTCCTGGGAACATGGGGTCTATTGAGAGGAGAAGACTATTCCTTTAATGCCTTAAACAATGTTCAGGCTGGATTCAAAGTCTGTGCCTGGAAACTTTCCCCAGTTACTGCCTATTTCTAAATTTCTATTTCGAAATCCTGCAGTTACTTTTTATGCCTACACAGAGCCTTTACTGTAATGGGCCCTTCACTGTGAAATTTGCCTTCTCTCAAGATAGTAATTACCTCTTTTTTTTTTAATCTGTTTTTTTAGACGTGGCTGCTTTTTATGTATTATGTAAACATGAACTGCACTGTACAATGTGCATGACTCTCCTTGCTGCAGCGCGTAGCAGGCAGCTGGAACACGGAGCGCTGTTTACCTTCCCGCAAGTGGTACCTATTTATCTACTCGCATTTGGAACTGCTAGGTTGGCAGGAGCTGGCCAAGCAACGAGAGCTCACCCTGTTGCGGATTTGAACTGCCGACCTTTCTATCGACAGCTCATGGTTCAGTGATTTAACCCACTGCGCCACCCGCTGGCCACTAAGTCTAGGTACTAAAATAACATTTGGAAGCTATAATAGGATACCCTATTCAGAAAGATGTTACTCCTGTGGGAGTAACAATGTAACAATGATTGAGTCTCTTCCTCATATGGTTTTGCATTGCTGACTCCATTTGGCTCTTCATAAGAAACTTTTACCCCCCCCCCCCCGCTAAGTAAGTGGGAAGGCTGTTCAGATTGTATCATATTAAGGAATTTCTTATCTGAGGATCCTGGTATAATTGAGACAGTGGGAACCTTTTAAAAATATCTCTTGAAGCATCTGAGCCACAAATAAGGTCCAAGCTTGGAGGCTAATTAATGCTTATGTGGGTTTTTTCCCGGTTGTGTTGTGGTTATTTGTGTTATAAGTCAATAAAGGTAGATTATTATTATAAATTATTATTATAAATAACAGGATAGTCTTCCTGTGTGTTTCCTTTATTCCCCTGCTATCACTGTTTCTAGATTGTAAGCTCCTCCAGAGGGATCAATTCTCTCACTCTTTGAAAAGCGCTATGAATGGGGATCGTGCTATAATTCTTTATGACCTCTTGGTTGATCCTAATAAAGGCATTAGATGTTTCATTCTACTATCAAGCCTGCTATTCTTTTAGGAGATCATAATTTATCAGTCATTCTGAAGACTCAAAAGCAATAAAGAAGCCTACTGCCACTGGCAGCCTGTTCCAATGACTAGTCACCCTTTTAGCTGAAAGCCTCTACTGTTTCTGATCCAGGACTATCTGGATCTCACTACCAATCTCGGGCTTTTTGAGAGTTTAGGAAACAGACCAAGACTGAGTTTGCCCAAGCTCTAGACAACACTCCCACCATGTGGCCAGAGAAAACTACTTGCCAATGATTAATCAAATGTGAGCAGTTTATCTAATTCAAGCCAACTCTCGTTAACCTGAGACTTTTGTTTAAATGCGACTCTTCTTACAAAGCCTTCTTGCCTCCCATCAGGCATTTGCATTTTTGAATTGCGATAGCAGCAGGCTCTCTGCAAGAGAGATTGAGCATTTTTAAAACCAGTGATGTGGAAACGAGGAAAATTACTGCACGCAGACAGCAGCCCCCCTGTAATTTTATTTTGACATAAGCCTCTCAAGGTTTCTTCTACCCGCTTCAGGTTTTATTGAATTGCATCACAAGTCTGGGGAAAAGTGTACCGCAGCAAGAGAGCAATTCACTTTCCAAGGCCCATCTTTTCTTTTGCTCAGGGGATTTAGTTTGTCATCAAGGTAGGCGACCTTGAGAAGGTCAAACCAAGAATGCCTCCAAAGCCAGCAGGATGAGTACTTTCTGTTTTTGTAGGGCTAATGGTAAAACCAAGTGTGCTGCTCTTCACTGAAAAACACCAAGGAGATGTCTTTTGCTCAGACACCCTCTCTCACACCCACCCCCTTTGCTGATCAAAACATGTGGGGCATTTGCCATTTGGACAACCAGTAGGCTAAGGGATGGAAATACCTCTTATTTGGTTGTACATTACCATTCTACCTTGTTCATTTTTGCATGATACTTAGTTGAACTTAGGTCAGAGTTCAAAATCCAGCTCAGTCACAAATGTGCAGAGTGGCCTGGACAGCTACTTCTCTCATAGCCCAATCCTGTCCTTCTCCTCCACTGGCTGCACCAGTGGGGGAGAGCAGAACAGGAGGCTTTGGAAGGGACAGGGGGGAAGATAGGACTGGGCTGTCAATCTCTGCATCCAAAGGATATTAGGGAAGCCTCTCATATGGCTGGGGTTGCTAACCAGTGATCTGCACTATGCCTTTAAATCTGATGCTGCAGCATACAATGCCACTGGGACTGTTCCCACCCATTTGCGTCTGCCTGCCCGCCCGCCCCCTCATTCAGTCCTTCACCTGCTAGTTACAGCAGGTAGGGGAGGGGATGATTGGATGGCAGGCACACAAGGCCAGGGAGTGATAATAGGAGCAGGGAGTTTTAAAAGGAAAGGGCAGAACTCCAGGTATAACTTGGCAACTCTACATACATTTGCTGTGAGTACAAAATTACCCTGTATGTATTAAATGCTATTTATTTTATAATAAAGTGGAAAGCTGAGCATGCATGATCTTCACTGGGTTAAGTAACAGACAATCTTAACCCAATCTCACATACAGCCTACTAAAGCAAATCTTGCCTAGAGGCCAGTGCTATTTGCCCTCAGGCAAACGGCAACTCTGGTCTAAATGTTTTCAGCTAGTTTTAATGCTCTCTCTAGCATTAGAGCATTTGCTATACCAATTCTTTATGCATGAAGGGTTTGGCAAGACAGGAAAACATGGAAATAACTAAGTAGGTAATCGTGATCCAGGTTTGACTTATTAAGCACAATTCCTGAGGGTACATCTTTATGACCTACTTTCTGTTGTTGTTGTTGTTGTTCAGTCGTTAAGTCGTGTCCGACCCTTCGTGATCCCATGAACCATATCCCGCCAGGCCTTCCTGTCCTCCACTATCTTCCTGAGTTCGCTCATTTTCATGTTTGTTACATCGGTGATGCTGTCTAACCATCTCATCCTTGGCCTTCCCCTTCTCCTTTTGCCTTCAATCTTTCCCAGCATCAGAGTCTTCTCCAGAGAGTCCTCTCTTCGCATTAGGTGGCCAAAATATTTGAGTTTCAGCCTTAGTACCTGTCCTTCCAGGGAACAGTCAGGCTTGATTTCATTTAGAATTGACTGATTTGATCTCCTAGCAGTCCAAGGGACTCTCAGGAGTCTTCTCCAGCACCACAGTTCAAAAGCATCTATTCTTCGGCGCTCAGCCTTCCTTATGGTCCAACTCTCGCAACCATACATTGCTACTGGGAACACCATCGCCCTGACTATACGAACTTTTGTTGGCATGGTGATATCTCTGCTTTTTATTATGCTGTCTAAGTTTGCCATAGCTTTCCTTCCAAGGAGTAAGCGTCTTTTAATTTCATGGCTGCTGTTTCCGTCTGCAGTGATCTTGGAGCCCAGAAAAGTAAAATCTGTTACTGCTTCCATTTCTGCCCCTTCTATTTGCCAGGAATTGATGGGACCCGATGCCATGATCTTAGTTTTATTAATGTTGAGTTTCAAGCCAACTTTTGCACTCTCCTCTTTCACTCTCATCAAGAGGCTCTTTAGTTCTTCTTCACTTTCTGCCATTAGGGTGGTATCGTCTGCGTATCTGAGGTTGTTGATATTTCTCCCGGCAATCTTGATTCCGGCTTGTGATTCATTCAGCCCTGCATTTCTCATAATGTACTCTGCATATAAGTTAAATAAGCAGGGTGACAATATACAGCCTTGCCGTACTCCCTTCCCAATTTTGAACCAATCAGTTGTTCCATGGCCGGTTCGAACTGTTGCTTCTTGACCCGCATACAGGTTTCTCAGGAGACAGGTAAGGTGGTCTGGTACCCCCATCTCTTTAAGAATTTGCCACAGTTTGTTGTGATCCACACAATCAAAGGCTTTTGCGTAGTCAATGAAGCAGAAGTAGGTGTTTTTTTGGAACTCTCGTGCTTTCTCCATGATCCAGCGCATGTTGGCAATTTGATCTCTAGTTCCTCTGCCTCTTCGAAACCCAGCTTGTACGTCCGGTAGTTCTCGGTCCACGTACTGCTGAAGCCTAGCTTGTAGGATTTTGAGCATAACCTTGCTAGCATGTGAAATGAGTGCAATTGTACGGTAGTTTGAACACTCTTTGGCACTGCCCTTCTTTGGAATTGGAACGTAAACTGACCTTTTCCAATCCTTTGGCCACTGCTGAGTTTTCCAAATTTGTTGGCATATTGAGTGCAGCACTTTCACAGCCTACTTTCTACAAAGCCTCAATGCTGCTTTGAATGGTACGGCCCCTACACAGAAGCTACAGAACAGCTCTTCGTTCTCTGGGACCATCCTCTATAGCAGGCCTAGTGCCTGAAAGTCCCTCTGCACATCCTTGGTGGACTGATACTCATAAGGAGCCATGGCCAAGTTGGCACATGTGAGCTAGAGCTACTGCAGCATATGTAGTCAGGCCTGGTCTACATGTGCAGCACAACAGAGGTGGCAGAATCCTGAGGTAGTAGAACAGACTGCACTCCTTCATAGTGTAGGTAGAGTACTGTGGAATGTTCCCCCATGTAAAACTCACCCTGCAGGCAGAAAACTAGCATAACAAGAAGTGGGCTGGGCTAACCTGTCTTCTTGATGTGTTAGTTTTCCTCACAGAGATTTTATGCGGGGGGGGGGCACACATTTATTTAAAGGCATCCCCCCACCTGCATTCTTAAGTAGTACAGTCTATTCTGCTGCCACCTCTGCTGCATGTCTAGCCCAAGCCTCAAACTGAGCTGGTGTCACCCAAGAAAGCCCTAGTTCATTTTCTCATTTCTGCCATGAATTCGACAGGCTGCATTCCAACTACCGTGTTTGGCATTAAGAGTCTTAATGTGCAGTCCCAGTGAGAATAATACCCAGTGTTAGATGTATGTATGTATGTATGTATGTATGTATATGTATGTATGTATGTATGTATGTATGTATGCATGCTAGCCTAAGAAGGATCAGGAAAGAAGACACTCATTTGAACAACTGAGGTGGGGGGAAACAACAACACTGTGCACTTTCTGTCTGGGCAGGTTTCAACTTCACCTGACAGGTTTTCAAAGCAGAGCAGATGGTTCAAGCAGCCCCTTCCTCATGATAAACGAAGGTACTTAACGAGGCTGACTCTGGGTTGTTTTCTTTGAAGGTTCCATCATTACTTTGATTGAAAATGCTATCTGTTTGAGATCCGAGTTAATGACATTTACGGGTCATCAAGTAGCAGTGCAAGCAATTTGACTGCGATTATCACAGCTTTGAACTCTGAAAAAATGACAAGCACTTCGACGCACCCGAAACAAATAGGAGCCAGAGACGTTCAACACAAAATGTTTATAAAATGCCAACGCAACCAGACAGCAGTTCAACAGTTCCACATACCCATTGCAGGAAAACGGTTTCAACAAAAAGCGGGCAGGTGTAGATGGCAGAAACCACCACCACGCATTCACCACCAGCACAAATGCCGAAAAATCACACACACTATGCCTCCTACTTATTTCACACTTGTCGAAGTGCTTGTTCATCTTTCAGATCTCAAAGCTGTGATAATCGCAGTCAGATTGCTTGCACAGTTACTTGATGGCCCGTAAATGTCATTAAGTCGGATCTCAGACAGAATTTTCAATCATAGTAATGTAGAATTTTCAATCAAAGCAGCTGCCCCTGTCAACTCACAACCCAATACTAACCATGCTTCCCCAGAAGAAGCCCTACGAAGTTCAGCGAGACGTGCTTCTAAACGCATCAGACTGACTGAGCCCTGAAAATCTACTACTCCCTCCGACAAAACTCACTCCCGCGTCCCTTGATCACATTTCCAGAATGTGCCAAGCAGCCCTGCCTCTCTTGACCACGCTCCCAGAACACCCTTGCTCGTACTCCTATTCGACTGGGTATAAACAAGAGCATTCCCGCGCTTCGCACCAAGTTTGCAAGTGAGAAGTCTACGAGCCTCGTGCAGGAGGGCGGGGCTAAACCTGACACATGCCTGGCGTCCAGTCCTCCCCCCGCCCTCCGATACTTTCCATTCTTTGTTCTGCGTTCGGGACTCCAGGACACATCAGGAGGACTCGGAGGCAGGCCCCGCCCTCAGCTCAGGCTGGATTCACACTACACGAATCCAGGCGCAGATGCCTCTGCCCCTGCTTCTGCGCTTGGAGCTGGGGAGTGTCTTCCCGCCTGTTGTCCCTACTGCTGTCCCGCCTTCTTAACAAAGTGCAGCTTACAGATTGGATGTAGTTCTGATTGGCATGGCATGGCTCCTCTCCCTCTCATGCGATTGGTGGCTGCAGTAGCTCCACGAACCCACCCCCAAGCTCCGCGAACCCACCCCCTCAAAAGATAGGTTTCCCCATCTTGTACAAGGGAGAGCATAGCTGCTCTGCTTGCTTCCGAAATGCTGTCAAAGAGCTCCGTGCATCTCCGTAACGCGCCAGGATTCGTGTAGATCCAGCCTCAGGGCCGCTGCAGACCGCACAAATTTCAGCACATCCCGGACGCCCGAGGAGCTTTGTCGAGCTGTGCTGAGGTGTCTGGTTACCATAGCGGAAGCGAGCGGATGAGATGCGATCTTCCAATTGCCGGTCGAAAATGTTCCTGGCCCATGTTTGAGGGGGCTGCTTCGTGGAGCTACTGCAGTCCAGAAGAGAGGGGGAGGAGAGCGGCTATCTGCCAATCGGAAGTTAACTTTAGTGTTAGCCAATCACTGTGGAGGTTTTTTCCAAGAAGGCGGGACAAAAGGAGGGACTATTTGCGGGAAGACACCCCTACAGACAAGCTCAGAGCGCGGAGGAGAGTGGCCAGCCTCACTTGCCTCGGCGTGCGGTCTGTCAAGCCGGAGCTACATTACACGCGTTGCGGAGCTTCTGACCTGATTTTTTGAAGCAGGCAGAGCCGCTGCGACCTCTGCACGGCCGGCGCGTACCTCAAGCTGGAATCCTATTTTTCAGGGGGCGGGCACGCAGAGCCAGGGGGCGGTTCGTGGAGCTACTGCAGCCTGCCAATCGTAGGAGAGGGGAGGGGAGGCCATCTGCATGCCAATCTGAACAACCACCAATCACCTTGGAGGTAACATTCACTACGAACATTTCTTCCCATATAAAATTTATCTGGCCCCTCCTGTTGCCCCACACGACCCCAGATGTGTTTACTCGGAAGTAAGTCCCACGGCACTCAGTCGGACCTACTAGGAACTGAGGTTTGAATTGCTGCATTTGGAGAGGGAGCCAGCCCAGTCATGCTTATTCGAAAGGAAACACTGCGGAGCTCAATAGCCAATCACAGCTACGCTTTCTTAAGAAGGCGGGACAACAGGCTGGAAGACACTCCCCCGCCGCCGCCTGTAGTGTAGCTCTGCCTTCACGGACCTCAGAGCGAGGCTTCCCAGCGCCGCGCGTTGAGTTCTCGCGCAGGCGCAGCTCAGCCAAGTAGCGTGGAGAGCAGGCGGCAGCAGCTGTCGAACAAACGTCGACCTCTCGCCTCAACGACCGAAGGACCGGTTTACCAGCCTAGTCGTCGTGTCGTCCCGCGGCACCAGCCAGCCAGCCTGAGTGAGTCGAGTCCACTCCAGCCGAGCCAGCCAGCACAAAACCAAAAGAGCCTGAGGCAAGATGACCGCTGCTGGTGCTGGTTTGTCCGTTTAGGGGGGTGGGGAGAAAGAGATCATGGCCTGCCAAAGGCAGGGCGGCATTGCCTGACTAAGGCAACGGGCGGGAAGTGGTTGCCGTGGCAACGCAGGAAGAGCGCGTGGCCTCGTTTTCACACCCCAGCTAAACCA
Organism: Plestiodon gilberti rubricaudatus; assembly: GCA_026170595.1. Taxonomy (NCBI): domain Eukaryota; kingdom Metazoa; phylum Chordata; class Lepidosauria; order Squamata; family Scincidae; genus Plestiodon; species Plestiodon gilberti. The sequence goes on from JANXHW010000002.1 coordinate 122,878,927, forward strand.
GGGAGCGGGGCGTTAGTGTGGCATTGCTGGCGCTGGCGAACAACGTGGATGGTACGCGAGTTTGGCAGTAACGCGGGGGCTCTTTCCCTACGACCTTTTCTTATTTTATTCAGAGTCGCGTGTCTGAAAAGCTGGCTCGTTCATTTCTTCATTGAAAATTTCTGTTGTTCTCGTGAGGCCTTCCTCCTCCAGCCCAACAGCGATAACTGTCTCATGGGGGGGACGTGTGGAGAGCTGCATGCGGCCTTCTCCTGCGGTGGGGGCGGGCCTTGAAAGAGGAGTAGGGCAGGGAGCCTGTCCCTCACGTTCTCCCCCTCCCCCGCCAGCCAGTGTGACCTGAGTCAGTCAACCGCCTTCTCTCCCCCCCCCCCCCCCCCCGCCAGGCAACTTGACAGATAGCGAAGAGGAAGACGCTTCTGGAACTCTGTCCTCTCTTCCCTACCCGCGCGCTTCAGTCCTAATCTGCAATAAGGAGATAGACAGGTATTAATTTACCAGATTATTGTTACTGAAGTAATGCTTGAACTGTGTTCAAGAAATGCTAGGTATTGTTAGAATGTTTAATTAAAATATGACTAATGCTGCGTTTAAAACAAAAACGCTGTTCTTTTAAATAGCTTTGGTAAACTCCTAAAAGACTTGTATTTTTTTCAAGCATTTCATATGTATTTAGCTTTAGAAGAAAAAAGGCAAAGGGAGGGAAGATAAAATTTGACAATTATAGAAAGTCAGAGCTATAAATGTTAACTAATTCTGTTTATGCTCCTTTTTATGCACATTATTTGTGCAATAGTGAGGATGGATCTCCTATTCAGTTTTTTTACCAAATTGTATGTTTTCTATATCTTAAACCTGGGTTCCTTTTTGAATGCCCACTTCCCAAATCCTGCTCAAGAAATAGAATTAGTTATGCTTATTCCAGAACTGTGTTGACTGGTTGACTGGTTTTCTCAAACATCTTAAGTGTTACATTTCTTAAGCTTAATAGATCTCGCAGGATCATTTCCAACGGTTTCTGCAACATGAGTGTAGAAGACTATAGTAAGTATTGATTATTTGTATTTTTTACATTGTAAATCTTAAGTCTGGTGAGAAATAGAAGCGCACAGTTCTGATGTTTACTTTGAATTTATTTTGTAATCTAAGCTAAAACTGGTAAAAGTGGGTTTATGAGAAAGGAAGCTGCTACATGTGTTGTGTATTAGCAGTGTGCACTCTACCAATTTTTTTTTTAAGTTGAAGTCTTCCTATTGAAGGACATAAACATCAACTACTGAATCAGAATGGGTCTGGTCATTACCTGGTAACACTGCATAGTGTCGTGAGCGTCCCAGGAAATATTATTATTGTTTAACTATTTATATACCGCTTTCAACAAAATTCACAAAGCGGTTTACAGACAAAATCAAATGATTAAATGGCTTCCTGTTCCAAAAGGGCTTACAATCTAAAAAAGATGCAGAAGAATACCAGCAAACAGCCACCAGAAAAGACACTGTGCTGGGGTGAATTAATCTCCCCCTGCTAAATATAAGAGGAGCACCAATTGAAAAAGTGCCTCTTGACCAGTTAGCAGGGGTATACAGGATATAAACAATCCTTTCAAATATTTACATACACAATCAACCTTGCAGCAATGCACCATAGTTTCATAAGGGGTCAGAAATGTATGCTTGTTAAGTTAGTAGTATAAATGCAGTTTGTTTGGACCTTGGGCTTTGGGACTCGATGTGCTGATAGTTCAACAGAGTATGTAATATTCTCTATTTCAAATCCATTTTGGATAATAAAATGAGGACGGATATATTGTATTCCACAATGAGTGCTTAAGACAAAACCCAAATATGCAGTATAGTGTGTTCAGGCAGGTTCTACAACTTATGTACCTTGGTACATAAGCCTTGGTACCCAAACAAATGTATGGACACCACAACCCTGCTTCCTTTCCCTAAGGTTGAAGTTTTGTCCCTTATTTCTTATTGTCCTTGGAAGCACAGCAGAAGGCCAGAAACAAATGCCTTCTCCAGTTCAAAGGCCGGAAAGAGAGCTAGAGGTAATTTCTGTAACACTGCACTTCTGGCACTCTGAGTATCTCAAAAGGGCAGTGCAAGATGGAAATGCCTTGGCTCTGGAGCTTGGGGCTGAGGAGGGGGAATTGTCTACCCAGCCATGCTGAGCTTCTGAAATGCAGTGCAATTGCTGTGATGAACACCTACCTGTTCTTCAAGCTCAGGAAAAGTGGTAGGGCTCATCTGTGTTCTGATGTGCTTTGAGTGGTCTGGAATCACAGCAAAAGTGCAACATATGTCTGAGATTGATTCTCAGATCCAAGTTTAGAAAGAAGGCATGTATTAGAAGCACACAATACTTTCTTGCAAAGGCTGCAATGCCTAAAATCTGCAATGTGGATATGATTTGCGTGATATTTTTATTGTAAAAGGGAAGGGTATGATAAAAAATGTTTTAAAATAAATTTAATTTTGGGTGCTTGCAGTGTAATTGGCAGGGGAAATTCTGCATTAAAATGATTTGTTTAAGTAGAGCATAAGTTTATTGTGTTGTGCTCCAGCTGCACAACTTAATGGCACTTCGTACATGCTCCTGTCAAATCTGTGGTTCTTTGTCAGACTGGAGAAAAGGGGTTGGTTCATATAACATAGAAGAAGAAAAAGAAGCGAAGTGTAGGGGCTGTGCTGAGTAAAGTACTGTACCAACTCTAGACATGCTAAGGGCCCACATGGGCCTTGGTCTAGTTTTAACATACATAAGACTAAAAACACTCTTCAGAGGTTCTTGCATAGCCATGAAGACTAGAAACATCACTGTTGTGTTTTCTGAAACAATAGCACACGCTGAGCAAAACCTCCGAATGGAGCCATGTAACATAGGCTAGCAATGCAGCTCTTTCTTTGTGTAAAGACACCCTCAAACCATGGCCACTTGTCTTATGAGACCACTGGGGACAATGTAGCAGTGTCTCTTCAATTTCCTTGAATAACTCTTTTAATTGGACAGCCTAATTGAGTAGCTTTAGGGATTTGGTTCCTCAGCAGCTTTCTGTTTTGTTTCATAAATCGGCTCATTAACATCCACAGTGCTATCTTGCACTGCTGACTACATTTTTCTTTGTTTAGTGTCCTAATTTCCAAAATCTTCTGAGTGAATTTCATTAGCTACCCAGATCTTAGAAGTAATTTGAGGGGTATGGGAATGCTGAGAACTGATAGCTTTTTTTTTAGTGATTAGATTAAATGCGGTATGTTCGTGTGTTTCCACATTTTGATTGTTGAAAGAATGCTGTTTAGGTCTAATGGGTGTCTCAGAGTGTGCCTTTTTTTCTTTGCTAGGTGATTCTTTGGATCCTGATAAACTAATGCAGTGTCCATATGACAAGAATCATCAAATCAGAGCATGTAGGTTCCCCTACCATCTTGTCAAGTGCCGTAAGGTAAGGTGATGGGGAAAGTCACATTTAAAATGTGAACGTTGAATTTATATAGCGGGGTGGCCAAACTTGCTTAACGCAAGAGCCACCTGTGATAAACTTCAGGTGTTTGAGAGCTGTAAGATGTTTGAGAGCCTCAATATTTAAGAAACATTTAAATTCTTAAATATATTTACTCCCCATGAATGTTAAACTTACGTTTTTAATTCTCAGTGGGGAATTCTCATCTTATACAGGACTCTCAGTGTATACCTGGTAAATAATTATAAAGCTTGAAAAATTCTTACTTACCTTTTATATTGTGATGCAAAGAGGAGCGCAGCCAACATATTTCTGAGAGCTACACATATGTCAAAGAGCCGCATGTGGCTCAGAAGCCGCAGTTTGGCCACCCCGGTATATATAACATACTGTGTTTCCCCGAAAATAAGACAGTGTCTTATATTAATTTTGGCTCCCAAAAATGCAGTAGGTCTTATTTTCAGGGAGGTCTGATTTCCCAACCTGTGTCGCAACCCCCCCCCCCAAAGCACTTACTTTGACCGATTTAAGCTTCATTCTTTCCTGAGGTTGCAAGACCTAGAAGGTCTGCACTTGAGTCCTCCACCATAGAGATGACATGCTAGAGGCTGCAACCTTGCAGAGTCTCTCTAGCATGTCGTCTCCATGGTGGAGGACTCAAGTGCAAGCCTTGCAGAGCCTTGCACCCTCGGGAAAGAATGAAGCTTAAATCGGTCAAAGTGCCGGGAAGAGTCGCGGGGGGGGGGGGGTCGTGTCCGTCTGGCTGATGATCCTAGCTAGGTCTTACTTTCAGGGGAGGTCTTCTTTTCAGGGAAACAAGGTTCCTTGCCTGTTACCTAAATAAGTTCTTGCCTTAAGGTGTAGCAACTGCGAAATCCTCTTTCCAGTTTGTGCAAGATGAGTTATAGCAAGAACATTTCATTTATTTTTTTATTTTTTGTTTCTCAAATGAAAGTTATGTAATCAAGGGCCTGTTCCTATCCAGCTTTCACGCACCGATGCAGCCGTGCCAATGGGACGTTTGCTGCATCCTGCAGTGGAAGGGCAGTGACAGAGGCTTCCTCAAGGTAAGGGAACATTTGTTCCCTTACCTCGGGGCTGCATTGCGGCTGCATTTGTGCTGGAACGTTGGGTAGGATTGGACCCTTAGTGTGGTTATGTACAGATGACCCCACCAAAACCCATCTGGTCTGATCCTCCATGAATCTCTCCAAATGCAAAATAGAAGATTATTGAACTGACTAGAGTTGATCAAGGCTATATGCATTTTTTGAACTGCAAAGAATTATTGCTAATAGAAGGCATTTGAGGCATTCAAGGTGGCATAGAACTTAAAATCATAATATAAACAATATCAAATTTAAAACTCAACATTACAGAAATGGCAAGTACAGATAACTGCAAAAAACAATACAAGGTAGGCAACCCAAAAGCATATGTCAAAAGATAGTGTTGGAAGGGGCCATACAGGGTTCTTCCAAAAAAAGCCTACCTGTGTTGCGTTTGATTTACAGCTGTTTTGTCTGATTGCATAAAATAGATTGCACTGAAATACATGTACTTCATTTGTGCATTGCATCTCTTTAATTTAAAATAAAATCTGTGGATCAAGGCTTGCATCTAAGTTGGTGAAGGATGGCTGTGGATGTTATGGTAGAGAGTGTCTCTGTCTTTCTAGAACCATCCGGATATCGTGCAAAAACTAGTCACGTGCCCCTTTAATGCCCGTCATCAGGTCCCCAGAGCAGAGATCAGCCAACACATATCAAGGTGTGATGACAAAAAATTCATTGAGCAAGATATTGGTAAGAAACTTTCCTCTGTGAATTGACTGTTGGCAGCTGTGAGGGCCTCTTACCTTTGCTGTTAACATTTCCAAAAGATTGTTGAATGGTTTCTCCATCGTCCTTTCAGAATGTATTACATGTGTAACAGACACAGTAGTGCTCCCCGATCATGATTTGGAGTGGCATAGATGGATTAATTCTCTTTCACATTTCCTTCCCCCTGGTGAGCTTGCGAGCTCTCTGAACACCTGGTTTCATAAACCAGTGACTTTTATTGTTGAAGGCTGTATCATAAATTATGTACACTAAGGTGAAAGCTGCTTGGCAGTGTGGGTTATTGCCAACAGAAAGGGTGATGGTTATGAAAACCTTGGGCCACTTGTGTTGCTTATACAGATCTGGAGTGAAGCAGTTGGATAAAAAAATGTACACTTGGCCTTTTATTAAGTACATGAATATCAGTACAGTTCTTGGCCACCAAGCATGTACATCACAAACCCCAACTGACTTAGCTTCAGACTTAAGAGGTGATTTTCTCTAGCAGTGAGATGCTTCAGTTAAGTGCTTTCTCTCTGCAACAGCCCCCCGTTACTTGTAGGACTTCATCTCCGCTTAATTTATCTTTTTAAAATGTACATTTATGTGTTTCTGGTCTTGGCTACTTTTCATTTTAGAGTACTTTTTTGTTGTTCATGCACTAGATGTCTGGTCACGTCTCCAGCAGGCGTTTGGCTGTGTTGAAATTGGCAAGAGCCCGTACAGCAGTGGTTCCCATTGGGTGGTGTGGCTACCAGTGGAGCCACAGAACCAGCCAAGGGAGCCGCTGACTGCCACGGAATTGTCTTGGAGAACAGTGCAGTGCCAATTGGCAGGCATCAACATACTGACATGGGGAGCCGCAACCAATGGTCAAGGGAGCCGCAGGTCAAAAAAGTTTGGGAAACCCTGCCATACAGCTTTGATGGTGTTGGATCTGAACCATGGAGACCTGGGTTCAAATTTCTAATCTCTCCCATAAAGAAACTGTTTTTCTCTTCACCCATGAAGAAACTAGCAGGGTTTTTGCTCTTGTCACTGTGGTTGTAACATTAGCCTCTTGTTAACTGTAGATAACAAATCACAAGCCACCCCTAGGAATACACACTCTCCCATGGTTAACCAAGTTAACCATGGTTAGACAGTGTGTTGACAGCACCTTTAAAGTTAGTGTTTTTATTAAGTTAGCATGTTTTTTTATTATATCCTGCCCTTTGTCCAAGGAGATGAACACATGGAGCTATCCCTGCTTAGGATGTTGGATGGGTTCAACTCAATTTTTCATTATGCTGCCAAACAAAAGTTTGTATAGCACCATAAAATGTGTGCCCCAATGACTTGCATAACACTCCATAAAATGCTTTTTCTCACAAAGAATCATCTTGGTTTTAGCAAGCCAGTTAGGTAGCCACAGAAGAGAGAGTAACGTGGTAAGCTCATGGCAGTCGCCTCCTTGCGAAGAGGACTGGGATAAAGGTGAGTTGTGTGGCAAAACTGGTTCTTTTCTAACATGAACATATCCTGCTACCTAACACCTGTTCTTTTTCCTTCTGTTTTCTATCACTTGCGTTATGAACAAAAAAAGAACATCTTATAATTATAAATTATTCTATTCCTCAGTTAAATTTCTGCTTGGCTTTTTTCAGCCAACACTATGTTAGTTATTCTTTTTGGTACAATGCAGGTATTTTTGTTGCATTTTCATATTTCTTATTTGTCACACAAGCAATGGTTTTCATAACGTTTTGTTTGCCTTAGCAGATCTAGGCAACCAGTCATGTTCTATCTTCATTTGGGGCCAAAACCACACTGAGTTAAACAGGTTAGTTTATTTTACCTGCCAAAGCCAAAGTCAGATGTCATTTTCTTCTTGTGCTTGTGGTGGAGAAGCAGTTTTACTTGGGAGACTTGTTAAAATAATGAATAGAAGATTTGTTAAAAATAATAAATAGCGAGACCCTCCCTAAGTTAAGCTATGTCAGCATCAGTTGGTTCAGGTTCAACGTAGGAAGAAGGATTTTGGCATATGGATTAGCTGACTATGCTGGTGGGGGATGCTAGATATGTCCAACCACCAGCAGCACAATGTTGCAGCAGGAACAGAAGCTAGCCAGGAGGCTGCAGTGAGCCATGCTTGGTCTCCATACTCTCCCAAATAGGCAGGGTTATAGATACCTTTCCCAGAAGGAGACTCTACCCTCTGGTCTGAGCAGAGTTACAGTGGCTGCCTTACCTGACAATGCAAATAACAACAGAAGCCATGTTAGCCATTGCTAACAACTCCTCCAGCAGGAAGCTCCTGTAAGGCACTCCAGACATGACAACAGAGGTTTGACAACAAAGTATAAAGCCTAATGTCCCTGGGGATCAGGCCATGTCTCTCTCATAGACACGTCAGACGGTCATTCACTCTGCCCTGAATTCCTGACTTCAGGCAAGGAGATAGGTAGTCATCTGGCGTGGGGAGAGCAGACGCATACAAGAAAAAGCAACAACGGTTCTTTATCCTGCAACCCAACTTTCAGATCAAGCTTTTGGGAGAGAAGTATGCTACAGACTTTCTTAGAGCCACAGCTCTGCAAGCCCAAGAGATGTATAATCTGCAAACAGGGCTCTGCGCAACCTAGTCATTTGACTACTGTAGTTCCTATCTATGAGGGATCCTGTCCAGCCTGCTGCTTTCCCCCTCATTCCCAAGTGGGACAGTATGCAATCCTTTTCCGTAAGAACATTGGACACAAGACTCCTTTTCAGACTTCACTCTTGCCTGCGAGGGAGGAAGGGAGCTAATTTGTCAAAATCTGCATATGACTCAGAACCCTCTGGTCCAGTCAAGTTGCAAGCTGGGTGGAACTGAAGAAAGATCTGGTGCTGCCTCCTAGCAATCAGCTTTAGGGGAAGCTCATCCTCATTTTGCAAACCGGTTGTCTTTGTAGCTAGTTTTGTGCCCAGTAATGGGATGCTGCTTGGTGCTAAAGTTTCCAACTCTTAATGCACTATAGTAGGCAAAGTCCTTCATGGCCACCTCCTTGGCACTGTTTCAGTTGCACATTAACTCTTGGCCCTTGAAGAAAAAGGGTGGGTTTAGTCTTGTCATGACCCAACACAAATAACTTACCTAGTCTGCAGATTCCCTGTTTAGTAATTGATGATGAAAATAATCTGTTCACCTGCAAAGTATAATTCCAATTTAAGGATTGGAAATGAGGTGCAATGTCTGGTCATTATTGCCATCTCAGTCTTGCAAATTGAGTGTTTCTTCCCTATTACCTGTGGACAAGCAATAAGTGGCTTTCATCTGTGTCCCATTTTAGATTTATTAAGGGATTAGCTGGAACATGTTTCAGCACTTACCCCGTATTGTCCCAAGTATAAGACGCACCTGATTATAAGACGCACCCTTAAAGTTTGGTGCTATTAAAAAAATTGATTAAATCACTGGCATTAAATTGCAACAGCCTGATTATAAGACGCACCCCTAGTTTAAAAACTTAAATTAGGAGAAAAAAGTGAGTCTTATACTCAGACCAATACGGTAATTAGCAAAAGTCTTTACTGTTCTAGTAGCTTGAAGTGTTTAGTTGACCAAAGCTTTTCCTTCACTCTTCTGTTTATACTTGCATGTATAGGACACTGAGAGATGATTCTAGAGAGTTGATGCCCTATAGTTAATCATGACCTATGATCTGGAAGTTCAGCTATGGATTCACTAAGTGATCCCAAGGAAAATGCTGTCTTAGGCCCAGACCAAACATGGAAAGACCCACATGGAAATGGGCATTTGCCATGGTATAGCTGCATGTTTGGAAGCAAAACTTATGTGATTTTCCTTAAAGGGCAGCTGTCTTCACCCCCTTGTGAGGCGTAGGAGAGTCTGCAGTGAAAGCTATTTTTAAGTTAGAGTGGAAGCTTTCATGGCTAGGTATAATCTTGCAGGATATAGGGGCCATGTACATATTCTATCAAAGCCAGAATACGATTAAAAACAATTTTCAAACACCTTTCTGTGTTTCAGTGTTTGAAAATTGTTTTTAATCTTATTCTGGCTTTGATAGGATATGTACATGGCATCTATACCCATATACCCTATATCTTGCAAGAAAAAGCTATTTTTGTTTGATCTTTTGATCTGTGTGTCTGGTTGGGATTGAGGGGAGGGGGAACCCTCCCTTCAGGACAGCCAAGGGAGTCCCTGTCTTCAGCATTTCAATCCTCTTCTCTCTGGAGGAATTGGGGGGGGGGTGTTCCATAGGTGTTGCTATATCCTATGCTTGCCTACTCCTAAGTAAGCCCCACTGTATTCAGTGGTGCTTTCTCCCAAGAAATTATTATAGAATTGCAGTCAAAGTCACGGGGAAGAAGGCTCACAGTTTGTCTTGCAAGCTACCACTTCTTCACATGCAAGATACCACTTCACATGCATTGGTCTTTATGCTGAAAACGCCCTCACTAAACATGGATTCCTTCCATTGGTTCAAAACATTCCTTTTCAGGCTTCACTCTTGCCTGTGAGGGAGGAGGGGAGGAGCCACTCACGCCTGAGTGCTCTACAAAGGGTTTTTTGGTAGACTGAGTGTATGCACAGTTGTATTTGGAATTGAGATCGTTTTATGTTAGCTGTGGTTGTGAAGAGCAGCTACTTGGGTGACTGTTCCCATGTGCCTCCTTTGGGATCCTACCTACTATGCCCACTTGCTTGGAAGCCCCAAGGAGTTGCTGGCAGCTTTCTCCTGTGCATGTGAGTCAGCCCTCTGTGCACACTGGCACAGAAACACATGAAGCTTCTTGTCACTGGCAGGAGCAGGATGTTGACGGCCTTCAGAAGGGCAAACGCTTGAGGGGAAGCTCCCCCCCCTTTCAGCTGACAAGTGCTGCTAGGATATCTGGAGTCGCAGGAAGTCTGCTGGTGAATGATTTCAGTGTTGAAGGAGGAACTAGTGCAGCTTTTGCCACGAAGAAACTGCTGGATTGCGGTGAATGTATGATGGCAAATCCCACTTAGGGTAATGCTCACAAATGTATTTTGCCATTGAACTACTGCAAGTTTGGTTTGGGCCTCTGCCTCCATTCTTTGTTTCTAATGTGAGGATAATTTATTGACCTTCCTTGCAGGGTCTGTGTATGAAGCAAGTGGGAATAGCATTATTAAAAAGCTATGTAGTCTTGGTACTAGAGAGAGAGAAGAGTCTGTCTGTCTGTCTAAAATATATTCATATTTGAAAAAGGTTCTTCTAGAGGTGCCCTATCCAGTTATGAAAGTTCTTGTGTTGGGTTTTTCCCTTATTATGTTACATTTTCAGCCGCCTTGTAAAAAGTACATAATGTGTTCATTTATCCTATTCTCCCCCCCCCCTCCCAGTTCTAGATCAAACACAACCGTGGGACTGAAGAATCACCTTGGTTCAGGTCTGCGAGCTCCCAGGTCTTTGCCACACACACTACCTTGGAAGAACTGTAAGTAATATTGATGGTGTGCTTATCATGCTACCCATGAGGTCCCCTAGCATTTTAATGTATAGTACAATGGCTCTTATTAGAAGCCTCCAAATCTATTTAAAGGAAGTTTCTAACATCATGGTTACCTGTTAAAATGTTTGATAACTAAATAGGGGGGAAAGCCTGAAAAGTCCTCTGTGTGCCCATTTGATACATCCGATAATCCACTAGGGCAGGGGTTCTCAACCCTTCCTCAGCCGAGTACCACCTCCGGCGCCACTCCTGCTGCGTACCACCGGAAGTGACTGGTGATGACATTGCCAGTTACTTCTGGGTTTTCATAGGCCGGAAAACACAGGTAGGAGGCTCTGGGCAGGTGGGAGGACCCTTCTCAGCATTCCTGAGAGGCTCAGCCAAAGGCAGGAACCTCTCGGGAGTGAAAACATGCCACTGAAAATGCCGCGTCGGAGTAGGGTTCCTGTGGTCCAAGTACCACCAGCAGTTGGCCGATTGTACCACTGGTGGTACTAGTACCACTGGTTGAGAACCCCTGCACTAGAGTTAGTGCCTCTTACTGGAGGATTTTTTTCATCAAGCACCATCCTAGTTAGCAGTGGTTGTACTTTAAACCTGGGAATGTACCTAATTTCTTTTATGAACCGAGATGATTGTATCACCAGTGATAGAGAATAAAATAACATGGAACAAAATGTTGGCCCAGATACCTGTATTATCACCAGTATTTAACTCCTTATCAAGGCAGCAGGTTACAAACCAGTGCTCCAGTTAATCACTGACAGTATATAAGTGGTGGCAGTCTTCCTGGAATGTGTCAGTTGGAGTTAACTTTCTTAAACTCCTTTAGAAGTGTTTGCAAGGCCACTATTTGGTTATGTATTTGAGCCCCAAATCCTGGAGAAAATGTTTCATGGCTAGAGGTCTTTTACATTGCAGGAGATGAATAGCCAAAGATAGCCATCAACTTTAGTTTGACATCTACCACAATTATGTAAACAATGTGTTAATTTGAATCAGCTGCTATGGTTTTGCTTACAATTTTATTTTAATTGTGGTTCTCAGTGGCAAACAACTGGCATGCTATAACCCCATAGGGAGTCGGCAATGTCTAAATTGAATAAACTTGCTACAGTTTTTGGCAACCCCCCCCCCCGATTCATGTTCTAATCATTTATTGCAGAGCCCACAATTTTTGGATGGTTTTGATAGCAGACAATTTGTTTGCCCCTCTTCTTGCCCCAAGTTCTCAGGCATGCAGAATGGATTTGGGGAAGAGATTGAGTTGGTCTCTCACTTTGTATCAGACTTGTGAACAGTAAATGGCAAGGAATTCTTGTTCCTGGAGAATTTTTTCAGAGCCTGGTGAAACTGTATGTTCTGTCCCATGCTAGAGAACTGGAGGTAGGACTTCAGTCTGGTTTTCCCATTTGACATGAACTGGAAGTTGCTGCCTTATTGCAAATTTGCAATATACAGACAACTTGTGGAGCAGATGGGTTTCTCACTATGTATTGTGCATCGGGGGCAGAGGGCTTATGAATGACACTGCCTGCCTTTCGACCTGTCTCACCTTGATTACTTCAGTTCTCTCCACTTGTTCCATTGTCTTGCCGTCAGCCAGAACTCTGCTGCCAAGTCATTCAGGCAGTCGTCTTGTCATCTGAACCCTGCGACACCCCTTTTTTAAATCTCCACCCTAGCTTCCCATCCACTGTCGTGTATAGTATGAATTCTCTCCTCATCTGAACCCTCCATGGCTTTGCCTCTGCCCAAATCTTTCTGCCCTCTCCTGCCACAGTCTCTTTCTCCAGCTCCACTAGCGCTCCCCAGAAGGGTTCCTGTACCCTTAGTTTCCACTCTTTCTTGTTACCCCTTATACTTGCAACACCCTTCCAGGATAGCTACATGATACCATCTTTCTCAAAACCTGTTTCCATGTAACCTTTGACTTAACCAGTTTTCATTCCCTACTGAAACTAATTGTATTTAACTGCACTGGTGCATGTTTTTCCTCTGTTACCTTCACATCTACCTTCAGTTCAGATGTTAAACCGGAGGTTCCCAAACTGGGGCGTCGAGACGCCCCACCCGGGAACAAAGGGTTGCTACACCCTTAAGGGGCGTGGCAACCCATGGTGGTGATGGTGCGTCCAGGATCGCGCCACAGACAAAGTGTCCGTTTTACCTTCATTGGTGGCTTTTGATGTCCGATGGGGTGTGTGGGGAGCTTGCAGAACCCTCTGCAGGCGCCGGAGCCGCCCCCCAACGCGATCGCAACCCACTTATGGTTTTGACGTAAATCCGGAAGTATGTCGCGATCATGTTGGAGGGCCACTCTGACGCCTAGAGAGGCCTGCAGAGGGGTATGCAGGCTCCCCACACACCCCACCAGACATCCAGAGCCACCAATGAAGGTAAAACGGTCACTTTTTGTCCGCTGCGGCGGCGCGATCCTGGCCACGCTGGGAAGGCCACTTTTTGTCCGCTGCGGCGGCGCGATCCTGGCCACGCTGGGAAGGCCCCACTGCTACTTAGGGCAGCAAAGGGTCTTCCAGGAGTTAGGGAACCTCTGTGTTAAACTATCAGGGACTCTTGTTACTTTATTGTACTGTCTAATTTGACGCTATATATAATGAACAAAGAGGAGTACAGTACTGTATTTCAGTTTGCTCTTGTCTTGCTGGACAGGAGAGGGCACTGTTTGCTTCTGCCTTCTTCCAAGCAGCTGCCCTGAAATACAAGTTAAGAAGTGCTTTGGAAGAGGGCTGTCTGAGAGCATAAATAGCATCTGGTATTTAAGTGAGCCCAAAACAGTTGTGTGGCTTTCAGTATTAGCCCTTGTTGAATTAGTGGGAGCTCCATGATGAACAGCTGCATTAGGCTTGGTTTGCAAAGTCTCCTCTTCAGATATCATGTACTGTACAATCAGGAATGTCTTTGCATGGAGTTATTCTTGTCTCTTGGGTGCGGCTAGTGGGAAATGGCTGAGCTTGGCATTCTTTTTTTTCTTTGCCTGTTATTTCCCTGAGGTGACAAAATTTCCTCTCTCAGGATTATGAGCAGATACATGGTGGAGTTGTGAAGGTCTTCCCATACTTCTGTCTTGGGGGCCTAGCTTCTAGTGGTGGAATATGTAGGAATGTATTTGTATGTGTGTCTTTTAATTCAAGGCTATCTGTGTGGAGACCAATCCTGTGTGAACAACTGAATTGACTAAATGTGCTGGTAAGGTGCAGTAGCTCCTTGCAGTGGTTAGTGAGCCTTCTCTTGCCGTTCTCCCTTTGTGTTGAAAGTAGAGTAGCAATTCCAGAAAGGAAAGGAACTATTGCCTCTTGTGTGTGCCTGCCTGTCGCCCTCCCTGTCTTCTCAAAAAGATTCCTTACTAATGGCTTTCTGTTCTGCACTCTGCACAGAGTAGGCTCAGCATTGTTTAACGTTGATTAGTTTTCACTAGCGCCTATCCTAAAGTAAACCTCGCTCATTAATGTGTTTATGCTTGCAGTGGGGATTCAAATAGGAAACCAGGAGGCAAATGTGGTTCTTGCTTGATTGCAGAGGACAAGGGGATGATGGATTGTGATAAGCCTTGCTGAGGTTGTCTGTAGTGGTTTGAAGCACTGGGGGGGGGGATCGGGTAGCACTGCACCTTGGACTGCAAGATTCTGGTTCTAAAAATAAATTCTGACTCCTGTGTGAAAACCTCTTTACACCAAACCTACCTTTCAAAACCAAATAAGAGCTTAGAGCTGCATGTCAGTGTGGGTGAAGGTAGAGGCTAAAGCTGAGATTTTGAAGCAAATACCTGTCTGGGCAATGGTGGACAACTTGTTTCTCAACTCTTGAAACAAAAAATACTTTGAATTCTCTACCTGCCCTCTGATAACACAGTCCAATGCACATTTTTGTGTTCTTAAAAGTGAGACCTATTCTTTGGTATATTTGGGATGCTGATTCAAAAAAGGCATCGTTTTTGCCCTATTAGCTCTAGTTTGGGGGGTATGGCATCACCACCTCATAATGCGAGTCAAGCAGCTTCCTTGTGAGGAAGCCATGGCATCGGCTTCCTCATAAGGAAGCTGTTTGACTCGCATTATGAGGTGGTGATGCCGTACCCCAAAAACTAGAGTTAATTTGGTGTGTTAACTGCCATTTCCACATTCAGCAGCCCAAACATAAAGGTAACATAAAGCATACCTTGAACCAGTGTCTTGAGCTGTGAAAACCTTGGAAACGAGCTGAAAATAAATCCAGACAAAACAGAGGGTCTCCTGGTCAGGAGATCTGCTGATTTGGTAATGGTGTGTTTACCAATTCTGGATGGGGTTGCATTCCCTTTAAAGGAACAGGTGTGCAGCTTGGGGGTACTCTTGGACCCAGCCTTGCTCCAGGATACCCAGGTGTTGGCTATGGCCCAGGGTGTTTTTCCCCAGCTTCAACAGGTGCACCAGCTGCACCAGTTTCTCGCTCAGTAGACCTCCGGGCTGCTCCAGAGCGGCCTGGAATGGGGATAGGATCTGGATAGTTAGTTAGGATTGGGCTGTATGTCTGCAAATGCATTTTATGCCCAGAATTTATTCAAAGGCTAGTTGGACAGAATTTTTTTCCCAAAACTGCAAAGCCCTTATTCCATTTTGCAGCTTCTCCCTGTCTAAAAGAAGATGGGAAATGTGGAGTCTGCACACAGTTGTCGTTCTTAACCCTGTTTGGGGAAGCACTTCGGTTCTTCCTATATAGCTCTTTGTTTGCAAAGAATCTGTTGGTGTCGTCTCGAGATAATGGCCTGTGTGTTGTTGGAGTCACAAATGGTTTTGCCTGACACTTATTGCGCTTGGCTTATCATGACTTCTATTTCAAGATCTAAAATTGCTTGCTTTTAATTTAATTGCAGATGCTGAAAATTGAAGACTGGCAGAAACTGTCCCTTCCAGAGGCTATCAAGTGCTCATTATCTACTCTCGGAAAGGTTGGAGTACCAAGGAAGAAACTCAGACTAAACTATGTCCCTCCTTGGGTTAGCTAAACTTAAACTTCTGAAACTTAAACACTGAATTTTCAGAACTCTTAAGTCTAAATGTGGCTGTTCAGCAGCATAGTTAAAATCGTTACAGCATTTTCTGGTTTTACCATGTTGGGATTTGCTTGTTAGAAGAATAAATTACCATGCCAGATCAGAGCATGCCAGATCAGAGCACTGATTTGCTCACTGTGCCAGTGGGGATGCTAAAATTTGTCTGGATCTTGCACCATAGTCGATAGCTTTGCATCTAGTCACCATGCCTGGGAAGGGGTTGAAAAGCACCTCAATAGTAAGGTACTTCCTGACCATTACAAGTAGCACTGACTCTTTGAGGTTCAAGGGAAACCAGTAGTTGGAAGTGGCATGATTGAAGCTGTCATCTTACTTCTGCTGGGAAACATTATAGGTAGGTAGAGTTTCTTTCAAAAGGGCCCTGTCATATGATCCATCACTACCCACTCCTATCAGAAACCATTACACCTTAGTGTGGGAAGGACTGTATGCAACTTGATGCCTCGGCTGCCAGGTTCTCCTTGTTCCTGCTCTCTTCTTCTCCACCAATTTCCTGTTGTGAGCTGCCCGTGCCCCTTTGTGCGGTGGACAGAGGAGTAATTATTCTTGACAATTTTTCCAAGGGATAAAATGGTGTGAGGACTGTATCCTTTAACCTTATAGACCAGTGGTTCTCAAACTCCCCCACCGCTGCAACCCACCTGCTCCCCAACGGAGGGCACCGCAAGACACCTCATTCTCCCACAGTGGGCCTCCGCAGGTCTCAGAGGGCCCTCCCGAAATGACTTCCGTTAACCTGGAAGTAACCCGGAAGTTGCTTCCTGAGACCTGCGGAAGCCATAGGAGACGCAGCACAGCCTGGGAGCGGCCTCCAATTGCATCCAGAGTTCTCCAATTTGGAGTCAACTGGGTGCAAGGGTGGATGGGAGGGCCCAACTGGTGACTCACTAGACATCTGATCACGACCCACAGTTTTGAGAAGCACTGTTATAGACCATAGGTGACAGCTCCTTCTGGTACATTGCTGATACTGTGGGACAGGCTCATGCAGTTGGGCCCTGCTCATTAAAGCAGACTAAATGGTGGTCTCACCATTTGAGAGTTGAGTGCAGATGAGAAGTTTCTACTCACCTAGGAGAACGTCTAATCTGGGCACCCAAGGTTCAAATATCTTCAAGATACGAGGGGGAGGGGGGCTCTTTTCCAGGAGAGAGAGAACAGCATCACACATCTTAATGCTTGTGTCCTGCTGGTATCCTTTGCATTCTCCTTAGCCTGGGCATAGATATTCAGTTGTGAACTTGTGTTAGTGGTTGGTTTTTTTCATTTGAGTGGTAACTTCACGACTCCATGAAAACGGATAGGAAATCTGCATGTCCTCATTCATAATAACCAGTTTCACAACCGACAGTAAAACCAACTGTCCTGAAATGCTTCAACTCACTCCTATATGTGCTAAAAAAAAGTGTCAGCCTTAAAAAGAGCACAGACAAGGTGCTACTGGTTGGTATGTATGTGCCTAGCTCTGCAGTGAGTTCAAAACCTCTCCCTAGTAAAGGAGAACCCTTGGCTCTACAGGAGCTATTAGCCCATTCGTGCTTACTCCAGTCACCAGGGTGTTTGCTGAATTCTCCATTTTGATCTGTTCTGTTCCTAAGGAGTTACATTTAGCCTGCCATTACATCTCTCCGCCTGCCTACCTTTTCATGTTGGTGGTGAGGCCCTAGCAGATGCTAGAAACATGATTGTAAAGCTGATGCCATAAACAGGAATGGGCTTTGGAGATCTTTCATTGATAAATACTCATACCAGTTTCTTTAATGTGTTCAAAAGAAGTTTGGCAAACACAAGTTGGCCACAGATAGTCGTTCCTTATCTAGCAAGGTTGTGGGTCTGTTACTTCAGTAAAGGGGGGGAGGCATGTTTAGTCCCTAATTAAAGATTAAGAAGTTTCTTTTGAAGAATTTCACGTAGACCCTAGACAGCCTGCTTGCCAAAGCTAAGCCCCCAAAATTAATAACTTGCAATTCAAAAAGAACACTTGTAATATTGAATTGCACTCGATATAAGCCAGTGGTGTTTTCTTGGTGGAGGTGTAAGCAACTCTTTCATATATTTTCATTGTCCTTAAATGACTTTATCAGAGTCAAGCCCCAGAATATTTGAAGGGCATGTGATGGTTTTGCATATACTGTTTATGTGTAACTTAATTGTGTGTGTAGTTGGCTACCAACAGCCACCACCTCTTCTTTTTGTCAGCTGTTATAAGAAATACCAAAGCTGCTGTATTTTTCATTAGGTCTGTTGGTGTTAAATATATTAAATGTTTTGATGTTGCACTGAGCTGTTCATCAAATATAGATGGAAGAGTTTGGAATTTGAGTTTCAAATTCTTTGTGTTTCAATAAAAACTGGTCTACCTAAAGTTTCCCTTTGTTTGTTTTGTTTTTAATCCGAGTTCAACAGAGCTCATAGCTTTTTGCTCCCAACCTGGAATATGTCTACCAAAACTATGTTAAGATTATGGTGCACTCTAGCAAGTAAAACTCAAATATATGAATATGTAACCCCACAGTTTAACATAGGAAAAACTGCATCTGAATTCCAGAACTATTTCTGTCTTTGAGATGTGTGGAGTTGCACATCTTTTTAATACAGTCAGATACCACTGGTTGTCCTGGGTTGTGGAACATTCCCATATCATTAAAATCTAATCTGTAAGGCAGCCCTGGTTTTCAGATTGCTGGGGGTGAATAAACATCTTCACTTTGTTAATGAGCTTGGTAATGGCTGGCGGCTCCCTTGGGTGGGTGGTGATCTGGATTGGGACTGTGGGGACAGGTGGTAAAGTGTACCCTCAGACATGCCACAGGCCTGTGTCCTGTTTACAGTAAAACCGCCAAACAACTTGTTTAAAGTCACAACAAATGTGGCCCTACTTCACAAGATTGTCACTGCTAGTTGAGCTGGCTTGTATTTTCTCAAGGCCAGGCAAGAAGTCAGTTTGCAAAAGCATCCTAGTCCCTTTGAGAAGAAAATTGCTTGGAAGTACTTGTTCTTGTAATTTCCTGTGCAGCATGTTGGAAGATGTTGTGACAACTTCTGAGGGAGCTTGCCTGCTTTTTAATGCAAAACTAGTCTCCCCTTTGATTGCAGAAAGTAGAAATGTGCTTATCTTCTGAATCTGCAATTCCCTTTCCTTGCCCCCCACAGCTTTGATTGACTTCCTTTTGTGTTTACCTTGTACTAGATTAAAGCAAGAACAATGAGTCACCCAGAAGTAGTTGAGGAGTTCATTTGGGTGCTCATTTGAAAGAAAAGCTCCCACGAGTGTTGACTGCCTTTTATTAAGAATGTACTTTTAATTCTGGCCATGTCCCTACTGGTGAACACAAATTCAGGTTTGTGTTAAAAAAAGCAGGAATGGAAACAGCAAGCTTCTCACTAGCATCCCTAGGCTCATTCCAGTAACTCTCATTGTTCATCGTTGTGTCTGAACCCATCGGCTGACTATTCACCTAAATGCAGTTTAATAGTTGCTAACTCAAGATTATTTCTGCAGAATCATAGCTTTTTACAGTATGGCAACTAATAAGCGTCTAGACAAGGAAGCAATTCTTAACATTTCGTTTTAACAGGACTTAATGTTCTGGAATGATTATTAACCATTCTTCAACTTTGTTTTCTGTATGAGCACACAGTGCTGTTTCTCCTTTATGTAATACAGGCAGCATTCCTTAATAGAGCAGAGTTGGGGGGGGAAGACTCAAAGGGGATACAGGAGGCACACGTAGACCTTTTGTTTTTCAATAGCAGCCACATGGGCCTCCAAACCCTGGCCTGCGACCCGCATCCAGAGCACCAGAAAACGGTGTCCGGGTGCAGCATGGTGGTGGCGGAGCCTTACCGTTCTGCCCCGCAGCCTCCTATCTTCTCACTGATCTTTGCAGAAACTCGCACTGGGCACCCGCTTCCGCTGCACGTCGCTCCAGACGGCTCTGCACCCTGATTTCCTGAGGGAAGCAGCTGCCTGGTGCGAGTTTCTGCAAAGATTGGCTGAGAAGATGGAACTGTAAGGCGCCTGGATGTCATTTTTGAAAGGACAGCAGGCCACGGTTTGGAGACCGCTGCTCTGGAAGACTGGCACACTTTCGCCGTCTCACACCAAACCACATTTTTGGTGATCAGATGCGCCCACTATGCTCTTACACTTCCTTTTCCATATCCTAGTTTTGGCTAACCATAGTTGGCTGTGATGTCCAAATTGCCACAGGTTGCTTAGTGCCTTGCCTCCAAACCATCTTCAAACTGGTTCAGATGTGACTGCATGCTGCCTAACCAAAATCAGGACAGAGGGGGTAGAGCATGTAAGCCCAGGGGGCTACTTCCACTTGCCATGTATTGGTTTGGCACTGCATCTGAACTGAGCCTTGTGTCTGGCAGAAATCTTGCACCCAAATACTCTTGTGGTTCCCCACTTAGGGTTGGGGATTGCTTACTCATGTATAGAGGTAAACTAATGTTTTGATGAGACAGACTTGCTCCAATATTCATGAGCCCCCAGTCTTGGTGCATGTTACTGTTGAAGAGAGATACGGTACATTTGAACCTTTTTATCCAATGGGTTCTGTTCCTGGAACCACTATGGATAAGAAAATTAGTGTTATATGAAATCCGGGGTGGGTGGGTCAGGAGTGGTGCCACATTACCTTTTTTCCAGCCTCTTCGCCGCTTCCCTCCTGAGTTTGTTTAAACTGACTGAAAAAACAAAAGCCACTACTGGAAGCAACCTGTAAATGGCTGGCTCCTGGCTGCAGCTTTTTTTCTTTTTTCATGCCAGGAAGTGGCTGGCAGGCCCCTGACAGATTCCTGGTTGTGATTTTTTTTCTTTTTTCAGCGGTTTGGACACGCGCAGGAGGCTGGAAATGGCTGGCAGGCCCCCGCCAACGCTGAAAAAAGTGCTGATGTACTGCGGTTGGACTCCCTCTTCCACAGTTTTGCCATCCGTGTTGAGTCAAATCCATGGATAAAAAAAAAGTGGATAAAAAGGTCCAACTGTATACCGTATGCCTGTTTGTTTATGCAGGAAAAATCCCAAAAGCTTTTGAAAGAATCTGTGCTTAAAGTAGTGCTGGCTCTTAGTCCTTGTACTTTTTTTTTTGGCTACAGCATTCAAAAAGAATCTCTTGCAATTTCCTTAAGCTACAGAGTTTATTGCACACGTGCCACGAAGCCTTGGGAGTACAAGGTACTTTGGATCCATCTTGGGGATAGAAAATAACACATCCACAGTACTCATTTCGATAGATATGGTGAGTGTCTTAACACAGGGCAAATGTTATCCAAAACACTTTGGGGAGTTGTCGTAAAAGCCATAAACAAACTGCAGCTGGCTTTCTGCCAACTACAGTGTTGATGTTTTTAAACCCTTGTTATGCCCCATTCCCTGGCTCCGGAGTGTACAGAGGTGGATGGTTTTGTCATGACTTCATCAATTGTGCTGTATCTGTCGATTACATACTGCAGTGATACTGTATGTGTTATACAGAAGTTCCACCCACGAGATTGACAGATTTTTTAAGATGTGTTCAACCTTGTGATTCAGTACCAACCATTGTGAGGTAATCCATTGAACAAATTCATATTTCTTCCCCAGTATGGGAGGTGCTGCAATTATTTATCCAGTGCCTGCATTTTCTTTCCATTGTACAATTAAAAAAAGACACAACTCGCAGGCTTCCAATCTAACAGATGTGGTATAAAGAGGGAAGGGAGAAGGAAAATCTGCAAATTCAGCCACCAGTTCTTACCTGACTCACATAATTATTAGAATGATCAATGCAGCAGCCACTGATGGTGGTTCCAGGAGAGAAACGGCTCAGCCAATGAAGTTGACCCTGTTGCCTTGTCCTGCCCTCTGCTGCTCACCCTAATACCCCTCCCTCTTGGTAGGCTCATGTGACCCCGTTTTCCTTTCCAAAACAAATGAGCCCCAAACTAACCATATAAAATGATTGATTAAAATGGGTGCCTAGAGTTGACCCTACACTATCATACACTTGTCATTAATTTGCCCTGCTCATTATAAGATAAATCCACCTGCCTCACCCCCTGCCTCTGGTTTGCTTAGTTGGTCCTAATAAAAGTATTTGACTATTTTATTTTAAAAAATGGAGTGTAATTACCAAATTTAACATAAGAGCCAGTGTAACATAGTGGTTAGTGTTGGGCAGGTTCAGTTTCCTGCTCAGCCATGCAACTTACTGGATAATGTGGGGCCGGTCACTAGCTCTCAGCCTGGTATATCTCACAGGGCTGTGAGGATAAAAGGACGGGTAAGTGTTGTGTGCACCAAGTTGCATGCCTTGGAAGAAAGAGTGGTGTATAACTGTGAAAAATAGCAGTATGTTCCAGTCTCCAGGTTAGCAGGTAGATATACTTAATAGAAAAACAGGTTTTGCTATCGCTGAAGTCTCTCGCGTATGTCATGGATGGTGTTGGCTAGGAAGTGGAGCGAGATCATAAGATTCGGCACCCTTTCCTTTTATGTTACAGATCCAATTCACATATTACACACCAACAGGCCTGAGATTACCACACAGAAAAGCAGCTCTGCGTGCACATGAGCGATAAGAGCACATGCATTGCATGTAGAAGGTTCCACATTCAGTTCCCCTACATATTCAACTAAAAGGTTCTCAGCAGTTCTAGAAAGACCCCTGTGTGAGTCCCCAGAGAGCTGCTATAGGTTGGAGCAGATACCACTGAGATAGATGGGCTAATGGCTTGACTCTGCATAAGATAACAGATAATAACTCACGTATTTGTGAGAGGATACTCAAGGAAACTGCAGGTTAATATACTGGTATGCTCAAACACTTGTCAGTCACATTCACACTTGTGTTTTAGGAGTGTATATCTGATCCTTAAATGTACGTCTAAAAATGTAATGTTTGATGACTTCCTATGGTACCCTAGGAAGCACGTAAGTGTGTGCGTGCGCGCACACAGTTGTTCTTGTGCAATATTAGTGCTGTAGTAGTTAACAGTGCCTGTTATCTTGGTTGACAGCTATGGGTTTTTCTGCATGACCAGACTTTCACTGGATATTCAGTTTCACTTGACAGAGTTTGGCTACGTAGCCAGGGTCCAGGTGAATTTGTTCCATCAGGCTTCTGCTTGTGTGCTCTTCTGCTTTGCTCTTCTTCCCGTTTACACCTGTGTTTCCTTTGTCCAGGTTTGTAAAAAGGCGGAAGGGGGGGGGGTGCTTCAGCAGTCAGTTTATCACAGGAGGATTCCAGGTGTTTTGTCAAAAGAATTTTTCTTCTAACGGCCCTATTTTTCAAAGGAGTTTGAAGTATGTTTTGATTTTGACAAAGAGCAATCAGCTTGGGGGGGGGGGTGTAGCGGGAAATGGTTCTGCTAATGCTGAAGCCACATATCCATCATGACGGCTCAAGAAGCTGCATCTCAAGTACCCTTGAACAATTTGTGCTTTTATAAGGAGCATCTTGGTTCACTGCTACCTTCATTGCGGAGAGGGACATCTTGCAAAATGCGGCTGACCTGCTGGGAGCCTTGTTTTCATTGCCAACAACAAGAGTCAGGGAGGTCAGTCTGCATTAGGTAGTGTTCATCCATTTTTCTCTTGAGTTCTCTTGAGTTCACCAGCCACAATGAGATACCCACACATTGCTTTTCTCCCAGGTCCCCTTCTTTTTTGCAAGAGGCAGAATGGTACAGTAGCTGTTGTAATATGCGGCTTGGAGGCATAGGAAGCCAGATGTATAGCAGAGCAACTCACTGGATGATCTTGGGCCCGGGGTGGAATTGTGGTTCTTTGGGGGGGGGGGGAGGGATCTCCATTTTTTTAAAAACAAAAACATACACACTGCAATTTAGAGTGGATGGAGAGTGTCTTGCTTCTTGCCATTGGTACCCTTTTTTTCCACTGAAAATTGTCCCCTAAGCTCTTTTCCAAAGGCCAGCGGGTGGCGCAGTGGGTTAAACCGCTGAACCATGAGCTGTCGATCGAAAGGTCGGCAGTTCGAATCCGCGACGGGGTGAGCTCTCGTTGCTTGGCCAGCTCCTGCCAACCTAGCAGTTCCAAAGCATGTTAATGCGAGTAGATAAATAGGTACCGCTTGTGGGAAGGTAAACAGCGCTCCGTGTTCCAGCTGCATGCTACGCGCTACGGCAAGGAGAGTCATGCCGGCCACATGACCACGAAGGTGTCTTCGGACAACGCTGGCTCTTCGGCTTTGAAATGGGGATGAGCACCACACCCTAGAGTCGGACACGACTGGACTTAATTGTCAGGGGTCACCTTTACCTTTTTAAGCTCTTTTACCTCCACGGAGGGGGGGGAAATTGGGCCGTCTTGAACCTCTTCCCAAGCAGGGGTAAAAGCAGCTAGGGCAGGGCAATTTTCAGCAGATCATGCAAAAGAAAAGAATTAAGTAGCTCCTCCCTGCTGGTTCTCTGTTTCAGATATGGACCAGCAATTAATGACCTAAAAAAATTCTTAGCTTAACTTAGTTAAGATAAAAAGGGGGGTGGCGGGGGGGTGGCGGGGAAGAGAGAACCATGTACCAATAACCAGGTTTAGTAAACACACATCCCCTGCAGCAATGCAAGGAATTGCAGGCTGCACCGCTGTATTCACATGGAAACCCGGCTGTGAGACTCTTTTTTTTTTTCCATTGCCTGGTCCTGTTATATTAGCTCATTGATGCTCAGCTGCTCTCAGTGGATGTCCCTTGCACCTGTTAGATTCTCATTAAATGGCCATTGATACCTGTAGCTCCGATAAGTAGCTAAAGGTAGCCTCTGACTTGTGGTTAATAACTATTCTTTTCTGTTCCTGGTGTGTGTGGGGGGGGGGGGGGTTGAGGGCAGGAATACTTCTAGTACTCCCCACCCCTTCCAGTGATTGGAGCCAAAGGCCCGAGTAATGGGTTGGCTGGGCTACAGCCATTTCCGTGCAGCTGCAGGGAAGCTTTGGGAAAAACTTAAGTTCGTTGACCTTGCTTTAGAATTGGCCAATGTGTTCCAGACTGCAACAGTCTGTGCCCAAACTGTGTGCTGTAGTATACAGGACTGCCAATAGGTGGCAGTGTAACACTGCAATCCTTCACATTCTTGACTCCTGTAGGCAAAGCCAAAATGTTAGTGTTTGAAGACAAGCTCAGAGGATGAGAAATAATTTACGGTAAGGCCCTGCCCAGGGTTGGCCTATCCTTTGGAGCTAATCAGGTTTTTTTAAGCTTTGTCATCATAGGGAGCCTCCCTAAATTATGAAAATACAGCATTCAAGATTATCCAAGTGAAATCAGACCAGTGCTTCATTTTAAAATCAAGAATTGCTTAAGCACAAAAAAAGGCTTTGTTTTAAGCAGGGCCTTTGTTACTGAAAGACCATCTTCCACATCCTAGATGCGTGGGAATTGCTATGTGTGCTGAGTGGCATTCTGCACATGCTCAGAGGTACTCTATTACTTCCCATAGTTAACAGTTGCATCGCGCCTATGGCAAAGTAGACTAGAACAGTGTATTTGTGGCTCCCAAATAAGATGCAACACGGGGGTGGTTCCATGACAGGATCCGCTCTTCTCTTAACTGGGACAAATGTGTGGGGCAAGGGGGAAGCGGCTCATAAGCAGTGACAAGGTCTGTTGAGAGTCTGGCATTATATAAGCACCAGTTGTTAGCCGCCATTTATAGAAAGGTGGATTGTGCACTTTAAAAAAAAATGGCAAGTAGATGGTTCCACTGAGCCCCAACACTTCCTATTAGGGATGGGGAATGCCAGCTGTTTTTCTGTGAGGGATGGGCCTGTGTGTTTATGTACACAAAGTCCCCTAAGTACATTCCAGTTCCGTTCCAGAATGGAAGTCAGAACGTGCATAGGCTGAATCAGCCGGCTCTTGCTAGCCCAAGGCTATCACGCCTGTGCCAAAGCACCACAAAGGACGTACTGCACCTGCGTGAAAACGCCGACACAGCCATCCGTAACTCAGATGTCCAGTGTATTTCCTGAGAAGTTGGATCCAGAGGTAGAAGGAAAGGTAAGAGAGGACAGAAGAAACATGTGCCTCCCGAAGGACACCTACCTGCCTCCCCCTTTAATTTCCTAGAGCTGTACGCTGCTGTGTTTCTAAAGAGCTCAATGTGACATACCTGGGTCATTTTACCCATTTTATTGGATTGAGAGAAGCAGCGATTGGCCTGAGGTCACCCAGTAGGCCTCATGGCCAGAGGCGTCAGTAGGGTTCACATCACCCGGTGCGAGAGATCATCATGTCACCCCCATAATGGACCCCAGAGGTGAATAGGGAGAAACAAGGTTGGGCTGAACTGGGTTCTACAAAAGATGCCCATCAGGCAGGACTATGTATTTTGACAGATTACTCCTGGTCAGCAGTGTCACTAGGGCTAGTTGCACCCTGTCTGGTAACTCATGATGTCATCCCCATTAACTTTATTTTAATATATAACAGTACAGGTCACCCAACAAATCAGTAACCAACTCAGCTCTCAGAACAATCAGCCACATTGGTCTGTTTTGAGTTAAGGAAATCCACTTTTTGTTTCATAAGGCAGTTGTGTTTTCTGTTTCCGGTTATTTGGCCATAACTGTTGATAGAATGCAAATAGGTCAAAATGGTTTGCTTCATTGCATTCTTCATGAAAGTATACATCGATTGATATACTGTATAATATAATTGCCTTATTCATAAATACAAAGTCATCACAATTTTGGCCACTAGTGTGTCACACACACGCACACCCTGAGGGTGTCACCCGGGGTGGTCCGCCCGCCCCTGCCCCCCTGCAGTGACGCCACTGCTCATGGCCAATTAAGAACTTGAAAATGGGTTTCCTCAGTCAAAGATTCAACTCTGTTGTACCACTTTGGCTCTTTGAGAACTCTAGTCCTAAATAAGAACATAAGAACATAAGAAGAGCCCTGCTGGATCAGGCCAAAAGCCCATCTAGTCCAGCTTCCTGTGTCACACAGTGGCCCCACCAGATGCCTGAGTAAATGATGACCCTGGAGGAAGGGAAATCAAGTGGCCCACATTTCCTCCAAAAGGAAATGGCCTGCTTCAGCATTCACTTAAACTGGTTTGGTTTTGGTTATTTGTCCTCTTGTTTATGTTGAAAAAAATTCTCATTTCAACATTTCAATTCTGCTGTTCATCTTGTTTTCTTCTTCTGTCACTCTGTTCATATATCACCTCTGTACATTTTATTTTGTTGGCTAACTTTTCCTATGCGTATCAGTTATAAACTATTTACGTTTGAGGCCTTTCATGATGTTGCTCCTTTCTATCTCTCTCCTTTTGAGCGCCTTAAGTTTCCTCTTATTCTTTACGCTTTGCTCAGTCAAATCTTCTGGTTAGGGCTCCTGGCTTTTCTGGACCACTCTCTTGTCTTCTGCCATTTCATCCATTTTTTTTTCACATTTTTATACCACCCTTCCTCCATGGAGCTCAGGGTGGTGTACATAGTTCCTTCCCCTTTTGTCCTCACAACAACCCTGTGAGGTAGGTGAGGCTGAGAGAAAGTGACTGGCCCAAGGTCACCCAGGAAGATTCATGGCTGAGCGGGGATTTGAACCTGGATCTTCCAGGTCTAAGTCCAACTCCTGAACCACTACACCATCTAGCTTCATCTTGTGTCTGAAGGCTTCTGGCTCTTAATATCAATCTTCTTTCATGTTTTAGAAAGCCTTCTAAAACCTACGTGTTCTGTACTGCATTTCTTCCTATAAGCTCTTAAGTTCTACTTGTTAGTTCATATTCAGAATATGTTTGTTTCCCCATATCTCCTTTGATTTCCACTCACACAATCGAAAGGGATGTGGTCAATTTGTTGTGGGTGTGCAGGCAGAGAATAGGCTATTTATATGAATGAAAGAAGGAATGAAAATAACTATGAATGAGTCTGGGTACCATTAACTGTAACAGTGTTCAGAATAAGACACCACTTAACAGAAACACCAGGGCTGCAACAGGGCATGTGAGTGGCATGGAAAGGGGTCATTCCAGAACAAGAAAGCCGAGCCATGGTTCCTCACTGCCCCCACCCGCAAATTGAAAGAGGGAAGGGGAGGAGGGGGATGAAATCCCTGTGGAAGCTCCCCCCCAGCAGGTTCCCCACCCCCAACATTAGCCTTCAGCAGCCTTTTTGGTTCCTGTAAGTTGCTGCGACCCCACAAATGAGGAGGGTCCCAACCCCAAGGTTGAAGAACAGTGTGTTAGAGGATTCAAACAGTGGAGGAGAGTGCAGGAACTGAGCTCTTTAAAGCCAGCATTATTAGGTTTATCCCTCCTCCCCGCTGAGCCGCCTATTGCTGTTCTAAGATGTCATTAGACTTGGCTGCCTTTCTTCTGAATCAGGGGTGTAGGTTTTGCCAGCACATGGGGGAAGAGAATGACCCAGCATTTTTTCTGCACATACACAGAGTTCCCACCATGACTTCACCAACTGGCCAGCTCACTGTGTAGGTGGTTCTGTCTGCCCACAATGAAATGTCTGGCTTGGACTTGTGAGAAGACCTCAGCTTAATATTTCAGGGTTGAGCTGGGTCATGGCACAGGGGAATTGACTAACTCCGAGCTGCTTGTCAGACCCTTATTGATTTTGGAACATCCCAGCTCTTTAGAACATAATAATTTTTTTTCTGAATCAGATTGAGGCTTATCTTGCCCAGTATTCTTTTTCCAGCCCTAGCCAACTGCCTCTGGGAAAATCACAAACTGCGCCTCAAGGCAACTACTCTTCCTCTGTTCTCTGTCTCTCCAACATCTGTCTGGTACTCAGAGGTATATTACCACTGAATATGGAAGACTCATTTCTCTATTGTAGCTAATAACTGCAGCTAAACCCCTCCCAGTCCAGGCCAGCCAATGGCCCCCTCCCTCAACACCCCTGCCCGCCCTTCCCTCGCCTCTGCACCAACCAGTGCAGGATTTACCTGTATCGGCGGGCACAGGGTCCGGAGGGCAGCAGAGTGAGGGTTGCTGGCCTCCGCGCCAGAGGCCCTTACTCCAAAGTCGTTGCAAACATGCTTTACGCGTTTGCAATGGCTTAGAGTGGTGGAGCATGCGCTCTGCCGCTCTAACGTTAGGGTGGATTGCACTGCCCATGTCTGTTTTTAAACCTAAGCCACCACAACCATTTCTGCTGCCTCTGGATTGTTTGCTTCACCTCTTGCTTTGGCTACTGTAACCATCTCCTTGCTGGTCTTCCATTGACTCATCTATGTCCCCTCACCTCCATCTAACACTCAACTACTAAGGTCAATCATCTCCCACCTCTCCTGAAATCCCTTCACTGGCTCCTTGCCTGCTCCCAGATCCAGCACATGCTCCTTATCATTACTTTCCAAGCCCTCCAGCGTCTCCCCTGCTTATCTCTCAGTCATCCTATCCTGCTGCACACTTCGCTCTTCCAACTTCTTTATCTTTCACTTTTTTATACCGCCCTTCCTCCAAGGAGCTCAGAGTGGTGTACATAGTTCCTCCCCTCCTTTTGTCCTCACAACAACCCTGTGAGGTAGGTTAGACTGAGAGATAGTGACTGGCCCAAAGTCACCCAGGAAGCTTCGTGGCTGAGCAGGGATTTGAACCTGGATCTTCCAGGTCTAAGTCCAACTCCAGAACCATTACACCATCCTGGCTTCACTACTCTCCACTGTCCAAAGATCTCCTGCTCCCTGAAATGACTCTGTCCGTTCTCCCTTGCTGCCCCTTATGCTTGGCACTGTCTCTGTCACTGACTGCAGGATGCTTCCTTGCTTGTTTCCTTCAAATTCCTTCCTAAAATGCACCTTTGACCCCCACACTCCAGGCCACCACATTAACTAAGCGATCTACTTGTGAAAGAAGCAATCACATGTGCTTCCTTTGACTGCCCCTGCTTCCATCCCCCATCCCTTTCTCTCTTGTCTTCCTTGTGTAAAGAGCTAGATTGGAAGCTCCTCACGGCAGGGACCTGTCTTTTTACTCTATGTTGTAGCGCATCATGCACATTGATGGCTTGGTATAAGTAAATAATTAATTTTCTAGGCTGCGTTTCTATTAAAAATATGCAAAGTTGTATGCTGTAAAACACAGATGAGAAAAATAACACTTACGGGACAAAAATAACAGCAGATAAACCAACAAAAAGCAGATAAACTAAGACAACATGTGCTTGTGTTTTAGTGTGTTTAACAGCACTAAAAAAACACTTCTTTCTAAAACGCCTGGGAGAATAAAAAGGTCTTTGCTTAGAAGATGTTGCTGTTGGTGCCGCCAGGTGAGCATCCCTGAGGAGGAGAGTATTACACACACTGCAACCAAGAAATCCACTGTCCCAGGTGCCACCTGCCTGACCGCCAAAGGTGAAGTGCACAGAGGACGGCCTCTGAACATGGCCTCAGTCAGTGCCTGTGTAGAAAAGCATGTGGGAGCAGGCTTGCCTTCCGGTGAAAAGGTAAAGGTGACCCCTGACAATTAAGTCCAGTCGTGTCCAACTTTAGGGTGTGGTGCTCATCCCCATTTCAAAGCTGAAGAGCCAGCGTTGTCCAAATGCAGCTGGAACACGTAGTGCTGTTTACCTTCCCGCAAGCGGTACCTATTTATCTACTCACATTAACATGCTTTGGAACTGCTAGGTTGGCAGGAGCTGGCCAAGCAACGAGAGCTCACCCCATCGCGGATTCGAACTGCCGACCTTTCGATCGACAGCTCATAGTTCAGCGGCTTAACCCACTGCACCACCCGCTGGTGGTACTCAGGTTCAAATCATGTCGTGCTTTAAAAGGTAAGAATGACATTTGTTTCAAGTTTTTTTGTGAGAGATTGGTTGGGATTCCGGGGAAAACATGAGACAGATGGGGTATAAAACTAAAAGGACATGCAGGGCTGGTTTAGGCAGAGCCTCAAACCATCTGGCTGCATGGGAAAAGAGGCCTGAGAAGACGGGAATGGCTGAGCAGGGACTGTTTGAGCCTAGATAGCAGCTCTGCAGTGAGATAATGACCGCTGGGGTTCCTCCAAACCGAAGCCAAACAATGACTCCACTCACTGCTTCCGCCCAGATTCCCTGAGGTAAAAAATGCTGATGTGTTTGTGGGGGAATGTCTGTCCTAAACGGAGTGGTCAGGCCTGTTGTTTTTAAACTAAAGCTGAATCACCAGAAGATGTACATGCTCACCCACAAACCAGGGCTGCATATGCTCTCTGCACATGCACACAGTACATAATACTGCCCTTCCTCCAAGGAGCTCAGGGCAATACGTATGGCTTCTCCCCCTCCTTTGATCATCATAACACCCCTGTGAGGTAGGTTAGGTTGAGACTGACATAGTGACTGACCCAGTGAGTTTCATGGCTGAGCAGGGATGTGAACCCAGGACTGACTTGTCCAAGTCCAACACTCTAACCACAATGCCGCATTGGTGCTAATGCATGCTCATTCATTCAATCAGCTGTGAAGCACTGAAATACAGTGGCCAGAACAGTGGTTTCTGCATCTTTCTGTAACTGTTGCATATGTTTTGACGTTGCTTTTTTTTTTCTAGCTATATATGGGAGGTGCAAGGGGCTAAACACAAAATATTCCCGCATGATGAGGCAAAAGCACCATCTTGTGATCATTTGAAACCCCGTGTAACCCTCTTCTCCTTTTTCACCCAGCTTCGGAGAGTTAATTGCATACATTCCAACCAATCTTCCTACCCTAAGGTCTAGAAACTTGTTTTGTTTTGTTTTTCTATCTCAAATGACCACTAAGAATCTCTGGGTTTTTTAATTGCATACCCAGGAGGAGAGAAGTAGTGGAGGAAAAGATGGGCCTGTAGAAAAGGGGGTTTGGGAAACACTTCTTGGGAGGGAGAAATTGTATGTCATTGGGGGGAAGCAGCAGAGAGACAGGAAAGGAAACTGAACATACGATGCATCCCTTGGTCCATCTAGTTGTAGTCTCGCATTCTTCTCCGCACTGGCTGGCAGCTGCTTGCCAGGAATTCAGAGGGGGATCTTTTCCAGCCCTCCCTGGAGATGCTGGGGATTGAACATGGGACCTCCTGCAGGCAGAGACTCTACACAGCCCCTCCCCTAACTCTCAGCATACCTGATGATAGGAAGTAAAACTACCAATTCTTGGACTTGGATTCTTGGGTTTGGGGGTGGGAGAGAGAGCCATTAATATTTTTACTGGTCTTGGGGCTGAGCCTTGTGGCTTTTGAGAGGCCACTGGGTGGTGCCTAATGGTTTTTGTTGGCTCCCAGGGCAGAATGTGGTGGTTTTGGTTGATTCTGGAGGGCGGAGCCGTTTCTGGTGGCTCCATATCTAGTGTGTCCTGTATGTGCAAAAGAGAAAATGGGGTGGCGACACAGCCTTACCCTTTGCTTTTTTGGCAACTGGCACAAAATGAACCATACCCAACCTTTCCCCTCCAGCCTTAATAGGAAGAGAACCAGGAGACTCAGGGTGGTTGAAGGAAGCAGAACAAAGCAGGCCATGGGTTGGAAAGTGGGGACCAGAGAGATCAATGGATGGAGGAATCAAAGTGTTGGAGATGGAAGGAGCGCAACTTGCGGAAGAAGAAAGGAATTAGGGACAGGCTCTCAGTCTGGGTCTAAAATGAAAGTGTGTGTTTCTGGTAGGAAAGGAGTGAACCAGCAAGGGGGCTTTGGCAGCTGAGAGAAGACAGAGGGAGAATCTTGAGTTACTCATTCTGAAATTAACTTGCCAAATCTTGAGTTGCCAGTATCTGCCAGAGCCTAGTGTACATCTCACCCATTCAAAGTTTGAACTGAGTTGTGCTGATCCGAATTGTTCGTGCATTGCACAGGCATGCCTGAGAAAAGTCTCTGCACATACGTGTGTGTGTGTGTATGTATGTTTATGCGTGTGAATATATTGGCACGTGCAAATGAGTGTGGGTGGGTGTGCAACGAGCTGCTGTTTTGCTCTTCCAATCCTGTTCTTCAAGGCCCAGGACTCAGTGGCATAATGGAAAAGAACAGAGAGGTGTGATCTGTTTCCTTGTTTTGAGCTGTCTCCTGGCTGGCTAGCTGGGCTCTTCGTTCCACTCCCTCCCTTAAGCAGTTCATAAAGTCCTGGAACAAGCAGGCCAAATGGTGGGGAGGAGAGGAGGGAAATAAACACTAGGAAGACAGCCTGAGATGTGGCATTACTGGAATGGCCAGAGTGTGTCTCATTCTTTCTTGCCCTCCCCTTGTGGGTATGCTAAATGCTTCACAAGTTCCAGAAGGGATAAAAGTCTTTCTTTTAAACTCTTTTCCACAGGCCCGTCTCCTGCTCTCTCACTGGTCCGTTGGGTGAGCCCCCCCTTGCAGGTCCCTCAGTTTTCCTTTACTGTGCAATGGAACAGCAGGGGCTCACACGGGCAGAAGCAAATGTCTCATCATTCAGTTCAGAAGCAATCTGGTGCTCAAATGATTGGAGGTGGGGAGAAGGTAGGGAGCCCTTAATAAAATCCACAAATCCTACCCCCGATGCTCCGGTGTTAGTCATATCATGGCCCCTTCCTTTGCTTTGTAAAAACTAGCTATAGGGACCATCGCAGAAGGTAAAGGGCTGGGGGTCCCCTCCCCCTTGATCTGAGCACTTGCCAGATTTTTATCAGTGCCTCCTTTCTAGAAAGCGATGCCAGGACCCAAGTCTGTCTGGAAATGACACACTCTAACCTGGAAGACCTTCCCTCTCTAATTCCTGCTGTGAGGAATCTCTTAAGAGAAATGTACTCTGCACTTGCTCAGATGCTCTTTCACCTATACTTACATCATGTATTCCGGGACTGAAATTGGGTGCTGACAACCGATGCTGGGGCAGAAACCTGGTGTGCCATGGCCAGCCCCCAATAGGCCCTAGTTGCGAAACAAGAGCAGAGGCAGGGCCCCTTTCTTCTTCTTCTTCTTCTTCTTCTTCTTCTTCTTCTTCTTCTTCTTCTTCTTCCCATGTCCGTTCCTGTGCATTCCTGGGCAGCGTTACAGGGCACTCAGCACCTCTTTTATTGGGAATGCTGTTCCACAGCTATGTTCTCTTGCCCGCTGTGCGGGCAAGCACTCATTTTCAAAGCACAGTTGCTACATCTGTTGACTCTTTACGAGGCCACGGAAAGCTGCTGCTCTCAGCCAGGGCTGTGACAGGCTGGATTTATGCTCCTTGTTCTGCTGGGGAAGTGCAAACCAGATGGGGAGCTGCTGGCAGCCTGCTTTGTCTTCTGCTTCATCCAGTTCTTTGCCCCCATTAGCAAATGGGTCCTTCCTTCTACCCTCCCTGGATGTTTAGTGGAGGAAGTCAATGGGGGAGGGGGGAGACAGGGAAAGTGCACACAGATCAGAGGGCTTCTGTACACAGCACAGGGGTGTCAGGGGTGCATTTCTTTGCGGTACATCCTCCCCACCCCCACCAACACCATAGGAAATCCAGGTGCTGCAGGAAACGGCTTTGGCCAACAGGGAAACAGCAAATAAATCTCCTTCTCCGGGGATGAAAAAGCACTTTTCCAGAAATTCAGTCCCACGCAGTACCCCAATTCTGCTTTCATACCTGCCATCGCTACCCATAGGTGGGTGGATCATTAACAGGAATGAGCTGCTGCAGCCACAACTCCGATAACCTCCTACTGCTGGGCCAGAAAACGGGTCTTCCTGGTCCTAGACAAAATTGTCCCCATCAATCCTCACAATATGCAGCTGTAAGGTGAAAGAAAGATGCAGCATCACTACCTGAAGTTTGTAGCAACAGAAGGCTGGGCAGCTCACATGGATAAACAGGCGGCGGGCTTAGGACACGTGCTTGGTGAAGCCCTGATTGGCGGCGACGTCAGTGACAAACAGGACATCATGCAAACAGGACAAAAGCTGGAATTACATGGATTCTGATGGCAGATTCTTAAACCTAGGTCTAGAGGACTTTGTCAAGAGTCCTGAAGAGAGGGGGGATATTCACCAGGCACCAGTCCAGGACAAATGCTGAATGGGTCTGGAAAGACCCCTCCTTTCTTACTACCTGCTTAAGAGGCAAGCCCAGGATGAGAGAGCCATACGAAATGAACTGGAAGCAGGGGTGGCTTCATAGACAGGGCCTGGTGTGGCACAAACTCGGGACCCATAGCCGCACAAGGGCCCACACCTGTGCCCAGCCAGCCCCTTAGGGCAGCAATTTTCAACCAGTGTTCCGCAGCACATTGGTGTGCCACGAACGGTCCACAAGTGTGCTGCTACGGGAGTTTGGGGGAGGGTCATTTATTAGTAGGGCCATTGCGGGATGTGAGCCCCTTACCGGTGGTATGGTGTGCCTTGTCAATTCAGTTGCCCCAAACCTGGTGGTGTGCCTTGACAATTTTAGCGCCTTGTCAGTGTGCCGTGAGATGAAAAAGGTTGAAAATCGCTGCCTTAGGCAACAAAGCCCCACCACAGCTGCCACTGCTCCCCACCGTGGCCTGGCAAGCGAGGGTCCACCAGGATTGCTCACCATGGCTTCTGGGCAGAAATGGCAGCAGCAGACCGTCTTCCCCCAGCGCCATTTTGCAATTATCAGGTGTCCTGGCCCTGGACACTGCAGAACAAGCAGGGGCAGCAGCTGGGAACTGTTAAATAGTATCAGGGAAAGAAAGAAGATGAGTCACTCTTGTCCCCCGTCCCCTCACAGCCCCCTGAGAAGCCTCTCCATTGGGCTCTGAGCTGGTTTACTGGGAGGCAGTGGCCACAGAAGCCCGTCCTTTCCCTGGCACCATTGTACAAATCCTGCTGCCACTGCTTCCCACCATCAACCAAGCACTATTGGGGGGGGGGGGTGTACCTGGCACATTTACAAAGCATGAGGTGAGTGTCTCTGGTAAGGTCCAGATAGAAGGGTAACAAGAGACAACTCTCAATCAAGTTGCACTTGTTATTTCTCCAGTGTTGCATTTTCTTCTACCTTGGCTTTTTCCAGTGAGTTGTAATCAATAAATAGCTATTAAAGGAATCTGCTGTCTGCTGCTATTCTCATGTAATCAGTGCCACCTCCCATGATGGGGAAGTCTGTCTTTGGGCTGCCTCTATCCCATAGACACAGCTGTCTCCAAAGCCCTGCAATGAGAGGCTTTCCATGCAGGGCCTCTGAGAGGAATTTTATCAGAGGGTACAAAGTTTCTTTTGGGCCCCTTCTCAAAGGGGGAGGGGGCAAAACAGGCCAGGTGGAGTGCAGCAAAGTCTCTGGAGCCCAGGTCTACCTGGCTTCCCGATGCGGCACCCAGGTCTACCTGCCTGGTTGACCTGGCCTCTATCTTTCACTCTCCATGAGTAGGCTTACTATCTGTCCCAGAAAGCCCGGGATATCACGCGCGTCACTGGAGCATGGCGGGGGGGCCGCTACAGGGTGACGCGCGCACCCACGCGCATCACCTCCGCTCCGCGCGACACCCTTCCGGAGGCTCCGAGGCCAGGAGAAGGCCTCGGTGCGTCCGCCCCGGCCAGTGGTCCGGGGCCTTCTGACGAGGCCCAATGCGGCGACACGTCATTTATTAGGTTTTTCGCGCCTGTGTAGAACGGTTCTGAGGGCAAAAGGGCAGCCCTTACCCTCAGAAACGTTGTGCACATGCGCGAAAAACCTAAAAGTTCACGTATTTCCGCATTGGGCCTCATCAGAAGGCCCCAGACCGCCGGAGGAGGACGACGCTGGGTGCCAGCAGCAGCGGGGGTAAGTCCTTTCTTAAAGGGGCAAATTTTGGGGTGGGGGTGCACGGGGGGCGGCGCGCGCGCCCCCTGCTCAGGGCGGCGCGCGCGCCCCCTGCTCAGGGCGGCGCGCGCACTAGCGACGCCACCCAGGATCCGGGATCCATCCCGGGTTTTCCAGACCCGGTGGAAGCCTCCACCGCCACTAGAAAAAGTTTTTTAAAAAACCTTTTTTCTGGGCGGCGCCATCTTGGATCTAGTGAAATCTTGTGAGATCCAAGATGGCGGTGCCCAAATCTTGTGAGGGCACATGATTGCACCATGAGATTTGGGCGCGGCGGTGGCTTCACAGTGGGGCCCGGGGGCAGGACGTTGACGACAATGGCAGGACAGGGGGGGCAGGACGATGACGACAGATTACAAGAATGGTGGCGGCAGCTGCTGCCAAAGACAACAATGGCGGCAAAAAAGATGGGCTGCAGCATGATGGCGGCGGCGAAGAAGAAGACAGGCGGTGAGGACAGCGGCGGCAAGATGGCAGCGGCGAAGACGGGTAGTGAGGATGGCGGCGGCGGCGGCAGCGAAGACGGGCAGCAAGGAAGGCAGTGATGAAGACGGGAGGGAAGGGTGGCGGCGGTGGCGAAATGGCGGCAGCAGGACAGGTAAGTGGCAGTGGTGGCTGTGGCAAAACGGCCATTTTCATGGTCAGAAATAAATAAAAAAATTGGCTGCTCTTTGGGTGGCAAGTGGGTGCTTTGCGACAAAAAAAACATTTATTTATTTATTTGATTGCTTAATTAATTTAAAAATCTGGGGGGGGGGGGGGTGTCCCGGTTTCAAACCGGGAAAATATGGTAAGCCTATCCATGAGGCCAGCTGAAATCCTAGGAAATTTCTGGGGCCCCTCCTTTGGCTCCCAGGCCCCCTTTTTTACCCTGAGCCTAGGTACAATTTACTCTCCTATCATGGGCCCTGGCTCCTAGCCTCATTTTGCCCCTCAACATGTGAAGACAATTCCCTTGAGAATGTAGAAAATGGTTTTCCTTACCACTCAAAATACGATTAGGGGGAGCTTCCTGGGCAAATTGCATTTTCCAGGCAGCACTCCTTGTGTTATTGGTTTATAAAATCTACACCTGAGATTGCACCAAAGCTTCCTGCTGCGAGTGTGGATGGGAGGTAGTAGCTCAGGTTTGTGTATTAGCTGGAAAGATATTGGCAAGGGTCAATGGTGGTCCAGTCCTCCCCACATTCACTGGGCCCTGGTAAATGCTCAGCAGCCCTGCCAATTGCTAATGCCATCCATGCTCAACAAGAAGGGAGAGCTATCCCTGGGCGATCCGGAGGGGGGGACGGCACGCTCCGGGAGGAGGCGGCTTGCGCGCTCCGGGAGGCGTCGACCCCCCCCTCAACCGGGAGAGCCGGCTCGGGGACGTCTTCCCCAGCCGGCTGCCCGGGGCCTTCTAAGGAAGGCGCGCGAGAACGGTATTTATACCGTTCTTTTTGCGCATGCTCAGACTGTTACTGAGGGAAAAAGGGAAGACGTCCCCGAGCCGGCTCTCCCGATTGAGGGGGCGATCGGACTCAAGTCTCCGAGTCCGACTCAGAGACTTGAGTCCGACTCGGAGACGCGAGTCTCCGAGTCTGACTCGGACTCGCGGGCGGGGCACCCTTCGGGCGATGGCGCCCGGAGCGGGTGCTCCGCCCGCTCTGCCCTAGTTTCGCCTCTGCTCAGCCCTGCCAATTGCTAATGCCATCCATGCTCAACAAGAAGGGAGAGCTATCCCTGGGCACACTAAGAAGGGCTTGATCCAACAGACCAAGAGTTAGTTGGTCCAATCCTACAAGGGAGGTCCAATCCTCTTGGTCTCTTGGTCCAATCCTAGAAGGGAGACTCTGGGACACTGGTCTGCTCTGGACATCATCTGGTATGACTCTATCGAGTTAATTCTGGACCTGAATCAGGGCAGTTTGCCCATCCCTATTATCTCTTAATCCACCTCACAGAATTCTTGTCAAGCTTACAAATCTCTCTGAACACTTTGGAGGGAGGCTGTAAGATAGAAATGCCATAAGTAATTTTCTCTTGAGTTGAGTAAAATGCATCAAGAAGGGGAGATGAAGAGGGAAATCTGAAACAAGAGGTTCGCTACTCCACTTCTAGCATTACAGGTGGAGGGTCCAGCGACTTCAACCAAACAGTTAAATGTCTAGGTATTTACTTAACCAAATATGGCAGATATATGTGCAAACAATTACCGACCCCATATAAACAGGATATCTCTAGTCTTGAAAAAAGGGTCTGAGTGTAAAAAATACCTTGGATCAGAACGATTGCAACACTGAAAACAAATGTTCCCCCTGGATTCTTGTTTAGGTTTGAAACTGTTCCTCATAACAATCCCACTGGCAACTTTGAAAACTTGGCGAAACCTTCTAATGCGCTTTGTATGGGAAGAGACGTGTGCAAACATCCCCAGTCGCAACACAGGGGAAGCCATACAAAGGGGGATGTTAAATGTTCCGAGTAGAATTTCACAAGTGGAACCTGCAACAAAATGTTGTATCTCCCCAACCTCATCTTCGCCTCCAGGACAGGGGCTCAAGTAGGCTACCTGCCTCTCTTTGGGGGGCCCATGACTGTTTTTTGTTGTTTTTTCCCCAGCTGCTACCATCGACATTCCCTGGCGCCGGGAGGTTGCTGAGCATCGGGCTGTTTTTTATTATTGTTTCAGTGGGGAAAGGGTTTACTTGGCTTTTTTTTTTAACTTACAAACTTTTTTACTTCCAAGTACCTAGAGAGTCCCCCCCCCCAAGTATGTGGAAACTACTACCTTATTTTGGGATTGCCCCATTTTGCTTCTAATCTGATAGGGACTCAACCCCCGTGTTTACTATTAGTACATAGAGATGGATGTCATGATGCTTCCCACTTGAACATTATTCCCCAGTGCAGTGTTGCCCAAACTTTTTTGACCTGTGGCTCCCTTGACCATTGGCGACCATTGGCCATGACTCCCCATGACATTATGTTGATGCCTGCCAATTGGCATTGCACTGATTTCCGAGAGGATTCCATTGCACTCTGCGGCTCCCGGTTGGTTTCCGTGGCTCCCCTGGGAGCCAGGCCTCCCAGTTTGGGAACCACTGCCCCAGTGGATGAGTGCAGAAAAATGTAATGCATGATATCGTACACAACAACGCCTTCTCTTAATGTCCATCTCCCTTGATACTGCAAAAAAAAGTTCTATAACGCTATTCCAGCCATCTCTGCCAATACTCCTGGTAGACCAGGGGTGGCCAGCCTTCCACCATTAGGGCTTCTGTGTTCTTAAGAGTTGTGTAGAACAGCGGTTCCCAACCTTTGTGGTGTCAGGGACTGGCATCGTTGAGGAATTGTTTCCCACGGACGGGGGAGGGGCCGCCGACGCCACTCCCCCACGTGACCCGGGCGTGATGTCAGCTGCGCGCACCCAGCGTGGCTCCAATCACGCCCCCCCCCCTGCCGGTTTAGTTGCTATTTTGGAGCCGTTCGAATTTCAGGGCGGGCGGGAGGGCCAAACAGCAAGACGGCCGAAGCGGAGGCGACGCATCGCGGAGGCATGTACGCCCCTTCGCCTCCACGTCCGGCCCCCGCCCTGGGGCCCACCGCCCCAACCCCGACGACGCTTCTGGCCAGGTGGCCCGGTCCCAAACGGGCCACGGACCGGGGTTGGTGACCCCTGGTGTAGAAGACAGAATCTTGGCAGCTGCAAGTGCTGATGGTGCTGTTAAAGCAGCTGCACCTGCACAACCGTTTAAAGGGCCAGCATTCATATTGAAAGGTTGGCCACCACTGTGGTAGACTGTCAATTTTAGCTATTTGGAACAAACATGGGAAATCCTTGAGTCCCTCCATTTCCTTGTTGACTACGTTTGTATTTAATCAGTGTTTTTCTCTGTGTGGAAATAAACTAAACTAGATTACTCATGACAGAACAAGGTTTAAAGGGATGATTAAAGGAGGAAACAATATGAGCCATGCGGAATAAAGACACAAATGAACAACACTCCTATTCAATGGTTGTGCTATTTTCAATTAAGAGAGTATATAATTTCCAAGCAAAGAAGTGCTGTAATAGGCTGAAAACAAGCCACACTTTAATATGGCAATCAAGGCAAAAGGGTTACTGTCAAAACTATATTTCTTATGGCCCACTCCTATTGGGCACTTACGGCAGTGGAACTCCCGGTCTGCCGCCGTAAGCGCCACAGCGGTATCTTAAAAGGCGCACCACTGCTATGCGCTTGAGGGCTGCCAGTACAAATGGCCAGAGACCCTGTGTGTGTGTGTGTGTGTGTGTGTGTGGGTGGGTGGGTGGGTGGTAGTGGCTCACGAACGCTATGCTGGAGCAGGTAATGTGGCCGAGGGGACAGTTTGAGGGTGGGGGGATTGGGACAGGGAGCAGGGCAGGCAGGGGGGCATTCCAAGGGCGTGGGGTGATCCTGGCGGCAGCAGCACACACCGTGACACTATCCCTGTTTTCCAGGCCCAACATGCCCCCTGCCTCTCCTTGGATTTAAACCAGCAAAATAGCTGGCGTAGGTCCGAGGAGACCCATTGGCAGCCTATGGAGGGGTAAGTAAAAAATATTTCTACTTGCATCTCCCAGGCTGTCTGGTTGCCCCCACCACCACCACCTGCATGTAGCGTGAGCATGGCAGAAGATGATGGGGGTGGGGGATAGGATTGGGCTCATTGTTGGCAATAGAAAACTGAATGGGAAGAACTTAATGAACGTGTGTGTGTGTGTGTGTGTGTGTGTGTGTGTGTGTGTGTGTGTGTGTGTGTGTGTGTGTGTGTGTGTGTGTGTGTGTGTGTGTGTGTGTGTGTGTGTGTAATAACTGGCATTACTGTTCTTGAAGAAACTTAGAATAAGATTTTGAGGAGGAAAAGGTCCAGCATGCTCTCTGTGCATTGACGTCAAAGACACTAACTACAATACTATGTATTCCTGATATCTCACTCCCCCAAAATATATAAACCTGGTATTGACAATTGTTGAGTTGGGTAATGTACACACCGGTGGATCTGCCTCACCCCATATGAGCATACGGGGGAGGGGGGGAATAGCACATAGAATTAAACTACTGGCTAGATATAACATTACTTTCAATTTCCTCACTACTTGCTGGGCTATTTAGAGAAGTTTATAAAAAGGAACATCACAATTTAATTTGGGATTTTATCACAGCTGCAATGATTTTGATTGCTTCACAGTGGCATATCTATCACGCCAACCCTCAAGGAATTGTTGCAGAAGATCTGGACAAATCGCTGAAATGGCAAAACTCACAGAACTTTTGTACAGTCATGGTTACCAGTATTTATTTTTGGAAACAGTGATAAAACCATGATATTGTTTTAGCACTTCGTTGGGATTGTATCTTGTTTTCTCTGTAAACTATTGTAAATTATAAGTCATTTTTTGTTCTTCTGCAATTCTGTCTTTGAACTTAATTGTGAATTATTGTCGCACATTGTTACATAATGTTTCTTTTCATATTTGTGAACATAATGTACTAATTACAAAAAAAAAAAAAAAAAGATTTAAAACCAAAACCGAAGAGGGCTGATTGGTTGAAGTTATGCAGATTGTAAGTTGGAAGCCAAAGACTTTGGTTTTAACCCTGTTTTCCATTTGTGTTTTTCAAGATATTTTTATCTTCCACCACTCATTTTCATTGGCTAATAAGAACATGCTACCATGTTGGTTTGATTATTTACAAATACTGTATCCTCAGTTTATATTGTGCATGTTAAGCTAATGACAGGCAGACGTGAAAAGCACACTTTGTTCCATGCTAGTGCAATGTAGAATCATTATCCATTCGGTCTAGAAAAACACAAGGTGAATACTGTACAGTATATTATTACCTTTTATTGCACCAGCTTACATTGCTGAAAGAGCATGCAAAGACTTGGTTTACACAGAAGTCTTTTTAAAGCAAAATTGAGGTAAGAATTTAGCATCCTGTCATTCTGCCTGATGAAACTTTCTCTGTGTAACTTCAACGCTTACATGCTCTTTCAGCAGCTCCAACTGGTCTGGTAACAGATTGCACACTCTACACAGTACACCAGTTTTGTACCAGTGTAACTAGCATGGATTCCTCCACAGGATGCTGGGAAATGTAGTCTGGCAGAGATGCTGAGTATTTAGTCCCAGAATTACAGCTTCCATGGTTCCCTGAACTGGGGGGAAAAAAAAAAAACAGCTTGCACGATAGCTGCTAATTGCTCTGCAAGGAGCTGAGCTCCTGCAGTTTACAAGTTTATGTAAATATAGGGAGATAAATGTTTGAGCGTCTTGTAAAGCTAGGTGGATCCTGATAGAGTGTCATTTTAAAAAGTGGGTCCCGGTGCTAAAACGTTTGAGAACCACTGCACTAGATACACTTCCATGTGCTGAAGGGGAGGGAGGGGGCAAGGGAGCGTTCCAGTGTAAAGCACAGAAAACCACATGACACCACCACATGCGACACACTCAAGGACTCCAAGTCCCAGCGTTCCAGCCCCAAACGTCAGAGCCCATGAGGAAAACGTTAGCCTGGACTGAAGATGCAATAGAGACCAGATTCTGCTGGCAAGCCTGGAGAGAACTGAAGCCAAGTAAACAGAAATAAAGCCAGGCTATCCAGGATGGGGAAAAAAAGAAAAAGCTAACCAGGACCTTTCCAAGATTTACACAAAAGAAACCAACCCGGAAACCTTAGAGAAGAACAAAACAACATCATTAGGAAAAGAACCACTGTTGAGAAAGCACCACCAGAAAACAACAACTAAGCCCCCTGGGCATCTTGAGACAACAGAACGCCCGGAACTGGAACCAGCGTCGAAATACAAAACCAGGACGTTTGACGGGTTCCAAATATTCTGTCAGCCGGAATGGTGAAATATGACAACATTGGATGTGTTCAGGGTGCCCTCAGTAAATGCATTTAATCCAGTCTCACCTGCCTGCAAGATATCTCCCTTGGGATGCTGTCAGGAGGATTGTGGCCTAGTGGGTGGGATGAATTGGGAAGATCTAGGGTTAAATCCTAGCTCAGCCACATCCTTACTGGGTGGCCTTGGAGAAATCACTGACTTTCAGTGGTTAGAAATGACTTGGAGTGCTTTTATGGGTAGCGTTTCAGTGGCCTCTCAGGAGCTGTTTATTATTGCTCATTTAAGTTATTACATTTTTGTCCCACCCTTCCTCCAAGGGACTGAGAGTGGCATATAAGACTCTCTCCCTCCGTCATTTTACCCTTACAACAGCCTGGTGAGGTAGCTTGGAAAGAAAGTGATTCACCCTAGGTCATTCAGTAAGCGTTGTGGCTGAATGGGGACTGGAATTCAGGGCAACCCAGTCCTATTCCACCACTAACCACTACACCACACAGCTCTTGAAGTGCTTTCAGTTGGGTTCAATCCTTTGAACTATAAAACCCAGTGTGTTCAGTGGATCTTATTCCTAGGTAAGATTATATACATAAGACTACAGCTTATAGTCTCAGAAGCCCTTCCACTTATGAGGCTTCCCCATTTACAGCTTATGGTAGGTCCCAGATCCAAGGCAGAAAAGGATGCCAGAGTTGGTGTGTTGTAAACAGTTCCATAGAAGGAAGAGGTTCTGCAGCTCTTGAACACAAGTCTCCCGGTTCTCATCTGTCATCAACCACTACATCACACTGCCTCTATAAAAGACAATAACAAAATAGAAAGGGAAGAGGCATTTGTCATTCAGATGTGCATTCTGACTAAGGTCACATTGCAAACTGAGATCTTCCCCTTGGACAACATTCTTGCAGGGGTTTTTTTCTTGCTACAATCCTTGCAATTGTGGGTGGAAAGGAAACCTGGTATCTGTAGAGTTTCTGTCAGATTACAGCTTTTAATAGAAAGCCAATGTACTGTACTGCAATAATACTGCAGTGTTAGAACATAATGTTGAAAACCCGGGACAAGGATTAGATGAAGGTGCCCCTTGAGCAGGGGACAGAGTGCATTTCTTTTGGCCTGAAAGGGGTGATGATGATGACAATCGGCAGACCAGGAAATTAAACAGGGTCTGCCACTAGGGGGCAGCCTTGTTCTAATTAGCAGCTCCTGCCCCTGAGGTAGGAAATGAGCAACATTCTTCAGAAAAAGGAGGTCTGAAATTTGCACACTAGAACTTCTCATGGGAATACTGACTCTCTGCTGCAATATGTAAACGGACCTCCCCACACATCCATCCTTGGACTGAAAAACATTCCCTGAAATCTTGGAAACCAACGCAATAGATTTGACGCGTTCAGATGTTGTTGAAATCTTGGA
The DNA here is from genome assembly GCA_026170595.1 of Plestiodon gilberti rubricaudatus. NCBI lineage: Eukaryota > Metazoa > Chordata > Lepidosauria > Squamata > Scincidae > Plestiodon > Plestiodon gilberti. Next base: position 122,923,726 of record JANXHW010000002.1, read on the forward strand.
ACATCTCACAAAGGAGTTTGGAAACGGAGAAGGTGACTGTGCAGCAGATCCAGACTGACTGAGTGAAGGATGTTGCTTCCTCCCCCCGCCCCGCTCCCCCCATTGGGTCTAGCATGGTCACACATGCACAGAGACAGCAATGCATAAGAACAGGCATTCTCAAATGCACTGTCGTTCAGCAGGCGCATATAATCACAACCCCTGGCACAAAGAGCACCATTATATATGCACACATACAATGTACCTCCCCCAGCTCCAGCCTCATTCCTGGAGACGGAGTGTCGTGCCCTTGGCAGAATCGCAGGAAACACCTTGTCCCTGGAAAGCAGCAGTGCTGGGCCTGGCGCAGAGGCCTCTTCCTTCTAGGGCATTGTTTACAACACAGCAACTCGGGCTTCCTTTCCCACCTTGCATCTGGGACCCTTACGTGTGATGCAACAACTGTAGGGTGGGGAAGCTTCGTAAGTGGCGAAGCTTCTCAGAGCTAAGGCTGCAGTCCTCCTGGGCACGCATTCCTGAGAATAAGCCCCACTGAGCACAATGGGAATTTATAGCCTAATAAACACGTCTAGGATTGATTGGGCTGCATGTCCCACTGAAAGCAGCATGACTTAGGGAGCTGTGTGGCGTACTGGTTAGAGGGCCTGCCTAGGACTGGAGAGACCTGGATTAAAATCCCCATTCAGCCATGAGGTTTACACTGGGTGACCATGGGCCAGTCATTCTCTTTTAGTCTAACCTACTTTACAGGGCTGTTGTGAGGCCAGAAATGGAGGGGGAAAGAACCATGTGTGCCACCTCAAGCTCTTTGGAGGAAGGATGGGATCAGGGCCAGCCCAAGCCCTCCTGACGCCTGAGGGGACATGCCAAATGCTGCCCCTCCTTACCGGATGATGTCACCACCTCTGCTCCTCCCATTCCCCCCCCTTCTAGCTCAGCAGTCTCCTCCCCTCCACATTTCCTCTTTCCCTCTCTCTTCCTTTTGCAATCCAGGGAATGGAAGGAGAAGGAGGAGCAGTGAAGACAAGTAGGTGGATAGAGATGAACGGGGGGCCCCCACCAATCCGCTGCCAAAAGCGACCGCTTCAGTTGGCCTCATGAATGGCTGGTCCTGAGTGGGAAAAATCATAATATATAATACATTTATTAAATATCACTAATTAGTTTGTTGGTTTCAGTGGTACTTACGGCGCAATCCTGCATAACGTTGTGCCGGCGGAGTTTGGTGTCACAAAAGCACTTTTGCGGCACCCAGCGAGTAAGCAGCACTGGCATGGAGGCGGCGGGAGGGTGAGTTCCGGTCGCCGGCGCGGCCCACATCCTGACTAGGATGCAGCAGCCAGTTCTTTAGGTTGGCTGCCACAACATTATAGACAGGATCAGGCTGCCCGTCATGACTACCGGTAAGTATGGCTTAGTGGGCTGAGTCAAGCTTTGATGGATCTGGGTTCTACCAAACCTCACACACAGTACTGCTGGAATCCATCCAGCACCTTAGAGGTTGCATCCAGTAATGAAATAATAAAGCCTTTGTAGGTTACTTGTAACCCAGGTTAGGATTCTCAGTGGTTTGTACGCCAGGCACTGTGTATCTTGTCAGTCTGTTTTTCTCTTGAAACTTGACATTGTTTCCAACATGTGGTCTCTGTTTGCCACCTGTCAAATGGAAAGAACATGTTGTTTCACTGCTGAATTGTTCTGAAAGCACGATCATGATTTTAAAGCACTTTGTAACCTAATGTCAGAGGATCCAGCCCAAGGCAAAACACTTTTTAACTTAAGCCCCTTTGGGTTCAGTGGGTTAGAATAAAGGGAGTGCGGAATGTGATCCGTGAATGAAATCCATGGGACTAATCAATGCTTTCCTTTGACTGGATTGGGCCCTTAAAATGCTAATAATGACCAGTGGTGCAATTGCAGGAATGATAGGATCCAGCTCATTGGATCCTCAATGAACAGCAACAGTAGATGCAACCAACTGGATCACCAATGAAAATGTAGGTGGATACGCAGCTAAGAGCTAACCCTTGTATGCAACTGAGGACCATTTAAAAAAAAAAGTCACACTCACCCTCTAGCACCAAATGTTAAAAGTCACCCCTTAAGGATCTGTAGAAGTGCTGAGCTTTTGTTTGACCCATTTGTTGACACAAATACAAAAGGAAGCTGGCTGTGACTTTTTCCTCACCACCTAAGGAATGCCTCCAACTGGGCATCTTTTATGTACCTGACGCCCTGACCCTTTCAAATGCTAATGAGTTCACCTTGCAACTCCCCCCTCCCTTCACCTTTTCCTTCTGCTTTGATCGTTCTCTTGCTGCCTGAAGAAGCCTGTGTCAGCTTTTGAAGCTCTTCTACAGCTCCACTTTTGCCACTAAGACATTGTTCTAAGAAAAGATAGCTATCTAAGCATAGCAAAACGAGATTCAGCATGACAAAAGGATCTGCTCACTGGATCAAATAAACTAATGGAATTCATTTTTTTTATGAGAGATGTCAGGGCTCAAACCTGAAAAATCTCACTTTCTGGGTCAGACTAGGCTGCAGTCAGAGTTCCTGGTAAGGGTAGAGTACTCTGAATGTGCTCAGAGACATTCCTATCATTACATAGGAAGTTGCCTTATCCTGAATCAGGCCATTGGTTTGGCCAGCTCAGTATTGTCAATGGTGGCTACTCCTGAGCAGGAATTTTTTCTGCAGCCTGCCTGGAGATGCTGAGGGTGGCACCTGGGACTTTCTGTGTACATCGCAGGTGCTCTGCCATGGAGCTACGACCCCTCCCTCTATTATTTCACATCCTTAGCCGAGCCCTAGCCTTGGAAACAGATTCCAGGGCAAACAAAAGCCCTAGTGAATTTTTATTGCCATTTGAACTCTGAATGGGAAGGTCACCAGCTGGGGTTGCCAATGAGGGCTGACACCTTTTTCCGGAGGAGTAGCGAGAGAAGTCTTGTGCGTTGCGGTGAATGCACATTGGGCATTTTCCCATTGATTATGCCATTTGAGAAAGGCCCCAGGCAAACCGCTGCATAAAACAAAATGAGATCAATGCTCACATCCAAGGGACTTCTTTCCAAGTACTGTAAGTAGGCTTAGTATGGCAGTGCAGCATCTCTGGATCTCTGTCCTCTCCTGTTCAACAGTTGCTGCAGATTCTCCATGGTCCGGGTGTTCACAGTATTATGACGGTCTTTGGCTGTCAGCATTATTATTCCCTTTGGAAGTTAGTTAGTGTGCGCTGGTGCCTAGCTTCATGGTGTTGAAACTGCTGTGCCTCCACAACTCCAAATGAGCTGATAGTTCCTTCCTGCCCCGGTGACCCGAGGGGATGTGAATAACATGGGTGGAACAACAGACAATCTGTTTCAGACAGAAGTTGCCTAGAATCATAGAGCACTCTGTTCATTCCAGATTAATTAAAAAAAAAATCTTTGACAAAATAAAGAGAAAACATCCACGACCCTTTTCCTCCACCTTAGCCCCCCCCCCCCAATTAGAACACAATAGGAAGGGTACTGCCTATAAGTAACGTGTCACTCATTCTACTTCATTGATCTTGAGGATTGGACCCAGAGAAAGAAAGGAGACCACAAAATTATGCAGCATATAAGATTTATAATTATTATTATTATTATTATTATTATTATTATTATTATTATTATTATACATTCTAGTTTGTCTGTTTTTTTAAAAAAATATTTATTGCTATAATTGGTAAAGTCTTTTTTGGTTGACCAATCAATGAAACTGAACAAATAAGACTGCCTATAAGCCAGCGGGTGGCGCAGTGGGTTAAACCACTGAACCACAGCTGTCGATCAAAAGGTCGGCAGTTCGAATCCGTGCGACGGCTCCTGCCAACCTAGCAGTTCGAAAGCAAGAAATTGCAAGTAGATTAATAGGTACCGCGTCAGCGGGACGGTAACAGCGTTCCATGCGCCTCGGTGTTGAGTCATGCCGGCCACATGACCATGGAAACGTCTTCGGACAGCGCTGGCTCTTCGGCTTTGAAACGGAGATGATCACCGCTCCCTAGAGTCAGACACAACTGGACTTAATTGTCAAGGGATACCTTTACCTTTATACTGTGAACAGGTACATTGTGCTGACTAACAGCCCAATCCTGTCTAGCAGGACGTGGTGACGCAAATAAAGCACCCACTGCATCCTGTGCAGAATGGGGCCTGCACCGGTGGAGCTGGAGGCCTCCTTGAGCCCCAGCCATCACAATGGGTCTACTCGAATGTGCGCCAGTTATTTTGCTGGCGTACTTTCGAGCCGACTGTGCAACATCAACCAGGCCCGGGAAGGGGGACAGGATATGATGGAGGAGGGCGCTGCAATCCTTCCCCTTTCCCGGGCCCAGTCGATCAATCCCACCCCCAAAACACCCCATTCCATCCTTCCCTCACCCCTCCGCCGCTCCACGGGGACTCACCTCCGCCACGGCGTCTATCTGTCCCGTGGTGCTGGTGGAGCGGTGCAAGCCTCTCCGCCGGCACCACTTACTCGTCAGGTGGCGCAAACATGCTATCCAGCACATTTGTGACACCTTAGACCGGTGGATTGATCACTCCGCCAGTCTAGACTTAGACAGGATTGCACTGTAAGCTATTAATCGGGAGCCTCTGCCATAAACTCACTAGGCTAGTGAGTTTATGGCAGAGGCTCCTGATTCATAGCTCAGTCTCTTACAGCGCAGATGGACTTGGGTATGTTACTCCCTCTCAGCCAGGGGAGGACATAGGAGTACTTTCTGGGTGACAACATTCCACAACTCTGGGGCCACAACAGCAAAGGCCCTTCTCTGGCAGATGACAACCTCACCTCCCTAAAGGAAGGCACCTTCAGCATGGCCTCACTAGCAGGCCTTAAGACTCTGGGGGTTCCTACAGGAGAAGGCACTCCTTGAGACCCAATGCACTACATTCCTCCTGTGCACAATTCTTCCTGCTCTCTATGGTCACCTCAGAGGCAAAGGAAAGCTGAGCCCCCTTTGTTGTGGGGAGAAAAGAAAAGGGGCACATGAATAAAGGAGCCCTTTGTCCCCTCTTTTTACCCCCTGCTCCACCCTCAGATGTGGCAACAGCCTCTCCAGAGTAATCCCACCATGCTCTCTGTGTTGGCTGTGTTTCCTTATCTTTCTGCCAAAGGAATTTTCCCATGAACCCAGACCTTGCACCTGTGTGTTGCTGAAGATACTCCCTGGTGGCATGAGGGAAGCCACAATCCTTGCGCCTAGCAGTTTTTGTCTTGGTGGTGGTGGTGGGTCCTCTGCAAGGGCAAGAGAGACCGTCCCCCATTTAGGTCTGCAAGACATCTGCACATATAGACATTCACATTCCATTTTGAAAAGAGATATACGGACCAATTTGAATCCAACACATTTGAGTTAGGAGAACTTGCCTGAAGTTCTTCTTCCCCAGAACCTTTTTGTCTCTAACAAACAGCTGTAAGTTGAGGTTTACGGTATTATCACTGCTTTGCACCATCCAGACTTGTAGTATTTTTCAGGCTCACAGTCCTCAGGTTACTTCTAAGCTGTTCAGAAGCTCCTGCAGCAGAGCATGCAAAATGCCTGTTTCTCAGCCCTGGACTGCAACAAGCAGTCAAAGCAGAGCCAGACTTGACCAGTCTTCCACTGGCATGGCCAGGGAGCTCCAGGAGCCACGAGTGAAAGGTCCAAGGGATCAGGCAGCAAGGAGCTGTCCAAAATCAACCACCACCACCACCCCTCAGTCACCAGGTTCAAAGCCACAGGATCTGTTCAAAAGGAGCAGGCTGGCAGATATGAACAGCAGGCTGTAAAACCAGATAAATCACACCTACCTGTAAATTAGCCTATTCTCCAGCCCAAAGCCCATGAGAGGGGGGTAAAGGGGGTAAATTGTACCCAGGCCAGGGTTAAAAAGAGGGCCCAGGAGCCAAAGGAGGCCCCCCCCCCCAAAAAAAATTCCTAGGATCTCAGGCGGCCTCATGGAGAGTGAAAGACAGAGGCTTGGCCAACCAGGAGGACAGGTCTACTGGGGACTCTGGAGATGTTTCCAGCTGTTGCTGCCCTCCCCCTGCCCCGTTTTGCCCCTCCCCCTTTGAGAAGGGGCCCAAAAGAAACGTTGTACCCCCTGATAAGATTCCTCTCAAAGGCCCTGGTCCAGCCAGAGGCCTGACCTACCGGTAGAAGCATTCACAGCTAGGCCAAGACAGGGAAAAACAAATAGGCGTCGGGGTGTGTGTATGTGTGTGTTTTGCTGTACCAAGGCTGATACAATTGTTCCTTTTGTACAAGGGCAGCAGCATGTGTATTCCAAAGTTTCTGGTTCAAATCCTGGCTGCTCCTGGCAGAAGAAAAAAAAAAGAGGTCTGCATTTCCCCAGGTCATGTTTTCTGTGTTGACGGTCACATGCTGCTGTACTCACCTAGTGCAGGAACCTGCCATATGGATATACTACCCCAACTGGGCTATTGTGGTATGAACTGCTGCAGGCATCAGCCTGCTCCATCAGATGCAAGTGAAATGAACTGTCTGCTCATGTAACTGCTTACAAACGCTCAAGTTACAATACATGCATTTTTCTCTGAAGGTCTACAGCACTTACACAGCTCCTCTTCCAAATGACGGTCGTGTTTTCCGTGCTCCTATTTTCTCATCCCAATATCTATAAGGAACTGCTCATTTGCAGATGTATCTTATGTGCAAATGTATCATTGCACAGGCATTACTTGAGCGCAGAAACAGGCCCACAGAGAGTCAGCGATCGTCCCAAAGCAACAAAGGCACTCTGAAATCCAAACTTGACTTCTCTCCAGAAACTTTCTAGTAACTTTGCCAGAGCCCAGAGCTGGTTCCAGGCTTCATCCTGACAGGTAAAGAGCTCAGGATCGATTCCAAAGCCTCGAAACACAGAGTTTCTTGCTGTTGCCACTTGCTCAACAGTGTCCATTGTCCCCCATCAATGACTAAATCATAAGGTAAAGGTGACCCCTGACAATTAAGTCCAGTTGTGTCCGGCTCTAGGGTGTGGTGCTCATCCCCATTTCAAAGCCGAAGAGCCAGCGTTGTCCGAAGACGCCTCCGTGGTCATGTGGCTGGCATGACTCTCCTTGCCGTAGCGCGTAGCATGCAGCTGGAACACAGAGCGCTGTTTACCTTCCCGTAAGCGGTACCTATTTATCTACTCGCATTGACATGCTTTGGAACTGCTAGGTTGGCAGGAGCTGGCCAAGCAACGAGAGCTCACCCCGTCGCGGATTCGAACTGCCGACCTTTCGATCGACAGCTCATGGTTCAGCGGTTTAACCAAACCCTAAAATCACACCATAATAGGATGGCTCTTTGTACTAGTGTATGGACGTGGTATACTTTTTAAATTAAAAACAAAAACAAAACTGTGGGCCTGCGGTAACCCTTGGGAGATTCCTCTTCCCTGCATCCTGCTCCTCCGCTAAGCCTCCTCTGATCCGGATGCCCAAATCAAGCTCCTGGGCCCAGTTCTCCACTCCCATCCGTCCCCAGTCTATGCACATCAAAGACAAGCGTGAAGGCTCATGTCTCTACCACAGCGCATAGGTCTCAGGGGCCGAAGGGATGTTGATTTAGTAGCAGCGGTTTGGGGGCAAAAGCCAAGGGGACAGCCTGTGTTCGGCTGATCGGCATGGATATGGATGGCTGCCCAGCAGTGCAGGCTGCCAGAGTGCTGAAAGGGCCAGGGCGACGGCAGAAGGGGCCAGCTGCTTCGTCTAATGACGACTTTACTGCAGAACCAGTCACGTGACAGCAAAGCATCGGCCAAACGTGGATATCTGAACGCCCTCTCCCATTCCTCATCACTCCTCGGTAATTGCTGAATAAGACAAAAACACACACACAAACACACTGATATTATTATCAGTGTTAATAGATAATACAGAGTTATGCAGAGTTAATAGAAACTCTGTTAACATGCAGACCTAAAGCTGTGGGCTGTTTCACACATGACCAGTTTCCTGCACAGGGCAAGCTGTGCAGGTCAAGTACACCCAGCATACATGCAGCTGAAAACTTGCATTATACCATTATATGGTACCATTAATTTCTACCATTAATTTCTAACTACCATTAGACCATTTCTACACCAAATTGCCTCCCCTGTAAGAACATGGTAACATGTGAAGCAACACTTGGCCTGGACAGCTCATCCTATGATAAACCTACTCCTGGACTGTACCACTTCAGACTACGGGGAGGGGGGTTTGATGTCATGATTGAATGCTCCCCCATACAAAAGGCTCCCTACACACAGAACACTAGGTGTCAGGAAGGAAGAGTCTGAGCCTAGCCTTCTCCCTAGCGCATGCTAATTTTCTATGTATGGGGGCTGGTTGTTGGAGGAGGAGGAGACATCATACTGTATTTATCTAATGTATTTATCCATCACATTTTAAAATGAACTTTTTCCCAAAGCAGTTTATCGTTTAAAGTACTAAAACATGAAAACAAGAATTACATGTTCACAAAAAATGTAACAAACCAACAAACAGCAGTATTAAATCCAGCAATATCAATTAAAACAATATACAATTATCATAATTAATTCAAGTCTGGAATCGGTGAAAAGCCAAGCAGAAATAAAACTATCTTGAGGTCCCATTTGAAAACAGCAAGCATGGAGGGCTGGTGTGTTTCCCCAGGCAAAGAGTTCCATAACGATGGCACCACCACACAAAAGGCCCTGTCTCTGGTTCCTGCCAACCGTCACTGCATAAGAGGCAGACCAAAGATCAGGATCAGGCCTGGATCTCTGGTCTGCCTCTTATGCAGCGATGATTGGCAGGAATGAGGTGTCAGTTCTGGGACCCCAGTGCAGGCAGAGACATTCAGTCATGCAGTTGTTGTCGCCCCCAGCTGTCTGGATTGAAGTGGTTCAATCGCCCCCATTTTCTGGATTGAAGTGGTTCAATCCAGTTGCCCCCATTTTCTGGATTGAAGTGGTTCAATCCAGAAATGGTTTTACTATATGAGCTGTTTTCAATGGCAGGACTCCCAGCTGGTATATGTCTGTGGCATAATGATAATAGATTTATCCATTTTTAGGTGTGTGTCCCTCAGCCATTGCCTGATATTTATTTATTATTTACATTTATATTCCACCTTTCATCACCAATCTCGAGGCAGCAAGCAAAAATGAAACAATAAAAAGGCAATTCGATAAAATCAAACAGATCTGAACAACCACAATCACTGAGGCCACCAACAATATGTACAATGAGGGCCCAACCCTATCCAACTTTCCAGCGCCAATGCAGTCGCAATGCAGCCCCACAGTAAGGGAACAAACGTTCCCTTACCTTGAAGAGGCCTCCATGACTGTCCCCACCACAGGATGCAGTGCGCACCCTGTTGGCACAGCTGTGTCGGCGCTGGGAAGTTGGATAGGATTGGGCCTTGACAATGCTAAAGAATGATCAACAATAATATTAAAAATCCAGATAGCTCAAGGAAGTGAACCCTGCTGGATTTTTCCAGGGAAGGCACAACATTACCAATGATCACCAGCAGCTGAGTCAATAGAAACCCCACCCTAATGCCAAATACAGAAAGCTGAACTCCAAATGCAAAGCACCTAAGTCTCCCAAAGGGGGGGGGGGAAAGCTAGCACACCCACCACACCTAACATTTCAGTACCAGTTGCAGTAAGCAGAGAAAACAGGAAACACACCAAGAGGGGGGCACCGATTGAGTTTCCTGACCTCACTGGGTTACACTGAGGTGTCAGGGTTTTTTTGTTTTTGTTTTTTTGTTTTTTTCAAAATAAAAATTCTAAAATACTTTTCACATATTTTGTTCGAAAGCTTTCATGGCCCGAGATTACTGTACAGTGTTGCATGTCTACGGGATAAGACGCCATGTGTTAAAAGACTTGTATACAAGTCTTTTAACACATGGCGTCTTATCCCGTAGACATGCAACACTGTACACTTTTCACATATGTTTAAGGACATAAGAAAGGTCCACTAGTCCATCGTCCTGTTTCTAAAATTAGAAGCCAGATGCTTCCAGGAAGCCCATAAGCAGGGCACAAGGACCACAGCTTTACCCTCCTTGCTGCCTCCCCTCAATGCCCCCTCCCCACAACTCATCAGTCCGAGCTAAACAGCCTTTGAATATGATGGTTCTGTTTCATCATCATGACAAATAGCCACTGGTAGGCCTGTCATCCATGACTGGCAGCAAATTCCACCAATCGATGATGTGCTGTTTCTTCACAGCTGTGAAGCCACATTCCCAAAATTGTTGGTCACCATCAGCTCTACTTGTGCACTGCTTGCAAATGAGATACTGCTGGAAGGCACATAATAGATGCATGGTCTGCTCTGACTCAGGAGCTATGTGATTAATGTCCGTCCAGCATTTCCGGGACACTGTATTCGGAAAATCTGATTCTGTGGTTTCCTGTGCAGCAATCTTGGACAAGCAACAAGCATGGGACATCCTCTCTCTCTCTCTCCTCTCTCTCTCTGCTCATGTCCCTAACTAGGCTGTGATAAGGCTTTTGCATGATGTTGAGGCAGCCAAGCAAATGAAAAGCCAGAATTCTGCACTAGGGGAAAAATTCTGCAATTAGCATAATTTATATGTTTAACGTGCATACATAGTTACTAATCTGCATGATTTATTCTTCTTTAGAGATTTGTTTGGATTTGCTTCAGAAGTGCTGGGAGGATGGAAGGAGGGGGAAGGATATGGAAATTGGAGGGGCCAGGAGGGAAATGTTATAGTTTCCACGGTAACAGGAGAAGGCGCAATGCAGAGAACTGGAACTCTTGCTGCCTGAGAAACGGAAGTCTTCTTCAACCCTATCCTAGTTTCTGAGGAAGCTGCTTTCACCATAACAAATTCAATTCTGCAGATATGAGGACTAGAAGCTTGACTTTTGCTTGATTATTATTATTTTTTAAGCTGCACCCAGGAACTGGCCAAATGATGCATGCAGACTAGATGGCACAATTAAAGGGGCATTTACCATGCTAGTTCCTTGCATGATCTGAAAGTGTCCCAGAATCCTCAGTGATGTCTATAACACACTCGCACTTTACTTGGGGACACTCTTGTCCCACAGCAGCAAAAAAAGGTTCTGCCTTCTTGTTCTGCACTCTCACAAGCCAACTGGGCAAAGCAGAGTTGCTGATAGTTTTGTGTGGTATTCCTTCCTTTGCCTCCTCCCTCCTCCCAGCTGGTTGATGCACAGACACCAGGCCAAGCTACTCTACTCTACTCTATACTGAGTATACTCTCTCTCTCTCTCTCTCTCTCTCTCTCTCTCTCTCTCTCTCTCTCTCTCTCTCTCTCTCTCTCTCTCTCTCTCACTCACACACACACACACACACACACACACACACACACACAGGGACCCCACAACCTTAGGTGTCTCTATATATCACCCTCATAACCCCAAATGCAGCCTTCCAAGGTCTCTGAAGACATTAACGTGTTGCTTGCCCATATATAGCTGTCCTTTGCTTTTCCTGGCCAGGGCCTGGGATTTCTCTGGATTAACGCCCAGCCTGCGGGTTGACTCTTGGGACTCTCCTAATTTGGACATCCCCAAGCACCATGCTGTGCCTCCCTGCTCCCAGAGCAACACCAGCTCCCAGATGGGATTATCCCACCAGGTGGGGGCATCATCATCAATCCCAGGTTGCACTGGCAACCTTCTTAGCCAGTGGGACATGAAAAGCAGCTTCTGTCTTGGAGGCAAAGCAGAGCAGTGGGCTGCACTGCCAGCCAGCCACACCCCATGGGTGCTTATGGGGATGGTTACTTTGTTTTGTCTGTTTCCTGTGAACTGCATAGAACTGCACCCACTTCAGTAACTTGTAAATAGGAAAGACGCCATAATGGAGCAGGAGAGCCCACGTTTCACAGGCAGAAGGTTCCAAATTCAATCCCTGGTATCTCCATTTCAAAAGGGTAGCAGGTACGGGCAGAGGTGTCGCTACGGTGGAGGAGGTACTATAAGTTCCGCCCCATCCTAGTCCCCGTTTACCCTCCATTACGAAGGGGCCCCACCCCCTCGCTGTCGCAGCCATTCAGTGCGGCGAAGGCAACGGGTAGGGTGTCTTCGCCGTTGCCTTCGCCACACTGAATGGCTGCGACGGTGAGGGGGCGGGGCCCCTTCGTAATGGAGAGTAAACAGGGACTAGGACGGGGCGGAACTTACAGTACCTCTCCCACCGTAGCGACGCCTCTGGGTAGGGGAAATCCCTCTGTCTGCCTGAGCCTGGACAGATACCACCAGTCAGAGCAGACAATGCTGAGCTAGATGGCTTACCTAAGTATATGATTCACTGAGGGCCAGTGTGGTGTAATAATGACTAGTGTATCAGAGTCTTAGAGTCTGGACTAGACCACCAGGATTTAGGAGACCTGCGTTCAAATCGCCATTCAGCCATGACAGACAGAGTTGATGCTCTCAAACATAGCCTGCCTCAGAGGACTGTTGTGAGGATACAGTGGGTGAGAGAACTATGGACAGTGCCCTAAGCTCTTTGGAGGAAGAGCGGCATAAAAAAATGTTCATATGCACTTTCACAGGGGAGAGAAGGAAACACAAATATACTCACACTCCTGTGGGGCGTTGCATGCGCTTCAGATTTGTGGATGACATTTGGGATGCATGAATCCCTGCTTTGGACGTTGCACAAAAACAGGAAACGTGTGCTTCCTGTTTCCTAAGGCTGAAACTTTTAACGGAGCGGTGGAATTCGTGGCAGCTCTCTGCCTTGCTAGAATGCTGCATGGTCAATGTTTGGCCTAGCCCTGTCACTTCTTTGTCCTCTCATGCACAGGCTGTAGCCAGCCTTCCTCACTGGGCTGGGCAACACATTTCTAGGTGGGCTGGCATGTTCCTGAGTAGGCTTGCCCTCTGGCTCCACACAGGACTGGAGATGGAGTGACAGGGCGGTGGCAGCCAGTAGCCAGCTAGAGGAGGCAGTGGGGTGTGCAGGGGGGGGAACTCCCTGCCAATTCACTGCTCCCCCCCCCATCCTGCCGCCTGAGGCAGCCACTTTATTCCACCTTAAGAGTGGACCAGCCCTGAAGGCGCTATTATGGGAAGGGCGAAACCCGCTCTCTAGCCCTGGATAACCTGGTCCTCACTGATGGGGATCTCATCTGGACAGAGTGCACTGCATCCCCCCAAATCCAAACCTCCCTACTCACACCCCAGGGGCAGTGTCAGAAGTCAGCCAGGTCAAGCACTGACCTAGAGACCACACTCTCTCAGCGGGCCCAATCCCTGAACCCTTATTATCAGTGACAACAGCTAGAGTGCCCAATGCACCATCAGGGGTAAGGGGGGGCACACCATGGAGGACCCACTGCCTGGCCTTGCCCCAGGGATCCCAGCAGCTTGGCACCAGCAGTGACACACAAACTGCTATAAAAGGGGCATGTTGCTAGTAAATCTTAAATAGCATTAGTAGAATAAAAAATCTGCCAGGACATCATTAAGCTGATTTATGCCTCCCCGTTGGCTCACTCTCTTGCTCCATGGCTCCTGGCCATAGTGTGGACAGTCTGAGATAACTAGCAGAGCCAAAATGGCCTGAGCTGTTCAACCTCCCTCTTTGGCCAAGCAGGGACTGCCGTTTCTTGAACTTATTCTATCCATCTATCTGTCAGCTACTGCTGGGCTGGGATTGAGTTATAGGCAATTTCTCCTCCACTTCCTAAATTCACACAATCCTAGGCAGAGTTGGGAATAAAATCCAGGAGATTTGCAAACTTGGACCCTCTCTAGTCTCTCACCTCATTTCCTGCACGGTGTCATAGACATGAGGCTACAGCAAGGCTGCATGAAAGAAAAGTCAAAATTCTGCAAACAGGAAATCAACATCCTGTGATCAGAAAAAAGAAACGGACATGTTTGCTTAGGCTTGCTTAATTCAGCGTGCTCTCATGTGATTCAGCTTTTTAAAGAAACAACACTTTTTGGTCAGGAATGTGTGTGGTGAAGATGGGAACTGAGAGAGGGGACAGGCGACAAAGCTACTTTCCAAAATGTTTTCTGTAACGATGAAGGTTAGCAATTAATTTTTTTTAAAGAAGAAAAACTGAGATTCCCAGGATTCCAGCTTGTCATGAGCCCACAGATAACTGAATTCACACAACTGTACAATAATTCCGTCAACCATTTCCTTCTGCTCTAACTACTCCTGATCGCTTTCCTCCTGTACTAGAGCAGAAACCCTTAAGAGCAGTAAACTACTTGAATATTCCTCTTCTTATCCAATCTCTGTAAGCCACACTTCTCCTCCCAAGAGAAGTGTGCATGCATAATAGCTGCATGCATGACAAGCAGAAATTCAACAGGAGGAGTGTCCCTTATCATTACTGTCCTATGTTAGGACAAGTCATTCTTATTGAATTTCTACACATCATGCAGTTGTTACAAGCACAGAGCCTCTCTCTGGAAAAAGGGGTCAGCCTTAGCCAGAGGAAAGAATTCTGAGGTTTGTCACCTGAAGTTCCACTGAAGTCCAATAAGTCATTCTCCTCCTTGTGGCTCTTGGTTTCAACCAATCATGAACCGTGAACGTGCTGGTGTCACGTCAGTATCAATAAAGAAAGAAAAAAAGCATGCTGCCCCAGAGTGGATAACTGACCTGTTCCTGTGCCTTGAATAGAGGCTTGATTTGCAGAATTGAGCAGGTGAAGCTTCTCATAACATGAAGAAAAGCATTGTCACCTAATAATAATGGGGGAAAGAGCCATAGCTCAGCAGCAGAGCAGCTGTTTTGTATGCAGAAGGTCTCGGGTTCAATTCCTACCACTTCCAGGTACACCTGGGGAAGACCCCTGTCTAGAACTTTGAGCTGCTGCCAGTCAGTGTAGACCAGTGGTTTCCGGTCCACATACCACCTATGTGGGCCTCTGGCCGGCCGCATGCCACCGGAAAAAAAGTGCCGATGACATCATTGGCACTTACTTCCAGGTTTGTGGCCGCATCACATCGGAGCTCAGAAAGGCAATGTAAGCCACAGCGGAGGGCGGGAAGGTCATTCCCATTGCCTAGAACCCGCGCGCTCGAGCTCTGCTGGCTTGACAGAGCTCGAGGCGCGGCTTTTTGGGTTCCAATGCGGTGCCGCACAGCCGAGATGGCGGTCGCCATCTTGGCCGCCAGCAGCCCGCATACCACCAGCCTGTGGTCTGCATACCACTAGTGGTACACGTACCACAGGTTGGGAACCTCTGGTGTAGACAATGCAGTCAGATTCAGTATAAGGTATCTTCCCGGGTCATGTCTGTTTGAAGGCATAGGTCCCAATTGAAAAATCCAGTAAGTCATTCTCCTCTTTGGGGCTCTTGGTTTCAACCAATCATGAACATGCTGATCTGGCCCTTTGCTCTTATGTTCTATTGCAGACTGAGTCAATGGCCACTGCAGTTGCAGTTCAGTGTAGCTGTCCCTTTAACTACTGTTTAAGAGATGCAGCGATTAGTAGATGACAATATTCTAACTCCATGCTATTAAAATGTCAGTTGCTGATTTCCATATATCAAATTCCAAGGAGAATAAAATCCAAGCAGGCATTCCTCCCCCCTCTTTTATTCTGGACAGTTAGCAACCCCTCTGGTGACCTGACCGTTTCCTGACTCCATAGGGGCAGTTTTAGTCTGCTCCCGATGACAAAACTGCAACATTTCCAACCCCCGTCCTTCCACTCCTAGAAGCCTCACTGGCTCTCTTGACCACTGTCACTTCCTTGTCATTCAACATTCCCTCCTCTCCAAAGCCTGTCATTTTAGAACATATCGTATCAGCCCCAAGAGGTCCATTTTTGGCCCACAACGACTGAATGGCGTTACAGCTTGGCTGCCTTTCTCTTCTTCTCCCTTTGCTGACACCAAGACTTGGCCGGGCGTTTCCTGCCCTGGCTCTTTCCCATAGGAGAATTTATGCCTCTCCTCAGCTCTGACATGTCGCCCAGGCGCCTTTGTGTTATCATGGGCTCAGAGTTCAGCCAGCCAACCTGTCTAAGGAGATGAATAGGGTCTGAGGCTGGTTTGGCTCCTGCCCTCATATCTTTTTTTCCCCCTGGTGATTTATACCTTTGGAGTCAGGCAGGCCTCAACCTTGGGCAAGAGGAAATGCCCCTGTGGTTCCAGTTTTCCTCTGGTATTCATTCCATGTCACAAAATGTTTGCCTAGGATGGAACATAATGGCTCCGCTGCACCCTCCCCAGAATTCGACATTCTTGCCCTCAAGGGCCAGGTAGTATTTTTCCCATTCTGTGTACTGTACTTTCCAGTTTCAACCTTTAAACTCCTGAACTGCCTGAGGCAGAGGCGTCGCTGCGCCCGGAGCAGGTTGGGGCGGGGTCCCCGGCGCCCCCCACTAAAAAACCCCGGCGCCCCCAATTTAAAAAAAACACTGAGGTTGTAGTCCTCCTGAGCAAACTCACCTGGGAGGAAGTCCCACAGGAAGTGGGTGAGCAGCAGAAGAACTTGGGCTGCATGCATGGTTGTGCAGTCAGAAGCTGAGAAATAGGAGGCGTCATCTTCTTCTCCAGAGCCTGCCAGCAGTGATGAGCGTGCAAAGCTGGAAGAAAAAGCCACATGATTGGGAAAGATGCTGGGAAAAGAATCTGCAGGAACTGAAGCTGGGAGAAGTGCCATGGAGAGAGCAGAGCGGCAAGCTGTCCCCAGAGAGTGCAAAGTTGGGGTGAGGAGGTGGTGCTGGATCTGTGCTGGTCTCAGCTTGTGGGGGTGCAGATGGCACTGTTTATCTAGGATATTTGAGGAGGCACCTTCCTTCTCCCATATGAACGCCACCTCCACAAGTGGAGATCAGTACAAGACAAGTTCCTCAGGTTCCCTTCAAGCTCTCCATGGCCTTACCCCCAATATGCTCTCGCATCCAGCAGCGCTCTTGCCTGTGACCTTTGCTCCCTCACTTCCACCACCTGGAAGCTTCCAGTTCCTTTACAACATTCCCTTTCTCCCTTCCTGCCTCTTCTGCCTTGAACTCTCTCCCAGATGATCACCTGCATGAGGCCTCATTTCTTATTTCCTTCAAATCCCACCTTTTCCACGAAGCCTTTGGCGTGACTCCCTCCTTGTTTCTGTATTCTACTGCAATGAAGGCTAAGTGCGTGTACAGGTGATAACTGCATATTGTCCATCCATCCCCCCCATTTACCCTATTACTGCTCCCCTCCAACTTATCTGTTGTCTTTATCTTTATCTAGATTGTGACCTGTCCTCTCACCTGTTGCAAAGCACTAGGTAGTTTGATATTATTAACAAGAATAACAAACAGAGGGCTTCTTTCTGATTCTACCACTGTGTGCTATGTGAGGTTGGAACTGGGATTTTTTGGTGGTTTGCAGAATTCTTCTCAAGGGAGACCCACAAGATCCATTCTATCCAGAGGCGTCGCTCCAGTAGGGGCGGGGCTGTAAGTATCGCTGCGGTCATAGTCTCTTTACCGAGCGAGGAGGAGGCAGCCCCGCCCCCTCACTGTCCGAGCCAGTCCCCTACGGAGAAAGCAGCAGGCAGGGTCTCTTCCCTGCCGGTTTCTCCGTAGGGGACTGGCTCGGACAGTGAGGGGGCGGGGCTGCCTCCTCCCCGCTCGGTAAAGAGACTATGACCGCAGCGATACTTACAGCCCCGCCCCTACCGGAGCGACGCTTCTGATTCTATCAGTTCTTCTAGGAGAGTAAAAACATTTCTTTGCTATCATGTTTTTGAGGCATAAACTGTTGGGATAAGTGTTAATGTCATCCCATAAAAGAGAGAAAAATATATTTCTATGGAATACACCAACAGCTTAAGATGCTAAATGCCACAGGTAAGGGCTAAAATACTGACAGTGCAAGCCTATGTGTGTCTACTCAGAAGCAAGTCTCACTGAGTTTAATGGGACTGACTCCCAGGTAAGTGTGTATAGGATTGCAGCCTTAGTTACCAAACATTCAGAGAATTATTTAGCTCATATTAGAAAGCAACATTCTTCTCCTCAGCTGGGCCGTTACATAACTCTGTGGTCACGGAAATAATGAATCAGAAGACAGATGATCTGACCACACCTAGCTACCCACCCATTTTTCTTTATTAAAGGGGAAAGTCCTTTTGTGAACAATTGTTTGTGGTTTATGGCCAAACAAATAAATGTGCTTGCTATTAATGTTGTGATCACCTTCTTGGCATAAAGTGGTCAATTTTCCAGTAACGATGCAGCCAGCAGGAGGTCGTGGCATGCCATGGCAACCTCGTGGCGCACTTTTGGTAAGTGTCACAATTGCCAACAAAGTTGGCCACCAAATGGCATAATTGTTTTGATATTACTTTAGGTATGGCATTCAAGATGGCCACGGGATGGGCAAACAGGTAAGAATGCACAAATCCATTGTTGATCTTCAAAGTTCTAATAATGAAGGAGGAGGTGGGGGGGGGGAGGACAGTAGCCAGAACAGAAAGACTCATCCCAAGATATTTGTTCAAGCATAAACAAAAGCAAGAGAGATCCTTAGCAACGGTTCCTAAGAGAGATTTGTTTTGAATTAAAAAAAAAGGTTGACTCCATTACCCCCAAGGACAAATAGACCTTTCAACTACAAGTCGCTATTTGGCGCTTCCCTCCAATTCAGCAATTTTCAACCTTTTTCATCTCACACCTTACCTTGGCACACTGACAAGGTGCTAAAATTGTCAAGGCACACCATCAGTTTCTGGACAATTGTGAAGGTGCACCACACTGCCAGTGGGGGGCTCACATCTCCCATTGGCCCTACTAATAAATGACACTCCCCCCAACTCCCGCAGCATGCCAGTAGACCATTCGCGGCACACCAATGCGCCGCGGCACAGCGGTTGATAATTGCTGCTCTAATTTTATTAAGCATAAAGAAAGACTATCTTGGGAAGGTTAGTGCCTGTTACTATCACACTAAGGCAGTGGTTCCCAAACTGGGAAGTGCGGTTCACAGGGGAGCCGCGGATACCAGCCAGGGGAGCCGTGGAGTGCCACGGAATCTTCTCGGAATATAGTGCAATGCCAATTGGCAGGCATCAGCATCATGTAATGGGGAGCCCAATGGTCAAGGGAGCCACAGGTCAAAAAGGTTTGGGAAACACTGTACTAAGGGATCTCCCAAGCAGCAGGCTAGTTGGAATGCGGCACACAGTGAAGGGGGCACTATGGCAATCGTTTGCTGTATTGCCAAGCATAAAATACATGACAATGAGAACAACCAAATTGTGAGGCTTATTTCGTGAGAAAGTATGAACAGTTGCTAGAGGTGCCCCCCTCTCCAAATGTTATAGAATCACAGAACATTAGAGTTCGAAGGACCTTTGGAGGTCATCAAGCCCAGCCTCCTGATCAGTGCATTCTCTCCCACTTCCACAGTGAGTGTTCTTGAAGGGACCAAGAAGCAAAATGCCCCCCCCCCATCTATGCCTATCAATTGGTATGTGTTCTGACCTCTATGTTGACAACCAGGATTGGGGTTATAATGGGGCACAAAGGTTTTGATGCCGTAAGGACTCCTCCCAAATTGGGGAATTGAAGAGACTAAAGCAGCATATGGAAGCATGTATGTTCTTCCCATTTACCTTTGAGTTTCCGACCCCTTATGCCATCACATACATAAACCATCTCTCTGCATTCTCTCCTTGACACTCCAGGAAGCTCTCGCTAATTACACAGGATGGTGTAGTGGTTTGGGAGTTGGACTTAGACCTGGAAGATCCAGGTTCAAATCCCTGCTCAGCCACGAAGCTTCCTGGGTGACCTTGGGCCAGTCACTATCTCTCAGCCTCACCTACCTCACAGGGTTGTTGTGAGGACAAAAAGGAGGGGAGGAAATATGTACACCACTCTGAGCTCCTTGGAGGAAGGGCGGTATAAAAATGTGAAAAAAATAATAATTTTATTTTTACATTGAACATTCATTGACATGCATCTTCACAGTTTCAGAAACCCTGGTGGAGTATGACTGCTTTATTCTGATGTGTATTTTTTTTTCAAAATAATAACGTTATAAAGACATCCATTCTTGACATATGGACACCAAGTGGGGAGAAGAACCTCACATGCCCTTCTCCTGAAAAGGGGGGGGGGTTGTTAATCAGTTCCTTGCTGAGCAACATTTGGCCCTTGTTTCTGGTGTGAATTTGTGACACTTGTTATGGGCAGGGCTTTGATGTTGCGCAGATGTGAAAAGAGAATGGAAAGGAAGGGCTGGTACTCACCAAGTTGGGCACCATTCCCTGGTCTGGAACTTTCTTCAGCACATACATTACCCATGGAGTGCCTCTCTGGCAGGAAGCCAAGAAGTATTAAATGCAGCTAGGCCTGTTTATCTTCTGCAATTCTGCCATTGTCTGATGATGTGCAACGTGGATTCCTCAAAGCTCTCCTGCTTCTGGAAATATTGTGGTGCTGATGTCCAAAAGTTAAAAACAGACAGTTGCTTCCACTGGACACCCCCTTAAAGGTGAAGGTGACCCCTGACAATAAAGTCCAGTCGTGTCCTAGGGTGTGGTGCTCATCCCCATTTCAAAGCCGAAGAGCCAGCGTTGTCCAAAGACGCCTCCGTGGTCATGTGGCCGGCATGACTCTCCTTGCCATAGCGCGTAGCATGCGGCTGGAACACGGAGCACTGTTTACCTTCCCGCAAGCGGTACCTATTTATCTACTCGCACTGACATGCTTTGGAACTGCTAGGTTGGCAGGAGCTGGCCAAGCAACGAGAGCTCACCCCGTCGCGGATTCTAACTGCCGACCTTTCGATTGACAGCTCATGGTTCAATGGTTTAACCCACTGCGCCACCCGCTAGCCTATAGAGGGCTGTATAGGTAAAGGTGACCCTTGACAATTAAGTCCAGTCGTGTCCGACTCTAGGGTGTGGTGCTCATCCCCATTTCAAAGCCGAAGAGCCAGCGTTGTCCGAAGACGCCTCCGTGGTCATGTGGCCGGCATGACTCTCCTTGCCGCAGCGCGTAGCATGCAGCTGGAACACAGAGCGCTGTTTACCTTCCCGCAAGCGGTACCTATTTATCTACTCGCATTGACATGCTTTGGAACTGCTAGGTTGGCAGGAGTTGGCCAAGCAACGAGAACTCACCCCGTCGCGGATTCAAACTGCCGACCTTTCGATCGACAGCTCATGGTTCAGCATGAACGGTTTAACCCACTGCGCCACCCGCCGGCCTGGACACCCCCTTACGGTATACCAAATACAGGACACCAAATACAATATAGGCACTCCAACCACCACCTCTGCCTATCACCAGATCACAGCCACTAGTAGATCTGATTCCTATCTGCATTTATTACTATTACTACCCCTATTACAAAAGCAAAGAGAGAAAATAAGTTGATATAGATAAAAGTGACTAGAACAATATGCCAAAGGCATCCAAGCTATTAATTCCAGCAGAGAAATGGAAGTATAATTCATAATTAGAATCAACCACTTATCATACCACATTGATTCAAACTGAAAACACAGTAGTGACTAACTTCAAGATTGTTCTCCTGCTTCATAAAGTTGATGTTATTGTTTATATGGCGGCATCAATGTGGATGGTACTGTACTTTACAAGAGGAGAGAAGGCAGGTCTCTGCCCAGAGGGGCTCACAATCCAAAAACAGACACAAAGGATAACACAGGAAGGGGAGGGTAGTGGTGCCTGGGAAAATGGAGAAGAATATGCAATTGTTTCATTACTTAAACTTAGTTGCAGTAAGATAGAGGGACTAGAAGGTAGTGCCAAAGGTGAGTTTTGAAAGGCAAAAAAGATGGGTTTTGAGGAGGGATTTGAAGGAAGTAAGAGAGGGGGCATCCCTCAGGTGACCAGGGAGGGAGTTCCTGGTATAAAGGGCAGCAAGGGAGAAGGGGTGTTGCCACCTGAGGGAGCTGGAGTCTTTTGAGTGGCTGAGGGTGGTGAAGCCACAAGAGTGAAATGTATCTATTCAGTCATTTTTGCCATTTCTACCATTTTCCAAGTCTTAGCCAATCAACACTTCAAGGCTGGCACACTGCCACATTGCCAGTTATCACAAGCCAATCTATTAATTTGCTTCCCAATCCTCCTCCTGTTGGGATGAAACTGGTGCAGATCTCTCACACATTACAAAATAATAATAATATTAATTAATAATAATTCTGCTGGCTGGCTCCTCCCACACTCGACCGAAGCAGCTGGAGGCTCTTTCACAGCTTTTTGCCGGCGGCGTGTCTCTAACTTATCAAGTTCACCGGTCTTCGGGCTTTGAAGGCAGCAGCTCTCCCAACTGAGCCAGATTCTTCTGCTCAGAATACACATTTTTATTTTCACACACATATGCAGACCCATGTGTGCCATGTGGGAATTAGCCCGCTCCTCTACTGTTAGTTAATACTTTGACCTGGTTCACACACACATGTGTGCAGTGAGGTAAACTTGTGTCTATTGACTTGGACTTGAGTCGGACTCAAGTCGCGTCAATGACTCGACTCGGACTTGACTCGGCAATTGTAAAAGACTCAAAAGACTTGACTCGAGACTTGGAGCCTTTTATGACAAGTCAAATTTTATTCAGGTTTAAACCTGTCTCCCCATTAAATAGATAGGGACTCGCAACCAAAGACTCGGGACTTGGGGGCAAAGACTTGGGACTTGACTCGAGACTTGGAGTCAGAGATTTGATCCACATCCCTGAATGTATGTCACTTGATTTCTCTGCACTGGACGTTGAATGTTTGCAATGACACCACTGAAAAAACATGGCTTTTGAGGTGAGGAGAGGCGAGCTGTTCTGTCTGTAGTGTCACATCTGTGATGGACCTTTACACATGTACATCCTCACCTGATATTGCAGTCACTAAATGGTCAGCATGCATGTGTGAAAAATCCCTTAGCATCAATAATGTGCCAAGTGCCATAAAGAACTTAAATGTGTTACATCCTCTGCTGGGGGGGGGGGGGGTTTGAGGTCAACCGTCTATATGAAGCTTGACCAGCCAGCCATTGTTGTTCCAACCTCTGAAACAATTTTATCTGCTCTGACAAGGTAATAATATCAGTTACAGAAAAAGAAAACAAATGCCCAAAATATCAGCTGTAAGAGCAATTTGAAAATTGTAAGACACAGACATACCCTCTACTTTAATGCTACATCTCTTGTTGGATTTTGCGTGGAATGGAAAAGCGGTATATACCGGTAAATATCCTAAATAATAGTAACAATACACCAGCCAACAGCTACTTGTAGATGTATTATATTATAAAATTTGACAATCCATGGGAGTGAGGGAGAGGGTGCATGCTTCGGCTGCAGGCTTTCACTGGTAGATTAATTTTGTTGTTGTTCAGTCGTTAAGATTAATAATCAACTACGTATAAAGTCTTATAGCTGATTAAGCATTGGAGGTAAAATTGTTAGTGTGCTTTGAAGCTATTTAGCATTTTGTGGCATTTCTGTAAAAAATAAAATTATTACTGATAAAGCAGCTGACATTTTCTAGGCACTGTGTTCACAGATGTAAAAATTGACACAGGCCTTGACGACAGGCTTGCCCCGTAGTAGACACAATTTAAAAAAAGGGAAAAAGGAATGGGAAGAGGGAAAAAAGCCAGTTCAGGTACCAACACTTTCAGTTCACGTAATGTCTCTAGGTAGAATGAATGTTGCTGATAGGGACATGAGCAGTCCTAGCAGGGAGAGAGCAAAAGGGCAACTGGTTCCAGCCAACCCAATGGCAGGAATGTGGATCAGGTCTCTGACTCCAAGTCTCAAGTCAAGTCCCAAGTCTTTGCCCCCAAGTCCCGAGTCTTTGGTCGAGTCGCGAGTCCCTATTTAATGGGGAAAATGGGTGGGTGTTGTGCTGGGGTGGGGGTGGGGATGGCACCGGCAGGGCTGTAAACTCCCCCCTGATGTCCCCCTCCCTCTGTACTTCTCATGAACACTAATCATGAGATCTGTTTAATCTGATTGTCTCAACACGTCTGGCTTGTCTGAGAGGTGATTGTGGCCGGAGAAGGCAGCGATAGAGAACTAGCTACATAAGACCTACTTAAAATTCGACTCGTTGTAAAAAGCTCTAAGTCTCGAGTCGAGCCTTTCGAGTCTTTTACGATCACCGAGTCAATTCCGAGTCAAGTCATTGACGCGACTTGAGTCCAACTCAAGTCCAAGTCAATAGACTCGAGTCTACATCACTGGCCAATGGGAAGCACCTCCTTGTCTCCTCTGCCCTCTGCAGTCTTATTAAAGATGGCCTTCCCTTCTAAAAAGAAGTGGTGTCTTTTGTTTATTAAATCCCCTCAAGATTACAACCATACCACATTTTTGTTGTTCAGTCGTTAAGTCGTGTCCGACCCTTCATGACCCCATGAACCATATCGCGCCAGGCCTTCCTGTCCTCCACTACCTCCCGGAGTTTGCTCAGATTCATGTTAATTGCACCAGTGATACTATCTACCCATCTCATCCTCTGCCTTTCCCTTCTCCTTTTGCCTTCAATCTTTCCCAGCATCAAAGTATTTTCCAATGAGTCCTCTCTTCGCATTAGGTGGCCAAAGTATTTGAGTTTCAGCCTCAGTACCTGTCCTTCCAGGGAACAGTCAGGGTTGATTTCATTTAGGATTGACTGATTTGATCTCCTAGCAGTCCAAGGGACTCTCAGGAGTCTTCTCCAGCACCACAGTTCAAAAGCATCTATTCTTCGGCGCTCAGCCTTCCTTATGGTCCAACTCTCGCAACCATACATTGCTACTGAGAACACCATCGCCCTGACTATACGAACGTTTGTTGGCATGGTGATATCTCTGCTTTTTATTATGCTGTCTAAGTTTGCCATAGCTTTCCTTCCAAGGAGTAAGCGTCTTTTAATTTCATGGCAGCAGTCTCCGTCTGCAGTGATCTTGGAGTCCCAAAAAGTAAAATCTGTTACTGCTTCCATTTCTGCCCCTTCTATTTGCCAGGAATTGATGGGACCAGATGCCATGGTCTTAGTTTTATTAATGTTGAGTTTCAAGCCAGCTTTTGCACTCTCCTCTTTCACCCTAACCAAGAGGCTCTTTAGTTCTTTTTCACTTTCTGCCATTAGGGTGGTATCGTCTGCATATCTGAGGTTGTTGATATTACAAGATTACAACCACACCACATTAAACTTAGGGTAAAATGCAGATTCCTTTTAACTGTTACTCATTAAAAGGTACATGATTAATCAACTCAATATTCTTTAACTAAATGACAAGCTTTGCAAACGGCCGCATGTCTGGCCCCCAGAACGCTGCCTGGAGAACACTGTGCCCCTCCTTGAATATAGAAGTTGCCCTTCCCTGATCTGTGGGCTCTTTGGGACAGGACAGTGGAGCAGTGGCCCGTTGAGCATGCAGAAGTGAGAGCATGCCATTCCAATCCTGCCCACCCCCAAGCACGCCAGCCCCAGCCCTGAATAATCATGCGCAACTGGAAATAGCAAACTGGCCCCTAGATGCACAATGTTCCAGCCCCACGTGATAATGCAGAGCCAGGGTTGTTGACACGCACGGGGGTAGGGTGGGGAGACAAAGAGATGTGCTCTCACTTCTCCACACAAGATGAATCACCAATATGAAGTATCATCCAGATCGGAACTATGTCAATTAGACAATAACAGACAGTTAAGTAAAGCTCCCTCCCCTTCCATTCACTTCCAGTTTGGGGTGAATTCTGGGAAATAGTTTTATAGCAGGGGTTCTTAACCCAGGGTCCATGGATTGGCTTCAGGAGTGTCTGTGAACCAGGTGAAAAATTGAGAGTCAGGTGACTCCTTGCCTGTTGCCTTCACCGCACTGAATGGCTCTGACGGCAAGGGGACGGGGCCACCTTGTAAAGGTAAAAGTAAAGGTGACCCCTGACAATTAAGTCCAGTCATGTCCGACTCTAGGGTGTGGTGCTCATCCCCATTTCAAAGCCGAAGAGCCAGCGTTGTCCGAAGACGCCTCCGTGGTCATGTGGCCGGCATGACTCTCCTTGCCGCAGCGCGTAGCATGCAGCTGGAACACGGAGCACTGTTTACCTTCCCGCAAGCGGTACCTATTTATCTACTCGCATTAACATGCTTTGGAACTGCTAGGTTGGCAGGAGCTGGCCAAGCAACGAGAGCTCACCCCGTCGTGGATTCGAACTGCCGACCTTTCGATCGACAGCTCATGGTTCAGCGGTTTAACCCACTACGCCACCCGCTGGCCCCGGGGCCACCTCGTACCGGGCAGTAAACAGGGACTAGGATGGTGCGGGACTTACAGTACCGCCCCCACCGTAGTGACGCCTCTGCAGCTCAGCCCTCTCCTTCCATATTTCCTCTTCCTCTCTGTACCCCTCTTCCTTATCCAGTCCAAGGAGGGGAAAGAGGAGGAGAAGGAGCAATGAAGGAGCAATAAGTAGGAGGACAGTGATGGGCTGCTGCCTACCAATGTGCTACCTGAGGCAACTGTTTCAGGTGGCCTCATAGATGGGCCAGCCCTGATGTTGCCTTATACCATGCCAGACCATTGATCCATTTCTTATCTAATCTGCTAGCGTAGAATGGAAACAGTACGGCTTTCCAAGACCTTTTCCAACCCTGCTACCTGAGAGTCTTTCAGCTGGTCACAGATTGGACCTGTGACCCAATGCCAACCCATCCATGCAGCCATTTGATGCGGGTTGTGGCAGTGGCAGACTGTGAGGGGTTTGAGTGTGAAATTCATGTATGTCTCCTATACACCTTATACATATAGCCTGAAGGTAATTTTATACAATATTTTTCATAATTTTGTGCCCCAGCATGCGTTGCTTGCACTATGACAGCCAGATGCTGGAAAAAGTTTTGTGGTTTGTTTGTTTGTTTGTTTGTTTTACAAAAAATCATAGTCCCAAAAATTACTGGATTTCAGAATAGTCTGGATTTCAGATGTCTTGATAAGGGGTAATCAATTTAAAGGGATCTTACTACAATTAAACATTTCCCTAAACTCACTTTACTCATGTTCACCAGCAGGTTCCACCCACCACAGTTCTAAAGCTCAGCTCGAGAAAGCATTTCCCCTCACACTATATATATATAGCCTGGTCATTGCAATCTGAGTCATCCAAGCACGCACCCCCATGTCGCTTAAGCTCAAAGGAACATTTTCAATGTCATAGGTTACAGGTATGGCACACCTAAAACGTAATTCCTCACAAGGCCACTATGCCTTTGAGTCCCAGATGTTAAAAGGCATCTGGGGCAGCAGGGAAACCCAGTTGTGTTGTTGTTTTTTCTGACGAGAGTTTCTGCTGAAGCTGTTCAGTAAAGGCACACGATCCCAACTCGGCCATATGGAAGCAGCACAGCATCCAGATGTGTAGGCCGCGTGACTGAGCCCCCTTGCCTTGCTCAGTCTGCACATGCTCCGTACAAAGGGCAGCCTGAGCTGTATGCTCAGCCAGCAGGAATCTTGCCGTGAGCCGTTTGGCTCTTTTCCTTGCCTCTCTGGGGTCTTGGACTGCATCGGAGGAGAGGCGAAGGAAGAGCAAAATGAGAAACCTGGTGAAGGGAAGCGGATGGCTCTTGGGCACTGCACAGAGTCAGAGCTATGCATGTTTGCTATCTGTGTCAGACAAGCATCCTGGGAGAACGTGCATCGACTCTGTACAGTTCCGGTACACCAGCAATTGGCTTCCGTTCCCACCAGATCCCACCGGGACACAGAATTTATCGCTCCCAGCTGGGGAGCATGTGCTGACTGCCTGATTGCTCACACATTTCTTGCTTCCTTTTTGAGGGATACAATCAATTAACTCTTTTTGTTATTTCCTTGCTTCAGGGAAAGGGCTGATCTGGAAGCCGGGAGGAGCAAGCATGTAGGCTTATGCACAAGCAGGTGCAAGGCAACCTTCAGGTCTTGAACATGTGAAGGAAACATGTACTATCTCTGAGCATACACGGAGTGAGTTTACAAACACATGAAGCAACTTTATATCGAGGCAGACCATCTAGATATCAAACACAGGCTTTTCTCAACCTGACCTGGCAATGCCAGGGATTGAAGCTAGAACCTTCAGCATGGAAACCAGGTGTTCTCCTGCTGAGCTGTGGCCCTTCCTATATGACTTCCACACACAACTGTGGGGACATAGTGTATATTTACACATCTGGGATTCTGTGGGAAAGCTTCCAGGCAGTCCTGGTGTCCTGCCAAGTCTAAAAAAAAAAAAAATTACCACCACCACCACCACCCCGGATAACCAAGCTGGGACAAATAGCAAATAGAAGCAATTTTCAGTGAAAACAACAGTGGTGTGAAACGTCCTGAGCTTAAAAGCCCTGGTTTAAGCCAGTCTGTTAATGACAGATTTAAGAGAGAGTGACGTTTGTTTGTTTGTTTGTTTGTTTGTTTGTTTGTTTGTTTGTTTAAAAGATGTTTATCCCATCTTTCCCCCCCCCCCAATATTTGGGGCACTCAACGCGGCGGCTTACAACGATTCATAAAATACATAAATAAATAGTTTAGCGCTTATACGTCCCCACTTCCTGTCCTTGCCCAAGGACACACCATGAGTCTGCAGCAAAAAGAAACTCTTGTATCCCAACCTCTCTGAGCCACATTCAAATCTTCTCTAGACGCCGGGATGTCCGGAGCTGCCCCTGTTTGATGCCACCATGCCAGCAACCAGTGGACTATGACATTCAGCAACATTTCAGAATTTTTCTAAATTTAAAAACATTTTTTTTGTTTTGAAATTCGACATTAAGGGGTACTTTTTAAAAAGTCAGTCTGAAGTTTTGTGGGTGGGTGGCATTATTAGGGTGTTGAAATTCAATTACTGACTTGCCAAATTCATTGTTCTATGCCTTGGGCTTTTGTCCTAAAATCTCTAAATTTCTCAGCACTCATCACTGGAAAACAGCATCCAGTTAGGGGCTGGTGTGGACATGGGGGGGGGGGGAGTGCGACACCAACACTCCACCCCTGCCAAGTCAGTTCTGTCTGCAGACAATGCTATCTTTCTGTCTAAAGTTATAGCTTTCTTTCTCTCCAGTGAAGGAGTGAAGAAGCAGTGGCAGTGGTGAGGCAAGAATGAGGGAGAAGTGGTAGTCAGGACACCCCCAGGAAAAACAGCTTGTTAGTATATTAGTACTCTGTACCATATTAGTCCTATGCCAGGAGTGGTCAGACTGCAGCTTCTGAGCTACATGTGGCTCTTTGACGTATAATGTACGGCTCTCGGAAATATTTGGCTGAGCTCTTTTTTGCATCACAATTGAATATAAAGGAAAATAAGACATTTTCAAGCCTTATAATTATTTACCAGCTATCAACTGAGAGTCCACTGGATTAAACATAAGTTTAAACATAAACATTAAACATAAGTTTAATGGATTAAACATGAACATTAAACATAAGTTTAATGTTCATGGTGAGTAAATATATTTAAGAATTTAAATGCTTCTTAAATATTGTGGCTCTCAAACATCTGAAGTTTATCGTATGTGGCTCTTATATGAAGCAAGTTTGGCTATGCTTTGGTCTAGGAGCTGAGCTTTTGTTTATCCAAGTCATTTATTGCCTTGTTTAGAAATCAATACTCCTTCGGCCGTGAAAGAGAAAGTTCCCAGCTGAGGAAACTTGGTTAGCTGAAAGCAACCACAAATGCATTTTCCGGGGGGAGGAAAATCTGACCGCTAACCCGAGCCAGGAGATTTGTAATGACATCCTCTGGCCTTGGGAAGCACGGCGATTAGAAACCAATGGTGGACGGACACCTGGATCATTTCAACGTACAGGGACTCAGTAGTCCAACCTTTGTTCTGACCCAGAGAGGCATCATTATGGAACCTTCCAGTGAAAGAGGCACTTCACTGTCATCTGAACAATTGTCCCTGGTTGTTTGCTCTGATTTCTGGCCTCCCCCCCCCCCACACACACACAGGATGAGCTGTAGCCAAAGCTTGCTCTGCTGGAGGCTTCCTGCCATGAGAACCAGGTGGGAAGAATCTCTTCCCCCCTCCCTTTCCTGAGGAAGGAGGGCATGGATTCACCACAGACCTAGACAATGGGTGATGATCCACCAAGCCAAATGCAGGCCTGCAGTCACCTATGGATAGGGACAGGAGAAGAAAATAGTGATAACAAAATTAAAACACATAACACCGCTTTCTGCTACAAAAAAATCTGTGAAAAAAATTAAAAATTAAATAAAATAAAACCATGTAACTTTGCGTCATTCGTCTGCTGACACTGTGTACAACCTATACCACCTATCTTGCACACTTTTAAAGTGGTTACAATTGATTAAAAAAATGGGAAATTTTTTTGGAATAAAAACACATAGCACCACTTTCTGCTATTTCATTTTGGTTAAACACCGAAATCTGTGAAAAAATAAAACCATTTTCTCCCACCTCTACTTATGGGGCGTTATAAACCTTCTGTTTCTGCTACCTTTCTGGGACTGGAAATGAGAGGGTGGATCCAAGCAGGTGGCAAACAATACCGAGTTGGTGGGTCGCATTCAGCTTGGTCGTGCAGGCCTGATATACTCTTGCAGTCTATCCTCTTGCAGTCTCCCCTCTTCTCCTTGTCTGATAGGGTTTTTCTGAGACTTGTCTGATAGGGTTTTTCTGATAGGGTTTTTCTGAGACTATTGGGGAGTTTATGCAACTCGTGACTAGGGACGGCCCAGCCATGAGGTGACCTGATTCAGCCTACATCAGCAGCAGATTGCAAGAGGAACAAGGGGGCCATGGGGTACCCCCTTCGTCTTGAGTCTGCCACTCCCTCCAGTCCACCGTGGACACAAGCCACATTGATCTGCTGCTTGCTTGCTTGAGCGAGAAGCAACTCATCCGCCTCCTTACCTTACACAATTTCCTCAAACCCAGAAGCAGGGAACACTGACCGTTTTATTTACAGGGACTGCGTGAACAAAGGAGCTCCTTCTTTAAATAAAACCAGAAGCACTGCACATCTTGGTTTGAGGAAACTGCACAAGGAGCACGATAAGGGCCATTTTTTTCCTGTGTGCCATGGCAGAGTATGGTGGCCTACCAGATGATTGACAATCCCCCTCTTTTTTTTTTGCATCCCCAAAGCTACAAAGGTGGGGGGGGGGTGGACCATAGATTGCTGGAGAGCTGTATTATTTGATCTGGTGTGTCAGAAGTTATTGCAGACCTGCTCTTCCAATTTTGGTTTCTGACCCACCACCAACCCATGTATTCTGGCTTGCCATGTTGCTCAACAGCACCCTCTTTGCCTTGTCCTGGATTGGCAGCACAACCAGGACATTTATCAATTTATTTATGAGCTGGTATAAATTTTTGGTCTGGTGCATTCAGCTTGGCAGGTCACAAGGTGTGCAGGAGGTCTGACACAGGCTCTGAAGGCCAGCCAGCTTTGATGCTCAATTCCCCAGCGTGGGTTGGGACACGGTTTAGCTGGCTGCTTAGCAGGAAACTCAGTCCATCACAGCAGACCAACCTCTTTGCACATGCAATTGTGCATGCGCTCTCTCTCTCTCTCTCTCTCTCTCTCTCTCTCTCTCTCTCTCTCTCTCTCTCTCTCTCCATCCTGCCTTTCTCCAAGCCTCTTCCATCGCCAAAGTCCCCACCCAGACTGAGTCAACATTGCCTTAGAAATGTCACATGGAAAACATGTTCATCTCCAATCTTAGGAGGAGTGTGCTTTGGCTTTAGAAGGTACTGTTCTCTGTTCTGATCCCCCAGCTTTGCCAGTGTATTATTGTGTGCCGCTGCTACAGCATGTGATGGGCTAGGAACGTTATAATAAAAAATGACATCGGGTCCCTGTGAGATTGTCAGTTTTGGGGAGACCGTGGGTTGTGCCTCACCAAGGGCCCAACCAGGTGGCTTTAATTTCAGGGATCGGGGAGTGATGTTTTATGGTATGACACTGTTTTATTGCTGTGCCATAAAAAGCTGAACAGCTGTTTTCAAAATTCTTCATGAGATGGTGGGGTGTATATGAATTGGTGTCTGATCCTCATGTTCTTAGGCTGGAATACTTGAAAAACTCCATAAGGATAGAGGGCTGGCATCATTTGACACATCTCTTAAGGACATTTCTACACCGATGACTTAAACTGATTTCACAGACATTCTCTGTCCCCGCAAAACCATGAGAACAGTAGTCCTTTGAAGGGGGGGCTGGGGATCACAAACAAAGAATTCTCAGTACCCACAGCAAATTATAAGTCCCAAGAGCTTTTGCCATGACGAGTATAAAACAAACCTGATATAAAACCTGATATACATTTGGTGTTTTGACATGCCCTCAGTGAGGCTGAGGTCATTGCTGTAGGGGGCATCATCCGCATCTGAACTATGTGATGGTTGAATAAACAGAGGCTTCAGAAATTGTGACATTGGCTAATATGGTCTGTTCACAAGGGAAGAGCCACTATACATACTGAGGTGAATGACAGCCCAATCCTGTTTAACTCTTGCATCGGTGTAACAGTAGATCCCCCGGTGTAAGAGCACTTATTTATTTACAGTATTTTTATCCCGCCTTTCTCCCCGAAGGGACCCAATGTAACTTGCCGTACGCTGACGGACGAGTGCGTAGCCCCACTCAGACGCCTCACATGCGCAGTTCGGACACGGAACGGATGCAGGCACAACTCCTCCGGTGCAGGGGGCATTCTGGGGGCATTCGGACACCCCTGGAATACCCCTGCGTCAATGGAGTTGCGCTGGCATCTGTTCCATGTCCAAACTGCGCATGTGATGCGTCCGAGGGGGGTTACGCCGGTGTCCATCCTGCGTCCGTCAGCGTACGGCAAGTTACACTGGCATAAGTGCTCTTACACCGGGGGATCTACTGTTACACCAGTGCAAGAGTTACATAGAATTGCGCCCTAAATGGGCTAATATTAATTATTTGTAATTGATTAATAAATATTCATTTATTATTAATATTAATAGGAATAATATTGTACACGTCACATCTCCAATCCTATTTTAGTATTTTTAAAATACCATTTCAGTTTTTCTATAAAGAAGAGTGCTATTTTTAATGCTGCTGATCTCCACTGTCCAGATGGGTATCTGGGTCAGCCTAGCCAGTCTCCTGCTGGCCCGATATCAGGCGCAGCCTTTTTCCTGAGGACCTCGGGCTGAGGCAGCCATTTTGGACAGAGAATTGAGGCTGAGTGAGAAACAGGCAAACGTGGCCCATGTGGGGAATAATCCACTGGGAAATTCTGCACAAGCCTCATTGAAATGGGCAGGAGCTGTGCAAGAGCATTGTGCAGGAGAACTTCCCAACGAAGGATGCCCTTTATAAATAAGTGGGATGACAGTTGAATATGGGTCCCCCTATAGGGGAGAAAGGCGCTTTGGGTCCCCCTATGGGGAGAAAGGCGGGATAGAAATTCTATAATAATAATAATAATAATAATAATAATAATAATAATAATAATAATATGCTGCCTCAGGCATGTAGATGTCTCACATTTGTCTCACATACACACAGCTAACAGGACCCAGCTTGGACCAGGAAGTCCATGAGGCTAACTGGCTCTAAATGCCGACCACAAGGATTTTCCAGGGATTAAAAGGTACCTCAAGGCAACAAGAGGGATCTAAACAGCTGTAAAAATCTCCACATTAAAA
This sequence comes from Plestiodon gilberti rubricaudatus, assembly GCA_026170595.1. Lineage (NCBI taxonomy): Eukaryota > Metazoa > Chordata > Lepidosauria > Squamata > Scincidae > Plestiodon > Plestiodon gilberti. The sequence continues at coordinate 122,957,349 of JANXHW010000002.1, forward strand.
AAACCCACAGTGGTTTATATTTTTATCCCCAATGTGTTTTGAGGTTGACTCTTTTTCAAGGAATACAAATTTTACAGTTAAATCAAGCCAGCTGGATTCTGCTCAGAGCCTACTCAAGGTGAAGACAGACATAATATCAAAAGAAAACTCACGTGTCCCTTGGTGACGGGGAGAGTCTGGCTTCTTCCCAGCTTTCCAGCTGAACTGGCAGGTGTGTACACCAGTGAATTAAATGCTGTTGTAGCCATCAGTCTTGCCCCTCTCACCCTGCTTCAGGCAGCCCTCCTGGCTTTTAAAAAAATGTTTATTAGGCTGCAATCCTATTCACACTTACCTGGGAGTAAAAAAAACATTGACTATAATGGGACTTACTTCTGAGTAGACATGCATAGGCTTGGACTGTTAACCACTTTGTGAAGTGCATGTGTTTATCCATTCATTCATTTCATCGCCTTATTCATTTTCTTTAGAAAGAAAGTTGCTGTATTGACTGTGCAAAACTACTTTGGGGAGGTACCTCCCCCCCCCGCCAAAGTTCTGCTCTCAAATCTACCAGGTCCTCAACATCTGGACCTGGCTTCAGAGCAGGGATGGTGCAACTGGGGTGCTGCTTGACGCTGCCCCACGTTTGCCACTGCTGCAGCCTCTGCCACAGACTGACACACACAAAAACGCTTGTTACTATGCTCCATTGCACAGTACTCACAAACCAGGAAGTGTGGAACTTCCAGTTTTATTAAAGGGAGTGTTCAAGTGGTCCTTCTAAGTAAAACCAGAAGTCCTGCACTTCCTGGTTTGGGAAAACTGCACAGTGATGGAGCATGATAAGGAAGCAGATGATCCACATGAGCATTTTTTGGCTCATGTCCATGGCAGGCTGGAGGGAGACAGCAGCAGCAGCGGACGTGGGGTGAAGAAGGGCATCATGAAGCCGCCACCCCCTCACCCCCAACCATCCGCCACTGATGCAAACTGCATCAGCCTGCTTCATGGCTGGGCCAGCCCCGCATAAAAGGACAAGCCAGACTCTAAATAAGAACTAAGTGTTTATTGGGAGGGTAGAAATCCTCCAGTAATCCAAGCTGCTATACCCAGGACAGCAAAATGCAAGGAAGCCCCTGCTGGGTCTTGGACACTGGCCAGACAAAGAGTGGAAGCAGGAATATACATTTGCTCTGGCCCTTAAAGAATGTTTTTTACATATGCTAGAAATAATGTTTCAGCGGCGAAGGAGCAACGAGTGCTCCAGGGGATGGATATTTTCATCCTGAACGGTTTGAAAAAAAATATGCATGACATCAGGAGAGGGCGTCAACTTGCTGTCCCAGCCACTTTGTTGTTTTCCTAATCATGTTCCACCTCTGTAAAATTCCATATGCTGCCCAACTGGATGCAGCATACCTTCCGTTTCTGCCAGTCCTCACTGTAGAAAATTGCTGCGTGTGCTTCTCTCTCCAACAGCTGCAGAGCCTCAGTCAAGGACCAGCTGCATTTTGCACAGGCTGGAATGTAACTCCTGTATTTGTATATTCCACAAAATGTTTATGCCATGTACCTCCAAAAGAGAGATGTTAGGAATCCACTCCTGGGTGTATACTCTGCTGCAATGTTCAGGTGAAGATGGAGGAGGCTTAAACTAAACAGGGTGCATGAGAGTTGACATTTCTTTCTGTTGCCAGAGCTCAGGGAAATAGTCATAATCATGTTGTTATATGACTGCAATATTTAGTGACTGCAATATTCACAAATTAAGATTAATAGATTATAATAAGGATGCTCCCTGATTCATCAATTTGTGGATTTTCTTGGAGCATGTTAATTACATCAGGGGTTCTCAACCTGTGGTACTAGTACCACCAGTGGTACTTTGGCCGACTGCTAGTGGTACTCGGACCGCTGGACCACTGGAATCCCACTCCGATGCAGAGCTTTTGGTGGCACATTTTTGCTCCCAAGAGGCTCCTGCCCGAGAGGCTGAGCCTCTCGGGAATGCTGAGAAGGGCCCTCCCACCTGCCCAGAGCCTCCACCCTGTGTTTTCTGGCCTCTGAAAACCTGAAAACCCGGAAGTAACTGGCAATGATGTCATCGCCAGTCACTTCCGGTGGTACTCAGGAGAGTGGCGCCAGAGGTGGCACTTGGCCAGGAAGGGGTTGGGAACCCCTGAATTACATCTTTTTAAAGCTTACAAAAACCATGAATGGCAGGTGCCACTTTAGCAGAGATATTCTCTCTTCCATCTCACACACGAGGTGAGATGGGGGAGATGCCATGTCTAGAATGGGGATATGATCTGGCATCCACAAATCCACTTGCCAGCTTTCCAGATTTAGTGCCCCCCAGCCCTCTGGCAAGCAGGACACAGAGACCCACATACCAGTAGATCTCCTAGATGTCCCAGCTCCACTGTTGTGTTTGAGAAAGTAAGAAGAAACAACAGGAGTCCATTCTGAGAAGTGGGAAAGGCATCTTTTGTTTCTTACCATCACCATATCTGAACACAAATGACAGAAGATCCTTCCTGTCTCCCAAGCCCTCTGCACATGCCAAAAGTCAGCGGGTTGGTGGCAACCACAAATAATGGTTTATTAAAAGTCTATAATTCAGAGTCCCTTGGACTGCTAGGAGATCAAATCAGTCAATCCTAAATGAAATCAACCCTGACTGTTCCTTGGAAGGACAGGTACTGAGGCTGAAGCTCAAATACTTTGGCCACCTAATGTGAAGAGAGGACTCTCTGGAGAAGACTCTGATGCTGGGAAAGATTGAAGGCAAAAGGAGAAGGGGAAGGCCAAGGATGAGATGGTTAGACAGCATCACCGATGCAACGAACATGAAAATGAGCGAACTCAGGAAGATAGTGGAGGACAGGAAGGCCTGGCGGGATATGGCTCATGGGATCACGAAGGGTCGGACACGACTTAATAACTGAACAACAACAACATAATTCTGGACTTCTGAATATGACACATGTACACAATCTAAAAAAACAAAAGACTTTATTTTCAATATTATTTATTCCTATGCAAACATATACAGATTTAATTGTTCAATTAAAAGTCACATGCTTAATGAACTAATGGCTCAACCCCATAGGCACATAATGCTGCCAGCGGTGTTAGGCATTTTCCGGCTGTCACAAAAGGCCACATGCCAGAGCATGCAGCCTGGCTGCTGCCACAAAGGGTGAGCGGCCAGCTCCGTGGGCCAGCAGCCAATGGATGCCAGCCGGCCCAGGTAAATGAGGACAGGGGTGGAAGGGAAGCGAGAGGTGGGGTGGGCAGAACAGGGTGGGGGATGGGCGGAACGGGACGCTGAGGAAGGCAGATTGGGACAGGGAAGGGGGTGGATTTGGTGGCAGTGGCATCTGCCATATCCAAACCCCTTTCCCGGTCTCAATCCTCGTTCATGGGGCCACGTGGACCTGCGCCAGCAATATCACTGGTGCAGGTCCGAGTTGACCCACTGGGCCAGCAGGAGCTTACCCCAAGGAAAGGAAACAAGTGTTCCCTTACCCTGAGGAGGCCTCCAGAGGCCAAAACTCCCCCATGGGATACAGCAGGTGCCGTGTTGGCACTGTGGCATCACCACACAGGGACTGGGCTGCCCAAGTGCAATACTACGTCTATTGAGAAGCAAGTGCTGCAAGCGTATACATGTCTACTCAGAAGTAACTCCCACTGAGTTTAATGGGACGTTCTCCCAAGTAAGAGTGTAAAGGTTTACAGGCTAAGCTTTCTGTAATTGAAGACAGCCTTCATCATCATCATCATCATCAATGCCTCTCACATAAGCAGAAGCATTTCTATTACAACTAAAGCTGTGGTCCTAAATACACTTCCTAGAGATTTACTCCCATTTAACTTGGTGGGGTTACTTCCGGATAAATCATGTTGAGAGTAACCACAAGCAGCCACAACACATCCCTCTGGCCTCCGTGGTCAGCCTTCCAAGGCAGAGAGTGTGATTTCCTTGCAGAACCTCTCCAGTCCACTACGAAATTAAACACTGGTCATATAAACAGCTTTTATGCCGAAATGGCTGGTGGATGCCTAATCTGTTGCTAACTGCCTAATCTGATGCCTGATCTGTGTAACTGCAAGAGAGTAGGAATAATTCGTGCATACTGTAGATGCAGGGGCGGCCCATCTATGAAGCGAGATGATGCAGGCTGCATCAGAGGAGGACTGCAGGGCAGGTGACAGATTTGGGATGCCCTTCACCTTGAGTCTGCCACCACCGCGTCCATCTGGTCCAGTGCAGAAACAGCCTGCTAGCAGGGAACAGAAAGCGGATCATCTGCCTCCTTACTGTGCTCCTGGCTCAGTTTCCCCAAACACAGCAGTGCAGCACTTCCACTTTAATTTACAGGGACTGTGGAAGCGAAGACTTCAGTGCTCCGAAAGAAAACGCCTCTTACCGTGCTGCTTCATCATCACATGGTTTTCACAAACCTGGAAGTGCGAGACTTCAGTTTTACTTAATTCATTCTTCATTCACACGGGTCCTTTAAATAAAGCTAAAGTCTCACACTTCCAGGTTTGCAAAAACCATGTGATGAAGCACAGTAAGAGGTTTTTTCTTTCGGAGCACAGAAGTGGCAGCGGGGCGACATTGGGTGGTGTTCCTGGTCGTTCCATGGATGGATCGCTGGCCATTAGGTGAGATGGCTTAAAAGAAGTTGATACAAATTCTTGGAGGAGGGGGTCACTCAGTGGCTGTCAGTCACGATGTCTACATGGAATCTCCATGTTCAAAAACATCATGCTAGAGAACATTAGTTCCTTGGAGGCCTCCATGCCCTACCTCTGGGTCTCACAGTGACATCTGGTTGGCCACTTCAGGAAGCAGGATGTGGGACTACTAGATGGAACTTCAGACTGGTCCTACGGGGCCTCTCTCATGTCCTTCGGAGGGACCTCTCTCCCTTTGCTGTGGTCTTGTAACTTCCCTTGGAAAATCTTGTATTATTAGGCATCAAAGATGAACTGTGCAAGATGGACTGTGCTACTGAGTCTGTGACTCCAACATTAAGTGATGACTTGCATATGTGAAACGGCTCGCAAAGGTCAAACAGAGAGAGCTGTTTTTATCACGTCTGACCCCACAGCTTTTGATGAGGCAGTTTTCACATCCAGTTGAAAGTAATCAACTGAAGCCTTATATTGAGCGATATACATGCATGCGTGAATCAGCCCTTAGCTATGTGTCGTAGAGTCCAACTGAGAAGGTGTGGCTAAGACAACATGTTCCAATGGCAAGGGAATGGCAAAGGCAATGTGTTCCAAATGTGGGGGTGTGGCCAAGGCAGAGTGTGCCAATGGAAAAGGTTGAGCTCAAACTGTGTACTCCACTGCTGGGGATTCTGGAAAGGGCTGTATTAGTGAGATCCATCCAACTGTTGGGTGTGACTTACTGCCAAGCTATATGTTAAACAAAATTGCATGTCCTTCTTGGATTGTACCAGTTCAGAATGCAGGGGGGACGACTTCATTTTTCTCCCCCCCCCCCGCATCAATAGAGAACTATCTTCACATGAACTAAATTAGCACATCAGGGAGAACGGTTCTAGCCTAGCCCGGATATGCGGGTTTTTTTACATGTAATAAGACACGACTTGACTTAATTATCAGGGGTCACCTTTACCTTAAGCATTACTGTATATATTTTACTTCCTCCCCTGCAGAATGGAGTGGCACAGTCTTGGAAAGACTCTACCATGAAATGTTGCTGAACATTATTACAGTGGGCCCTCAGTATCCATGGGGGATCCGTTCCAGGACCCCCCGCAGATGCTGATATCCGCAGATAGTCAGAACACCTCCCAGACGCAACTGGAAGGCAGTTCTGGTCACGTCCAGGAGGTCATGCGAGACCCTCCAGCGCGGGTTGGCACCCGCGTTGGGTCAAATCCATGGGTGCTGAAACCGCAGATAAAGAGGGCCCACTATTATTATTATTATTATTATTATTATTATTATTATTATTATTATTATTATTATTATTATACTTCATCATAGCCTATGCTGGGCTGGTTATATTCTGCAGTTTGGGATCTAGCCAAGATCCTGGGAATCGCAGAAATATCTTTGTAGGATTCTTGCTGTTCCAAGCAATTTTGTTTTCTGGAGCTCAGCTGGTGTAATTTGCTCTAGGCCAAGAATGTCAAGGTATTTCTTCAGACTTCTAGGTACTGATGAGGAGTGCCCCACCCCACACTTGCACCTGCCTGCTGCCCACCCAGTCACTTCACCCCATACTCGAAACCTCTCGCTCATTGACTGAGAGCATAAGAGAGGAGGATCGGGGCAGCAACAGCCCACCTCTTCCTCCCATGCTGCTGGTGCGAACAATGGCAATGCAGGAGAAAAAAGCTGCTGCAGGGTGCCATGGCAACCCAGTGCTGATTGCGACCCTTTCCAAAACAATCAAAACAGCATCATTCCACCTCCACCCCACCTCCTTCTTGCTTGCCCAGCTGCTGCCAGGCAGGTAAAAAGGAGGAAGAGCTGAATGCCCCATTACCTTGACCTCCATTGCTTCCCACTTGTTCCCATCCAGCTGCATGTTCAAACACACAGGCTGGGTGGAGGGCTCCACTCCCAGCACATGCTCTGCCCAGCCTGTGTCCTTGAATGCAGCCGGGTGGGAACAAGTAGGAGATAATGAAGGTAAAGGTGAGGAGGAGACAGAGGCGGGGGGGGGGGAGAGACATTCTGAGATCACTGTGCTGCCCTCCCCTCTGGGCACATGGGCAAGGAGGAGGAGGCAGAGACAGTGGCGGAAGCGGTGGTGGTGGTGGTGGTGGTGGTGGTGGTAGAGTGCATGCACATTAGTGTGCAAAAGAAGAAAGGGGGGGAAACAGGGGCAATGCCTCGGGCCAACTGAAACTGGATGGTGGTGGTGGTGGTGGTGTGCACACTAGTAGGGGCAGAAGGTCTGTAGGTTTTGGGGCAGTGACTCCTCCTGGGCCACTGCTGAGAACTGTGGGGCTAAGGAAGCCGTTCCAGTTTCAGGGATGTGGCCGGAGACACTGCATGGAAGTGGCGTTGGCGAGAGCATGGTGGTTGTTACAGACAAGAAATTATTTCATTAGGCATGGTATTAAATAACCTGGAGTAACTATGTGTGCTCCCCTCATCCACCCTTTGACCTCTCATTTACTGCCCTGCCTGTGGGCACAAAAGCATAGTGGCTGCATTGTAAGAAATACTCTGCATTCAGTTTCATGGATCCTAAAACTCTGTGTGCCCATGAAAGGGCATCGTTAAGGCACATGGTTGCATTTGAACCTAGTGAAGAGGTCCTGTATGACTCGAAAGCTTGCATCCCTTCCAGGATTTTAAACAGAGTTGATCCAAAATAAAAGACAGCCCCTCCCATGCTTTACGTTTTGTTTTGTTTTTCCTTTTCTTCCGTGTATAGATGTGAGAAAGGGACAAAGTTCAGTGGCAGAGCATATACCTGTACTTCGCATCCAGAAGGTCCCAAGTTCAGCCCTGGCATCTCTAGTTATAACGATTCTGGGTAGCAGAGCTAGGAAAGACTGGGCAAGCTGGATCTATGGCAGAGCCAGGTAAGGCAGCCTCACATGTTCGTACACCCACCATATGGCATTAACCTCATTGGCTATGAGTCATCATATAGCTATGCTATGCTATATTTTGCTATGCTATATAAAGTGACACATGACGAGCCACAGGTAGGCCACCCCTGCTACATGGTATTGGTACCCCTGTGTTCTGGAACGGTATGCCCCTGAATATCAGTTGCATTTAGTGGAGGCATTTGAAAGATTTTGGTTCCTGGAGGCATTTGGTGGGCCCTTGTACAAAGCAGGATGCCAGATGGCCTGACGCAGCTGGGATGCTCTTGCAGTCAAAACTCTGAATCTGCCCAACTTGCAAGCCAGCATGGCAACTGCAACCACTCACTCCGACGTCTCCTCGCTTGGCTACCTCCCCTGTTTTTGCAGTCAGAGGCAAGCTGCAAAAACAGGAGATTTATTGAGCTCCTCATCTGCCAAGTAGGCTGCTTTTGGCTTGGTGGGTCACAAGTTGGGGAAGCTTGCATTAACCACGAGCTTACCCAGTCACCCTGCCAAGTGAGAGACACTGGCCCATCATGTGAACCCGTATCCTCTCCCCATGTTACTGGTGCTGTTTTCCTATCGGAGGAGAAAAAAAAAGGAGAAAAAAGCCCTAGTGCCGACCCCATCGCAATTCCCACTCTCCCAGCCTGAAGTCATCGTGGTAACTGGTGTGTTTGTTTACACTTCCCCTGATCATCTCCTAGGACCCGCCTCTCCCTCCCCATATAGGGCCTCTCCTCCTGGACCCTGCACAGGAGCTGGGGATGGGATTCCATGATGAGTCACCTCGAGGGGGGAGATGGATGGGGGGAATTGGGACTGGAGAGCAGGCGCTTCTTCCAATCAACTGCCCAAGCGCAATTTCCACCCCTTAGGGTCCAGGGGATTATTCCTGCAGCTGCTGCCTGTGCCAGAGCTAACTAGCTGCACGTGTCACTGGGCACCTTTCCCAGACCTCAGTGGCCAGAGCACCTCCTCCTCCTCCATACCCTCTCTCCCACCCCCCAGGGAACCAGAAGGAGGAGGGGGAGCCCAAAGGCTTAAACAGCCCTGAATAGCAATGAAGAACCTTGATACTTTTCAGCCAAACAAGCCAGGATTCATCATAAGCATGGCGAATATAGGAGGTTAAATGCTTTCCCCTCCTACTCGAAGCCAGTTTAAAGCATGCAAGCTGTACATAAGTTTTGCTTGTTAGGAGGAAGGCAGAGTTGTGTTGATTTGTTTGCTCATGGGAGCGATGCAGAGGATTCAACCTCTCTGTGGAATTAAGGGTGCAATCCTAAATATACTTACGGGAGTAAGCCCCATTGGGACTTGCTTCTAAGAGTAAACATACATAGGATGGCACTGCATACCTCTCTGTGCCTGGTAGAATGGGTAGGAGTGGAAACATCCAGGAAACCTGGCACAGAGCCAGCCTGCCTTTTAGGCAACCAGAACAGCTATCCCAGGTACCAGCTCTCTTCTCTCATATACCGTATTGTCCCGAGTATAAGACGCACCTGATTATAAGACGCACCCTTAAAGTTTGGTGCTATTAAAAAAAATAATTAAATCACTGGCATAAAATTGCAACAGCCTGATTATAAGACGCACCCCTAGTTTAAAAACTTAAATTAGGAGAAAAAAGTGAGTCTTATACTCAGACCAATACGGTATGTAGGTGCCTGTTTCACATATTGTATTATTCAGAAATATCCTAGTAGTGCTTAATTTCACCCTGGTCCTAGCCCCAGATTCAGAGTTCCACCCAGGAACGCATGGAGCAAAACGAAAAGGGTATCTTTAAGCATGCACAGAATGCCTTTTGGTCATCACTGAGTTGCCATTGTCTTACTCTGTATTAACGTTTGTTCATTACTTATTTTATTTATAGATAAATACAGTATACATTTATTGATGCCTTTCCAGGGCAACTCACAGGAAAAACTATAGCCTATAAAACGAGAAATGTGTAATTTACAGCACAATCCTATGCATGTCTACTCAGAAGTTAGTCCCATTGTGTTCAGGAGGGTTACTCTCAGGGAAGTGTGCACAAGATTGCAGCCAAAACCTACACGCTATAACATCAATACAGTTGATGAAAAACAGCAGCATAAAAATATCTCAGACGAAATGGTCTTTGCCTGGTGCTGAATGGAGATTAGTGTAGATGCCAAGACCATCACAGGTTACAAGTCATAAGCAACCTCCTGGCTTTAGAAGTAGGTTTTCTCTGTGCCAGGTGCAAGGGAGTGACAACAGGAAACAGGTTATCTTGTTGGCTGTGTACTCCCTGAGACATCTGTTGGGGCCACTGTGAGGTACAGGAAGCTGGACTAGGTGCGCCTGATCCAGCAGGGCTCTTCTTATGTTCTAATGTATGTTCAAGTAGGCACCGCTTAGAAGACCCTTTCCCAGTTACTTGCCTGCCTCAGCTCAGATAGCAGAGCACTTGAAAGAGGGTCTCTGAAGATGACCTCAACACACAGGTAAACTGATGTGGGAGCATATATTCCTTCAGGTACCCAGGCAGGTTCCAAGCCGTGAAGAGCTTAAAGGTCAGCACCTGCACTATGAATGGTCCACTCCTGAGAAATGGACAGTTCTTGAAGTACCAGCAAAATTCTTATGAAACTGCCCTAGATTGAGTCAGACAATTGGTCCAGCTAACTCCCTAATGGGGGCCTTCTGCATATGAATCATGAGCTCTCCCACTGAGTGACAGCCCTTCCCTAAAAAACCTTTACAGTTGGGTCCTAGAGCTTCCCATTCAAATGACAGGGCATCCAGGAAGACTAGAACCTGTTCACATCTTGGAGAAATTGACCAGTAAATTGTAGTACTAGTGCTACATCTCTTTTGCCAGGTCCGGTAGAAGCAAGTAGTGCAACTTCTGGTTGGTATCCAAGCAACTCCCCTTTCTCCAAGGCTACGCAAAAGTAAAGCAAAATTAGAGACAGTATGAGGACAGGTGAATGAGACAACTGGAACCTCACCTAGAGTTTACAGGATAGTAAACTTTAGGTGACATCCTGGTAGCTTGTTGCAGCCCCGGCCTGAGGAGGTCCACAGATCTTCGTGGATGAAACGTTGCCAACCCCTCCGTTTTGTTCAAAAATTATTTTCAGAGTTTGTAATCTTTTTTGGCTCCTTCATGGATCATTGCCTTGTCGTGGCGAAGGGGCTTGCGTAACTCAATGAAGCCATGAGCTATGCCGTGCAGGGACACCCAAGACGGACAGGTCGTAGCAGAGAGTTCTGACTAAAACTGATCCACTGGAGAAGGAAATGGCAACCCACTCCAGTAACCTTGCCAAGAAAATCCCATGAACAGTACCAAAAGGCTAAAAGATATGACGCCGGAAGATGAGCCCCTCAGGTCGGAAGGTGTCCAATATGCTACTGAGGAAGAGCAGAGGACTATTCCAAGTAGACCCAGAAAGAGTGAAGTGGTTGGGCCAAAGCCAATAGGACGTCCAACTGTGGATGTGTCTGAGGTTGAAAGGAAAATCCAATGCTGCAAGGAGCAATACTGCTTAGGAACATGGAATGTGAGGTCTATGAATCAAGGCAAGCTGGATGTGGTCATAAATGAGATGATAAGATTGAACATTGACATCTTGGGAATCAGCGAACTAAAATGGATGGGCATGGGCGAATTTAAGTCAGGTGACCATCATATCTACTACTGTGGGCATGAATCCCTTAGAAGAAATGGAGTAGCCCTCATAGTCAATAAAAGAGTGGGAAAGGCAGTACTGGGGTGCAACCTCAAAAATGACAGAATGATTTCAGTTCGAATCCAAGGCAAACCATTCAACATTACAGTAATCCAAGTGTATGCCCCAACCACTGATGCCGAAGAAGATGAAGTTGACCGTTTCTATGAAGACCTACAACACCTTCTAGAACTAGCACCCAAAAAAGATGTCCTTTACATCATAGGAGACTGGAATGCTAAAGTAGGAAATCAAGAAATAAACGGAACAACAGGCAAGTTTGGCCTTGGAGCGCAAAATGAAGCAGGGCAAAGGCTAACGGAGTTCTGTCAAGAGAACACGCTGGTTATGGCAAACACTCTTTTCCAACACAAGAGGCGACTCTACACATGGACATCACCAGATGGTCAATACCAAAACCAGATAGATTATGTGCTTTGCAGCCAAAGATGGAGAAGCTCTATACAGTCAGTAAAAACAAGACCTGGAGCTGACTGTGGCTCAGATCATGAGCTTCTTATTGCAAAATTCAGGCTTAAACTGAAGAATGTAGGGAACACCACTAGACCAGTCAGATATGACCTAAACCATATCCCTTATGAGTATACAGTGGAGGTGAAGAATAGATTTAGGGCATTAGACCTGGTAGACAGAGTGCCTGAAGAACTATGGACGGAAGTTCGTAACATTGTACAGGAGGCAGCAACTAAAACCATCCCAAAGAAAAAGAAATGCAAGAAAGCAAAGTGGCTGTCAGATGAGGCTTTACAAATAGCTGTGGAAAGAAGGAATGCAAAAAGCAAAGGTGAAAGGGAAAGATATAAACAACTGAATGCAGATTTCCAGAGAATAGCAAGGAGAGATAAGAAGGCCTTCTTAAATGAACAATGCAAGGAAATTGAGGAAAACAACAGAATGGGGAGGACTAGAGATCTCTTCAAGAAAATTGGAGATATCAAGGGAACGTTTTGTGCAAAGATGGGCATGATAAAGGACAAAAAAGGCAGAGACCTAACAGAAGCAGAAGAGATTAAGAAGAGATGGCAAGAATACAAAGAAGAACTATACAAGAAAGATCTTAATGTTCCTGATGACCATGCTGGTGTGGTCACTGACCCAGAGCCGGACATCCTAGAGAGTGAAGTCAAGTGGGCCTTAGGTAGCATCACTAACAACAAAGCTAGTGGAGATGATAATATCCCAGCTGAGCTACTTAAAATCCTAAATGATGATACTGTGAAAGTGCTGCACTCAATATGGCAACAAATTTGGAAAACTCAGCAGTGGCCAAAGGATTGGAAAAGGTCAGTTTACGTTCCAATTCCAAAGAAGGGCAGTGCCAAAGAGTGCTCAAACTATCGCACAATTGCACTCATTTCACATGCTAGCAAGGTTATGCTCAAAATCCTACAAGCTAGGCTTCAGCAGTACGTGGATCGAGAACTACCAGACGTACAAGCTGGGTTTCGAAGAGGCAGAGGAACTAGAGATCAAATTGCCAACATGCGCTGGATCATGGAGAAAGCACGAGAGTTCCAAAAAACCACCTACTTCTGCTTCATTGACTATGCAAAAGCCTTTGATTGTGTGGATCACAACAAACTGTGGCAAATTCTTAAAGAGATGGGGGTACCAGACCACCTTACCTGTCTCCTGAGAAACCTGTATGCGGGTCAAGAAGCAACAGTTCGGACCGGCCATGGAACAACTGACTGGTTCAAAATTGGGAAGGGAGTACGGCAAGGCTGTATATTGTCACCCTGCCTATTTAACCTATATGCAGAGTACATTGTGAGAAATGCAGGGCTGAATGAATCGCAAGCCGGAATCAAGATTGCCGGGAGAAATATCAACAACCTCAGATATGCAGACGATACCACCCTAATGGCAGAAAGTGAAGAAGAACTAAAGAGCCTCTTGATGAGGGTGAAAGAGGAGAGTGCAAAAGTTGGCTTGAAACTCAACATTAATAAAACTAAGATCATGGCATCTGGGCCCATCAATTCCTGGCAAATAGAAGGGGCAGAAATGGAAGCAGTAACAGATTTTACTTTTCTGGGCTCCAAGATCACTGCAGACGGAGACAGCAGCCATGAAATTAAAAGACGCTTACTCCTTGGAAGGAAAGCTATGGCAAACTTAGACAGCATAATAAAAAGCAGAGATATCACCATGCCAACAAAAGTTTGTATAGTCAGGGCGATGGTGTTCCCAGTAGCAATGTATGGTTGCGAGAGTTGGACCATAAGGAAGCGCCGAAGAATAGATGCTTTTGAACTGTGGTGCTGGAGAAGACTCCTGAGAGTCCCTTGGACTGCTAGGAGATCAAATCAGTCAATCCTAAATGAAATCAACCCTGACTGTTCCCTGGAAGGACAGATACTAAGGCTGAAACTCAAATATTTTGGCCACCTAATGCGAAGAGAGGACTCTCTGGAGAAGACTCTGATGCTGGGAAAGATTGAAGGCAAAAGGAGAAGGGGAAGGCAAAGGATGAGATGGTTAGACAGCATCACCGATGCAAGGAACATGAAAATGAGCGAACTCAGAAAGATAGTGGAGGACAGGAAGGCCTGGCGGGATGTGGTTCATGGGATCACGAAGGGTCGGACATGACTTAACGACTGAACAACAACAAATCTTTTTTGGATTTTTAAAGTGATTTTATTGTGTATTTTTAACTTTACAGAAAAATAATTTGACGTAGCTTTTAAACTCGTGAATATTAAACATATGAAGATTACAGGATAGTTTTTCCTCTAACAAAAATGAACTGATATCGAAGAGACGCAGGGTAATGCAGGACTGTGATAAAGGATCCTCTGCACAGATAAAATCTGCTGCTTCTCCAGAAGCTGTTGAACCACAATAGCGTCTTTTCATGGTCTCCGTCTAAGAAGTGTTATTTTTATTCCTTTTTATTTATAATTTAAAATAAATGCATATTTAAAATAAAAGACACATATGCATAAAATTATACATACAAAAATCAATTAAGGCACATACTGTAAATGCCAGGCATTCGGTCTTTTTGGTGGGGAGTGCAGTATGCAGTAGATTATAGTCTTGGGACAGGGAGCTGTGGGGGAATCTGCTGTCATCTAGGGTCACCTGCCATCCCCCTTCCTTCTTGCACGGTTATGGAGTGGGGTGAGCTCAATTTGGTGGGTGGTTAGGCTGAGAGGGAGCTGTCCCCTCCTGCGGCAGAGTCTAATTACAGGGCTCAGCTCATCAAAGGACATGTTCCTGCTGTGTGATCTGTTGAGGGGAGGACCCAGAAAATCATATAGATGGATGTTCAAACAGATGGCTCAAGCGTTAATGCAATAGCCCACAATCTACTGGCAAGAGGAGAGCAAAACCTAGCAGTGAGATGAAGTACTGCAGAACACTGCACTCAACACTGAACACTAAGACAGCCAGCAAACAGCAATGTGCAAAAGTAAAGCAGAACATCTTTTTTTAACACACAAGTCAGGAGTGGGCATGAAGAGGTTGGAATGAGGAGGCCCAAAGCTCCTTTCAAACTCAAAGAGTGACATCTACGCTGTCACTCATGTGACCTGGGAAAGGCTGAACCCAAGCTTTGCATTCTTGCCTGTTGCTCCAGAGATGGAGAATATTAGAAAAGCACTTCCTCTAAGGTCCATTTCGTCTATAAAATAGGTCAAAGGAGAAACCAAGCCTGGTTTCAGGAGAGAACAAGAGATAGCTGAGCAGTGGCATCACACTATGTAGTTACCTACCACAAGAACAGCAATGAACAATGATGAAAAATGGAGCCAGGAAACTCCTGGGTGAACTGCATGACTGGTTAGAGAAACCACGAGGGCAGCCAAAGACACTTTGCTAACCTCCACGCAATTATGCTAAGATTCTTGAAGATGCATCCCAGAATTCTCCTTTGCAACACTACAAGGGAGCTTGGGAGTCTGCCTCCCAGATTGTATGCAGCTTCATTGGCACCCTAAAAATACTGCTTTCCCAGGTGACCACTTTGGTTGTTTCTGCACTTAGACCAGCCCTGCCACATTTTCTCAGGCACCTTGTGACAACGGGTGTCCTTAGCTGCCAGCAGTGCAGACCGGTTATTTGGAATAACTGCAATTAGGCAATAGGCAAACTCCCCTTGGCTCAGTTCAGAATCAGCTCACTATTTACGAGCCTTCTCAGCAAGCGTTCAGAAAAAGCTGGTCTGTTCTGAGTATCCTTTCCCAGTCTGTAACGTTGGCACACACCTGCTTATGGTGCTGCATGTGTGTCTTCTCATATTGCCCCCTGGGAATTGTAGTTTCCAATACCAACCATGGCTGAGAATGACTTGAAATTCAGTTACCCCTCCCCCTCCCCAACAAACACATCCATGATCAAGAGAGGATTTTAGAACTGGATGGAGAACAGCAACCACATATGTTGTGTGCAAGAAACAACTGAGAGAACTGGCTCAAACATAGAAGAAAACCAAGAAAAGGCTCATTGGTCATGTGGTCTGGCCACATAGTTCATAGCAGCAATCAATGAGAGTTTTGTTGGGAGTAAGGAATAATAAACATTGAAGACTCTTTGCAGATGCACCTACAAGCAATTGGCTTTGGGCCCCTGGTCTGCTGAACTCAGACTGTGCATAAACAGTATCTTCTTTGACATTCTGAGCCAGCCAGAGGAGCAATTCTGGGGGGAAATGATGCTCAGCTTGTAATACATCTGAGCATTATGAGCTGGACAAATCATATTCCACATCAAACAGTTACGAACTTTGTGGCAATATCACTACATGCAATGGGCAATTGCTCCCGATTCTGACCCAGTTAAGTCTCTAGCTCTCTTAGAATCAACTTGCCCTTCTTGAAGGAGAAGGGCCTGTACACAGCTTCTCCCCCCTTGCCACCCACCTCCCAGTTTCCGTGAAATACATAGTTGCAGTACACAATTTAAACACTAGATGTCCCTGTACATTGCTATGTACAGTACAGTACAGTACAGTACATATTATGATCCAAATGATCTGCCTGTAGCTAAAGAGATGTGGCTGGTATGTTTATTGATTATTGATGGTCTCAGTAATAAGATCAGGAATGATGAATGGAGAAACTTCATAGTACACAGCACAGTACAAAATGGTGGTGGGAAAGAATCCATGGATAAAAAGTGACCCAGGAATGCAACATTCGTACATGTGGCACAGGCACTCCAGGTGTCCCCTTTGTACAACTTGGAATGAGCGCAGGTCTTGATCTGAGCCAAGGGTAACAAGGGCTTGGCCGCATAACTTGTCTTCCACAGTCATTATTCTCCCTTTGGGAGGGAGCCTAACTGCATTGTGGCAAAGGCAGGCATCCTACTGGACTAGTGTTGCCCCTGTGTGCAACTGTTGGCTGCTATGCCAAACAGCAGGTGAATATTTCCCCATCCATCTACCCCACCCCACCCCTGTGCCAGGAGAAAGTAGCAACCCTTGAATTTTACCAGTCACAGTTCACAGAGCCACAGGAGCTATATTGGGGGTGTCACACGCAGCATTAAATGTGAACAAGGACTCAAGCTCAGATATCCATTTGCAGCACAGCCCCTAGAACATGCGAAATCACTGAGAACATCCAAATAGGTGTAGAGCACCTTTCTCTCCTTACTGAGTAACCACAGTCTCGGGGTGACAGCTTTCAGCGAGGCTGGAGTCTCAACACCTCTGGATTCATTTGGATGATGCATCCAAGCTGGCTCTATTGTTGTTATTATTATTATATAGATTTCTATCCCGCTTTCTCCCCCCCATAGGGGGGGATTCAAAGCGCCTCTACCTATACGCAACGAAGGACACCTACGTTCCCTTAGTTGCCCTTATATACCAAGCCTCTAAAGGGGGATTCAAGGGGGATTTGAATTTCTCTTTCCCCTCCAAAGCCTCCCGGTCTGCCTTCCTCCACTGGCTGCACCGGTGGAGGAGCTGGTAGGATTGCGCTGTTAGCTAGTTCATGACTCCGATGAAAGTGGAAACTAGGATTTCCAGGCTTGCAGCTTATTCCCTGAGCCACTGCCCCACACCGGCTCATAGCACTATTCCAACCAGATAAGAAGAAAAGCCCTGCTGGATTAGGGCAAAGGTCTATCTAGCTCAGAATCCTGCTTCCTTCCCATAATGGCCAACCAGATGCCTCCAGGTAGCACAAGCAACATTGGAAGCCTCTCCTGCTGCTGCCCCCTCCCCCCCCCCGCAATATACATGAATATTCCACAGAGCCATCAAGAAAGACGATCACCATTAACCAGCGCTCCCTCCATGAATTTGTCTATTGCACTATGATGATTACCATCTAAGCCAGTGACCATCACCACATCTTGTGACAACACATTTCATAAGTTAACTACGAACTGTGTGAAGAAATGCTTTCCTCTGTCCAACCAGAACCTGCTGCCAGTCAGCTTCATTGGATTTCACCAGGTTCTAGTATGAGGACCGAGAAACAATGTCTCTGTGTCCACCCTTTCCACACCATTCATAACCCCTGTTTGTCCTTTTCAGCACCTTTTAAGACCCTATGGTGGCCTATATGACCACCACGAGGGCTGGGCCATTTTTACACCAGGGTGCAACCGACACCCTCCAATGGCCTGCCATCCTCTTTGTCTCAAGATTCCATTTCCCTGGGCATTATTTTATGGCGCCAGTCCCATCCCCCACTATTACGTCTCTTGGCAAAGGCTTGGGGATACTTTGTGTGCATTTCCCCACACCGAAGAACTGGGAACAATGTGCAGAGGAAATGAGCAAAGGAGGCCCTGCCCGGCTGAAGCAGCACAGACCACGCAGCAGTACCAGGCAAACAAGCAGGGGCCCTGTGTGCCCTCCACACCCTCGCCTTGGCTGCAGAGAGTTGGTCGTGTTTGTCGCAATAGGTCAAGCAGACCTGCAGGAGTTCGACCTGTCCTCCCCCGCCCCCATCCCCACACATGCCTCAAGTCAGCCTCAGATATCTTCTGTTCTAAGACGAATATGAAGTTGGTTGTGTTAACCATTTGAATAAGGAGCCCAATTAAAAATCATTGTTACCCAAGGAAGGGTGTATATATGCAACAGGAGTTAAATACATACACCTGTGGGCTGGGAGGACATGGGTGTTAAAAGCCCCTTACATGGTGCTACTTGTGCAGTTTCTTCAAACACAGAAATGCGGAATTTCCACTTTTATTTAAAGAGACTGTGTGATCAAAGGAGCTCCTTCATTTGCGCGGTCCCTTTAAATACAACCGGAAGTCTCGCACTTCTGCATTTGAAGAAACTGCACAAGTAGCTCAGTTAGGAGGCTGATGATCCGCTTTTAGCGATGGTCTGAATGACTAGCCAGGTCTTAAACAGACCTTAGGGCCAGGGTGGATAGCTCAATAAAAGCATCAACCCCGTGTACAGCAGCTGTGAAAAAGGCAAATGCTATGCTAGGAATCAGTGGGAAGGGGACTGAAAATAAAACCACTGTTCTAATACCTTTATACAAATCTGTGGTGCTGCCATATTTGGAATGCTGTGTACAGGTCTGGTCACCAAGATGTGGTGACGGCAACTAGTTTGGATGGCTTTCAAAGGGTAGGCTTACCAGATCTCCAACCGGGACAGAGTGCTAGACCTTTAGAACAGCGGTGGGGAACCTCCAGCCCCAGGGCCGGATCAGGCCCCCGAGGCCATCCGGTCCGGCCCCCGGAGAGATTGCCGGGAGGCCGCCCAACCGGCCCCTGGAGGCTCCGCCGGGTCCGTGCGTCACCTCTGGAGGCCGGGAGAGGGCCTTTGCATGTCCTCCCCCGCCGCCGCCTTGACCCCTTCTCACCAGGCCATTGGCCATTTCGCACATGCATACCACGCCGATGAGGGCAAGCTTTTGCCCTCTTGCCCTCATCGGCATGGTACGCATGGTACGCATCGGCATGGTGATGCGCGGACCCGGCGGCGGCTTCGGACGGTGAGCCGATGGGGGGCGGGGGCAAAAATTAATTTAATAAATAAAAATGGTGCCCGGCCTTACGGCCGGCCCTCAAGCAAATTTCTAATATTTAAAACGGCCCTCGCCAGGGAAAAGGTTCCCCGCCCCTGTTTTAGGAGAAGGAACGTGGGCAGGTGTAGCTTGTTAAACCTTAGAGCACAATCCTAGGCATATCTATTCAGAAGCAAGCCCCATTGTGTTCAGTGGGGCTTGCTTCTGAGTAGACGTGCCTAGGATTGTGCTCTAGGGTTTAACAAGCTACACCTGCCCACATTCCTTTTCCTAAAGGGCTACATTCTGTCCCGGGAAGAAATCTGGTAAGCCTATCAAAGCGGATTGGACAAGGTCAGGGAGAATAAGTCTATCTGTGGCTACTAGTCATGATGGCTATGTGCTAGCTCGAGGCAACACCAGGAGGGGGATATGCCTTCATCTCCTGCTTGTGGGCTTCCCAGAGGCATCTAGTTGGCCACTGTGGGAAACAGGATGCTGGACTAGATGGGCCTTCTTGGGCCTGATCCACCAGGACTCTTATGTCTCACATTGAGATATGACTCCATGAAATTTGCTATTATGTTCAGCGTTGTTCCCATTAAAAAGGAGAGGCTATCAAGGGCAGACCGGATGATCTTTGTGATTTGTCATAACAACGCAATAACCTACGATGACTGCAACTATATCCCATCCTTTCTCCAAGGAGGTCAGGACAGCATACAAGGTCCCCTTCCAATTTATTCTTCAAACAACCCGGGGGAGGGGGGAGTAGGCTAGGGTCAGAAATGGCCAAGTGGGAATTTGAACCCAGATCTCCTTGGTTCTAGTTCAACACTCTAACCACTACACCGACCCACACTCTATGTTTAATGTAACTGGAACATAGGAAGCTGCCTTATACTGAGTCAGACCCTTGGTTCATCTAGTTCAGTTTTATCAACACTGACTGGCAGTAGCTTTCTCCAGGATGTTTTTTTTTTCACACTGCCCTATCTAGAAATGCCAGGGATTAAGATAGCGCTGAGAATGGCTGAGAATCCCTTAAATCTGCTACAGCGGCAAAAGTGCTGCCCTAGGCAAGCACTTGAGGTTTGCCTAGGAGGAGTAACCTCAAGGCTTGTCAATCCAATAGACAGGATGTATTTCTGCTGGCGTTAGGCAAAGTGTTGATGATGTGTTTGCTGTGAGTCATCACCAGGGCTGACGTGTGTAAGGCAGGTACTCAGTAGCCAATGGAGGGGGGGGGGGAATGTACCAAGAATCCTCACCAGTCTGGATTTCTTATGATTCAGAAATAATACTTCTGTCATTCAAGCCACAATCAATAATAGCAAGATATCTTCACCAAGGTCATGCAGTGCATGGTTGTTCAAGACTATGACCAAATGCTTGCAGGGATGATGCAAGGTTTTCCTACACACCCTCTTTCACTTAAAAAAAAAAAATCTGGCAGCAATATTTTTTTACATATAGTCACTTTTCTATTTATTTATTGAAAGTATGTATAGCCCCCTCTCCCCATCCAAATGGAGGCATTCGAGGTGGCTTACAATGGAAGTTAAAAACAACAACAGAAAGTTAAACGAAAAGAAGCTAACCAAATAATATGAAAGAGAAAACCCCAGACTAGTCAGAGAGAACTGACAAAAAATGTACATGGCTCCCCCCTCCATTTTTCCTCTCAGCAACCCTGCGAGGTAGGACAGGGACTGAGAAATAGTGACTGGCCCAAGACCACACAGTGAGCTTCATGGCTGAGCTAGGATTTGGGTTTTCCGTTGTGCTTTACATGTTTACTATGGCAAACGCTGGTCTTCCTGGATGGCCCCATACTATGTGATATGGTTCTGCGCTGACAACAGTTCATGTGCTCCTGCCACAGGTAGCTCCACAAGCTCCGTACATGGCAGCTGCTGTGCCAATGTGGGAAACAGAATGCTGGACTAGATGAGCCTGTGGCCTGATCCAGCAGGGCTTTTCTTATGTTCTTACATTCCAGGAGTCTCTATTTACCAGAGACAATCCTGTTTTCTGCAATTTATCTGTGATACAGCAATATTTTGACTTTCGTCCACTTGACTTTCATCACTTTGCTCTTTTGGCCATCTTCAATTTTGACCACATTTCAAATTCCGTCCACGTGCTTTCCTCTTTCACGCGCACTCTTTTTCGTTCAGTCTTTGCGGGTGAGGAAAAACCAGACAAAAGTGCGAGGTGTTGCTGTAAATCGCTGTTGTTCCTGTTTAATTTGGGGAAAAGATTTGGGGGATGCCTTTAAAAAATGTTTTAATGGGTACAAACAGTACACTAGCTTCCCGTGCAGGACCCACACTAACCCTAATAACTGTCTATCTGCAAAATAAAAGCTGCTGAATGTGTCTGAGTAGCAGCTATTCCACAATAAAGCACAACTGGACCCATTGTCAGATTGAACATGCTATTAAACATTCTCAAGTTTTAACCAAGGAAATTATTGTGGTCAGTTTACTCACACATCCTGCCCCAGAAGCCTGCGCAAGATAGGCTGTTGCGGACTATAGTATAAAGCACACAGAGAGGAAGTCTTCAGGAATGCAGAATAATGATGTGGCCTGGCAGGGAGGGGAGGGGAGGGAGGGGAGGGGATGGGGGAAGACATTCACCCTCGATGTGAAAAGAGGGGCACAAGAAGCACATCAAATTATTTTTTAAAGTTCTTTTTTTTTAAGAACAGTTTTCATGACACCCTTGGCTAGGAGTTAACAGGGTGGCGAACAACCATTAAAGCAATCAAATGAAAGAATATCATAAAATATGTATTAAAAAACAAACACTCAGACACTAAAAGCACACATTAAAATGGCAAACAAAAAAAGCAGCAAAAAGATCCTGGGTGTCCTTAGAGATCTTTATCCAATATAAATTGGATTTGACACAGGAATTTGTTTTGTTTTTGTGATTGTTGATGATAGATAGTTTTAATGTGGGGGTTTTTTTGGGGGGGGAGCCATTTGGGAAGTGCAGGATATAAGTTTTTAAGTTTCAGTAAAATTTAAAATACCGTTAAGTATAAGCCTGGAAAAATAAAAAGGTCAGTGCCTGGTACTGAAAAGACATTAGCACATGGGTGCCAAGTGATCTCTCTCTCTCTCTCTCTCTCTCTCTCTCTCTCTCTCTCTCTCTCTCTCTCTCTCTCTCTCTCTCTCTCTCTCTCTCTCTGTGTGTGTGTGTGTGTGTGTGTGTGTGTGTGTGTGTGTGTGTGTGTTCTATAGATAGAGTGCCACAACCAAGAAGGCCCTTTTCTATTACGAAAAAGCTTCCCTATTTTCATATGGGAAAAGTTGGAGAGTCTGATGAGGCAAAGCAAAGCAATGCCACTTGGCAGGGCTGCTGTGGGGTGTTCCTCTTACACCCACTTCCTTATGCAATATCTTCAACCCAGGTCAAAACTCAAACACAGGCTCTGACCTATCAGTACCAGCTAGAAGGGGAAGGAGATTGGAAGAAGGGTGCCTCCTGCTTTGTGTGCAGAAGGTCCTAGGTTCAATCCCTGGCATCTCCAAGAAAAGACCGCTGTCTGGAACCCTGGAAAAGCTACAGCCAGTCAATGTAGGCAATACTGAGCTATATGGACTGATGGTCTGGTTCAGTATAAGGTGGTAAATATAAGGTAAGTACTGTATAGAGTATAACTATACAAGACCATAAGGATGGACTGGTTCAGCTTCCTGTGCAGTAACCGCAATTGCAGGGCCAGTTCATCTATGAGACGGACCAAGGCAGTTGCCTCAGACAACTGATTGGTGTGTAGGATCTGTGCCTCTCCTCCTCCCACTTCCCGGATTGGAAAAGAAAGAGAACACAGCAGAAGAGGAAGTGTGAAGGAGAGAAGAGTGGCAGGCTAGAGTGTCACACTCCAGCTCACTACTCTCCTCTCCTTCACTTTCTCTACTGCTCTGTTCCCCTTTTCCTTCTCAAATCCAGAGAGCAGGAGGAGAAGCAGTGGCTGGCACACCACTAGCTAAGGCGGGGCCAGCATTTGGCAAACCACTGCAGGTGCCAGAAGGTCTTCTTGGGCCAGTCCTGCCCAAGAATCAAAGGAGATGTTTTGCTATTGGTTCTGTTCCCACTGGAACACACCAGCCTCTGCCCACTGATTTGTCCCAAGCTGTGTCCCATCGTAGGTATCAGAATGTTTTAAATTACAGAATAACAGTAATTTGTAATCTGTTATTCTGTACTTTTCTTTTTTCATGCTATGTATTGACTGTTTTTATGTATTATAATAAAATAAAAAATTATATATAAAAGAATTTTTTTTAAATTAAAAGTCAACAGCCCTAGCTCATGCAGGGTGATGGCAAAGCTTCTTTGACCTCTCTGGCTCCTAGAAGCAACTGAGCTGAGGGGGCATCCTAGAACATGCCCCAGCGCCCTCTGAAATGGGCAAAAGTTCTATGGCAGCCACACAACAGAAAGGGTTCTCTTGGGATAGGACGTCTGAAAATCACTGGTACAATAATATTTCCCATAATGCCGCTTCCTTTAGCACTGCTTCAGGACAGCGCTCTTCATTCTGGGTGTGATTGACAGCTATCATGGCCAATTAGAGCAGTGAACTCTAGGGAGTATGGGGTCAGTCAGTGCCAGTTTCCTGCCTCATCATAAACAGTGTCTCCCCTTGTGCTGTTTCATGCCACCTTCGGCTCCTGGGGAATGTATCCCCCCACCGCCGCTGTTGGAGGTGTTGCTATATATACCGAGAGTGAAACATATTCCACAAGCTCAGTTGCATTGTTTGGACAAGGCTTGAAAATGTCAAAACCCAGCCGGGTAGAACAGAGCCAAATGGCTCCCTCTCCCCACCCTGATAATGAAAGGGATCTATTAATACAGCTGATGCATTTGTAGAGGCCCGCACACTGCTATTCTGGGACAACTGGCCATTGATTCACGTCAACCCCTGGTTTGTTTACACATTTACGGGGTGAATCAGAGGCTGGAGTTGAGACAGAAGCCGGCAAGATTGGGGGCTCTGTCTTCTTGACTCACCTCTCTCTCATCCCCAGATAAATGATCCCATAATAAACAATAGCAGGGCTCTTATCTCTAGCATGCAGTGGTGGGCAGAGTTCCATAAAGGCACATGGTGTCCTGCAAAAGGTCCACAAAATCTCAGAAGTCTTTCTGCGGCAGACAGCAGATGCGCCAGAAGAATAACAAAACCCGCATGGCACATGACACACCTGAGGCTGCAACCTTGGAACATAGACTGAGTCAAGAAGCCCACTCAGTGTCTATCAAATAGGTGAGACATCTTCCAATAATTCAACTATTTTTATTACTGACAACTCACTGGAAAAGCCCAGTGTATAAAGCTTAGATGGGTAAAAAAAAAAAAAAAAAAAAAGCACAAGTTCTCTGCAGACTGTCTCTAATTTCTAGTCCATCTGGCTGCTCAGGCCTTGATAAGATTGTACAGAGGGACCTAGCTACTCACACAGGCTTCAGTTACAAAACAGATATATACAGTAGTTCCCCCAGTTCTCTCCCATGGTCTTCTCATTCTGAGGCCTTTGGGGTGTGTCTCTTAAAGAGGCAGGACACAATACTGTCCACCACCAAGGAGCAGCATATGCCAGTGGAGAGTTAGTGGCAGAGTCAGAAACTGCTGTAGGGTCACAGGCTGTTGTTATTATTACATATATTGTACCTTAACCCC
Organism: Plestiodon gilberti rubricaudatus; assembly: GCA_026170595.1. Classification (NCBI taxonomy): domain Eukaryota; kingdom Metazoa; phylum Chordata; class Lepidosauria; order Squamata; family Scincidae; genus Plestiodon; species Plestiodon gilberti. The sequence continues at coordinate 122,982,310 of JANXHW010000002.1, forward strand.
TGGGCCATACCTACTTGCTGCTGGGTACAGGAGCGAGGGAATAACCTCAGAATGATTGGCTCTGTGGGTGCTTCCCCACCCTTTAGGAATAGCTCTTACATTCTTTGAATCAAGCCAGACATTGCCAGTTATCCTCAGTCCATCACCCCCCTCCTCCTTTGGAAGCAGGCCGAGCCTGACGGAAACTGGGTTCTAAACATAAGACAAGATCCATTGTTTGCTTTTGTGGCTGATTTTCTCCTTTGAAGTCTCTGGAAGTTAAACACAGGCAAGCAGGCAATGCTGTTTTGCAGGCGTTGCAGCCTCTCTCCCGATAAGGATATTTCATCGTGCAGGAGAGGAGGGAGAGAGGACTTCAGAGGCTTCTCAAAAGGATTAGGGAACGCAGCAGAAGGCCTGGGCAATAGATAAAAATACCTATGTCACCCCCATAATATTCCATAAGGAAGTGTAGGCATAGATTGACTTTTTGAACAAAAGAAAGCACAGTGGGTGGGTTTGTGATGATACTCGGGGTCTAAATGATTACTACATTTTGGGTTGGGAAAGAACTGTATTCTAGGAAGACTTCAGTCTTTGTAGCTCTTGGATATGTACTGTATCTCTCTTCTCTGCCTCTTTGCTTTTCCAGTTTTCCTTCCCATATCCTGTGTTTACTCCATTCTTTCCTAGACCCCTGCTTCCTTTTTACTCCTCTTTTCCTAGGACCTCCTGCCTGCCTTGCCTCTGTCTGTGATCAGAGCAATTGAGCTATTCGGAGCCAGAGACACTTAATACAATTAGAACAGTTCCGCCATCCATCCGCAATCAGAGTAGGCTCAGAGTAAAAGACTGCTTGGCCCTTCTGGTTGCCCAATCCATCAGTGACAGCCAGAAAATTGCTGCAAGACTCTTCCTTTCCACCACAAAATGCTTTAGCACATTCCAAAGCTAAGTGATTTTGGCCTCTTCTTAGGAGGTTGCAGAAAGCAGTACAGTGTGCACAATTTGTCGGTACAGACATAAGGCTGCCCCGATAATAGCAATCAGGCGCACCCCTTGGGTTTGTGTATGTTCTTCCTTCTCCTTCCACCCCACTTCTTGCATAGACAATCTCCCTTTCAGACTGAAAACTTACTGTGGTTAGCATCACATCTGTAAGGATTTTAATACTAGCCTTACCATACCTTGCAAGCACGGTTTGAAATAGATTTGCAAACTGGGTTAGCTAAAAGTCAAACAACACAGTGTTGAGTGTATTATTTATTAAGAGATGTGCAAAAACTGGCAATTTCTCTTCTGCAAATAGCTGCTTTGAAAGCAAATGCCAAATTTGGAGGGGGAGGTGATTTCCAGCAGCAAAGTATCCGGAAAGGGTGAGCACACACATACCCTGTGGTCCTAGTCTGTATCTACCCCCACCCTGAAGCTGCATCTTGAAAGAAGTTGCATCTTAAGTATTTCTCTTAATAAAACATTGACTACAACATATAGCTTGGCCCTAAAGTTAGCATTCAGTTTGGTGGGAGAGGAGAATGCCCGTGTGTGAGAAAGGGAGGAAGAAGGGGGAAGAGAGTGTGCGCCCATGCGGTGCTCCCAATTGCCAACTGATCAAAGAGTTACATCTGTACAGGGCCAATGAGAAAACTGGAACTGCAGCTAACAGAGAGATATTCTCTTTTAGAGCAACAGTCCCAGCCCATTCTAGTCGGAGTGCAGCACAGCTTTTTGCTGATGGAAACTTCTGTGAAACTAAAAGGCTTGCACACTATACACCAAGTCATTCTCTCCGGTTTTTGTCTTCCACCCTTTGGTGGACATGGTGTAGCATAGTGGCTAGGAGGAGGCTGCAAATTAGGACTTCCCCTGTTTGAATCTTGCCTCTGCCACAAATTCTCCCTAGGTGGCCTTAGAAAAGCCACTCAGCATTCCTATCTGCAAAATGGGGATGCTGATAATGCTTGCTTGCCTTTCGGGGTTGCTGTCAACGTAATACAGCTGAAAGTGCTATATAAATACTTACTAAGTATTATTATGATAAGCAAAAGACACTCTCCTCCCTACCCGGACCATGCACACATTCTCATTTCAAAATGCAGCAGGGAAGCGGCGGGTTTAGCCTTGTGGGAAATCAAGAGTCCATAAGGAAATGGCTTTCTAAGGAGGAAATGACACTCCGGAACTTGTCTGTCTGTGTCAGCAGCACAGCCTGAAGTTACTAGCTTTGCCACCAGGCTAGAGATGTTGTTGTTGTTGTTATTGCCTTCAGAGAGTCTTCAAAACACTTACCCTGCATGCTAGTTAATGGTCCAACATTTGTAGGTGTTTATTCAAAACATCTCCTTCATGGATCATTGCCTTGTCGTGGCGAAGGGGCTTGCGTAACTCAATGAAGCCATAAGCTATGCCGTGCAGGGACACCCAAGACGGACAGGTCGTAGCAGAGAGTTCTGACTAAAAGTGATCCACTGGAGAAGGAAATGGCAACCCACTTCAGTAACCTTGCCAAGAAAATCCCATGAACAGTACCAAAAGGCTAAAAGATATGACGCCGGAAGATGAGCCCCTCAGGTCGGAAGGTGTCCAATATGCTACTGAGGAAGAGCGGAGGACTATTCCAAGTAGACCCAGAAAGAGTGAAGTGGTTGGGCCAAAGCCAATAGGACGTCCAACTGTGGATGTGTCTGAGGTTGAAAGGAAAATCCAATGCTGCAAGGAGCAATACTGCTTAGGAACATGGAATGTGAGGTCTATGAATCAAGGCAAGCTGGATGTGGTCAAAAATGAGATGATAAGATTGAACATTGACATCTTGGGAATCAGCGAACTAAAATGGACGGGCATGGGCGAATTTAAGTCAGGTGACCATCATATCTACTACTGTGGGCATGAATCCCTTAAAAGAAATGGAGTAGCCCTCATAGTCAATAAAAGAGTGGGAAAGGCAGTACTGGGGTGCAACCTCAAAAACGACAGAATGATTTCAGTTCGAATCCAAGGCAAACCATTCAACATTACAGTAATCCAAGTGTATGCCCCAACCACTGATGCCGAAGAAGATGAAGTTGACCGTTTCTATGAAGACCTACAACACCTTCTAGAATTAGCACCCAAAAAGATGTCCTTTACATCATAGGAGACTGGAATGCTAAAGTAGGAAATCAAGAAATAAACGGAACAACAGGCAAGTTTGGCCTTGGAGCGCAAAATGAAGCAGGGCAAAGGCTAACGGAGTTCTGTCAAGAGAACACGCTGGTCATAGCAAACACTCTTTTCCAACAACACAAGAGGCGACTCTACACATGGACATCACCAGATGGTCAATACCGAAACCAGATAGATTATGTGCTTTGCAGCCAAAGATGGAGAAGCTCTATACAGTCAGTAAAAACAAGACCTGGAGCTGACTGTGGCTCAGATCATGAGCTTCTTATTGCAAAATTCAGGCTTAAACTGAAGAATGTAGGGAACACCACTAGACCAGTCAGATATGACCTAAACCATATCCCTTATGAGTATACAGTGGAGGTGAAGAATAGATTTAGGGCATTAGACCTGGTAGACAGAGTGCCTGAAGAACTATGGACGGAAGTTCGTAACATTGTACAGGAGGCAGCAACTAAAACCATCCCAAAGAAAAAGAAATGCAAGAAGGCAAAGTGGCTGTCAGATGAGGCTTTACAAATAGCTGTGGAAAGAAGGAATGCAAAAAGCAAAGGTGAAAGGGAAAGATATAAACAACTGAATGCAGATTTCCAGAGAATAGCAAGGAGAGATAAGAAGGCCTTCTTAAATGAACAATGCAAGGAAATCGAGGAAAACAACAGAATGGGGAGGACTAGAGATCTCTTCAAGAAAATTGGAGATATCAAGGGAACGTTTTGTGCAAAGATGGGCATGATAAAGGACAAAAAAGGCAGAGACCTAACAGAAGCAGAAGAGATTAAGAAGAGATGGCAAGAATACACAGAAGAACTATACAAGAAAGATCTGAATGTTCCTGATGACCACGCTGGTGTGGTCACTGACCCAGAGCCGGACATCCTAGAGAGTGAAGTCAAGTGGGCCTTAGGTAGCATCACTAACAACAAAGCTAGTGGAGATGATAATATCCCAGCTGAGTTACTTAAAATCCTAAATGATGATGCTGTGAAAGTGCTGCACTCAATATGCCAATAAATTTGGAAAACTCAGCAGTGGCCAAAGGATTGGAAAAGGTCAGTTTACGTTCCAATTCCAAAGAAGGGCCGTGCCAAAGAGTGCTCAAACTATCGCACAATTGCACTCATTTCACATGCTAGCAAGGTTATGCTCAAAATCCTACAAGCTAGGCTTCAGCAGTACGTGGACCGAGAACTACCGGATGTACAAGCTGGGTTTCGAAGAGGCAGAGGAACTAGAGATCAAATTGCCAACATGCGCTGGATCATGGAGAAAGCCCGAGAGTTCCAAAAAACCACCTACTTCTGCTTCATTGACTACGCAAAAGCCTTTGATTGTGTGGATCACAACAAACTCTGGCAAATTCTTAAAGAGATGGGGGTACCAGACCACCTTACCTGTCTCCTGAGAAACCTGTATGCGGGTCAAGAAGCAACAGTTCGGACCGGCCATGGAACAACCGACTGGTTCAAAATTGGGAAGGGAGTACGGCAAGGCTGTATATTGTCACCCTGCCTATTTAACTTATATGTAGAGTACATTATGAGAAATGCAGGGCTGAATGAATCGCAAGCCGGAATCAAGATTGCCGGGAGAAATATCAACAACCTCAGATATGCAGACGATACCACCCTAATGGCAGAAAGTGAAGAAGAACTAAAGAGCCTCTTGCTGAGGGTGAAAGAGGAGAGTGCAAAAGTTGGCTTGAAACTCAACATTAATAAAACTAAGATCATGGCATCTGGGTCCATCAATTCCTGGCAAATAGAAGGGGCAGAAATGGAAGCAGTAACAGATTTTACTTTTCTGGGCTCCAAGATCACTGCAGACGGAGACAGCAGCCATGAAATTAAAAGACGCTTACTCCTTGGAAGGAAAGCTATGGCAAACTTAGACAGCATAATAAAAAGCAGAGATATCACCATGCCAACAAAAGTTCGCATAGTCAGGGCGATGGTGTTCCCAGTAGCAATGTATGGTTGCGAGAGTTGGACCATAAGGAAGGCTGAGCGCCGAAGAATAGATGCTTTTGAACTGTGGTGCTGGAGAAGACTCCTGAGAGTCCCTTGGACTGCTAGGAGATCAAATCAGTCAATCCTAAATGAAATCAACCCTGACTGTTCCCTGGAAGGACAGATACTAAGGCTGAAACTCAAATATTTTGGCCACCTAATGCGAAGAGAGGACTCTCTGGAGAAGACTCTGATGCTGGGAAAGATTGAAGGCAAAAGGAGAAGGGGAAGGCAAAGGATGAGATGGTTAGACAGCATCACCGATGCAACGAACATGAAAATGAGCAAACTCAGGAAGATAGTGGAGGATAGGAAGGCCTGGCGGGATATGGTTCATGGGATCACGAAGGGTCGGACACGACTTAACGACTGAACAACAACATTCAAAACATACAGGTTGAGACGGAGAAAACTGGGGTGTGTGTATTTTTCCGGGGAGCTGAAAGCGGTTTGAAGGAGTGATCATATGGACATAAATATAATATAATATAATATATATATATATATATATATATATATATATATATATATATATATATATATATATATATACCGCCTTTCTGGTCATTGGATTTCTCCTCTGACTTTATTAAAGGTGGTGTACATGGGCAGGCTGTTCTAAACCCCAAGGGGTTTTTACAATATAATAACGTTCTAGTCTTTCATAGAACCCTTCATTCGAGATGTTGCTTTCACAGTCCAGCTCTCTCTCTATATCTATCTATCTATCTATCTATCTATCTCTGGCATTGGCCTCAGCACGCTTCGGCTTCAGATAACACAGGCAACCTTGATTGTCACTCAAGCGTTGCAGCTGCAGTTCCACTCCCCCACAAGGACTCTGCAGCTTATCAGCTCGGCGTGCCAGCAGCTCTCCGACAGACTTCCGGCCGTCTTGAACTGCTGTCCTTCAGATCTTCAGGCATTTGTGAGACGAACGCTCTACCAACTGAGCCAGCCAACACAGCTGCCTTCTACTAGGGCCAGCCGGAGACCTCTCAGGACCTGAGACATGCCAAATGCTGCCCCCCCTTAACTAGTGATGTGCCAGCCTCTGCTCCTCCCACTCCCTGAAACAAAAGTGTGGATGAGAGGAGACGGTGGGCAACGCCAAATGCTGTAACCCAACTCTCTCCTCTCCTCCACACTTCTTCTACACCATTTCCCTCTTCCTTTGCCAGTCCAGGGAGTGGAGCAGTGGAATGAGTGGGTGGACAGAGGTGAGTGCCCCCCCATCAATCTTCTGCTTGAGGCAACTGTCTCAGTTGGCCTCATGGATGGGCCAGTGCTGCCTTCTACCAAGCCTAACTACTGGTCTCATCTAGCACAGCGTAGCCTCTTCTGAATGGCAGTGCAGTTCGCCTGGAACTCAGGCAAAAGCCCAGCCTGCCATTCCATCCAATATTGCACAAATTTAAAAAAAAAAAAAGGATAGTCTGCTCTATGTGTAGCATCCCTATTCGGCACAGGAGACGGCTGTGCACAGGATCAGGCCACTGGTCCATCTAGTTCAGTGTTGTCGATGATGGCTCTCTGGTGTTTGAGTCTTTCCCAGCCTGGAGTTGCCCGAGATTGAATCTGGTTTTGAATCTGGGATCTCTTGCATTCAAGACATGGGCTTTGCCACTGAGCATTCGGTCCTTCCCAAAATGTGTGGTATTCTCACACCAAGGATCACTGCCTGAACTGATGCTCATCCGCTATGATGATTGCTGTGGGTTCTTTTCCTGCTGTTATCACTACCGCTGTATTCATTTGCTCTGCAATAGCCTGTCTTCTACCAGCCTCTGAAGCAATCAGGTTAGTAAACTGAGCTTAACCGTTTTCTTTGAAAAAGATATCTTAAGAACGTTTAATAGAATGCTTACATTGGCTCACTCTGTTTGTGCTAACAAGAGGCTCAACTCAAACACATACAACAATATTTCCTCCTAGTTATGAGGATGAGGTAGAGACAGTGCTGTAGCCTGGTTGCGGCCTGTGGGTGCACCGCCCCATCTAGAGCACTGCTTCAACACACTTAGGAAGGGGGGGGGGAGGAATTGTCTTTTTAATTTGTGACATGACAGTCTCCATTTAAGTATTGGAGCTTATTTTAAGAGCAGGAACTACTGCAGTCGTAAGCAAAAAAAATAGATGGCTGCTGGTCCCCCCACCACCACCACCACCACCGCTGCCAAATGTAGAGATGCTCCAAATTTTCCACTCACCTGACCTGCACACCTCTGGTCACTCAAGATTTCTCTTGGCTCAGGGTGGATTTTTCAGGATCACCATCATCACCCATATGCTTACTTAAGTGATCCTGGAGGGGAAAAAAATACCCCGTGTTAGTTAGTATATCTGCCCTAAGATACTGATTTTAAAGCACCCAATCATAGTGACTAAAAGGTGGGTTATTATTTTTCCAGGAGCTTTAAAGATGGTAAAGAATGAAGAGGGAAATAATGCAATGTGGGAATAGTCCCCAAACACATACATAACCCTGCCCCACAGGAAGAGGTGGGGATGAAACATGGCAGTCATGATGCTTCCCCCTGCCTGATAGCCTCCCACCTGAGGCAACTGCCTCAGTTCACCTCATTATGGGACCGGCTCTCTTCTGAGAAAATCACTGATTTGTCACTCATGTATCTAAAGGCCTAGCTAAAAATGTGGCTACCTTACCTAGCAAGGAAGGCTGGCTACAACCCTAGTGAACAGTGAGAGGTGAAAGGGGGAGCCAGTGTACTCTGTTTAGCCCATATTGAACACACACACACACACACACACACACACACACGCGCGCGCACACACACACACACACACACACACACACACGCACGCGCGCACACACACACACACACACACACACACACACACACACACACACTTTTCAAGCCACCCCCAAAATCTCTGCAAAGAAGGCAAAACAGGGCCAGTGATTTGCCAGGGAAAGGTACCAGAAAATAGGAACTGTCCCTGGTAAATGATAATATTCACCACTTATGTTCAACAAGTGTGCAATCTGTGCACAGTGTACACGACGGTTGGTCTGAACACACGTTATGCACATGTTACATGCAACATCCATATACATGAGATCTGTATTCAACATTTTTAATGAACACATTTAAAGTCACTCAGATAAAGACATGTCTGCCAGCACAGCCTCCTGTACATGCGTGCAACATAATGTGTGAATAGCCCTTGATGTGTATGGAACCCACAGGTGCTATCTATGGAGGAAAGAAACACACACAGAGGCTCCCGACATCTCAGGAATAAAAGCATCTGAGGAGGAAGCACGACTTTGTTGTTTAAAAATATTTGTAGTTTCCTACCAGATTCTCTAAATTCTGTGAACATATGAAGCTGCCACGTACTGCCTTAGGCCATTGGTCCAAGTAGTAGCCTAGTGCTGTAAACTCTGACTGGCAGCAGTAATCCAACCAAGGTTCCAGGCAGGAGTCTTTCCCAGCCCTGCTCCCCCCGAGAACTTTTAAATGGAGATGTCAGGGATTGAAGTTGAGACCTTCTATGTGCAAAGTAGATGCTTTGCCACTGGGCTCAGCTGCCAGCCCTTTCTTGCCACATGCGCATAGCGTGGGCACTCCTCCCACTTTTGTCTTCGGTAAACAGGTTTTGCAGGTTCTTGTACTGTTTCAAAAACCTGCAAAGCTTGTTTGACCAGAGTCCACAGTGGGACAGAAGAAATGCACTTGTACACCATGGGAAGCAAAGCCTCTCTCAAACCATTTTCAACCCTCCTAAAAATTATTGTCTGTCTCCAGCCACAAATTAACAATTCCCTCCCTCACTTCCAAAAATGTCTGGAAGAGATGCCAACGCTACCAAGTTGTTGAACTAATGTGAAAACAATAAACAGAAAGAGTAAGAGGCCCCTAGTACAACCTTTAACTAAGTGGCCTTAACCTTCACCTAATTCTCAGAAAAAAATGATTTCCTGTACATGGGGCAATGTACTGCAGGTCATACCCAAAACAGAGGACAGTGCAAACATGCAAAATAAAAATAAACATAAAAAATCAACCAACAATCCCCCCCTCTCTCTTTCTCTCTCTCTCTCTCTCTCTCTCTCTCTCTCACACACACACACACACACACACACACACACACACACACACACACACACACACAAGTTGTGCAGTGTTGTCATATAAAGCATTAATTGTGTGATTATCAGTAGGTAAGGAGTTAACCCTTCCCATTTTCATAAGGTTTGATGGGTTTGTTTTGTTTTTGTAAATGAAACAATTTAATTTGAAATTCCTAACCCTCGGGAACAGGCACAATAAAATCCTATTTTTGTAATGGTATGTGCCACTATTCAGCCCTTGAGGCTCTTAAGAAGGCCCGCAACAGCTATAAAAATCATATCTAAAATCGACAGGAATGAACGTTCTAAAATCCTAATAAAATGAACACATCAATAAAAGCAGAGCAACAGAGAAACACAGCAGCAACTTGAGATCACTCTGGCTATTCCTGGAATAAGGAGCTGTAGAAGCAACATTCCAGCAGTTCCAAGATCCAATCTCAAGAAGCCTCTTGGACTGTACTGAGGGTTGCCAACTATCCTCCAATCCCTGCTCTTGTGCCTTTAACAGCAGCTAGATCTATGGACAGTAGTAGGTGACGATATTCCTCTCCATGTTGTAAAAAGCTTCAGCAGCTGCTGATTTCTGCAGATTATTTATTATTTATTTATTTTTTCACATTTTTATACCGCCCTTCCTCCAAGGAGCTCAGAGTAGTGTACATATTTTCCTCCCCTCCTTTTTGTCCTCACAACAACCCTGTGAGGTAGGTGTGGCTGAGAGATAGTGACTGGCCCAAGGTCACCCAGGAAGCTTCGTGGCTGAGCAGGGATTTGAACCTGGATCTTCCAGGTCTAAGTCCGACTCCCAAACCACTACACCATCCTGCTGCTAAAACAGGAATACGAACATGCCAGGCCTATTGCTTTCTGGTCAGTTGGCAGTCCTAACTGGTAGAATGCCTACGCTACACTCGGATTCCCCATTAGATTCCTTTTCCTCCCCATCTAGTCCACCATCTTTCATCCCATCTCTGACAAGCAGAAGGAGAACTCTTCTGAGAATATGTCCACTAAGGTTGCCAACATTTGAGTTCACAAATCCTGTGGTGAGGTCACAGGAAGGATGGAACCAGGAGACAAAGCAGGGCGGGCAGAACTGGGGGGTCGTTTTGAACCCTGGTAGATCAGGAGAGCAGAGCCTGGCAAGTCCAGGGCTGGGGCCAACAGCAAAAAAAAAAAAAAAAAAAAGTTCTCAAGTTGGTTTGGAACTATATAAAGGTGTTTAATACTAGTTATCTAGAAGAACATATTTGTTTTTGGCTTGACCAGGAGATAAGATAGTTGAGAACCTTAATGGTAATCCTAGCATTCGCCTTCCTCTTTGAATCTCTTTTCTTCCCAAACAGGAGGCAATATATGAATGGATGCAAAGCAACCCGTCCCTAAAACATGCCATGTGTTCTCTTCATTTGCTGCCAGTTTTTTTTAGCTAGCTGTTGTTTTTAGAAGGCTATAGGAGGTAATGAGGCTAAAATTGGGGGAAGTCAGGGGTTCGAGTTTGTGGATTTCACTCAAGCCCCCTACCTTTCCCTCCCTAGTCAAGCACGGTCTAGAATGGAAAACAGGAGGCATTGGGATTGAATGCAATGAAGTTGCTTCCAAGGTTCCCCCCCATTGCTCTGCAAATGTTACATCAGCCTTTGTCCTAATACAGTATTCAGTCTTTCATTATGTACAGTTGAATTGCTCGTGGCCAGCACACTACTCTTTGACGTGGACGCTGGAGGGAGTGATATCTTATAACCTTGCTAAAATTGAAACTTGGAACAATTTAACCTATCGGGACGAAGATGTGGCATGTGACCATAAAACCGTACAAATGCATTACAGAAAAGTGAGTTCAGAGTTACAGGAGCATGCACATTTGGAAGCTAATATTTTTTCAGAATTTTTTTTGGCAAGGCACACGACCAGACTCCATGGAAGTGGCTCTTTCATTTGGCTCACTTACCATTATACTATGAATCCCTTGTTCGCTTAATGCAAAACAAGTGTTCTTATTTTCCATTGTAACATATTGCAGGGTGTCCTGGCTAAAGGTAGTTTGAGGAATGTAGCATATGGCTACTGCTGTGAGCTGGGAAGTTCAAGTGTCACTTTGAAAACTCATGAAGTGACCTTGGGTCAACCACTTTCTCTTTAAGGAGGTGCCGTAGCCCGTAGCTCAGAGGTAGAGCACATGCTTTGCATACAGATTGTTACAGGTTCAATCCCCACCCTCTCCAGGTACAGCTGGCAAAGACCCCCTGCCCAAAACTATGGGGAGCTGATGGAGCAATGATCTGACTTGGTATAAGGCAGCTTCATATGTTGTTCTCAAAAAGGGGGGTAAGCATGCCCCAAAATAAGTAATTTGCCCTCTCCCCATGCTGGACTCCTGTTTTAACCTGAAGGAAAGGCCCTTTTCACAGAGTAGGTAAAGGTAAAGGTAAAGGTTTCCCCTGCTTGAAAGCCAGTTGTATCCGACTCTAGGGTGCGGTGCTCATCTCCGTTTCTAAGGCCGAAGAGCCAGCGCTGTCATGTGGCCGGCATGACTAATGGAACGCTGTTACCCTCCTGCCGCAGCGGTACCTATTTATCTACTTGCAATTTCTTGCTTTCAAACTGCTAGGTTGGCAGGAGCTGGGACAGGAGACGGGAGCTCACTCCATCACATGGCACTCGGGTCTCAAACTGCTGTCCTATTGACCTTCCGGTCTGCAGTTCAGCATCTTACCCACTAAGCCACCATGTAATAATAATAATATACAGTATTTATATACTGCCTTTCTTGGTCATTGGATTTCTCCTCTGACTTTAATCCAAGGTGGTTTACATGGGCTGGCTTTCCCAACCCCCTAATGGTTGGGGTTTTTTTTACAATCATATATAAATGTGCAATTTTTCATGAACAACTGCATTCCAGATGGTATCCTTTGCAGTCTGGCCTCTCTCCTCACAGAGGCTTTTTTTTACAGCTTTCTGTCAGCGGCGTGTCTCGAACTGGCCGCTCACCGATCTTCAGGCTTACGAGGCGGCAACTCTACCAACTGAGCCAGACCTCCTGCCATGTACTCACACAGAGTTCATTTCAATATTATCAATATACACCTTGCTCATTTTTTATAAGTACTTCTAAAAGAAATGGTGAGTTTCAAATTCTCTCTCTCTATATATATACGTATATATACATATATACTCTGTGTGTGTGTGTGTGTGTGTGTGTGTGTGTGTGTGTGTGTGTGTGTGTGTGTGTGTGTAGGGTGTCTCAAGAAAATGTACACACACTTTATAGTGTCAAATTTATTATGCTATAATTCACACATATACTGTAATACTACCTTTAGACAGGATTGCACCATAAGGGATCTGCAGACCTCCACCAACATGTGCGCTGGGATGATTCTACTCTTCTCTTCAACTGCCTCCCTTAGATATTTTACAAGGAGACCAAGCAAGGAATCGATGGGACTGGGCAGGTGGAGCAGTTGAGCAGGCATTGGACCAGGGGAGACAGTAGGTCGGCGTGGGGTGCAGGGTGCCCCCACAAGTTTTGTTGTCTCCCCCAGCCTGCTTCTTGAAGTAGGCGCTTTGCCCACCTCATGGATGGGCAGGCCAGCCCTGTGCTTAAATCCTGGAAAATATGAAGTGATAATAAACACTTTCTCTGAGCATGAGCAGAATGCCTTTCCTCTCACGACTGAGAGTAGCCAAAACCAGCTTCCACATACTTTTTGGGAGTAGGGAGAACACTTTCTGAGCCAGAGGGTGTGATTTCCAGGCAGGCTTGAGCTCAAGGTCTTGTAAAAAAGTTACACATTGCAATAAAGCCGAACATTTGTTTTCACAAGTGATGCTTAAGTCAGTTTTCTGTGCTGTACTACTCCCTGCAAGTGTGATTTCAATGTAAAACCGAAACTGGCTAGAACATACATCCATTTTTAAAGGTGGCTGTCTTCCAGTGTCTTTCATTCATTACCAATGTTCCCCTGAGTAGGCGCATGAGGAGGCCTTTCTGCCTGTTCCAGAGCAGAACACAAAGCTTGCTTGTGACAGCGAATTGCACTAGCCTTGGATCCCTGCAAGGCCTGGACTAAGCTCGCTCAGTCATAATAAGGACAGTCAGAGGCGTGGATAGACTGGAGTGGGCGGAGCAGCGGCTCCAGGCGGCACCTCGGCCCGGGCAGCGCTGCTCTGCTCGCTCCAGTGTTTCCACGGAGCGCACGCCGCCCGGCGGGCACTCCGAGGCCTTCTCCCCTGGCCTCGGAGCCAGAGAAAGCCCCGGAGCGTCCACTTCGACCAGTGGCCGGGGCTTTCTGAAGTCCGACTGCCGCGTCGTACTGTTTATCTTTGTTTTGCACATGCGCAAAACATGCGCAAAACGCTCCGGGGCTTTCTCCAGCTCCGAGGCCGGGGGAGAAGGCCTCGGAGTGCCCGCGGAAGCCGCGCCGCCCCCTCCCCGGAGCGGCGCTGCAGCGAGTGCTTCAGGCAGCACTCGCTGCTGCTACGCCTCTGAGAACAGTGCCCGATGGTTGGTCTCCATTCAGCCTAAGGACAGGTTGGATCTCTCCGATTGCTCTTTGAAGACTTGGATATGGCCTCAGTGCTGGACTTCCTTCCACGTGATCCACACGTGACGAGGCCCAGCAGCGAGAATGTGGAGTCAGTCACATCCTTTTCCTCATCACAGCTTGAATGGAGTGGTAAACAGACATGGGTCAACAATGGCACCACTGACCCATGTGCCAATGGACACTTCTTAGATCCCACATGAATTAAACGGAATCAGCCAATGAGTAGGCTGTGGAATTGAGATTTTGCAGAGGATTTGCTATTTCTCCTATCTTCACCTTGAATTTGAGCAGGGGAGGGGAGGGGTTGTTCTGCTAGAATGAGCCCCGGAACCTGTTTCCAACTCCCAAGGTCAGCTCTAGAATTTGTGAAGTAACAATAAGGAAGAGAATAGGGTTATGGATTCTCTGACTGACCTTTCCTTTGTTAAACAGATTGCTGGATAATACGTCGTCCGGCCTGGCTGGATGATGTTTCATCAATACCTAACAAATACCTAACATCACCTAACAAATAGTTAGGAGCAGGTCTCCTGATAGCTGAAACATTTCTCTGCGTGTGCTCCAATTAGAGACCCACCACAGCGGCGGTTAGAGTGACACCTCTCCAGTTGGAGGGAACATGTGGAAGGTGTGTGTTAGGGCGCTGGCCCAAGACCTCGTGACAACTGAGACAGCATGCCAAATGCTGCCCCCCCTTACCCGATGATGTGCCAGCCTCTGCTCTTCCCACTCTCCACCCCTCCACATTTCCTCTTCTTCTCTGTCCCCCTCTTCCTTTTTCCAAGCCAGGGAGGAGAAGCAGTGGAAGCAAATAGGTGGACAGAGATGGGCGCCCTCCACCAATATGCTGCCTGAAGCAACCACTTCAGTTGGCCTCATGGATGGGCCGGCCCCCTGATGTGTGTGCAGGGGACAGACAAGAGTTGGCAGTCTTAGAAGTCAGAGAGGGCAGGGGAGCGATGAGTTAGCTGAACAGGAGATGCAGTTTATATTCTACCCAAATTGCTCTCTGGAGGATCTTCTGCTTTGTAGGAGTGCCCATTTGCCTCCACTTATATCCTGCTTGTATATTAGTACATCAAGCGCATATTAAAAATATGCCTTAAGGCTGCAGTCCTAGACACACTTTCTTGGGAATATGCCCCACTAAACACAATGGGACTGACTTCTGTGAGTCTCTAGAGCTCACTCATCCAATCTGGAGCTCCCACTGCAAACTAGAGGTAAGGGCTTACAGGGCAAAGGATGCAATTGGACAGTGTGGTGTAGTGGTTATGTTCTATTATGTTGTATCAGAGAGACCCAATTCCAAATCCCTCTTCACCCTTCAAGTTCCTGGGTGACTCTGGTCCAGTCACAATGTCTCAGTCTAACCTACTTCACAGGGTTGTTGTGATTAAAAAAGGAGAGTGGGAATGTAAATGTAATGAATACATAGTAAGCTTCCAAGCAGGCTTCAGTCCTCTTTTCAGTTTCTCTTTTTAGAAACCAAATTCTGGACACCAGGGACGTTTTGGACATGGTCTCACAGCAGGATAAGTTCTGGAGTCAGATTCAGATTTCAGAACCTTTATTGGCATATAACATTCTGGAGTCTTTGCTCCGTAATCAGGAGGCAGAGAAACAAAGCCTTCTTGTGAAAGTAAGTATTACAGTAAAAACCCAGCATTTTCATGGCCTTTCATTTTTTGCCTTGTTTAGCAAGGGAAGCCCTCCACCTTCCCCCCCCCCCCGCCTCCCTAGCATCACAAGGGCCATGTCATTCCCCCTGCTGCAGGGTCTAAATTTGCCCTTTCAGAGAAGCAGCCAACGAGACACAGGCTTTGAGTAATAAATTCCCTTCTTGGAAAACAAGAGTCGTTGAGGGTTCCCGTTTTCTGCCCATCTCTCTGACTAAGGAGTGATGGGGATCTTTGCATTCCTTTACTTGTATGGTAATCTCAGCCTGGATCCTTGGGGCGGCTGGGAGGGATGGAGGAGCAGACGTCCCGGGAGGGATTCTGAGCAACAACTGATGTGTCAGTGCCAAGGGGCCTGGTGGGCTGCGTGCCAGCAGAAACTCCCCAAGATGCTCCTCGTCAGAGCCTGAACTGACACATTGTGGAAGAAGGTGCCAGCAGTCGGGAGGTGAGTGAGGGCGGGCTGGCAGGCACGTACATGCTCCCCAGACACAAGGGTAGCCATGTTTCCCCTGGGTGCCTTCCTTAAACACCCCAGCAGTGATCAGATCCAATTCTCTTTTCAAAGCACTGCAGTGAGATGAAACGTTGCATCACAGCTCACAGGACCTCAAAACATAAGCACTGATTTAGAGTCATCATCAGCTGTACCAGCCCCCCTCCCCACACACACACACCAGACATGCTGAGTCAGAAGACTCTGACAGCCGCAGAAGAACCGCAATGAGGAGGCTCCGTGTCATTGCTGACATGGAAACAAAGTTGGATCGGATGCTCCTACAGGGAAAAAGTTTAAGATCCATCATAGGTCACCTGGAGCTATCCCATATGGTACCTATATCTTTGCCCCAGGGGGTAACAAGCAGCTTCGGGGAGGCAATTCAGATGGAGAAAAGGTCAGCCCTCCCTCCATCAGTATCACAACCCCAATCTGAAATGGGGGGGGGGGTGGCAATGGCTGCGCTTAGCCTTAAAAAAAAAAACACCCACAGGAGATCAAAACCTCAGACGGTTTTCAGTAGAGGGCTGGTTGGATTTCAGTAGGGGGCTAGTTTGAATGATACTTTTATCGTCTGCCTGGAGGAACCTCCCCCACTCTGTGATTTGGAAAATTAGCAAGGGAAGTGGGCAGGACATGCATACAACAGAGTGAGCATGCATGTCTTTTAATGCATGGGACCAGTCAGGCAGGGAAAATATTGTCCAAACTGGACCCCTGTTGATCTTCTCCTGCAACGTGTAGCCATAAGGGAGTCTTGGGTGTGCTACTGGGTGCACGTGCACTCCCAGTTCAAATGGAGCTACAGTAAGGCACAACAAGCCTGGTCAGCACCCTGTCTGAACTGAGTGTATGTGCATGAATGTGCTCCAGAATATTTCCCAGAACCCTTTGCCAAACACAGGGATTTCATTCATGGTAAACGAGAAGGGGCATTCCTTTGCAGACAAGATGATGTGAAAAGAGTCCCCTGAAGTTAAAATGTTTGAAAAACACTGCTCTAGAACATAAGAAGAGCCCTGCTAGATCAGGCAAGCGCCCATCTAGTCCAGCTTCCTGTACCTCACAGTGGCCCCACCAGATGCCTCAGGAAGCACACAAGACAACAAGATACCTGTATCCACAGTGTCGCCACTCTCTTGCAGCTGGCATTCAGAGATAGCTGACTTCTAAAACCAGGAGGCTGCTTATTATACCCATCATGGCTTGCAACCTGTGATGGACCTTTCCTCCATAAATCTGTCCAATCCCCTTTTAGAGGCATCTAGGCCAGGTACCATCACCACATCCTGGGGCAAGGAGTTCCACAGGTTAATAGGTAAAGAAATATTTTCTTTTCTGTTTTAACTCTCCTGCCACTCAATTTTAGTGGATGTCAACTGGTTCTGGTGTGGTACGAAAGGGAAAAAAGCATCCTTCTATCCACTCTGTCCATCCCATGCATAATTTTATATCCTATCCTACACATGATCCTGGGAGTAAGCCTCACTGAACACAATGGGACTTACATCAGAGTAGATATGCATAGGACTGTGCTGTCAATCATGTCCCCCTTCAGGAGCCTTTTTTCTAGACTGAAGAGCCACGAATGCGTTAGCTTTTCCTCATAAGGGAGGTGCTCCAGCCCACTAATCATTTTGGTCGCTCTCCTCTGCACCTTTTCCAGTTCCGCTATATCCTTTTTGAGATGTGGTGACCAGAACTGGACGCAATACTCCAGATGTGGCCTTACCATCGATTTGTACAACAGCATAATAATATTGGCCCTTTTTTGTGCTCTGAGGTCCTGTTGTCACAATTTCAGAGGTGCCGTTCAATTCAGATTGCTTATCTGTATTTATTATCCCCACACTCTCTAATAAAATCAAGTCACGTTTGAACGCAGGGGTCACCTTGCCCACCCCTCCCATTGACGGTTTTGGCTTGTTGCTCTCAGTTCACTGTGAATTTGCTTCTTTCAGGAGAAATCACTGGCAAGTCAAGGGCCCCAAGTTGCACAGAGAGTCTCCTTTCCTTGCTTTCACTTTGCAAATGAAGCACACTGGACTCGCATATATTTGTAGATGTTGTATAATACATTCTGTGTCTACTTCTAGTGAAGGGCAGAGGCAAGGAACTCTGAAGAGCTGGAAGGCTCCACCTTGAGCAATGAAAATCCTGCTCAAACCATGATGGCCCCTTCTCAGATTCTGAGATTTCACCATTATTACTGTCACATCCTTTCAAGCATATCTACAGATCTTAAGGGATAGCAACCTGGCTTTTGTTTTTGTCAACTATGACCTGAGATTCTATAGTTGCAGAATGATCCGCCCAATGCCAGTTTCTATGGTACAGTGACATTGCAAAATAATTTAAAAAAACCTCACTGACGACCCACAATTGAAGCACCAAAACGGGGAGGCAGCACAAGACATAGGTAAAGGTAAAGGTAAAAGGTAAAGGTATCCCTTGACAATTAAGTCCAGTCGTGTCCAACTCTAGGGAGCGGTGCTCATCTCTGTTTCAAAGCCGAAGAGCCAGCGCTGTCCGAAGACGTTTCCATGGTCATATGGCCAGCGTGACTCAACACCGAGGCGCATGGAACGCTGTTACCGTCCCGCTGACGCGGTACCTATTAATCTACTTGCAATTTCTTGCTTTCGAACTGCTAGGTTGGCAGGAGCCATCGCACGGATTCGAACTGCCGACCTTTCAATCGACAGCTCATGGTTCAGTGGTTTAACCCACTGCGCCATCCTCTGGCTCAGCACAAGACATATGTCATCATCAATCTATCAAATTCTCTGCATTGGCCAGGCACTGGCACTTATGAAGAAGTGGAGCTGCTGCTGTTGCACCAGGCTGGCAGCACTGTCAGGACAGCCCACAATCTTCCCATTCCTGAGGAGGTGGGAAATGGGAATACCAAATCTGCACAAACCCCTGGCTGAGGGCCCCTTTAAGAGGATCACCGGAGTTGATTGCCTCCGGAGGTCACCTGCGGACAATGCACCAGATGAATGGAATTCTCCTTCCTAGCTCCAGCACTGATTGACTTGAAGTCTTGTGTGCTTTCTGAAAGGTTTATATACTGTGTTTGTCTTGGAGCACCTCAACAGCCACAGCTACGCTGTTTTAGACCTAGCAAATGTCCCATGATTTAGGACAAGACGTCGGCCCTTGCCTTTGTATTTGAAATGATTTTTATTTCTTGTTTGCTAACTTTTAGCATTCTAGAGACTTGTATTTTAAAAAAATATGTATTTTGGTTTGATAAATATTTTCTACGTGGCTTTTTTACCCTTAAATCTTTTTTCTTGGAACACTGTTTCTGGCCATGAAAGCTTTCGTTCAATTTAGCCGTTGCCGGTGCATCAGCAGGCATGAAGACACTGCTCCTCCTCCCACCCTCACTGGATTTGAAACATAAGGGAGGAAATGGAGCAAAAGAACAGGCCTGGAGGAGAGAAGAATGGTGGACTACAGCATCTCCCAGGAGCCCACCACTCTTCTCTCTTTCACTTCCTCTTCCACTCTGTTCCCCACTTCCTTTCCAAACCAGAGCACTGGAGGAAGGGTGAGTGTGGGAGGAAGAACAGCAGTAGAGGAGATGGAGGCAGGTGGTTGGCACCTGGTGCCCAGGGCCGGCCCACACATGAGGCCAACTGAAGCGGTTGCCTCAGGCAGAAGATTGGTGGGGAGCACCCAACTGTGCCCACCTACTTGCCTCCACTGCTCCTCCTCCTTCCAGTCCCTGGATTGGAAAAGGAATAGGGGGACAGAGAGGAAGGAAAAATGTGGAGGGGAGGAAAGTGCTGAGCTAAACTGCTGGAGAGTGGGAAGAGCAGAGGCTGGCACATCACCAGGTAAGGGGGCAGCATTTGGCATGCTGCCTCAGGTGTCAGGAGGTCTTGGGCAGCCTTGCCAAGACCCCCACAAATCCACCATCTGAGGCAGCCCCTTCTGTCCACCTTATGGACGGGCCAACCCCGGACACAGGAGGCATGTATTTCCATTCACAGTGCACAGCCTTCACAGCAAACCTTTGTGTGCAGCAGCACTAGAAATGCAGCCTCTGATGCCTTAGGGCACAGAGGTGTCCTAATATGACTGCACAGGCATGTACACTAAGTAGCAAGAACAGCTCATCTAGGGTGGTTGTTTTTTCTTTTCTTGGCATTGCACCCTCCAGTTCTGGCAACTGCCCCCAAAGGATAACACTCTGGTTGTTCCAGTAAAATCCTGACATGGTGGCAACCTTAAGGCACACTGTGTTCACATGAATAAGGGCAATCAGCATTATATGTGTCTGTGGGGGTTATTCAGGAGGGTATGTCTTACTTCTGTCTACTTGTCTTACTTCTGTCTACCAGCACCGCGTTTGAGTACATTCCTCACTTTTTCCCTTACAAAGGGGATTGTGAACAGTGACGTCACGGAGGAAATCCCAGAAGCCTCTGCTTCCCTTCCGACAGGAAGTCATCCTTCTACTGTGCATGGTGGATGGAGGCACCCTGGCAAGGCTTGGCACAGGTTCCGCTCTGGCATTGCCTAGTTAACACAAACAGGCAGTTTATGAGCAGAGTTATGTACTCTTTTAAAGAGGCTGTGTGCCTGTATTCCTCCACTCTTGTGAGTGCAAATAACACAGTATTCAACAACTCCATTCAAATATATATATATAACCAAGTGACTGTGTGAGCCCCCTGACCTGTACTTCAGTGCAGGCAGATTGCCCTCTCCATAATCCAAGGAGCAACGTGGAACGGGTAGCAGTCTTGGCTCTACTTTCCAGGTCTGGTCAATATCAGAAGGCAGCCTAGCACAACTCCTGATCTCACACACAAGCACGCTCTGCTTCCCCCCTCCCTCCGTCCGTCCCAGCCTGCATGAGAACATCCTGCTGTCTGGACACTGTACGGCTGCAGGAGGTGATGGGAATCACGTCCCTCTTGCACGATGTCGATGAGCCCCCGCTTCAGACTTCCTACCATGGCTATATAGGGTCTGCACACAGCATTTGCTGGCTGCACCAAAGGCTGGGTCCAGCCTGGCTCCACGCAGCACAGAGGTGCTGCTGACAAGCGATGACTCAAAGGAAACTCTCTGTAAACACATCTCTCCCGGGATGGAGATCGCCATAATTAGCCAGGTGGCGGGAGCTGTTGACCCCCTACACACACACACACACGCACACACATTGCAGGAGGAGGCCTTGACAAGGCTCCATTTCCTTTGGCTTCGGCAGACGCTGCCCCCTGTCACTCACAGCTGTGGTTGGGCCTCGTGCTCTCTGTTAACAGATCATCACTGTAGAAGCCTTGCCACAGACACAGCTCGAAGCATAACCATGAGAGCATGATTTCCATGCCCTGCACCGTTGGAGAGATTATTATTATTAACAACTTAAGTACTTGTAATCCAAAAAGATTGCCATGCTGTGCATAGTGGCTTTGTTCTGAGGATACACGCAGAGGAGCAGGCAGGAGTCTCTTCAACAACCTTAAGGGGTTCTTCTTTAAGTGTTAAGGTCAGTTTACTAACAAACGCTGCTTCCAAAGCGAATGCAAGAGAGGCTATCGCCCAGTTCAGCCAAGTGATCCCTGTTACAAGGACACAGCTGTGCCCTTATTTTCATTGTGAAATATTGAAGTGGTGGATGTCTGTGCTTTTGGTTCGGGCTATACTGGGTCAGGAGCCGGCATGGTGCAGCAGTGATTATAGTGTCAAACTAGAACCAGGGATGCCGAGATTAAAGTTTCTTCTTAGCCACAAAGCCAATCGGGTGACCCAAGGTCAGTCATAATTTCTCAACCTAGCCTACCTCACAGGGCTGCTCTGAGGATAATGGGGGGGGGGGGAAATAGAGAGAGAACTAATACTGTCCTGGACTCCTTGTAGAAAGGGAGTGAAAACCTGAATGGCTGGGAGGACGGGTGCAGTAATAAAGAATGCTTCTGAGCATGGACAGAACGCCATTCCCAGTAGTCTACCCCCTCCAAATCTTGAGTTGTTTGGACTAGGCTTGCAAGTCAGAGGGGCGTCGCTTTCAAGTGGGCTTGAGCCTCAGCATATATTGATGATCCATTGTGACCAGTGGGGTCACTGTGAGATACAGGAAGCTGGACTTGATGGGCCTTTGGCCTGATCCAGCAAGGCTCTTCTTATGTTCTTATGACCTCTTCTAACCCTGTGGTTAGCTAGACAGTTTTGCTACAGCCTTTAAGGCGGGTTACTGAAGTGGGGTAGAACCAGAGTTGAACCTGGTAGATCAGGAAGAAATTCTGGAGGAATCTATTTTGTCAGAGATAGATCCAGAATGGAATCTGGAGCTTACTGGTTTATCATTATCATCACCAATGCTGGCTAATACACAATTCAGACACAGGCAGCCCAATCCTGCTCTAAAGATCCGCCGGGCAGCCAAGGCCGCCCGCCAAATCCTGATCTCCGCCGCGGGCAGCCCGCAGCAGGCAGCCCACGGCGAAAAGTCTACTCGAGGAAGGGGACGCTCGTCTCCTTCCCTGAGTGTAACCGCGGCTGGGGCCGATAGACCTCTTTGGATTTCCGTCAGCTATTTTGCTGGCGGAAGTCGGAGGAACGACTCAGCCAATCGGCGGGGGTCAAGGTACGGCCAAGGCCGATCCCCACACCCTTCCCCGCCGTTCCCGGCCGCACCCCCCCCCCCATCCACTGGATCCTTACCTGGGTCCGGCGGCGGGCTGGTGAGTCCTTGGCCAGCGGAGCAGGGAAGGCCGGCCTTCCTCCGACCTTCCCTGCTCTCGAGTCGTTGCAACTTACAGCACGTTTGCGACGTCTTCGGCCGGTGGAACGCTCGTTCCGTCGGCCAAATTTAGAGTAGGATTGCACAGTGAATCTTATACTGGTCTGATTAGTAAAACCAAGCTCAGTTAATTAAAGATTCAGTGTCTGAATTATAAGAAAAAGGTAGGAGGGCCCTTAATAAAATCCACCACCCTCATTTTAATCACCATCCCCACTGTTGTCTTCCAAAAACAGTAGCTAAGGGGGCCATAAGTCAAGGGATCAGGGGGCCCCCTTCCCCCCTGCAATTGGAATACGGAATACTCTAAAATGCAGAGAGAGGCCTGCTTGCTTCTCTTAACTATGCTTCAGCACATGAGTGATTAAACATTCTCTTCCTTGTCCTCAGAAGCTACCATTTCAGAGGGGAACAGTTCTTCTCCCACTAGAGCGCCCTGCAGGTCAGACAAGCAGCCGCTCCAAACTCTCCCTAATTCTTTTAATTTTGATTTGGCAGTCTCCATTTGCAGAGGATCAAACATGATTATTGTTGGATCAGGCCTTAAATGGAGAGCGTGTGTTCCAAACAGCTTGGAAGGGGAAAGAAAGCGGCGGGCAGGAGGGTGGCAGCTGTGTGGCTACACGCTGTGCCCAGGGGGCAGTGCTTCCCAGAAAGGTGGCAAGTAGGGCCTGTGTGTAGGAGCCAGAAGGTGAAAGAAGAGGATTGGAGGAAGAGTGCAGAGACTGGGGGGGGGGGGGGGGGAGATGTCAGAAGACTTGCAAAGAGCTCTGGATTGGAACGAAGGCAGAGGAGGAGAGCTGTGGGCAGCGTCTGAGGAAGGGGCAGCCACGGTACAAGAGGGAGGAGTGCACTGCAAGGGAAATGTGGGCAGTCTTCAGACAAGCTAGTCCTCTCTTATGGTTTCGTGTTTCATAAACTATGTATAAACACTATAAATCAGTGGTTCCCAAACTTTTTAGCACCAGGATCCACTTTTTAAAATGACAGCCTCTCAGGACCCACCTAGCTTTACGAGACCTTTAAAAAAAATGTGATCTGGAAAGAAATAATATTTTATTTATTTATTTATTTATTTACACGTAATATTTATTTGCAAAAAACCTCCCCACTTCAATTCATTTCTGGATTCTCAATCCATTCATTAGGGCTAGAATGAGACAGCCCTAATGAATAGTCTCAAGGCTCGAGGGGCTTAGTGATGTGACCCAGCCTTCACCTGCCCCCCACTACCTGTCATTGACAGACTTGGGAAAAAAAAACCATAAAAAAGACGCTCAAATATTTATCTCCCTATATTTACACAAGCTTGCAAACTGCAGGAGCTCAGCTGTTTGCAGGGCAATTAGCAGCTACCTGATTTTTGAATAGCCTCAGGGCTTGAGGCAATTAGTTACCTGATCTTTCCATCACCTGTATTTTCATTGGAGGCTCTGTGGGACCCACCAAGTGGGTCCTGACCCACAGTTTGAGAAATGCTGCTATAAATGGTTGGCAACTTTTCCCCCTTGATTTTTTCCCCTCAAAATGTCCTCTACTCCTCCCTGGCCCCCGTTGGCTGAGAACAAATTTCAGAAGCCCTGGCTGCCACCTAGACTCCATTCTTTGAGCTGCTGGTGTATGGCAGAGCAGTCACGGGGTTTGGTAGGGCAAGATGCTCCTGAGATGATGATGCACCTGAATCCGGTGGGAAAAGGAGAGCAGAGCCTTTTCCCCAGGCTAGATTGACCACAGCAAATGGAATACAGGTGGGCCCCCATATCCACGGATCCGCTATCCATGGTTTCAGTTATCCACGGATTGTGGGAACCCCTCCAGGCTTTTACTTTTTTTCCCCAGTAAGCTTTGTTTCTTCCTTAAACAAACAGGAGAAGCAGCCTCTGGCTGCTTATTGCAGGCAAGTAGAATGAGACTAAGTCCTAGAGAGGCTCTGCAAGGTTAACAGAAACCTTGCAGAGCCTCTCTAGGACTTAGTCTCGTTCTACTTGCCTGCAATGGAGGCTGCTTCTCTGTTTGCTGTAAGGAAGAAACAAAACTTGCTGAAAGAAAAATAAGAACTGGGGCACGTGTGCACGCCTGCCCGCAGGGGAGGCAGGGCCGGGGGGGCCTCAGGAAACCATAGAGGGGGTGTTCGCTCCTATCCACGTTTTCAAGTATCCACGGAGGGGCCTGGAACATATCCCCAGCGGATATGGGGGGAGTACTGTACCGAACTTGTGCTTGCAAATGCCTCCCCCTCCCCGCTTTCCTCCAACAACATTCCTCAGGAAACGTCCCAGCAAGATTGCTACTCTTCTATTTTCACCATCATATTCCTTACAACAGAGTTCAGCAACAATGACAACAGAGGACTTTAAAAAAAATGCTATGCACTTCAATGCACTGCAGGGCAGTTCATTTAGCAGGAGCTTATTTTGACCATCCACTGAGGTCAGAATGAAGAATTAATCAATGATTCTGCAGATTGCGAGCAAAATGGAATGCCAGAATGAATGAAAGTGT
This sequence comes from Plestiodon gilberti rubricaudatus, assembly GCA_026170595.1. Classification (NCBI taxonomy): domain Eukaryota; kingdom Metazoa; phylum Chordata; class Lepidosauria; order Squamata; family Scincidae; genus Plestiodon; species Plestiodon gilberti. Next base: position 123,007,564 of record JANXHW010000002.1, read on the forward strand.
GGATGCTTAAAAAAAAGGTAAATATCAAGACTTGTTTATTTGTTTTCAGGCAATAGTATCTAAGCTAAGTATCAGCTTGCCAAATTAAGTAGTTCACTGTACTTTGTGAGAGCATTTTTTTTAAAGTCTTTGCAAAATCACAACAATTAGCCATCTTACAAACAGGAAGGACGGCATTAGGGGTTGGCTAGGCTTGGCACCTAGGCTTGGGGGGGCATGGAGGGCCAAATGCAGAGCTTTGCTCCAGGGTCCCCAGTAGCCTGGTACCAGCACTGCAAATAGGATTGCCAACTGATCAGAAAAACAGTATGACCTGCTCTTGTGCCTTTTAACACAAGATCACTTCTTCTTGTGGCATGGAGTTAAGCATTATCATCTGTTCATGTCTGTGTACCAAGCTGCTGTTCAAGGCACAGGCGCAGCGGTTGGTTAAAAAGCTGGCAACCCAGAGTTTATTGAAATTACAACAGGTAGCTTGTGGCTTCCAGAGAGGGTACCAGGCATGTACCCCAGCCAGCAGCCAAGTTAAATATATACATCTGCCCAAATATAACTCACTTTTACATCCTCTTTCCCAGGATTGTTAGTTGCTGAGGGATTTGCATGCAAACAGAAAATCCATCTCTATTTCCTGTCAGGCCCAACCTCTGCTATGAGTGACTGACTGATGCTACTCCCAGCCCTGACTCCTCTCTCTCTCTCTCTCTCTCTCTCTCTCTGTGTGTGTGTGATGATGGTGGTGGAGATGGGGAGAAGGTATGGGGTGGAAGGGGGGCAGCTCAGAAAACCTGACTTGACAAAACCCTGGAAGGCCAGCTAGGAAACTCAGCAGGCAAAGGGTTAAGCAGATCCCACCAGACAGCAGCAGGGAAGATGTACGTTAAAGAGGAACATCATTTTGTGTGTGGCCAGTGTTGTATAAGACAGAGTCTAAATTGATGGTTATTATGTTATGCTTTTGCTCTTGGTTGTTATTTTAACAACTTGGTTGTTATTTTAACAGAACAGTTGTCACCCTGATACAGAGATAGAACAGCACATGCTGTCGGTATATATGGATTGTGGCCAGGGCCAGCCCAACCCAGCAGGCTGCACAGGTGACCCACTTGGAGTGGCAGAATTCCAGAGGCACCAGGCGTATTGGGAAAATCCTGAAAGAACATCACCTGCCCCTCCCAGCCTTTCAGCAAAACAGATTAAACAAAGCTAACTTCATTCAGTGAGAGCGACAGCGTAACATAACTTTCAAGTCCGCATCCCAGATCCTAAACTGTCAACCCTCTGAAACAACAACAACTGTCGCACAGTTCGCTAATTGGTGCCAGCTGGTCCACTCCTCCATTTTTAATAGCAGTCAGCAGCTTGACCTGCAGAAAATGAGCAGATTATGCTTTTCGCAGCATAGAGATAATACTATAGTCTCTGCTAATGACTGCACATTAAGCTGCTCTTAAAAGCACTGGAGCAGGGGCTGAGAAAAAAAGTTGGCAACCATCCTCATTGAGATTCTATTTCTCATAAAAGCTCTGGTAATTGATAGAACCACAGCACCAGCAGGAACACAAGACAAGCAAGGGACTAGGCTCAGGTACCAGGCAGCTGGGCCAAAAAGAAGCATGTTGCAGGTGGATGCTGTCTTCATTGTGCTGTAGCGCAGGGGTGTGTGCTGTGGCTTTGCCCGTGAAGGAGTCCTCCACAAAGGTGGGTAGGCAGAGGACAAGGCTGGCCCAAGACCTCCAGACACCCATGCCAAATGCTGCTCCCCTTTACCTGATGATGTGCCTGCTCCTCCTAGTTCCTCAACTGATAAAGAGGGGAGGGGGAGAGGAAGTGTGGAGGACTTCCTCTTGAGCTCTGTCCCGCCCTTCCTTTACCAATCCAGGAGGAGGAACAATGGAGGTGAGTGGGCAGGCGGAGGCGAACAACCCCACCAATCTGCTTTGACATCAGAGAAGCGGCCTAACGAAGAGGGTGTGGGAGACTGGTTTGCACCAGACATAGATGGACTTATAAGGTAGTATGCCATAGTACCATTTTAGTATAGACATTTGCTAGTGCATCACTATGCCATGAAGTCTTCCCCGCACTTGATCTGTTGCCTCAAGCTTAGCACAGTGTCCAGCAAACTGACTCACTATTTCCTAGAGAGTTCTTGTTCCTTTGAGAGAAGGGGTATGCTTTGGCTCCTGCAATTGTGAGGTCCAGATATGTGATGATTAAGCATGAGGGACTTCACTGTACTATTCTCGGCCCAAGCAAACCTTGACCCATTCTTGAAGGCTAGAAGTCAGTGTACTTACATCTGGAAAGACTATACAATAGTGTCCAGGACTGAACTTAAGCCAGAATACCGTAGGGCTAAATATGAAGTTATGCCTCAGTCTTGGAACCTGAGGAAAGATAATCAAAATATTGTATGTTCTGAGGTTTTCACAACCGGTACATATAATCAAAATATTGTATGTTCTGAGGTTTTCATGACTGGTACATATCTTTGAATTAATAAAAGGAAGCATTTTCCAGGTTATTCTGGTCATTTTATTGTTAACCTTGTTCTCTTGTTAACTGAATAAAATGACCAGAACAACCTGGAAAATGCTTCCTTTTATTAATTCAATCAAAATATTCTTGAGCATGGGCAGAGCACCTCCCCTTCACTGCACATGGTAACCACAGCTAGCTTATACACAATTGGGATTGGGGGAGGAAGTGTTCCCAGAACCGTAGAGGCCCAGATAATGGCCTGAAGGTCTTGATGCTCTTGCATTTTTATATATAAGCAAGGTCCTATACAGAAGCTTCCTCTCCATGCATATACTGAACACGTGGAGGTGAAGTCGGGACACCATGCCTGCTAGCTATGCGTCCTAACACTGACATGCCCACTAGCTATGTTCCTTGGTGCAGAGGCGTAGCTGGGGGGGGCGGACCACCCCCCGGGCGACAAGCAGGGGGTGTCCTTGCTACTGCATGGGCGGCAATTAAGCAGCAGCGAGGTTTTTCGTGCCAGTTTGGAGGTGGCATGTTTAGCGCCACTTTGGAGGCTCCTAGAGGGTGGCTGGCGGTGCAAAAGGCTTGTTTTCGGCCACTGGCGGGCCGGTGATGTCATATCTGGGGGCGGGGCTTCTGGTTTGCGACATCATGGGCTGTCATCTTACACTGTCGTCCCCCCCCCAGCTATGCCTCTGCCTTGGTGGCTGCATGTTCGGCATGACTTGGGGCCTGTGCACATACAGACATAAGGCTATACACACAAGGCCCTTTACACCAAAACACTAAATTTGTGGCTGCACCCTACCCACCTGCTCCCTCATGCTCAGTATGCAAGGGAGAACATCTGCACACTCCTCAAATCTCAGCTCAGTGCCTCCTGCAGGGGAAATCCCAACGGGTGGCAGGCAGGGTCACTATCGGCTCCAATTTACCTTTGTGGCACTTCTGAATAAGAGCAGAAAGGCCGGCTATGGACAACATCTAGACAAGCCAACACTCCTGCATGCTGCCCACCAGTGCTGGTCGTCTGCTGCTCCTCCCCAGAGCAGATAAAACTGTAAAAAGGCACAGAGTGAGGGCTGCACATGGACAGTAGCACACCCTGGAGTGGCATCTCATCTTTTGGATTTGAGTTGTGGCTCACGTGCCCAAAAGATTGGCCATTATTGGTATTGCCATATATAAGCTACTCTAAACTTCCTGAAGGAAGAGGGGAGATGTATGTGCGATGAAAAAATAGGTCATAAGTTCCTGGCAGACATCAGGAACTTCCACTTCTGTTGTATTCTTTTGAGCTTTGAAGCCTGCATATGTCTGGCACTGTAGCCCTGCTCCAAGAAACTGGAGCTCTTGCACGCAGCTGCCAGCTACTGTGGATGTAGGTCATTTGTCCCAGGGACCACAAACAACTAGAAGTGTGAGAACCTGCCATTCAGACATGCCTGCTACAATCTGTCAGCCTCCATACTCTTCCAGAAAAAAACTCCATAAGTCTTTTGATCATTCTTACTGAGATTGCAAATCTGTGCCTTGGCTGTGCCATTGCTGGGCTCACATGATTGAATGCTCCTTCACACAGCCCATTTCCCTGCACACAGAAATCTAGCATCTCAAGGAGAGAAGGCCAGGCTTGAACAATTCTCCCTGACATGCTAGTATTTGATATACAGGGAATTTTTTGTACTATGGAGGCGTATTCAATCCTATGTGTTCCCACCTGCAGTCAAAAGTGGTACAGTCCAGAAACGAGTTTATCTCAGGGAAAACTTTGATTCAGGGCTAGTTCACACATGCATGGTGCAGAGGGCTATATAGCATCAAGGAAACATGCGTGTGTGAATGAGATCAAGTACCACAAGTACCACAAATAGAGATCAAGTGCCACAAATAGACATTCCGCAGTGCCTCAGACAAGGCTTTTCCATGGAATCCTTTTCAAAGTTTCACTGCAAAATCTCTATGGAACTATGTACCACCCTGAGCTCCTTGGAGGAAGGGCAGTGTAAAAATGTGAAAAATAAGAAACAAACAAAGTGATATACAGTACATGCATGTGCAACAGATCCTCAGAGAAGTATACGGTCCTCTCCTTTTTGACACAGGGATACTAATACTGTAATACAAATTTGTGACCCCCTATATTAAAGAACACTAGGCCAGCGGATGGCGCAGTGGGTTAAACCGCTGAACCATGAGCTGTCAATTGAAAGGTCGGCAGTTCGAATCCGCGACGGGGTGAGCTCTTCTTGCTTGGCCAGCTCCTGCCAACCTAGCAGTTCCAAAGCATGTTAATGCGAGTAGATAAATAGGTACCGCTTGCGGGAAGGTAAACAGCGCTCCGTGTTCCAGCTGCATGCTACGCGCTGCGGCAAGGAGAGTCATGCCGGCCACATGACCACGGAGGCATCTTTGGACAACGCTGGCACTTCGGCTTTGAAATGGGGATGAGCACCACACCCTAGAATCGGACACGACTGGACTTAATAGTCAGGGGTCACCTTTACCTATATTAAAGAAACAGCACACATATTAACTTTCTGAAGCAAATGAAGTCCAATTCAGATTTGGATTCATACAAACATATGGATATAGCCACATTTGAATGAAAATGTACAATGTATGTCTTATTCCACTTCCATTTCCCAGGATGCCACAAGACTGGCTCAGTCATGCTCAGCCTTTAGGCTGTCTCTGAATAGCCCTTGAGTTGTGTGCCTCTGCCCTCTATCACACCCTAAAACCCCAAACAGAAAGTAGAGAGGGCACCAGGTCTAATACCTGCTCTGCACTGTGCCAAGTAATGCTGACCCCTAGTGGAGACTTGTGGAATGGTGTAATCATCCAAGAGATCTTTTAACAATTCTAGCAAAGAGTAGACCAGACAGAGGGAGAAAGAGAAATGCTTAGCAATTGGAGGAGGGGACACTACTTGAGTAACCGATACCAGAGATTTGGATGAAAGTACTGTATGAAGGGCTGAAAAAAAATTGGAAAATAACACTATCAGCAGCAGACCAGATATTATGAGCTTGGGGGTAGGAAAGGGGGGGAGGAATCACTATTAGACTGGAAAGTTAAGCATTGTATGTATGTGGCAGCAGGAAAAGAGGTGTGCAGCTGCAGAGAAATGACTGTGCATGTGCGTACCTGTTGCAGTGATGTTTTCTATGTTTTCCAACCAGACTATCCAAATTCTCTGAACAGAGGAAGCCAGCTTATACCGAGACAGACCACTGACCCATCCTAGCTGGTGCTGATTCTCTACGCTCTCAAGGTTTTTCTCAGGGGTTCAGTTACATGAGCACCTTTTTAACAGAGAGACGCCAGGGCCTGAACCTGCTGCATGCAAAGTAGGTTCTGCTCCTCTGAGTTTTACATAAAACATCTCACCAAGAAAGGGAGAACTCCATCACCGAAGAAATCATGCAAAATACAGTCACTCTGTTTGCATGTTCCATCAAAGGTTCTGCTTCATGACAAAGGACGAGGACTTGTGCTGAGCACTGAAGCCTCAAACCATTGACTGAGGCTGCAATCCTATACACAATGGGACTTACTTCTGAGTAGACAGGCATAGGATCGTGCCATGACTGAAAGTCTCCCTCAGCCCATTTCAAACATCTCACCAGCTACCATGTAATTCATCTGTGGAACTCCTTGCCACAGGATGTGGTGATGGCACCTGGCCTAGATGCCTTTAAAAGGGGTTTGGATAGATTCATGGAGGAAAAGACCATCACAGGTTACAAGCCATAAGCAACCTCCTGGTTTTAGAAGTAGGTTTTATCTGTGCCAGGTGCAGGGGAGTGGCAGCAGGAAACAGGTTACCTTGTTGGCTGTGTGCTCCCTGAGGCATCTGGTGGGGCCACTGTGTGATACAGGAAGCTGGACTAGATGGGCCTTTGGCCTGATCCAGCAGGGCTCTTCTTATGTTCTTATGTCTAACTTATCTCTAAAGTCTTAAGGGAGAGAAACTTCCTTTTCCTCCCAGCAGAAATTCTAATTTCTGATATCAACTGTGCTCATTCTTCAGTGCAATCTGCAGCAATACAAACAGACTGAGGGGGGAAGGAAAAGAACGATGGCCACATGGTTTGTGTGACATAGGCTGCAATCCTATAGTATACACACTTACTTGGGAGTAAGTCCCATTTAATTCAATGCAGAGTCAGATCACTGGTAATCATGTCTGCTTTGATTGGCTGAAATACTCCAACTCTTTCCCATCACCTCCTTTTCACTAGAGACCAAACCTGGCAACGTTTTCCCATGCAAAGCACATGCTTGCCCCTGAACCATGACCCAGTCTATACAGCCCGTAACAGATTACCTCCCAAGTGCAGGTACGATGAAACCCATCAATGCAGCCTACCAGTCATGCATTGGAGTTTGACAACCCAGAAAGTAGATGCATACTTTTACATCACCAGTGGTACAGAAGGCGTCTCCACCTGCTCTCTCCTTGATCCTGTCTTCTGCTTTCCTCCCATCACCTGCTGTAATGAGCAGGACTCCAGGTGTGCTACCCAACTCATACAGAAGGAGTGGGCAGGAGCAACTACATCCACCTCTTTCCTGGAGTATCAGGGGATTTAAAGCTGTGCATCCAGTGCCTGGGTCAGCAGGGAACCAGTTTTTGTAGTACCAAAGCAGGCAAAACACAGAACTGGGGGGGTTACTGAGCCCCTAGTAGTGCTACATATGGCAGGTGAACCATGTTCAGCTTGTGTGGTCACGGATCATGTTTGCTTGATCTAATGCAGGGGTTCTCAACCAGTAGTACTAGTACTAGGCTTACCAGATCTTCAACCGGGACAGAGTGCTAGACCTTTAGGAGAAGGAATGTGGGCAGGTGTAGCTTGTTAATCATTAGGGCACAATCCTAGGCATGTCTACTCAGAAGCAAGTCCCATTGTGTTCAGTGGGGCTTGCTTCTGAGTAGACATGCCTAGGATTGTGCTTTAGGACTTAACAAGCTACACCTGCCCACATTCCTTCTCCTAAAGGTCTAGCACTCTGTCCTGGTTGGAGATCTGGTAAGCCTAACTAGTACCACCAGTGATACTTCGGCCGACTGTTGGTGGTACTCAGACCTCTGACGCGGCACTTTCAGCGGTGCATTTTTGTTTCCAAGAGGCTCCTGCCTTTGGCCTAGCCTCTCGGGAACGCTGAGAAGGGTCGTCCCACCTGCCCAGAGCCTCCTGCCTGCATTTTTTGGCCTCTGAAGACCCAAACGTAATTGTCGATGATGTCATCGCCAGTCACTTCCGGTGGTACACAGCAGGAAAGTGGCGCTGGAGGTGGTACTCGACTGGGAAGGGGTTGAGAACCCCTGAAAATGTATTCTGTGGACTCTGGTTCTGGGAGCACAGAATGAACCAGGGTGCTGGATTGTAACCTCTTTGGGGCACGCACCTACAGCCAGCCCTATTGCATTAGTGATCAGGATCCTTATCAACAAAACATTGACACATTGTCGTAAAGTGCTACGGAAATTGATGGCGCAATGTAAATAAATAATAAGGCAAATGACATCACTTCTCTTAAACGTCAACAGCATAGAGACGCACTCCAAATGAGCTGCCGGAGCATTTATCAGAGATACAGAGCCATTCCAGTAACAATTAGGAGTCAGAATTCCTGGATTCATTATTAGTATCTGGAAAGGGAATGGCGTACATGGGGTGTCTCGCTAAATTAGAAGGAGGTGTGTGGCCCCATTCGTTAAACTTTAGTCCCTCTCTTTTTGCTGGAACTGTAAATTAACAATAGAGTACAGTAGGAGTATTGTTATCCCTAGTAGGAGACCATACAGATTAATCTGTGGCTCTAGAGAAATGGGCTTGCTTTTTTGACAACCCAACAGAGGTGGTTCACCACCTGCACAGCAGGTCCAAATTCAAATGGTAAAGCTTCCACCACTTTAGCATCCCCATGGCAGGAAAAGCTTGTCCTGCTGTATTTCTGGTTGCCACTCAGGTGTTAAAGGCACAGCAACATTGATCCAAAAATTCCAATGCTGAAGTTTGCAGTGTGTGTGTGGGGGGGGGGGGGTTTCCAAAGAGTTAATGTTTAAAAACCCTTTTTGAAACCATGCCTTGTGACCTAGAAGCCCTTGGCCGTAAGTCCAAAAGTGGGTAGACCAAGGATTACACAGTGGTGAGGAAAAGATATGTGGCACCTGTTACTGGGTCCCTTTCTTCCTTATCAGTCTTTCTCATGGGAACTTGTTGAGTTACGGCTCAGCTGGGGCAGGGTCAAACCTGCAACATGAACAGTAACTGCAAGAGAGTCCCTCAGAATATGTGCAGAGTGTTGACTTCTCACCATTGAGTCACTAGAACCAGCCAGGATTGCCAAACAGCCACTATTTTCCTGGTTCGACTAGTATACCTATCTATCCTACACTTGCTACCCTTTCCCCTTAATTACCAGATTCCCCCATGACTCTGCCCCACTTCAAGCATTAATGCATTACATGGCACTTTATTATTATTATTATTATTATTATTATTATTGTTGTTGTTGTTGTTAACAACAGTATTTATATACGGCTTTTCCACAAAAAGTTCACAAAACGGTTTACAGATAAATAATGGTTCCCTGTCCCAAAAGGGCTCACAATCTAAAAAAGATGCAGAACACCACCAGCAAACAGCCACCAGAAAAACACTGTGCTGGGGTGAAAGGGGGGCAGTTACTCTCCCTCTGCTAAATATAAGAGGAGCACCAATTGAAAAAGTGCCTCTTGTCCAGTTAGCAGGGGTTATATTCATGCGTGTGCATTTACATAGATGTGCACTAGGGTCAAGATGCACAATAAAAGCCAGACAGAAAAAAAACCCAATATTCAAGCTTTGAGGAAGACACTCTGCACATGCTCAGAGGCATTATTATTTAGGTTGGCATTCGATGACTGACATGGCGGGCTGGCTTTTTTTAACAAATGGCTTTTTTAACAAATGGCTTTTATAGGTGACCCACTGGGACTGTCTGTTTTATTTGTTTTAATTACTTGTTTTTAATTATGTTTTATTGTGTATTATGTATTTTAACATGTTCTTAACTGTAAGCCGCCTTGATTGCCCTTATTGGGAGAAAGGCGGGGTAGAAATCCATTAAATAAATAATAAATAATAATTATATTGTTATTTCACAAGCCTGAAACAGCGGGCATTCAAAATATCTTGAGTTGCCACATTTTCCCATGCTGCTTTGCATCTGAGTCAGGGCGGGGGCAGGGTGGATTTACTTGGGTTGGGCAGTTTACAAGTTCTGGGAATAGTCTGTCTCCAGTTTGTTTCTCACCTCCACTGGCCAGCAAGGTTTTTTTTTTATTTTTATTACCGTGCAATGTTTTCCGAGGCTTTTGCCTAAGCAAATGTTATGCACCATTGTGGGGGTCGTTCCTTTCCATGAGCTCAGTTAGCCAGTGTCAAGGTTGAGGCCCTCCCTCCCTCCCTCTGCCCAGGCCCGGGTGGAAAGGACAGACAAGCAGACAAAGACCTGACTGAGTGTGGGGTGGCTGAGACCAAAGTCCCACTGTTTGGCTGTCCGGGGGTGAGATCTTTCTGTCTTCTCTGCTGGTACTAGCCAAGTTGCATTGTAACCGTTTAGGAAAGACGGGATGACCGTTCATTTCACACACTTTTTTTAAATTTGCAAAGGGCATTCTAATCTTTATTTTGCCCATCCTCACAATACATCTGTGAGTTAGCTTGCTTTTATTCCCATTTTATGGAGGGAACAAGTCATGCTGAGAACTAGTGACTTTCCAAAGGCCACAAAAGATGTCCATGGCAGTGGTGGGACTTGAACCCAGTACTCCTCAGGTTTACTGAACTACCTGGCCTTTTTATGGGCTACCCACTAACCTCACAAGACACATATACAGAGTAAGGAACATCCCTTTCCCAGCCACCCAATACCCCTTGCCAGTAACTTTATCTGTTTCCCCTTCCATTCTCCATTCTGCATAAGTTCACCTACTGTCACACACCCCCTTCACCTCCATCTTCCATTCGCATCTTCATGCTTTGTCCCAGACCTAGAACAGCTTCCCACTCTCTATTTGGACTGGTTCTCACAACTGCATATACTGTACATCCCTAGGCAGACATATGTATCTCCCTCACTTCCACTGTCCCTTCTCGAGAACCACTTTGGGCTTATGCCTTTTATGCAGAACATACGTTCACCATTCAGGGCCCCATCATGCAGCTGAAGTTGCATCATGCAACTTTCAGCTGAACATGCAATGTGAGGAGATATGGAAGCTGCTTGGTCCGTCCAGCAGTGTTTGATCAGAGATGAAGAGTCACTCACATAAGTGACCATTTCAGGCTGGTTCACACATGCATATTTGTCGCTTGATGAGGGTGCATCAAGGGGTGAGTTTGCATGCGAGAATGAGCCATCACAGAACAAGATAGAACATCCACATCTTCTACACTACCTCTAGCACAAAAAGGTTTTCTGACTTTTTTTTTCAGAAAATCGGTTCACACAATCCCTTGTAAGCTGTCAAATAAATGCTCTTCCCAGCATCACCTGACTTCTTCCACATCTACATCACTCATGCTTCAGCCCCTTGGTTTCTTCCTAATCCCCCTATTCTGTCTGTTTATTGAAGACTCTAAGACTTCTAGGTAAGGGTTTCTGTGTCATGTACAGCGCCTAGCACGTCTGCCCTTCTATTCCGTTAACTGCTGCTAATCTAATAGCAAGTCTTTTGTTTATAACAGCAGTAAAGTGAATCCCTCCAGAGTCGGACTGTCATTTTCTTACCCATCTCCATTGATGGGGACTGGAGTGTTGTTAAGTGCTCCTTTTCATAAGATTTTTCCTTTCCAGAAATCACATAGAAAAGTTAACAGTTTTACAAAAAAAATAGTGGAAACCAAATGTTAAAATGAACAAAAACGACAGCTAAAGCAAAAGTAAACCCCACCATCTCTACTTTGTTCATCAGGCAGAAAAGGTTTGTCTGCTAGCCTGTGGAGGGCTATAGGGACAGGGGGAAGGTCCCAAGTTTCACCCTTCCTATCTTCCTGTAAATAAACAATCTCAGCTAAGCAGGACTGGCTAAGACTCCTGTCTGAGGACATACAGCATGCCTATGCATGAGTACTCAGAAGCAAGTCCCATTGTATTCAATGGGATTTACTCGCAGGAAATCGTGTATAAAATTATCCACCTTAAACCCATTTATTTTTTTTTGGGGGGGGGGGAGTTTCGCACAAGCACCGCAATTGGGGAGGTTTAATTTTGAGAGGCAAGGGCTCGTTCTCACGTGACTGCGGATTGGCTCCGGAACAGTAACCAGAGTCTCTTACTAGGACCCCAAGCCGATGGCACTTCCGTTGATGCGAACTACCTGTTACCCGAATGTTTTAGATTTCAGTCCAAAGGTTGTCCTACCTACGTCTTGCTCCTTTAAAAGAACAGTCCGATTCGAGCACAGCCCTCGTGATTTTTTTTTTAAATCGGATTCGCTTTATTAAATTTCGTTGCACTCGGTTGACTATAACTCCGTTTTCATGGTAACGCGGGGCAACCAATCACAACCAAACCTTTCGACCCAAAATTGGCAGAGAGTTCTCCATTTCCTTCAAGCAAGGAAAACCCCAACGTGACATCATCAGTTCTACGAAGCAGAAGAACCGAGAGAAGTTCAGACCGCTTTCCAACGCCGCGGTTTAACAATTAAAAAAACCCTTTAAAAAGGACGGGAGGGCGACGTTTCTTGTGTTTTCTTTCGTTAAATAGACCGAAAGTTCTTCCAAATATTCATCAGTGCTCTACTGCCTCCCTCCCAAATTCCCAGCGCTGGCAGTTTAATGAGATCCATCCTGCCCACCCCCCGTCCCATCGAGGGGGAGGGAGGGGAGACTCCTCCTTTTGTGAGTCATTCCCGGGCAAGAAGGGAGGGGAGTCGGGGAGTCTCCGGAGCACTCACGTTCCGGGCGGCTCGGAGAAAGAAGACTTGGGCGAGCGACTAACAGGCAGCAGCCTCTGAGGCCGGTTGGGATTTTGTTTGACGACTGTCCCGTCAAGACAACCTTCTCCTTGGCCCAGCCATGCTTCTCCTTCTTCGGGCCCTGCTGTGGCTCTGCAGTTTGCCTTGCGCCTGGGGCTTCAACCTGGACGCCGAGGCGCCGTCGCTTTTCATCGGCCCCCCAGACAGTCATTTTGGGTTCTCGGTGGACTTTTACCTCCCGGAGGCGCAGAGGTAGGTGCGAGGCGAGGCGGCGTGGCCAGGGAGCGCCGGGGGACTTGGGCACCTTGGAGGGAGAGAGGAAGGGGCGCAGTGTGGGGCAGCCTCGACTCTCCCCACCCCCGCCGTTCCGTGAATTAGGGGACTCCGACCGTCTGCGGAGGTGGACATGGAGCGGGGGGGGGGGATTACTGATCGCGAAATGCACACAGACACACAAAAAGATCCCAAGTGTGCGGGACACCTGGGTAACACTTGGATAACATCGCCGAAAAGGAAAATGGACTGGATTGATTTAACTGGGGGAATTGTGTCTCTCTTTCCTCCCCTCCAACTCACGCCCCCCTCCATTTGGCTGGCCTGCCGCCCGTTCCCTCTTTCCAGCCCCACTAACTGGTTGCAGACCCACCGTCCCCCGCCTGTTGCGTTTCCTCCCAACCCGCTCCCGTTACTCGGGATCTCCACTCCGCCGCACACTCCCCCTTGGCGGCGGCTGCTGTTCCACGAGAGGGACACACGGCGGCCCAACCCCGCCGCAGGCGAGACTGGAGGATTTTCCGTGCGCCCCCCCCCCCCACTGCCTCTCCGCTCGCTCTCGCCCCCAACAGGCTCGGAACGAAGCATTTCCTGTAATCGGAGCTCAGCCCCACCGCTCTTGTTCCAAAGATTGGGGCGGGGGGAGAGAGAAAGAAGAAGGGGGTCGGGCTGGAGCTGAGTGAGCTGTAGAGAGCGAGAGAGCTACCGAACACTTTCTGGAGGCAGGTCTGGGAAAGTGGATATCTGGCTTGGGACAGACAGAAGGATGGAGGAGGGTGGATGGGGTTCCTGGTCTAGCCTCCCTCCATCACTCCCCCCCCCCCGATTTGAGGTGTGTTTGGCAACGGGGGTGGTGGTCAAAGTAGCTAGGCAACTTATTCTCCCCTCCCCACCCACGCTTCAGGCATCTTAAAGGTATGGAAGGGGGGGGGGATCCAGCAAGCAACAACAGTGCTTGAGACGGGATGCTGCATATGATGGGATCTCTGGTTCCCCCATCTGAGATGTGCTGGACAAGGCAGCTATGCTGAGCAGAGGATTCCACTCGAAGTCCTCTTCCCCATTCTTGCCAGGTGTCGGTGGGTTGATGGTGTCTGGAAGGAAAAGGATGGCTGGATTTCCTTCTGCTTCAACTAGTAGCCTCACGGCAAAAGGATTGTCCCGCTCTGGTCACCACACTCAAGAAGGCTATATGGGCAACCAAAATGATCAGAGGGCAGCAGGAGCACCTTCCTTGTGAGGTGACGCAAGAGCGTGTGGGTCTTTTTTTTAGTAACACCCCCATTTCCTCCCAGCCCACAGGTATACGCATTTAACTCCAGATGTGTATATACACCCCTTGGGTAAAAATGGTTTAAGAGGGGGCATGACACTGAAACTTGTAAAATTCTGCGAGATGTTTTTCTCCCCTTCTCGCCATTCAAGAGCCTGGGTCATTCAATGGAACTGATTGGCAGGAGACTTAGGACAAACAAAAGAAGGTACTTCTTCACACAGCTCATAATTAGTCTGTGGAATTTGTTGCCACAAGATGTGGAAAACAGGTCTTTGGACTATATGCGCCTGTGGCTTAAACCAACAGGGTTTTTCTTGTGTTCTCATGAGATGGTGGGAATTCTTTATCTGGGTAGTTTCCCCTTCCTCCACATTCAGACACAGAGAGGGAATTGGGCACAGTCATAGGCAGTGCCAAAGAGGGAAGGGGGCAAGCAGACCCCCGTGAGCTCCCTCCATTTTTTTTTTTAAGATGGGAAATTCTTGTTTGATTTTTGAAAGAAAAATGTGGAGCAGAGTTTGCTCCACAGAAATACATTTGGCTCTTTCTCTGCACCCCAGTATATTTTTGCACCACCTTCATGCACACACCAGTAGTTAAAAGGACTTGCACAAGTCAAAGAGGTGGGGTGATATCTGGCAGGAAGTGCTCATGTATGTGCGCATGTATGTACACAGAAGTGTGCATGTATGTACATGAAGTACATGGCTGGACTTCTCCCACCTCCAAACTGAGATACAGGTGGGCCCCCATATCCGCTGGGGATATGTTCCAGGCCCCTCCGTGGATACTTGAAACCATGGATAAGAGCAAACAACCCCTCCATGGTTTCCTGAGGGCCCCACCCCACCCTGCCTCCCCTGCAGGCAGGCATGCTTGCCCCCCCAGCTCTTATTTTTTCTTTCAGCAAGCTTTGTTTCTTCCTTAAAACAGAGAAGCAGCCTCCATTGCAGGCAAGTAGAACGAGACTAAGTCCTAGAGAGGCGCTGCAAGGTTTCTGTTAACCTTGCAGATCCTCTCTAGTACTTAGTCTCGTTCTACTTGCCTGTAATAATGCCTTCGTTTCTTTAAGGAAGAAACGAAGCTTACTGGGGAAAAAAGTAAAAGCCTGGGGGGTCCCCACGATCCGTGGATAACTGAAACCGTGGATAGCGAATCAGTGGATATGGGGGCCCACCTAGTAGGGCAAGGGCAAGGACCTTGGGTGTTTGAGCCTCCAATGCTACTGTCCTACTGTCTACACATATAAAAACACAGGTAGTGGAGTTGGTTCCAAATTGTTTGTGTTATGTTTACCCTTGGCCAAGGTCTCCAGAAGTTCTGTTAAGGCTGCCCCCCTGTGCACAATCTCTGGGGAGTAAGTCCCATTTAATTTACCAGGACTGACTTCAAAGTAAACAAGCTTCGGATCAGGTTGTAAAATGTCTTAGAATGTACATGCATATGTCTACGTGCTAGATTGACCAATATCCTAGTATTCACCATCGATATTAGCGTTACCTCCAGCTCACAGACATGCGCTGAGGAGTGCTGGGGAGGAAAAAAAAAAACCCAACCTTTTCAAGTTTCTTTAAACATTCCCCAATTGTATGAAAAGCTTAAGTGTCTTTTAGGCAGTAACTCTTCTACATGAAGGAATCTTGTCAGCACACACCCTTGTTTTGTAGCTGTTTTGCCTGATGCTTAAAAGAGCCAGCATAGTTTAGGGGTGAGAGTGTTACATTTCGACTTGGGAGACCCAAGATTCAAATCAAATCTCCACCTACAAGCATAACAGGAGGTCTGGAGAGAGAGAGTCACTTTCTCAGGCCAGCATATTTCACGTGGTGGTAGTAGTGGTGAGGCTAAAGCTCCTTGGAGGAAAGGTCAGGATACAACTCTATTCAACACGCCTTTGGAACAAGACACTCTATGCAGTGGTTATGTGTTCCTTATTCTGGCTGAGAAGCCACCATGTACTGAGTCAGACCATTGGTCCATCTAGCTCAGGGTTGTCAGCACTGGCTGGCAGCAGCTTTTCAGGGTTTCAAACAAGACACTTTCTCTGCCCTACCTGGCAACGGCAGGGATTGAACCTGGGACCTTCTACATGCAAAGCAGGTGTTCTACCACTGAACTACCTATTCCTTCCAGGATTTGCTCTCTTTGCACTGCTTGATAACAATGGGAATGATAGGTCTAAGTGCTGCTTCTCACACCAGGGTGTTATTTTTGGGGTGGGGGGAATTGATAGTCCTGATGAAACTGCCTACCCACGTGCCATTGGTGACCACTCACTCCCCATTCAGTCCGCATCCTCCAGATTATACTGTCACAACTAGGAGCAACCAAGATGTCCCCTGCCAGATTCTAAGATACGCATGTACAATCGAGAGATAACGTGGAATGCTGTCTCAAATACCGCTCTGAATTTAAACGGATGGATGCTCACTTTCTTTGGGCAACTCCCAGGGGTGCCTGTGCAGCAGAAGTTCTCATTGGACACAGTTCTCGTTGTCAGCTGCAGGAAGCAAATGCAGCATCTGGCCACAGCTCCTTCCCACTGTTACTAGCTCAGACCGAACCCAGGCGTCCTGGGTTTCTGGCAGGCAGCCCTGGCTTGGTGTTAAGCCCTGGCTTTCCGCCAGCCCCTGCTGCAAACTGCCAGGCCGTATCCTCTTCCAAAGAGCTAGAGATAGAACCGAGGAACTCTGGCTCTTCATGCCTCGATAGGGATGGGCTGGGGATGTGTGGCAACTCAAATCTTCTAGATTTGTTTTCTAGGAAAGGCTGACTGAGAACCAGATGGTGTGGTCCATGGTGCCTTCCTTACACCTCCGGCGCTCTGGTCAGATAAGAGTGTCTCCACGGCAAAAGAGATGGTCCGTTAAGCATTAGCGAGAAATCATGAGGGCTTAATGCAGAGTTTGAGGCAAGAATCTCTAATCACATAATCATCATGTATGAAGCTAATTTTATTTAGCATAACTGAAGAGTGTGAAAAATCATTTTAATGTAGTTCGACGTCCGTTAGTTATTTTTTCCATTTGTTTCATGTTGGTTACCCTTGTTCCCATATGATTTCCCCTACCCTATTATCCCTGTAGTTTCTGTGTTAATAAATAAAAAAATTATCAAAAAAAAAAAAGAATCTCTAATCACGCAAGGTCTGGCTCCAGCATGACAGCATTCCTGCACGGAAAGCACGTGCAAAGGAAAAGCATGCAAACCTGCATAAGATCATCATGTGCGATGTTTTAAAGGTGTGTGTAGCTTGTGGTGCTGGGAAGTGACAGTCAACCGTGGCATTGCAGCACACGTATATGCAGTAAATACTTCCGTGTGCGATCATCATGATCTACATGCGAGTTGCATGCTGCTTCTGACACACAAGTGATTTCTGTGCAGGAATTTTTTCACATTGGAAGCAGCCCAGATAAGAGTGACAGTTTTATAGCCAGGTTGTTGTTTTTTTAATCTGCTGCTGGGTGGTTCTGTTCAGGCCAGTAAGTAAGAGGATAAGCATTGATTTCTTGTTGGTTCATTCTCTCTCTCTCTCTTCCCCCCCCCTATTTTTTAGCCTCCCCCCCCCATTTTGGCTTCAAACCTGAGGATGTCTCTCTCCTTCCCCAAGGCCTGCACAGTCAGAACACGCTTAGGTTTCCAGTTGGTTGCTATGTTGGCTATTATTGCTCAC
The DNA here is from genome assembly GCA_026170595.1 of Plestiodon gilberti rubricaudatus. NCBI lineage: Eukaryota > Metazoa > Chordata > Lepidosauria > Squamata > Scincidae > Plestiodon > Plestiodon gilberti. The sequence goes on from JANXHW010000002.1 coordinate 123,025,261, forward strand.
TCCACGTTGTCCACATTCATTCTTCACTTCCAGGCCTGTTAATGAAGGGTCTACAAACTTGGCAACCATCCATGTCAGAGGCATTCAGGACCCTTGGAGAACAGTGGGGTGTCAAAGACAAGATCTCACCCCACTGGAAGTTGAGGCCTGGCCTTGTCTTTGGCCTGCACTTTGGAAGAAGCAGCAGCAGGGGTGACCCAAGACCTCCTAGTACAGAGGTGGCCAACCTTCCACCATTAGGGCCTTAAGAGTTGTGCAGAAGACAGAATCTTGGCAGCTGCAAGTGCTGATGGTGCTGCTAAAGCAGCTGCACCTACTGAAATGCCCTCACCTATACAACTGTTAAAGGGCCAGCAGCATTCATGTTGAAAAGTCGGCCACCCCTGTCCTAGTATGAGATAATATGCCAGATACCACCACCACCACCACCCTTCTTCCATTGATCCTCTACATCCTGCTTCCTAGATTCAGAAAGGAAAAGGGGACTAAAACGAAAGAAGAAATGTAGGAAGGGGAGAGTAATGGGCTTATAGCGTCGGATGCTGTCGGCCTCCATGCTTGCTCTTTTGCTCCATTCCCCTCTTCCTTTCTGACACCGGGGGCAGAAGGAATGGGAGCAGTGGAGGCAGCAGGCGCCTCTCGCCAATCCGCTGCCCAAAGTGACTGCTTCGTTCAATCCGCCTCGTGAATGGGCTGGCCCTGGGCAGCTCAGAAATGGAAACCTGTCTCTCCCCCAAGTGAGCACAGAGGACTTGGGGGGAGGATCAGGGTCCAAAGTGATGACGACAGTGGCAGTGCCAAGGTATCGTTCACAAATAACAATGGCATGTGTGTGAACCAAGTATTGTTCACAAATAAAAACGTCATGGTCCAACTACTGTTATATTACATCAGTGGTTCCCAAACTAGGGATCGCAACCCAAACAAGGGCCACATGGGTGTTCTTGAGGGTCACGGGATGGTATTATTATTATTATTATTATTATTGTTATTGTTATTGTTATTGTTATTGTTATTGTTATTGTTATTATTTTATTAACATGTACCACCTCCATGGGTCACCAGCCTGAGAGAAAAACTGCATTTAGGGTCACGGTCAAAAATGTTTGGGAGACACTGCATTACATAGTTCAGTGGGAGTCTGATCAGCAAACCTGTTTCATAATGCCGTAAAATCATCAGCAGAAGACAAAATACGTATTTTTATTTATTTATATATCTTTGTATATCTGTAGCGAGAGAGAGTCTGCAGTCAGTATTGGATAATGATGGTGCCTCTCTTCCACCAAGTCTTCGCTTTAAGGAACTGTAACCTTACCAGGTGTTACAAAAAGTTCACAAAGGTTGCCACAGTAACCTGAGAACTATAGTGGCTAATACATTCTACAAAGGAGGTAAAACAAGACCTGGAAAAAGCTGCCCATGGTTTGCCAGACTTCTAAAAATGTTGATGCTGATGCCTAGAAGTTGGAAATTCTTGGCAAAGACTCTGGTCTAGGTAGGGCCTGGACTGATTGTGCCAGAGCTGTGAATTGAACCCTAAAGTCCTGGCAGTTGGAACATTGAATCGTTCTGGAAATGTAATGCCTTTTGATCAAGGTATTAGTAAGGATCTGGCTGTGCTTCAGTTTGCGTCTATGGAAGCTGGGACTTTGCAAAAGCTTTCTCTCCTCCCTGGCAGGTTCTCAGAACTCCTTTCAGGCGGCTGCTGGGTGGGGCCCATCTGCTCACAGTTGTAGAGAAATCATCTTGTAGCTGGAGTCAGACCCTTTCCTACTGATGCAGGGCTAGTAATAACAGTTGTGTATAAATGGAGGGGCTCCTGCCTCTGAGAGGGCAAAGTTGAAACTGCTGTCAAGTCTTTTTCTTTTAGATTTTGCTCCCCCGCCCCAAAACTGGCCCACTTTTTAAACTGTGTTTGTTGCCTCTTTCAAAATTCTTGTTTTCACTTTGTGTGTCTCCAAACTGCATGTGACAAACCTTCTGTGACATCTTGATGTCATGTGTTAACGGTGTAAGATCTCTCCATATGTTGCGTGGTGTCTTATTGGCTGTTCTGAGCTACATAGTGTGATTTCCTGAAATGCAGGGTGTTGTGTGTTGTTATGTAATGTCAATCCATTGGTATTTGGATGGGCTGTATGTGCTTGTGATGTGCTTGATGGAAACCTGCAGAAGCAGCTGAGCAAGAAAGGGCTACCAAGTGTCTGATTTTTTTTTTCTTGGTAAACTAGGAACTTTTTCAGTACAAACAAAACATCTCAATGGAATGCCTTGATTTTTGTGGCGCGTCATTTTTATTTCCACACTTTGGTGCAGTCTTACAATCATTGAATAGGCTATGTGGGAATGCAACCATAGAAACCAAGCGCGGGGTGAGATAAGCTTTAGTTTAAAATGTTGGAGACGATTGGTAGGGTTTTCCTCAGCTGGGTAAGTGAACCTATGAAGCTGCCTTAGAAACCATGGTTCACTTAGGCTGCAATCCTATACTCTTTCCTGGAGAAAGCCCCATTGAATATAATGGGACTCACTTCTGAGTACACTTGCATAAGCTTGTGCTGTTAGTTCAGTGCTGCTTGCCCTGAACTAAGCAGCTCTTCTCCAACCTTCTAACTGGAGGTGCCAGGCCTGAACATAGGATGCATGCAAAGCATGTGCGCTTCTATTGAGGTACATCCCTTCCCCATTGTGTTTGATGAAGCTGCCTAATGTTGACCATTGGCCTGCCTGTTTAGGCTTGTATCGCCTGCTTTGGCTGACGATGTCGATTCCCCAGCTTTGCTACCTGAGATGCTTTGTATTCAGAGGTGCCAGCTGCCTAATGTTGACTGGGACCATTGGTCTACTTGTCTAGGCCCATATCACCTGCTCTGGCTGGCAGTGGGTCTCCAGGGCACCCAGCTAGGGTCGCTTTCCCAGCTTTGTTTGCTACCTGAGATGCTTTTTAACCAGAGGTGCCAGGGATTGAATCTGTGACCTTTTGGCATCTGGCACCTTTTGGCAAAACTGTGTGCTCTACCAACTGCGCTAGATCCCTCCCGGCCAAGTGCTGTCTTTTTAAAATGAAAACCTTAGTGGCTCTTACAAATGTGACCTTTTTTGTGTTGCCAAGACAGGGTTCGGTGCCGAGATTCCAGAGCGGAAAATGACAGCATTAGCATTTTACTGCAGGAAGGGTTGGCTTGAGCAAGGGGTGGGTTCTATACAGCGTTCACTTCCTGGCAGATGACCCAGGTCTGGTGCTTACGCGCCAGCAGTCCCCATTTACCAGGGACAGTCCCTCTTTTATGGTTCCTGTCCCTCGGATTTTAGCCCTTTCTGTTGGGTCTATAGAAGTTAATCTCAGCATGGGGAGAGATGCGCATCTCAGTGATGGAGCACAGGCATGTAAATGTATGTGCATGGATGCAAAACTCCAGCCTATTGCTTCCCTTCCATCTCTCCTCCCCTCACTGCCTGTCCAGATAATAAATGTTGCTGAATGTGGCAGCGATTCCATAATAAGTACAACCAGATCCACTCTGAAACTGAACATTGTATTACACTTTTCTGTGTGTGTGTGTGTGTGTGTGTGTGTTTTAAAGAAAAATGGGGGCAGGGAGTGTTAACAGCATATTCACTAACAAACTGCTTCCAAAACCAGAGCAGGATAGGCTGCTGCTAAGTAAATGAATACAATGTGCAGCAGCCAGAGCACAGACTTCCACAATGTATACTTTGGGGAAAGCTCAGCAAGGACTAGGGGTGTTACAAACACACAGGTGTGTCCCTATTTTTGTCTATGAAATGTTGGAGGGGGGGGGGAGTCCTGGTGATCCTAGTTTCCCTGACCTTCCTTGCTACTTGCTCTGTGGCTACGTTTAGCTATGCTACACATTTTGCCTTTACCTGCACAGCAAGGAGCCTTCAATCATTCTTAAAGCTTTCAGATTCTATAATGGCAGCTGTTTTGGTTTCATATGTATCCATTGAATGCCAGCAATTTGTGTGATAAGCTTTATGGCACCGTCTCTGCCCGGAGGAGCTTACAGTCTATTTAAGATGGCTAAGGCAGGGAAATAGCATTTTATTTCTAAATGGAGGGCTGCTTAGCTGCTGGGGATTGGTCATTGCTGCTTCTGATTGGGAAATTTTGACTGTAGCTCCCAGATTAGTGCGGGTTGTGAGGAAACCATGATAGCCAAGTGGAACCTCCATGTTCAGAGGCAGCATGCCATGAAAACTAGATGCTGTAGGCAAGCAACAAGGGAAGGCTGTTGCCTTCCAACCCTACTTGTGGGTTTCCAGAGGCATCTGGGTATCCATTATTATAAAACATGGCACTGGACTAGAGGACCTCTGGTCCGATCCAGCAGAGGTCATCTTATGTTTCTGTGAAAAACATTCTGCATGTGCTCAGAGTCTGCCTTGAGTTTTTCTGTGTTTCATACTAGGCTAAACCCTAACATTAGAAGCCTGTTTTAGTGTTTACTTCTGTCTCTGATTAAGGGCACAATCCAATCCTACTTACGCCACCGTTGTAACCAGCAGCACAGCGAAAATGGGAGGCCCCAGAATGGAAAGGGGATTCAAAACCCCTCCAAAGGGGGAATTCAAAGGGGATTTGAATCCCCGTTCCATTCTGGGGCCTCCCGTTTTTGCTGCGCCGCTGGTTACAATGGTGGCGTAAGTAGGATTGGATTGCGCCCTAAGCCATATAGGGATAGATGAGTAGTATGGATGGGACAAGTGTTAATAGGGAAAGAGGTAAAGCAGTGGTTGGTTCAAGCTTAGCTTTCTTTGATCCCCTGATGGGAAAGGCTCTTGGCTCCATTCTGAATTACCCTGTCTGGCAAAGGAGAAATGTCTCCATTCCCGAGCCCAGTTATATACCGTAATTGTTAGCTTTGGGATGCCGATGCTGATTATGCTTCTGTGGGTGGGCGGGTTGTTGTCCCATGAATGTGGTACAAAATTATATGACCCGCAAGTCCACCCAGTAAGCTGTGGCTCATTAGCCCATTATTCAGAGGTAAAGATGAAGGCCTCCCCCCCCAAAAAAAAAACCCAGTCAAAAAGGCTGCAGCATAAAGCTGCCTGCAACTTACATTTTATGAATGAGCCATTGCAGAACAAAATCTCAGCTAGACCTTTACCCTTGCGTCAGACCTAAGGCACAATCCCATACAGCTGTCCACACATTTAGCTGCATTGTGAACTGACCTTTAGTAGATTTTGTTTGCGTCCCAGTGCTTGATCTGGTGCTGCTCTGGTTTGTGCCCACAGTAGCTCAGTCTATAAAAGGTAAAGGTATCCCCTGACAATTAAGTCCAGTCGTGTCCGACTCTAGGGTGTGGTGCTCATCTCCATTTCAAAGCCGAAGAGCCAGCATTGTCCGAAGATGCCTCCATGGTCATGTGGCTGGCATGACTCTCCTTGCTGCAGCGCGTAGCATGCGGCTGGAACACGGAGCGCTGTTTACCTTCCCGCAAGCGGTACCTATTTATCTACTCGCATTGACATGCTTTGGAACTGCTAGGTTGGCAGGAGCTGGCCAAGCAACGAGCGCTCACCCCGTCGCGGGAATCGAACTGCCGACCTTTCGATCGACAGCTTATGGTTCAGCGGTTTAACCCGCTGCGCCACCCGCTGGCCAGCTCAGTCTATACCCAGAGGCTAATACCGTATACAGTTCCTCCTGTGTTCCCCAATCCTTCCTATCTCAGTCTGTTGGGACAAAGAGAGACTGAAGCTTGAGTGGATTGCAGGATGCCTACTGAAGGCCAGAGGAGAAGCCCCCTGCATTGCTGTTATAAGAGGAAAAACATTCTGTACATGCCCAGAGGTATCACCTATATGTCATCTTCACACATTCCAGGGTTGACTCCCTAGATGGATAAGATGGGGATGGGATTGTTTTGGGCATGAGTGGGAGGGGGAGGTTTCAGGGATTGCTGACACTTTGTGAAGATGCAAGTGGGGTGGTGGAGAAGGCGGATGGGAGGGCAGAGGTGCAGGGAAGGGGAGATGAGCCATTTCTGAAGTAGTGGGTCTGGTGGAGAGAGTTGAAGGAAGAAAGGGGGAGTGACTATTGCAATGGTGTCGGGTCGGGCGGCATCTAGCCCCACCACAGAAAGTGTGGCGAATGCAGCGGGACAACTCCTTCCCTTTGATTCTAGCAGAGAAGACTCCAGAGCAGGGAGAGCTTTGATGGCAGCCAGTGGCCGCGTCTGTTCCTGGTTTAGTCTAGCTTTCCTCAGCCAGGGGTGTGCCCCTCCTTCCCTGCTCAGCTGGCGTGACCTCAGACGGCACCGGGCCAGAGGCGGTTTTGTATTCACTACGGCTTTGCCGAGGGCAAGCTGGCATCAGGTCTGAGAAGCATGGGATTTCTTCCCCGGCAGCTTGGTGTTGTAAGGCCTGTGCGTGTCACCCTTTCCGATTTTGTGCATAGATGTTACTGAAAGGGTTTTTTTGAGGTCAGACTTCTCTCCTGTGCTTTTCCTGTTACGTTGCTTAAATCCCAGCACGTGCATCACTTGGGAATCCAGTCTGATGAATAGTACATAGGCGGCAATATCCAGAGTGGTAGTCACTTTAGTCTGCAGCAGCCAAAGCAACAGGGGGGTCTCGAGACACCTAAAGGACGTAACAAATGTGTTGTAGCATAAATGTTTGCGGACTAGAGCCCACTTCGGTCCATAGACAGAGGCGGCAGCATCATGACTGTGCCCAGACGACTCCTCCTCGGCTGTGGCTGTGCGTCAGCCTGCACAGGGGGTCAGGAAAGGGCCTCTCCCTGACCTCTGTCCATCCATTAACCTCTCCCACTTCATTCCCTGACCTCTGTCGCCATTCTTGTCCTGCTGGTTTAATTGCAACCCCTCTGGGAAGGGCCTGTGACACTTCTGCATTTTGTTCGGTGCCAGAATAAGTTGACTCAATTTACAGGGGGCATCGACAACGCCAACCAACCCTGACGAATTCCTTTGGGGGGCCTCCTGAGGATTGCTTACTTGCAGTGCTGACCATCTCGGTTAGATCTTTCTTGCTCAGGAATCTGTTGCCCGAAGGAGGGGCTCTCTATGGCCAGCTCAGCTGGAGCCATTACGTGCCACTGCAGTGTCTGGATTGGCCACAAAAAAGCTTTGTTGTCTGTATGGAATTGCGGGTTACAGATGACAAGGTGGTGCTGTTGACAAGAGCATCCCTGTGTCAAGTTGTGATTTATGCAGTGCCATCAATGAAATATGACACTTTACAGCAGGGGTTCCCAACCTGTGGTGCGCGGACCACAGGTGGTCTGCGGGAGCACAGGAGGTGGTCTACGAGCTGGCTGTGGACCGCCTGGGCTCTGCGACTGGCAAGTGAGCAGACCACCTCCCATGCTCTGATTGGCCCAAAATGGGGCAATCCGGCAGCAATTGGCGGTGCCTTGATGACATCATCGTGCCGTCACATACTTCCCGGAAGCGCACTCAGTAGTCTGCAACAGACCTGAGTACAGGCGCAGTGGTCCGCAGGCAGCAACGGGTAGGGAACCGCTGCTTTACAGGGTTTCACCATGAAAAAGACAGGTTCCTGCCTGTAAAGGGCTTACAATCTAAATTTAAACAGAGGGAGAGACAATGACAGAGAGGTCATGGCAGGGGTAGGAGAGATGAGAGTAGCAAGGGATGAATGTGAAGGAGTGCAGTTACAGGCTTGGTTATAGTTGGGTTTGGAGATTTAGGGGTTAAGCCAAAGCCTTCACTGTCAACCTGAGTTTTGAGGAGGGATCTGATGAAGGTGGGGACCACATATATGTTCAAGGAGGGAGTTCTAGCCATACTTGTGGCTCCATTGTGTAGTGACATGATGACGTTTTACTACCCTCACCAGTTGCAGTCAACTATGTGGACCAGTGGTGGGGAAGCACAGAATTCCATGACGTCATGACCTGGAGTAAGTGTTACTATGTATTACAGGACGGGGAGGGAGAATTTGACATGGGACTGCGTTTGTGGCTGCAGCAGCAGCAGCAGCAGCAGGCCCCCCACCCCATGTCTCCCATAATAAGGTGTACTTCCTTTCTGGTTGTGTTGCCTGAAGCAGCATCTTGGCTGAGTTGGCCAGACTTTGTGTCCTTTCACTTCCTTTCCAGGGCTAAGCAAGGTGGTCCTTGAAATTGAAATAGTTTTTTTGTGGAGGAGGAGGAAGCAGATTCACATTGGTTTAAGCCACGGGTGGCCAACCTTTCAACACGAATGCTCCTGGCCTTTTAACAGTTGTATAGGTGAGGGCATTTCAGCAGGTGCAGCTGCTTTAGCAGTACCATCCGCAATTGCAGCTGCCAAGATTCTGCCTTCTGCACAACTCTTAAGAACGCAGAGGCCCTCATGGTGGGAGGTTGGCCACTTCTGGTTTAAGCAAATGATATGTTGTGGAAAAGCAACTCTCATTCTGCTACTATCTTCTACTACACGAAGGGCCCCATTTGGCAAGTGGAATCTCACTTCTTCCCAGGTGAAAAGGTATTTACAACTGCCTGATGGCTGACTCTGTGAGCTGCCTCTGTTGGAGAGCATTGCTGATGTGACTGATGTGCTGCCTGGATGCTTTTCTTTGAACCTGTGGAGCTGACTTGTGCCAAGTCTGGCCATTGTTCCAGGTATAACCCAGTATTATCTACTCTAACCAGCAGTGGTACCCCAAAGTCTCAGGCAGAGAAAGTCTTTCATTCCAAGCCCTGCTACCTGAGAAACCGCTGAACCATAAGCTGTCGATCGAAAGGTCGGCAGTTTGATTCCCGCGACGGGGTGAGCTCTCGTTGCTTGGCCAGCTCCTGCCAACCTAGCAGTTCCAAAGCATGTCAATGCGAGTAGATAAATAGGCACCGCTTGCGGGAAGGTAAACAGTGCTCCATGTTCCAGCTGTATGCTACGCGCTGCAGCAAGGAGACGGACAACGCTGGCTCTTCGGCTTTGAAATGGAGATGAGCACCACACCCTAGAGTTGGACACGACTGGACTTAATTGTCAGGGGATGCCCTTACCCTTATCTTTACCAACTGTTGAGCCTGGGGAACCTTCAAGTACACAAACCACTACACTCTCTATGTAGTATACAAATGTATAGATGTACTATCTAAATAAATCCTTGCTATTTGCAAGCTCTTCCCACCCACACATAACGCATTCCATCCATCATAATAGGGGAAGTTTTGCTAGTCCCCTTTATGGGCCAGTAATATACTCCAGAAGAATTTAAGGGAAGCAGATCTTTAAAGTGCCAGCATACTCTACATTCCCTTTCCCAGGAAGAAAGGAAAAGGTGGGGGGGGGGAATGTGACAGGTGTTGTCCAGGTCAGGTTACATGCCACCATTATCATCAAAGACCTGGTAGGGGACAAACTGCCTCTCCAGGGGGTTGCAGATTAACCAGTCCTACTTAATTTTGGCTATTGATTCACCCACCTGAGATAAAAGCTGGCCTTGCAAGTCCTGGGAATGGTTCCTGCCTCCAGGGCTGGTGTAGCCCCATTCTGTCCAAGCTTTTGGATTCCTGGCATGTGTCCAGAGGGTCCCAAGCAGGGGTAATAGCAGAGAAGCTTTTTGGCAGCCTGGGTAGGAAAAGAGAGCAGCTCTGCTGATCAGGTTCATCTCCTCTTTTCCCAGTCCCCCTCCATCAGCCATTCTGTTTGCTTCATGTCTCCAACAGTGGATCTGACCTATTGCAATCCAGTTGCTATAAAAAATAATGCATTTAAGGTTGTCTTTTGTTTTTATTGAGTGATTGCAGACTACACCATTAATAAAAGTCAGTGCAGTATTTTTCCCAGCCTGGTGGGAGTAGCAGAGATGGCCAGTGGCTAGTTTACGGGTAGTACCCGCTGGATTAGCTTTAAATGAATATCGAGTCCATCTGTGGCCGGCAACAATTGGAGCTGGATTTTGAGCCTAACAGCCATTGCTCCTCACCTGTGATTAATTCATTTCGGTGAGCTGGCCGTGTCAGTCTGTTGCAACAAAAATAATAAAGAGCCTTAAAGGCACTTTAAAAATGACCACATTTCATGGACTACTAACTAGAGCCTACTTGCCGCAGATGCATGAAGTGTTATCCTCAGTTGGCAGATGTACATCAAGGAGGGTCTGGGTCGGAGTATGAGTGTATACAGACAAAATGGTCTATGACAAAAGTTCTCAACGTCTTACCTGCTGCGTACCACCTCCAGCGCCACTTTCCCGCCTTGTACCACGGGACGTAAGTGCCGATGACGTCATCGGCACTTACTTCTGGGTTTTCACTGCACCAGAGCCCTGTAAAGGTAAGCAAAGGGACACGAGCGGGCAGGAGGGCCTTTCCTGAGCCTGGAAACCCACACGCTTGAGTTCTGCAGAGTTTGAGGCGCTGGTACCAGGGCTCTTTCTGGCGGCCGCCATCTTGGCAGCCGTGTACCACCAACCGGCGGTCTGCGTGCCACTGGTTGAGAACCCCTGGTCTGTGACATTTCTGTGTGAATGCGTACAAGATGAGCACTGCGGTAGCCATCCTTTCTTATTGTCGAATAACACAGCCTTCCTAGCTTGTTACTGCTATTATGCATTGACCACTGTGATCGTCTTGTTTGCATGTGAGATTTGTGTAGTAGGGCCATCAAAGACGGTCTTTCTAGCTAGCATTTCGTGACCTTTTGACCCCACTGTTCATAATATTTTGTTTTATCTGTAATGTATGTATATTTATATCTGCAACTGATGATACCACTTCCTGCATCTGATGAAGTGGATGCTAGACCACAAAGGCTCATGATGCCACCACAACTCTGTTTGTCTGTAAGGTAGGTGTGTGTGTGTGTGAGAGTGAGAGTGAGAGTGAGAGTGAGAAAGAGTCTCTTCCGGCCCCTTCCCTATGGGTATACAAGAGCCTTCAGACTGGAGGCATCTGATTGGCAAGGGATGTTCCTCTTCCCTTTCTAGTGGGGGAAGTGCACTTACAGGAGATCCACCTGTGACTACCCTCTGGAGGTCAGAGTGAGAGCTCTGGGAGTGGGGCTGTACCTTAGTGGTAGAGCTCCTCCTTTGCCTGAAGAAGGTGTCGGGTTCAGTCTCTCACCTCTCCAGATAGGGCTGGCAGAGACCCCAGCCTGAAACTCCGGAGAGCTGCTGTCACTTGGAGTAGACACTACATACTGTGCTAGCAGACCAAGGGTGGACTTCACGAAGGCAGCTTCATGCATTCAGCTTGGCTTGGGCCTTCTATGGCACATTGCAGCTGGTTTCTGAGCAAAGGCCCATACTGCTTGAGTTATCCATCAGGCAAGGATGGAGGGGAATTGTCTCTTGAAGCAAATACAGACGGACAGGGGCGGCCAGCCATGAGGCTGGGCAAAGTGCTTGCTTCAAGTGGCAGGCTGAAGGAGATGGCAAACTGGCAGTGGGGGGGCTGCCATCCCTTTCCTCCCCCCCCCCCAGCTGCCTCCTGCCTGCCTGCTCCACCACCTGGTTGTTGCCCCATACTCTTCTCATGCTCTCTCGTCCTCCGACTCTGCCAACTGCTGCCATCATTTTCCTCCTCCACTGGATACCTACTTGGCTCTCTACTTGGATACCACTTCCTGCTCTTAGCCTGGGGAAAGGCGGTATACAAATCTTATAAATAAATACTTGGCCCAGTCGCGTTGCTCTCCATCTGCGCACCCGGTGCAGTGACTCTGGCATCACCCACCAAGTGCACAGACCCGGAAGTAATTGGTGGTGACGTGATGATGTCATCACATCACTGCCAATTACTCTCGACCTGGGAGCTGCTCCGTCTTGGCCTGCTTGACTCAGAGCTGAGCAGGACGAGCGGAGTCAGAGCAGTGGAAAGCGGTGAGCAAGGGTGACACCCCTCAGGGTGCTCGGCAGCTTCCTGCCGCTCAGAGCCGAGCAGGCCAAGATGAGTCGAAGCGGCAGAAAATGGCTAAGACTGGGCGGTGCAGTGGGGGATTGCAGCAGGCTTCTTTGCCATGTCACCCCTCAAATGTGCATCATTCCATGTGGGCCGCAACCCCCACACCCCCATAGTGATGCCAGTGATTGGACCACTCCAAGAAGCAGCAGCGGTGGAGGAGGACGAAGCAGGATCAAACTTCCCTGAAAGATAACTTTGTCCACCAGTGCTCAGGGACTGTTGGATGTGTTCAAAAGGGTGACGGTCTGAGGTCATGCTGAAGTTCAGGCAGTCCAGTGTCCTGCGTGAACTGAGTGGGTACCCTGAACATACGCTAGAAACTTTGGCAATGCACAGGGGTTCCTTGGTAGACAGGTGAGAGTTTCCACAGCAAACTAATTGATGTGAAAAAGATTCCTTGTGGGTAAACAATGTAAAAGTGATTGCCCCTGAATCATGAACCACTTGGGCCACTGCTGATCCCTTTACTCATTTATTTTACTTTTCCAACTCGTATGACTTGGCATGCGCTTAGGTTACGTTACTCCATTTTTGTCTCCTAGCAATTCCGCTTGACATGTTAGGTTGCATGATGATGGGTCGCCCAAGTCTAAATAGACAGCACTATGGGAATGTTGAAGAGGCATTTGAATGCGGCTGTCACCAACAAACCTAGTATCCCAGCCACCACAGTAGGATAACCAGCTGCCTCCCAACCCATTTCACGGCCCACGTGTTTCCTCTTGAAGCCGAGGCTACCACCTCACTGGTAATGTCAGTGTTTCCTGTTTCCTGGGTTTGGTGTTTTGTGGGTTGAAGGTGAAAAGAGTGAGAGGAAATGGCGGAGTTTGTGATGAGCCACATTTAGGCCCGCTACAGCAGCAGGGTTGGGGGGAAGGAGCTAGGATCCCCCGGCACTGCTTTCTGGCAGGTAGGGGGAAGATATGACAGACGTGTAAAAGCTCTGTATGTTTATGCGTACTGAGGCTGAAACTCAAATATTTTGGCCACCTAATGCGAAGAGAGGACTCTCTGGAGAAGACTCTGATGCTGGGAAAGATTGAAGGCAAAAGGAGAAGGGGAAGGCAAAGGATGAGATGGTTAGACAGCATCACCGATGCAACGAACATGAAAATGAGCGAACTCAGGAAGATAGTGGAGGACAGGAAGGCCTGGCGGGATATGGTTCATGGGATCACGAAGAGTCGGACAACTACAAGGGGGAGAGTAACTGTCCCTTTTACCCCAACACACAGTGTCTTTTCTAGTGGCTGTTTCCTGGTGTTTCTTCTGTCTTGTTTAGATTGCAAGCCCTTTTGGGACAGGGAGGCATTTAATACTTTGATTTAGTCCGTAAACTGCTTTGTGAACTTTTTTTTGTTGTTGAAAAGCAGTATAATAATAATGATAGAATATGTAGAGCTGATTGAGAAGAGAGAGATCTTGCTGAAAGCTCTGTGGTCTGGGTCTGGCAATCTCAAATGGCCAAGCAATCCCTGCCCCCCTCACTAGATTCCCAATTTTGAATTTCGAAAACTCTGGTGCTTGGGATAGGCTGGACGCAGCATCTGGTAGACTCTCCAGTAGGGATAACTAATAGCAAATGCTTTCCGCTGGTTCCTGTGGCTCGTGCCAGTAAAGGTGATGTGCTGTACCCGTGCTTGGTTTCTTGTTCAGGGCAAAGGAACATGTGAGAAGGTTTGGATCCAGGTATAGTACCTGAATACAAACTATGTGCGTTTGAGAGTCTTATTTGTGAGAATATTTATACGTTCAAAGGGAAAGGAAACTTTCGATATGATGAGGTAGAAAATTCTTTGGGGATTTTTGACCATGTTCAACGAATTTGGATCTTCCTGACATTTCACCCTCAATTGTATAGGGCATACAATTGAGGGCGAAGCTTCAGGAAGATCAAACTCGTTGAATGTGGTCAAAAATCCCCAAAGAGTGTTCTACCTCAGGATAACCCCGACCACGAAAGCCTTAGTTCCTATATCTATATGAATGATGCCTCATATGTATGTTTTGTATTTTGGTATTACACCAAAGTCTCATTTAAAAAACAACACCCCAAACTCATTTGAAGCACCCTTAAGAATACATCTGTATACAGCTGATGTGGTTAGGAAGCCAGCATTGCTATATAACAGGATATAAGGGAGACAAACATTTCTTACATATGTTGGACCCTTGAAACCAAACGGAAGTAAAGCTAGGGTAGCCTAATAGGGTTGACACCCCTCTTCCTAGTGAACTGAGCCTTGGTGAGTAGTTGGAAAACAAATAAAATTGGGCTGTGTTTATTTAAAAGACTGAAAGACCAAAACAAAAAGAAGGGGTTGTGGTGCAAAAGATCAAAGCAAAACACACAAAACCAATATGCAGGAATGGCAAAAGGAATGGCTATTTTATGAAGATTAAAGGATGTAAGGAGATTAAAATGCAAGGAATAAATAAAACAAATCCCTGATGCAGATAGCTGAGTACCTTTCCTTACCTATGATGTTCCAGGATCTGGTTCCTGCACTCAGATTAGTGAGTGGGCATGCCTTTTGTTAAAAACAGTTGCTGTTTTTGAATTTGAGCTGTGGCAACACACACTAGGCATCCCTGTGTATGACCTTATATATAACATAGAGTTGATGATGTCATGGGTTTATCCAGTTGGATGTGTTGCTATGACCATCTGGGCCTCTCTACTTGCCCAATCAGCTGGCAAAAAGCAGTCTCAGCTCTGGCTAGGATCTATCATCCTCGGGGAAGCCAGCTAAGAAGACAATACTGTATATCCATGCTGCGCTGACATGTGGCTCTTCGGTCACGATGCTGAATTCAAATAGACTCTTGCAGTAGAATGTCTCAGTAGCCTATTTTAGGAGCTAAAGGTCACAGAAGACCCTGGAGGGTTGGAGATGTCTAAAAATAGGGGGAAATATACCAGAAATGGGGGGGGGGTTTGAGGATTTTTTTTTTTACCATAGTACAATTTTATTTTCTTACCACTTGATGTTGTGCTGCTGAATGTGTGAATTGTCTCTACTGAAAAGTATTGTGTTTGGTTTAACACTGGGCGGGATGAAAATTCTTTCCAAAGTGATTGATCTGTGATGGCTTATTTACACATTGTTTGATGCTCCTGTCAACAAGTAACAATGGTGATGCCAAGAGTAGGATTCAGAGTAGGTAATGGCAATACAGTTGATTCCTCAGGCAACTGAAGTAAAACTATCACGAACAACAGGATGTCAAAGTAACCCAGGAGGGTGGCAGCCTCCAAAGGAATCCCTCTCATGTTTTGTATGGCTTCTGATTTGAACATAACCCACTGCAGGAGGCCTTGACATGGGTTGGGGCTGTTGGTGATAGCCGGTGTTGTGTCTGTCTCCTCTGTCTCGCATCTGGCCTCTCCTAGATGTTTGCTCTCTGTCATGGCTGAGTAGTCTGTGAAGACTGAGGGAGCAGCCTTTATTCCTAATGCAGATAACATTTCTTGACCCTCTGCTGTTTTGTGTGTCCTACAACCCCCCCCCCCACCTCCCCATGAGTTGGCAGGGTGCGTGTGGGAGAGAAAAAGGAGACAACGGATGGACTGATAGATGGGCTATAATGTATCTGACTGCCTGTCTTGGTGCCAAGAGGATTAGCTGGAGCAGAGATCAGGCTCCACAGAGAGAGAGATTAGATAAAGACCTTAGGGCGCAATGCAAACCTACTTAGGCCGCCATTGTAACCAGTGGCCCAGCGAAAACAGGAGGCCTCAGAACTGAAAGGGGATTCAAATCCCCTTTGAATTCCCCTTTTGGAGGGGATTTGAATCCCCTTTCCGTTCTGGGGCCTCCCGTTTTCGCTGGGCCGCTGGTTACAACGGCGGCCTAAGTAGGTTTGCATTGCGCCCTTAGTCTTGGAAGTTTTCAGCACAGCTAGTGTCGGTGGAATCCTCCACAGAGACCAAGATGGAGTGGGGAAAATGGTGACAGTTGGATTCCCCATTCGTTATGGAAGTGAACCTTCGAATTGCGGTCATACTAGGTAGATTCAAGTATTTCAATAGGCAGGCGTATACTGTAAACCTAAACCACTCTGACGGTCACCTCCTTTCTCCAAAAGAAATACAGGCATTGAAGTTAAGAAGAACTAGGATACCTCATCTACTGGATTACACCCTACTATGCCGGATCAATTAATCTGGAGTAACTGACATCCCCTGGTGGCATTCTGCATTCATTATGTTCTGTGCATTTACTTAATCCTTCTATAAAAAGACTTTTTTGTGTTAGTGGGCATAAGAACAGCTTGTTGCAATGAGTCCCAGGCTGTAGTTATGCATTCTGTGAAGTCCCTCCCTTTGTTTGTCTCAACTTTAACTTTGGTTATTATGTTGTCAGATGGAATTTTGGGAGCTGTCGGGATTCTTGCAGTATGAGGACTCACACCAAAGTCCAGAAATATTCCATTTCCCTAGAACACAGATTTTGGTGCTATTCACTGAAGAGATCTTGGCTTTCTTGGGTTTGGCCAACCTTGGCATATGACTCGCTTGGGGTTGCACCAAAGTTTGGCTGAACTCCCCAAACAGCTTAGCATCACTGTGTGTCAATGCTGGCAGGCCATGCTACAGCAATAGGACAAACCAACGAATCTTCAGCCCATCTCAAATTCCTTTTTTCCTTCCCTCTCTCTGCCACAGTGACCTCTAGCTGGGCAAGATGCCCTTCGGATTTCCACGTGGAGTTCTGGTCTGTCCTGGGGGCTAATGCTTGGCTTGCTAACATTGACACTTGCGGGAGCTAAGTTGATTTTGGAGGAGGCTGTGTTCTTCTGTCTCCTCTTTGCAGGAATAGTAGCACCTCCAATTCTCAGTGTTACATGTTTGACCATCAAACAAAGTCAGGCTGGAAAACCTGGCAGACTTCTTCCAGTTACTTTGGTCTCAGCGGCAAATTGGCCGGCCCGTCGGCTCCCTGCAGAGTCTGAAATGGGAGGTGTTTCTGGCGCCATTGCTTGGCTTTGCGATGTGGAGGTTCTTCTAGCTGTCCATTCTCATTCTCTCTCTCTCTCTCTCTCTCTCTCTCTCTCTCTCTCTCTCTCTCTCTCTCTCTCTCTCTCTCTGATAGTATTGTGGGACTCTCACTGCCACTGCTGGGTATTTTAAGCTCTTTCCCAGGCCTGTGGGCCCCAGGGGGTGTGTGTGGATTCACTGCCTGCTGCAGCTGCTAAACTGTACACCTGGCTGCCAGCACAAGGGCCCTTTGTCCTGCATGACAGGGAGTTCTGTAGAGTGGGTGGGGGTCGGGTGAAGGGAGAATAGGGAGGCTGTCAGGAGTTGAGGAGTGGATGTGCTTCCAGTCTACAGCACCCCACCCCACCCCAACAATTTCCAGAGCTTATCTGCAGGTATTGCAGATGAACAGGGCTGCCAGTGGCTAGCAAGTTCTCAAAAGGCAGACCATAAAGATGTGTCATTAAATGACCTAAAGAGCAGGGCAGGGCAGAGGGATTCATGCAGGGTTCCTCTTACCTGTTAGCACTGCTAGCAACTAGTGACATGGCCCCATTGCAAGTCAAAACTCTTTTAAAGCATTGTCGATCTAAAAACCTATAAGATTTGCAAGCAGGCCAGAGGGCTGTCAACGAAGAGTTGCAAGGTTACAGCTCTTCCGCAGAAGCCCTGCTGCTTAAACTGGTTGCAGCCCCAGCTTACGTTTATGCTGTAGTTGCAGCCCCAGTTCAGGCTTATGTTTAAATTAGAGGGTGCTCCTGCTCAACCCTTGACCTGCTGAACTGCTCCAAAGAAAGGCTGCCGTCTTTCCTACACACCTACTGTTTGTGTTGGCTTTCTGCATCTCAGGTCTAGAAACCTGTGGATCGTGGTTCCTTAATTATAAGGAGACCTATATGGCAACTGAAAAGAACTTTGAGTCAAGCAGCCACGCAAGCAGCAAAGAAAGTTATGGGCAGGTGATCTCAGTGGGTCTGAGATTTTTTTTTGGGGGGGGTATCCCCTTGAGGAACAGGGGTCTAAGGGTTGAGGTGCTTCGGTGCAGGGTTGTTGTCACAACACACACACTCTCAGGCAGCTGCTGAGAGCCCAGCACCCAGAGGGGGAATGGCTGGTGCCTGCCCTTGGTCACAGCTGGCAAGTGGCAACAGGTGGGCCCCCTCCACTCCTCCTTGTGAAGAGGTAGATTTTTACATCTTTGCCTTGTTAGTGGAGAAACAACTTCCTTCTTCTCAGTGGGTGACTTGCACCTGCCAGTTTTTCCCCACTCACACACAGTGCCCTCCCAACATAGCACAGGGGTATTGCGGTAGGACTCCCCAAGGGTGGCCCATCCATTAGGCGAGGTGGTGTGGATTGCATCGGTGGTGTGTGTGTGTGTGTGTGTGTGTGTGTGTGTGTGTGTGTGTGTGTGTGTGTGTGTGTGTGTGAGGGCGACAGATTTGGGTGCCTTAATCTTAGTTTTAATGTCCTTTGCGGTAGCATAGGTAGAGGAGGGATTTTCTTTGCGGTAGCATAGGTAGAGGAGGGACCAAGGGATCGTGTTTGCAGTGAGCGTGCCAGGGAATGGGAGTAGGGGAGGAGGAACATGGGTTACATCTCTGGTTTATACATCCTTATACAGACATTTAACTTTTCTCCCCTCTTTCAGTGTCAGTGTCCTTGTTGGAGCACCCAAGGCCAGGACGAACCAGCTGGGAGTCACAAATGGAGGTGCTGTCTACTACTGTCCCTGGCATCTGGGCAGGATTATCTGTACACCCATTGAATTCGACAGCAAAGGTAAGGGGACAAGGATTGATGATGACAAATGTGTACAATGAGCCCTCGGTATCCATGGGGGACTGGTTCCAGGGCCCCTCACAGATGCTGAAGTCCAGCATCTGATACTCAGCTGCAGTGCCTTACCGGGAGCCTCCGGGGCCGCTTCTGGATTACACTAAGCCCATGATGCACTCCATTGGCCTTTGCGGGCCTCCGGACGCCTTGGGGAAGTGACCAGAGGTTGAAGACGCAAAAACAAACGTCAGTTCTGGTCGAATCCCCAAGGCGTCCTGAGGCCCGCGGAGGCCAATGGAGTTTGTCATGGGCCCAACGCAACCCAGAAGCGGCCTACTGGGGCATCCGCGGATGGTTAAATCCGCGGATGCTGGACCTGCGGACGCAGAGGGTTCACTGTACTCTGTTTCCCAATCCCTGAGCCAGTCCGTACTCCCCGTACTCCTGCTTCTTACTCAAACATGAAAATATATGTCCTGCACAAAGAGCGCTTCGGTGTAGGGAAAATGTATGGACATCCTGACAAAGGAAATATATCTGGAGCTGTTACAGGTACTGTAACCGTACTGTAGGAAATGTGTCGCCTTGAAGCAACCCTTACTGTCTCCTTTAATCTGGTTTTTTTTTTTGCCAGGGAGGGGCAGAAAATAAAGCCCCTGGTATGTTCTGGGCAGGAGGTTTGCCAGGCATTGTAGAGCTAAGAAAAAAGACTAGAGCGACATGCAGTCCTGAACTTCTGGTAACAAACTGTAAAAGCTGCATTTGAGTGACAAGCCTGTGGAGCTGATAGGAAAAGTTGCTCCATCTCTGCCTCTCTCTAGTGCAAGCTCTGTTTGCCTGGCATGAGCTGTTGAAGCGCTGACGGTGCAGTGCCAGACCTGCCAATCAGACTGCCTTGGATCTGGGATTCCTTACTAGGCACTTTAATGTTGACCTGGAAGTTGCTGAAGTGGTGTCCTGTCTGTGGCAAGAGGATACAGTCCCACTTCTAAGTCCTTTCAGGAATTTCCTGTATTCTACCAAACTGTTTGCCTCTCTAGGTTCCAAGGCGAGATGTAGAACTTTCACCATAGAAATGCCAGGGATACTGCTCTGTGTCTATAGAGAATCTATAGAGCTAGAAAAGGGCCAAGAATCACAGTGTGTATCCACTTCTGCTCTAAAACTGAGCTTGTTTTCCACTCTAATTCCCAGTGCAAAATGTAGAGAGATTTCACCAAAGTCTGGTAGGAGATACTACTCTGTGCCCATAGACAGAGGTGTTTGTTTTTGTTGATAACCGCATAAAAACACAAAACACCACAATTTTCAAACAGACTTTGAACCAAAGTACCAACTCTCTACTGGTCGTGGAATGCATCTGGTTGAAATTGATGACCTTTCCAGTTAGAAATAATTGAATAATTTGTTGCTTTTGAATTGAAGCCTGCATTGTAATGATATTAAACCTGATATTGATGCTTAAGAATTCGCCCCTGTGAATAAAAACACAAAACACTTCATTTTGCATTTTAATTCAACAAATTTTAAAGAAATCATGGCCAGTGCAAGGCAGCTTTGTGTTTTTGATGAAAGCTCAGATTCTGTATCACCCTTGTTTTTTTCTGTCTCTGTGACCATTGGCAGCTCTAATTTAAATCTAGAAATGTGATTTCTGATCAGATAGCCAAATCTGATTGTGATTTCTGATCAGATTGCCAAATCTGATTGTGATTTTAGTCTCTTTCTGTCTCTGGGTGAGAGAAAACCATGGTTATGTTCAATGTGAAACAAACTAGAAGTTCAAGCAGTGTGTGTCTGTCTAGTCTAGGCTAGTCTAGTCTATTCAGCCCCTCTCGTCAGTGGTCGCCTAGCCAGTACAAAAGCCATGGGTTCACTTTGCTTCTCATATCCCTGTCTGAAAGTAGAAGAACCAGTCAAAGGATGTAACAAGAGCAGGTACCAATTGGCAGAGTTGAAGTAAGAAGGTGATGGAGAGTCACTGGCTGTTTTGGATGTTGATTACTCCCATCCTCTGGGCTCATTTGATTTTAAAGCCCTGCCAGGGGAGTAATCCATTAGTAGGGATCGGTTTGGTCCAATTGTCCAGGGTCCAGGGTCGCGTTCTAATTGGGGTTCCTGAATCTGTTGCAGTTGTGTGGAAAGGAGCATTTTTGGCATGCACAGCTTCTCTCATCGTAATGGTGGGAGAAAATTGCCAAAATTATCCCTTCCGTACGGTGATGTAAAACATAAGAGCCATAGCCCTATTGGTTTGGGCAGCTCTGTGGTTCTTCATGAATTTCTTTTGAGGGTGAGTTGTAGGGAAACCTGAAATGTGTGCATTTCTGACATAAAAGGCTAATGTGTGTGAAGGGTCATTTCTACGGGCAAGAGAGAAGCAAAGTCAAACAGAGACTATTCTGTCAAGGGACTGCATTTAAGGGTTTCCTTTTTTTAAAAAAAAGAAAGGGAATTACTCGTTTAGGGCCTAAGGCATTATGTGCGGTGGGGGAGGGAAGGGGTCCAATCTCTCCCTCCCCTTCACGGCTCAGAAAGGCCCAGACCTTTGGCTGGCTGGACTGGCGTGGGGCTTCCCTGCCTGGGCGCATGGCCCTGTCGGCTTGGCTTGAACAGTACCCAGTGGAACTGGGCCAGGGGGAGTTTCCTCAGCTCAGCTGAGAACAGAGATCACATTCCAGTCAGAGAGCAGGATAGGACACTGCCTGGGAACTCGGCTTCTACGTAGTCTCAATTTGGGGAATTAGCCTTCAGGTGGCCAGTAAAATCTCAGTCAAATGAGGCAATATCTTTGTTGGGAGAACTCATGTTCTGGAAGCAAGCTTTTTATTTACAGAGAATGTTTGTCTTTAGACAGAGTTGTATAAAAGAAACAAGAACAATAAGTTTACAGGAATGTTAATTGAACGTTTCAGTTCAGTTTCTGGAGGTTTTCTGAATACGTTCTTCTCCCCAGAAACTTAGGGGGGAAAGCAGTAAAATAAAATCAAAAAAGTATAGGACGTTTTCCACCAAAACATCTAAAGAAACTACTTTGCTTTAATGTTCTTTTAAATCTTTTGTACCTCTGATCTCCTCTGACCTTTGAAAGGTAAAGAAGCTTACCAGACAAATGGCCCAAGCTTATGGGCTTGATATGCTGACGAATCTCACGATCCACCGTCACCCCAACCTCACCGCTATTCTGCGACCTGCTAGCAACTGTGCAGCAGCTAGGAAGCTCCACGCTACCAGGGGTGGGCTGCAGATTGCCTATTGTAGCAGGTAAAGTGGGGGTGGGGGTGGGAGGGGGAGAATCTCAGGCAGCTGCGTACGCTGAGATCCTATCCCCCTTTTCCCACCCCAATCCACCCCCTGGAACGTAGACCTGCTAAATAGCTGGCGTAGGTCGAAGGAGACCCATTGGAGGCGAGGCAGCCTATGAGGAGGCAAGTAAAAAAAATGGGGGGGGGGATTTCCTGGGTCATCTGATTACCATCATCCCCATAGCATGCAGTGTGTGCTCCATCGGTGGCATGTGTGCTATGGGCTGGCAAGGGATAGGATTGGGCTGAAAATAACCAAAGTGGGTGAATTGAGATTGTAAATGGAGTAGGAACATAAGTGACAACTTGAGTAGCAGGAAAATTTGGAAAGCCCACTCAAGAAAGAGTAAATGAAGGCCAAATCTTAGTAATTTGTTGTGGTATTAACTAGTATTCTGTGAGTTTGGTCAACAAGGGGATGTATAGGACTATCCTGTGTGTGCTTTCTCCAAAGTGTGTGACACTGTGTAGAATGGGATTTATTTACTCCCAAGAAGCTGTGCAGCCTGAGTCTTCCGTCTCTGTCTATTTGGAACTGAGTTTGTAAAGAGATATAGCACAATACATGCTTTCTGCAGTTAATTAAGGCCACTGGATAAGTGATCTGGGATAAATGTTCCTATTGTAGGTTTTTCATGTTTCCATGAAGATTGATTTTGAAACTTTCCTCCTTTAAGGGAACTGTTTTTATATTGACTTCCCCACCAAGGAACATGCATATTTGCCAAGGGACTTTTGTGCGTTGTAAAGGATCACAGGACATGTCCAGACACCTTCTCCATTACCTGTCATGAATTGAGAATACTTTCTATAATACCCAACACTCTCTTTGAGCGGTTGGAGGGCAAGATCAGTAGTGATGGGGTAGTTGTCTCCCATTATGGATCTTTTCATGAGGAACTGCTATGAAGATTCCAAGGCACCCCAAGGTTCTCTAGATAATTTGGAAACCACTGGAGTAGAGGCATAGTTATTCAGGGTGGAAAATCAAACTTTTGGTTAATGAGGCACTTTCTTCTCCTCCCCCAATTTTTCTTACTTTGTTTGTGGATCCCCCACCCCCAAATGGGCACAATGGTAAATCTTGGGCAACATAATGCAAGCACTGCTGTGTTATGGCATATTTTCTCTCTGAATAAACAGGAGAGGAATTTCTGGAGTATTGTTCACAGTGGTGTTGTGGGATTTTTGAAATCGTAAACCACAGAGATTGTTGATCTTTCAAGTACTGATGTGAATTAAAGTAAAAAAGCATGGCCCCAAAATACGTTTTGGCAATTCCCTTAGTTTTTTTTTTTAAAGAGAGAATTGAAAAGGCCTTGATGGTTCAGAAATAGCCTGCAAGCCTTGCATTGTTTACTTCTAGTCTAGAGCAGCCTTTGTGGGTCACTGCCTGGTTTTGGAGGTGAGGGCGAGTAACCTTGTTCTTGAAAGATCCCAGAATGCATTGCTGCGTCCTTTTGGATTGTTGCCTTGGTATCAAGTAGCAGGGATAGTAGTGACTTTACCTGGACCAGTGCCAGCAGTCTGGGGATTCCTCTTCTGGTCTGGGTTAAGACCAAAGGCAACAATTACTAGAAGACTGACATAGCCTAAGATCTCAGCCAGTGTGTCCCAGTGTTCTAATAGCCAAGACGCCCTTTCTGAATGGAAATGGGAGGCTCACTTCATTCATAGACCCCAAAGGTTTCCTTTTTAGAGTATGAACCTTTTACCCAACAGCAGAGGAGCGCACCCCTGTTTCTGCATGAGCTGCCCATCCAGACGTCCCTCCTGATTGGGAAGAGCAATGAATTGGGCAGCCTCCTTAGAGGGCAGGTCATTCTGCTACATTTCTGCCGTGGGAATAATGAAATGACCCAGCTATGCCTCATGTGGAGATGGAATTACTGCACACACCCTCATTGGAGGCTGATGGGAGGGAGTTGTGGCTAGAGCAGTAAATCCTGCAGAGGTGCAGCAGCAGGCAACCTCTTCTTTGGGTAAAGATGTTGGGTTCATTGGCACACACACTCTCGTGGCACCCTAGTGTGATCCCAGCACAAGGTTTGGGATTTACTGGTCTAGGCAATGGTCAAATCTAGAAAAGCTGCCAGTGAGGAAGCGGATGGAGAAAGCAAGAAAGGCAGTAGGAGGCAACCGGCAAAGTCCACCACCATGGGATGCCTGGAGGATTAGGAGGCTGGAATCGGACTGCAAAAGTGGAGCAGGGCAGTGTTGTGGGAGGTCAGTGCACGGAGAGCAGGTCTGTGTGAAGCAGCCATTTCTACATGGAGGAGAATTGAGAGACTGGCTCTTGTTTACTCCTCAAAACTTGGCTTCGCTCTCAAGAGCTGGGCGTGGTGTGAGTTCAGATTGGTCTCAAGCCCACAGTGTGTTGGTTTCCTTGTTTGTTTATTAAGAGATTTACTGTATATCTCGCCTTTTCAATAGCTGAGTAAAGGATATAATACATCAAATGCCATCATGCTCAAAACCTTAAAGCCATTATAAAAGCAAGACTACTACACACCAAGGAGCAGAGACAGAGAGAGTATCTTTTAAAAACAACTGGCAGAAAGAAAACAGTCCGCAGGCCAAAAGCCTGCTTGAAGAAGAACGTTTTAGCCTAGTGATGAAAGGTCAGTGATGTTGAGGCAGAGAGTTCCACAGTTGAGGTGCAACCACCAGAAAGGCCCTCCTTCTCCCAGTGGGCCTTGTGGCATGGCACAGTCCTGCAGCTCACGTTCCGTGACTTGATTTTTCACAACTGATCCAGACCTCTTGGAATCTGGCATAGTGACTCCCAGGCTATGTGCTGTGAAGGAGCTGATGTGTACTTTGAAACATTCACAGCAGAATCCTATGCAATTTTACTCAGACGCAGGTTCCGCTGTGTTTGGGTTCAATCAATGGCATCTCCAAGTAGAGCTGGGAAAGACCCTGCCTCTGAAACCCTGGGGAGGTGCTGCCAGTCAGTGTTGATAATATGGACCGGTGGTCTGACTCAGGAGTCCAAGACAGCTTTGTATGTTCCTGTTTCTGTGAGTGAGAGTCTCTGTCCTTTTGACTTTGAGAATAAAGTCTGCCTCTGGTTTTAATCCAGGAAAAAACTGTGCCCCAGGTATCGAAAGTCTGGGAAACACTGATCTAGACCCACATGCGTTCTCTACCACACAGGATCCCGCATGGAAGAATTCAATGGGACGCAAGAGCAAATGGAGTTCAAATCCCTGCAGTGGTTTGGAGCCACGGTGCGATCACATGGCAGCTCCATCCTGGTAAGTGTTGGGCTGTGGCATGGATATTGAGCCAATGCAAATCATTGAAATGATTGATTGATTGATTGATTGATGGGGATGCAGCAATAGACACATGAGGTTATGTTGCTTTTGGCTGCTTTCTTCAGTAATCCTCTGTGGAGTGGTGCATTCTGGGAGAGGGGATTCCAAGGAGCTGAGATGTGTCCTCTTGGGTCATCTGGAACCTGCATCGGAGGTTATTGGACTTGCCCCAGCTAAGCTGTGTGAATGCCTGGCTTGTATACTTGGTTGTGCAAATAGGTGACTTCTGTAAGTGAAAAAAGTGCCCCCAAATAACAGCCCTTTCTATTCAAAATGCAGACAATTACAGTGCCACTCTACCGACATTGGGGAATCTTGACCCTCTGAAGTGGGATATGGCCCATCTATCCCATGACAAGGTTTATTATAATACTTTTAAAGAAACGTTGCTAGCTCCAGTGTACTCCCCTGTCCCTTTATTTATCTTTCTAGCTGCCTGACACACAACATGCATACACATATAAATCAGGAGTCCAGGCATCCATCCATGTCGGAAATTCTTGTTTAGGCTGCAGTTGCAGTACTGTGTCCAGTTGTGGTCACAGCGCGTTAAGCTGGTAACAAACCTGCCTGGATTTAAATAAATCTTACAGATAATAAAGTTCATTTATTTTATTTAAAAGATTTATACCCCGCCTTTCTCCCAGCAAGGGCACTCAAGGCGGCTTACAATAAAACATTAAAATACTTATATACATTGAAAATGATTAAAAACAAGTAATTAAAACAGTTAAAACAAACAACCCCAGTGGGTCACCTATATTTACATTTGTTAAAAGCCATTTGTTAAAGCCACCCCACCATGTCAGACATCGAATGCTAATCTAAATAAAAATGTCTTCAGGCCCCGCCGAAAGGTCTCTAAGGAGGGAGCCGTTCTTAATTCCAGGGGGAGGGAATTCCATAATTGGGACACCACTGCCGAGAAGGCCCTATTCCGCGCCGCCATCCCCCTCAACTCCATCAATGGCGGCACAGTTAACAGGGGCCCCCCTGATGACCTCAGAGTACGGGTCGGATTATAAGGAAGGAGGCGGTCCCTCAAATACCCTGGAACCGAGCCGTAAAGGGCTTTAAAAGTCAAAACTAGCACTTTGAATTGTGCCTGGAAACAAACCGGCAGCCAGTGTAGCCGCCAAAGCAACGGTCCAACTGAGTCGAACTGACAGGCCCCGGCAACCAACCGGACCGCCACATTCTGCACTAGTTGCAGTTTCCGAACAGTCTTCAAAGGCAGCCCCACGTAGAGCGCATTGCAGTAATCTAGTCTAGATGTCACTAGCGCATGGGTCACTGTGGCCAGGTCTGCACGATCCAAGAACGGTCGCAGCTGGCGCACCAGCCGAAGCTATGCAAAAGCCCCCCTGGCCACAGCCGCCACCTGGGAATCCAGGAGCAGCTGCGCATCCAGGAGAACCCGCAAGCTGCGGACCTGCTCCTTCAGAGGGAGTACAACCCCATTCAGAGCAGGACGATGATCCAATACCTGAATCGTAGACTTCTGGACCAGAAGAACCTCTGTCTTATCAGGATTTAATTTCTGTTGAGCTTTTTTCTCAAAGGGGCAGACAAGCTTCTTTAGTAAGGCATAAGTTACCTGGGGCATGTGATCTCCTTATCTAGGTCTTCCCAACCTAGTATTTTTGGGGACACACATGCACATGCGCACACACACACACAGATATTAAAGTTACTAGGTGCCCTCTCTAGGTTTTGGCTTAGGGATGCCTGACAGCTACTAGACAACTACACTAGGTGCAGAATTTAGCACTTCAAAATCTGTTTTCCTTTTTTTAAAAGAACACAGGTTTCTAGTCCTTATGACTGTGAATATAAGTTTGGGAATATGTGGGCAGTACCTGTTCCAATTGCAGAAGTCAAGGGTAAGCTTTCAGTGCTCTGGATACCTCCTTGCCTCTCCCAATGACTAACAGCGCGCGCTCAGCCGCTCTTAAGCATCGCAAACGTGCAATAAAGCACTTTGCAATGACTCGTGAGTAAGGGCCGCTAACGCGGAGGCTGGCAGCCCTCACTCCGCTGCCCTCCAGACCCTGTGTCTGCCGATGATGGTAAGTCCAGCACCTGTGGATGCAGGGGCGGGGGGAGGGTGGGCAGGGGCAGCCGGGGGGGTGGCCATTGGCCGGCCCGAACTGGGAGAGGGGGATATCGACGGTGTGCTCAGCCAATATCAGAGCCCTTTCCCAGCCTGCGCCGGCCTTAAACCCCCCACCTCGGATGTACGCCAGCATCAGAGCTGGCATACATCCAAGGAGGCCCATTGCAGCCCGTGCCACTTACACTGAGGGAAGGGGACAAATGTCCCCTTCCCCCGAGTAGTGCCCAGGCTGCGGGCCCTAGGATACAGCGGCTGGCCCTTTAGGCCAGCTGTGTATAGTTAGACAGGATTGCGCTGCCCGGGCTGTAGCCATAGATGACCTGTGTAGGCCTGGTAGTTCAGAGATATTTCAGGCCGTCCCTCAAAATGTTATTTCATTAAAAAAAAAAAAAAACAGTGAAAGGAGATATGTAGCATGTAGGCCACATTCTACTCAGTTCTTCTCTAGAAAGAAGACAATTTCATCTGTTCACACACATTTGGCTACCTTTGTTTATGTTCTGGCTCTTTCCTTGCTGAACACACAATCCCAAACAAAGGTTGTGGAAATAAATGCCCTAGGCAACATGTCCCATTGGTTTGTGGCAGCGGAAAGCAATTGACCTGTATCTTCTTTGGGGAACCTCTTTGCATTCTTGGAGATGGTTATCAAGCCCCTCCAACATGTTTTTTTTTTTAAATAAGGGTTGTGCATACTCTGTACATTAAGAGAAAAAGAAAAGAACATGGTGAGACTTGTATACAATTTGTTCATTTCCATATTCCACTACTCAAGGAGGGGGGTAGAGCTGTGCAGAACATTGGAGCCCACGACCTGACACTTTTAACTTTTGAACATCCTGCTCGCCTCACACCCACTTGGTCTTTGAAGATATCAGCAGACATTGTGCATATATCTAGTTTTATCTTCTCAGTCATGAGGACGAGGAACTTGGTTTTAGTTTTAAAAAGGAGAACGCTAAGATTTTCAGTCTACTGAATTCTCTGCCTAGTACCAAACTCTGCCCATAGGTATCCGCGTTATACTGACTTCAAGAACAAATGGACCAAAATTGATGTTGGGAATGTTTTGTTTCTCTGCAGTTCAATAACTACCCTGCTGAACTCCAAAATGTTGTTTAAAGCCTTCCAATTTCTAAACGTCCACAGTCAGGGCAAAGGGATGCAGCTGAAGTAATAAAGGCAGGGAAACAACTGTGAGTTTGTGTATGCATAGTCTTGGGGGTTTCTAGTTATACAGCGAAGGAATGATAGAAAAGCTCATCCCTCTCCTAGCAACTGCCCTGGCCTCCCTGGGACGCCCCACTTCTCACTTTAACTACTTACGATATTAGTGCTTGAAGTCCTTTCAACTCAGTCACCCTACAGAGCAGTGTTTCCTAACATTTTGCTCTCTAGGTTCTTTTTCCTACTTTAAAATTGGAGGCACACTTCACTCTGCACTCAGAAACATATGCATAACTTCAATCAGGTTCCAGAACCTGATGCAGTAGTCAGGCATCTTTTCTTGTGATTGAAAGTTAGCTCAATTATTCCCTCCGGTTGTTCCACACTCCCCTTTGTCGGGGATGAGACTGTACTTGCTGGTTCATGATAATGCTTCCAGGACCCCCCTGCACCTGTGAGCTTTAAGCAAAAGACGGCATTGAAGATGCAATCCCAGAGCATTCTCCCTCCCTTGGGATGATGTCACTGCTCATATATTAGCAGGAAATGGGCAGTTTCAGGGTAGTAGTAGTCAGCTGAAGATGGGACACCTCTGTGGTAATTGCTGGTCTCGCTGAAGCCACACCACCAGACCCTGGAAATATCCGGCTGACTTCAGCTGTGAGGTCTTTGGTGTAGTGGTTTGGGAGTCGGACTTAGACCTGGAAGATCCAGGTTCAAATCCCCGCTCAGCCACGAAGCTTCCCTGGGGGTGACCTTGGGCCAGTCACTATCTCTCAGCCCCACCTACCTCACCGGGTTGTTGTGAGGACAAAAAGGAGGGGAGGAAATATGTACACCACTCTGAGCTCCTTGGAGGAAGGGCGGTATAAAAATGTGGAAAATAATAAATAAATAAATAAAAATAAGTCAGTTATCTGAAGATTGCTGTAGCTTACTAGGCTGATCTTCTTTCCCTAGGCCTGTGCCCCCTTGTACAGCTGGCGAACAACCAAAGACACACCTCAGCGTGAG
This sequence comes from Plestiodon gilberti rubricaudatus, assembly GCA_026170595.1. Classification (NCBI taxonomy): domain Eukaryota; kingdom Metazoa; phylum Chordata; class Lepidosauria; order Squamata; family Scincidae; genus Plestiodon; species Plestiodon gilberti. The sequence continues at coordinate 123,054,863 of JANXHW010000002.1, forward strand.
GCTGTGGGCACCTGCTACCTGTCAATCAACAACTTTACCAAGTTTGTGGAATACGCACCTTGCCGCTCAGGTAATAGGGGCACTGGGGAGGGCATGCAGATTGGAGGCATGAATAACCTCTAAAAGCAAAAGAAGGGCTCAGTGCCTGTGCATCATGTACAGCCATTGGTTTAGGGCTCCCTATGCCATAGCTGTGTCTCTCTCCATAGCAGCACACGTGGATGTTGAGTTTACTTCCATTTGGCTCTGTGCCAGCACACAGCTGACTTGCAAAGTGCAACAGGATAATGGCAGATTGTCTGTTTGACATGGGAGGTGCACATAATGAAATCAACCGTACTAGGGTAGTGCCAGATGAACCACTGGCTGTAGTAGTGTTGCCTTCCCCTGTTGCCTCTGAAAGGTGACTCTGTTCCTGGCAAGTTTAGGATGGATAGATTGTGTGCTGTTTCCTCTTCCCCACAACAGGTGAAACCAACCTCTCAAGGTATATACTCTGCATCATTAGATCATAACATGCGTGTTACATTACAATTTTCTCATTAAGGTAATATTGATACAGCTGTACGTGTTAACACATTCTGGCCATCCATGCGTAAAGTGGGGGCTGTATTTGGCAGATGATTGTGACTATAAAGTCAGCAGATGGTAGCTCTTGCAGATTACAAGGGTGTGATTGTGTGTATTGGATGCTACAAAAAAAAAAGGCTCCCTCAAGGCCAAGGTTCCCTGTAGTGAAAGTTCCCTGTTGCAGGGAGGAGAAGGGCCTGATCAATAAGCTTGCTTCTCCTTGTCCATCTTTCTAGAGCTTTGCCCCTGCATGCGGCCATGTATACATACAACAGTTCATGCTGCTGCTGCTGCTGCTGTTTGTTATTATTATTGTTGTTATAAGCTGATGATGATGATTTATATACCACTTTTCAACAAAGTTCACTAAGCAGTGTACAGAGAAAATCAAATAACCCCCAAAGACATGACTTTGAGGGTATAAAGCAAGACTTGTTTGAGGTTCCCAAACTTCTGGTGGTTGAGGCACACATTGTTACAGAATTAAAATTGGAGGCAGCTGTCACTCTTGCACGCATCTGGCTATGTTTTTATTTTAAAGGGTGCAAGGGTGAGGACTACATGCCCTCAGAGGAACCTACTCCTGTTTCTGTCTGTGTCACAGGCTCAGTTCAGATGATCCTTCAATCATGAAAGAGCTGCAGCTCTCCTTCCCCTCCTCCTTTGTGTATGAGGGGAGGAGCTTGGATGCCTCTGCTTATTTTCAGCAAACCAGAGTTTGCCTTTTCTTCCAAAGGTGTCAAGCTGTAGTTTCTGCAAACCATAGTTTGCAGTCAAGTCATGGCTCGAAATCCTTGTTTGGTTGCAGACTGTTCAGGCATTATCCTTCCACAGCCATTGAATGTAAGAGTGCGGTGAGCACACTGGCTAGCCAGACCCTCCACACTGACGTGCCTGCTGGCCGCACCCCCTGGTTTCCACACCACCATGCAGAGGTAACCCAAGGAAAGCCAGTGCTTCCTCAAGCAGTGTCCTCCATCCTTCTCTCTGCCTTGGATTCAGCAGCGTGACCTTCGCTCAGAGCTCATCTGGACCGCTTTTGCTTTAGAGGGCGCTGCTTCAGTACCGTACTCCTCACCCCTCTCTGCTGCACTTTAGCTATGCAATGTACTCCAGCAGGAATAGCACTGGAATAAGACCAGAATTGCTCCTTGTGGCCTTCCAGCACTTGCTCACAAGGCCGTCCCAAGGGAAAGAGCCCAGCTTTTCCCACACCCACTTCTCCATGTTTCTGATTATGAATGGAAAGCAACCATCTGGAGAAGCTTCCAGCAGCCTCCACTTTCTTATGATGGGAATGAGGGCTTGTGTGAGAAGGCCTAGTACAGTAGGTTGAGTGTCCCTTATAAGAACATAAGAACATAAGAAGAGCCCTGCTGGATCAGGCCAAAAGCCCATCTAGTCCAGCTTCCTGTGTCACACAGTGGCCCCACCAGATGCCTCAGGGATGCCACCAGATGCCACCAGATGCCTCGGGGAGCTTATCCGGACAGTAGGTTGAGTGCAGAGGCGTATTTTGGGCGGAGCAAGCGAAGCACCCCGCTCCGGGCGCCATCGCCCGAAGGGCGCCTGCGCCGCTCCGCCCGCGCCGCTCCGCCCTCGAGTCTCCGAGTCCGACTCGAGTCCGAGTCCGACTCGGAGACTCGCGTCCGAGTCCGACTCGGGCCGGCCCCCTCAATCGGGAGAGCCGGCTGGGGACGTCTTCCCCGGCCGGCTGCCCAGGGCCTTCTAAGGAAGGCCCGCTGCGCAATTTTTTGCGCATGCTCAGTCTGTTAACTGAGGGAAAAGGGCTGCCCTTTTCCCTCAGTTAACAGACTGAGCATGCGCAAAAAAATTGCGCAGCAGGTCTTCCTTAGAAGGCCCCGGGCAGCCGGCCGGGGAAGACGTCCCCAGCCGGCTCTCCCGATTGGGGGGGGGTCCCGCCGGGTTTCCCCCTCACGGAGCGCGCCCCTCCCTTCCGGAGCGCGCCCCTGCTATTTCCTTAGGGTGCCTACCCCCCCGTGCTCCGGGCGCCAAGAGATGCTGTTACGCCTCTGCTTGAGTGTTATCCGGACTGCTTGGGAACAGGAAGTTGTCTGGATTTCGGATTTGTCTGGATTTTGGAATATTTGCATAAATATAATGATATCTTGGGGGATGGGACCCAAGTCTAAACACGAAATTCATTTATGTCTCCTATACACCTTATACACATAGCCTGAAGGTAATTTTATGCAATATTTTTAATAATTTTGTGCCCCAGCATGCCTTGCACTATGCCAGCCAGGTGCTAAAAAAAGCAATAGCCCCCAGAATGTCTGGATTTCAGAATAGTCTGGAGTTCAAATGTCTGGATGAGAGCAACTGCTCCCCTTTCACCCCAGCACAGTGTCTTTTCTGGTGGCTGTCTGCTGGTGGTGTTCTGCATCTTTTTTAGACTGTGAGCCCTTTTGGGACAGGGAGCCATTTAATCATTTGATTTTGTCTGTAAACCGCTTTGTGAACTTTTTCTTGAAAAGCGGTATATAAATACTGTTGATAATAATAATAATAATAATAATCAACCTGTATGGAGGATGTGGAAGGGAGGTTGCTTTGCTGGCCAGGTTCTCCAGTGTCTAAACTCTTCTGCCATCAGAGTTCCCCTTTTCCCTACATTTTCCTGTTCTGGGGACCAGTGATGGCAGTCAGGCAGGTGGTGATCATGCTTCTTGCTTTATTAAAAATACAAAACGGCACCCAATAAATCCATTCATAAATTTCAAAAACCATTGAGTTCTACATACATCATGTATCATCCTGGAGCATTTCTAGTTCAGCCAAAAAAATGCAGTCCAGCCATTAGCTCTCATTTGATTACGCTTATTCCAGTATTTGGGGGGGGGGGGGGAAGTATCTTTGCAATGCATGTTGCCTATTCGTGTCTTTCTGTCCTCTCTAATGGAAATTTTGGACTTCCAACAGAGACCAACACTTGGCTTTCCATAGTGCTATAGACAGACAGAACTTCCATCTCCTTCCAAAACGGTGCTGTCAGAGTTCTGGCTGCTATTATTGGATGACACACGACTTCAGTTTCCTGCTGAGAGCAGAGCCAGCCCATCCATGAGGCCAGCTGATGTGGGTTGCATCAGTGGCAGATTGCAAGGGGTCCAAAGGGGCGGCAATTTTGGGGTGCCCTTCACCCTGAGGCAGCCACCGTCTCCCTCCAACCTGCCGCTGATGCAAGCCACAGTAATCTGCTTCTGACTTGCTTGAGCAGTGCAATTTTGGGATGGGGTTCCTCTCCTTACCATGCTCCTCACACAGTGTCATCACACCCGGAAATGCGGCACTTCTGGTGTTATTTGCAGGGACAACATGAATGAATGAGCTCCTTTGTTCATGCTGTCCCTGGAAATAAAACCCGGAGTCCTGAACTTCCAGGTTTGACGACGGCGTGCAAGGAGCACAGTAAAGGTTACCTCACACAATGTTTTGTGTGTCCTTGACAATGTTGGGTGTCTCGAACGAAACGTTGGACTAGATTCTTTATATGTGTGGACTTTGGTGATTTTAATGTATTTTTAAACTCTGGAATTCCTCATATTACTTTTTATCCTTACATGACTTTTTAAACCTATAAACTCTACCTCGTTTTCATTATGCTGGGTCATGAAAATATCCATGCTACGTAAAGGTTTTTTTTCTTTTGCAATGCAGAGGTAGGCAGCAATTCTACCTGGCGTCAGGCAGCAATCCGCGTCATTCCCCGCCCCCCCGCCGCCGAGAGCCTACATCTGTCCCAAAATTGCAACAGCAATAATTATGACACTTATTATGCCTTGATGAGACTCAGATTATTAAGCCCTTAGCTGAGGTGGACTTCGTTTAGGGGACATAAGGGGGAGGGAAGCTGAGCTCTGTTTTGATCAATGCATGCTTCCAGATGCCTGCTGTAGCTGGAGCTCCACATGCCCCTTCTGAACTGCAACTCTGTTTATTTACTGAGCAGTGCTAAAGAAAGATCACATGAAAATGTCAGTAGCACATGTGGAAAAGCCTAAAGCTTGTCAGATCACGTTCAGAAACCTCAGATAGGGTGTTGCCAAGGTTTAATTCTGCGGCCATATAATGTGCAGTTGAGCTCCAAACAGTGCTGGGCTGCTATTTAAACCTAAGGCCCCCCCCCTTTTGAATTTCTGCTCTCTTTTCTGTCTTTGTGTGTACCAGATCTGAATGCAGCGAGTGGGCAAGGCTACTGTCAAGGTGGATTCAGTGCTGAATTCACAAAGGTGAGTTTTTTCATCCCTGCTGAGGTGATGGGCGGTATGATATTCAGGACTTACATTGGAAGACAGGGTTGGATAGATACAGATACTGAATTGTGAGTGAGCCTGCAGTTCGAGTCTACTGGTGCTGGAGTGAGCCTGCAGTTCGAGTCTGCCGTGGAAAACTGGAACTGGAAAAAGGTGCCTGTCGAAACTGGTGCATCTTGCAGTGATAGCAAGAAGTCTGCTGTGCTAAAGGTGCAGCCTGAACTCGTCCTTGAAGAGTTCTCGTCAACTATGCATACAAGTGGCAGGGGTGGCATAGGCTGAAGCCCCCAGTGTGCAAACTGAGAATGTCAGATGCCCCCCAATAAGTGCTATGTGGACAGCCCATATATCTAGATTATCTCTTCCACCCCTCCCCTTCATAAACCCAGCACCGTGCAGAATGTTCTGACAGCTATACTTTATAGGTGATGTGTGTTCCATCACAGTTTGTGGAGTGGATTACGTCTAGTTAGTGGCGCTGTAGTTGTATAGAAAAGACATGCCCTTCTTATCAAACCAGTACACAAGCTGTGCAGGGTATCTGGTTGATTGTTAGGTAAAAGGTAAAGGTGACCCCTGACAATTAAGTCCAATCGTGTCTGACTCTAGGGTTACCTATTGTTACCACTCCCCTAAAGGGATGTCTGCACAGCCCCCTGTCCCTTTTTGGAGTTGGTGTGCCATGTACCCCTTTATGGCTCCTATGTCCATGACTGGCTTCCTCAGCAGTGCAGTTGATCTAACTGTATAACCTACTAAAACAATGCAGAACATGGCATGCATACTAGTATTTATGTGACTCTTGTAGGCCTCCACGTTCTGTTTCAGCTGAACCTTGCCAACAGGTACCTTCGGAAGCACATCCAGACAGCTTACAGGGAGGGTGTTGGGATTATTGCAGTTCAATTTGCCAGGTGTGACCTCTGGGTGAAGTGACAGGTAGATTGTAAGAGTGAGTGTAGTGGATCGAGTGCTGAAATTGGACCAGGGGGACCTGGGTTCAAATCTACACTCAGTCATGAACCTCAGTGAGTGACCTTGGTCCAATCACTATCTCTCAATGTAACATACCTTACAGCAGTGATGGGGACTCGAGTCAAATGACTCGACTCGCAAGTGTGACTTAGCCACTTTTTCCCTGACTCGTACTCGTACTCGTGAGCCACTGACTTGCACTCGCACTCGCACTCGTGACCCACGGGACTCGTACTTGACTTGCACTTGTGGGGGTAACGACTTGCCATTTTCAAGTCATTTTCCTTTAATGGCCGGCATCAACACAGGCAGGCAGGCAGGCGCAGTGGAGACCTCGGAGGAGGAGGGCAGCAGGGAGGAAGGGTTTTCAAGGGGGTGGGAAAGCAAGCCTGGCTCTGAGTCTCCCCCCCCCTTTTGTTGCTGTCTGTTTTGGCATTGACCAAAACTCCGAGCCCAAGGGATGCTTGGCTCAGCAAGGGGAAGGTGCAGGGAGGGAATAATAAATGGTTTGAATGTAGACACGCTTGTTTTTCCCAAACCAGATGGGTGGTGACAAGACTGAGAGGTGAGGGAAAGGGCATAGGGGGAGCCAAGTGGGTGCTTTAAAAGTCTCAGAGGTCCCCACACACACCCCACACACAGACACACACACACCCCATTTTCAGGGGAAAAGCCATTTTCCCCAAAGTGACTCGACTCGTGACTTGTGACTCTTGGTTTCTGGCCTTACTCGTACTCGACTCGCACTCGTGCAAAAATGACTCGCACTTGACTCGTACTTGCCCAAAAATTTTGACACTGACTCGCACTCAGACTCGCACTCTTGCAAAAATGACTCGTACTCGCACTCGTGACCTAGTTACTTAGATACATCCCTGCCTTACAGGTAGAGTAGTCATGAAGATACAAAGGGGAAAAGTGACATACTGTATGACATTTTGAACTCCTTGAGGGAAGGACGGAATACAAAAGCGTTAAGGAAATGTATGAAGACAAAAGTTGAGAGACCCTGGCTCAGATGTGATCTTGAAGTAATTCCTATGGCTCCTTTTCCCTCTCTTTGTAGTCTGGACGCATCCTCCTTGGTGGCCCCGGAAGCTATTACTGGCAAGGTGAGCCCCTTCCTGCTGCTTAACTCTCATCCTAGTTCCAACCCGCCATGCCTTAGGGCCAAGTGTTCCCTGTAGCAAAGAAGACACGACACCAGGCCCACACAAGGGTAATTTTGAATGAAATGGTCTTTAGTCTGAAGCAGCAAGACAGTTCTTTTATTCTTGAGCAAGAGTGCATACTTGGGATCAGAACACTGACAATGGGACTAACTGCGCAATCCAGCATACATATAGGCCGGTGGAGTAAGCGCTCCTCCAGCCTAGGGTGTCATAAACGTGCTGTAAGGTACGTTTTCAACACCCTTAGAGTAAGCGGTGGAGGCCAGCACCACTCACTTCGATGGCCTCAGAGTGCTGTGCCGGCCGATGCTGCGCTGGGTAGCTGGAGGGCGGGGAAGGGGCCATTGGTTTGTTGGGCCTGGGGGGGGCGGTTGGGGATATCTGTGGCGCACTCCGCCATATCCCTGTCCCCTTCCCGAGACGGCCTTACATGGCCTCCCCAGATGTGCGCCAGTTTCAGAGCTGGTGCACATCCGAGGAGGCCCATTGGGGCCTCCAGGACTTACACCGGGGGAAGGGAACAAACATCCCCTTCCCCTAAGGTGAGCCCCTGCTGCTCCGGTGCAGCCTGTATCCTGACTAGGATGCAGCGGCCAGCCCTTTAGGCCGGCCGCCGCATCTTAGGCAGGATCGGACTGTAAGTCAAGGATATATAGTATAATGATCGCTGCATTCTGAACTCTTTCTGTCCTCTGTAAAAGGACAGCATACCCAAGCCCTAACTTTTTGCTCCCTCATATGTGGGGATATTGACTTCTGCAATCTGTGCCCCGCATATCCCCTTTTACCACTTCTGCTGCTCCTCCCCCCCCCCTAAAAAAAACCCTCAACATGTTCTTTTTCTGCAGGCCAGGTGCTGTCAGCAACACAGGATGCCATTGAAGAGTCCTATGACCCTGAATATTTTGTCGTGGACGTTCGAGGGCAACTTGAGACCCGTCAAGTCCATTTCGTTGCTGATGACAGTTATTTGGGTGAGTGTTGGGAAGAAAGGAGAGACTGGAGAAGGGCGTATTTTTTTTTGTGCCTCGAGGTAATGTCTTCTTTCTGGTGGCTTATTACTTTCATACATCTTGTGCCCCATGAATGCGAAGCTCTGAGCCAAGCTTGTTACCAACATCTGAACTGAATTCATCCTATCTAGGGTTCAAAATGTTGGTTCAAATGTGCCCCCAGAAGTCTTTCTATCTTGCCTCTTATTACAAAGATGCATGTGTATGTTTATTTATTGATTTAGTTTTAACCCCACCATGCTTCCAAGTAGTGCAGGGTGGCATATATGACCCCCCCTCCCCTTTATCTTCCCAACAACCCTGTAAGGTGGGTTGGGCTGAGAGTAAGTGGAGGTTTTGAATCTGGTTCTCCCTGCTCAGAGTCTGATACTAATCTAGCCAGTACACCACACCGTGTTTCTCTCACGTTTTGCCAAGCTGAGACAAAGGCGCTTGAACCCCCTTTCCCCCAAGGTGAATGGCAGTAGGGGTTCTGTAAGAGGGTTTCAGCCATTCACCCCTGCAAACAAGCCAAGGCACAGGCATCCAAGGGGCTTTGCCAAAGTCTCTATTACTGTTTGCAACAAAGAGGCTTTTGCCTCCGTCTCTGCTTGTAGGAGAGCAAACTAGCAGGCTTAACTAATGTTGTGAGTCCTTCCTTGCCAAATTCAAAATACGCTCCCTCTTAAGACCTAGTTGCTGATCACAGCCTGTATGTTTGAGAGGTGAAGCAGAGGTTCCAGAGAACTATGAAGAGGCAACATCCTCTCCTAGACCTGGAGCTGTTAATTTCACTTCTGTTTTGTCTTGGAGTCTGTGATCATATAATAACGGGACTGATGTGCCTGTTGGATGGAGTTCATGTATCATGAACTCTGTGACCTAATAGTCAGCAAGGACAGTAGCTGAATCACCCTGGAATTCCCTCTTCTTATATAGACGATTGTTGTTATCTCTCAGGCTAGCAACCCTACAAAAACAACCTCTGAAATGTAACCCTGCTTTTTTTATATATATGGTTTACCTCTGTTTCACCCCAGTTACAAAAATGTCTTGCCTCATAGTGACATTCTTCTGTGAACTGATTGTGTAAACTTTAGACAAAAGTACAAAGGTGGCATAAATACTGTGACCTCTTCAGTCTCCTATATGGGGAGGGACTTTGCTTCCTTTGGATATAAAAAACAGGTTATCTTGTTGGGTGTGTGCTCCCTGAGGCATCTGGTGGGGCCACTGTGTGATACAGGAAGCTGGACTAGATGGGCTTTTGGCCTGATCCAGCAGGGCTCTTCTTATGTTCTTATGATATTCAGTCTGTGGCCAAGTTGCTGAAGCATTCAGTGCCAGCTTAGCATTATGGGGCCTGTGGCATGCCATGATACTGCAAGGCACACTGGGAAATGGTCATTGAGTTTCCTGGCAACTCCAGTAGGTGTAGCCTGGCAAATATTTTTCTTAATCGTGCTGCCCCTTCTGTTTTGTTCCTAGGTTACTCTGTGGCTGTGGGTGAATTCAGCGGAGACTCCACTGAAGGTACCAATGGGCTTAGCGAGTGTGGGCAGTGATGGGAAGGGACAGGTGAATGCACAGCTTTTGAAGAGCAAAGAACCAGGGTTGTGTATACCCTGAATGCAAAATGTTCTAATTTGTTACTTTCTGAATAAATTGTACACCTCAAGATTTGCAAATTTTGCATCATCCTTCTAAGAAGATACATTTTCAAACAAATTGTAATATTTATTTTTTTGCTCCTTTTTTAATTCAAGACTGGGGAGAGAAGGTTGAAATACATCGGATGAGGGGGCAGTAGGGACACAGGCTGGGGTCTATGGTACGGGGCAAGAATTGATATATAAAGCAAAATTATTTCCCACTTGCCATGGAGGTGTTGTCTAGTTTCTTAATGGTCATATTTTGAGCGGGTGTATGTATGCTTCCTCTTCTACCATGGGGACCAGAAACATGCATTGCACTACCAGATTTATATACAGTACTATATTCCACAATTCATGGCATGCTTATTATAACTATACAGATCCCTGCTGGTGCTGATGGCCTTGTTTTCCTTTCCTTTCTTGCAGACTTTGTGGCTGGTGTTCCTAAAGGAAACCTGACATATGGATACGTAAGAGCCATATCTTTCTGCCTATTCCCACATTTTTGTTTGTACTCTGCCTGTCCTATTGTCTTTGCTTGCAAGTTTTGTACATTTTGGTGTGAATTCAAGCTGTCTTTTCCTCCTCGGTGAAAGCTCCTAAGGTCTTGAGAAACCACTTCCTTCCTTTTGCCCCATCACCACTTCTTAAGAACAACTGAATACATCCTCCTCACAACATCTGCTACCATGCTCCAAACGGTAAAGGAACATAGTGAGGCCTTCTCAGTGACTGAACAAACAGGGAAATTTGTTCCGGTGGGGACTTACCAAAGCCCAAATGTGAGCAGTTTCCTAAAAATACTGTATCCACTTTCTACTTGGGCTGCATCTGGTGGTTGGAAGATGGCAAATGGGCACATTTCTGTCTGTCTGTCTGTCTGTCTGTCTCTCTCTCTCTCTCTCTCTCTCTCTCTCTCGTGTGTGTGTGTGTGTGTGTGTGTGTATTTATACTTACCATAATTTATATTTTAGATATGCCTAAATTATTTTTTTCTCTTGTAAAAATGTATATGCTGCTCTTTCATGAAATCTCAGAAGAGGTAGCTTCTTTTTTAAAAAATTAAAGTAAAGCATACAGTTCCTCGTGGCATGCTTAGCTTTACTTTTACCATGCAGCAGAGTGTGTGGATGCGTGTTGCATGCAGGTACAAGTCCAGCAGGAGCCATTTTGATCATAGCCAGGCAGCAAACACACCCCTGAAAAGTATCTGTGGTTGTCCTTTTGGTGCCATGGCATTAATCAGAGGAAGTGGCCCCTTCAGATTTTCACTTTCTGTGTGCGTGGTGGAGAGCACCATACATTGAAAAACCCACTGACTTGCATGGCAAAAGTACATGCAGATTCACCTGGCAGCACGGACCCTTTGACTCCCATGATCCCTTGTAGCTTGGGCTGTTGCTGACATGGGGCAAAGGGACCGACCTCGTCATTTGATTACTCAAATTAAGACACCGCTCCCCCACACTCGCACACATTATCTCCTCCCCACCTATCCCTACTTTATCATTGCTGAGCTGCACACTTACTGTTGACCCCACTGTTGCTATAGTAACCAATACGTTCCTAAAGAGGAGGGAAGGACAGAGGCCCGAAACCTAACAAATCCAATTTCCCTGAGGCCGTTTCGCTGCCTCCAAGAACAAACCAATGATGTTGCAAATAGGACTGGAGATTGTACTGCTCTTTACCTCAAACATGTGACACGACTTCATGACCGATCTTCCTCTTGGTGCTCTTTCGCTTGGTGACCTTGCTCTGACCTATCCAGTAGCCCACAGAACGCTCCAAGAGGAACCACAGCCGCCAGTGTGATTGTGCCACTGGCACCATGCCGCCCACACTCTCACAATCTGACAACCGCCACTTTCTTTGTATTACTACAGTGTTGTTGGCTCATTCAGATGATGATTTTTTTCCCTGTTCTTGGTTTAATGCTGAATCACAGAACAGAAAAGACAGATGGAATAAAAGGTACCTGAGTAAATGCAGGTACCCCAGGAGCACTATTCCCCCCCCTCCCACGCCACTCCAGTGATCCTGGAAAGATAGCTGTGTAACTGGAGGAGTGAAAATGCCCAGCAATAGTGGGATTTAAAATAAACAAACAAAAACCCCACAAAGGATTGTAGCTCAGCAGCCAGGCTTGTGTTCTGTGCCTAACTCCAGAAATGAAGCAGGGTGTGGTCGGAGCAGCAGAACACATGGGGCTTGGGAGGAAGGAATCCAGGATTCTGTTTCCATTCCTGTCAAGAGGACCCTTAAGTGCCTCAGCATGAAGCTAAAGGCCTCTGAGTCTTCTCTGTGGAAGATGCTGCCTGCTCATCAGGCTCCATTTTCTCTTCTTTTCTTTTTTTTTTTCCAGGTCACAATTCTAAATGGAAGTGACATTCGGTCCCTCTACAATTTTTCTGGAGAACAGGTGAATGGCTGCACTGTCTACACACACTGAACCTGGGAAGAGGGATTTAGTGCAAGTGCTGGGCCGGGCCTAGCCACTGACAAAAGTCCGCATATCCTTCAAGCCAGAACCAATGCCCTCCCCTCCCCTACTGATGCTGTTGCCACCAACTGGACCATAAAAGCACTTTGTTGGCTTGAGGTCTTTTCCAGGTGAAGAGAGGAAGCGTATGATGGTTGCTAACCACCCATATAAGTGTTCTTGTGCCTTTTCCTTTCCCCCAGACCAAGCCTTCAGCTTGCCTGGGGCATTTAGGCAGGACTGTGTCTATGCCATGATTGCATGGGAGGGCAGAAGAAGTACAGAATGTGGTACAGGATGAATAATTCCATTGGCCGAGCATCTCAGGTTTCCTTTTGAAGCCTTTCTGGGAATACAGATGTGCTTGGAAACTTAATGGACAATACATGTCTGCTCAAAAACCAAGGGTTGAGTAAGATTTTCAGCCGTTTGGGATGGGGCTTCAATGCCCTTGCCTCTACCCACTGACTAGCAAAAGGAGAATAAATTAGTCAGAAGGAATTCCTTCCCTTGCTCTATAGGCTGTAGCTCAGCAACAGAGCCCCCAGATCCCATCAGGGTGGAAAGGTGGGGGGGGGGCATTAGTTCTTCCAAATAAAAGAAATGAGTAAATCCTTTGCATATATAGAATGTCCCAGGTTCGGTTTCTGGCATCCCCCGGTTAGATCTCTGTCTGAAACCCCGGAGAGCCGCTGCCACCCAGTAGGTTCTAATAGGAAACTGGATGGACCAATATAAGTCGATATAAGCTGCTTTGTAGTGTATATTAAAAGAATATGGAAGCATGTAGCTGTCATGATGAAAGCGAGTCTAAGAGTGCCTTTGTGGACAGTTTCATTTCCTGATCCCAGAATGTCTGCCCCATGGTGGCATTCTTAGCCTCACCACTGCCTGTCATCTTCCCTCAACAGATGGCCACCTATTTTGGGTATGCTGTGGCTGCCACTGATGTCAACGGTGATGGGTGAGTGTGGAGGAGTCATGACCCAGTCAGTGAAAGATGTGGGTGGGTGGGGTGGGGGTGGCCCTTTTAACATTAGAAGAAGTTTGGAGGGGGGTGGTAATAGGGTTGGAAGGCCTTGGTGATTGTCAGACAGGTGCTGGATTGGAGGGGGAACAGAGAATAGTAGTAGCAGGGCTAAACTAGAGAGAAAGGCAATGCAAATGCTATGGATGCACTCGGGACAAGCCTGGGGTGATGTCTCTGAGCACGACCCGCTGCCACTTTCGGCAAACTCCATAGCAGTCTGTGAATGCCAGCATCGAGCTGCGGAGCTTCTCTCACTGAAGTTGGTGATTTAGGTTCTCATCTTTCTCCACTCCCCCCTTGCAGCCTGGATGACTTACTAATCGGTGCCCCTTTGTTTATGGAGAAAACAGAAGATGGACACGTGCAGGAGGTGGGCAGGGTCTACATCTACTTGCAAGAGCCACATGGCATGGAGTCCAGTGCATCAGCAGTCCTTACTGGTCGGCAAGAGTTTGGCCGCTTTGGCAGTTCTATTGCCCCTCTGGGAGACCTCAACCAGGATGGCTACAATGGTATGGAGACCTGATGGGAGTGGGGGGAGGGATGAAGAGAAGAGAATATTCATGAATGCGAGTGTGCCTGTGTGTGGAAAAGTGGAATGTTTATAAATTTTTTTGCAAAAGGTGGAAGTCCATTAGGACCATTTTTTAATTAAATGCCTGTCCTTCCTCGAGACTTTTCGTTTTGACAGCAAGAGTCACCAAACAGATCATTAGTTCGAGCCTTCTTTTATTTTATAATGAAACAAACCCCTGTTCCACTTGAAGCGGCATTTTCCAGCTGACGCACACTGAATTGGATCCAAAGAACTGCATGACTACTTGTACATGCCCTCGGGAGATTTGGACTCGTGTTTCTGGAACAACAGTACTCCCCTGCTGTGTGACAAGCCTCTTTTAAAACTGAGGAAAGCTTGAAAAGCAGCCTGTGATATGACATGAGGTGCTGCCAGAGGCGTTGTCGGGGGGGCGGGGGGCCCACCGCCCCCAGGCAACAGGGTACCTGGGCGCCAGGGGAGGTGCACTTGCCCGGCAGCGGTGGGCGGTGGTGGCAAAAACGTGTGTTTTTGGCCTGACGGCGGGTCGAAGATTGGCCCACCCGCCCAGGCCGTTCACGCCGAAAGAACCGGAAGTGGCCCGATTGGGCCGAAGTGGACGGGGCTTGGGCAGTCACATGGGGGTATCACGTGACCGCCGTCGTCCCCCGGGGGCGTCCCCCCCGGGTCCCCCCCCCGGCGCCCAGGTACACTGATACACCAATCTCATGAGCCTTTTTGCTGACAAACAGCATTGCAGGGATATGGCCAGCCTTTTGACTCTGGGTCTCCTGTACCTTTTAATAGTTGTGTAGAAGAGAGTGTTTAGGCAGGGGCTGTTTTTCAAACCTGTGACTTGCTATGATGTTGCAAGTTGTGCCTGCTGAAGTCCTTTTATCATCTCAACTAGTAAAAGTATGAACAGTACTGAGCCTTGACGTTGAAAGGCCGACCCTTCCTGGTATGTGGAGCCCGCCTACATCCCATTGCTGCTTTAGGGTCCCTTCAATCAGTCTCCAACAACTGGCTGACACAGCCCACAAAACGGAGGTTGAGACCAGAATGAAAACAAGATTAGGGTGTTAAATTTAATATTGAGCAATGGAAGAGTGGGCAGGGTCAGAGAGGTGGGGCCTGATTTGGCTTGCAGGGTTGAGACTCCCCATTCTAGACATAGCATTCATACTCGGGATAACATGGATTAGTTGTCCTTTAACCACTATGCTGTGCTTGAATCAGAGTGCTTAAAGAAGCATAAAAGAGTAGTGTTTTTCTCCCACCCTTTCAATACACATTTATGGGCAAAGTAGGGATTCTAATTGCTGTATACAAGCAATCAAGGATTATAGTTTTCTGAGTATAGTACAAGTGTCTCATCTTAAGAGCGAGTGTCTCATCTGAAGTGCGTGATGGAATAGGAAAGCCCTCCGTGTGATCTTACTGCCATCTACTGACAGATGTTCTTACTTCAGCTCACACAGGGTTATCTCTGCCTGAAGAGATCTTATCTCTTGGAGCACTTGCTGAATCTTTTGGGATGTCAGTATGCGAGAGGGAAGCCTGCTGCTTTAGCCAAAGGAGCTCAGCTGGGACAGCATTAAACTGAAGTTCTAAAGGCCCTTTGTTAATTTCCTGGCTTTGGCAGAGCTGCCTGGCTTTGAGGAAAGACATAACTCTGTAGGGGAGCTCACACGTTGCATGCAGAAGAGCTCCTTTCCTTGGTTTCTTGACAGTCTTCTACATGCAGTGCTTAGTTTGTCCTTCAATTTCCTTTCAACCAATCACTCACTAATTTCAGCTCCACTCAGACCCATTTGCTGAAATAACTACAAAAATCAGCGCTGACCCTGGTGTTTGTTTCTGCAGATGTGGGCATTGGAGCACCATTTGGTGGCAATGCCCAGCAAGGTGTGGTGTACGTGTACAATGGCCATCGTGATGGGCTTCACCCCAAACCTTCTCAGGTGTTGCAGGGCCACTGGTCAGCGGGCCAAACCCCCGACTTCTTTGGATTTGCCCTGCGTGGGGCCAAAGACCTGGATGGAAATGGCTACCCAGGTGAGAGCTATATGTGAAACAGCATTAAAGACTATCTTGGAAGATGGGAAACATGCAAGACTTATAACTCTGTGGCAGAGCACATATTTTGCATATGTAAGGTCACAAGTTCAGTCTCTGACATCTCTAAGTTAAAGTCAGAAGGAAAAGAAGGCCTCTGTGAATCAGAATATTATATACACAACAAAATGGTACACCATCAGTTCTTTATTTGTATGCAATTATAGAATAGATCAGGTGTTCTTAAACCCCTTCCCAGCCGAGTACCACCTCCGGTGCCATTCTCCTGTTGCGTACCACTGGAAGTGACTTGTGATGACATCATCGCCAGTTACTTCTGGGTTTTCAGGATTTTTGTGGCCAGAAAACACCGGTAGGAGGCTCTAGGTGGGTGGGAGGGCCCTTCTCAGCATTCCTGAGAAGCTCGGCCACAGGTAAGAGCCTCTCGGGAGCGAAAAATGCACCACCGAAAGCGCCACGTCAGAGTACCACCAGCAGTCGGCCAAAATACCACTGGTGGTACTAGTACCACTGGTTGAGAACCCGTGGAGTAGATCATGAGGTCTGTAGGTAATAATCCTTTCAAGCTTTATACATAATGACATTCTCCAACATTCACATATGATTGTTGTTTTGTCTCTTAGGTAGCTGTATGCAGTGTAAGGTAGCTTCATGTGACAGAATAATAAAAGAGAGTGCCTCAGAGCACCGAGAAGTCACAGTAATCTGATGAATAGTTGCAGGGCTTCCAGACCAAAGGGAGGGATATTCAAGCAGGCTTGGGCTAATTTTCTAAGCCTCTTTAGCCTCTTTAGAAGCTAACATCTGGAAAAGTATCAAACGCTAATGTGAGACTTTTTGCCTATTGAGATTTCCAGAGCTTAGTTGTCTGTCTGCTTTTCTCCCTCTTCTGTAGATTTGATTGTGGGGGCCTTTGGAGTGGACAAAGCCATGGTTTACAGGTAGGCATGATGGATAGGGATGAGGTATGCAGAATATAAACAAATCCTTTCACCCTTGTTTGGGAGAGGAGACTTCAGGATATATTTTTTAATTGTTTATTTAGAAGAGTTATAATCTCCTTTTTCATTAAGCTCAAAGCAGCATACAGTATAACAACAATTTAAATAACTAAAAGCAATACATAAAAACTCTCTCGTGCGGTTTCTGTTTGCTTGAACACTCAGATTCACATGATGAAGTTATAGCTCTCTATCTTCTTGATTACCTTGGAAATGTGCAATAGTTGGCTTTCCCTGGAAATCTTTTTGGCTGGTGGTGTTCGAGCAAACCAGTTTTCTGAGCACCATTGGTTACAGAGGAGCAAAAGGCAGTCTGCCTTTCTCTCCTGCTTCACAGGGCCAGCTGGTGGGGCCACGGTGGTAAACAGGATGCTGGGCTAGATGGGCCTTTGGCCTGATCCAGCAGCGCTCTTCTTATGTTCACCACATTTCTCACTGATGTTGGCTCTTGAAAGCTGTTTAAATTATTTTTAAGCTGCCCTGGATGACCTGTTATTGGGTGTGGGGGATAAGTCTTTTAAATCATTAATATAACTTTTGGGACTGGCTTGGAAGTCTTGGTGAGCCGTGCTCCATGTTCTAGGGCACAGTGCTGTTGAATACCAGAGAACTCTGGGACAGAACCCAGTGTTTCTAGACCCAAGATTCTCTTTTCCTCTCCCTGGGAATGCAGATGCTAAACTATCAAGACTGGCAGGAGAAGATGGTGTGATAATTTGGGATTCTGCTCAGCTGATGTGAAACAGCTGGAATGGGTGTAGCCTTGATGTAGTTGAACCATTCACTCTTGTTCACTGGCTCACCACCTTCATGTGATTTTTGGGCTCAAGTCCTGCCCCTCCCAACCTAGACTGCTAAGAATGGTTGCTGCTATAGACACCTCTCATGTAAGATAATCTCTCTTGTGTTTTGTCCACAGGGGCCGTCCCATTGTCCATGCCAGTGCTACTCTTAGCATCTTCCCCGCCATGATTAACCCCGAGGAGCGAGCATGCAACCTAGATAATGGAACTCCTGTTGCCTGGTGAGTGATTTGGGGGCAAAGCCACATTGGAGGGTACAGGTGCACTATATATTGTCTTGGCTTTCCACAGGTACACTGGGGATTGTTGTTTTGTTTGTCTTTTTCTAATAAAACTGGTAGTTCTAAGGGTTCCTTGGAGTAAGCCATGATAGTTAATCCATTTGGAAAACAGTGGGCCTTCCACACTTTGTACAGGGGTGTCCTGAGGGAAAGCTACTGGCCTTTCACCAGGACACTTTCTAGGGATTGTCCACTAATGAAGCACTCTGTCTGGATAAGCCCTAAGAGACATGTGGCTTCTAGAGCTAGCTGAGATCAGTGCTGGGACTGGGACCAAGCCAGCGTTGCATGGGCTCTTGTTGGTGAAGCGTTAGCAATGACTAGTACATTTGGACCCTGATGGGTAGGGAGGTGGGTTGTACACCATGATGGGCATATTTGAGAAAGGTGGTGTGTAAATAACTAAAATTTGGGTGTCTGTTATTGAGTGTCCATGGGCTGATCTACAGTACATTCTACTTCTATCATTTGGAGGTCCTTGAAACATGTAGCACTGTTCCCTACTTTCTGGGGCTAGTTCATACAGGGGTCTGTGAATGAACTTCCACGCAGTCAGACACCTCCGAGTGACTGTAGTAGCTATCCGTTCCAACAATACTACGGCCACTCACCAGCAAACCCCCTTCTAGCCCTCTTTAAAGGCTGCTATCACCTGCCCCCCCCCCTCCAGCAATGCCTGGCTTCTTACAAAATCAGTGGGGAACAATAAAGTTGCAGTTACTTATTTGGTTTTTTTCCCCCTGATATTGCGTGAAGAAGTCAGGGACTTCCAGAGGGAGAGTGGGCAGCAGTTCTGAGTGTTGGGAGGAGGTCCACACCATGGGTGCTTGTAGCAGCTGTTAGTGTCCATAGCTGCTACAGTTTACCTGGCCACATAAAGTCTCATCCAAGAGCTCCATGAGTACATGCTGGTCCAGTTACTCATCATATGAAGTGTCTCCATGACGGCACTAGCCCATTTGTTCTATGTGATGAGAAACTAGTAAGTAGAACCTAGTGTGACACTTTATGGCAGTGGTGGAATATGTCGTTGCGTGGAGGCTGTTTTTAAGTGGTCTCTGTGTGATAAAAATAACATGCAAACCAGCCCGGTGTCTTCCAGATCGGCTTGGGCTAAGTGGGGGCTGGAATGGCTCCTTGACTGTGGCAGGGATGGGAGGGGGGCTTATTTATAGTCTGAGTTTTTCAGTTGCTCAGCAACTTGGGGAAAGGGAGGGGAGTCCTGGCCATCTGCCCAACCTGGCTATGAATCGGATGATTGTAATAGGCTAGTGACCCAGCTGGGACCACATGGCTGGGAGGAGAGGCTGAGTCAGCCAGACAGTCCCATTTTCCCCCGTCAGATGTTGCTGCACTGCTGTATCGGAGACCCTGTCTGGCTACCTTGTGAACAATCTTCCCCTTCCTGCCCAGAACAGTGAGTTCATAGGCCTGTTGCGTTGTGGCGGTGATGATGTCTACATTTTCTTGAAACACCTGCCATCCTGGCCCATGTCACCAGCTCTCTCTTTCTGCCCTCTGTGCCTCTCTCTTGATAAAGCTGATAAAGCCTGGTGCATCTTTCCCATTAAGGGATGTGTGTGGGTGTGAAACTTGGCATTCTTCATTGTCTCTAGCTTTCCTGGGCTTTGCAATATGATCTTTCAGTAGAGTTAGGGTTGCGAAGCTCCTCCGATTTCACCTCTCTTTTCACCCTTCCTATAATTGCTGAGCAAAGCTGCAGTTGAGCTCTGGCTGCTTTAGAGCAAAATCTGTTCCGAGAAGTGGTTCTTTCTGATATGTACTTCACTGAATTTCCTCATTATTATTGTTGGAGTGCCTTCCAGTAATTATCACATACGGAACATAGGAAGCTGCCTTCTACTCAGTCGCTCCCTTAGTCCACCTAGCTAAGTATTATCTTCATGGACTGGCAGTGGTGTTCTAGGGTTCTAGTTCTTCTCCAACATTACCAGCAGATGCCAGGGATTGAACCTGGGACCTTCCACATGCCAAGCATGTGCTCCATCACTGAACCATGGCCTCTCTCTGCAAACAGCCTGTTGAAAAGCCCAGGAAAGCTAGAGACAATGAGGAATGCCAAGTTAACCCTTAATTTGTTGTTCAGTCGTTAAGTCGTGTCCGACCCTTCGTGATCCCATGAACCATATCCCGCCAGGCCTTCCTGTCCTCCACTATCTTCCTGAGTTCGCTCATTTTCATGTTTGTTGCATCGGTGATGCTGTCTAACCATCTCATCCTTGGCCTTCCCCTTCTCCTTTTGCCTTCAATTTTTCCCAGCATCAGAGTCTTCTCCAGAGAGTCCTCTCTTCGCATTAGGTGGCCAAAATATTTGAGTTTCAGCCTTAGTACCTGTCCTTCCAGGGAACAGTCAGGCTTGATTTCATTTAGAATTGACTGATTTGATCTCCTAGCAGTCCAAGGGACTCTCAGGAGTCTTCTCCAGCACCACAGTTCAAAAGCATCTATTCTTCGGCGCTCAGCCTTCCTTATGGTCCAACTCTCGCAACCATACATTGCTACTGGGAACACCATCGCCCTGACTATACGAACTTTTGTTGGCATGGTGATATCTCTGCTTTTTATTATGCTGTCTAAGTTTGCCATAGCTTTCCTTCCAAGGAGTAAGCGTCTTTTAATTTCATGGCTGCTGTCTCCGTCTGCAGTGATCTTGGAACCCAGAAAAGTAAAATCTGTTACTGCTTCCATTTCTGCCCCTTCTATTTGCCAGGAATTGATGGGACCAGATGCCATGATCTTAGTTTTATTAATGTTGAGTTTCAAGCCAACTTTTGCACTCTCCTCTTTCGCTCTCATCAAGAGGCTCTTTAGTTCTTCTTCACTTTCTGCCATTAGGGTGGTATCGTCTGCATATCTGAGGTTGTTGATATTTCTCCCGGCAATCTTGATTCCGGCTTGTGATTCATTCAGCCCTGCATTTCTCATAATGTACTCTGCATATAAGTTAAATAAGCAGGGTGACAATATACAGCCTTGCCGTACTCCCTTCCCAATTTTGAACCAATCAGTTGTTCCATGACCGGTTCGAACTGTTGCTTCTTGACCCGCATACAGGTTTCTCAGGAGACAGGTAAGGTGGTCTGGTACCCCCATCTCTTTAAGAATTTGCCACAGTTTGTTGTGATCCACACAATCAAAGGCTTTTGCGTAGTCAATGAAGCAGAAGTAGGTGTTTTTTTGGAACTCTCGTGCTTTCTCCATGATCCACCGCATGTTGGCAATTTGATCTCTAGTTCCTC
Organism: Plestiodon gilberti rubricaudatus; assembly: GCA_026170595.1. Classification (NCBI taxonomy): domain Eukaryota; kingdom Metazoa; phylum Chordata; class Lepidosauria; order Squamata; family Scincidae; genus Plestiodon; species Plestiodon gilberti. Next base: position 123,075,975 of record JANXHW010000002.1, read on the forward strand.
TGCCTCTTCGAAACCCAGCTTGTACGTCCGGTAGTTCTCGGTCCACATACTGCTGAAGCCTAGCTTGTAGGATTTTGAGCATAACCTTGCTAGCATGTGAAATGAGTGCAATTGTACGGTAGTTTGAACACTCTTTGGCACTGCCCTTCTTTGGAATTGGAACGTAAACTGACCTTTTCCAATCCTTTGGCCACTGCTGAGTTTTCCAAATTTGTTGGCATATTGAATGCAGCACTTTCACAGCATCATCATTTAGGATTTTAAGTAGCTCAGCTGGGATATTATCATCTCCACTAGCTTTGTTGTTAGTAATGCTACCTAAGGCCCACTTGACTTCACTCTCTAGGATGTCCGGCTCTGGGTCAGTGACCACACCAGCGTGGTCATCAGGAACATTCAGATCTTTCTTGTATAGTATAGTTCTTCTGTGTATTCTTGCCATCTCTTCTTAATCTCTTCTGCTTCTGTTAGGTCCTTGCCTTTTTTATCCTTTATCATGCCCATCTTTGCACAAAACGTTCCCTTGATATCTCCAATTTTCTTGAAGAGATCTCTAGTCCTCCCCATTCTGTTGTTTTCCTCGATTTCCTTGCATTGTTCATTTAAGAAGGCCTTCTTATCTCTCCTTGCTATTCTCTGGAAATCTGCATTCAGTTGTTTATATCTTTCCCTTTCACCCTTGCTTTTTGCATTCCTTCTTTCCACAGCTATTTGTAAAGCCTCATCTGACAGCCACTTTGCTTTCTTGCATTTCTTTTTCTTTGGGATGGTTTTAGTTGCTGCCTCCTGTACAATGTTACGAACTTCCGTCCATAGTTCTTCAGGCACTCTGTCTACCAGGTCTAATGCCCTAAATCTATTCTTCACCTCCACTGTATACTCATAAGGGATATGGTTTAGGTCATATCTGACTGGTCTAGTGGTGTTCCCTACATTCTTCAGTTTAAGTCTGAATTTTGCAATAAGAAGCTCATGATCTGAGCCACAGTCAGCTCCAGGTCTTGTTTTTACTGATTGTATAGAGCTTCTCCATCTTTGGCTGCAAAGCACATAATCTATCTGGTTTCGGTATTGACCATCTGGTGATGTCCATGTGTAGAGTCGCCTCTTGTGTTGTTGGAAAAGAGTGTTTGCTATGACCAGCGTGTTCTCTTGACAGAACTCCGTTAGCCTTTGCCCTGCTTCATTTTGCGCTCCAAGGCCAAACTTGCCTGTTGTTCCGTTTATTTCTTGATTTCCTACTTTAGCATTCCAGTCTCCTATAATGTAAAGGACATCTTTTTTGGGTGCTAGTTCTAGAAGGTGTTGTAGGTCTTCATAGAACCGGTCAACTTCATCTTCTTTGGCATCAGTGGTTGGGGTATACACTTGGATTACTGTAATGTTGAATGGTTTGCCTTGGATTCGAACTGAAATCATTCTGTCGTTTTTGAGGTTGCACCCCAGTACTGCCTTTCCCACTCTTTTATTGACTATGAGGGCTACTCCATTTCTTCTAAGGGATTCATGCCCACAGTAGTAGATATGATGGTCACCTGACTTAAATTCGCCCATGCCCGTCCATTTTAGTTCGCTGATTCCCAAGATGTCAATGTTCAATCTTATCATCTCATTTTTGACCACATCCAGCTTGCCTTGATTCATAGACCTCACATTCCATGTTCCTAAGCAGTATTGCTCCTTGCAGCATTGGATTTTCCTTTCAACCTCAGACACATCCACAGCTGGACGTCCTATTGGCTTTGGCCCAGCTGCTTCACTCTTTCTGGGTCTACTTGGAATAGTCCTCTGCTCTTCCTCAGTAGCATATTGGACACCTTCCGACCTGAGGGGCTCATCTTCCGGCGTCATATCTTTTAGCCTTTTGGTACTGTTCATGGGATTTTCTTGGCAAGGTTACTGGAGTGGGTTGCCATTTCCTTCTCCAGTGGATCACTTTTAGTCAGAACTCTCTGCTACGACCTGTCCGTCTTGGGTGTCCCTGCACGGCATAGCTCATGGCTTCATTGAGTTACGCAAGCCCCTTCGCCACGACAAGGCAATGATCCATGAAGGAGTAACCCTTAATAGTCCCCTTTTATAGATGGGGAGCTGAGACTGATCAAGGCAACCCAGAGAGAGCCATATAAGAATCTACATACCTGTTCAAGTCTAACCCTCTGCCCACCAGGTCACACTGTCTTCTCAGGTTTCTTATGCTGGCTCATTCTTCCCTCCTTTTCTCCCATCTCAACAGCATCAACCTGAGTTACTGTCTGAATGCATCTGGGAAACATGTACCTGACTCTATTGGTGAGTAACTCGGGGGGGGGGGGTAGGAGGAATAGATGTATATGGGGGGAAGGGAGGGCTTATCTCTGACCAGGAACCACTTCTCCCACCTGCCCCTCTTTGCCCGTATTGGCTGCAGGAAGCTGTAGCAGAATTGGGAGTGTTGGCGGCAGTGACAACGATAAGGATGATTTCAGCACAGCCTCACGCTCATCCATAGGCCAAAGCAGTTAGACCCAGAGCAAACCAAAGTCAATTTTTAGATCTGTCTGGAAGTCAGGACTGGGAGTATGGCTCCCACTGGTTTTGGGAAACAGGTGGAAAGGCAGCAGAAGCAGGAATTGTCAGCAGGCAGGCCTGGGAAAAGCAAAAGGCTAGAGTCCACCGGAAACCACCAAGGTGCCTTGTTGCACAGGCAAATGCTAGGTGATGATGACTTGGAAATATTTACAAGGGTTTCCAGGTCAGTTGGGGCCAATGGAGAGATCACTGGCAGAGCTTCACCCAGGCCATTCCTAGGCTGAACTCTTGCTTTTGTTGCAAGAGGACTGAGGCCGAAGACGACCATCACCTGCCACTTGTTAGGTTCAAATCCAACAGATCCTGAGAAACCACAGGCTGTGGGCAGGAGGAACTTGGTAACAGGATTTGGGTGCCTTCTTATCTATGCCAGTGTTTCTCAAACTTTGAAGTCCCCCATTGTTTTTCGGAGGAATCGTGGAACATCAAGGACCTTGTGGAGCATCATGGGTGCTTAATACTGCTGCTTCTGCTGTTTGTAGACCTTTTTATTATGATTGCTACTGCATTTTATGTTTTATGCTATTTGTATTATGTATGTTTTTATGATGTTTGCAGGCTTTTGTCCTTACCTTTGCATTTTCGTGAATATTTGTAAGCTGCCCTGGGTGACCTGTTATTGGGTGTGTGTGTGGGGGTGGTGGGGGTGGTTATAAATCTTTTAAATCATTAATATAACTTTTGGGACTGGCTTGGGAGTCTTGGTGGGCTGGGCTCCATGTTCTAGGGCACAGTGCTGTTGAATCTCACTTGGCACCATCTTCTCTCTCTCTCTCTCTCTCTCTCTCTCTCTCTCTCTCTCTCTCTCTCTCTCTCTCTCTCTCTCTCTCTCTCTCTCTCTCTCTCTCTCTCTCTCTCTCTCTCTCTCTCTCTCTCTCTCTCTCTTTCTTTCTTTCTTTCTCCTGGACAGGGTTCAATGTGGAACTGCATCTCGACCACCTCAAGCCAAAAGGGGCAGTGAAGCGAGCCCTCTTCCTGCAGTCCCACCAGCCCCACCTGGTTCAGACCCTCCAAATCCGCAACGGTGCCAACTCTGAGTGCCGTGACTTGAAGATCTACCTCCGGGTGAGTTGCATGTCAAAGAGCTGTACCTTCATCTCTTGGAATGTACCTGTCCTCCGAGGAACATCTGGCTCAGTCTGCATCACATCCTGCAGAGTACCTATTTAGTGTTTAGAAGGTATCTAGTAAGTCCCGGGTTCAATCTCCGGCATCTCTTAAGATCAGGCAGGAGGTGATGGGAAAGATCTCTGCCTCAGACTCTGGAAGGCTGCTGCCAGTCAGAGTATGCACTAGTGGGCTATATTGCTAACTAGGGTGCTCAGTTCGCACCTCTGCTAACTGGGCAAAGAGGCACCTTTTAAAGTGGTGGCCTCTTATATCTAGCAAGGGGAGAGCAACTGTCCCTCTTCACCTCAGCATGGCGTCTTTTCTAGTGGCTGTTGCTAGTGTCTCTTCTGTTTTTTTTTTTAAATAAGATTGTGAACCCTTTGGAGACAGGGAGATATTTATTGGTTTATTTCACTATGTAAACCGCTTTGTGAACTACACTTGATGAAAAGTGGTATATCAGTAATCTTTATTATTATTATTATTATTATTATTAATAATAATAATAATAATAATAATAATAATAATAATAATAATAATAATAATAATAATAATAATATATGGACCAAGAGTCTGACTCCGCAAAAGGCGGCTTTGTAAGTTCTATAGTCCCTGTTGTTTTGCTGAAGAACCAGAAGGACATCTGGGATCCCATATTACAGGATGCTTCTGCATGGCATGACCATAATGCACCTCTCTCCCCCTCTCTCTAGAATGAGTCTGAGTTCCGTGACAAGCTCTCTCCCATCCACCTGTCACTCAACTTCTCACTGGATCCAGAGGCCCCACCAGATGCGCATGGCCTACAACCCATCCTCAACTACCTCACGAACAACCACATTGAACAAAAGGTACGATGGATGGGAGGGGCGGGGAGTTGCCCAGTGGGGCTACGCAGGGTCAATTGGAGAGTAAAGCCCAGAGCCCTTGCCTTACCTCCTCTCTCCCATTCAGCAACAGGTCACTTCTGAGGTTAGGACGAGCCACTGGCCGTGCAGTGGGGATCTTTTGCCCTCCCCACTGCTGGAGTTCCCGCTGTAAGCAGTTCCATTTCTAAGAGTCTGTTGTAGTGGGCAGGATGCTGAAATCCAGGTTAAGACTTTTGCTTGGCAGTGAGGCTGTTGGGGGAGGGAGGCAGGCTTCAGTAACTGTCTCTTAGGCGAGACTTGCAGGGTGCTCATACAGATAAAACGAGATATTCCAGCATGGGTTGTATACTGTTCTGAAGGGTATTATTTCTGATGCTTCAGTCATGTGTGTGGGTGAGGTGGGGGGAATTATCCTTGGTGTCCATGATCCTTTTTCTGCCTCCTGCCATCTTCTGAGACATCACAAGACTGTTACAAATAGACCGGATTTCGGGGGGGGGGGGCATTGCAAAAACAAGGAAGAAAACGTCTCTTGCAATGACTCAGTGGATAGACATTGCTTCTAATGAAGAGTCGTGTGTGACTTGTTTGCAATTGGGAAAGCATCTCCTAGGTCACATGTGTTCCTGTGTCTTTTCTTAGAACATGTATCTTGGCTGGCTGAATTATTTGGAGCTTCTTGCTCTGCTGGCACAGTTATAGAGTTCATGTGATGTTCATGCATTAGAGTTGCCAGGCCTTGGAAGGTTGCAACTGGCTTTTTGGTCCCTTCTGCCTATTAATTTTTAAATGCGGTAACCTGCCCAACACCCTTCGGAGAGGTCATCAAGAAAATTCTATGTCAACTTAATCCTTTTAGTACAGGTGAACAGGCAAAGAGGTGTGTCTCAAATCTGGCCTTCTTTCTCTGCCAGACCCAGATTCAGCTTGACTGTGGCGAAGACAATGTCTGTGTTCCTGACCTCCAGCTTCGAGTCTTTGGGTAAGGCGCCGCTCTGCCTCCCAGTGCTGCAGGAGCATAGCCAAGTGATTGCATGCTTACTTCTGTTTTTGAGGAGGCAGGAAGGGAATGATGCTTCCTACCTCTTGCCCATAAGTCCTGCTCTCCTGCCTCCCTCCAGTGGTCTAATCTTCCTCCACTCGATTATTCTTCCTTCTCATCACATCTTACAGTGTGCATGCACACGTGTGAACACACACACACACACACACACACACACACACACACACACACACACACACACACACACACACACACACGTATATCTTTGACCTTGGATCATGTGAAGCTGTGAGCACCTTCATAACTCAAAGGACTCACTTTTAACATGTTGGTGTCCTTGGTTGTCATGAAGTGGGAATGTTAAGTGTCAACAAAAAAGTGTCTCGTGGCACCTTTGAAAGGTAACATTTATTGTGGTAAAAGAACATAAGAAGAGCCCTGCTGGATCAGGTCAAATGCCCATCTAGTCCAGCTTCCTGAATCTCAGAGTGGCTCCACCAGATGCTTCAGGGAGCACACAAGACAACAAGATATCTGTATCCTGTCGCCACTCCCTAGCATCTGGCATTAAGAGATAGCCGCCTACTACTAAAACCAGAAGGTTGCTTGCTTATACCCATCATGGCTTGTAACCTGTGATGGACTTTTCCTTCATAAATCTGTCCAATCCCCTTTTAAAGGCATCCAGGCCAGGTGCCATCACCACATCCTGTGGCAAGGAAAAACATCTAATGAACTGGGTTCTAGACCGTGAAAGATTCTGCCACTTATATTCTTTTCGTCTTTAAGATCCTACAACAAGGCCCTCTTTTGTCTGTGCTGTACTGGACTAACTTGATTGCCCCTTTTGAATTTGGCAAGAGGCCAAGAGCCCAGGATAGCCCTTCCTGTTTCTCCGTATCAATGGTACCTACTTCTCCTTGGTTAACTAATCTTTTCCGACCTCTATCCCCTACTTGATCTTTCTTCTCTAATACAGATTGTAAGCCCCTGGTAAGCATGTGTAGAATTGCAGCCTTAGTGGTGGATAAAGCAACACCAGAAAGCTCACTGGTTCTACAGGTTGCACATCTAGAAAAGCAATAAAACTACATAGGTAAAAAAGAAATAAAAATAAAAATGGTTATTATACCGAGATTTAATGACAATTTTTCTTTTTTTCTTTTTTAAACACAACCAGGTTTAAAGAACACAACATTCAGAACACAACACATACTTACGGATTACAGGGTTACAATCTGGAGCAAATAAGGCACATTCAGTTTTAAAACAAAAATGTTACATGGAAGAGGCACTTTCCACTTCTATGAGTGTCTTACTCCAGCACTTTTACCTCATCTGCAGAGTCAAAACAGACTGTAAGACAAGACTGTAAGACTTATGGCATGTAGACATTTTTGTTGATCATGTAAGACAGAGAAATAAATTCTCACCCCTAAATACAGGAAGCGGATAATGAAGAAAGTGTCCCAACAGTCCCCTTTCTGCCCATGTAAACAATTGATGTTCAGTTGTGAGCTGGTTGTCTGTTAAATCCTCTGCTGATGAGAGTGGGAAATTGCATTTGAAGAATTGTGGTTGGAAAGCTCTGGTAGGGCAGTCTGTGGAGTCCCAGAAGTCTCTCTTCTCTCTCCTTCCCCACATAGCCATACATCATTCTGCAACACTTCAGTGGTCCCATACAACATAGTCATGAATGAAGTCCCTTCCCTTCACCTGAGCTGGCACTTCTCCACCTCCCATCCACTCCTCTTCAACCAGATGGATTCCTTTGCTGATGGGAAGGTGGCCAGGGGAAACCGAGCTTTCCCCCCTCCCCTTTCTTTTGTCACTGGCACCTCTCTGGCAGCAACTTGCCCAGAGGCACTTCTTCCCACTCAAGTAGCCTTTTTAGTAGGTTTTTGAGTGGCCATTGCCCTTGCTATTCACCAAGGTACACACATCATTCCCCAAATAATGGGTGTAGGAGTTTTGGAGTGTGCTACCACCACCTACCTACTTCCCTACCCGGCCCCTAAATCAGCGATTTTCAACCTTTTCCATCTCGCAGCACACTGACAAGGCGCTAAAATTGACAAGGCACACCATCAGATTTTGGACAGTTTACAAGGCACACTGCACTGCCGGCCGAGGGCACACGTCCCCAGTGACCCTACTAATAATATGTGACCCTCCCCCAAATTCCCGTGGCACACCTGCAGACCAATTCGTGGCACACCAGTTGAAAATCGCTGCCTTAAATTTTAAACGCACCTTCGTCTTTAGGAGAGCGATGGGATCACACTCCTAGCACTGCTCTTTGAACACCTCCCCAGACATCAGCTGGCAGATGGAAATGAGGTGGCTGTGCACAGGCATAATGGGCGGCTCCTGAATCCACCTGTCCTTGTGCTTACTCCCCATTCACCTCCACAGTTACCTGGTGCTGGTGGGAGAGGTCCTGCATTGAGGAGGGCATCACGTGCAGCATCGGGGCAGTTGCATCGGGCAGTTGCTGTGGCATTTTCTACCCACGAATGACTCTCCTGGCTGTTCTTGGGACACTGACTCTTCAAGTGTGCCGGCTCATTGCAACGAAAGCACTTCCTGTGGGGCAGTTGCTCTTGGCCCATGCGAAGGTTGTTCAGTGAAGCTAATGCAGGCATGCAAGGCACCGACGGGGCCTCTCCTCATGGTAGTAGCGCTCCCCATTATGATTGGGCTTGAGGTGTAGTGATGGCCTCCCCAAAATTACAGTTCTACTCAATCAGATTTTAAGGGTGACCCTGGGATCCATCCTTGCATCTAATTAGATGTCTTTAGTGGCCATTCTCATAGAATGGCAGAATCCCCCCTCCCCCCACAGGCACCCAAAGGGTTTACTAATTTATGATATTGATCAGGGCACAGGTCATGATGCTAGGATAGCTGGTAACTCATTAAAAGGAGAGCACATGACCCTTGTATACTTTGTTTGTTCAGCTAGAACAAATGGTATGGTTTGGTTCATGGATCAATTTGCCCTTGTGCAGGGTGTTAGCTGTCCTCCTTTTAAAAGAAGGGTTCCTCTTTGCAAAGAGGAGATCATGCCAAAATTCAAAGACTGAAAAGTAAAATGAAAATGAGATAGAAGGAAAAAAACACTTGTGGCCACTTGGACATGACATACTCATGAGCCTGACAAACAGCTTTTAGCATAAAATTGACATGCACCAATAGATGTGTAGCAAACCTAGACACTTCTCCTTGTCTTCTACATTAATGATTAAGAACATAAGAACATAAGAAGAGCCCTGCTGGATCAGGCCAAAGGCCCATCTAGTCCAGCTTCCTGTATCATACAGTGGCCCCACCAGATGCCTCAGGGAGCACACAGCCAACAAGATAACCTGTTTCCTGCTGCCACTCCCCTGCACCTGGCACAGAGAAAACCTACTTCTAAAACCAGGAGGTTGCTTATGGCTTGTAACCTATGATGTTTTTTTCCTCCATGAATCTGTCCAAACCCCTTTTAAAGGCATCCAGGCCAGGTGCCATCACCACATCCTGTGGCAAGGAGTTCCACAGATGAATTACACGCTGGGTAAAGAAATATTTTCTTTTATCCGTTCTAACTCTCCCTCCACTCAATTTTAGTGCATGTCCCCTGGTTCTGGTGTTGTGCGAGAGGGAGAAGAATTTCCCTCTATCCACTCTCTCCATCCCATGCATAGTTTTATACGTCTCAATCTTATGTGTCCCCCCCCTCAGGCGCCCCCTCAGGCGCCTTTTTTCTAGACTGAAAAGCCCCAAACGCTGTAGCCTTTCCTCATAAGGGAGGTGCTCCAGCCCACGAATCATTCTGGTTGCTCTTTTCTGCACCTTTTCCAATTCAACTATATCCTTTTTGAGGTGTGGTGACCAGAACTGGACACAATACTCCAGATGTGGCCTTACCATCGATTTGTACAAAGGCATAATGATATTGCCCGTTTTATTCTCAATCCCTCTCAATCTCAATAGATTGCTGCTGTTGATATTCCCTTGACTCACCAGTTTCTTATTCATACTGAGAAATGAGTAAGAAAGTAGACAATGATCAAGGGTGAATCCTAACTGGAATAGGCCACCGTCCATCTCGGAGATTTGCTGTAGATTTCGTCTAGCCACGTTCTGGCATCCTACTGCTCCTCTAAGCACTTGGAGAAAAAAACATGTTTGAGTATTCAAAAGGATTTTTTTTGTTTAGGTTGTGTCATCATCCACACTTTCCTAGCACATTCTCTCAGGAGTTCCACTGATAACTTTTTCAGAAAACCACAAAACAACACTTAAAGCAAAAACAAACGGTCATTTCAGTTTCTCAGCATGGCTAGCTAACCTCATCTCTCACAAACACCTATCCAATGACAGCACAGTACAAAATCTTTCCCAACCTTAGATTTTTCTTGTGTTATTAATTGATAGGATTGGGGGGAAAAGCAGGGTATAAATAAATAATAAATGTATGGTTTCGTAACTTGTTCAATAATAAATTGATTAGATTACTTACCTAAAAACAAACCATGATCCATGTTAATTTAATGTGACATGACACTACTTCTGTTTAATTTTATGTTAAATTCCATCTAGAAAGGTGTTTTCGGCAAGTGCTGTCAGCCTGACTTCTTTAAAGAAACATGGGAAAGGGAAAAGGATCCCATAATTTCCCCTCTTCCTTTTTAGATACTTCAGATGACTTCAGTTTGTACGATCCATTGAGGTTGTGCCAGTTTTCTGTTGTATAGATAACACTGCACATCACTAATTTAAATAAGGAAATATTAGTTGTTGTTGTTTTCTTTTTTACTAACCTTACATTCAGTCTACAGTCGCATATTTCTTGCTTTAATCCTTGTCCAAATAATTGGGAGCTTCTGTCTCTATGTATCATAAAGTTTCACTAAGTAAAACTTCCCTAAAAATGCAAAATTCCTTTTGTTATGAAAAGCCCTTGGTAGACCTTTCACTTCCTTAGTTCAGACTCAGAAAGCTCCCTCCATGCCCCAAAATGGTACCAAATGTTGCCTCTGAGCATATACAAAACATGTCTGCACTTTAAGAATGCCCACTTGGTCTGGCATTCAAGGTGCTGTCCTACTTGTGTTAATTCTTGTCTCAGAGACCTATAAGAGTTGAAATCTGGAGAGCATTCCCAAATATGGTTTCAAGGAGCCTCCTCATCACAATGAGGGTATAAAACTTTCTCATAACCCTAACGGCATCTGAGAATCTCCCCCTGCGAAGCAAGCAGACACTTCACCTTGAGTTGCTGCTAAACTGATTTTCCAATGGCTCTATTTTTGCTTCATCATGACTTCTTCTTCCCAACTGCTTCTGTTGTTTTTTTGATACCTCTGGCTGCTCTTCACATCCTTTAGCTTATGTTCGGTGACGACACTCTTTTTTTGTTAAATCATTAATTTGAGTGTCCAATTGATGCTTGTCCCTATAATGGTCTACCAGTTGTTGAAACTGAATTTGAACTTGAGAATTTGAACTCGAGAATTGGCCAAGCAAACATAGCCAATTTTTCAAAGCCTCTGTTTTTGTTTTCATTTTGGGTTTTAGAATTGCTGGCCAATTCTTGATCTTGATTTTTCTAGATTAAACCACCCCTTCCTGAGTTGCTAGTAGAAGTCTCTTTGATCAATCAATTTCACTGTACTTAATTCGGAATCACTCCATATCATTCTTACCAAAGGGTTCTAGAGCTGTCAAGCAATAGATCTGGACATATATATTGCTCGAAAACAAGAGTCTTAATTCTTCTTTTTCCTTTGCTCCTGGGTTTCAGCACCTATTCCAGCCCCCAGTCAAACCTATCTCCTAGTGCAGGCGTGGGGAACCTCCGGCCCGCGGGCCGTTTAAGACCCCCGAGGCCATCTGGTCAGGCCCACCGAGAGCTTGCCGGGAGGCCACCACATCGGCCTCCGGAGGCTCCGCGCTCCCCCTCCAAGGCTGCTGCCAGCTCCGCACGTCACCCTCGGAGGCCAGGAGAGGACCTCAGCGCCTCCTCCTCGGCCGGCGGCTCGGCCCCTTCTGACAAGGCCCTCAGCGGCGTTTTCGCACATGCGAAATAAATAAATAAATAATTGTGGGCAGCCTAACGGCCGGCCCGCAAACAATATTGTACTAATTAAAATGGCCCTTGACAATAAATAGGTTCCCCACCCCTGTCTAGTGGGTAGAGAGCAGGGGTGGCCCATCCATTAGGCAAGAAGGTGATGTGAATTGCATTAGCGGCAGATTGCAGGGGCAAGATGATAGCAAATTCAAGGTACCCTTCAACCCAAGGCTTCCACTGCCTCCCTCCAGCCCACCACAGGCGCAAGCCACATCTACTTCCCACCAGCTAAGGCGCAAGTGACATCTGCCTCCTTACCTTGCTTCTGGTACGGTTTCTTCAAACATGGAAGTGCAAGACTTCCAGTTTAATTCACAGGAACCGGGCAAACGAAAGAGCTCCTTCATTCATGCGATCCCTTTCAATCAAATCGCATTTCCGCAACTGAAGAAACCATGCAAGGAATATAGTAAGCGGCTGCTGCTGCTTCTTAATTGTGCAGAGGTGGTATGCTCAAGGCGGCATCAGGCAGTGTTCTGGGTCGCACCACCCCTGGTGGAGAGGAAGAGCACTCTAGTGCTGGTGAACGTGTGCGTGCTTGTGCTTAAATTCTCTGTTCTAGCCAATACAGTACTGTGTATGGGTTAAGCACAGATTCATTTAAGCCTCCGATGTGAAAGAGCACCCATAGTCAAGTGGTCTGAAATGAGGGTGGAGTGGTGCTGCCCATCCCATGCTCATCAATGCATGCCTGAATCTTAGCTTTGGAGGAGTCAGTCATGGTCTGTGTTCTCACTGTTTCTGGTTCCACCCCTTGGCAGGGATCATCAGACTGTATATCTGGGAGACAAAAATCCACTGAATGTTACAATCCACGCACAGAATCAAGGTGAAGGTGGCGCCTATGAAGCTGAACTCCATGTTATTATTCCACCCGAGGCACACTACATTGGGGTTCTGCGGAACCATGGGGTAGGTACCCTGGCAGGTTTTATTTGTATGCAAATTTGTGCCAATTTAAATAATAATCGCATAACCCCCAGACCCAAGCCTTGTTCATTGGGACCCTTGGCTTCAGCCAAATAACTTCTATTCAACTGGGCTCTGGATGCGCGTTAAGAGTAGTTGAAAACAGCAAAAATGGGGGTCTAGTGGATGGCCTTCAAAGACAGTGGGGGTGCTGCCCTCAAATTGGGTACTTTTTCAAAAATTACTTGATCCTGACTCAATATTATCTACATTTATAAAAATTCAGCATTAGCAGACCAGCAGAATTTTGAAGTCAACTGCGGGGGAGATAATTGAAAACCGCAGCTGACTCAGTACAGCCGCCCGAATATGAGGCTTTCTCTATCTTATATCTTACCTTATAGAGTGGGGTGGATAGCTTTCCTACTGTAACGTCTTCCCACTATATGAGGGCTAATTGCTTGAAAATGCTTGTGGTAAACGAGCAAAACGTTGCATTGTTGTAGGATGGTTTTAAATTTTAAACAATTATTTTGAGTGTGAACATATGTGTGGTTTTTAATAGTTGATATTTTAAACTACTATTTTTATACTGCACTTAGTTTCCTTGTTTTTTATTAGCACCATTCTAAAGCTTTTTTGCCAGGGCTTTACACCCATCCTTACCAGTAAATTCAAGAATTATTGCGGGCCATGAAAATCTTAAATCTTTTTTCATGAGGATTCTGAACATTTTCTGTTAGAGAACCCTCTCCTCTTCCTTCCTCTTAGAAGAACAGTCTCCAGAATTCCATAAGGACTGATGAGAATGAAGGACTGATACTCCAGATTTAAGTCTGTAGTGGGTCTGTGCCCTGTGGTTTCCTTGTCCTCTGCTTTCCCCTGTAGAACTGGACAGGAGTCCTTTATGGATGGGGATTAGAATGTTAACATCTTTCCATTCTTTGTTTTTTCCTCTAGAACCTTTCCAGCTTGAGCTGCAATTATGACATGGTGAATGACACCAGCATGGTTATCTGTGACCTTGGCAATCCAATGAAAGCAGGCAGCAGTGTGAGTGTCTCTAGTCTGTGCCAGGGTGGAAGTTCTTGTTTGGGTGGGCCGTGTAGCATGCAAATTAGGTTATAGACACCCTCCACCCTCCTTTTTGTACTTGGTGGGCGATCCTGTCGAAGTGTAATAAGAGGAGTAAGATACTCAACATTCTAGCCAAAGTTGAGGGCAACTTCACTTGGGGAGGGAGCAGAAATGGTGTGAAATGATTGCCTGTTGGGATGGAAGTGGGAAGGAGGAGGAGAGTAGACTGGTTGGATTGATGCTGCCTTACTAGCTGTGATGGGGCATTCAATGATATGGAATTGGCCCTCTGTATCTTTTGGGGTGATTCACCTGCAGTGCTCAAATTACAGGGAAGTTGAGAACCTCTTGGTTTCTGGTGATACCTGCTTGGCATGTATCCTTGCACTGCCACTTCTTCTACAACAGGGGTTCTCAACCTTTGAAGGCCCGGGTACCCCCTATCACGGTCCAATTTTCTGAAGTACCCCTGCTAATTAATTGCTAATTAATTGGATTAATCAATCCATTAATTAGCTAATTAATTGTTAAATAAAAAGTAGTAAAACAATTTTAAATGTGAAAAAATGTCCTAACTCTCTCTCTCTCTCTCTCTCTCTCTCTGTGTGTGTGTGTGTGTGTGTGTGTGTGTGTGTGTGTGTGTGTGTGTGTGTGTGTGTGTGTGTGTGTGTGAGTGAGAGAGAGAGAGAGACAGACAGACAGACAGACAGACAGACAGACAGACGGGGGATAGCATTTAAGTTCTAATTAACAAGTAATTAACTACTGATTGATGCTGATAAGGGGCAGGCTCTGGAGTACACCCTGGCATTGGTCCGCGTACCCCTAGGGGTATTTGTACCACAGGTTGAGAACCCCTGTTCTACAACATACGGTAGTGGGCAAAGTGGTAGAAAGTGGGCTGAAGGGCACAACGACTAACACCTCTCTTTCCTGTATTTCTTCTAGCTTTGGGGTGGCCTCCGCTTTACTGTGTCTCAGCTCATTGAAGCTAAGCAAGTCATCCAGTTTGACTTTCAGATTCGCAGGTAAGAATGTATGAAGGAATCCCCCAGCACCACCTGCTCCCCTCTTACCTGTCTCCTGGTGACTCCTCGTCAGTAAGGTGCAAGGCCAGCAGAAATCTTTTTGGAAGATGGTTGTGTGTTCCCTTGTAACATTTGTCCAGCTAAGCCATGTACTGTAGCTGTAATCGTAATTGCCCCTTTATTTATTTATTTATTTATTTATTTATCTATTTAGTTATTTGCTGTATATCTTTCCTTTCTTCCTTGATGGAACTTAAGGCAAGTTACATAAGGTTCCCAGGAAGTCTCCCACTGACAGCAGGATTGCTGCATCATGTGCCTTCAGACAGTTTCAAGGACAGTGTCATTAGGCTGTGAGTGAGCTGGAAGTCCCATCTCTTTACTCCAAGGTAGAAACATTCACACGGGTCTGTCTGACTCGCTCACTCATCTAGATTAGCGGCTTTCAAACTGTATTCTAGAAAATTTGTATTTGGTGTACCAGGAGTTCTGCAATGGAAAAAAAGAAAACGTTATGGGGATTGGTGTCCCCAAAAGATAGCCATGTCTACCACTACCGGTCTTTCCCTGCCGTGCATAACCGCTGGGAGTATTGTGATGAGTTCATGCAGTTTAATGGTAAGGCCCAATCGGCCTGTGACTAGCACTGCAAGGATTGATTCTGCATCCTAGACTGTGCTTCAGAATCCTCTGCAATTAGCAGGTGTTGTGGGAGAGGTTCCTCGGCAGATGAGAGTTCCCTGAAGGAAGGGAGGAAGCTTGAAAAGGACTCAGGAAGAGAACAGGAAGGCAAGAATGTGTTCTGAGCCTGCAAATCTGGTAGCTCCAGATGATTCAAGGAAGTGGGCCAGGCAAAAACCAGCCAGTCTGACCAGATGGAAAATTCCTTCCTTACCCTAACTCTGGAGATCAGTTAGGCCTGAGTTGGAGCCAGAATTCATTTTTGGATAATGTTTCCTCAGAGGGAGTTCTATTAGAACCTTGTACTCCTTTCCCTTAAAGCCAGTGGTGTTCCAGTGTGTTACCTTTCTTGTAGAAGATTTTGGAAAGTATATTAGGGCACACTTTCAGTTCACACAGGGGACTGGCCAGCTTATTGTGCCTCACTGTTGCCCCATATGAACTCAGAGTGCAACCTGGAACATTCCCAATATTCTGCTGTGGCCACACATTGAAGGAAAAGATCAGTAGTGATGGGTAAACCACTTCCAGGTAAATTTTCTCTGCCAGCACTGATCTTCTCATTAATCAACTGATAAGCTTCCAGAAAACCCTACTGATTTCCAAATCACTGATTTCCCAAAAAAATCACTGATTTCCAAACAGTAAAAAATCAATACTTTAAGGCAATTTCAGTACAACATTAAACTTTCAACCGTTTTCAATATTTATGTTATTTAAAGAATTTATACCTCTCATTTCTCCCTTTCTCTCCTTTTTTCATCCGATTTCATCCAACTTTCCACGGCATTTGTTGATGTTCTTATGTTTATTTTTCTTCTCTTTGTTTAGGTTTAGCATGCATTCACATATGTTATATAGTTAGTTAGTTATATTTTTCATGACCAAAATAAATTTTGCAAGGTAAGTAAGGCTCAGCTTTGACATTCATCCATTTTTGACTTTCATCCATGCTCTGGTCCCTAACACATTGAAAGAGCAAGGTATGCCTGTATGTGTCAGTTGATAATTTCCAGGACCCCTGGAAAAGTATCCCAGCATGCACCATGCTCTGGACACTTAACGCATTAGAATGAAACTCAAAACAGGCTGCCTATATTCTGCCCATAGGTATTATCACACATCAACCTGACCCTGCTGTTCCTTCTGTGTTCCTCGTAACAGTTTGCCTCGTTGCGCCTGCCTTGTGTATCCCACAGACCCCAACAGTCCCACATATAACTGTATCTGCTTCTCCACAGCAAGAACGCAAACAATTCCCATAGCGAGGTGGTGTCGCTCCCCCTGAGTGTTGAAGTTTCCTTTGGTCTGTCTCCCCGAGGGTAAGTGTGATGCTTTCATCCAGTGCTTAATTTTTGGAAAACAGACCTTTAGGGGCACAAGCGTGCCTGCAAGGCACATGTGGTGGTCCCGTGCAGCCTTGCAGCCCACTGGGTGGAGGAAAGCTTTAGTGGGGAAAACTTGGTAGATTTGCTGTTACCTGGAAGGGAAACTTGCACACCCAAATCTGGGGAAGGAAGCTCTTCCTCTCCCTTCCAAATCTGGGGAAGGTGCTCTTCCTTTCCTCATCTCCCACCTGGGATTTACCCAAAAGGCCAAGCATAGGCACAACCCAGTTTCTTAGCACCCCCACTTTCCTTGGGTAGTGCAAGTCCTGAAAGGTCATTGGAAGCAAGGGGAGATGATGCTTTGAGGAGATGCAAGGGGAGATGATGCAAGAGTTTATTTAAAAGGAATAACAACAGAAAATGGAAAAGCGTAATGATAAAAACAGGCATTTGCACAATAAAAACCTGGCATAGATTATCCTAACATAAATTTAGAACCGGAAGGTACTCTCTCTGATGCAATTTGCACCTCCACCTCCAGGGGGAAACCAGAGGAGCCATCAGCAATGGACAGATAATTTTTGTCAGTGTAGGAATGAGGATGTGCCCAGATTCACATGAATTAGTTTCTTTTTAAGGAAGTTTTCTGCAGGACATGCAGAATGTCAATGGGGAAGTTTGCTGACTCACGCAAGCTAGCACCATTTTACACAGACATCCTAGTGAAGTAAAGGAGCACACCACACCACACCCTCTGGCCTGAAAGCTCTGCTCTCTGATTTCCGATGAGTGAAGGCAAATCCTAGTTTAAGTGGTGAAAGATGGCACTCTGCATATGCTCAAAGGCACTCACCTTTTCTCATCCTGGCTCAAATAAAGCCAAGGTCTGTCTTTTGGTTTTGGAAGTACAAGGCTAGCTGCACTCATCCCCCCCCTTGGGAAGTAGGTAAATCAAACAGAATTATGATGATTGTAGCTATATTTAAAGGATTTTAGCTGCTGCTTTATGCTATTCCTATGCTATGTCACTGTGCCTGGTTTGTAATTGTATATTTTATTGTTTTATTTTACTTTTACTTTACTTTCTTGGAAAACACTTTGAAACTTAGGTTAAAATCAGGATATTTAGCTGCTTCTAATGCTGAAAACATGTTAGGCAGTGACGTAATGGCCCTGCCTAATGAAACATTTTGTGAATCGTGAAAGTTCACATACCCCTTCATATACTTTGACCCAACAGATTTCATTTATATGCTCTGTCATTTGGGACTGCTATGGCGATCACTAATGTCAGATATCTGACTAATGTCGGATATTGCACTGACAATATATATCACTGACGGGAAGTGGAAGTAGGAGAAGGATCTGAATTCTGGAATTTCCTGAGAGAGAATTTAAAATATATACTGTATATCACTTTAAAAACCATTGCTGTATCAGGAAAATGGATGGGGTTTTTTTTTTCCCCCTAAATGATTTAGAAGCTATTTTATTTGGCCTCTTTAAAATTCACTCTGCTTGTCTGACTGCCTTGTCTATTCCTCCTATATAGAGCATCCATGCCAGTCACTGTGTCCCTCCCAGGGTCTGGCTGGGCTCTTCCAGGCCAGCCGCTGCAAGCAGAGCAAGATGTGGGCCCTGGTGTATACCATGTCTATGAGGTGGGTGTTGCTATTTGCGAAGAACAGGCTGGTTCGGTGATTGACCATGTGTGGGTGGGGGCACTTCTGCTTGGAAGCACCAGCCGCATCCCCCCCATCAACATTTTGCTGTTCACTTGGCCCACCTAGCTTGATGTAGTGCCTAAGGGTTCTTGCACCATCACTGGGGGCTGAACTAAACATTGCCTTGGTAAATGCAATTTTCTAATCTTGTATTTGCCATGGTAATGTGAGGGCAGTGGGAACATTTGATGAGGAGATTTGGCAGTAGGAAAAGTACTTGATCTCTCTCGCACTCTTCCATTCTCCTCTGCATGTCCCCTCTTTACCAACTTAGCCATTCTTCCATCTCCTGGACTTGCTTCTGGTTTTGAAGCCTGACTCGGGGGGGGGGGGGCTAAAAATGGCTGGGGAAGGTGGACGTTTCCAGGGGAGGAGGATTAGTGGGCAGTCAGGGGTTTAAGGTCCCTTGCGCAGCCTGCCAATTTCCCCCTGCAAATTTCACCCACACATTTTTTTTCTGATAACACGTAGTTCCAGCTTGTACATGTTCTAAATATAGGATGAAAAAACAAGAAGTTCCTCTCCTTGTCTCCCCTGCTAAGAAGCTCTGAAAAACATCGTGTAATCTGCCTGCACAAACAAACAAAACCCACCTGGTATTCTGAAACCAGGCTCTTTCTCTTTTTTCAGTTCCAAGTGTGTTAGACACATGAGCCAACTAGACACAATGTTGCTTGCGTCACTGGGGTCTGTGTTCTTGTAACATAAAAAGCATGTGGGAATGTGTATTGGGATCAGGACCATGAGGGCAGCAAAAAGTTAAAACCCTCTCAACCACTATGGTCCCAATCTGGATGACCCGGTCTGCGGTCTCTATGCGTGCTATCTGCGTCTGCCCCCTGCTTAATCCCTCTTTCTCTTCCTCCTGCAGTTTGACAATGAAGGGCCCAGTGCCATCAGCGAGGGGATCCTGGATGTCAGCTGTCCGCTCCAGAAGCAAGGGCGGCCTCTGCTCTACGTCACGCGCTACATGGTAGCAGCCAATTGCACATCCAGCCCCATCAACCCGTTACGTCTGCAGGTAAAGAAAGGGGATGTGGGAGGGTAAGGGGTGGGTTGCAGAGGATTCGCCCAGGATGCAAGTTTGAGGGCTGGAATTCAGCCATTGTGCAATTAGAGTAATTAATTAAAAATGCAGAGGTTGTGAGCAATAACTTTTTTTAAATTTTTTAAAATAATTCTTTTAATTTTTTTAAAGTAATGTTCACAGTGCAGGATGCAAGTCTTTGGAGCCTTCTTCAGGACTTATCATCCTGTTCAGTGCTAAGAACGTCTCCAGCTTCATCACATTTCCACCTGTCCCTTAGTTCCTCCCCTGAATCCTTCAGTTTACCTTCCCCCCCCCCCCATTCCTTTGCCCTCTGTAACCTGCTTGCACTGAGTGTTTGGTAGAAAAAAATTATAAACCTTTCAGCTAACAGTTCATCTCCAGAAGATATCGCATGTCCTCTTCGTGGTCTAGTCAAAATACGTACGGATCCAGGAGCTGAGTGTTCATGAGAACAATGGGGTAGGAAGGTTTAAAGAGAGGGATTGTTTGAATGAGCAGGGGGTGAGACGGCTTAAACTCCCAATAACAAAATTAGCTGCCACATAGAATCATATAATACTAGAGTTTGAAGGGTCTTGGAGGTCATCTAGACCAACCCCCTGCTCAGTGCAAGCAACAGCATCATCCCTGACAGATGGGCCCCTTCATAAACTCTTCGTTATAAACTCTTCATATCTCCTGTTGTACTCCTGCTCAGGGTGATGAAATAGTGGATGCCATCATGATGGTGACTTGAGGGTATTTATTGCAAGAAAAGTGGTCACTTTTTGTGTAGGGCACTCCTGCCTAGCAATAGATGACACTGCTTGCACCAGGTATATGTTTTGGTGGGCTAGTGACTACTGAGAGTTCTTTGCCATGCTGCTGAACATAATGTATATGCTCTCTTTCCCTGGATGTTTAGCTGGAGCAGCCTCCAACACCTTTTCCATGGAAGGAGCAGCCCTATGTGCAGAGGCAAGATACAGGATTGAGCAGTGGCTCGGGTGGGAGCAGCTTCTCTCTGGTAAGCCCTGGCAATCCTTTCTCTAATTCCGCACCCCCTGCCTTGCGCTCTTCCCCAACCTTTGCCTCCAGGCCCTCATGCTTTTGCCAAATCAGATTTATTGCTCTGAGAGCTCCAAGCTTTGTGTCTCCTTTGTGTTCCTTGGGTCTCATCAAGGTGAGTTTCTCCTCCCTTTCTGACTCTCTCTCTCGAATTTGGGATATTTAGGCTAGGGTTTTTTAAATTGGACTTCTACGTTTTGATTGAGAGGTGTGCGCGTGCATGCGTGCGCAGGGAGGCAGGGGGAGCAGTCTACTAAACACACAGACTTCAGTAACAGGTGCTAGTTGTACCTTTTTTTGTTTTATTTCATAAGAACATAAGAAGAGCCCTGCTGGATCAGGCCAAAGGCCCATGATCTAGTCCAGCTTCCTGTATCACACACTGGCCCCACCAGATGCCTCAGGGAGCACAAGACAACAAGATAACCTGTTTCCTGTCGCCACTCCCTTGCACCTAGCACAAAGAAAACCTACTCCTACAACCAGGAGGTTGCTTATCCCCAGGCTTACCAGATCGTCGCCGGGACGGGAGCGGTCTACCCTTAAGGGGGTGGGGCGTGGGGGGGGCCAGAACGCGATGCGTTCTGGCCCCCCCACACCCCTCCCCCTTAAGGGTAGACCGCTCCCGTCCCGGCGACGATCTGGTAAGCCTGCTTATCCCCATCATGGCTTGTAAGCTGTGATGGACTTTTCCTCCATAAACCTGTCCAATCCCCTTTTAAAGGCATCCAGGCCAGGTGCCATCACCACCTCCTGTGGCAAGGAGTTCCACAAACCTTTCCTGTGAAGTAGTGATAGGCAGTCAAACCTTGCTACTCCAATCCAAAAGTTTCCGGGTTTCTTGCCATGACTTAAAAACAATTAAAAGAAAGATGTTAATAATTCCCGACATTTCGTTTGCAGTCTATGGCAAACCTTCTCAAGGAAAAGATGCTCCAGGGAGTACAAGAGTCTCACTGAGGTAGCAGGAAGGCTTGGAGCAGCTGTTGTTTATACTGGCAATCCTCATCAGGTGTGGTCTCTAGATGCTGTCAATTAAAGGGACCATGTACCCTTTATCATCTGTTGGCTTCATTCTGGTCTTGCTTAATATCGGGAGCCATGTGTTACTTAAATACACCGCTTCATTTTTCCGGTTCATATTATTTGAGTGTTTTTGTATCTCAATGGCTTCTTGATAAGGTCTGGGAAAGACCTGTGCCTGAAACCTGGGAGGGCTGCCACCAGTGAGTGTAGATTAGATCAGTGGACTTACGCAGTCAAGCCAGCTTTGTGTGTTCAGGGTCCTGGCCCAAAACCTCAGCATGCCTCTTAATTTTGTTCTCCCTCCTCGTTGTCATCTAGTGATCCAAACACCACTTGATCTCCCCTCGCTCCACGAGGAGGTAGGTTCTTTTGAAGAAAGCCATAGGAGGCACCTCCCGCATCTTCCCTTGGGCCAATCTGATATCGGGAGATTGGACAGAGTGTGCTCTCTCACAACACATTTAGCGTACAGGGCAAATTCTTACTTGGATTTCACATGATGATGACTCATTTTATGAACAGTGTTCGGTCTCCAAAGTGGTGTACAGTTTTTAAGGTTGTTTGTATTCCCATCTCAAATTGCAGTGCTCGTTCCCAGTGATAGCTGAGAGATAATGGTCCGCCGAAGGCACCTAAGGCAAGCAAGAATTAAAACCGAGGTCTCTGACCTCCAGATCCAGTGTTCTGTCCAGTAGATTCAAGTCACTAGAGCTTAACACTTGCTTATGTCCACAAGAGGTGGCTCCACAGGTGCAGGCTTACCAGATCGTCACCGGGACGGGAGCGGTCTACCCTTAAGGGGGCGGGGTGTGGGGGGGGCATAACGTGACGCGTTCTGGCCCACCCACGCCCCGCCCCCTTAAGGGTAGACCGCTCCCGTCCCGGCGACGATCTGGTAAGCCTGCACAGGTGGGACTTGGTTAGGCATATGCTATGCCTGTGCAAGGACCCACACCTGTGCCCAGTCAACCTTTGAGGCAGTGAGCTCCTCGATGTCCTGTCCTCTGATGCTGCTTGGGGGGATTGGGGCATCTGGGAATTCTTAAACGACACCAGGGAATGAATGAGGTCCACTGCAGCCGCCTGCTCCCCACTGCTGCCCCAGAAGCCTTCCCATTGGGCTTACCATGTGGTGTACATGCGGTCCAAAAGCATGGGAGGGGGTCACCTTTGGGGGGGGGCGGTGCTCACAGGACTCTTGTCACAGACACTTTACTCACCTTTCCTTCTTGCACTGCAGAAATGTCATGAGGAAGAGTGTTTTCACCTGCGCTGCCAAATGGGGGCGCTACAAAAGCAGGAAAGTGTCAGCTTGCGCCTCTACTTCCGCATCTGGTCTAAGAGTTTCCAGCAGGTAAGGACAGTGCCAGGGGAACAATGTGGAGGCTGCAATTCCTCATCGTTGACTGGGTGACTTAATTTCAACATCAAGAATTCACTGGGGCAGTGGTTCTCAACCCCCTCCCCCCCCCACGACCCACCTGTCCCCTTGCGAATTTCAGCGGTGGTGCGCAAAAACGACGTCGCACCCCCTAGGGGGCGGGGTTTGTGGTGTCATGTGGGGGTGTCGCGTCAGCGCCCCCACACGGGGGTGTGTGTAGGAACACCTCTGAAGAGGTACAGTCCAAATGCAGATTTACCACCTCTGTGAAACTAGCTGAAAGACTTTCAATTTTTAAATTAGGAATGGAAAAGCAAAATGGCACTTCCAGATGGCTTTGGTTGAGGGAGTCAGACTTCTGTTTTCAGTGCCTGTCAGGCAGGCAACTTTCAGCTTATGCTGTTCTCCACTGGCCCATGCAAGTGAATGGGAGTTGGAATACTCCCAACACTTTAATCACATATGTAATAAATAAACTAGTCCCTGCAGGTGAACAATAGCCTTGCCCCCAGAACTTTTAGCTAGGGTGGCAATTGATGTTCTTAATTTTGTCAGTTCAGCCTTTGGGAAGGGGGCACATTTGAGTCCACGTTCTAAGGGTCTTTAGGGTTGACTCACCTCCACTAGGTTTCCCCCCCCCCCTCCCCAGGATATGTTTAGGGACATCTCTCACTCTTCTCCATTTTACACTCTTACAGCGAGAGAACTATCCTCACACTGTACAGTGTTCAGCTGTCTACCATGTACGGAAAGTGCCCTACAGAATCCAGCCTCGAGAGCTCCCCTCCACTACCCTCAAGGTCAGTATCAGTGACATGCTTGTTGCTTCTTTTGAAGAAATCCATAGTTATGAAGTACACAAAAGCATAAGAAAGAACCGGACCAAGTTCTATTTCATTTAGCCTTGTGGGGCCAACACCAGTCAGCCAGTTGTCCCTGGAAGCTCACAAGCAGGGCATGAAGGGGATGTTCCACCCCCCAACATCTGCTACTGAGAATACTGTCACTTTGCATGAAGGTTCCATTTAACTTTCATGACAAACCTTTGGATTGACCAGCTTTGGAATAAAAGCTTGACCAAGAAGATCCAGTGTGTCCCTTCCAATTCTGTGACGGTGCTATACTATGGCTGATCATGCTCTTCACCGTACTTGACCGCACAATCCTATACATATTTACCTGGGAGTGTGTCCCTCTGTGTTCATTGGGGCTTACTTAGGTGAATGTGTGTAGGATTGCAGCTTTGGTCTTGTTTTGGGGGTTTGCTGCTGGATTAACACTGTTGCTGTGATTTTATTTTGATGATCTTTATTTTCTGGTTATTCTTTACTGTATACTGCCGTGTGTGTGTGTGTGTGTGTGTGTGTGTGTGTGTGTGTGTGTGTGTGTGTGTGTAAATAAATACATAAATTAGTCTTGCCTCCTTTCTGTTGACAGGTGTCAACATCACTACAGTGGGCCAAGACAGAGACCAGCCAGGGAGTTCCTCTCTGGATCATCATCTTAGCCATTCTGATTGGACTACTGCTTCTGGCATTGCTCATCTATGTACTGTACAAGGTGGGATAGCTGAGTAGAAAGTGGTCCAGTGGGGAGGGGGTGTTCAGGGTTGACAAGGAAAGGGTTAGAATCTTTTATGCGTTTGGAGATCTGCCTGAAAATAAAGTAGGCACTATCTGCAAACAGCTCTGGCATAAACGGAGACCAGCAAAGGCAGGGGTTAGTCTGGTTGTGAGCTGGGCCTCTGAGAGGGGGGTTAAGGAGGTAATTTGTACCCAGGCCCAGGGTGAAAAATGGGTCAAAAAGGGGAAAGTGGGGCTCAGGAGCCAAATATGTAGGGAAGGGGCCCCAAAGAAACTTTGTACCCCCTGATAAATTTTATCTGAATAGCCCTGGTTGTGAGACACACAAATAGGGGGTTAGTGCGATTGTGGAGGCTTCTCCCTCTTTTGTTTCCTGCTGTTCTAGAGAACGTCTGCTGGCAATGTCTTTTGCCCCATTGTAACCAGAGGGACTGGAACAAGATAATAGATGTTCTAGTGTGCAAGGCCCATTCATTGCATTGGGATTTTCCTGGGAAAGGATTCCTGCAAGGCTGTTGTGCCCTATATAGATCTTGACTCTGACTCTGTTTCCTCCACAGCTGGGCTTTTTCAAGCGCTCACTTCCTTACGGCACAGCTATGGAGAAGGCTCAGCTGAAGCCACAAGCCGCTTCAGAGGCCTAGCAGACCCAGCATTGCCCTCCATGTATGTGTGTTGTCACTGCTGCCCTGCAACGAGGCGCCAGGATTGCCTGCCGTGAGCACTGGGGAGGGGAGCACAGCCAACACCAGCAGGGCAAAGAAGGGCAGTGCCACAGACGCTGGGCCCCAAAGACTGCAGCAGAGACCAGTGCCCGAAGCACCTCTGCCCCTCACTGAAAGAGGCTCCAGGCTTGAGGCCTAATGCCCTCCCTCCCCCATTCCCTGGGGCTCGGATCCTACAAACATGTTGTGCCCTGACTGGGGTTTGCAGCAGGCATTCGCTCCCAGCAAAAGGGAATACTTGAAGCCGCTGGAGCGGCCGGTGCTGGCCTGATCTTTGGCCCCCTCTGTCAAGCTGTCTGTACCGTCCATCTGTGGGGAAGGGAGTGTTCACCTGGACAGTTTCCAAGCTGCCAGTCCCCTCTGAAATGCCACAGCTCAGCTGAAAAAGAAAGAAAGAAAAAAGAAGAAGAAGCACAATCACCTCCCAAGTCCAGCTCTTTCTCCTCCATGGGCCGGAATGGAGGGTCCTGGGCTCTCACTTCCTGTCTTCCCTCAGCCTGCTTCCTGTGGGGGATGACGTGGGGCAGAGACTAGGCTGGGTATGCTCCCACAATGCCAAAGAGTTGCCACGTTAGGAAGCCAAGCCATCGCCCGGTGTCGGCCCGGACTTGCCGACAGTTTTCGCACTGATCTCCGGAAACCGCTAGAGATTTTATTTTTCAGATGCCACTTTAATTAAAAAAAAAAACAAACAGGAAAAAAGAAGAAAAAAACAAAAACAGGAAAAAAAGAAGAAATGAGGAAGCTGCTGCCGCCTCCTGATGGTGGAGACAGAGGTTGCTGTTTTTAATTTAAAATGTCCATGTGCAATAAATGCTTCCACATTTTCCATGCTGTCTTGTAGTTAGTAAACAGAGGGGGAGAGGGGTTGTTTCCAATTTTGACCAAAGCTATTGCTAAAGATTTGTTTTCCATCCCAATGTAAAGTTGGGAATTCCTTTAGACCCTTGCTTGTTCTGTGGATGGAGATGTGAATGTTGATGGTGTAAATCAGTATTTCTTGAAGTGTGCTCCTAGGAGCCCTGGGGCCTTCAGGGTCTGCATGAACAGAAACTGGCCACCATCTGCCCCCTGCTTGGTTTGCACCAGTGCTCTTGGGCTCCCTGAAACGCCACATGTGCCACTGGCAGGGCCCTTGGAGACTCTTTTTAGGAGTGTAAAGGGCTCAGGAGACTGAAATGTTTGAGAACTGCTGGTGTAAATAAACTTGGGGATGAAGCTAGAGACTACCAATAGGAAGACTACTTGAGCACCTTCAGTACTTGAGCACCTACCTTCCACACAGCTGGCTCTAGATTCAATCCTTGGCATCTCTACCCAAAAAAGATCAGATAGCGGGTAATGCAAAAGGCGCAGCCTGAGCCCCTAGGAGGCCACCACCAGCCAACCAGCTAGCGCTGAGCTATGTGGACCACACATAGTAAGTAAGTGCAAAGTGATGCACATTGGGGCAAGAAACCAAAATTTCACATATACTCTAATGGGTTCTGAGTTGTCTGTGACAGATTGAGAGAGAGATCTTGGGGTACTGGTGGACAGGTCGATGAAAGTGTGGACCCAGTGTGCGGCGGCTGTGAAGAAGGCCAATTCCATGCTCGGGATCATTAAAAAAGGGATTGAGAATAAAATGGCCAATATCATTATGCCTTTGTACAAATCGATGGTAAGGCCACAGCTGGAGTATTGTGTCCAGTTCAGGTCACCACACCTCAAAAAGGATATAGTTGAATTGGAAAAGGTGCAGAAAAGAGCGACCAGAATGATTCGTGGGCTGGAGCACCTCCCTTATGAGGAAAGGCTACAGCGTTTGGGGCTTTTCAGTCTAGAAAAAAGGCGCCTGAGGGGGGGGGACATAAGATTGAGACGTATAAAATTATGTATGGGATGGAGAGAGTGGATAGAGGGAAATTCTTCTCCCTCTCGCACAACACCAGAACCAGGGGACATGCACTAAAATTGAGTGGAGGGAGAGTTAGAACAGACAAAAGAAAATATTTCTTTACCCAGCGTGTAATTCATCTGTGGAACTCCTTGCCACAGGATGTGGTGATGGCACCTGGCCTGGATGCCTTTAAAAGGGGTTTGGACAGATTCATGGAGGAAAAGACCATCACAGGTTACAAGCCATAAGCAACCTCCTAGTTTTAGAAGTCGGTTTTCTCTGTGCCAGGTGCAGGGGAGTGGCAGCAGGAAACAGGTTACCTTGTTGGCTGTGTGCTCCCTGAGGCATCTGGTGCGGCCACTGTGTGATACAGGAAGCTGGACTAGATGGGCCTTTGGCCTGATCCAGCAGGGCTCTTCTTATGTTCACTGGTCTAATTCCACACAAGACAGCTCTATAGGATCATGAGCATAAAGGAAGCTCTCACAGGTGTCTGCCAGGACCAAGCAGAGGGAATAGTGTGCGAAGGGCTGCCAGGACCAGAGAGTGGGAGAAGGCAAGCTAGAGAGCCCAGAATGTTGGTCCTGCCCCTTCAGAAGTTTAAGATACTTTTGACTACTGAGGTGGCCATTCTATTTTGTTTCACAAATCCTGTGGTCATGGAGTCTTGGCTCTAGAGTAGTGCACTTGATTTACATACAGAAGGCCTCAAATTAAATTTCTGGCAACTCTGACTGAGGCTTGAAAAGAGCCTGAAGTCTGAAACCCTGGAGTGCCACTGCCAGTCAGTGTAGTGAGCAGGGACCTAGATGGACAGGTGGTCTGGCTCAGTACAAAACAGCTTCACATGGTCAGTTCCATAGACCTCAGTATATAGGGCCAAGTTTATTTACAAGTGGAGTTAAACCAGGGGTGGCCAACCTTCCACCATTAGGGTTACTGTGTTCTTAAGAGTTGTGCAGAAGACCAAACCTTGGCAGCTGCAAATGCCGATGGTGCTGCTAAAGCAGCTGCACCTGCTGAAATGCCCTCACCTATGCAACCATTTAAAGGGCCAGCATTCATGTTGAAAGGTTGGCCACCACTGAGTTAAACAGTTGATTTTTCAGAGGTCAAAAGTACCCTTTCTCCTGGGTTAGGCTCAGGGAAAGAAAATTGGGGGGAGAGGCATGTAGGCAGGGGGGGGGGAGTTTAGGGGCAGCTGCAACATTATGGGCCAAACGTGCAGGGAGGAGGAAGGAAGAGGGGAAAAAAAATATTTTGATATCGGTATTCAAAATTGTGTTATGATGTAAAAACAGGTAGCAGGGGTGTGCCAGGCTGGTGTTTGAACTTCAAGTGGAGAATCATGTCATTAACATTATGGTCTCTCATAACATGCATGCATGTCTGAGAGAATCTCTTCCCTGAGGTCCTTGAAACTGAAACAGGTCAATATCCTGTGAGCTTGACATCAAGAATTGTGTCCTCAAACTTTGGACTTTCTCATTGATAGCTCAAGCAAGGTAACTGTTATAAGCCAACAAAGCCATAGCCAAGCAAGTGAGTTAAAGCACAGGCCTCGTGCCCTTTCCAGAGCTGGTACAATAGCTACAAGACATGAGTTCAAATTTCACCTTAAGCCCGACCCACACTGTACGAGATCCGGCACAGAGGCACCTCCAAGCTCTGACCTCGTATACACAAGTGTCTTCCTGCAAATTGTCCCTCCTAATTGCTGATTGGCTGAAACATAAGCCAATTATGTTTGGCACTCCAATTGGCTGAAACCCCCTCTCATCCCATTGGTGAAAACTAGCTCTGCGTCCTGCCCCCTAGCTCCGCGTCCCCGCCCCCTGAGTGGAGTCATTTGAGATCGCGCCTGAACTCGGGAGAGTGCAGGTCTCCTACATTCAGCTGCGAACTCAAAATGGGAGGCCAGACAGCTGCGCGAGCTCCGTACGCGCCAGAATTCGTGCGGTGTGGGTCGGGGTTTAGGTGGTGGCTTTAGGCAAGCCTCTCAGCCTCAGCACTCCCCCTCAGCAATCTGGAGTTCATAATACCTTACAAGATTTTAAAGGCGAGATAATGCAGGTCAAGTGCTTTGTACATTCAAGAGTGCTTTACCGACAATAAGCAACATTATCCTTCCCTATGGCCGGTTTGTAACCTTGATTACAATCCACTTGTAGAGATTTTATTGTTATGCATTTCTGCTTTGAGATTCTATTTTATTTTTGAAACTTACCTATTGTGGCACTCTTAAGCACAACAGACACACTTCTTTTGATATACAGAAGAAATGTGGGCATCTTTGTGTAATTAGGCATTTTATTGAACTTGATAGAAGATGACAGTTTTGCTTTGCACTGATAGCGTGTGAAAAGAGAAGGAACACCACCAAAGCTGCTTGAAAAGCCAACAGTTGTGGGTTTTTTTTAAAGATGTTTTAATAAGTCAAGAGTTTAAAAAGAGGTATACATAGTCTCTGCTCTTTTGCATGCATGCATAAATCCCATTGAAGTCAATGGAATTTACATTGCATAGTCATCAAGAATAAGCTCCCAAGCTACAGTTCTATGTACACTTACATGAAAGTAAATCCATTCAACACAGTGGAATGTCTGAGTAAAAATGCATAGACTTGAGAGCCATTTCTTCCTCATTTTTAAACCACTACCTTTGGTTCCACTGGGGGGGGGGGGGAGTTACAAGACCACAATGAACCATTTCCTTCCACCAAAAACAGTTGGAGGCAAAGTTTTTTTATTTCAAATGAAATGGAAACCAGCTGGATTTTTTTTTTAAAAAAAAGATTCACATATTTTGCCTTGTGCTCCACCAAGTTTGAGAAGTGACAAGGTGGTTTGCACTCAGCCCCTTCCTCTGACACATAACATAGACAAAGGAACTATCACTAAGGTGAACAGGTGCAGTGGAGAGGGGGGTTCCTGCTATCTTCTCTCTTTTGCCCAACTACAAAAGGTGAGGAGGTCTATCTTCTGTTACATTACACACACACACACACACACACAAAATACAGCCTTGAGCTTCTTTGCTTCCACAACCTCGCACACAAACACTTTGCTGACAATTGCAGCTATGATGTTTTGACCTAATTATATTCTACACCGGACTATAATTAGCAACAGGCAGGGAGAGAAATGACACACTAAAGCCTTGTAAATAAACTTATGAACCCGCAGAGATTCTTACTAACCCACTTCCACCTGTATTAGTCATTTGTGGCCTCAAAGGAAGGAAGCACCTGTGTCACACTTCCTTGCCATAGGGGCCTAAGTTAAGTTGTTGTTTAGAGACCCAGATTACCAGGTCTTTTCAACTACACTGACCAAGTAGTATCTACCTGTGCGTTTTATTCTGTATTTGCCCAATTCTGTATCTGTTGTCTCTTTCCCCTCGAGTATTTTGAGGGTCTGAAAGTAGTGCCTTTATGGCTGCAGTCCTGGGCCCACCTACTTTGGGGGTGCAAGACCCAATGGCTTTAATGGGGCTTCTGAGTAAATATGCATGGGCTCAAACTGCACATCTGCCTTTGTGCAAAAGCTCAACAAGCATGGCTTTGCCTGTTGCAGAAGACAGAGAGTAACAGTGGAAGAAGAGAGTCTGTGGTGCTAGCTGCAATGGGGCATATTAGAAACCTTAAGGGGGGGGTCACTTGTTATCAGAGTGAATGCAGATCAGATGAGGTGACCAACCTGAACGCCAATTTGCCCCACCTAGCATGAATAGGCAGTGGGAAGCTAGAACACAGAGGAAGGACAACACTTTCTGGCCTCTGATATGGGTGGGGTAATTTATAAAGCTGGTCCAGATGTGAGAGATTCAGCCAAATCCCCCTTGGGTTCTGCAGAGGTTTATCAGGGGTTCCACAACAAGAAGCGAGACTTCACTGAAAGAAATTACTGGTCTTACCACACACAGCCACCAGGCGGGTTGGGCATGTGCTACAGCAGCACCCTCGCAGACATGTAGGGTGATTGCAAGACCCCCATAAAATGAGTATGCGCGCTCCAGCACGTTACAAGAAAGAATCCTATGCAAAGCGCTAGCCAGTTGCTGAGCAGGCCAGTGAATGTATTACCAGCACTTCTTTGATCTGCAGCTGACGGGGTGGGTGATCTATTGCTCCTATCCCTCCCATGGCAAATGTTGCCTGCTGGTTTTGAAATTTAGGCTGCTGTTAGATGCAAGAGTTGCCCCAACTTTTTTTTTTCCAGTGGACAGCTGGCAACCCCAGATCTTAGGAGGAAGAGGAACATGTCTGGGACAAGGGGAAAGGATTTGTAGCTGGGGCTTAAGATGCAAATCACTATCCCTCTTTGGGAGTGGGGGGGAAGAATCAGGAAGAAAAAGATCCTGGCAATGATATTGGGGATCTGATAGAGAAAGTTTGAAGAAAGTAGGGAGGGGAGTTCTCTACTATCCTCTGCTCCCATCCCATTTCTCCAAAAAGCCCATCAGCCCCACTAGGTACTTATATGGAAGGCTCATTGGATTAAGGCACTCTAATCGGGATGTTCACGCTGGAGGCAACAACAGCTCAGTTAGACAGCACATCTGAGGATTCAGATACGAGCTTCCCATCCCGGGTCTCAATCTTCTTGATGACAATGGCCTTGGTCTTTGTGACAGCTGAGCTCTCCAGAGAGGAAGAATTCATGGCATAGCCACCGCTTGAGTAGGAAGAGCTGTATCCACTCTTGTAGTTGCTGAACCCACTGGACCGGCCACCTGGAAAGGAGAAAGAAAAAACATGTAGACGTCAGAACTGTACCCCAGGCAAAGGAGTTTTTCCTGAACTAAAAATTGGACAATGTGTTAGGGTTAATCAGGTTCTTTAACCAGATTAAAGAAAACTTAGTTTTAATATATTAAATCTGTATACATTTGCAACTTAGCACAACAGTTTTGAAGAAAAAGATATCCTTTCCATGCTTTCAGAAAGTGAATGTAGTAGCAGATGTTTCCTTAGAAGAGGCATTCCCTCTTCACTCTCCATATAAGTGGGAAGGCTTCTGCTAAGATGGTGCTTGTTGTCTGTGGCTTCTATAAAACTATATTAATATTTATTAAAAAATATATTAAAAATAATTAGCTTTAAAATGTGTTGCCCAATTATGAAGTCTCCGAATTAAAAATCCGCATATCGCCAGGTAAACATCGTTTATGAAACTTTTTATTAAATAAACAAGATGTTAAAACAAACTTTGTTTCTCACAAGTTTGTTTTAACATCTTATTAAACATCTTGTTTATTTAATAAAAAGTTTCATAAACGACAGTTTACCCGGCGATATGCGGATTTTTAATTCGGAGATTTGGTCACGTCGTGATAACCTACGAACTTATCAATTATGAAGTACTTTAATCAATTAATGTAACTAAGTACAGGATGCAGCTTTAATTCTTAAATAAAAAAAGATATGCATATCTTTTCTAAATATGGATATAGTTTTTCTCTGTCAGCTCTCAGAACAATAAGCATCCTCTCATAACAGGAGGGCTTTTTGAGTAATGTTGCCTCCTTTCATTCCAAGAATCCCTTAATCAGGACTTTGGGATGGACTTAGCGACTGATTGTACAACAGAAAGAGCAATCAATGCATGGAGTCACTCCAACCCAAGGGGCAGAGATTATTAGTGGATGCATCCAACATGGTAGCTTAATGTTTAAAGCCCAAATTGTTTTGCAGCACATTAGTTGAAGATGGAAACACCAGCAGAGGATTATGGAGGCTGTTGCGGGGGGGGGGGATAATAAAAGGGGAGCATGGGAGGTGGCAAGCAGAAGAGAGAGGCTGTAGAGAGCTAGCGGGAGGAAAATGTCTGGCTTGAGAAACAGCAGGAGAAAGTAGGACAAAGTATGGTGGGCTAGGGGAACGTCAGTGGAGGTGGTGGCCCAGTCACTCAAGCCAAGGAGCAGGGAGAAAGGAAAAAGGAGAGAGAAATAAAAGATCCTAGGGGAAGAGAAGAAGGAGGCCGGTTGCCTGCTTAGTGATGTCACTTCTGACCCACCACAGGCGCCACCATGAATCCTATTCGGCCTGCTGTATGCAATGATTTTGACACCCTTGCATTGGTGTGTGTTGGCACAGCTTGGGTCTGCAACCATGTGCTACAGGGCCTCCAGAACTAGGGATAAGGCTGATGGTATTTGGCACTCAACCTCAAACACTCCCCTTTCTTCCCTGTTCTGCACCAGGAGGAATACGCCAAATTCTACATTGCAAGACCTAAGCTTCAACTCCACACTCAGAATTATGGACAACAGTGCATGTGCAAATTTATCTCGCAAATGTTCTGCATCTGCATGCTTTATTCTGAAGGCACCCTTTGGGGTTTTTGCAGCACTTGAAGAATGAACTTCTCTAAGATACGTTAAAATATTGGGGGGGGGGGTTGCACAGAGGCGTGGAAGTCACTTCATAGCAATTGCTCTTTCTTTGTTCCTGCAAGAGGAAGTATGATCATGCCACATCACAAAAAGATGCAAAAGGCAGAAGTCAACAGGTGCTGGTGTCCAAGTGTTCTGGATACGATTGTTCATCCCTTGGGTGGATGTTACCAATTCTTTAGCGGTCTCATGTTTGTGTGCAGCTTGATCTGCATTTTAACAATATATGGCAATAATATTCAACTCTATATTGTGAAAAACTTCATGTGCAGATTTCTATGAATCAAGCTGCACAGGAGCAGCCAAGCCATTTTTCTTGGTCATTTGGCAATACTAACCATGAAAACTAAGAAGTTGCAACACAAAACAACAACCTAGTCAAATATATGTAATCTTCATGCAAATTGATTTAATCATTTTCTTTTAGAGTTAACTTTGCCATTTTCAAAGAACCATCACATTGAAAATGTGTTGGGAATCAGGTCTTGGAAATAATGTGTTTCCTGTGTCTGTGGGTTTACACATGTGCATCTTTTCCATATGTTTTTTTTCCCAGCAGGGCTCTCTAAAAGCTGTGCAACAGGCAGAAGTTCAACAGGAAAGCCTTTCCCTGGCATAGATATATGATGGGGAATTTCATCTGTTGAACCTCTGCCTTTTGTAGGGATGCTAAAGGCAAGAGAGTCCGGGGGGGGGGGGGGGAGAACGGGCTGACAAATGCCTTAGCTTTTCATGCCTCAAACATGGCCATGGCAATTCGTCCTATGTCAGTTTTTCAACAAAATAAAACATTTGCTTACCAGAATAGCCAGCTGAAACTGGAAAGGTCTCAATGCTCAAAGTCTGCATCCCTGACTCCAGTCTACAGAGAGGAGTAACAACAACAACAAAATTACTGAGGAATGGTAGAGGTGGTGATGCCTAAAAGGGCTGAACACACAGGCAGCAACTTCTACGGAGGAGGAAGAAGAGCGTATCTACTGGCCAGGGAGCCTCGGCTTCTGAAGCTGCCTTCTGCCTGGTCCATCATCATCATCAAGAATGTGTATGTACTGGCTGCCTACACTGACTGGCAGCAGCTCTCCAGGTCCTTTCCCATCCCTACCTGGAGATGCCAGGAATAGAACCTGGGCCCTTGGGCATGCAAACCAGGTGCTCCCCGCTGGAGAGGCAGCCCCTTCCCAAGCAGCTGCATGTGCTTCAAAGCACAGATCAAACCACCTTTGGCTCAGGTTCAGCTTCCAAAAACCTCAGCTGAAGTCTCCAGAACGGCCACTCTGCTTGCTACATCATCGACGACGAGCTCTTCCAGGGCAGTCACGGTGCTTGTGCAGGGAAGAAACCCTGTAGAAGGACCTCCAAAGAGCCCTGGTTTTTTCTGCCCTTCCACCCTGCATGTGCGCCTCGGCAAGCCAGGGAATGAGAGGTCTGTGCACACCTCACAGATATGCTCATCCAGGCTTCTCCCTTCATTCAGTCCAGTTACACAAGCACGCAACTTGACAACAAAGAGAGGGAGGTACATCCTGCCTTCTCATTCCATGGATTTTCCTTTTGAGCCTTCCGGGAAAAGGGGGGGGGGAAACAAGTTTTTGTTGAGCCTCCTAGAATTCCCTGCAAGTGCTGATCGGGGAAGAATCATAACTCTTGTGTTGATTCATTGACATCAGTCCCCAGTGCACCTATACTCAGTCAGAACTTAATCCCATTGAAATTAATGGGAGACCTTGGCTAACTTACAGCACACGCCTACGTGTCTACTCTGAAGTAAGCCCCACTGAGGTCAAGGATACTTACTCCCAGGTAAGTGTGTACAGGGTTGCAGCCGTAAGCTCTATTGCTTTCAGTGGAACTAAAATTGTCAGCCAGTGCTTATGGTTGCAGCCCTTGTCACTTAAGCAGGACTCTGGGGAGTTAGTATTTTAAAAAATCACCCTGTCTCCCCAAAGACAAAATAAGGGCAGTAATTACAAGAGGACCAGAAATTGAGATCTGTTCCTTCTAAACAGGATAATTGGAACCTATCTGGCTGCCTGGGATGGGTGGCTGGAGGTGCCTGTTTTAATTGGCACCCACCTGTGCTCCTCTCCTTCCAACAGCTTCCTGTAGGTGGCGATCTCGATATCCAGGGCCAGCTTGACATTCATCAGTTCCTGGTATTCCCGCAGCCGACGGGCCATGTCTTGCTTGGTAGTCTGCAGGGCAGCTTCCAAGCTGGCCAGTTTGCTAGTGGCATCCTTCATGGCCAGCTCTCCACACTCCTCAGCCTGAGTGATGGCAGCTTCCAGATTAGCACGCTGAGAGGATAAAATGGGGGGGAAAGCATCCAAAGGTCTTGTGAGTTATTTATTAATTCAAGTCTTATAAGCCGCTTGTTCAGCCCAAAGGCTCTCAAGGCAGCTATATTAAGACTATATAGCCAACCAACGTCATATAAAGGAGCAATACCATTTACCACAAACACACCAAAACATGCAGTCAACCATAAGGGCTGGAAAAAGACATTCCAGGGTGTATATTAAAACTACATTCAAGGCCTAACCAGGTCAACATGTCTTTACCAGTCTTCAAAAGTTTAACAGGGGGAAGGACTTCCTTAATCTAGGTACCACAACCACAACTGAGAAGATCCCAACCTGCAAACTACACCAACTACACTTCAGTCGGTAGTGGGGAAGAGCCTCCTCCACAGAACTCAGTGGGTGGGCAGGGGTTCCTTAAATACCTCAACCCAAACCATTGAAGGATTTCAAGGTGATCACCAGCACTTGGTCACAGTGATGTTACAAGAGGAGTGCGGCCTGCACTGGGTGTCGCCCTCAAGGGGGGGGGTGGCACCACACCGCCTGAGCCTCCGCTCGGAGCCCCCTGCCGCCTCACGCTCTCGCTGGCGATCATGTTTTCACCGCTCGCCGGCAAGAACATGAAGCAACTGGGCCCGGAGTGGGCTGAAGATCACAGAGGTGGGGTTTTTGCATTAAAAGCAGTGCGGTAGCCTGGAAGGTCAGGGGCGACGCGATTATGTCATTACATCACTCTCGAACTTCCAGAACACCAAGCTCCTCCAGGTAAGTGCTGCACTGGGTGGCACCCACCCCAGGGACACCTCTGCTTGGTCAGAAATAAACAGGAAGCCAATGCAGTTCACCTCACGATGGAGCAGTATGCTCCAAATCATGGGACACCACGAGAAGCTTGGTGGCAGCATCCTAGACTAGCTGCATTTCCAACCCTGCCTCAAAACAGAGAGTCTGTTGCAATTGCTTCGCTGGGAGGTGACCCAGGCATGTGCGACAGTAGCCAGATCTGCCTTTTCCAGGAAGGGCTGCAGCTGCGACACCAGCCAAAGCGGTGTCAAGACTCCCTGAGCCATAGCTGTCACCTGAGGATCTTTAGAAGAGGGAGATAGCTAGCCGAGACAAAAGAGGAGTCTAAAAAGAGCATTTCAATTTCACAGCGGTCAAGATTAGGATCTACCACCAGAGGGCAGGGCTCAATCGCCTTTAATCGGATAATCTCAGCTTTCACTTTAAAAAACAACCACCACCCTCTGCAGGTTTCTAGCCCATATGGCTACGAAGTTACGCACGAAGGTGCGAAAAGAAACCACAGTTGAAACCACAGAAGTCACAATAAGATTCAGTGGTCATGGGGCAGAGTTTCCAACATCCCTGCCTCTGTCCTGAATAGCACCCAGAATAAATGATGAAACATAACAGGCAAAATATTGTTTCTTCCTGTAGTAGCTTACTGTGGTCAATTGCAGCCATTGCAGATGGCAGCTCACTAGCATGAGGACTGTGCTGCATCTACCCAGCTGAGAACACTGCACTAAAGCAGCACTTTATGAATATATGAATCATAGGCAACATTATGAGTCACAATGTTTGCCTGCCACAAAAGAACCTTGGGCAGAAGAAGATTCTCTTCCTTCAGTGTGAACAGACACAAGCAGACACTCCGAAGGTCAACAAGCAGGATACTAGGTCATATTTCTTTTCTCTGTACACCATTCAAAAAACAGGCTCACACTATGCTATCCACTGCCTCTGGCATCCCATTATGTCAAACCTCAGCCCTCCCCACTCTGTCCAGAGCTCCATTGCCAACACCCTTCACTCCTGTCATGCTCGGAACATGCAAAGCTCTTTTCAGAGTCCTACGCCGGCTTCCCGTTCCTCCCACATCCACCTCAAACTCTGTCGAAGCCTTCTACGTTTGCCACGCCTAATCTGCTCACCTTTCTCTCCCAAATGGTCCCTGTCTGTGACCTTCCCACCTGCAATACTCCCATCCAGAAGTCTTTTGCTCTCTTAAATGACTCCACTCATTATCCTCCCTTCCTGCCCCATAAGACTGGAACTCCATCCTTGGACATGAATCTGGTCCCCCAATCCCCACTATCCTTTTTAAGATCACTTTTTCAGAACTCGACTTTCTTGTGAAGCCTTCAGCCTAGCCCATTAATACTCAAACCCATCCTATAACTCCATTTGCTCATTCATTCCTTGCTAGCCTTCTTTCCTTCAGCTTCCTCACTCTCAACATGTAGATCAAGGGTTCTCAACCCCTTCCTGGCCCAGTACCACCTCTGTCGCCATTCTCCTGCTGCGTACCACCGGAAGTGACTGGCAATGACATCATTACCAGTTACATCCGGGTTTTCAGGTTTTCGTAGGTCAGAAAACACAGGTAGGAGGCTCTCGGCAGGTGGGATGGCCCTTCTCAACGTTCCTGAGAGGCTCAACCAAAGGCAGGAGCCTCTCGGGAGCAAAACCATGCCGTCGAAAGAGCCGTGGTGGTCCAGCAGTTCAAGTACCACCAGCAGTTGCCCGAAGTACCAATGGTGATACTAGAACCACTGGTTGAGAACCGCTGATGTAGATGGTAAGTTCTGTGGTGGCAAGGACCTGCCTTTTTTGCTGATGACATTCTGTTAAGCACTACAGACACAGCTGAAGCTGAAGCTGTGTCTACTGAACAGAAACAAGCTCTCGGCTTTGAATTGTCAAAAGGTTTCCTGACCTGGCCTTTCAGACCCTCAATTTCGGACTGTATCCGGGTGATCAGCCTGTTGAGCTCGTTGATTTCATTCTTGGTGCTGCGGAGGTCATCTCCATGCTTGCCTGCCATCGTCTGGAGCTCTTGGTACTACAGGAAGGATATAAAGGTGACAAGTCTTACGTGTATTCCAAAAGGTATTAGGAAGACCTTGAGAGAAGGGTGGAAATTAGAGAATCACCAAGTATGACCAAAGAACACTTTTGCAAAACTGAAACCTGCCTCTTTACCTCTGTCATTCTTTGTTTGTTAAACAAAATGTTACACAGCAGGAGTGGGAAACTTCTTCAGCCTGGAGAATGAGTGTGATGTAGCAGGTGATGTGGTTCAAATCCCTGCTCAACTATTACCGTTACATCATTGTATATTCCTTGGTAAAATCACACTCACACTCTCACACACACCTAGCTCAGAGGATGTTAAAGGGTAAAAACTGGGGGGGAAAACCCTACATTTCTTGAAGAAAAATTGGGATGCAAACACGAAAAATTATATACGACTTCCGGGTCTTTTTCAAAAATGATGGGGAGGAACACTGAGTCACAAACTAGGGAATCCCCATTTTAAACTTCACTTGAGTTATGATCTCACTAGGTAGCCTTAGGCAAGCAATTATCTCTTCACTGTACTCCGTCTCATCATTAACAGGAGGATAACAACACAGACTTGTTGTGACTGGGATTATATATGTTACGCACTCTGAATGCTCAAGAATTCTTCTGTGCCAAGTAGGATTATTAACCTGGCGAAGAGCAAACTGCAGCTGTCCCCATATCAAATGTTGAGGCTCACCAGGAATCCAAGGCATTGCACACATCCCCAACTGCCCTCTTTGTCTTCTCCCCTTGGCAGCTCTGTTTCCCAGTGCTGTTCCCATCCCCACAACCAAGATTACAGATGATAACTTTGGATTAAAAAGACCACTACAGGGCAGAAGCGAAGACAGGCACTGCCAGAGTAAAATGGAGTTTTCAGACCCTGGTATTAATTGATATTCCCTCTGGCTCTAAGGGGTCCATGCCAGTGCGTGGAGGACCCCTTCTTGCGACGTCACACGTCATTGCCAAACTTCTGGTTTGCTGAGCTCCGTGTTGAGCAGAGCTCAGCTTAGAGCTCCGTGGCCATGTGGCTGTGCAGCTGACAGGAAACCCTGGTGTTAATTACTGCTGGAAGAGCAACAGTACGTGGGCAGAGCCACCCAGTAGATAGTCAGTGGGTGCAGATATACAAGTTAATCCCTACCAGTAGAGGAAGCTATAGCCTCTCTTGTTGCTAGTTTAATGTCTCGTGGGTTACTCTTTCCTACTTTGACTAGGCTGCTCATTCATTTTTTCCCTGTCTTCTTGTTCTGCCTGTGTATCAATGGCAGCAGTTCTTTCCATGTTGCAGTAAAGCTCAAAACTCAGCTTTGCTGTGTGTGGGACTGACCGATTCCCTCAGCTCTGCTAAAGTTTACATGGCAGAACATAGTTTTACTGGCCAAACCAGTAAATGTTGGCTGGTCAGCATAGTTACCCAGATTGCCCCCTCCCACTGCCAATCACAAAATGCAGGATTCTTTCTAAAGAACTTCACATGAGTAGATCATCCACTGAAGGATACAGGCTGCTTTTTCCTTCACATATGGCAACTTGCAGTATTACACATGACTTCAAATTCCTCAAGAGGCCAAGTTACCAAGCCTAGGTCACTTTTTAACTACACACA
Source organism: Plestiodon gilberti rubricaudatus (assembly GCA_026170595.1). Classification (NCBI taxonomy): domain Eukaryota; kingdom Metazoa; phylum Chordata; class Lepidosauria; order Squamata; family Scincidae; genus Plestiodon; species Plestiodon gilberti. The sequence goes on from JANXHW010000002.1 coordinate 123,116,258, forward strand.
TGATGAACAGTTCAACCATTTATCTTACTGATGAGGCACAGGATATCAAGGGAGTACTGTATGCTGGGACCTGCTGAAGCTGGGTCTGGGAAAGCCAGACACAACGTCCTGCGTGCGTGCGTGCTTCAAACTGTTCTCTTTTGTGTAAAGCATTCAGTTCACATTTTCCCATGCTTCATTCTCTGAGTTACTCATGAGTTTCATTCTCTTGCAGAGTCCATCAAAGTCATGCAAGGTCAATGGTGATCACACAGATTGCACAATACCAACAGCAGGTAAATGGACTATTGACCAGACTGCAATCCAACACACACTAATTTGGGATTAAAGCTGCAATCCTATGCACACTTTCCTGGGAGTAAGTCCCTTTTGAGTAGACATGCACAGGATTGTATAGTCACAGCGCAATCCTATCCAACTTACACCACCGATGTAACCAGTGATGCAGCAAGAACAGGAAGCCCCAGAACGGAAAGGGGATTCAAATCCCCTTTCAGTCCCCCTTTGGAGGGGATTTGAATCCCCTTTCCCGTTCTGGAGCTTCCTGTTCTCGCTGCACCACTGGTTACACCGGTGTTGTAAGTTGGATACGATTGCGCTGTCAAACTACTAACAGATCAGCAGTGATTCCTCATTCACATGAAGCTTACAGCAGTCTGTTGGGATTTTGTTTCTTATTAGAAATAAGTTGCATCGACAACAAACATGAACAAGCTCAGCCTGCAATTTTTCAACTTGTTATGGAGACAGCTTCTGAAATAGGAGTCGTCCATTCAACCTTGATTGGTTGGCAGCCCTAACCAGGCCAGGTCAACCCAGCGATGCTCCCAAGCAAAAGAGGCACGAGCAAAGGCCTCACCTTGATCTGGTACATGCTTTCTGCCTCTGCCCGGCTCTTGGCAGCAATCTCTTCGTACTGCGCTCTGACCTCGGCGATGATGCCGTCCAAGTCCAGGCTGCGGTTGTTGTCCATGGACAAGATCACAGAGGTGTCATTGATCTGAGACTGCAGGACACGCAGCTCCTGCATGGCAAGGAAGAAAGAGGCAAAGATTGTGATTATCCATGAACTAGGAGCAAATTGCCTTGAGAAACCACACAACTGCTAACCCTTGCTAACTAGGCAAAGAGGCACCTTTCAAAGTGGTGTCATATTTATTAGCAGGGGGAGAGCAACTGTTCCTTTTCACCCCAGCATGGTGTCTTTTCCAGTGGCTGTTGCTGATGTCTTTTCTGTACTTTATATATATATTTATATAAATTTATATATTTATTTTACTATGCAAACTGCTTTGTGAACTACTCTGGTTTGGTACTGGTACAAAAAGTTTCTCTCGAGTCTGATCCGATGGACACAAACTCAGTCTTCTCTACCATCATCAATTCTTGGGAGAGGATCCCCTTCTTTCATAGATCTTTCCCTCTATTCCATTCACAGTTACCTGCATGGAGGTTGCCTAAATCACATCATTAAAACAAGCTTTCCAAGTGCCAAACTTGCTCAGTCAAAGCAAAGCACTTTGAAAAACAGAATAATCTATACCTATGCAGGCTAATAAGAAACTTTGCTAAATCTAAGCTGCTTGATAAACCAACACTCAAGGTCTTCAAGGAGGCCTTTATTAATCTCCTAGCAAACTAAATCAACAGATGCTTAGATGAGAATTTACCAGTTTAGAATAATAGTCCAGATTGGAGGGATACATATTCTAAACTACTGTTCTGTTTCAGCATGAGAATACAATGCTTCAGGCAGCCCAATCCAATGCTGGGTTTACGCCAAAGGATCTTGGGATCCGTCAGCATAAGTCACATTCAGGTGGTACAAAAGCTGCACTGCCATCATGCACTTTGGAGTCAAGGGCGCAAACAGCTGGAGGCCCATGTGTGCGCCAGTGGCTCCCAGGTGTCCCACCAGAGGAGGTAAGGTGGCAGCGTGGCAGTTTGGGGGAAGATCGGAGTGGGGAGTGGGCTGAACCGGAGTCAGGAGGGGGAGGATCTCAGCAACAGCAGCACACACCAAGATTCTATCCCCCTTCTCCTATCCCAACGCCCATTGAAGCTCCTTGGACTTATGCCAGCAATCCGAGGTGACCCATTGGAGGCCAGGCAGCTTATGTGGAGGTAAGTAAAAAAGATTTTTACTTACCTCTCCTGTCTGGTCACCCCCGCCCCCCCAAGCACGCAGTATGTGCTCCACTGGTAGCACTGCATGCTCTGGGCTAGCGAGGGATAGGATTGGGCCACTAGTGAATTTACTTTTCACTTACTATTAGGACTGTGATTTGATTTAATGCAAAACAATTTTCTTGGCTTTGCTTTCATAATGGCTCATGTATGTTGCAGCCACAGCTGAAACCAAAGGCAACATCTACACTAGAAATTTGTAACAGTTTAGCTTCATAGATTCTTGCAAAACATCCAGGGAACTGTGCTTTGGCAAGAGTGTTGATGAGAATTCTGTTTGAGAGCCCCAACTCCTTGACAGAACCACAATTCCCAGTGTTCCCTGAGAACAGGATATGACTATTAAATGATATTACACACATTAAATGATGTGTGTACAATAGTGTAATTATGCCCTGGATCTCCCCATCTTGGATGCTTCAGAAGCTAGATCCAGGACTGTACACAGCAGCTGTTTCTCTAGCAATAAATTTCTTCATTGAAAGAAGAAGAATCAACTCAGTGGCCATCTTTGAACATGGCAAATTATGGACAAAGCCAGCACTTTGAATTGACCCTGGAAACCAACGCAGATAGAATAGCATCAGAACGATATGCTCTCCGTGCAGCAAGACACATGTGGAAGTCGGGCTGCCCCGATTTGAGTCAATTGAGGTTTCCAAGCACTCTTGGAAAGCAGCCCTTTTGGGAAGCACGGAACACCTTGGTTATTTTTTAATGTTGCTACTTGATACATTGTTATAGTTTTTTTAAACACTTTAGAACCTGGGGCCCAGCAAAAAAAATGTTTCCAATTGGGCCCTGCAGCTCCCAGGCCTGCTCCGACACCTACCTCCTCATACAGTTGCCTCAGGAAGTTGATCTCCTCTGACAGGACTTCCAGTCGAGTTTCCAACTCAGCCTTGTTCATGTAGGCCTCATCCACATCCTAAGGGGACAGAGCACAAGCCATCATTATACTAGAGAGACTCCCACAAGGTCCTCCCAGGAAATGATAATTATTCACCAGAAAAACATGACTGATCTCTCTCATTCACCTTTTTCAGCAGGACAAACTCATTTTCCTTCTCAGTACGATGGTTGATTTCATCCTCGAACCTGTCAGAAACAAAAACAAAATTACAGGCTACAGGGCTACAAGTACCGTAAGCTATGTGTGGTTTATCATGAATCAGCACTAAGCTGATTTCAGTGCTGAGAAACATATGAAGGCAATGTTACATCTGAACATGCACAAAGTACCGTATCTTACGCTCCATAGGACGCATCGGTCCATAGGACGCATGCATCCTATGGAGCATAAAATACAGAAAAAAAGTTTTTTACTTACCTGGGCTTGGGGGCGCTTCGGGGAGGCCTGTGGGGGCTTTGGGGAGGCCTGCGCGAGCCTCTGCAGGCCTCCCCGGTATTCACCTCGGACGAAAACAGCGATTTTCTGCCATTTCTGGAAATGGCCGAAAATCGCTGTTTTCTCCCGAACTGAAGATCGGGGAGGCCTGTGGGGGATCGCACAGGCCTCCCCGAAACCCCCACAGGCCTCCCCGAAGCGCCCCCAGGCCCAGGCTTCGCACCATAGGACACACGCTTTCCCCCCCTATGTTTGGGGGGGGAAGTGCGTCTTATAGTGCAAAAAATACGGTACCCACACCTCCTCTCCTTCCCCATATGGTAACCCAAACTACATAGGTCCATGTACCTGGGGTTAGAGTAAAAAGGTAAAGATATCCCTTGACATTTAAAGTCCAGTCGTGTCTGACTCTAGGGTGCAGTGCTCATCCCCATTACGAAGCTGAAGAGCCAGCGCTGCCTGAAGAGTCTTCCGTGGTCATGTGGCCAGCATGACTCTCCTTGCCGCAGCACGAAGCATGCGGCTGGAACACAGAATGCTGTTTACCTTCCCGCAAGCGGTACCTATTTATCTACTCACATTAACATGCTTTTGAACTGCTAGGTTGGCAAGAGCTGGGCCGAGCGACAAAAGCTCACCCCGTCGCGCGGATTCAAACTGCCGACCTTTTGATCGACAGCTCATGGTTCAGTAATTTAACCCACTGTGCCACCCCGCAGCCGCAGAGTAGGCAGGCACAATTTGTAACCCCTCTAAGTTGAATGTAGTCTACCAATCATGTACTGTTGACCCTCTGTTTTTGCAGCTGACCCTCTGTTTTTGCAGTCCCATGCATCCAGCTTCCCAAAAGTGAAGGTATATCAAGCACCTTGCCAAACACCATTAGTGGTTAGTGGGCTGTGTTGGCCTTGACGAGTCGCAAGTTGTGCAGACGTGGGCCAGAAGGAAGGGGACAAACAGTGCAAGTTTCTGGGCAGGGTTCAGTTCAAGTACCTGTACTTGTCACGTTAAATATTAATCCGGTCAAGAAATAGCAGGGCACATACTGCAGCAGCCTTGCTGGAGCTCAGCAGGACCTGATCTGGTCAATGCTTGCGTGGAACGCTGCTGTCTGGGAACCCCACGAATGCTATCTTGGCGGCAGAAATGTGGGGTTGAAATAACTGTGCTAGCCTGATTTGCAAGTCCATTTCAGGTATCATTCAGACACATCTTCCAGCTGCATTTCATACCTTAAAATGTAATAAATTTGTTATAAATTTGTTATATATATATTTTTAAAGTCAAGTCTGTCATCTGTCTTGGCAATTACAGAGTTTTGGGTGTGCAGCATGCTGAAGATGCCCTCTTGATTGAAATTCTTGCTTTTTATGCAACGGTGATTTTCAAGATCTTCTTTTTGGGGTGTCAGCGTTGCCTTTTTCCACCCAAGTGACATATTCTCTTGGTTATAAAAATATGCACTGAGGTACGTACCGAAGAATGTAGGTACATTCTTCAATATATGTACATATTCAAAAATATGTACGTACCGAAGGTCATGTGCCAGAGGCAGAGCAGACGTGTGTGTCAGCCTCACCTAAAAATGGTCACAACTGTCGTGAAACAGGTTTGTTGACCCTCTTGGCAACGTGCTGTTGCTCAGGACAAGAAGAACAACAGGCTTAGAGGCTGAATGTACAGGCTTGGCGGAAGAGCCAACATGGGATGAAGCTACCACGTGCAGAGTTACTGTGAGAGAGTGTTCCTAATGATTAGAGCACCACTTATTTAAAATGGGGTGGTTGTTTCCTTTTAATTCCCACTTCTCCACCAGCTTTGAAGCAGGTAACTGAAAATCCTACCCAAAAAGTAAAATGAGACAATAGGAATGGTGCCAAAAAGTTTTTAAACTATTAATTGTTATTATTAATAATAATAATTTCTATCCCCACTGTCTCCCCACATAGGGGGGACTCACTCACCATAGGGGGGGACTCACTATTCACTATGTAACCCATCTTCTCTACGTTTTGCAAGTCTCTGCAGCTCTGAGGACAGTTTTCTAATATACTCATTACTGTCCCTATTTTGCCTGTGGGAGAATTTGGGGGGGTCCCTTTTTAACTCCAAACACGCAGCTGCTTTCTACCAAGTCAGACCATTGGTTCACTATATTGGTTCACTCCTAGTTCACTATAGTCAGCACTGACTGGCAGCATCTCTGCAGCGCTTCAAACAGAGGCACTGTGTGAGTGCCTCTGTTTCCCAGCCCTACCTGGAGAAGCCAGGGATTGAACCTTTATGCAAAGCAGGTGCTACCATGGAGCTATGACCCGATCATATGACCCCAGCATGACTCGGCAGGGAGAGCAGTTTTCAGAGGCAACATCATGGCAGTCATCATAATACAGGCTCCAGCCCTGTCAAATTCCTCCCTCTCCAGCAATAACACTATCACAGCACCGGGCTAATTGCCTCACATGACCCAGTGCAAAAAGCCGCCTGTCTCATGAGCAGAATGGACGTCTCTGCTCACCAACAGCACCAGGCTTCATCACGGGAAACCTGTTGCTAAAAGATTTTGTTATTTTTGGATCATACCTAGCAATGGAGATTCCTCATTACTATCGATGGAAAGTTAAAAGCAAACTGTTGAGTGTGTTTGTAAGTTGCTAGATGTTTGTTATGGGCAATTTTACTGGGACAAGGAGGGGGGGGAATCTAAGCAGGGTAGGATGTGAAATTGACTTGAAATGCTCTGGCAACAGTGGCACAAAACTATAGGGAAGCTGGTGCAGATCAAATAGCTCGGCTATCTTAACCGTGGCTGAAAGATCAGGAGCAAGTGATGAGATCATGCACTTCACTCTGCAGCCCCTTCACAGAGTGGGTTTCTCCCACCACCACCACCACCTTAAAAGGAACATGTTGGCACCAAATCAACCTTAACACAAAGTTCCCATGTAGCCAGGCTTTGTTAACCAACTTCAAACCCTCATTAAGTGGTGGACCTGTTTTAGCACTGACCACTCTTAATAAATTGGAGTGGTTATATCTGCAGTGTCCAAGTCAGCAAAAAGGAATGTGGGGGAATTGGACTCAAGCCATCAGCAACCACTGCCAACTTCAGAGGGAATGGGGAGTCACAGCATCCATGAGGACAAGCAACTTTTTTTTTTTTAGTAAAACTTCATCGTCTCAAGAAGTCAAGCATTGCACCAGATTCCAGGGGACACATGAAAAATCTAAAAACTTGACAATGGGATGTGCAGCAAGGTGCTATTTACTCAGAAGTGACATGAAGGGGACATTTTGAACCCCACACCCTGCCACTCCCCCACTCACTTAGTCTTGAATTCTTCCACAAGCCCTTGCATGTTAGCCAATTCAGCATCCAGCCTCACTCTCTCCTGGCCCAAGCCATCCAGCTGCCGACGCAAGTTGTTAATATAGGCCTCAAACATACTGTCCATGTTGCTGTGAGTAGTCTTCTGGTTCTGTAGCAGGCCCCATTTGGTCTCCAGCATCTTATTCTGCTGCTCCAGGAAGCGGACCTAGGAAGGACCAGAAGAGATTCCATCCAGTTAAACACCTCTGGAGCTTTACATCAGTATTAAGTGGAATATTACAGTAAAACACTGTTAACAACAACATTTACAGTAAATGTGCTTTTTAATTTCATTTCCCTTTAGTAGGTTGGAGAGAGGTTTGGGTGGACATATACAAAGCAATTGTTGGCTCTCATCTTTTATGAGAGTTTTCATTGGGAAGGGCAGATTCTCCTACGGTTGCCGGGAGCTTTTTAAAACACAGGCAACTCTGGATATAGGTAGGAAGCCAGACATTGAGAGAAATGGAGGAAAACTGTAGAAGGGGAGTGGCATTCATATCCTACCATCTCAGATTCTTCAAAGGAACCTGTGCATGCCTACTCAGAAGTTGGTGCCAATTCCCAAGTAAATGCACATTAGCCTGTGCTCTTGAACAATCCCATTCATCTTAGTGAGGCTTGCACAGGAGAGCTTCCTGGTGGATTGGGCCCACCGACTCCAGTGGAATATGTTGGGGTAAATGGTGGAGGAAATGCAGCCTCTGGGCAACAATAGGCTACAGTTCCAATCCAACTTCAGGTGGTTATGCTCAATGGAAGTGACAGGTTGCTGAGGACCCGGGGCAAAGACCTGCACTGAGACCCCTATGGAGTCACCCATCTGCCCCCTGATGGTGCCAAGGCACTACCACAGTCACTAGTATTGAAAGTTCAGGACCCCACCAAGCTAACTGGGCCCTCTAATGGCTGTGTGTCCTTGCCCAACACCCAACCACACTTGCCCCCAATGTCACCCTTATAAGTCCTATCATCATCAGAAGCTGATGTTTGACCCAAGACCATTCAACATCATCCCCAAGCTGAGAAACGGTTTGCAATGGGTGGGGCTTTGCTTGGTAGCCGTTGCCCAGGCTTGGATGACATAAACACACGAATTATGTAGTGTCAACCACAGAGTAGCATCAACCACAGATTAAAAGCTAGGCAGAGTTGGTCAAAGTTGCTCAGGATACAGGAAGAAGCTTTTGTTTGCCCACTCCTAATTTGTCAAAGTGTCCACCCATCGTATAAGCTTGCTTGGTCAACAGACAGCTCTCCTCCTTCCTGTTCCCCTCCATCCCACACATTTACAGTCAAGGAGAACTTGCCCATGAAAAACAGTGATCATATGGAGGCTGCTTCAAAATGGTTCTTGTAGCAGTACATTCCACATCTCCACGCAGCAGCTTCCCACACTGTCATGTCACATGTGGGGCCTGCCCAAGACCTCCTGGCTCCTGAGGCAGAGTGCCAAGTGCTACCCCCTTTACCGGATGATATGCCAGCCTCTGCTCCTCCTACTGGAAAAGGGGAATGCAGCTGAAGAGAAGCTCAGGCCTACTACTCTCCTCTCTGCCACACTTCAACTTACCCCCCTTCCTTTTCCAGTCCAAGGAGTGAGAGGAGGAAGAGGAGCAATGGAGGCAAGTGGGCAGATGGAGGTGGTGGGCGCCCCTGCCAACCTGCTCCCTGAGGCCACACACACACACACACACACACACACACACACAGGTCAACCTCATGGAGGTACCGTCCCCCTGCTGCCATGGCTTGTAAATAATTTTCTCATTAGAGAAGCCTGCAAACCTTTCTCCAACTTCCAGCGAGATTTGGGAGGACAAATCCGTGAACCACACTGCAAGTGTGAACCACTGCTGCTCACTAGTGATTTATCACACAGAGACAGCTGCCACAAGAAAGAAAGAAAGAAAGAAAGAAAGAAAGAAAGAAAGAAAGAAAGAAAGAAAGAAAGAAAGAAAGAAAGAAAGAAAGAAGTATCCAGCCCCTGGAACTGTTCCATGTGCTCTGTCACACACGAAGCATATTGGTACTACAAACATATATTGGATTCACCCAAAGAATTCACCACAGACACAGAATATTAGTTTAGCGAAGGTGCTGAAAGTAAATTCTCTGCTATAGCTATAGAGCCCTCCCACCACCCTGACTCACAGAAATACAATTCCCAGTGTTCCCCAGCTCCTATTCCTAAGGAGAAGGAATTACAGTACTATTAAACCAGTTTTAAGTCCATAATGTACAGGTTAGCAGTGGTCAAGGTTGACACCCATCAAAAGGCCCGCCCGCCCACCCAGTCAGGCCGACCCCCTGAACCCCCAATCGCAGCACTAGTGCAAGTCAGCCAAGAGACAAGTACTACTGCTGCACCCAGCACCCCCATCTACACATCCCCCAGAGGCACCTGCATCAGCCTCACACAGCCTAGTGGATGCTCCCCTTGGTCAACGGGGAGAAGGAGCTGCTGCCTACCATGCCCAGTAATTGAGGTGGGGGCATTGCAGGGCTGTCTGGTTGCTTCCAAAATACCTGGCACTTATGGCATAAATATGCTCTGCAAGATCAAGCAGCATATTATATCAAATGCATAGCCTGCATGCATATTTCTTAAAACCTGAAATATCAGTCATGGGGGTGGGAAATCAGCATCGGAACCAGGACTCATTGGCATCAATGGAAACTTCCCTTCTGGAGTTATTAGCAGCTGCCAGCTTAAGGAGTGTGATTTTCATCTGGACAGGAGAAAGAAAGGGTGACATTTTCCTCCCCATGCACCACAGTGCCAATCCTGATTCCCTCCCACCCCACCCTGTGGCTGATATTTAAGTAAATCCCTCACGTGCACGCACAAAGGACTAGAAGTTTGACATAATGGGCCGTTTGATCCTAAGTGACAGAGCGTTTTAAGTATGGCTGGAAATAGATAATAGCTTTTAAGAGTGTTGGAAGGCGCTTTTCAGATATTTAGCTTCCCATGATGTTGATGTGCAAAAGCAAATATAATTGGTTTCATCCCACTGTTGCCTCTGGTCAAACAGGTTTCTGAAGCACAATACAAAGACCTGCAAATCTCCTTTATCAGAGGCAAAAGGGAGCTCAGTGTACACACTGCAAGCAACGCTTCTCCTTTCAAACCACCTTGAACTTTCTGGAAAAAAATGACTGCCACCTGTGAATTGCCCCACAATCAGTTATCAAAATGAGTTTCACCAACACATGAAAGTGTCAGGCAATGCACTACTTGGCACCTTAATGTTTATGCAGCATGTGCTTTGATAAATGTATCTGTGAATTAGAGGAAGTCAGTCCTTTTTGGCCAGAAAGGCAGCATACAAGTTTAAAAGGTAGACAGGCAGACCCCGACTCCGAGATTTAACTTCTGTAGAGCAGGAGTAGGAGTCCCAAACCTGAAGAAATGCAAACTGAATAGCTCATAGTAACCTCATTTAAGCAAGGCATCTCCCCCATCACCACAGCAAACGTAGGGACAGGGATTTGCCGAGACCAGGGGGGGGGGGGAGGGATTGTTGGGAGTGTATTAATCTATTTGGGAGGATTCCTCCTTTCTACAACAACCTTGTGAGGTAGGTTAGAATGAGTGACAATGACAGACCCAGTAAGCTCCATGGGTGAGTGGGAATTTGAACCCAGGTTTCCCCTGTTCTAGTCTGCCCCTGTTCTAGTCTGCCCCCTTTGGGAACAGTGGTTCCCAAACTGGGAGGCGTGGCTCCCAGGGGAACTGTGGGAACCAGCCAGGGGAGCCACGGAGTGCCACGGAATCCTCTCGGAAAACAGTGCAATGCCTATTGGCAGGCATCAACATAATCCAATGGTCGCCAATTGGCAAGGGAGCCGCAGGTGGAAAAGTTTAGGAAACACTGCACTAGAATGACACCATACCAGCTCTCTATGTTAAGGCCCCTAGTGGCTGGTCAGGGAGCCCCTGATGCTGTGGCATTGCTGAAGCTAAGCAAGTGGGTCCAGTCAGTCCCTAGGTCATTGGGAGCCCCATGTGAGCTGCTCTAAAAGGAAAAGCAGAATACAAGTGCAAACAACAGTAAAAACCAGGAATCATCTCAGCAATAGTAACAAGGGGACACCTCATTTATGAATAATAATAATAATAATAATAATAATAATAATAATAATAATAATAATAATAATAAAGGCAGTGGCCAAACATGGGCTTCTATTATAATTATTATCATTATGAATAGTAATCCTATTTGGCTCTATACAGCCACCACATAGTTGCAGCACCACACTTGGTCTCTTACCCCTAGTAAGAAATTGGGCATGTTGCATCTGCACTGGGCCTCTGCTGTCAAAATCCATTTGAATTCCTGGCAATGCATGTTTTACTTTTGAATGCAACAGGTTCAAAATGCAAACATTTAGGAGAGCCTCACCCATACCCCATATCCTCATTATGGGGAAAACAGGCTGCATGGATGATGGAGGAGCTTGCCAGAAATTCGGTCATCATGGGCAAGGCCCTCCTGATTTTTGCATTGCCCATCTCTGAATGAAGGAAAATCTATGGCAGGGGGCACTCACCACCATCTGCCCACTCATCTCCACTGCTCCTCCTCCTCCTCACTGAAGTGGAAAAGGGGCTGAGCGGAAGTGCGGAAAAGAGGAGAGTGGTGGGCTAGAGTAGACCATTGGAGACACTCTAGCCCACCACTCTCCTCTCCTCCACACTTCCCCTTCAGCTCTCTCCCCCCCCCCCCGAGTCTTTTTTCGATCTAGGGAGCAGGAGGAACAGAGGCTAGCAGCACAACACCAAGCAAGAGAGGGCAGCATTTGGCACACTGCCTCAAGCCTCAGGCAGGCACCAGGAAGTCTTGGGCCATCCCCGATTGCCAGGAACATAAATGCAGTTCAAAATGGCTCTCCCCCTCTTTCTAGCCTGCTTTGACAGAAGCCCATTCCATTCCAGGTCGGTCAGACACTGCCTGAGGGCCCACCCACCCACCAGAAGATCCATCTGGCCAGGTCAAGCCTTGAACACCCAGTCCCTGTGGCCAGTGGTAGCACCCAACTGCCATCGGGGCTGGCAGGAGGTGCTCAGTGCAGGGCCTTGACCCAGAGGGCCCCTAGCAACTGGCACCACCTGCACTGCCCTGTGCAAGGATACTACTCCTGATTTCTAACGACAGTTAGGAGAGCAGGAATGGTCTGCAGGACTGTGAGCATTTCGTCCTCCCCCATCCCACCCCTCCCATGCACAAACCCTCAGCACCACCCTTAACTGTGGTTAAGGGTCACTTTAGCACTGATGGTTAGCATGCATGGTGGTGGGTAATACTAAACTCTTAACCCGACTTTGCAGTTCAGCTGCACAGCTTGCTTACAATAGGAGCCTCGCTTCATGTTAACTGCAGCTCAGGTCAGTGCAGAAGTAGGAGGCTTTCACCGCAATGACCACAATGTGTTGGGGGCAAAGGGCGAATTCATTCCTTGGGGAGGGGGGAAGAGAAAAAGGGAGGCTGACTATCCTGAATCCCATTTCCAATCTCTTAACTAAAGGCAGAGAGAAGAGCGATGCCTGTAGCAGGCCAAAATAGCGCCAGCACAACTCAAAAACACATTTGGAGAGTGAGAGAGAGTGTGTGTGTGTGTGTGTAAAAAGTCCATCTGGAAGGGAACTTGTCCTTGCATGGGGGTTGACTTTCAATGTGGTCTGATGATTCAGTGACAGGAAGAACAAACAAACAAACATGATTTTTTTTCTTTTGAGATAATGGAACCAGACAGGTCTTTTCATTCTGCCCTTAACTCTCACACCTGTAGGAGGAGCTTTAGACTCACCAGACTGGTTGGATCACACTCCAAAACAGGTTTGCTTCCCCTCTCTGCTGAGGGCAGGGGAAGGCCCCGGAACTTAGTATTACAGTACCGTACAGGAATGTGCTCTTTTAACACACAATCTGTCGCCTTTGGTTTCTCAGGCAGGTCGTCCCACTGGCTGCTGGGAACGGAGCTTGCGAGGAGAATCCAGGTTTTGCTTTTTCTGCCTGAATCTCTCTCTCTCTCTCTCTCTCTCTCACACACACACACACACACACACACACACACACTCACACTCTCACACTCACACTCACCCCCCCAAAGGCCTTGCTTGTGTCTTTCTGTCACTAAGAGACACTCCTGCTTGCTCAGCTGCCAGCACAACAACCTTGCCTCCTCCGCTGCAGGAGAGAACTGACAGAAGCTTCAGGGAAGGCGACTGAGTTTACAGCAGCTTCGCCAGGGGAAGATTCAAGAGACCGCTCGATTCCCCAAGATTGGGGCTTCCATTCTGATCCCCTCAATCCTCATTCCCAAGTGTGATCAAATTTTTAAACACATGGGATTACATTTGCTGTGCTCCTCCCTCCCTCCCTCTTTTTTCCCGACTGACAGATTGGAAGCTTTTTGAGGGAAAGGACCTTTCTATTTTGCTGGCATGGTAAGTGCATCAGGTTACAATGCTCTATAGTGGGGAGAACCCAGGTTCAAATCCTGACTCCCCTCCCCCTGGCATGAGAGCTCACTGGGTGACCTTGGGCCAGTCATCATCTCTCAATCTAACACATTTCACAGGATTGTTGCGAGGATGAAAAGTGGGGGTAAGAATTGTGTACACTGTCCTGAATTCCTTGGAGGAAGGGGCAGAATATAAATGCAATGTGTAATAAGTTACTTTGTAAGATGCCCCACCATGTAAACTGATGGTGGTACATTCATTGTGATTAAAAAAAAGAAATCACATAAAGATTCAGATAGATGGCCTTTGACCCCCGACTGCCAATTCCCAATACTTTTCCAAAAGAAGCAAGACCGAGGGCCAGCCACTTGGGCACTCACCTTGTCAATCAAGTTGGCAAACTTATTATTGAGGGTCTTGATCTCTTCCTTCTCCTTGGTTCGTAATTGCTGGATTTGGGGGTCAATCTCCAAGTTGAGCGGTGCCAGGAGGCTCTTGTTCACACTCACAGCTGTGATGCCACCGGGTGCCAGGCCAAAGGCTGGCCCCCCTCGGAAGCTGCTGCTGGCACTGCCACCTCCAAACCTGCCCCCATAGTTGGAGGAAGCATAGGTGGTGCTGATTCGGGAGCTGCTGACAGGGCCTGAGGTGTAGGAGCGGCTGCTGAAGGTGCGCACGGGAGCAGCAGAAGTGGTGCTCCGGTAGGTCTTCTTGGTCACAGAGATGGACATTTTTCTACCCACAAGAAGGCTGTCAGTCAGAGCAGAGAAACCCAGCTAGCCAGGCACTGAAAGGCAGCAGGGGTGCCGAGGGCTAGGCTGGGTAGTATTCGGACAGAGTTATATATGCAAAGAGGGAGGGAACTGCTACAGCAGACAAGAACACTGCAGCACCTGAGTGGCTGTACAGCAGCAAAGGGGAGTGGTTAGAGGACTCCAGAGCCTATACCTGCTTTCCTATGACTGAATTAACTCTTTCCTAACCAGAAGCTAACCATTAAACCAATGGGAGAAACACGAAGTGAGCCAGGGAATGTCTGACTGGGGATTTCCCCCCCCCCCCACTTTCCAATTGTACTTTCTTGCAGCTAAGAAACCCAAAGAGGGCAGCAGTCAACCTGGCAAGGAGAGAGCGGCCAGGGAATGTCTTCAAAGTTATACAGACGCATTTCCACTGGGATTGTTACACCCAAATGCATAAATGCGATTAGCAAGCAGATCTTTGATCAGCTAAGAGAGGGAGAGCCAATTGGAGAGGGCGGAAGAGTTATTGGCACTGTGAAATGGCTAAGATCTCCAAAACGTACAAGGCAGCAGGCAGGAGGAGGACAGGTTGCCAAGCTGTTTAAGTGGAGATCATCATCATTATCATACAGTAGTGGGTGGCGTGGCCACCAGGAATGGAAGCAGAGGCAATGCTTCAGGAAGTCAGTGTGCTGTAGTAGGCAGAGTGTGGACCGGGTGGTGGCGGTGGTGTCTCCACGGGTGGGGGCACACCCATGCCTGGCTGATCCCTGAGGCAGGGAGGGCTGCTCCTCACTACACTGCCTGCTGATCCAGGGCCCACGGGAATGTTCATAGGGCAACTGTAGGAGGAGGAGGAGAACAACAGCAACAGCAGCAGCAGCAACAGCCCTTCTTGTTTTTTCCCCAATGCCATTTTGCAATTCTTGGATGCCCTGTCCACAGACACTGTGGAATGGGCTGGGGCATCTGGGAATTGTTAAACAGCGCCAGGGAAAGAACGCGGATGAATCACTGCAGCTGTCTGCTCCACACTGCCTCCCCTTTGGCCCTGGGCTGGTTTACCAGGAGGAAGTGGGAAGCCGCGGCAACAGCAGACCATCCTCTTCCTACCTGGGCACCATCTTACAAATCCTGCTGCCACTGCTCCTCACCATCACCCAGAGAGCCAGCCAGTCACTGGGAGCCAGCCAGTCACCATCACTGGGAGGCAGCCAGTGGCTCAGGGCTCAGTGGGGAGGCTTGCCAAGAAGTGATGGGGAGGAGGGGACAGCAGCAGGCGTGAGCCCCCCTTTGCAGTGTGATCTGGAGCGGTACTGGTGGCAGTGAAGAACTCAATTGCTCAATTCCATTGCTCAATTCCCGGGGGGGGGGGAGGTTAGCTGATGCATGCACGTGCGCCTGAAGCATGTGAGCATGCCATTGCAGGGCCCACAAAGGGCTTTTACCCCACATCCCCACCCAAAACTGGAGCTGCCACTGTGCTAGATGGACCAGTGGTCTGAACTGGTAATAAGACAGCGAGCTATGTATGTCCATCTAGCACAGTACTGTTAACGCGGACTTGCTGCAGCTCTCCACAGTTTCCGATGGGGAGGCATCGCAGCTCTACCTCAAGTTGCCAAGGACTGAAGCTGGGACCTTCTGCACTGAACACTTGAGCTATGGTATGGCCCC
Organism: Plestiodon gilberti rubricaudatus; assembly: GCA_026170595.1. Classification (NCBI taxonomy): domain Eukaryota; kingdom Metazoa; phylum Chordata; class Lepidosauria; order Squamata; family Scincidae; genus Plestiodon; species Plestiodon gilberti. The sequence goes on from JANXHW010000002.1 coordinate 123,132,055, forward strand.
TTCCCCAAAACCTTGGATCAGAGGGAACCAGGTTCAGATAACCTCTCACTGACAGCCCAATCCTGTGTAAGGATCACTTGGGCGGCCCAGGCTGCCCACCGGATCCTGATCTCCGCCGCGGGCAGGCTCCCACTCGGCGGAAAGTCTACTCGGGGAAGGGGACAAGCATCCCCTTCCCCAGGTGTAAATGGTGCTGGGGCCGATCGGCCTCCTCGGATTTCAGCCAGCAAAATCATTGGTGGATGTCGGAGGAGGCCATGTAACAGCACAGCCAAGCGGCGGAGGTCAGGATACGGCCGAGGCCGATCCACGCCCCCTCCAGGACTGGCTGTGCCTATTGGCCCCCGCTGTTTGCTGCCGAACTGCCCCCCCCGGTTGGCTGGATCCTTACCTGGGTCCTCCAGCGGGCGGGCGTCAGTCATGTCGGCGGAGCAGGGGAGGCCAGCCTTGCGCCGGCCTTCCCTGCTCTCGAGTCATCGAAAAAGTGCCTTACGGCACTTTTGCGACATCTTCGGCCGGTGGAACGCTCGTTCCGCTGGCCTCAGTTTGCGCAGGATTGCGCTGTGAGTCAAGTCACTGTCTTTCAGGAGGAAACTAGGAGCTCAAGCATATGTGACATGGTAGATCTGGGATTGTAAAGGCTGAGATGCATACTCTAAATATATTTAAATCAACATAAATTTGGACCTACCTACATTTTCTTTAACTTTAAAGCAGCAGTGTAAGAAGCCTCCCCGCAGCTGCTTTTCCTGCTGGGAGGATCTATACACATATTTACGAGGGTTCAATTTGTGTATTTACATGGGTCAGGGCCGGTTTTAAGCCAATTGGACCAACTGCACTAGGGTGATCTACTCTAGCCTTGTCAAATACACCCAACACCACATTGCAACCTACTCCTAATACCACATTCAGCAACTATTTTAATATACGTGTAATAGCTTTTAAATACCTATAATTTATAGGCTATAAAACATTTTATTTTAACGATAAACACAGTATGAGTAAAGTACTAGGGGCCTCGCAAAAATGTTTCCAATTGGGCACTGCAGCTCCTAAAGCCGGCCCTGACATGGGTTGATTGGGGTGGGGAGAAGAAGCGATTTTGAGCCCCCCCCCCCAAAAAAAGCATTCCTATAGAGAGATCTCGGGTATCCGGGATCTATATTGCAACGAGCCATGAGGAGAATTTTCGATACACATTACTGTTTCTCTGCTCAAAATTTGCAGTCTTGGAGGTTTGCTTTTCATTGAACACATGCACACCTCAATCTGCTTTAAAGGATTCTGAGCAACAACATACTTGAGTGATGGAAAAATTCAATACAGTACCTCCAAAATAAGCCTCAAACCCATGGATGAAATGAATGACTACATTGGGAGGTGCTATAAATCAGGCCTTTGGTAGGACACACTGGCAAATGATTTTCGCAGAATAATTCTAGGTTTGTCAACCCTCCAGGATTATCCTGGAGTCTCCAGGAATCAGCATCAATCTCCAGGTGACTACTGAAAGCAATCCCAGAGCAATATGGTATCCAGGAATTGCTATCATTACATCATGGGGGGGGGGGAATAATCACCAGGAATAGCTTTGATCAGAGTTGGTCAACCCTACATAGATACATTCAATGGACATGGCGATATTACACATTTTGAGCACAATCAGAAGGAAGACCAGTTGCATTCAGTAGGTCTTATTTCCATGAGTGTGTGTATAAGATTTCAGCCTTAGATTGCAATCATATGCACACTTACGTGGGAGTAAGACCCACTGAACACAATGCGACTAACTAGTGAAAAAACATGCATAGAATTGCATTGGTAAACTGACTGAATTACTGTGGCTTGCATCTCCAAGGAACCCTTAGCATGACATTTTGTGCATGCTAACCTAAAATAAGCTATTGAACTTGGTGGTGCTTATTTCCCAAGAAACATGCAGAAGCCTGGGCTGCAAACAGGGGTGTAGTTGAGGGAGAGCAGAGTTCGGGGACTTTTCCAACCCCTACTACAGAGAAAAAAAAATGTCTGATGCTCTCTTGGGGCTTGCTTGCTCACCTTGTGTTACTTTCTACTTGCCCTTTAGCATCTCTGTTAATATTAGCTCACTCCCCACACACACACACAAATGGGGCTGCTTACGAGTACAACTTTAAAAATGTGATTTTAAAAAGTGTGATTTATTAAACAGTGTAATTTATTAAAAACAATGACATCACTTCCTGCTTACTGACATCACTTCCAGTCATGGGTCTTAGGGGGGTCCCAAAAGATTGTCATTCTACAAAAGGGGGTTCCGGTGCTAAAAAAGTTGGGAACCACTGACCTAATAGGAAGTTCTACTGAACACCATGGGACTTCCTTTTGAACAGTCCTGTCTAGCCCAGCCCTCTAATTATCTTGTATATTTCAGATACTGCTTTTAATCCCATATTTCTGTATTTAGACATTTGTTTTAAACTATTGCAACCCATTTCAAAAGTTTGATAGGACATGAGCTAGACCATTAAATAACTTTTAGTAAGTTCCAAAGCCGCCTTGGGCATTTGCCTCGGCATAGGATAAGGCGGGATATAAATTTTTTAAATAAATAAATAAAGTAGGTATAAGTGGAAACAACACTGAAATGAAGAATTTTAAAATTGATCTTTTTGGAGATGGGTTTAACATTAATGGGATGTAGCTACAGGGACATTGATACAGATATCAGAAAACAGAGACAACTGGAGCATGTGCAATTAAGCTAGGGAACTCTAGCTGAGAATCCACACTGTCTTTGCAAAAATCCAAGTTCTGATGTTGGGAAAAACTTTCATATTAAACTGGTTTTAAACCACTATAGGTTTGTGGTTATTTACACAAGATGGGGAAGTCCACATATGTATTATTCTTAAATCATGGATCACTACAGGGGATTTTGCAATCTCCCAATCAAAATTTGTATGGTTAACAAAATTCTCTTCCCCCACCCTGTTCCACACTACTATGCTCTGCACACCATCTAGAGACGTTCTCCAGCAACTTGTTGAGATCATCATTCCCATGGGCAGAAAACCTGAAGCAAGCTGCCACATTAGCACTGTCATGGGAACACCAAAACCAACCTAAGACACTTCAGTGCTTAACTAAGAAATATTTATTTGCTACAAACTATGTAACATCCAAAGCAAAACTGAAGCAGTATAAAAAGCAACCAAACATTTAGCTTGCCTTTCAACTCAGCACACTCCTGAGACCTTGAGACAACAATGCAGCAACAGCTCTTGCCTGAAAGCAGAGTATTTAATCCAGCTGCTGCAAAACTGCTTGAACCTAGGGCCAAGCTACATGAGACATTTAAAGTGCTATTAACCCTGATGGGCTTAGTTTTTCTATAATCAACAGCAGCAGGATCGTGTCCCCTGCAGAACTGGATAGTGCCAAAGGGTTAAAGCCATCCAGCCTCAGTCATGATGATCCATGGGGGGGTGAGGCTGGAACTTCAGCTGCTATTAATTAAAGGAAAACTAAGCCCATCAGGCCTAATAATGCTATAAATGGCAAGTGCCATTTGTCTTTCTATTGTGCTGGTATGAAGTTTGCTATAGCTAGGCTTATCAGATCCTTGCCGGGATGGGAGCAGTCTACCCTTAAGGGGGAGGGGTGTGGGGGGGAGTCAGAACGCGATGCGTTCTGACTCCCCCCACGCCCCTCCCCCTTAAGGGTAGACCACTCCCGTCCCGGCAAGGATCTGATAAGCTTGGCTATAAGTAATATGCAATAGTGCAGGGCTAGCCTACAAACCAGGAAACCTCCATCTTGAAGCTCACCTCTACTATGATGAGCCCACTATATGGCCTTAGGAAAGCTGCTACCTCTCAGCTTCGGCCCTTCATTTGCAATACAGAGATGACCTACCTTGCAAGGTTGGTGCAAGGAATATAACACTGTATGGTGTATGTGTATAGCTTTACCAGCGTCCTGGAATTGACGCTGGCTTTGGCCTAGAGCGGACCCGAGTCGCTCCCAAGGGTGCACCGTGGCTGCCCAGTGGGCTTCCGGAACTTCCAGTCAACAACGCGACAGAAGCCGGAACCCCGTTGGGCAGCCGTGGTGCACCCTTGGGAGCGGCTCGAGTCTGCTCTAGGCCGAAGTCAGCATCGATTCCAGGATACTGGTAAGCCTATGTATGAAGCACTTTGAACAGTTGAAAGCACTGTATAAATGCAAAATAAGTACTTATCTACTAATAGCTAGCTCAGCGTATCAGATTGCAGGTAGAACAGGACCAGCCCAAGATAACATAGTGCAGGGGTGGCCAACCTGCAGCACACCAGATGCCACTTTTTATGTAGACCCGTCAACCAGGTAGCACCCCAGAATGCCTTGCGGCAGCTGGGTAACAACCCAGAATGCCTTGCAGCGCCATAGCCCACAACCCATTTTGTCGGTCGCGTCAGCCAGGTAGCGCCCCAGAATGCCTTGCGGCGCCACAACCGCCGGCGACCTGAAACTTTTTCATGATCCACCCAAAATCGTTGGGTCACAACCCACAGTTTGGGAACCACTGGGTTAGCCGGTTCATTTAATAAATTATTAAAATAATATATATGGTGACTTTGTATGTGCCATCTAGAATGTGTCCACGTGCTACTAGTGGCACGCATGCTGTGGGTTGGCCATTCCTGACATAGTGGTTTTGACATACTCAGGGGGATGGCGCAGGTACGCAAGAGTACATACATTTGTAAATTAAAATAAAAAGTAATGGTAGCCCCTCCCCCCCCAAGCAGCCTGATGATGCTCAGTGGCCTCCCAGCAGGCATGGAATGTTGAAGAGGCAGCTGGGAAAAAGGAAGCAGAACAACACAATCCAGGGAAAAGAAGGGGCAATGCAACATTTTCTTGCAAGACTCTTATTGTTGTTGTTAAATAAGGACCTGTGAGCCTGGCAATGGCATAAAGCAGGGGTTCCCAACCTGTGTACTAGTACCACCAGTGGTACTTCGGTCAACTGCCAGTGGTACTCAGATCACTGGACCACTGGAACCCCACTCCAATGTGGCGCTTTTGGTGGAGCGTTTTTGCTCCCGAGAGGCTCCTGCCTTTGGCCGAGCCTCTCAAGAACACTGAGAAGGGCCCTCCCACCTGCCCAGAGCCTCCTCCCTGTGTTTTATGGCCTCTGAAAACCCGAAAGTAACTGGTGATGATGCCATCACCAGTCACTTCCAGTGGTACTCAGATTAAGGAGAGTGGTGCCGGAGGTGGTACCCGACCAGGAAGAGGTTGGGAACCTCTGGCATAAAGTTAAGCCTACACTCCTGCCTGCCTTTCCACTGCCTGCCTTTCCGTTGCTTCTCATCTTGTTCAGCAGACATATACTAGGCAAGCCACCCCCAAGGAAGGGGCAGCAGGTGCATGCCAGTAGTGTCAGTAGGGTGGGGAGACAGAGGCACAACTCCAAGAGCGGAACAACATGGGCATTCAAGATCATCTGATATATAGACAGCAACTAAAGACAGCAATTCAATTAAATAAATTATGTGATATAGTGACAGCAATTAAATGCAACAACGCTTTTCTTTTCTTTACCTTTTCAGTATGGAATAATTAGACCTATTTTCAAGGTGGTAGCTAAAAGAGCAGATACTGGCATGCTAGGAGACTTTGGCAGCAATCCTATACCCACTTACCTGGGAGTAAGGCTCACTGAATAAGGTTGGGACTTAATTTATTTATTTTTTATTTATTTACAGTATTTCTATCCCGCCTTTCTCCCCGAAGGGACCCAATTCTAAGTAATTCTAAGTAACATGCATAGGATTGCACTATTAGTAAGGGCAGAAGGACAGCCAGAGGGGCAGAGGCAACTGCTGCTGAACCTGCGTGCAGCAAGCATCGAGCCATCATCATCATGACTAGTAGCCAGTGATAAACTTGTCCTCCATGAATTTGTTTAATTGTTTATTGTTGTCTCCTAGGGTTGAGCATATAAAACAGGCTGGGAGCTGGAACTCTGATCGTTTGTTGTATTTAAGAATATCTATACCCCATTTCCCATTATGAAAATAACACCCAAGGCAGCTTACATGAATCTGATAAAAACACAGACCAATGAGATTAGGTCCTAGGGAGGAAAAGCAAAATGACAACCAAGATTAAACTCAGGACAGACGTTCTAGTAACGGCTAGATGTAGTCATTTGCAAGAGCCTCTTTCTCTGCAAGGCCCCCGTACAGGTACAGTTCGTTCCTTTCAACTTTGCTTCTCTGGTCTGATTTGGGAGAAAATAGTTTCCAGACAGGGAAGGGATCAAAACACAGCAAGTTAATTGCTTGCACTTAAAAGGAATGCCTGGAGGTGCCCAGCCTCCTCCTCGCGATAAGCTGAATGTTGGCAGCCTCTAATGAGGAACTCGCAGAGCCCCAAAAGAGCCAGTTGTGCCTCCCTATTATTGAATCCTAGCACTTCTGGTTGCCAGGGACATTCCAAACTGTAAGACACAATAACCTCCTTGGCTTCAAAGAACAGTTTCAGGGAGGGCTAAGACAGATCTAACTTTTTTAAAAAAAAATTAAGTGAAAGCGATTTCAACACTCACTCATCAGCTGAAACAAATGCCTCCGAATGCGGTGCATTATGTACTTTCAACTCACTAGTCTTCACCCTGAAAAAAAGATGGGGAGCAACAAAGGACTTAGCCTCCCTTTGCCCACAAAGTGGCTGTTGTGGGGAGGGATTTGCAGCTCCTTGTGTTAAGGGAAGCAAGATATTAACTCCTCGTTCCTGTTCAGGCCTAGGGCCTAGCTCAATTTGGAGCAATTAGGGTTGTCAACTCTGATTGAACCTATTCCTAAAGAGATTTTTTTTTCCAAATAAGATGTACAGTACAGTAATACCTCCAATAATACCGCTTCCTTTAGCCCTGTGTCATCTTGGTGCTCTTCATTCTAGGTGTGATTGACAGGTATTGTAGCTAACGGGAGCAGGGCACTCTGGGTAGCGCAGGACCAATCAGAGCCAGTTTCCTAACTCATAGTTCCAACAATGTCTTATGTAGTGGTGTTTCATGCAGCACTAGACTTTTGGGGAATGTTATCCCCCTATGCCTGCGGTTCCCAAACTGTGCACTACAGCACCCCAGAGCACCCCAGCGAACTCACAGGGGCGCCATGTGATATTTTAAATTTTCAAAGGAAACACAAAATATGACAGAAATATGACAATATTTATCTGGCTTAAGGGCGCCATGAAAAAATTACTGAGACACTATGGGCACTATGAACCAAGAATGTTTGGGAACCTCTGTCCTATGCTATTGGTGGTTTGCTGTAATGTTATTAAAACATTGTTAAAATCTCCAGGATTGCCTTCAGTAGTCACCTGGAGATCGACGCTGATTCTAGGAGACTGCAGGCCAATCCTGGAGGGTTGACAACCCTGGAAGTGATACAAAAGTTGTATCTGAGCGATTACATCTAAGACAGTCCACAGGGACTTCCTGGATCTTGATTCACATTCTCATGCAAAGCAAGACTATGCATGTTTGCTCAGAAGTAAGCCCCACTGTGTTCAGTGAAGCTTACAGTGAAGCCCAGGTAAGCGTGTATCGGATTGCAGCCTAAAGGCTGATCTACACTGCACGAATCCCGGCGCGTCCCAGGCGCGTGCGGAGAGGTGTGGCTTCCTTTTTAACAGATCACCACAGAACGCAGGAGAGCTGTTGCCTCTCAGGCAAAAATCCATCTTTTTGCCTGTCACTTAGACTTTTTGCATCTGACGATGTTCATAATCATAGCACACGAATGAAACGTTATGCAGAGTTGTAATTGTTTTTATTGTATTTTAAGTAAGTATTTTTTATTTGCAAATTGTTGCATTTTAAAGAGACTTGCAAGTCATTTTAAAGTTTTAATTACATTTTAGCTCGTTGTTTTTATGACCTGAATCCCATCAAAGATGGTTCGTTCATGGTAAATTCTTCTCTGTTCTTCTCTGGCAGGAGATAAAGTACTCTGAGGAATAAAAACAAGAGCCCCGCCCGCTGCATCAGACCTGCATCTAGTTCACATTTTGTTTCCAACAGGGGCCAAACAGATGCCCCAAGGAAGTTTGCAATGGTGACAGGCCTTACAAGCTTCTGGTATTCAGAGGTATATTGCTTCTGAACCTGGAGGTTCTGCGTCACTCTCATGGCTTACGATGACTGTCAAAGGTAAGAGCCATCCTCCATGAATTTGTGTAAATCCCTTTTAAAGTCATCTGAAGCATCACCATAATAGCTGCATAATAATTATTTCCTGAGGGCTCCCCTCTCTCTGGGGGTCCCCCCTTCAAAAGAGCAATGGTGAAGAGCAAATAAAGGAGGGAATGTCCCCGGCAGGTGCTGCTGCCCCCCACCCTCGTCCCATTTTCTGCCACTCCCAGAAAATGGCCTTTTCTCAGGGGAAATTTCAACAGAGAAGATAGGAATGTGCTAATCTCCAGTCATGACCGGGAAAAGCTTCTGCAAATAGCCAGAAAGAATGTAAAGGTCCAAGCCCTGTTTGTACTCAGTGGAAAAGCATGCAAGAAAGTATGGCTAGTAATGCTGTAGGTCCACAATAATCCCCGCTAGTCTAGCTGCTCACTCTGCAAACACTGATTGCAATTTCTGATTGCAACACCTGGGACAAGGGGCACACAGCGTCACTTGGAAGGAAGAGGGTGTCTTTCTCCATGCTCAGGTTAAGTGCTCAGTAAATGCACATTTGTTGCACAAAGTCATACCTCACTCCTGTTGGTCAAATGTCACATTTTTCTAATACGGGACTGCCAGCTTTTAATCAGCCGCTACAGCAATGACTTTTAACAACAGCATGGTATGCAGGCCTGCAAGTGGTAATATTTCACCTCCATGCAACAAAGAGCTTCCCCACCTGATTTCTGTACATCAAGCTGCCATCAGAGGCACAAGAGCCGTCCAAGTAGTTTTTTCCTAGTCAGTTGGCAACCCACCAGGCCTGCCTAAGGGTTTTATGCTGCTCAGGTGAATTAAAATTGTATTACCCCATGTGTCTTATCTCATGCTAAGCAGCATAACGCTATTAAACAACCAAAAGCTGATTAGGATAACTATTGTCTCATTTTCAATTGCTAATATTTGCCACTGTCTGACAACCGTGTCTTTTGTTGTTGTTGTTGCATTGAACATCTTATCCAACATTATAAAACTTCAGCCCCTTCTAGAGTATGCAGGATGCTGAGCTCTGCCAATTTGTACTTTTGGAAAAAAGAAGGCATCTATGCATATACTGTACGTTGCCTTTGCTGCTGGACTGGATCCGACAGCGAGTGGGAGTTAAATTATGATGTTGTATTATTCCTTTTTTAAAATATTCAGTCACCTTTTTGAAGGCAAAATATGCTACAGAAAAGTGAAGACATACCTTAATAAAAGATTCAATCACAGATCCACTATGTCATGACTGTTTTGGCTCTCAGAAGAAACAAATGTGCTTTGTAAATTGATTCAGAAAAAAATTGTTGGCTACTTCTCCGTAGTGCTACTGTCTTGCCAGTATCCTAGTTATGTATTACTGCTTTTCGTTTGTTTTTCTTTCCCACACGTGCTGCTTTTCTTTTATCTTTATTGATTTCATTATGTCAGTTTCCACTCTGTTTTCTCCAATTTATCAAGATCAATGGGAATGTTAATACCATTGTCCGAAGACTTTTCAGTCCTTCCCTGCTAAATCTGCTAAGTACGCTTCCACTAGAGAGTGTGGTTGTTTGCAAATACAGTAGTGGAAGCACCCTTATTAAATCTGGAGCTTACACAAAGGAAGGAGGAACTGCAAACACTTAAAGGATAGGATTAGAATTCACAATGGGTTGCTCAGATTAAACATTTGAACCCTAGACTGAAAACTAAAAAGACATGTTAGACTTTTACTAAAGGAGTGGTAGAAGGACACACATTTTAAATATAATCTACGGCCCAATCCTACCTGGGCTGGCCTATGTAACTATAACTATACTGGCCTAAGGTGTCATAGCCATGCCGTAAGGCATGTTTTCGACACCTGGAGAGTAAATGGCACTGGTGTGGAGGCCAGCACCACTCACTCCGCTGCGGAACTCACCTGACTCCAGCCACCGCAGGTAGGTCCCGCGCTGGTCGGCAGGAGGGTGGGATGGGGCGGCGAGGGGGGGCCATTGGTCGGCCCGGGCTGGGAGGGGGCAGGGATATTGGTGGCAATATCCTAAGCCCCTTCCCAGCCTTACACCAGCATTACACCACCTCCCCAAATATACGCCAGATCTGAACCTGGCATGCATCCAAGGACGCCCATAAGCCCTGGGCTCACTTACACCCGGGGAAGGGGACAAATGTCCCCTTCTTCCACGATGCAGCCTGGCAGCCCTTAGGATACAGCAGACAGCCCTTTAGGCTAGCAGCTTATACTTCCACAGGATTGCGCTGTTACTTAGGTTTCAGTGACTTCTTAGCTGGACAGCTCCCCTGCTACTTGGAAATCTTGGTCCTTGACCTGCTGGACAGCTCCTTGGCCTTGCCAGCAAGACAGAACTCTGAGCCACTCTGCAGTGGTGGGGGGAATGGGGCTGTGTGTAGGTAGCCCTTTTAATGGGGGCTGTTGATGATCAGCTGTTTGATGGCACAACAGGAGTGGGCAGAACTGAATCTAGCACCCTACTCCCCTCTTAAACAGCTGATCAGTGGGATTTAAGCTTATTTTAAAAGGACTCAATGGTGGAAATTGCAGCTCGCCCCCTCCTTTTTGCTTGTTTTTCATCTGTCTTGAACCTATCTGTCACCACAGAGGCTTCCGTGATGCCTCAGCATCCTGACAGGGCTGCTGAGTTATTCAAAGACGGTAGCCATGTTTGTCCTATCTATTGTGTTTATTGTTTGAGCATCTTCTTCTTTCCCAACTGACTGGTAAACAAAGGACCTAATTTCAGGTTAGGTCATTTGACGATGAAGTTCACCTGATTCCCAGGAACATGAAATTCAAGTAGTTTAGGTGACCCCAAGTATCCAACCCCATAGGTAAAGCAGAGTTAACACCTACAGGTTACAAAAACCGGAGTCATGCACCTGCACCACCACCACCACCCCATTTGCACATTTACCCATGTACAACATCAGAGCATGTGATGCTCCATGTGGGTTTGCCCAACAATCTTGTGAAGAGTGGGTGCAACAACTAGGACTCTGGAACAGTGTGAGTAAGTAGGGAAAGTACCCAGGAAAGTTGTGGCAATCTCCAGGGTAGCAGCAAGAAGGACCACATTCCCCTCTGGAAAATCTGGTGCTCCTCCCCACCCCAGAGATCATGTTAAACCCACATGCATAGTTTTGCCTAAGCTGTACATATGCAGTAGATTTCACTGCCATTAGAAACACAGGTTATAGTCATGTTTCCAGCCCTTCAATCAGCTGGGGGTCTGTCTATCCGTCAACAATTCTCAAACTGAGTTACTTGAGGAGGGAGAAGGATGGGAACCATCTTGACCAACCTCCTTGCTTGACTTCTCTCGCTCGTTCATCTACACATCCCCATACAATCTCTCTCTCTCTCTCTCTCTCTCTCTCTCACACACACACACACACACACACACGCACGCACGCACGCACGCACGCACGCATGCACGCACACCAGCCTTCTCTGGGTAGCATGCAAGGCTGAGCAAAGTGTCAGAGATGGGAGGCCAATTGCTCTATGGGTTAAAGCACTAGGCAGTTTTGTTTTTAATCAAATCAAATCAAAAGAAAAAAATTATTGAGGTTTAAAATGGAACAAAGAAAAAAAGCACAATCAAATTCTACACTCGAGATCAAGAAACAAAGTTCCAAAATAAAGTACAAGTTTACTTTTTACTATATAGCTAAAGGTTGGCCTTGCAAAAAGAAGATGCCAGAAAACCTATAGCCCTTTCTCCGCATGTTGCAGAACCTATCCGCAGTAGATGAATGGGTTTTGAAATGATTGTTTTGTTGCTCCATCAAGTTTGCAGGATTGTCTTGTTTGGACAATAAGAATTGTTTTGGGACAACAAGACAATTGTCAAGGTTGTCTTGTTGTTGTTGTCCCATCAAGAAATGACTGTCTTGTTGTCCCAAAACAATTGTCCCATCAAGTTTGCAGGAGTATTTGATCCATTTATCCCATGAAAGTCATCTGGGAATGAGTCTAACTAAATGCTGGCTGCAATAAGACTTTTGGTGGACAAAAGGGTAGAGGGGGTAATTAGAAACTGTATATCATGTGCCAGTAGTGACATATCATAGAAGACCGCAACAACAAGAAAGAAATGGAACATTCCCAAATGTTCCAAGGCCCAGCAAGCAGCAGGCAAGGACACGAGCCTCTCTTTGGAACTAGAAAGCCCTGATGAAGTTGATGACAAAGGAGAAGTCGGGGTTCCAGAATTAATGACACCTTCCAGGCTTACAGATGTCTCTCTGACCTTGAGAAGAATGGCAAGACAAAAGAGGCAGCCTAGAACATGTTAAGATGGTGTAACTGACTTCTGATCACAGATTAATTATTTTGTTGTAATTGTTTTGAGGAAGAGGGATGTGTTGCATCTGATATACAGAACTAGGTACAGTTCCTTCCCTATTTGTTTTCCGTAAGTTTGTCCATAGAGGGCCCTGATAGGAAGGGAGAGAAAAGGAGGATGAATCAGTGGGGGAAGAAAAAGACAGGGAAATAGAGAGTGAAGGAAAGAAAGGAGGAAAGACTGAGAGTCTATGAATAAGAACCAAGTTTGGATGATTAAATCTTGCTTGCTGCATCTCACTTACTACAGACCAGTTACAAATGAGTCACCTCAAAGTACAGACATTGGAATGAAAATTGTTCTTGTTTAGCACACGCTCATAAGGCAGAGATAAGACAGAAGGGAGTGTAGCAATAAATTTCTTGAGACTCTCACTAAATAATGTGGGGTCCAGAAAGCTAGGAAGTCTTAAACTCTCTCTCTCTCTCTCTCTCTCTCTCTCTCTCTCTCTCTCTCTCTCTCTCTCTCTCTCTCTCTCTCTCTCTCTCTGTGTGTGTGTGTGTGTGTGTGTGTGTGTGTGTGTGTGTGTGTGTAAAATACTGCTTTTTTATCCCCTCCTCCCCAAAGATGCACAAGTTTGATATCAGAACTTGTTTACCCAGCATAGGCTAAGAACCTGCTTTTAATGCCAGGACTCAGTCCTGAAATATATAAAGCAACAATAAGATGAAAGTGCCTCTGAGCATGCACAGGGAAGTCCTCACCCAGTCTAGCAAAACCCAACTCCAATACTTTAAATACTTTGACCTTTAAAGCCCTTCACGGCTTGGGTCCAGGTAATCTGTGGGACTGCTTTCCCCCATACATTCCAGCCCACCCTCTTAGGTCATCTGAGGGGGCTCTCCTACAAGTGCTGCCATTGTCACAAGTTAGAGGGATGGCAGTACGGGGCAAGTCTTCTCTGTAGTGGCGCCACAATTATGGAATTCCCTACCGGGGGAATTAAAAACTACCCCCTCGCTCATGGCTTTTCGGTGAGGGCTCAAAACATTTCTGTTTTGTCTGGCATTTGGGTGACGGGTTGATGTCTGTCCTCTGTGTCTCGGTAATAGTGCTTTGGTTCTGCTGCCTCTTTCTGGACCAAATAGCTCCCCCCCCCCCCGGTTTTATTGTTTTTATTAATGATTTTACTCATTGTTTGTATACATTGTACATTTTATTATGGAATGTTGTAAGCTGCCTTGGGCATTTGGTTTGGCTTGGGAAAGGCGGGATATAAATTCATTCGTTCATTCATTCATTCAATAAAAATAAGTAAATAAATACTTCTGGACTTAGGGAACGCATCCATCCAATACAGTATCTTTCTCAGGCAGATGTCATATCAACAGCTTCTCATATGAAAATGAGATGGTAATGTTACCACATGCAGATTTGACCACCTCAAAAATAGCCACATGAATCCGACCTTACAAGGTTATCTATGCTATTTTAGAGTCTGCAAGTTTGTGATGTTCCCTTCAGGCTTTTCCTTGACAATAAGGGACATGTTACAGATTTTAGTACAAATATCTCTGCATCTTTCAAGGTAAGTGTTTTGTTGCTCAAGAAATATGTAAGTCGTTACAGAGCTAAGCAATCAGCAAGACAAAATGGATACCACTTCGGACTGGAATCACACATTTGAATGGTTCATGGGGTTCTCCATGGTTCTCCTTTAATAAAGTTTCTGTACACGGAAAATTAACATATCAGGCAAGAGAGAGTGATATGCCTAGTCTTCTCTCTCACATGCTTTCTCTATTCAAAGAGGTGTGTATATATACTGGGGATGCATTCAAATATGCAATCCCCTATCTGCATTCTGAAATCGTACAGGCCAGCCTGAACCGTACCACATAATTCTGCTGATCTTGTAGTTCGGTTCTTGTGTGGAATCCAGATGTCTTTCCCGCAATTGAACTAATACATCTGGTTTGTGCATATGGTGGGAAGCATCCAAACGTCTTTGCTATAGCTAATACCGGTAATATGACAGTTGCTGGGAAATGGCAGTTTCCTAGGATTCAAACTGCAATTCATTTTGGCTGGGAAAACATCGTCCCAGTCCCCACCCCCCTCAAATGCTACCGTTGCAGGCACAGAACTATATGTGTTGTGGTTTAGCAAGTGTCACAGACACCTTGTATTGGCTAGTGCCTATGTCATCACCATTGATGACTGTGTCATTGTAAAATCTTTATAAACATTATTTTTTAAACGTCTATTTGATTCCCGTCACAGGCTCTTCCTTCAGTACTACTCCAGTGGGCATGTTCATCCAGTCTTTTTAAATGCTGAAAAAGAAAATGGCAAGCACTTGCAAGGCTACACCCTCATTGGCAGCATTATCCCACCATTTTTTAAAAAAAGAAAAATTATTTTTGAGTTGGCATTCCACATTTCCTGTGCTGCAGCATACATTTGTCCTTAATCTGGAAAGAATCAAACTTAGGTGTTGTCAGTGTCACTTTTGGGCTTTCCAGAGCAAATGAAATTGACAAAGCTGTACAGGCTGAACTACATTTTTTTTCTCAGCAATCCCATGTTCCCAAACCTGCCATTACTTAATAAGGTACATACAGACAGAGGTGTGTGTGTGTGTGTGTGTGTGTGTGTGTGTGTGTGTGTGTGTGTGTGTGTGTGTGTGTGTGTGTGTGTGTGTGTGTGTGTGTGTGTGTGTGTGTGTGTGTGTGTGTGTGTGTGTGTGTGTGTGTGTGTGTGTGTGTGTGTGTGTGTGTGTGTGTGTGTGTGTGTGTGTGTGTGTGTGTGTGTGTGTGTGTGTGGCAGGGCAAGATCTGTAGGTAGGAGGAAAGAATGCTTAACCTGTGCAAGTTGCTCCACAAGTCTGGTTTCCCACCCAGCCAGAGCCCTAGCTGATGGAAGAAGGCTTACAGCGAAATCCTATGCATGTCTACTCAGAAGTAATTCCCATTTTTGTCGATGGAGCTTACTCCCAGGAAAGTGTGGATAGGATTGCAAAAATTGTTTGGGAATTTTTAGGGAAGAATCGATGGGTCGTAGAAAGGTTAGGCTCCCCCTCCTGCTTCCCAATTTTCTCCTGAAAATGCTCCTGCCCCTTCAACTGAGTTAAACAAGAAATATGGGATTGATTGATAACTCATGTTTCCCTTGCACCATGTTGCTGAGCTTTAAGCATAGCATCCCTTTGTCTATCTTTTGCCCATGGGGCTTTGATATATTTGCTGCTTATTTTCGTATTTCTCTCTTTTTTTCTTCTTCTTTTTGTCAATTCGATTGTGGTTTGTTGTGTGGCTTTACAGTGTTGTGAGCTGCCCCTTTGGGAATGGAAGGATTTTAGCTGATGGTCCCTTTGGGAATGCAAGCGTTTTTAAGAAATAATAAATTACAGTGCTGTGAGAAATTGCAGAAGGACTGCCGCACACCGGGCAAAATAATGTAGGCCTTGCAAGGGTTGATGACCTGGGCTAAGCTCTCTGTATGCATTCCAGGGGCTGAACTGTGCTGCTGGAGGCCCTGTCTGGCCTTCCTCATGATGACTTACCTTGGTTCCCAGATAGGAAAGGGAACCCCTCCAAACTTTGCAATGCAAACATCGAGGTCTGTGTGTTCTCAAGAAGACGCTGCACAGTGTGACGGGTTTCCCAAGAGTTAAGGATTTGGGTGGGGGGGGGGAAATATCCCCCTTAACCTGCACACAGCCCTCTGCATTCCTGAGCTCTTAAGCAAGCTGTCTGCTGCCCTGTACCATTCTAGCTGACTCCCTGGCTTCCCATACTTCATTACTTTGAAAGTAACAGCAACATTCCTCAGAGAGACAACCTGTGCCAACTCTCCTGCTAGCTACCAACCAAGTGTGTGATTTGTCACTCCCGTGTTAGAACTGACATTGCTTAGCTCTTGAGCACAGAACGTGGATTAGCAGGAAGAACATAAAAAACCCACTATTTTAGTTGAAAGACCACAGTCCCCCCAAAAGTGCTGGAAAGAGTAAAATATGCAAGCACTGTTGCAGCATATTAAACAAACAAACAAACAAACAAACAACACACACACACACACACACACACACACACACACACACACACACAACCTCCACCCCTTTTGAAAGGCGCCATTGTTATTAAATCCCTCCAGCGTTCTGGTGAGTTAAATTACTTTGGGCAGTGAGTGATTAGAGCCCTGGACTTAGGACTAGAAGTTGTGAATTCAAATCCCATTAACTCAGTATATGGCTTTGGACTAGTTACCAAATTGGGGACCAGTTGTCCTATCTCCACCCACACAGGCATTGATGGGCCTGTTGTCTCAAGATGGTGAAGTCATCCAGCTATAAGAAAGAACGGGATGTGCATTTATGATTTGGTGAATAGAAAATTGAACTGAATCGGGGGGCCATTCGATGAAATTGGCGTTCATCATGAAACAAATACCTATGGGGACCTGATGAGCGAATCGCATATGAGCCATTCAGAAGTAGTGTGGCCAGGCCGGGGGAGGGTGTGTGTGCTGTGAAAAGGAACAGCTGCAGTCTCCTCGCAATGAGGAGCTGTGGCGGCAGTTGACGCGGAGCATTTTCGCACCATTTTTGGCACTTTTGATGGGCCCTCCTACCCGCCCCGTGTCCTAAAGGTAAAGGTAAAGTTATCCCCTGACAATTAAGTCCAGTCATGTCCGACTCTAGGGTGTGGTGCTCATCTCCATTTCAAAGCCGAAGAGCCAGCATTGTCCGAAGACGCCTCCGTGGTCATGTGGCCGGCATGACTCTCCTTTCCGCAGCGCATAGCATGTGGCTGGAACACAGAGCGCTGTTTACCTTCCCGCAAGTGGTACCTATTTATCTACTCGCATTGAGCCCCATGTCCTAGAAGGCTTCAAATGAAACCTTCCAGGAGTGCAGGGGGCTGGACGATGACGCAAAATTCCTCCCCCCCCCAGCGCGCTAGCAACGCCACTGCCATTCAGTCCATCCAGGCCCCCGTTGGTTTTCATGATGAAGGAGGGATGAGGCGTGTACCTTGTAGTAAGGCAGAATGGTGAGCTTTTTCCTTTTCTTCAAACTTCTATTAATTAAAGCATAAAATGAGCATCAGAGCTTCTCTTCCTGGCAGCCACCATTTTTCCCCACAATGTCCTGAACATGGCATCAGTCAAGGGCACTGTGGCAGGGAAAACCACCACCTCTGGCACCCAAATCTTTATTTATTTATTTATTTTAAAAAAATTATACACATAATATATTTCCTATATATTTATATAATATATAATATAATATATTTCCTTTTCCTATGCCGAAGGCAAATGCCCAAGGCGGCTTACAACAAAGATTAAAATACATAATTTAAAATACATAAAATAAGTTTAAACAATACATAACCATACCTAAACAAATTTAAAAAACAATAAAATCCACTGGGGGGGCGACAGTATGGAGCAGAGAAGCAGCAGGGCAGAGCATCTTGAGACACAGGAGGCAGACCACAACCCATCACCCAAACGCTAGGTGAAACAAAAACGTTTTGAGACCTTGGCGAAAGGTCATGAGGGAGGGGGTGGTTCTCAGATCTATCTCTGGCACCAAAATATCTTGGCCTGGGCCTGCCTAGTCTCCATCTTTTCAGGAGTATACAATCAATACAAATGCAGTAAATAAATTTAGCTGTATACAGTGTCTCAGAATTACGGGTTTAAAAGCCATGTCTGAAGAAAACTTGAGATTTAATTTTCTTTGTTCCGCTTGCGGGTTTCCTGTGTGGAACGAAGAAAATTAAATCTCAAGTTTTCTTCAGACATGGCTTTTAAACCCGTAATTCTGAGACACTGTAAGTTGATCGCCGGCCATGAAAGCTTCCGCAGTAGATTGAAATTTAGCTGTTTTTTCCATCACCGTCCCTCATCCTCGAACACTCAAATGCATCATATGCTCTTTGTTCCTTCTTATGCACAAGTATTTTCCTAAGCACAAAGGGGAACTTGCTGTCACTCAAACCACAGTCAAATCTTTGAAACCACAAGGCTGTAAATTGAACCGTAGGAGCTTGTCATGCACAAACAAATACTAACTAGAGACCTGCAGTCAAGAACCTGGCCAACTAGTTCAAATCAATATTTGAAATGGAGGGCACCCTATCATATACAAGACTGCCACACACAGAAACACATGCAAGCAAATTCACACACGCATGCAAATACATACAAAGAGAGCAGACATATGCACAGCATGTTCAAGAACACAAAAGAGCCCTGATCGTTTTAAAAATGTGCGATAATCCTCGCCTCTTTCCAGTAGTCAGTGGCAGCCTCTCTAAAAATACAATATAGGATGCCAATCCAATTGCCGGCAGCAGAAGTCAACAGAAAAGAGCATAAGCTCTGCATGGCATCGAGAACCCATCAGAACCAATAAAGAAAAGCCTGACTGGAGTCAGCTTCTGCATAGAAAGGGTGACCAAATACAATAGACCACTTCTGAAGTTACCTTAGAATGATACATACAATAGGGATATTCCTAGCTGGATATTCTGCTCTTGGGATTTACCCTGGAGCCTTGTTCCTTCACATTAATCGAAACGTGTCATAGGGCATGATGACTTCCAGGCATGTTTGAGCCCCAGTAATTCTTTTTTTATAGATTTGGATAGAGGTTCTCTGCACACATAGTTGCAGCAATGTGGGAGCCACTTCTACATGGTCCATGGCTGAGGGCCACATGGCAACGGTGACATCATCACCATGGGCAGAGTCAGTACATGTGAGTCTTTCCCACTAACGGCGCAATCCTGCACGAGGCGATGCTGCAAAAGTGCCATAAGGCACTTTTGCGGCACCTCTAGAGTAAGTGGCACTGGCATGGAGGCCGGCGTCACTCACTCTACTGCCGTCCTGCGCCGGGTGGGGGGAGGGAGGGCTGGGGTGGCAGGGGAGGGGGGCATTGGCTGTCCTGGCCTGGAAGGGGTGGGGATATTGGCACTGGGTTGCACCGATATCCCAAGCCCCTTCCTGGGCCGGGTGGCCTAACACAGCCTCCCCAGTTGTGCGCCAGCTCCAAAGTTGACATGCATCTGAGGAGGCCCATTGGGGCCTCCGGTGCTTACATTGGAGGAAGGGGATGAATGACCCCTTCCCCTGAGGTGAGCCCCAGCCACGCCACACCAGCCACATCCTGCACAGGATGCAACAGCAGGCCATTTAGGCCGGCCGCTGCAACTTGCACAGGATTGGGCTGTAAATCAGCACTTTGGAGGAAGGCTGCCCATTGCATGGAAAAGATTCATCCACGTAGTTGTGTGTTAGTCACATGCATCTACACAGAATCGCCACCACAGGGAAGCAACTCCCATGCTACTGCGCCTTCATGAAAAGAAAAAGCCCAAATTCAGTTCTTCCCTATATCTGAATCCTTGGGTGGGTGCTCCATTCTGAAACTGTGCCCCAATAAATCTGTGAGTTTTTAAGGTGTCGTTGGACTTTTTGTTGTTGTTTTCACAAGCAACAATGTCTGTGGACTAACACAGTTAGGCCTCTGAAATGGTGGAACCCAGGCAATAACACTTGTAGCCAAAGTGACAGTGCGGAGCTTAGTGTTCCATGTTCCCTTGGAAAATTGAGCAACAAGCCTAGGGAAGGAGCCCAACAATGAATGAATTGAATGGGCAATTCAGTTATTTGTGCTGCAATAGATCTTGGGACAAAAGCTGCTGGATCATACCCAATCTGTCCAGGTGCATGACTTGGCTGGACATACGATACAAACATTTGCTGGAAGACAAAAGCATAGGATGGATAGGCATGTTTGAACCTGAAAAACATCAAAAAGATGTCCTACAGAAATCTAGCCTATACAGAAGCTGGAGAAACTGCAGGAAGAAGGGGGGGGAGGGAGAATTGGCTTTGGGAGGAGTTGTTAACACTGGTAGAATTCCACGTTGGCTGTTGTCAAAACAGAATGCAAACACAGTGCCAAACTACCACCATAATGTGTAGTGTGCAGTGTACTATGAATCAGGACTTCTCTGGATCAAATCTTGCCTCTGCCATAAACTTGCTAGTGGCCTTGAGCAAGCCACTTCCTGCCTCAACTGCAATATGGGGATAATATTTACTTAACTTACAGGACTGTTGTAAAGGCAGCATCAAGATAATGGTATGTGAAATGCTTTACACACTCAGAAAATGCTAAGTATTATTATTAATCAGGGACGTGCGGTGCGGACGCGGCAGGTGAGGCACCCCCGCCCCCTTGTAGTTCCCAGTAAAGTTCAGCAGCCTAACCAGGGGCGCGCTACCTGCTTGCACTCGCGGGTAGCACACGCAAATGCAATCCCCGGTTAGGCTGCTGCGCTTTACCGGGAACTATGAGAGGGCGGGGGTTTGCCTCACCTGCCGTGCCCACACCGCACGTCCATGTTATTAACACATCAGCAATAGTTATAAGGACTGACACCTGATCAAGGGACCTTTAGCTGATTAATCAAAGCATTTTGAATTGATTGATCAATTGAAACTCCATATATTTGCACATGACTAAAACAACAGCTGTGAAGAAAAAAGCACACTTTGTTTTTAGATGCTTCATTGTGTGTGTCACAGGAGATACCACCGGTCCTGTGGCATTGCCTCCTGTGGAGAGGCATTCCCTCCTGTGTGTGAGTGAAGGGGGAATGCTTCTTCTAAGATGGTGCCTGCCCTCTGCAGTTTTTATAAGTAGCATTAGTAAAAATAATTAACACTTTAAAAAAATGTGGTGCCCAATTAATCAGGGGTAGCTTTCTAGTAGTTTTAAAGGGATTTTAACCTACCCATGTATACATTCATTGATTAAATGTTGCAGCCTTAGTTATAAGCACCACAGGGTCATTTCCATGATCAAAGGTCCTTGTATTATCACTGGTGGTGAGGAAGAACTGCCGCAAACATATTCAAACCAAAACTAAGGTGGGAATGTCAACTGGAAAAGAAAAGGTTTTAGTCCCTGCCAGGAGGCCTTCAGGGAGGGCATGGTTCTCAGTTTAACTGGGAGTTCCATAATGGCACTGCTACAGAGAAGATCCTACCCCTTGTTGCCGCCAACCTGGCTTCAGTCAGGGGTAGCACTGGAAGGAGATTCCCCTCAGATTACATCAGGGGATGAGCCAGTTCATACGGGAGAAGGTGGTTCCTCAGATACCCGAGTTCCCAGCCACAAAGGGCTTTGAAGGTCAAAACCAGCACCTTCTGCATCTCCTACCAGTAGTAGGAAGGGGCAGGAGCTATGCAAGGCACTGATGCCCCACTCTCTGATCGTTCACCTGGAAACCATGTTCATCCCCTCCTGCCCCCAGAATCTAATATTTCACTAGGCATTGCTCATACAAGCCCATTTTTGCACCCTGATGGGCTAGAACAGCGGTACTCAAACCGGATGCTGTCCCCTGCCACGTTAAGTGGCAGGGACGGCATGGCAGCGACGACAATCCCAGGAATTGCCACCGCCGGGGAAAAAAATGTTTTAAAAGTAATTTTTTCACATAGCGGGGGTCCTGGAGCCCTCTGGAAGGTTCGGGGAGGCCCATGCTCCCCTCTGTGGTGATTACAGCCACTTCCGGGTTTTAGACGGTTTAGATCCACAGCGATCTAAACCGGGGAGGCCCGCAGAGGAGAGTGGTGGTACCAATCCCCGGGATTACCGCCGTCGCCCCCACAAAGACTCAAAGCTCTCCCCACCTCACGGGGAGAAGCACTGGGCTAGAAGCTTGCCTTCATGTTTTAATAAAAGCTGAGGCATTTAGGATGCTCCCATCTGCACCCAATGTGGTGCAATAATGAAATTACGGAGCAACATCACCATGATGAATAATAACAGGTGAATAAAACCTCCTTCAGAATACATCGAGCCTCTTTATAATTCCTGTTGCAGCAAGAGAATGTGCTGGCAGCAGGAAGAAAGGGTGACTTATTATTGAAATCTTTGCTGAGCTGCCTTTTTCCTATCTCAAAGATTAATTTTTGCAGTTCACTGCTTTTGTGGATGGCTTATATCAGTGCTTCTGTGCATGAATTAATCACCATTTTCTTTGACAGAATGGAATGGGGCTTGATAAGGTTTGTGTCCCCACTGCCAAAACCAGACTATGTGCAGGGGTGGGGTGGGGTGGGGGGAGAGGGGAATCTATGACAATGGCTTCAACAAGTCAGAGCACTCCTGCTGGTAAATATAAGAGGTCAGTGACTTGATGACTAATCTCTTAAAACTGTACTCAGAAGGTGGGAACCAGACAGTGGGTGGGATAAAGGTCAACCTAAAAACCACAAAGCTTCAGGCTGCAATCCTATGTACAACTAAGTCCCACTAACACTGAACACAATGGGACCAGCTGGAACACCAGCTGGAAGCAGTCGCTACCCCCTTAAGGGGTGTGGTGACATGCAGTCGCTACCCCCTTAAGGGGTGTGGTGACATGCGGCAATGGCACTTCTGGGGTCCTGCCACCGCTGTGAGAAAAGGGGTATTTTCATTTACCGGGGGTCGCACCGGTCCTCCGGCGCCCTCTACAAACACACACACACCCCTATGAATCAGAAGAACTTCCAATCGTGTTAGGGAACTACTTCCGTTTTTCAGCGAGAACCGGAAGTAACTTCCAAGCGTGATTGGAAGCTCTTCTGAGGTGCGGAGAAGGGACACAGAGGGGGCCACGGGCTCCCCACAACCCCCAGTAAGTGAAAAAAAATGACATGGTGGTGGCAGCGGGACCCCTGAAGTGCCATCGCCGACTAAGAGTTTGAGAACCACTGCCCTACAATATGCTTCCAGAATCCTCTGCAATGCACAGGAGTTTTTTGGCATACCTGTCAACATGGAAACTGTTTCTCCACGGTCAAAAGTCTGCAACCATTGCGTTAAAATGTCCCTCTGCAAAGTCACTGATAGCCAGTTAGGACCATCTAAAAGGATGACCTAAGTCAGAATTGACTAACAAGAAGCTGCAACATTCGAAACGTGATGCATACATGCCATCACTCAGGTGGCACTTCTGACATTTCATGCCCTTCCATTTCGGATCTGCACCCGAAATGACACTGCCGTCTTCTCCCAAGGCCGTCAAATGCACGTCGTGAGGTGTTCTTAATTAAGTCTCATTAAGGTGTAAGGAAACATGATTGAAACATGAAAGGCAAGCCTAGAAGCCCTCCTCGCTCTTGGCAATTACCCATTTGACTGGGAAAAAACTCATTTAAACTATGAGACCGCAGCTTCTGATAAAAGTCAAGGGCAGCAGCAAATGTTTAATATCTTTGCCAAAAACAAACAAACCAAAAAGCCAAATTCTAAGTGCAATTATTTGTATGCCTGTTCTAGTAGTCCTGCTTCTCTGTTTCATGGTGGTTTCAGCATTCTGGAAGGAGACCAGCCCAAGTTTTAGCAATTGCTCAATCCTTTTTTACACGTTGGATCTAGCCAGGCAATGATGAAGATCCTAAAAAGCCACACTCCACATTTCAAGTTTCCATTGGATTTGTTAATTGGACAGGCACTGACTTTTCCTGTGCAGATTCTGGATATAACACAGCTCAATAACAAACAAAAAAAGATTTTTTTTTCCAGTGCTTCTGAAGTTACAGCTCTAATTTTGGAGATACAGAATAGCCACCTTATATGCTGATTCAAGCAGCTTCCTCATGAGGAAGCCATGGAGTGGTTATGCCGTATCTCCAAAACTAGAGCCGATAGGGCAAAACGGATGCTATTTTTGGAATCAGCGCCCCAAATATACCCCAAAATAGGTCTAACAGGATTCTAACATTTCAACAGGATTCCACGTTCATCCACCACCCACAACTACAGTGGCCATTTTAAGGCACCAAAATGTTGGTGGGGTTGTGTAATCAATACATGGAGGGGGAAGTAGGATTATACCCACCAGCCTGCCTCCCTCACCCAGTGGTGGCTCCATCTTTTGTAGGGTCCTGGAGCAAAAGCCCTGTGAGGGCTCCACAATGGCCCTCATGCTTTGGAAAGCAGATGCATCCACCAGCTTGTCCTCACCCAGGGCGTGGGAACGTGGCATTTCAACAGGATTCCACGTTCATCCACCACCCACAACTACAGTGGCCATGGTGACAGAGGCCACTCGCCTATCCAGTTCCTGGTTAGCTTTCCCAGCCAGGCACTAATGATACCAGGCAATGGTGGGGAGTGTAAGTCTCTCCCATTAAAATCAGTGAGGCTTAACAACCAACCTCACTGTTGATCATTTAGTTGAAAATCTGCTGTCTGACCAATGGCCCTTTCTGCTGACCTGCACTGGTACATCCACTTGGCATCTTGTATCAAACAGGGCTCTGTAATCTCTCATACATACATACATACATACATACATACATACATACATACATACATACAATCTACCAAGGTATCCCACATGTTAAGCCAAGAAAAGCTAGATTCTGTAACCTACACCTGTGAATCCCAGGCTCATGGTCTATAGATACATGCTGCAACCCCTTGCTAAAAGCTAACAGGTCTCGTTCCAGTCAGTGCCTGGAAGGGAGACTATACGGAAACTCCCTATGCATGCCATCTGGAGTTCCAGGATATGATAAGGGTGAGATATAATTTGCCTGTGTTTTCCACTATTCATTTTTGCTTCTGCTAGCAGCAGGTGTGTAGGAATTTCCCCTTTACAGGCTTGCTTAAACCAACACAGGATTAAGGAAAGGAGAATTTCCCAGTGAAATGAACCAACTGGGACCAGTTCTCTGTTTTCAAAATGCCAGGTGTATTTACAAGTATACTTTCAACTTTCTGGACTGATCAGCAATTTCCCCAAATTCTTTCTTGTAAGAGATATGGGACACCAAAGAGACGCCGTCATAAGATCGCTTGTTGTTAATCACATCAAACAGGAACTTCCACTGGGGATGTGGGCGGAGGTTGGCAGCTTGTAAAGTCAGATGAGAGATCAGCCTGCCTAGATTTGCCTTTTGCCAAAGGACAATTATTGCTGGACACAGCACAGCAGTGATATCGCTAATGAGCAGCTGCTGAGCAGTTGCTGAGAGGTTCAAAAAAAAAAAGGGAGGCCAACCAATAAAGTACAGGCAAGAACATCAGCAGGAGAAAAAAAAGTCAGCATAATGCTTTGATCATGAGGCAAGAAATAAACAGCAGCAGCACACAACTCACAGGGTGACCAGATACAATGGAGGACAAAGTGCCTACACCTTTAAGTTAACCATTGTATAGAAGAGGGAATTTTGGCAGGTGTAGTTTTTTGCACCCTTCCATGATGGCACCTGCCCAAAATCCCTCTTCTATACAGTGGTTAAAAAGGTGTAGGCACTTTGTCCTCCATTGTATCTGGTCACCCTGACAACTCACCACTCCTTTGACTCAAAGGGAAGGTTGCCACCTTTTTCTTTTGGGGGGAGGCAGGGAACTTGTGCCTTTAACAGCACCCCAATACAGAGAAATTTAGCAAGTAAAACTTTCCCTTTCATTTTACTTCCATGCCAGGACATTCGACAATTAATTTCTGCCTGTTAAAAACACAAGAGCAGAACAGCGGGGGGGGGGGGGGGAATAATAAAGTTGGCAACTAATTAATGGCGCATCTGCATTAACAGTTCACTGCTGGCTGGGTTGCCAACTTTTCAGTGGGCCTCTTTAGCTGTGCCTTTAAGCAGCCGCCTCATCTGCACAAATTAACAGGTGATAACCTTTCTCTCCATAGTGTGAAAAAGTCACTTCTTAATTGCTGCAGAGCACCCTGCTATTAAAGGCACAGCTGTAGGGCTTTGAAAGCCTGCCAGGCCCTAACTGCAGGATGTGCTTCCCTCTGCTGTAGGGTTTGTAGTTAATCAGTAGTTGTATAGTGCTACCCATTACTGCTGGAAGATGAGCAGGAGTTGGTTGCCAACTTTGTTATGGGCAGAAACTCCATGCCTTTTAGCGTGGCGGGCAGAAATTAACAGGTGAAGCGTTTCCTAGCTTTGAGATGCAGTGATGAGGAAAAGGTCAACTGGTGATTTAAGAATATAAGAGGAGCCCTGCTGGAGCAGATTGAAGGTTTATTTAGTCCAGCATCCTGTTTCGCATACTAGTAGTCAGCCAAATCAAGCCTTCAGAAAGACCACAGGCAGGGCTTCTAGTGTGTACACCATCATGGGTCTTGCTATTTGTGAAGCCCAATAAAGACATGAAGATGCTTGAGCCTGAGTCTGTCAGAGCATCTAGCCTAGTGCTGCCTCATCTGGCTGGCAGCAGTGGTTCTCTAGGTCTCACCCAAGCTTCCATACCTGGAAATGCCAGGGACTGAACTTGGGGCCTTCTAAACTTCTAGACTCATGGATAGCAACAACAGCAGGGTCTTCTTGATCATGGCACCTTGCTTCCAGAACTCCCACCCTCTCCCCATTTGCCAGGCTCCCTCCTTGATAATTATTTTAAGGAAACAACAGACAACACTGCTCTTTATCTCAGCTTTGAATGGGATCTGATGCTTGCTGAAGCTAATCAATCCTCCTGTTGGCTGTTTTATTTGTTTAAATGTTGCTGTGCTTTCTATTTTTATTTTTATTTAATATGGTCAGCCTTCTTAGGAACGGCTGTGATTGCAAAGCAAGTTATCAATATCTTAAACCAAGAAATATGTATATAATAGTTATGGAGGCTGCTTACCAGAGATGGGCAGCCTGATCCTGCCAAAGATGTGGCGGCTGGCCAAAATGGTCGGCTGCTCATCCTAAGCAGGGTGTGGGCTGCACCAGTGCGGCCAGGGCTCACCTCACATTCGTCCCCTTCCCCTGGTGTAAGCCCCGGAGACCACAATGGGCCTCCTCGGATGTGCACCAACTCTTTAGCTGGCGCACAACCGGGGAGGCCGTGTAAGGCTGGCCTAGCCCGGGAAGGGGCTTGGGATATCGGCGCCAATATCCCCACTCCCTCCCATGCCGGGCCAGCCAATGGCCCCCTCCCCTACCACCCCAGCCTGCCCTCCCCACGCCCCCTTCGCCGACTGGTGCAGGACTTACCTGGGTGGGCCGGCATGAATAGTCCCAGATGGCGGAGTGAGCAACGCCCGCCTCCACGCCGGCGCCGCTTACTCTCCCAGTGCTGCAGAAATGCCTTACAGCACTTTTGTAACACCGTAGGCTTGCAGATCTGAAGCTCCGCCAACCTAAAGTTACACAGGATTGGGCCACAAGTGTAAAGGGTGGAACTTGCTCCTAGTTGGAGCCCTAGTCCAAGAAGAGCTTCACCTCATCCTGGCCAATGGAATGGTGGTTGTACAGCTTGTACAAGAACGGAGATAAAACTGTTGCCTCCTATGGCTTCTTCTCTCCAGGCAGAGCAATAGGGACTTTATTTATTTATTTATTTATTTATTTTTATTTTTCACATTTTTATACTATCCCTTCTTCCAAGGAGCTCAGGATGGTGTACATAGTTCCTTCCCTCCTTTTGTCCTCCCAACAAACCTGTGAGGTGGGTTAGGTTAGATACTGTTGGTGCAGCAGCCTGGATCTTACAGCCCTCTGGACATTTGGGCTGTGGGGATCAAAAGGGCTAAAACAGCATGCCCAGTTCCCAAAACCAGAGCATTAGTGTCCTGCCTTGACGGAACATCTTGGGAGTTCTGTCCCAGCCCTGTCACTCAGACTAGCATGACTCCAGTATGTCTGCACAATCATGGTGGCCCATGAAGGTCTCTGACCTCTCTGACAGCGCAATCCTCAGGATTGCGTTGGCGACGGAACGAGCATTCCGTCACCGGAAACAGTCGCAAACGTGCCATAAAGCACATTCGTGACTACTCTGGAGCAAGGGAGGCCGGTGCAGAGACCAGCCTCCCTTGCTCCGTTGCCGGACCGCCTGGGCGTCTGCCAGCGAAGTCAGGTAAGGATCCTTGTCCCCGCCGGGCCAGCTAGGCCGTTACACAGCCTCCTCTACCGCCTCTACTATTTGGCTGGCGGAAATCAGAGGAGGCCGATCAGCCCGGCCTGGAGTTACACCCGGGGAAGGGGACGAGCGTCCCCTTCCCTGAGTAGACCTCTGGGCCAGCAGGATCCGGCGGACGGCCCTGGGCCGCCGGCCGGATCCTTACACAGGATTGCGCTGTGAGATGATGATCATTCAAGATGAGGTCTGCTATGATACAAAGGACAGCAGTTTCTGTTCAAGCCTTCAGCCTGCAATTGCTCCCCCTACAATCGGAGCCAGAGCACACAGAAGCATCAGTGGAATTCCCATTTGCGCTGGATGATCATGGCTCTGTAGATTAGATTATTCTGGTTGCTCACTGGATTGGGAGTTTTTCCTCCAAGTGGCAGTATCTTTAAAGATTTCACAAAGCTTGTCAAATAATGGAGTTTAGTCCAGAGATGTTAAGATATGAGGAGCAATATTGACACAGCGGACATTAGGAGGATGAAAACAATGTCTGTTTTGCTTGGCTTAGTCAAGCAGGTTCTTAGCAGTTAGAACTGGGGAGAAAAATTTTTGAGTTGCGGGGGCAGTAAAAGGAGGTAAGGAAGGGCTGGCTGGCTGCTAGAGACACATCTTTATTTCTTTCTTGTATTTAACAGAATTAAGATGCTGTTGTGAACTGGAAACTGGCAGCAGAACCGGCCTTAGGAGCTGCGGGGCCTAATTGGAAACAATTTTGCAGGGCCCCAGGTTCACAGCTAAGGTCTGTAGAATCTGAGAGATATAAATAAAATGTATTATAGACTTTATATCTCTATGGCAGAATGGAAAGCAATCAAAATGTGCGCTGAAAAAGTGCATGTGAGTTAATAGACCAAATGGATCTAAGCACATTTTAATATAAAATTGCATACATTTAAGCCTACAAGTAAACAAACCAAATGTGTAGATTGCCTTTGAAAAGTAAATAGTTACAAAACCACTTGCGTTAGTGACTGTGGAATGATTTAGTAAAAATATGTGTTGTTGTGTGTATTTGATAAGACTGGAGTAGATTACCCTAGTGCGGGGGCCCAATTGGGAGCCATTGGTCCAATTGGCTTAAAGCCATCTCTGACTGGCAGGCATGGGTCTCTTGCCGCAGACCACCATGTTTGCATTAAGCTTAAGGTTCTTCAAGTGGGTTTTCTTAAGGAGATCTCATTCAACCATCACCTCTTGTGTAGGCAGGGTTAACACAGTGGCGTCACTGGCGTTGCTGAAGGTGGGGCAGAGCTCTAAGTTCCGCCACAGTCCGACCGTCCGTTGCTTTCACTGACTTGAATGGCTCCGAAGGCGAGGGGGCGGGGCGCTTTGTGCTCCTGTGTAACGGAGGGTCGGATTGCGGTGGAACTTAGAGCTCCCCCCCCCCTGCAGCAACGCCAGTGAGTGGCGTAGCTAGACCATGGCAAGTAGTTCTGCTTTATGCCAATAAAGGTTTAATTCATTCATTCATTCAAGTAGTTCTGCAAGACTTCGTTACACCGGAGTCAGCGGCCCCTCCCCCTCAGAGCCATTCCGGCAGTGACAGGAAGTGTCCAGCATGTTGCCGTTGCCGCCAGAATGGCTCTGACAGCGAGGGGAGGGGCCGCTGACTCCGGTCTTGAAGAACTACTTGCCACAGTCCCAGTCTAGCTACACCACTAACACCTTTTTTTTTTTTTAGCAGAGATATGTGAACTTTCCTTGGCCTGATTCAGAGTGGGCATGAATACAATGAATTATTTTCACAAGCAGTCAATGAACATTAAAAACAACACTTGTTCCAACTTGATTCCAATTCAAAATGGACTCAGTAATGTCATAGGGAACATGACAGGGTCCAATTTAGTCCAGGCCTCCCTGCCACCAATATCTGTTGCCAGTCCTCTCACCTCTAATTCCCCTTTTCTCCAAAGTTCCCTAAGCAAGCGCTTGTGGTACAAGGGAGGGCTCACTGCAGCATAGGTCTGGGGCTAAAGACCTGGATGGTGCAGTAGGTACAGTATACACAGTAGCATCAAATTAGTTCCAGGAACAATGTAATTCCCAATTACGGAGTGAATTTGTTTTGCATAAAATTATACACACATACACACACACAAAGATGGGTGTAGGTGAGAAGGAGTAGAGTGACTTCTTATACAGTGGTGATATCATCAGGAGGAGCACTCCGTGCTATCTTTGAAACAGGCTTAGCAGGAGGCAAACTGAGAAATTTGCCTAGGGGGCATATGTTAATATCTACGCCATCATCTTTCTCAAAGTCTGTCTGAGAAATGGTATGCAGCTCACATTACATTGAGGCTACAATCCTAGGAGAATTTGCCTGGGTGTAAGTGTTAGTGAACACAGTGGGACTTGGATCTGAGTGAACATGCATAGGCTAGCACTCTAACGTACCTTGTATATTTACCAAGGATATTTTTAATTAAATGTTTTAATGTTTATACATTTGTTTAAATGTTTGCAACCCACTCCAACAAATAAATTCAAAGTAGGAATGCGCAGTGGGAGAAGAAAACATTCTAATAAAGAAATGTAAAGTGTCAAGAAGTGTCAAGTTAAAGTTTGAATTGGAATCAATATATATATTGGTGTGTGTGTGTGTGTGTGTGTGTGTGTGTGTGTGTGTGTGTGTGTGTGTGTGTTTAGGGGAGCATGGTTATGGGGGTGTCATAACAAACTCATGCATTTCAAAATTTACCACTACACTGCTGATTCTGGAAGGAGCTCATTCAGATCGAT
Source organism: Plestiodon gilberti rubricaudatus (assembly GCA_026170595.1). NCBI lineage: Eukaryota > Metazoa > Chordata > Lepidosauria > Squamata > Scincidae > Plestiodon > Plestiodon gilberti. Next base: position 123,163,241 of record JANXHW010000002.1, read on the forward strand.
GTTTCTTTGTTACAAAATAAATGTAATGGGTCACACAAATGGGGTTCCTTTTTTGAATCTCATTATTCCTTCATCATAACTCTTTAGGATGAAGGTCTCTTACCTTTTCAGGTGCAGTAGTTCTCTGGGCAGCTGCCTCCTGGTGGCCTCAATTTTATTTATCCACACTGTCTCCCCCTGGGTTCTTCTAACCTGGTTTGTGCACCCCTATGCACGCTGTTTACAAAAACAATAAAATAAAAAGGAAAGCTGCAGAGTCAACAAGTTCATTAAAAGTAACATCTGGTTTGACTTTTAGTTGTCTTACACTTTCTGCAACATCTCAACAACTGTAATGAAATTCTGATCATCGGCACGCTTATGAAATGTAAGTTATGAAAGGCAGGTGATCCACAAACAAAGATGTTTGGAAGAGCAGGCAACCCTAGCTCCTATCAGTTGCTCATAGTCATGGCCCACTGTGGTGCACAGCCTACAGTGTTAAACTCACACTACCGTAAGCTTTCTTGCTTTCACAATAGAATCTTTACCTTGTCCTTTGCATAAAGACTTCATTCCAGGAAGCCCCATCAGGATTTTCTCCTATTTCGAAAGGGTTGCCTTGACCAAGATAACATGTCTACGACAATTACCAACACGTTTTGACATGGTTGAATGTCATAACTACCCCAAGGATCCTGGAAATTGTACTCAAGGCCGTCCCAAGGCCTTCTGGTGCACGTAGGGTGCTCTGGGTGGGTGGGAAGGCCCTTTTCAGCATTCCCAAGAGGCTCGACCAAAGGCAGGAGTCTCTCGGGAGCAAAAACGCACCACCGAAAGCACCGCATTGGAGCGGGGTTCCGGTGGTCCATCGGTCTGAGTACCACCAGCAGTTGGCTGAAGTAACACTGGTGGTACTAGTTCCACTGGTTGAGAACCCCTGACTTAGAAAATAAGCAGCTAATATATCCAAGCCCCATGGGCAGAAGATAGACAAAGGGATGCCATGCTTAAAGCTCAGCAACACGGTGCAAGGGAAACATGAGTTATCAATCAATCCCATATTTCCTGTGTAACTCAATTGAAGGGGCAGGAGCATTTTCAGGAGCGAAAACGCGGCGCTGAAAGTGCCACATCGGAGTGGGGTCTGGCGGTTTGAGTACCACCAGCAGTCGGCCAAAATACCACTGCTGGTGCAGGTACCACTAGTTGAGAACCCTTCCTCTAGCCCACCATTTTTCTCTCCTCCACACTTCCTTTTCTGTTCTGTCTCCCTCTTCCTTTGCCAAACCAGGGGCTGGGAGGAGGAGGAGCAGTTGAGGCATGTGGGTGGGTAAAGGTGGGAGGATAGAGCCCCTGCCAGCCTGTTGCCTGAAGTGACCGTCTCATGGGCTGACCCTGATTGTACTTCTGTGAAAGGGCTAAGAATCCTCCACGTCATGTGAAATCTATCATGGAGCTACAATGTTCACTTAGGCTGCTAGGCATATTGTGGGAACAAGCTCAAGGTCTGGGGGCCTCCTAGCTAGTTTTACCGTACATACTCGAGTATAAGTTGGAATTTGCTATGATGACCCATGAATAAGCTGAGGGTAAAACTTAGGTGTGTATGAATTTCTTTGAATTCTTGAAAATGACCAGTGATTGTTCTGAGGCAGCAACAATAATTCTCCAAACAGGAAGAAAGTTATTTTACCTTGTTCTGAAGCAGCACAGAAACAGAGCTATTCTCCAAACAGGAAGAAAGAAAGTTAAAGGAGCTCATGGGAGTTGTAGGCTTTGTGAGGAGTACAGTATTGTACTGTACTTACAAAGCAGCAGTCCTCACAAAGACTACAATTCCCATATGCTACTTCACCTTCCTTCCTTCCTGTTTTGGAGAAAGCTCAATTTCTGGGCTGCTTCAAAACAAGATAATAACTCGTTGTTTTTTTTACCTACCCCCATGCGTCCTTCTTGTCAGCCCAGTCCCCCCACCACCAAGCAGCTGTTCTTAGAAGCCCAATGTATAAGTCAACACAGGTTTTCAGGGTCAATCTTAAGGCATAAATTTTAGGACTTATACATGAGTATATACCAGGTAAGTGTGCTCAAAATATGTTATCCAATTCAGTGGAAGATACAGGTGTGCAAATCCTTCACCTAATGCTGTTGCACTGCCAATGCAACATGTGCAACATGGCAGCGGTGAAGTAAATGGTTACTGTGCTAGCATAGGCCCATTCAGGGGCAGGCTGCCTGTTCCACTTGGGTCTGTTTGGAGGTTCCTTTTGCAGTGGTGCTTGTTACAATTGAAGTGAGCTGGTTTAGCATGGTGGCTAAGAGGCTGCAATCCTACAAACGCTCACCAAGGAGTAGACATGCCTAGGATTGTGGTGCATAAGCCTGAGCAAATAAATCAGGGAAGTCCTAGGTTCAGATCACTATGATCAGGCTAGGTGACCTTAGGTAAACCATCCCCGCTCTGTTTCAGCCTTGCCCCCTGCAGTAATGGGGATATTAATTATGATTGCAGGGTTGTTGTTTATAAGACAGTTATGTAATCTGCACACTCTAAAGTCCCATCTAAATGCTAAAACTTATTAAGTAGAATCACTCAACCCCGGTGACCAGATGAAAGAGGGCAGAGCTCACATATCTTTTAACAGTTGTATATTTTGGGTAGGTGCAGCTTGTCATATCAGAGAACAGCTGGAGTGAGAAGTTTTGTACTTACTAAAAACTCCCCTTTTCTACACGGTTATTGAAAGTGCAGGAGTTTTGTCCTTTTATTGCAGGAGTAGGCTGACTGCAGTTTTGCACAGTCAACCTGTTTTCAAATGATAATCAGAAACATTTTAAACTGACAAAGAAAGAGCTCCTACTCAGATATGAAAGGCATAGCTAATCTGTATTAAGTGATCCAGAGAATACACTCTTGTTTAAGAATACTACAAGTGCCTTGCTGGACCAGTGCAACATCCACCTCGCCCAGCATACTTTGCAAGAGCCCTGACAAAATGAAGGTGCTGCTACCGGATCACCCTAACTGCATGCTTGCTGCTGACACTCTCAAAGAATTCCAAAAGACTGGTGTGGCTGTTCTTCCTTTTGTAGAAGCCAGGTTGATTCTTTTTCAGCATGGCTTGTTCTTCAGTATATATAATGCATTTTAGCTTTAACTATGCTTTCTAGTTTCTACAGAATGATTTACTCAGGACAGACCTGTAATTTCTAGTCTCCTCTCTGGATCTGTTTTTAAATCCTCTCGGAGGCCAATTTTACTGAAAAACTGTTTTGCTCGAAGATCAATAATTTCACATTTGAGTTGTTGAACAACTCTTGGGTGCAGGCCACCCAGACTCAACGGCTTGTTGATTTTTAATTTGTCAGTTATGCCTAGAAGTTCAACTCCTGTCACTCCCTATTCTCCTGAAGCAGTAATGAATAATGAACTCCAACTGATTTGCTTGCTTTTAATAGTACCCAAATGACATTCCCATTTCCTGACCAGCTGGCTCACGTAATCCCATGAGTAATATGTATGGCTGGTTGGTTTTCCATAGGTAACTCATTCATTTGCTTAAACAAAAGCAAACACAAAAGAGGCTGGGAACGTGCAGTGTGAACAGTTCAAGCTTCCAGCTTGGGCAAAGACTGTGTTTACCTATCTGCCCCACCCAGCCAGCACTTAGCGTAATTTAACTGAGAAAATCTATCATTCATGTCCACAGACATGATACTCAATGGATTCAATATCTAATCCATCAAAAGGCACCATGGCAGATTAGATGAAGTAACAGTTGCAAGACATTCCAAAATGTCAATCTTTTGACAGTGCATCCTGATGTTTATTGCCGCCTTGTCGATACTCCATTCCAAAGTGATTTTTCTGAGGCTTGGTGTGTTGATTTTTTAAAAGGTCATTCAGCGTGTTTTGTGTAGGACACGATGAAACGACAGGCAGAGCATTGAATATACAAATGAAAAAGACAAATGTTGTTGCGAAATTTACGGCAGCAGGTTGGAGGGTTGAAAACTGAGAGATGCTCTGGATCTGCAGGGCTTTTCTGCTGCAGGATGTTCTTTATGGCTACAAATTCAGCCAGCGATGGCACTGACTGTACCAGGGCTGACTCTGTCCTCTGTATCTGTGTAACTGTAAGGTCATGAATATAGGAATACATTTATATGCAATTCTTTATTTGATGTGGAAGATTTTTTCCAGACATCAGGCTGTGGGTGGGAGGGGCAGGGACACGCAAGATCATAAGCTCTCAGATCTGTTATTAAAAGTCAGCTTGTGTGGTATCTGCCACAGCAAGAGGAGAAGTGATGGAACATTTGCCTAGGATGTGTGAAGCAATGCGTCCAAAAATAAATGCCTCCAAAAAATAGGGAAGCAATGCCTCCAAACTGAGGGTGAGAAGAATCCTGCTGGGTCAGACCAAAGGCCTATTAAAAAGTCCAGCATCCTCCTTCCCACAGTGACTAATCTGATGCATGCATGCATTCTGGGAGCTTTTGCTCCATTTTTAGGCTCCTGCAAATGACTGAATTCTCACATATACACAGTACAGTACTACACTACCATGAGGTAGTAGTACTGTACACTACAGTACTACACTACCACTACACTATTCATGATGAGCGCATCATGAATGATCCATGGTGGTGCATGTTCATTGCAGTGACTAAGCACATGAAACACTGAAACTACCAGCTAGCTTAGGTGGGCAGCTGGCAGCAATCAGACACTGAGTGTTGTGTACTGCCTCTTTAAATGTCAACCCCAGAAGGTCTCAGGATGAGACAGACCATGTGAAAGAACTGGGGAAACAGTTCCAGTTTTGCAGCAGAAAGCTCTGTGAGTGGTTGGGCATGTATGAGTTCCTCAGGGGCCTGAAGTGAAGAGTCCTGACCCAAATGAACTAGAGATAGTCTTTCAGATAAGCTGTGCTTGGTTTTTTTTTCACCAGTCTTACATGCTGGACTTTTTTCAGTGAGATGTAAGCAACAAGGATTGGAGTAGGAGAAGTGACTCAGCTATTTGTCCAGCATCACTGCTGCAAGCAGAGCAAGCAATCTCAATGAAGAGGCTGGAGGAAAAAGCAGGAGGCTGCTAAGATCCTGCTACGATCAAAACAGGATACCTTCTCCTCCTCCACCTTCTCCTTCTCTCCTGTCCAGGCACTTCTTCAAAATAGGCTAGGTGGGTCATGCAGGGAGCAGAAGAGGACTCCTCTTTCTCTTCCAACAACATGTCCCATTTGGCCGCTTTTCAAGAAGCAGCCAGGCCGGGAAGAAGGCAAAGTGACAGTAAGGGGAACAGAACAGGCCACTCCAGAATTGCTCTATCATCACCATCTTCTTACCCACATAGCCTCTTCTTCACATCAGGCCAGACATCAGATGGACAAGGCAGGGTTTCAGGCACCACCAGGCACAATTTCACCTTGGGTTGGGCCTGAGGGTTTCAGACAGGAACTTTTCTTTACCCTACCCAGAGATACCAGGAATTGCTCTACTACTGACCTCTTGCTAGCTAGGCCTTACACTGGCATATTTAGCAAAAAATAAGTTGCGTCCGATAACAATAATACTTTATTGACTGATTTGATACTTCAACTTTGGGTCCCTAACTAGATCACAGAAGAACAGAGCAAGAGCACCCCAAATCCCCCCTCTCCCCTGACTGTCTGCATGGAATCTTGGCTTCTGATTTGGTTGACATTGTGTATGTTCTCTGAGCAATGTTCTTTGCTCCCCAGCCCCACACCCTGCTAAGAAAGGAACTCTACAGACCAGAAGAGCTGGGGAGGGGAAATCTGTTTCCTCTCCACATGGAGTTCAGCCAGCAAAAACTAGTCTTGAGCTGAGCATCAAATTTCACCAGAACAAATGGTCTCCTGAGAAACAGCCTCTGCTGGTCACCCCCTCCATGCATGCTGGCTACACCTAAGGGAGGAATTCAGGCAGTCTTCAAAGATCTCAGACTATCACCCCCTTCCTCTAAATAAATTCCAGTTACATGGAAGGTGTGCAGATAATAAGCTTTAATTATGGATGCCCCGGGGGGAATGGAAATGGTGAATGATTTAGCAAGCCCAGATAGGCTGCCTGTGGCTTGAAGAGCCCTTCAGTTCTCCAGTGGCCTGCAATATACAGTACATCAACTAGTCGCAGGGTACAGTCCCCACAATGCTGTCAGTGGATGGAAAATGTCAATCTGATATATATTTTGTATCCCCATCAAGTTCTTACAGCCCTGATGCAGCTACCCGATGATTAACAACTGAACTGATAGCCACCCGTGGTTGATACTTGACATACATGGTGATGGGAACAAGACCGTGCAAGCTGGAACCTGGATCTCCTCGCCTATGTGACATGGTGAGGGTGATATATCGATACGGGCTGGCTTTGTAAAGTGGAACAAGGAAAGTGCCACTATAAGCTTCTTAATAAGAACAATAGATCTGAAAATCATTTACCAGGGCCCTTTTGTGGGTGTGTAAAGGCTTTTGGTTTTTTTTGGTTTTTAACCATTAAAAAGCCATATTCAAAACCAGTTGCTAAAACTAAGCTGGAAACATTTCTACTTGAAAGAATTAAAGGCAGGGATAACTAATAGTATTCGTTATATCCCTGCCTTTAATTCTAATAGCAGAGATGGAGTCTCTCCCTTGCATTCTTCAGCCACTATCAAGACAACACAATTTATTCCATCCCCCTGAAAAGCTTTGAGCTTGTGTTTCTCCAACACAAACCCTCCTTCCACCATCTCCCCACCTTCCCAAAATGAACCCATTTTTGAAACTTAGGAGAGATTCAAGGGGCAGGACTAGTTTTAAAAGAAACAATTACCACTGAAAATAGCAGCCCCATGTCTGTTTCTTCCTCCCTCCCTCATGACAGCTAGTATTAAGTACAGTGTGATGTAATGTGACATCATGACACTTTTGAGTCCCCCTCCCCACCCTAAAGGAAAAGGTATCCCCTGACAATTAAGTCCAGTCGTGTCCGACTCTAGGGTGTGGTGCTCATCCCCATATCAAAGCCGAAGAGCCAGTGTTGTCTGAAGACGCCTCCGTGGTCATGTGGCCGGCATGACTCTCCTTGCCGCAGTGCGTAGCATGCGGCTGGAACACGGAGCGCTGTTTACCTCCCGGCAAGCGGTACCTATTTATCTACTCACATTAACATGCTTTGGAACTGCTAGGTTGGCAGGAGCTGGCCAAGCAACGAGAGCTCACCCCGTCGTGGATTCGAACTGCCGACCTTTCGATCGACAGCTCATGGTTCAGAGGTTTAACCCACTCCATCTATTCTATTCTGACAGATTGGGTTTTGTTTTTGTTTGGGGGGGCTTTTTCCAGCTTGGGAAAGATTGTGCAGTAGGTGGGGGGCTTCGGTGATTTGAGATTTGGGCCCCTGTGGAGTTTGGAATGTTCAGACAAAAGAAACAGCATTTGAGAAAGAGCTGAGCTTCCACACCCATAACAACAGCAGCAGCAGTCTTTGTGGGGTGAGATATTACAATGCCAATGAATAACCATTCCAAAAAGACAAAGCTAGAGATTAATCTCCATTGCACCAACATACCTTGGGGCTGGCCACAGAAAGGAAAAGGCTGCCACCTACTTCTCTGAATTATTTGTGAATTGTTTTACCACGTAAAGTTGCGCCAGGTTAATTAAAAGAACACGTCTTTAAGAGCTGTACAGAAAGGCAATGTTTGTGATACAGTAAATTCTCTCAGCATAGCCGTGCAACAGGACTGCACCTGGTGAAATTCTTCTTTCTCTAGCCAGTATTACTATTAGAGGCACAGGAGTCAGAGCCCTTGTCTTTCACAGAATCTAGCAAAATTCTGGGCTTGAACCAAGAGCTTCACAGGCAGGGGCTGAGACCTGACTGACAATGCAATTCTATATATGCTTACTCAGAAGTAAGTCTCACTGTGTTCAGTGGGGTTACAGTCAGGTCAGGTAAGTATATATAGAATTGTGGCCTAGGTGACTTGGGACTGCGTGGGCTCAAGTCTCAAAACACTGAAGGAAATAGGAGTGTGCATTGTGTAACATCGGCATTTGTGATTGGCGGACAGTATGAAACTTCTTGATTGGCCAGGCTTGGTATCAGTGTGATGAGTGCCTGGCCTCCTGCCTTTACCTGATCGATGGAGCAATAACTTCTGCTTCTCTGCTTTCTGGCCATGGGGTTGGAGAACACATGTTCCAGGTCTGGCTTCAAATATGGCCGCTAACACTCTGGCTTTGTGCACTAGTTGGGAAAACAAAAACATCAGAGAAACTAGATGTATTGGTCCATATTTCATTGACATGTTTCACCCAGTCCTGTCACACCCACCCACCGCAACGTACACAAGGCAAAGCAGAGAGAAATGCAAATTTGTAGCATTATAATTAAATCTCAGCAAGGTAGCCGCCTGCATCAGGTTCATTGTGCTGATTCAGCGTCATCATAATTAACAGCTTTTATACTGGGGGAAAACATAGCACTGGAAGCAGTATGGCTTACTCGGTGATATCCTTTCAAAGGAGTAGCCATATTGGTCTCTTGCAGCAAAAACAGCAAAGCATCTTGTTGTGGCACCTTAACAACTAATAGATTTATTGTGGCAGGACCTTCCGTGGACTAGATCCCCAGGGGGCAGCCCAAGCTGATCCGTCTCCCAAAATGGCGACCGATCTTCCCCCCTGAGCTCTGAATTCTTATAGAGCAGGCGCCATCCCCCCTGTGCCCATTACCCTCACACACCATTGCCAGCACCCCCTCATGCCAGGCAGGCAGCACACACATACTCCACTAGCACTCAGCTCCTCTTCCATCACTTCCGCCATCATCATTCATCACCCCTTCTGCTGCAGATTCTTTCCAAGTGTCATGAAAGAAAGATTCTGTTCCTGCCCACCCAAACACTTTAGAATTAGCAGCAGGGCAGGAAAGGCGCCCTTTCAGGAGAGCACTTGGGAAAGTGGTGGAGGAGCTGAAGAGATAAGCCCCCCCCCTTCACATGAGAAGAGGATGGGGCAGCGGCTGGGCAGGCAGCGGGTCAGGGAAGGTGGCAGGTGGGCACAGGTTGCAGGACACCAGCACCAGCTTGCCACTCAAAGTGACCACTTCAGTCAGCCTCATGGTTAGACCACCCCTGTAGAGCCCACTTCATAAGAGTTAGGAATGAAGAGTGATCCTCAGTTGGCAGGTGTACACTTGTACATAAAAAACAAGGGCTTTGAAGTACAGTACATAAAGCTCTCCCCAGCACAGTGTCTTTTCTGGTGGCTGTTTGCTGGTGTTCCTCTCCATCTTTTTTAGATTGTGAGCCCTTTTGGGACAGGGAGCCATTTTATCATTTGATTTTGTCTGTAAACCGCTTTGTTAACACTTTTTTGAAAAGCGGGATACCGTTAATAATAAAGAACAAGACAAAAATAAATAATGGGGCCAAATGGCCATGAGATGCAAGAGGTACAGTCTGTGACAAATTTAGGTAAAGCTTAAACGTATATAAAATAAGCAGTGATAATTTACAGCAGCAGTAATTGGTGGTGATCAAGGCATTTTCCAGCAAAGGAAATTCAAAAGAAGACTCCATTGTGAAACAGCTAAAATTGACAGCTCAATCCTAAGTGCACAAAAACCTCCCCGACAGCACACTGATCAGCTCACTGCCGGGGACGCCAGTGGGAAGGCCTCCACCTTCCCAGCCGTGTTGGGGGACATCCGGACGCGCACCAGGAAAGGTAAGCCGGCAGGGAGAGGGTGTAACGAGGGCAGGGAGGGAGTGTAACGGCAGGCGGGGAGGCCGAGGGAGGGGGAGGAACTGTCGCAGAAGGCCCGCGCCGGATCCTATCCCGCCTCCCCGCCCCTTTTCTCTCCTCGGATTTACACTAGAAAAATTGCTAGCATAGGTCCAAGGAGACCCACTGCACGCCATGAGGCTTACACATGGGTAAGGGGATTAAACATTCCCTTTCCCTGCAGAAGCCTTCCTGGCCTCCCCCCCCCCCCCACACACAGGATGCAGCGGCTACCATTTTGGCATCAGCGAGGGGTAAAAAGGACAGAATTGGGCTCACAGTTTATCAAGGGCTTTGGTACTATTTGTTTGGGCTTGAATGGAGACAGTGGTTTCCCATCACATTAAGTGAGCAGAATGATGGCTTTCAGATCCACAGCAGTGTCCTAGGAGACTGAAACATTTACAGTCTGTAGTAGGCAAAATCTGTGAAAATTATGGGCAATGAAAATTATGGGCAATCTGTGAAAATTATGAATGAACGTTAAGATTGACCCTTTTTTTTCTGACCGAGGCTCCTGTGTCTTTAAGAGAAGCATGATAGCAATAACCAAAGAGATCTTTGTCTAACTGGAGATAATTCTATCTTTTATTTGACATATGTTATATAGCAACATTATCACCACTCATTCTATAGCTTTTACTGGGTTTTTAATATCCTTTCACTATTTTAGTACCCTTCTTAAATCTGCTACTGGCTGTGTTTTGCTGTATCTGTTATTATTCTATTATTGTTTTAGGATGTATTATTTTGAACTGATTTTGTAAGTCACCTTGTGGCTTGTGAAGCAAAGATCGAAAGGTGGGCTATATAATAAATGTCTCTTACAGTAAATACAAAAGGCCTATTTGGAAATGTTCAAGGCACTGCAGATACCAATCTCTTAACTATCCATTGAGATTCTCCAAGCCACATCTGGTGTTTATAGGACTCTGGGGCCAGTGGCTCAGCTGATAATGTTCTCTCTGGAATTCTTTCTTGACTTCGCCCTGGAATGAGAGAGTGAGAAGATCCAGCTTCCAAACAGCCCATAAATCAGGCAGCTACACAAGGACTGATGGGGTAAGGATAGGAGGAAGGAAACGTCAAGAACAAGCCCAGCAGGCATGTGCCAGTGATTTTCTCAGGCCAGGGATGTGTAGGTGTAATTCATTTCACATATTTCATGTGTGTGCCTGAGAGGTGAAGCAGACCAGACATGATGCAGGAGATCTGTGATCAGATCTCCTAACTTTTTAACTACCTAAAAGCAACAACAGGAATGCTGGGGGAGGAGTACCGACCCCTCCCCCAGGAACATTTTTCCAAACTAAATCACCACATACCACCCTAAAGTGGTTATCAGATCTGCAATGGGAAAACAGACATTATCAAGTACTGTACCTTTTTCCTTTTTCGTCCTCCAGCATGGCCAATAGTAATACAGTAGCTATTTCTGAGGAGTGATTTAAATCAGGGAAATGGTGGAGGGGAAAGGGTTGAACACCCTTTTCCCCCAGTGCTGTGCTGCTACTCTGAAATGGGGGGAAAGATCTGGGAGATCTGGTCATGCATCTTGGGCACCATGTCTGTTTTAGCCCTAAGATTTTTTTTTCAGTGTATACCTCAACATGTACAGTGTGAATAGGACAAACAGATATTTGAAAATGTTCATTTGTCAGATAGGATTGTCTCTGTGCACACTCTGTGGGCACGCTGGGTTTGTTGAGTGTGTAACGTGTGGAAAGGGTTAGGACCAAGATGTTTGTTCAGTTTGTGTTAATTCTCAACACTTGGGAAAATATATCGCCAGCTTGCTAAGCGATTCCATGACTGGTGTGGTAACATGCCACAGACAAAACAGGCCTTAGAGTTAGAGGCAAATGAAAACAATAAATACTAATGCTACTTGCGACTGTCTCGCTGTCTGGCATGACTGTCTCGCTGTCTGGCATGACTTGCGTAGGATCCTTGGATGTTTCTCCAGTGTTCTGAGGTTCAGCCTCCAGCCATGAAGGGGTGGGCTTCAACCATTTCCAGGTTAAATCTGAAAATGCCAGATCAAGTGCACCAGGTTCAAATTAGCAAGCAAGCACCTTATATGATATTCTGATGGCTGAAGATCCAGCCTTTGGTAGCTCAAAGGCAGGACACCCCAGGAAAGTCACCTGACTTTGACTAAGGTCAGGTGGTTGGACTTGACCAATGGACAGTTGGATGCAAAACTCAGCAAGGAACCGGTTTACCTCCTTGCCCTTTGTTCAGCTGGGGACAGGCATCAGCTACACCGCCACTTCCTATGTCCATGTCAGTGAAGCTGCTCCTGCCTACATGCAAGTGTCAGAGTCCAAGATGGCAGAGGTGGACAATGCTGGTTCATCTTAGCCAGCACCATGTTACATACTATGAAGGCTTTCTATGAGAGTGAAAGGGTCAACATTCATCACCAGGGGGACATGATAGAAACGTATACAGTTATGAAGAAGAGAATCTATCTCCCTCTGTCAAAATTTTAGAACTAGAGGTCACCCAATCATGGAGATGGTTGGCAGTGGCAGAGGAAAAGACACACTTCTTCACACAACACGTAATTAATTTGTGGAACTCACTACGACAAGATAGGCTGATGGCCACTAGCTTGGATGACCTTAAAAAAAAGATTAAACAACATGGAGGATAACAGCGCAATCCGACTTAACTTTTGTGCCAGTGTAACCAGCGGCGCAGCGAGAATGGGAGGCCCCAGAACGGAAAAGGGATTTAAATCCCCTTTGAATTCCTCTTTTGGAGGGAATTTGAATCCCTTATTCGTTCTGAGGCCTCCCGTTCTTGCTGCGCCGCTGGTTACACCGGCACAAAAGTTAAGTCGGATTGTGCTGTAAATCTATCAACAGCTAGTAGTCATGATAGCTAAATGGAACCCTCATGAGCAAAGGAAATATGCAACTGAATACCTGATGCTGCAGACAGACAACAAAGGATAACATAAGAACACAAGAAGAGCCCTGCAGGATCAGGCCAAAGGCCCATCTAGTCCAGCTTCCTGTATCTCACGGTGGCCCCACCAGATGCCTCAGGGTGGGAGCACACAAGACGACAAGATACCTATATCCTGTCGCCACTCCCTTGCACCTGGCATACAGAGCAAACCTACTTCTAAAACCAGGAGGTTGCTTGATGATCATCACTATCACGCTCTGTTTGTGACCAATATTCCCTGAAGGGGCCTGAGCTGCTGTGCAGACCCCTTTGCTTGCTGTACAGCAAGGAGGGGCATCTTCTGGTGTTTGGCAATGATGTCATACGTCATTGCTGACTTCCGGTTTCAGCCGAGCTCTGAGTAGCACAGACTTTGAGCTTGGCTTTGAGCTGCGCAGCCATGCAGCCACACAGCTTAGGGGGAACAATGCTTGTGACTTGCCAGCGGCATCTGGTTGACCACTGAATGCTAGACTTACTGAGTCGCCCCAAAATCCAGTTCTCATGGTCTTATATATGATGGCAAAGATGACAAAATATAGTTACTGTACTTTCCATTGCTTGTGTGGTATAGCAGTGAGAGGTCAGTTTTATTTTTCTGCACTGCTGTGAACACACCCTGGAATACTATGTACCATTCGAAGCAACTCATGACCTGTGAAACCTACAGGCCATCTAAAAAAAGAAACGCTTAAGCTGCAGTTTGAAATATGCAAGGGGGCCCATGGGCTAAGAAGATCCTGAAACAAATCTAGCTGGCTGGGAAGAGAAAATGGACAAGGAAGAGATGATAGTCTGCAAATATTTGGAGTGTAAACACCATCAAGAAAGGAGAGGGACTGATGAAATGAGCCATGATGGGTGAGGTGAAGGGACAGAATGAAGAAATCTTCCATAAGTGTAGCCCTGTTAGTGAACTGGAGCCCATTTCACCAGAAGACATGGTATAAGACCCTTCCTTGGTTTTATTGCAACAGAAGGAAGAATCTTGGGACATTTTGACGTCTTTTGATGAATGATGTCTTCTGATGAAGTGGACTCTAGTCCATAACAGCTCGTGCTACAATTAATGCATTAGGCTTTGAGGTGTCCCAAGAGTCATTGTTTTTGAGATCTGAAATGAGATTGTGAATTCAGCTGGAAAGAGCAAAGGAAACCTTCCCATAACAGCAATATGTAATGCATACATATGTACATGTAGTATGTATACATACACACAGATAATACTGTATTACCACCTAATATTGCTAATATAAATTATCATTGCACTTATCTCTTGCATAGCTTGACCTCTGGGCCTCTTTTTTTCCCCCCTGGCTTATGTTGAGTCTGACATTTTCCCAGCAATTAAAATACTGTGATGCTGGGGATGAGAAAGACCCCACAACAGACTGAATTTGTCATATCCTGAGGGATGGGTATGGATCTCCCATAACAAATGGATTGGGACTGGCTGTTTATTACTTTTATTGTAGAGTTATTATTTTACAGTGTGCTTTATGTTTTTACATTTGTTATAAGCCACTTCAGGTGCCATGTGAAAGGCAGACAATATGACAAATGAATGAATGGACAGTTGCACGCAGCATGCCTATTGCCTACCAACACAGAAAATGCACGTGCAAATGAAGTGCATACACATCGTTCCCCAGGTTAAAAGCCCAATCTAGTAGCCAGACGTCTATGCAATCATTACCACAGATCATACATTTAGAGGGGAAATGAATGGAAGAAGATTGAATCTCTAGTGTGCCTCTGTGTTACTCTGCAGAGATCAGCAGACTCGTTTGTGTGTGTGTGTGTGTGTGTGTGTGTGTGTGTGTGTGTGTGTGTGAGAGAGAGAGAGAGAGAGAGAGAGAGAGAGAGAGAGAGAGAGAGAGAGAGAGAGAGCATGCACACACACATGTGCAAAGAAACTTCCACCCACCCCCATCCTAGTTTCAGCTTTAGTCACTTCCCATAGTAAAGGAGGGAGGGCAAGCAGGCAGGCAGTTGGCATCATTAGGGCACACCTTCAAGGTGAGGTCTCACATCTAGTAAGTCATAGCTGATAAGCTTATCATCACCTACCACTTTTTATATTGATTCTCATTGTTGAATATCTGCATTCTGCACTACAGAGCTGTGCTGTGCTTAATTTCTCAAAGGAGAGGTGTGAGGTTAAGCCTATCTGGAAGTCACACCTCTTGTCATTGAGGCCTTAAACCTGAATCCCAGGCATGTAATGGCCGTTGCTGGCTACTTATTAATGAAGGAGTGGTGGTATTCCACATGTGCTCCAGTGTAAACTACAAATTCTGCCCAGGCTAGTCCTCCTGCGCAGGGCTGACCAAATCTGCAGACTGCACCCAACTCTTGCCCTTCTCCTACGTGTACAGCTCTGGTACAATTCTTCAGAAATATTGGTGGAGTCAGGCTGCACCTCTCCATGGATCTATCTACCTGTATTACAAGGATGAAATGGGAACTCACTTCAGTTCTCTTCTGCTCCCACCCACATGTATAATATGTGAGTCTAGCAGTTTGTTTTTAGCACCTGGCATTTCTACTCATACATGTTTTGAGTTTTTTTTAAGTTCTAATACAGGCCTATGGTGTATGTATGAGGCAACCGATCAGCCTAACCCTATTCTTCCCCACGCCGATGCATTGCCGTCAAAATGGCTACCGCTGCATGCTGCGGGGGGGGGGGGGGTTGGGCAGTTGCAGAGGTCTCCCCTGGGTAAGGGAAAATCATTCCCTTAAATGAGGGTAAGGTGGACCCGTGCCACAGAATCAGGTCCGGGAAGGGGGTTAAGATTTGGCGGCTGCGGCTGCTGCCGAATCCACCCCCTTTTGGGGGCCGATCTGCCCATCCCCGCCCCGTCACCGCCTCATTCCGCCCTCCCTGCCTATCCCGCTTCCCCGCCACCTTACCTCCGTTGGCGGCAGCATCCAGTTGCTCAGGAGAAAGCGGGAAGGCTTTGGCCTTCCCAGTGGCGCTCCAGCAGTGTGCAGCTTCACGCACTGCCGGAGCACCTTACAACTGGCAATGACTGCTTTATGGCAGTCAGCGCCAGTGGAACATGCGTTCTGCTGCCACCCGACTCCTTTAGGATTGTGCCATATGGGTTTGAGAGGAATTTACATGCATTAACAAACAAGTAAGTTACTACCCAAGTTGGAAGCATACTATCCAAAGTGTCTCATCAGAATTATTGATATTTTGAGATAGATATAGAAACACACACACACACACACACACACACACACACACACACACACACACATGCTTATTTTGTGCATCTGATTAATTTTTTTAAAATATGCTCTGTCTTTCCTGACCCAAAGAGGAAGCCCAAGGTGGCTTACAATCAACATCTATTGATACAATATCAATTGTATGAAAAACACAACTGTTAAACATTGACAATTTTTTAAAAAAATCAATCAGCAGTGCATCTTGGTGCTGGTGCTATTTTACTACTCAGACAACATTTTATTCTCTTTTGTTATGAAGATATGCTACGAGCACTCTCTTTTACTTTGTACAAATTTAACTTCAAATTAAACAAAATTGGACATGGGAGGCCCATGAGGAATAACGGAGAGAGACAACCAACTGGAAAGTCCACCTTACAGCGCAATAGCCCAAAACTACAGGGCTGTGAGACAACAGGAGTCATTTCCCACTCACCTACCCTTGATCTTCAGCAGTGTTACGCCAAAGCACAATGGCTCCACATGGCAGGGAACTGCTGAAGTTCTGTGGTGCTGCTGAGCAGGAAATGACTCATCATCTCAACCTGAATATGAACAGTACAGTACTGGGAAGGGATCGTTTTTTATGTCTCTCTACCTATTATTTACGGTCCAGTTTTGCAGACGAGAAACTGGAGTTCAGGGATGTGCACCTCATGATGAACATAAACCTATTTTCCCCATCACCCCCAGTCTGGCATACTAAGAGCTCTGCTCCCTTTGCAGCTGAAAGAATCCCGGGGAGGGTGATTCATGAAGATCAGGAGAAACTTTTCCCTTTTCCTCCGGACCATCCTAATATTCTCTCCAGGGTTCTTTGAGCTTCAAAAAGATTAGAACCCTTGGAAGTTTATAGCATACTGGACTAGGTAAAGGTGTAAAGGTGACCCCTGACAATTAAGTCCAGTCGTGTCCGACTCTAGGTTGTGGTGCTCATCCCCATTTCAAAGCCAAAGTGCCAGCGTTGTCTGAAGATGCCTCTGTGGTCATGTGGCCGGCATGACTCTCCTTTCCGCAGCGCGTAGCATGCAGCTGGAACACGGAACGCTGTTTACCTTCCCGCAAGCGGTACCTATTTATCTACTCGCATTAACATGCTTTGGAACTGCTAGGTTGGCAGGAGCTGGCCAAGCAACGAGAGCTCACCCCGTTGCGGATTCGAACTGCCAACCTTTCGATCGACAGCTCATGGTTCAGCGGTTTAACCCACTGCGCCACCCACTGGCCTTTTAGAGATGCATAGAATTGCGCTATATATTGTCTTTGGCATACCTGGGATGCCCCCTGGGTATGCAGAAACCGTTTTCTTGACCTTGTTACACTGCCCTGCTGACTGGCACAGGCCTGCCAAGTGCGCTATTTGAGGGAACGGTAACATAAATACTGCTTCTGAACCTGGCAGTTCCATTTCCACCTGTCATCACTAACTGATAGGCCTGATGCCACCTCCATTGGAGAGAGATCAAGAAGTGCTAAGGAAGTGAGAGCAAAGACAATGTGAAGGGTGCAGCTTTCTTCCACTGGGTCAGGAATGAGCTGGAATCTGCACTGAGCCCAGAAGCACCTCACACAATGATTCCCATCACCACCAAGAAAACCGAGAGTAGGCATAAGTGGATCATACGCGCACCCGGCCGTTTGGCAACAATTGTAGGTATTGTCCTATAAACTAAAGTCTCTGAGAATGTTACTGAATGATGCATTACTAGCATGGAAAAACAGGAGATGTATTTGTTGGTGCAGGACCAGCCCATCCCTCTCCCTTTGCTGCTATGATAAACTAGGAATGCGGTGGGGCTCCCAACAGATACACAGGATTTGCCTGAGTTATTAGACGTCTTGCTTCACAGGCAGGCCAGCAGGATTGTACTTGCACATTGCATGTGCTCCTGCTTTATTTGCACATAGCTCCGAGGGTCAGGGCTGAGGGCAGGCTGGACCACCCCACATTTTGCTGTCAAAACAGTGACATTCCACAGACACTGTGTGGCAACCCACAGAAGTGGCAAGCATGCACACTGAGTGCACAAAAGGGTCTCTCTCATGCACGACCGCCCCCGCGCGCGCACAGGAAGTGACGTAACGGCTACAGCCGTTATGCACCATATTGAGGTGCAGGGCGGGCGGGCAGGCGGGCCAAACACACCACCAATGCTCCTCGTTCACCCCGACGAACGGGACAATTCGTGTCTCTGCTGGCCACCATAACACCCGCTCGCCTGTGGCCCAATCCTGCTGCCCGGGGGCCCAACGCCCCAACGACACCTCTGCTCTCATGTGCTCGCTGCTAGAGGGAGGAAATGGTTAAGGTGTTTCTGCAACATAACAATAGTGGTGCATGCATGCATAGTTCAATGCCTTCTGATTACTAGAAATACTACAAGATAGAAACCACTACCTGATACTGACTCTATACAGACCCTGACCATAAGACCGTAGGAATTTTGAGGTGGACGAGTTCTCTCTTCAGTTCCTGTTAGGGCATGCCTAATGGAAGAGCAAAATCTTGGGTAGACATCTGGCAACCCGGGCACAAGTTTTATAGGACGCCATTTAGTTTTTGTACTTGCAAAAGCTGTCATACAGAACAATGCCGATGCCACAAAAACTTTGTTTCATGTACAGAAACAAAGTTTTTGTGACATTGACATCATCTTGTATGACAGCTTTTGCAAGTATAAAAACTAAATGGCGTCCTATAGAACTTGTGCCCAGGTTGCCAGATGTCTACTCAAGATTTTGCCCTTCCTTTAGGCATGCCCTAACAGGATCTGGTCCACCTCAAAATTCCTATGGGTCTTCTGGTCAGGGACTAGAGCAGTGTTTCCCAAACTTTTTTGACCTGCAGCTCCCTTGAATATTGGCCGCAGCTCCCCATTACATTGTATTGATGCCTGCGAATTGGCATTGCACTGTTTTCTGAGAGGATTCTGTGGCACTCCGCAGCTCCCTGGCCGGTCTCTGCGTCTCCCCTAGGAGCCACGCCTCCCAGTTTGGGAACCACTGGACTAGAGTCTAATATATGACAATCCACTCCCTGATGGCAGTTAGTCTCAACAAGGGCCATAACAGAACCAATAACATGTCAAAGCCCAGGACTCCGGTCAACACTGAGGACTGAGGCACAGCTGCCAGCCTTTACGTTGCCAATCTGACATACTCTACTAACTTCCTTGCTGTTATACATTTTTCCAATTCACTCATTCAATAATCCTTAGGTTAACAAAGTTCTGTAGCTTTCATGGCCCATAATCCTTAGGTTACCTAAAATAGGCAATGTTTTGAGGCTCTTTGCTGAAGGCAGGAGTGTCTCCAGATTAAAGAATACAGATGTATTATCTATTGTTTAGGACATCTTCTTAAACATATTGAATCAATGGAGACTGTATACAAAAATGGTATCAGCAGCACAGTAGACCTCTTTATTGACAAAAGTGGAGTTTTTTTTCACTTGAATCTCCTTTATTCTTTGATTTATGAATTATTACCTACACTGATTAATGTTCTCACCTACCCAATGTATATGGAAATGATCTTCCCACTGTGGAGTCACTTCACTGATTTGGAGTGGATTTGTCTGGATTTTAGCCAAGGACAGCACTCACCAGATAATCTTATCTGTATGCTTGCTGTGTAAACCTGAAGCTTGCAAAAATGCTTTACAAGAACAAAGTCAGATTAAGGTGGCTCCACATGTTTGCAAGCAAGCAAGTTGCCATTAAATCAGGGGGACTCACTTCTGAATAAACTCAGATAGGCTCACACTGCAATAATTCATGCTACCTCCCTCCCCCTTCCAAAATGAGTACAGGGTTTCTGCTTCTCCACCAGGGTTTGTGCTCCTCCTTCCTTCTGGATAACCTTTCTGCCAAAAGGGAGGGGGAGGCTTTCTTTATGAAGAAAGAGTTGTGAGGTTGGAACTTTTACAATAACAGCACAATCCTGTTTAAGGATACACGGCCGGCCTAAAAAGCTGGATGCTGTATCCTAAGACGCACAGGAGCACCACAGGAGAAGGGGATGTTCATCCCCTTCCCCGAGTGTAAGCCAGCCAGGGCCCTATGGGCCTCCTCGGATGAACACCATGTCCAGGCCTGGTGTACATTCGGGGAGGTCGTGTAAGGCTGACCCAGTGCTGGGGACGGGCAGAGGATATCAGTGGAGAGTGCCGCCAATATTCCTGCCCCCTCCAGCCTGGGCCGACCAATGACCCCCCTCCTTCGCCGGCCAGGCCTGCCTGTCCCCGCCCTTGCACCAAGCAGCCTAGGTCTTACTCTTTCCTGGGTCGTCTGGCGCAGGATCGGTCCACCGGGTGTGTGAGCGGTGCCTGCCTCAGCGCCAGTGCCACTTACACCCGAATCGTCGCAAACGTATTTTATAGCAAGTTTGCAATGCTTTGGAGTGGCGGAGCGCACGCTCCACTGCTCCAAAGTTAGAGAGGATTGCGCTGTTAGTTTTCTGGTAGAAAAAGATGAGTATGCTTCGGCATGATAAAGATTTATGAAATTATTAGGCACCTGCAGCCAAAACTTTGTTGGGTAAATTGCACCTCCTACCATCTTCCTGCTCCCCATATCTAACTACCAGACCTTGCAAGAATGTCTTAACTGGAGATGCTAGGGATTGACCCTGGGACCTGGGCAAATGCTCTTTCACTGAGCTTTGTGCATCAGATCTTGCAAATCTACAGATGCAAAAAGGGTTTTTTTATTTCTACATTTGTATTGCCCTTCCTCCAAGGAGTTGAAGAGGGAATGGATGGCTCCTTCCCCTCCTTTTATCCTCAAAACAACCCAGTGAGGTAGTGTTCGGCTGAGAGACAGTGACTGGCCCAAGGTAGGAAGCTTCACAGCAATTTGAAGGCAAGTCTTTCTGATACATATCCCACACTCTAAGAACAACACCCCACTTCACTTTTCCCTCAGATTGCAGAACAGAACCATCTGAGGGATAACAACTTTTCCAGTTGGATACCGGATCAGCAGCTGGAGGTTCATCATCATATCCCCACTACCAATTACCACCCTAGAGATAAAAGAGGAATGTGGAGGAATGACATTTTTATGCAGTGGGATTTGGCAACATCTTGAGGAAGGGTAGGGCTGAGTTCCTGCCCCACTGCACTCCACTCCCTTCTCAAATGCAGCTGTCAACTGACCAGGAAAAATGGGTTTGTCTGCTCCAGTGCCTTTAGCAGCTGCCTTATCAGCAGAAATTAGCAAGTGAAGATTTTCACAGTGTGGAGAGAAATAATATTAAAAACAATTGTCATTAAAACAAACACTCCTAACTGTCCTTTAATGGCATTTTCTGCCCAGAAGATGATTAACTCCTTTGAATCTTCTTGCCTTGTGGAGCAGTCTCATTGGCTTTTACATAGTGACACGTCAGCTATGAACCTGAATGGGCAGTTTCTGCCTCTTAGCTTAACCACCTGCACACAAGTTGCAAATTCCAAAGGCTTCAGAATCTACAGACTGATCCTCACAGCCCTTACTAGGCTGCTAATCGCTTGCTAATGTCTGCAGATGACCTGATCCACTAAAAAAAAGTTGGCAACCCTGTTCTCAAATTGGCCCTCCGGCAAAAGTGATTGCTAGTCAAAGTATTAGGAACACCAATGGGTTAACATGCATGAAGAACTCTAAATGAAAACACACAAAAATGAACAGGTTTTGCTTGCACAATATTCTCTGTGCACTAGGATATCAAGCATGCAAAATCATGTGCTAGGTAACATAAGCATATCAGAGCCACAGGTTTGCTGCATAAGAAAAACTTAGGTTAGCTAGCAAGCAGTGAATCAAGTGAGTAAGTTGGCTTAGGAATTTGTTGATCACATCAGCCATGCAGGTCAGTGCAGTCTTTGTGGTTCATGCACTGTTATCTCAGAAGCCACTATTAAGAGCTGTGGTGATCATAGATTCTGCCTTCTTTGACATTTGCAACAAGTGGGCAGGTTAAGTTCTCAGACTCAGAAACTGCCCATTCAGGTTATTAGCTGACGTGTCGGTACGAGAGCGCCAATGAGTTTGCTCCACAAGACCAGAATATTCAGAGGTTTAAAAAAAATGTGAGAAGATGACAAACAGTCATCAAAAGAACTACATTTATTTATTTATTTATTTATTTATTTTTAAGGCAATATTTTTCAAGGCAAAAAATGTTGCTTGGTGCTCCCTGCACCTCCCCAAAAACGTAGAGGTTTGAAAATGGTGGGTCTTTTTAAATTTGTTGAATTACAATGCAAAATGTGGTGTCTTGTGTTTTTATTCACAGGTGCGAATTGTTAAGCATCAATATCAGGTTTAAAATCATTTCAACATTGCAGTCTTCAATGCTTTAAAACACACACCGTATTATAGTGTTTTTGTGTTTTTATTTGCTTGCAGTATTATGGTGCTTTGTGTTTTTATCCGTTCTCAACAAAAACAAACACTTCTACCTGTACGTGATGGAAATTTAGGATACATTCTTCAAATCACTTGTCAGATTAGCACTCTTCAAGAGAGTAGCTAGGCTGCAATTTAGAGATCTTGTCTTTTTAATAACTGGCTCTGCAGCAGCAAGCAAAGATACTTATGGCTTTTTCTCCTGCCATTCCTTCCCTACTCCCCACCCTGCTCCGCTGAAGCAACCAGCTTTCTATTAGCTGGAAAAGAGGGTGGGTGAGAGAGACCTGGGGTCAAAAGAATCCATGACTGCACCCTTTTTTGCTGCTGTAGATACTAAGGAGATAGCCAGGATCTCTAGACTGCAACCTAGCAACCCTAACTCTTTAAGCATCTGGCTGTACTCACTCCAACAGTAGTTAAAGGGTGGTTAAAGCCGGAAACAGATTCTCCTGTCATTTAAGTGTATGCTTGTGGATGAAGTGAAGATTCTAATCCATGTTAATAAACTGGTTGAGGGATCCAGTGGGTGGATTCTCCACAATGCTGTGGGTGCGAGAAATGCAGGACGATGTCCAAACTGCAAACCTGCTCCTGCAGAGGGAGCGCAACACCATTCATAACACGTTGCTGAGCGAGGCAATACACTGCAGGTTTCTGGACCAAGACGACTGACTTCTGCTCGGTCCAGCTTTAATTTCAACGTGTTCGCCCTCATCCAGTCCCTCACTGGCCTCAGGCAACAGCTTCCCCAGCATTCGATGAAAACCAGAGATAGAGCTGAGAGTGTCATCTGCGTATTGGTGGCACCCAATTCCAAAGCTCTGGGTGGTCTCACCCAGAAGTAGAGGTTCAATGAAGTGGGGGATTGAAAAGAACCCTGTGGCATGCTACAGGCCAAAGCAAAAAGTAGGAGTCCCCCAGTATGGCCTTCTGGGAATCCATCGGCCAGAAATGATGGGAGCCACTGCAGAGCTGTGTTACCCAGCCCCAACCTGGCCAGAGATCTACTAGCCACTTGATCACCTTGCCCTGAAATGGGAGATTTGAGAATGACCAGTAATAATCCAGTATGGTGGGATTCAGGGAGGGCTTCTTCAGGAGGGGTAAACCTAAGCCAGCTTCAATACCACCAACAACACCCCCTCTCTCAAAAATGAATTAACTTACTACCCCCTCCCTGTCCACTCAGTCAGTCCCCCCCCCCCCCGGGCCTGGCAGATCCAACAAGCCAAGCTGGGCAAGCGGGCAAGCAGTAGTCTCACACTCCAAGGGATCCTGTCTACATCCTCATGCTATACCCAATAAAAATAATCCAAAACACCAGGACCAATGGAATCAGAAGGGAACCAACTGTTAACATGGACAGTGGCGTAAGAATGGGGGGGGGGGCAAACCGCCCCTGGGCAGCAGGCCGGGGGGGCAGCAGGGGGCATCACCCCCCTGTTGTGGCAGCAGCTCCATTCGTGCCACTTTTTTCGGGCAGCAGCAGTGAGCTTCGTAGCGCTGCTGCCGAGGCTCCACGAGGCCGGGAGAGTTGTTTTCGGCCCTCCTGTCTGCCCCTGGGTACTTTTCCAGGCCTCTGACAGGCCTTGTGACGTCACCCCGGGGGCGTGGCTTCCTGGACATATCACGCGGCCAAGGGTGTGGCCTCCCGGGGGGCATCATCTTGGCCAGCAGCCCCCGGTAGGGGGGTGCCTAGCTACACCACTGAATGTGGAGTCCAAGTTGTGACGGATGCAAGTGAGTTCATCTAGCACACTGATCACAGCGAGACAGAGAGTTGTTCTCCTTCCATGGAGAACCATGGGGGCAGGGGTCAGATGGAGTTCAGTAAACCCTGAACAATCTGGAAACACTCAGCTCGACGGCTTCCTGCAGACGCAATGGTGGCAGAGAAAATGCCTCCTTCACTGCATCACTGTCACAGAGTATGCCCTATAACAGGCTCTAACCCATCCATGTTCAGTCAGATTTATCATGAGTTTTCCTCCACCATCGCTCAAGACATTTACCAAATTATTTCATGGCTCACAACTCCCCGGAAAACCAGGAAGCCACCTTGGCTCTGTAACAGGACAGAGGTCACTCAGAAACTATCAGATCCACAGCCCTGGCCAGTTCCTGATCCCAGAGATTGTCCAGAGCTTTGGAAGGGTCACCAGCCCTAGTAAGCAGAAAAATTCCCCAGAGCTGTCAAGGAATCTCTTCAGATCTGTAAGCCACCAAGTCCAAAGGCCAATCATATAGATCAGTGGTTCTCAAAGTTCTCCCCATGAGGTGGGGAGAACTCTGTGTTTGCGGGGGCGGGGTCAGCGGCAGTGGCGATCCCAGGGATTGCCGCCGCCACCAGAAAAGCCCCCCAAAATGCCTTTTTTTCACTTACTGGGGCTTGGGGGGGAGCTTCAGAGAGGCCTGTGACACCCTCCACAGGCCTCCCTAATTTTCAGATCATTTTTCGGCAATCTGAAGATCGGAGAGGCCTGCAGAGGATTGCGCAGGCCTCCCCAAAGTTCCCCCCAAACCCAGTAAGTGGGAAAAAAAAGGCATTTTCAGGCACTTTTTCGGCAGTGATCCCCGGGATTGCCACTGCCACCATGCTGTCCCTGCCCCTTAAGGGGGCAGGGGGCAGTTTGTGGTCTCAAAGTGATGGATCGCGATCCATCACTTTGAGAACCACTGAGGTCCCTGCAGAGGCAAGGAGTCTCAACCAGCCTAAACCCTATCAGGAAGTGACCTGTCCACGACAAAGGAGTGATCTTAATCTCCTCCACACACAAATCACCATCCACCTGCCCAGCAGTAAGTACCAGATCCATTGTGTCCTGTCACATGTGTCAGGGAAGAAGTTAATTGAGACAGGCCCATGGTTGCCATGAAATCCTGATCAGCTCCTGTACCAGAGGCTTTGTGTGGATACTGACGTTCCCCAGCATCAACAACCAGAGGCACTCCAACACCACACTAGAGATCACCCCAGCCAGCTCGAACAGGGAGGGTGCTGGATAGCAGGGTGGGTGGTAAACCAACAGAATCCCAATCTGGTCTCACCCATTAGGCAAAGGCACTCAAACTCAGTAAGCTGCTAGACAGGGCATCTGAAAAAGGGGGGTGGGTTGGATCATGATAGACTATTGTAAACCCCCCCCCCCAAAAAAAAAGCCTTGGCTGCTGCATAACCTGGAAACCTGGCAGGCAACACTAAGAAAGACCAACCTCTCCCATCTCATCCAACCAGTTCTCTATTATGCACACCAGGTCAGCACCCTCACCCAGGACCAGATCCTGGGTGATGGTGGTCTTATTATTCACTGACGTGGTGTTCAGCAGCAGCACCTTCAAACTAGAGGGGATGCTGCTGCTAGGCACACTGCACAGCCATTTTCAAAGTGCTTGCAGCCTCGCGCAGCTGCGCGAAGCTGGAAAAAGACGGGGGCAAGTCCCAGCTGACCGGGACAATGACGGAGACTGGCCGGGAGCCCGGGATTGGGCTCCCGAACCGTGATTGTCCTGGCCAGAACCAGGACTATGGTAAGACTATTTAAAGGGGGCCACAGACTGAAAACTGTGAGAAAGGGGATTTGATGTTTATCTGTTCAGGTGGGCTGGCCCATCCATAAGACCAACTGAAACAGTCACAGGCAGCAGATGGGGGGGAGGGGGAACCTGTCTACCTACTTGGTAGGAAGAGGGGGACAGAGAGGAAGAGCAAATATGGAGCAGAGGAGACTGCCAACCCACTCCATGTGAATTACCCCACCCCAAGAGAGGTTGTTGAGTCCAGGGTGTGAGGACTTCCTGCCAGGCCTTGCTGCTGCCACGCCCATTCTCCTTGCCATGCCTCTCAGCAGTAGAGGGCTGATAGCAGGAACCCTCTGCAGGTGGTATGTGCTGGAAGCGATCTCTGCAGCTTGTGGGAGGGCTGCAGGTCGGCCCAGGAAAGAAATCCCCCCTGCCCCAGAAGTGTTCGAGTCCAGGGCCTGCCAGGCCTTGCTGCTGTTACTTGATTTCTGCAGATACAGCTGCTGATTAAAGGCACAACAGCAGATGAGGCTGATTTTTTCTTGTTAATTGGCAACCCTCCATACACAGTAGTCCTCCCTACAGTTACCCCACATAATCCAGAAAGCCACTGGGTTTTTCATACAGAAATCTGTCAAGAACTATTATTAGCCATGAAAGCTACATGGATCTTCCACTTACAGAGGCAATATACCTCTGAATACTAGATGCTTGGGACACACAACAGGATACGGCTATATGGCCTTACTTGCAAAAATAAAACAAAACTATCCAAAGGTGTTGTGGAAGGCTGCTTTTATTTTTAGAAAACAGCCTAATGTACTTTGAGTATTACAGCTCTTTTTCTAGGGACATATAATACAAAAATTAAGATGGAGTAATTGTTCTCATTAGCACGATAAACAAATATTGGCGCATTCTAACCCTCGGCAATATTCCAGTGTGCCGGAATAACATACAATATCCAACAAAGGAGTGTATACTTTCCCAAGTACTGTAATCCTTTATTATATAACCTCCCAAAAATCAAAGTTTCAAATAAGGTCTTGGGCCAAAGACCACCACATTTCCTAGTGTCCATTTGTATACTGTGCTGTATTGGAACCAGGGAAGATTATATCCTTCCAGCTGATTATTTTTTGATAAAAGAAAAATGTTGCCTTGCATACACAGTTTCCGGGATAATGGCTAGTTTGCTTTTATCTCTAAGGTCTGGTCTGGTCTGGATGAGATTCCCACAACGATATGGCCGTCTGGTCTCAGCGTCCCACTGCAGAACCGGCAGTTGTGCCCCCTGGGCAGAAACGTCCACTGCCTCCCAAGGTGGTTAATAATGCCTGCCATTGTCTCTATGAGACCTTGCCATTTCAGGGAGTTTCTCGGCAGCTGGAAGCACATAGGGAGCCACGAAAGGGGAGAATTGCAGCCTAGATGGCAAACATACTCCTGAGAATTGGCTTGGAGAACTGACAGTGCTGGTTCTCTGGTTCAAATCATACTTCTGCCATGAATTTATTGCATGGCCTTGGGCAAGACACCCTTTCTCTGAGAATGCCTGTATAATGAATGGTGTTCTGCTCAAGGGGCCACAAAAATATGGAACGATCCATGGGAAAGGAACTTTGCACATGTTCAAAGACACAGTCGTGTATTCATTTATTAAATCTTATCCCCAACTGAACATATATGAAACGGCTGGGAGTGTATCTGGGGGGTTGGCATGTGGGGTCACTGATGAGTCCCAGCTCTATTTCTCTTTCCCATTGGTCTCCAGGGAAGCTGTGATGGATCTGAATCAATGCCTGGGTTCTGAAAAAGACTGGATGTCATTTAATACATCCAAACGTAATCCAAGCAAGCAGTGCGCTGCTGGTTAGCAGAGAAGCTGAATTGGGAGTGGTTTTACAACCTAATCTGGATGGGGATGCATTCCCCTTGAGGATCAGGTCTGCAATCTGGTCTGCAAAACTCCTAACAAGAGGCTCTAACAAGGATCCACCTGAGCATCCAGAGCAAGGCGGGGTCCACAAGTGCTTTTGCCCAGCTTCAACTAGTGTGAAAGCTGCAATCCTCAGTCCTAGCCTAACACCCTTACCCAGGGGTGGCCAACCTTTCAACATGAATGCTCCTGGCCTTTTAATGGTTGTATAAAAAGATAACGGTAAAGGTTCCCCTCGCTAGAAAGCTAGTTGTTACCGACTCTAGGGGCGGTGCTCATCTCCGTTCCACAGCCGAAGAGCCAGCATTGTCCGAAGACGCTTCCATGGTCATGTGGCCGGCGTGACTCAACACTGAGGTGCACAGGACGTTGTTACCTTCCTGCGAAGTGCTACCTATTAATCTACTTGCAATTTCTTGCTTTCGAACTGCTAGGTTGGCAGGAGCAGGGGCCAAAGACGGTAGCTCACACCGTCACGCGGCACTCGGTCTCGAACTGCTGTCCTGCCTACCTTCCGGTCTGTGGTTCAGCGTCTTAACATTTCACCAGGTGCAACTGCTTTAGCAGAACCATCAGCACTTGCAGCTGCCAAGATTCTGTCTTCTACACAAACTTTTACCGTAAGAACACAGAGGCCCTAATGGTGGAAAGTTGGCCACCCCTGCTCTAACCACTCTACTACACTGGCTCTCCAGAATTCCACAACAAGATATGCAGAGGTCACAAGTGAGAGGCAATGTTGCTACTTTTTCCCAGGCACGTTTCTAAAATTTCTAGATTACTGTAATTATAATGCAGCCAAAGCAAGAGTGCAGGGGCTTGCTGGGCAGGCATGCCTTCCAAAGTCCAAGAGAGCTTTGAGATGATGAAATAAGAGTTCCCTACATGTGCAGCGATAACACTGGGAAGAGGTGTGTCGTCCGTTCGTCCCGTCCCCGTCCCCGTCCCCCCCATCTACAGTGAGGACTTTTATGATGACCATGGTGAAATGAACATCTCAGCATTGCCACCCTGGAATGCAGCACAAGGGTCACACAAATGCCTTAAACAGAGTGCATGCACAGCTTTTTTTTTTCCCCTTTCCTCCCCCCCCTTCTACTTGGTCTTATTGAAGTGGGAGTGGGGAGAGTTCCTGAGTCCAGTGGCGGGGGAGTGGGGGAGAGAAAACTTGTTCACATTTGATCTAAATGTTTAGATGATCACCTTGATCTAAAATGTTATTATCTTTCTTAAAAGTTGATGAAACATTTAAACAACAGCAATAAAAAAAGCAGAGCTAAATCCGTGGCCACCACAGGTTTAAGGAAAAAGTCCTTCCCCACCAGTAGTTGTGTGAATCAGTCTGTACGCTTTTGGAGGGAGGTAATTTGAATAAGGAAAATCTTCTAAAACCTGCACCAAATCCCCCTGGCTTTAAACCCTCTCCTCAGCCCAAAATGCTGGCACACACTGATCCACTCACAGCTCTGGTTCCCGTAGCTGGGCCTTTTGGAGCGACTCAAGTGGCCAGCCTCCCGTCTGTGAAAAACAAAGGACAGGATTATCTTAGCTCAACCCCACCTTCCCACTGCACACAGAGGAGCTGGAAGAGGTGGGGCATGGGAGCCAGCAAGGCCCTCCCTTCGCCTCTGCTCTGCTTGTAGTATAAATTCCACTGTCAGCCAGGCAGGCTGTACCTTCACACCACCTTCCAGCCTTCTTGAGCAGTTTTGGCCCTTGCTGCACACAGCCTTGGCAGCCACCATGAGTTACTCCAGGTCCACTGTCTATTCCACCTCCTCTAGGCCAGTGAGTGTTGTGCAGAGGTTTGCCCCTGTGTCCAGTGCTGCCAGCGTCTATGCCGGTGCAGGTGGCTCTGGGTCTAGGATCTCTGTTTCCACCAGGTCTGCCGGCCTTGGCTCCAGCTATCTCGGAGGAGGTGGTGGTTATGGGGGGATCAGTAGCAGCTATTCCCTCTCGGGCTCTGGGGTGGTTCAGAACGAGAAGGAGACCATGCAAGATCTGAACGACCGTCTGGCCAGCTACTTGGAGAAGGTGCGCAGTCTGGAGGCAGATAATCGGAGACTGGAGATCCAGATCAGAGAGTACATGGAGAAGAAGGGGCCTAGCATCCAGGACTGGAGCCACTACTATGACATCATAGAGGACTTGAAGAACCAGGTGAGAAAACCCCTGGCCAACTCCCTGGCACTTTTCCCCTATGCCACAATATACAGTAGTCAGTTTTTAAAATAATAATATTCTGAGAGCCCACTCTTATTCCAGGTCATTCAGAATAACCATCTCATTGTAGAAATATAAATAGAGGTACTGAGACTCCCTAGCCTGCCTACCAACCATAGTCCTGGCGTGAAAGCTTCCTCCCCTTCATCTCAAATGTGTACATGCCGCTCGTACACGCTGGTGGAGAAAAGGCACATGCTCAGAAGCACTCTTTCTCCATTATTGCTTCGTATTTCTAGCACTGAGCTCTGACAAGAGCTTGTGGGGTTTACGCTCAGGTGAGCCCTGCCTCAACATACGTCCACAAGGTATGTCTACAATCCCCAGCCCCTGCTTCTGTACCTACCAACTCTATCTGATGCTGTTCGAATTAGCATTCCAGGCATGCATTTTAAAGGGAGAGGCCCAAGAATCTCCCTTGCATATACAAAATGGCATGGGGGGGGGAGTGATGGGAGGGCTATGGTTGATTTTACTGTCAAGATTGTTATAAACTGTATGTGATGATATGAAAGGAAAAACCAACTGTTAACAAGTCATTTAAAACATTTTACTAGCTAACTAATCTGTGTTGTCTTGAATGGTACTCATAGATTGAAACTCCTTTCCATCTGAGGAGGTCTTGTGCAACCAGTATCTCTCAGCCTCAGCTTGCCCATCTGCAATATGGGAATATTATTATGTAACTGTTTTGAACCTTCAAAGTGCTCTAAAAATACTAAGTATTACATTGTTTCTGGGGCCAGCATGGACCCCAAACTAAAAGCAGAGGAGTGTACCCTTGTAGAAGTCTTCCAAATAACTTTCATCTGAGCATTATTTATGTGACAATGTTTGTATCCTTCCCTTTCCTCAAATTCACTAACGAGTTTGGACTGATATAAATGGGGTTATTTCATTTTTACAACAGTCCTGTGAGGGAGGCTAAGTTGAGAGAAATGGTGACTTCTTCAACACTAACCACTGGGCTTCAGAGCTAAGCAATGATTTGAACTTATACTTGCATCTCCTTAAATCCAATAGACTTTCCACTAAACAAGGGTGACCAAAATCTATATAGAGACCAAGGGAAGGAGGGGTGAAATGGAGAAGAGAAGAAATGGAACTACTTTATAGACTTCCGGGGGGGGGGGGGGGGGGAGAGATACAGGAAGCTAAATTGTTGGTTTATACAGTTCACCTACTTTCTGGTGAGCTCACCTTGGTGTTTTTTTGGCATCTTTTTAGATTTTGAGTCCTTTTGTGACAAGGGACCATTTATTTCTTTCATTTCTCTGTAACCACTTTGTGAACTTTTTTTAATTGAAAAGCAGTATATAAATATTCTTAATAATAGTAGTTCCATTTTTTTTAAAAAGATCCACTAAGAGACCTTATAGTGATAATGGCTAATAGGGCTTCCAATCTTTGGAACAGTCCCCTAGAGCTGTGCCTTTAACAATGGCTTGATATGCAAGAATTGGCAAGTGAAATGTTTTATAGCATGAAATGTTCTGTAGTTGGGGACTTTATCACTCATTAATTCCTACATCTCAAAATAGGCAGTGGGAGAGGGGAGAGCAAGCCACACCCTCCAGATAAGTAGTTCACACATACATACACATCTACTGCTGCTGGACCTTTGGGTCTACATTTCACCTACTCAAACTGCTTTTCTGTATATTATCATAAATTATATATCTATGCATCACTGTATATCAAGCCACTGTTAAAGGTACAATTGCAAGGGCTGTTAGAAAAATTGGCAACCTACCTGAACGGATTACAAGATTTACTCTGATTTAAGCAATCTGAGATGACTCCCACCATTTTGTTTCCATAGTTGTGATCAACCACGCTGCTAAGAAACTCACTCCACACATGAATGCACATGGAGAGATTTCTTTCTTGTTCAAGCAGCACATAGTGTCCTTGTATCTTCTTGCTCTTGAGTTAAAAAGTACACTTGGTGCAAATAAACGGTGAAGGTAAAAGTATATAAGACACACAAGGAGGACATTATGCGGATCAGGCTTAATATGAGCCAGGTTTCAGCTTTGACTTTGAGACCTGTTGTCACTGTCTAAAGAACCATGGAAAATGGGTTATACAGAAAGAAGTATCTTCCTCTCACCATTAAGTGCATTCACAGATCAATCCTATTCTAAACTCGGGCAACGAAACAAGCTCCCGCCATATCCAGGCCCCTGCTGGGCAGCTGAGCCGTTACACGGCCTCCTCTGACTTCCGCCAGCAAAATAGCTGGCGGAATTCCGAGGAGGCCGATAGGCCCCAGCCCGGGTTACACCCAGGGAAGGGGACGAGCGTCCCTTTCCCCCAAGTAGACATACCACCGCGGGGTGCCTGCCTGTGGCGGTGCACGGGATCCAGCGGACAGCCTCAGCCGCCCACCAGATCCTTAAGCTGGATTGGGCTGCCCATCAGTTCCTGCAAGCTTTTGGTTGGGATTTAGGCTCCCCAAGACAAAGAGTGAGATATCTTGGGAGCCTGAGTTCCAGTGACTTTAACTGTAGAAATTAAGCCCTGAATATGAATCCACACCTTCACATCTGTAACATGTTCCACAAAAAGGAATATCGCTGTATATTACGCTTCTGGAGTTGCCACCCCTTTGCTTTCCTTGCTAGTGCTGAAACTGCTTCCTGATATGCAGCACTTCAACAGGTGAACTATTGTGCAGCATGGAGAGTCAGGCCACAAGAGCAAAAAGTGTTACCTGCTGAATTTCTGCACAGGAACCCTGCCAGAGAAAGATGACCACTCAATGCAAAGAAGCAGAAGTCAGCCCATGATAAGATCTCTGGCTTAAAAGTGCTAAGTCATGAGCCTCCTTTCCTCCTGAAAACTGCTCTACACATCTCCACCGTATGCCACAGCCGCTCCCTAGTTCCTCTCTTAACAATTTCTTATACAGGAGTGATCCAAGGTTCAATAGCTGCACATACACACACAAGTCAATCATCAACCAAACTTCTTCTGAGAGGTTGGCTCATCCATGCCAGTTGTGGGAAGCTCCAGTGCTTTTCTAAAATAAGAGGTGCCAGCAGCTCATTCTACCTAGAATTCATGCCTGGGAATCCTCCCTTAACCCCAAATGTTGAGGCTCACTCAGGTTATCAATTTTTGCCCCCTGGTTCAGTTCCTTTAGAATTGCACGATAGTTCAAAATTCAGCCGCCAAAAATATTTAGCTTCACCTGTTGAAGTTCAGCCTTTTATGAAATGGCTGAAGACATGGGAGCCTTGCCAGGAAAAAAAAAAAGCAGGCAACCATAGTGGGGTTTGGTTCGGGTTATTGAATAGCAAGGGAGAAGGCACTTTGGTCATTCTCAGAGAGGTACTCTAGCCTTTCATTCTTCATAATGGAAACAGGTTCATGGGCTATATAGCACCATCAGTCCTGGCTCCAATTAAGGCCAAATGAGATTCTTCATCCAACCATAGTTTGAGAAGCTTACTAGCAAGGCTCCTGCATCTTTGAAAGCGATGTGATGTCAGTAATTTGACAGGAGATGGAGCTTTGCCCAGCATGCAGACAGACTGAGCAATGGGTTCAACTGCTGAATGAATGGTCACCACCCTGCAGAGCAGTTGTGGAAGGAATAGGAATCCTGCCATGAAAATCCTACACCCAGAGGATTCCAGATCACGCCTGGTAGCGAGGCTGAAAGGGGCAGTCCTTACCAGGAAAAATGGTGTGTGGGAAGGGAGGGGGGTGTAGATGTTTGTTCTGAGTCATATATAATAAATCAACAAACAGAGCAAAGAAAAAAAGATAACTGGTGGAAACAGCATTGGCACCTGGTAAGGACAGGTGTACAGGACAAAAGGCAAAGGAGCTAGGTTAGAGGGTGTGGTTACAGCTAAAAGATGAAAGAAAAGCATTAGAGGTCTCATGGGAAAGCTAGATGGGGGGGGAGAGGAACACTCCCCCATGAACCTTCCTAGAAATTTAACAGTGGTTTTTCAAAGCTAAGAGTGGACAGCACTACATACAGGTATATTCTTTGGAAAGTGCCCTTAAGGCCTTTACTGGCATCTGCACAGAAAAGAAAAGCAGAGCACAATTATGCCCTTGATAGTTTACCCCTCAAGGTATGGTTGCCTGGAGCACGCCCAATGCTCCAGAGAGCTTCTCCTGTAGCAACCTTTCCTGCTTCTCTAGAAACAATGGGCCTTTTTAAAAAGGCACACCTTTCCTGCATGGAAATAGTGTCATCGTCTTTCCCCGCTCCTCCCCATCTGGGATTCTGTACCTTTAACAGCTGCCCGAGAGGCAGGTATTCCAAAGAGAAAGCTTTGGGCCATATAGCTGTATTGTTAGCAAGAAAAGAAAAGAATTCTGCCTTAAGCAGCAATGAACTTATTTTACTAAAGCAGGAGGTTCCCTTTAAGAAGATTGGTCTCTAGGTTGCCTTGGGAACCTGGGATGTGAATTGCACCTGTGCTGGCTTAAGCAAACAATGGAAAACTGTGCAGACTGGCAGAAAACCAGTAGGTTCAGGTTGCACTGGCCTTCTTTAACCAAGAAAAAAAAGGAAGTTAGGTAGTCTTGCTGCCATAGACCTAGGAGAGTAATTTCAAGAATCTGTGCTTCACACTGTGATAGCTGATTGAAGTTCAGTCTAAAATCAATTAAGGATTAGGGTTGCCAACTTTTATACCAGCCCCTGCTCCTCTGCCTTCTCATGCTTTGTAGATGTTTGCAAAGGATTCTATCTCCATGCTGTGCCTGCTGATTTCTGCAGATCCAGTTGCTGGCAAAAGCACAGGGTCAGCCTAGACCAGGACACTCATTTTGGTCAGTTGGCAACCCTATTAAAGACTGGCCTTTTTTACACTTTACTCATGAATATATGCCCTGTGCTTCCTTCTCTGTTTTCAGATCTTTGACCACACAGTGGAGAACGCTCGTGTTGTCCTGCAGATTGACAATGCTCGGTTGGCTGCTGATGACTTCCGTGTCAAGTAAGTGTTTTTTTGTTTGACCTGGTTGACATTGGGACCCATCTTTTGAAACCTTAGAGCATAAACCATACATATCTACAACTTGAGCAAAAGGACTAATCTCTGACTGGAGGATCACAGGTATAATTAGGCTTACCAGATCTCCAACCGGGACAGAGTGCTAGACCTTTAGGAGAAGGAATGTGGGCAGGTGTAGCTTGTTAAGTCCTAGAGCACAATCCTCGGCATGTCTACTCAGAAGCAAGCCCCATTGTGTTCAGTGAGGCTTGCTTCTGAGTAGACATGCCTAGGATTGTGCTCTAAGGTTTAACAAGCTACACCTGCCCACATTCCTTCTCCTAAAGGTCTAGCACTCTGTCCCGGTTGGAGATCTGGTAAGCCTAGGTATAATATACCCTGTAGATTAGATATATGGAGGGAATGCAGCGGACTGAGTCCCCTCTAGGTTTGCAAACTTCACGCTGTGAAGGATTTCCAGTTGCTTTCAGGGCACCTCGTATTCAGTCTCAGGAGGCCCCACTTCCATTGCAGTTTGATTGTTTCTAAACAAGTCAGCAATGTGAGAGGCAACTAATGCTAGGCAAATAGGGTTGGCCCTATAGATATGTAGGGGTAGAGGGCTGCACACAGTCCTTCCTGTGGGAGCATGAGGTTCTTCAAGGCTTACAGACCAGAGGACTCTTGTTCATTTCTTGAGCAACTCTCCAACACGTTTTCTCAGAGCAGAACATAATACAAGTAGCACTTCCAATTTCCTACGGCTTCTGTAGAAGAAGTTACAGTTCTCTATTCAACTCCACCCGTTTTTTAAAGAAAAATCAGGAATTCGAATTCTGCACCCAATACCATGTTTCTGCACTTGCAGAGAATCATGATCTGTACGTCTCTCTCTCTCTCTCTCTCTCTCTCTCTCTGTGAATAATCATTCCCAACACAGGGACCACGTACCTCTTTACAAATGGATTACCGTGATGACCTCATACCTTCTCTTCTCTCACCTAGGTTTGAGGCTGAACTGGCCATTCGTCAGTCAGTGGAGAGCGACATCAACGGCCTCCGCAAAGTCATTGATGACACCAACATGAGCCGTCTGCAGCTGGAGACTGAAATTGAAAGCCTCAAGGAAGAGCTGATTTTCATGAAGAAGAACCACCAGGACGTAAGGCTCTGCTAGCGGTGGGCAAAGAGGGGCAGGGGACAAAGCTTTGACGGGAAGGGAGTTACTGCCTTCAGTGGACAGGACTGAGGCTGGTTCCTGGACAATGCCAGTGGCTTTGTCCATGGGGGGGGGGCAGGGAGAGAAGGCCTTCCCCTTTCACAGTCCATGTCGGCTCATTTTGCGATTCCTTCCTCTATCTCCCCTCGTAGGAAGTGAACAGTTTGCAGGCCCAGATTGCCAACTCTGGGCTGACAGTAGAAGTGGACGCTCCCAAGTCTCAGGATCTGTCGAAGATCATGACTGAGATTCGGGCACAGTATGACACCCTGGCTCAGAAGAACCTTGAGGATTTGGACAAGTACTGGAGCCAGCAGGTAAGTGGGCAATTTTGCAATTTGCTCCTGGGATGGATGTTGCACCCTTTCAACCCTGATGTGCTTCGTGGTGTTTTGGAGTGATCATGAGGAAAGGATGGCTGTGCACATTTTAAATACTGTAGAAAAGCAGCCCCCAAATAAATCTGTGATTGTCAAAGGTTGAGATCCTCATGAAGCAACCCTAAGATTGTGTGTCTCTTCTTCACCGTTCCCTTAGATCACTGAAAGCACAGTCATCATCAACCAGAATACGAAGGAGCTTGAGAATCACCGCGGCACAATCACTGAATTGCGCCGCACCGTCCAGACGTTGGAAATTGAGCTGGAGTCTCTACGCAACCTGGTATGAATCGCATGCGGAAACAGTTGTAGCCTGACATGTTTGTGGTGCTGGCTGCGTACCAGGATGCAGAGTCAGACCCCAAGTTAGCTGGCTTAAGAGAAGCCTTTTGTAAAAGGCTTATCTTACAAGCACTATGAGGAAAGGTTGAGGGAACTTGGCATGTTTAGCCTGGAGAAGAGGAGGCGGAGAGGGGATATGATGATAGCGCTCTTCAAATACCTGAACAGGAGATTGCTGTGCCTTTGCGCCCTAGCCCCGCAACCTCTGCAAGGCGTTGAGCGGCCTCACGGATATGGATAGGTAACTTTGGCTTTTGGCACCCCTGACCACATTGGCCCACAACCCCCTGCCCCACCTTCTGTGACTCGTGTGTAGTCAAATTGATGACACACTTCTTGCCTATGTCTTTTCCTCTTTGTTTTGTGTGTGTGAGAGTGTGTGTGAGAGAGAGAATAGGTTCTTTAAACAAAGGAGAAGATGCAGAATGTGCTGGGAGCAAAACTTGCATGCCTCACATTTCCTGCTTTGGTTCAAGAGACTGCACTCTTGTGCATGCTTAAAGACATTCCCTTTAAAATGATTGCTTCACACATCCCAGGCAGATTTCAGAGCTAAGCCTTGGTGAGTCTTGTAAAGAATACCACCTCAGGTAGGAGAATCAGTCCTCCATGGAGCATGGCTTTCAAAGGAAGGGCTGGTGTGAACACCAATCTGAAACCGTCCCTTTGTTAGACGCTAACAGCCAGCAACAATAAGGATAACACTATAAGTGTTGTCTCCAAAGAAGAGATGGTGCAGTAGACAAGACACCAATGGGGGGGGGGGGGAATGCAATGTCCGTGGAATGGATTCTGCTCCCTAGAGAGGGGAGGCGTTTTTGGGCTCAGTAAGAAGATTTAAAGCTGTTCCAGAGGGTGGACGTTCCAGTGGATGATGCCCAAAGGGAGCAATCCTGAACCCAAGGGTAGAGCAAACATTCACTGTGCCCCCAATGGAGGCAGGACATGGTGGACAGGATGGTATGGAGAAGAAAGAACAGGAAGAGGTTCCTGGCACAATGCTGACTTTTTTTTTTCCTCCTGCAGAAAGCCAATCTGGAGGGCAACCTACATGAAGTGGAGACCCGCTACGCCATGCAGATGGAGCAGCTCAATGGGCTGTTGCTGCGGACTGAGGCTGAACTAGCACAAGTGCGGAATGAAGTCCAGCGCCAGGCAGACGAGTATCAGGCCCTGCTGAACATCAAAGACAAGCTGGAGGCTGAGATAGCGACCTACAGGAGCCTGCTGGAGGGCGGAGACGAGCTGAGGTGAGCCCCCCAGTTTAATATGCTTTTCAGGGCAGAGATGAAGAAGCAATAGATCAGGGTCCCAACCAGGACTCCATATGTTTTCTAGACCATTGCTGTTCTGTTCTGGTACAATGGCCCTCTTCCCCTTCCAAGTCAGCTCTACAACCAGTGTTTCCAAAACCTCTGATAGAAAACACCCCTTTGGGCTCTTTGGAGGAAGAAAGTGGTTTATGGGGTGGTTCCCATGCAAGGACCGGATCTGCTTGGATTCAGGAGTAGAGCTATATTGTGCCTTTAGAGCATTCTCTATACATCTCCATCACTCGTGGCCTCAGCTATACATTCTGGGGCACCTGTTTTCTGCCTGTCCACCAGCATAACAGAATTGCCTGGGCTTTATACCCTCACACACTCATGTTAGCTCAGATTCCCTCAAAATAAATACATCCTAACTTAATGGGTGCTTTAAACTGATGAGGAGTAAGTGTAATACAGGTGGAAGCTGGGACATTATTGTAGTCTGTACTTTTTAGGTAACATTTCATAATGTACTTGGGAGTCTAGAATTCATATACAGTATTGGCCTCACCAGATAGGACTGGGCCTGTCACTTGTCTTAGCCTCAATTTCTTGCCTATAAAATGTGGCTGCAGAGGTCAGGACTCTTCAAGTTGAGCTGCTAAAAACGTGATTGGTGCATTTCCTCAGAATTAATGTTGGAGTGATAAAATCTTTGTTTCATTTCTTCATTGCCTTCTGTCACCTCAGCCTGAAAGATGCCTTGTTAGAAAGTACCATGCAAACCACTCAGAAGCTTCACACCACCAAGATTGTCGATGGCAAAGTGGTGTCGGAGACGAGCGAAAGCAAAGTGATAAAGCGTTGAGCCGACCCTACGTGGCTGGAAACACCTCCCCAGTGCAGTCAGGATACTGCTCCCTTGTTCCAGAGTTGGAGGGTGCTCAAGAAGGAGTGGGGTGGAGGGTTAATGCAATTCAGTAAAATAAATGGCAAAAAGTAATTGTCTGTGTGCCTCCTCCATTATTTTGTCAAACTACCCATGGTCCTACCTCACAAGTGCCCCTCTTGAGTGCAACCTAGAACACACCCAACAGGGCCTGGCAACTGTGCATTGCAGGGGAAGTTCTATAGTTGCAGGCGAGCATGGATGCTTGTCTGCCATTACTGATCTCCCCACAGAGACTGCTGTTGGAAAGAGAACGATGAACCACTTGATGGACCTTTAGTCTGATCTGAGCCAGCACATCTACTTTTATGGTCTTAACTTGCCACTACGGAAGAGTAGGTTCCTATGCCTCCTCCCCTAGGCTCAGCAGCACAAGAACAATCCCTGCAAGTGGCAAGTCAAATGACAGCAGAGGAGGGCAGAGCAAAGAGAAGAACGTAGTGCAGTGTTTCCCAAATGTTTTCGACCTGCGGCTCCCTTGACCATTGGAAACCATTGGCCGCGGCTCCCTATTATATTGATGCCTGCCAATTGGCATTGCACTGTTTTCCCCAAGAGGATTCTGTGGCTCCCCTAGCTGGTTTCCATGGCTCCCCTGGGAAATGTGCCTCCCAGTTTGGGAACCACTGATGTAATGACCTAACCCACCTGGGCCTTTTCCTCAACTGTTCCCAGATTTGGAGTGTTCATGGCACAAGTTGCTTCAGACACCAAACAGATCTTCAGAAAGATAAGTCTTTTTAATAACTGGCCAGTTCGCCTGGAGAATTATATTTTTAATTCTGTAATTTGTGCCAGCCAAGAAAATTTGAAAACTTACATAGATCTTCTGTTCCTATACTGTCTCGGTGAAAAGCAGTCAGGTGGCAACTCTGTTCCCTCCGATGTAAAACAAGAGACTACCCATGTTCATGAGGGTTAGAGGATACAGGCTGCAATCCTATGCACACTTTCCTGGGAGTAAGTCCCATTGAACACAATGGGACTTACTTCTGAGTAAGCATGCATAGGATTGTACTCACAGTCAGAGCTGGCCCCTGCATGATGCAAATAATGTGGCTCTTCAAAGGCAGCTTACGATAACATAGCGAAGTCATATTAAAACATGATGTTTGAAAAAGAAAAACCCAAGAAACAAGTAGCAGAGGCAGCAATAAGGACAGGCTGCTTATCTGTAATGATAGTTCTTTGTGTAGTTGGTCGCGCACACGCGCACACACACACGAATTATCTGCATGCACAGAACTGACCTCAGAAGCTTCCAGAGTTTTGTCTAGCATTCTGCGCCTGCTCTTGAGTAGGGAAATCCCCTGCACAGCTGTGTGCCTCAAACACTAGCAGAACTCCCAATCCCTCAGTTCCTTAGAAGACTGCCCCCTGGGTTTAAACTGTAATATTTGAAAAGAGCTCCCAAAATTGGAGCCAAAACTGCAGAGGGTACACTTTGGTGGGTCACCTATCTGCACAGCTGACCACTCCAAGAACTATAGTTGCAGGTAAGCAACGTGTCTTTCATGATCTCTGTGCAGTCATACATAGCGGAGACTAGTGAACTTTCCCCTTACCTGGAGGTGGGTGCAAGTCTATCATGAGATGTTCTGCAGAACAGAATGGCCAAATGCGACATCATCTCTTGACCTCATGTCCAGGGCATAGTGCTTGATGAAGGAGTTGGTATTACCACATTGCTACTGTGCAGAGCTCGAGGGACAGGACAACCGTCAGGCCTGTGGCAGAGGATGAAATGGATCTGGTGAAGTGTGCTGCCAAGGAGGCTGCTGGCTCCTTCTTAGCTGATAAGCCGAGGAAATAGTTTTACAGTACTATTCTGTGCATGTTTTCTTAGAAGTAAGTCCCATTGTAATAATGCAACATAAGGACGTGGGAGGGACAGAAGGCCAATCCAGACCCACTGCCTAGTGATGGCCCTTTTTTCCTAGATCCTCCTTATATTCCTTTCCGCTGGCCAGACTGGGATTTATTGAAAACACAATAGCTTTCACTGCCACAATCCAAGGCTAGGAAGGCAGACAGAAAGAGACCACTTTGAGGAAGCCTCTCTTCCGAGATTGCAAGGAGCTCCCTAAAATCTGAGAGGTCCCACCTAAAACAAAAAAGTAGCAGAAGTTTAGCCATCTTGGTAACACTGTTCCCTCCGCGCAAAGTCCGGTGATGACATCATCATCGAATGTCCGGAGGCAGCATCGCGATGCAGTCACGATACCATGCAGCTACAGAAGGGGTTCTGCCCAGTTCACACCAGTGTAGACCCCCTACAGGGAACACTGCTTGGTAAGTGTGACAGCCCATTCCCTTCCCAGTGAACCGAGGCCGGGTAGATAATCAGTACAAAATAAAAGACGTTTATTAAAAGGGCTGGAAAAACACAACAATGGATGGGGGAAAAAAAACATGTCTCAAATAGCAACGACGAGTTGCAAAACAGGAAAGGAGGGTGCTGGGAACACAATGGGCACAGACATTAAAAAGCAAGCAAAACAAAGCATAAAACTCTGATGCGAATATCTGAATACTTTTGCCCGTACCCATGCTGTTCCAGGAATCTTGTGCCTTAGCTTCACCCAGGGAGTGAGAGCTCTTTCACAAAGCAGTAGCTGCTTTCAGCAATGGACCGCTGCATCACCTGGAGGATCCCTGTGCTGTGTGTGACCTTATCAAACTTACTTCTCTTACAGCAGGGGGTTTTCAACCTGCGGTACGAGTATCCCTAGGGGTACGTGGACCGCCAGAGTCTGCCCCTTATCAGCATCAATCAGTAGTTAATTGTTAGTTAATTAGAACGTAAATGCAATCCCTTCTGGGCGGGTGGGCGGGTGGGTGCCTGCCTGCCTCTGCCTCTGCCTCTCTCTCTCTCTCTCTCTCTCTCTCTCACACACACACACACACACACACACACACACACACACACAGAGTTAAGTAAGACAATTTTTCACATTTAAAATTGTTTTAGTACTTTTTAATTTAATGATTAATTAGCTAATTAATTGATTGATTGATCCAATTAATTAGCAATTAATTAGCAGGGCGTACTTCAGAAAATTGGACCATGATAGGGGGTACCTGAGCGTCCAAAGGTTGAGAACCCCTGCTTTACAGGGTTTTGTAAGGACAAGATCACGCACACTGTGAGTATACGGGAAGCGTTCTGAACATGCAGAAAGCACTATATATATGCAAAGTACCTGTAGTATCATTATTATCCATAGGAATATCAGCTTTCGTTTGTTTGAAAACCAGAAGAAAACAGGCTTCTAGCTTCAATGGCTGTACAGATAGTCCTGGAAAGCTGTTGGCAGCATCTGGTAGTGACATTTCAGAAGTCAGAACAAGCCCCTGCCTGACTATACCACACTTCCTCCCTGCAGGCAACAGTTTCAAACATATTTTAATACTACCCAGTTCGATGTCTATTAACCTTAGTGCACCACCTGCAGTAAATCTCTAGATTTGCTAACAAAAGGACTACCATGTTTTTCTTTCCTCCTCCTTTCTGCCTCACAAAAGACACACGTGTCCCAATTAGCACCAATGAAAGAAACAAATCACTGCTGGATTTTATACTCTCAAAGACGAGGCTAAGTTGGTTTCCAGTTCTTTACTTCAACACAGAATTGCATGAACAGTCTGAATAAGAAATTGGAGTTTACATGCCTCTAGGCCCCAAAATAAAATTTGGGCTACGCTAAATGATATACGGTACCTCCAAAAAGGACACATGCCATCCTCCTCTCTGGTTCTAAACGCTGTTTTTTGCACAATATGCTGGAACACATGATGCTCCGTCCCAGGCCATGCTTAGGTTTAAGGAACTGGGAAAATTACACCGCCAAATAACTCATATAAGCCATTCATCCAAGATGAGACACCCCCTCCTACTGGGAGACAAAGAGAAAACAACTATGCTTCTCTGTTCCAGGAGACCTTAGTTCAACTTGAGCTCTTTTGGTACCATGCATAACCTGATTGACAGTCCAATCCTAACCAACTTTCCAGGGCCGGTGCAGCTTGCCAATGGGGTGCACGCTGCAGTCTGTGGTGGGGGAGCAGTCATGGAGGCTGCCTCAAGGTAAGGGAACATTTGTTCCTTTACTGCGGGGCTGCACTGAGGCTGCATCAGCGCTGGAAAGTTGGTTAGGATTGGGCTGCCAGTTGACATAACACTTCCTCCATACTACATTCCATGTTAAATTACTGTATTACAGACTGTAGGATTATTGTGTGTATTTTTTCAAGGTGGCCAGCAAGGTCTTTTTCTCTTCCCCCTTGTTTTTGTTTTTGCTTACTATTTCACTTGGATTAGATGTTTTGTCAAACTCAAAATCTTGCTTACTTCTTTGTGATTTTTTAGTTGTTTCTAATAAAAAGGTACCACTCTACTATTTCGGGATTTTTCCTTTTGTAGACTTGAGAAGTCAGATGTTCTGCCTCCTTGTTGCTAATGAAGTGGTTAGATTATGGAATCAGGAAGATGGATCTCTTGGAAGGGACATTGTTCATAAATACAGTTTTCTACTTATTGTGAACGGAGGAGCCACCAAAATATGAGCAGTTCATAAAACGTGAGAGAAGGTGGTAATCCTACAACCAAATGGCTTTGACTAGTCACTACATTAAATATCTCCATAATTTAATAGAAAAGAGCAGGAAACATCTACGCCTGTGTCAAAATGTGTTGCTTTCCAGGTAATTTCTTGAATGCAT
Organism: Plestiodon gilberti rubricaudatus; assembly: GCA_026170595.1. Taxonomy (NCBI): domain Eukaryota; kingdom Metazoa; phylum Chordata; class Lepidosauria; order Squamata; family Scincidae; genus Plestiodon; species Plestiodon gilberti. Next base: position 123,207,126 of record JANXHW010000002.1, read on the forward strand.
CATGACTTCTCAGAAAAAAAAAAGAAAAGAAAAAGAAGAGATAACCTGGTGCCCCTAGGATGGCAGGTCAGGCCCTCAGATGAATGGAATGCCTTAGCACTCCCATACAAATATTTGTTTGCTGGGATGGGGCCTGGGGGAGTTTCAGACCGGGTGATCTGCCTGCCAAGCCCCCCCTCCTATGAATTGCCTTGGAGGTCGACTTAGTAACATTATTGCCCCCTCCAGCAAGTTGTAGAATCTTACCCATAATCCTTCTCAGTACTTTCCTGGAAGGTTTCTGCAGGGGGAGAGATCCCTTATGGATACTAAAACTCAACACAGGGAACACTGCTCAGCTTAACAGTTATTACCACACAGGGCATAAAATCATGACATACAATGCCAGGAGACAATGAGTTCTAAACAATTGTCTATCTATAAGCATTTTTTTCCTCCTGCAAAACAGCTTAGCAAAGTAATTCTTTAAAAGAAAAAAAAGATGTTCACCTTGATAAGGATGCTACGAAGGCTGATGCTATAAGATTGAAGGAAGAGCTGACTGGAGAAAATATGAGAAATGGAAGGGATCAATTTGATTCCGCTGTTATTATGCCTTTGATCATCATTGGGATGTTTTCATTTTCTTGCCCACTCACTCAGTTTGGAGAAACCTTTCTGGAATTCTTCCCAGTCTGTTTTGCATTTCATCATCCTAAATAACCTGGTGTCATCTGTAAATGCTGCTACCTGACTATAAAGAAAGGGAAGCTAAGATTCTCAGGTACAAGTATTATTAGATTCTCAGGATCGGATTTATTAAATAATCAGTTTATTCAGGGGCATCACTAGGGGGGCAGGGGGAGGTCCATCCCAAGTGTCACCCTAGGGAGAGGTGACGCCAAAATGACTTTCTATTCTATTTGTTACCGGTGATCCAAAAATGGGTTTTAAATTTTTCCCGATTTATACACCACGCAGTATCGTCGCTATGGGGCACGTCACCCTGGAGTGGGGCGCGCGCATCACCCCTGCCCTAGGGTGACACTTACCCCCGGCTCTAACAGCGACCGCCCTGTCCGGCGGTCCGGGGCCTTCTAAGAAGGCCCAATGCGTCGCGCAGCATTTATTAGCTTTTTCGCACATGCGCAGACCATTTCTGAGGACAAGAGCTGCCCTTTTGCCATCAGAAACGGTCTGCGCATGCGCGGAAAAGCTAATAAATGCTGCGTCGACGCATTGGGCCTTCTCAGAAGGCCCCGGACTGCCGGACAGGGCGGACGCTCTGAGGCCTTCTTCCGGCCTCGGAGCCTCCGCACGGAACGGGGGCGACGTGCGCAGGTGCGTGCGCGTCACACACACCCCGGCGGCCCGCCCCACCCACCACGCTACAGTGATGTGACTGCCACCACAACTGGCACGGGGATCGCATTTCCCAGGAGGCCTCCACATCATGTGGTCTAGTATGGGAGGAGGTCCAAGGGGGTGTCACCATAAGATCTCACCCTGGGTGTCACTAACCCTAGTGACGCCCCTGGCCAGTGCTATAATCTGGAAGTCAATGGTGTTCAAACAGTAAGGGCTGAATCATTTATTGGCAATGAATGATTTAGTTCTTAGGAAGTCCCCCTCCAATATTACCTGTGTGCGTCATTCAGCTTCAAGGTTGACAGCATTCCTGGCATGAGTTTCCTGTATGGAATCTGCTTTTGGGAGCAGGAGGACCTGTCAGAGCTCAGACCCAGGGATGGCCTCAGGGTTGGCCAGGTCAGGCACTGCTCAGACTTGTGGTGGGCCAACTCCTGAATCTCCAGTATTGGTAGCAGTGGTAGTCCTGGTGGCAATGCACAATCACTCAGGGGATGGGCAGGAAGCACCAATGCAGGGCTTTGTCTCAGGACCTCAGCAACCTAACAGCACTGCAGACTGTATGCATGCATATCATGGGGCGTGGAGGGATGGTTCTACTACACAGCAATGTGCAGCAAAATGTGTAAAGCTAAGACAAATTCTTGCCAAATAGGAGACTGGGTGCCCCCAGAGTCCAAGGTCTAAAGAGGAGCCTGCAGCCAGAAGGACAGAAGAGAGATTGCCCTCACAATGAAAGAGTGAATCATTGGGGAGATAACCTTGAGTAGGGAAGATCAGTAACTGGTTGCCATGGGAAATACACATAAACAAAAGCCCCTTGTTGCTGCCTTATCTACAGATGCATGTCCTGTCTGGCAGGAGGGTCACCCAATCCAAAGGGAGATAAGAGGGCAGTCTGTGTTGAGAAACAGAATTAGCCACAGGTAGGGTGGCCTTTGTAATTTCTGTTCAGTTAATCTTACTATAGGCAAAGCAAGAGCTGTGCACGTTTCATGTGCTTATCTCATGACAAGGAATCAAATTCCAGAGCAGCAGCTATGGTAGTCTGTGGCAGGCGGACAGCAAAAAGACAAAGCAGCATGGAGCCACTTTAGGACACTATTCCTGTGCACGTTCACTCAAAAGTAAATTCCACTGGGTCTGGTAGGACTAACTTCCAAGGAAGTGTGCATACGCTCTTACAGCACACAAGTGGTTTACAGGCAGCAAGAGCTTTCATAGCAGGCTTCTTCACAAGGTATCTGACCAAGAAGGCGGTAGGCAGGCATTTACAATCTCAAATATGGACTGAGAGAAAATGGAGGATAATTTCCCCCCCATTATATTTTTATTTTATTAATACTAAGAACAAATACATACTATTTCAAAAGATTACAGCAAGCGCAAAGCAGTGTATCCTACTAGCATACTATTCTCGATGTTCTACTTATGGTATCCAACTAAGCCAAACTGAATACCTATATCTCCGACACTCTATTCATCAAATCCACATACCATCACGTCATTCTTCTCTCTCTCTCTCTCTCTCTCAATCTCTCTCTCTCTCATACACACACACACACACGTACGTACGTAAAAAGTCAATAAGTGGTTTCCAATTGTTCACAAAAAGATTTACTGACTTCTCTTTAATTAAAATTGTGAGTTCGTCCATTTCTGCAAAACTTCCAAACTTTTGTTCACCCAAGGTATTTCTGAATTGAAAATGGAGGATAATTACAGATACTGTAATAAGAACCAGAGATAATGGAAAAGATTTTTTAAACATCTTGATAGCTAGAGTTCTGTAAACACAACTACAAAGGCTCCTGTTAATCATTTATACAGCACTTTTAATTTGCGACATGAATTATTGTCCTTATTGTGTTCACTTGCGAAACAATTCCATGAGTTAGGTCACTGTGTTTCCCATAGTGAGGGCTGGATGTACAGCATTCGGTGATTCCATGCAAGCACAGAAAAGCCATAGAAGGTGGCGCTTGCCACAGACAGGGCCGGCCCATCTATGAGGCCAACTGAAGCGATCACCTCAGGCAACAGATTGGTGGAGGGGGGGCACCCATCTCTATCCGCCTACTTGCCTCTATTGCTCCTCCTCCTCCTTCCACTCCCTGGATTAGAAAAGAGGGGGACAGAGAGGAAGAGGAAATGCAGAGGGGAGGAAAGAGCTGACCTGGAACATCTGAGAGTGGGAGGAGCAGAGGCAGGCACCTCATCGGGTAAGGGAGGGCAGCATTTTGTATGGCCCCAGAATTCACCATACTGAGGCTCAGGAGTGGTATGATCTGGGATGCTACCCGACGTTGCTGTTGTTGCTGCTGCTGCTGCTGCTGCCTCTGCCGAAGAGTGCAGGGGTAAAAAGCCCCTTACTGTGCTCCACATATGGTTTTCACAAACCCAGAAGTGCACCATTTCCAGCTTCATTTACAGGATTGTATGAACTGAGGGCTCCTTCATGTTTGCAATCCCTGTAAATAAAAGCTGAACTTCTGGGTTTGTGAAAACCATGCAAGAAACACGGGAAGGACGTGGATAAATTGCTTCTTGCTTAAGTGAGCAGATCAATGCGGCTTGTGTCTGCAGCAGGCTGGAGGGAGGCAGTAGCGGACTGAGTGAAGGGAGCTCCATTGCTTCCCCCCCCCATGCATGCTGCATCAGGCCACCTATGGTTGGGCCATCCCTGCTGAGACTGGCTTTTTTTTTTTACTTAAGTTTCTAGCCCTTATGATTGTGCATATAAACGTGGAAGTATGCAGAAATGCCTGCTGAAATCTATTTCCAGTCCTGAGGGGATGGGGCTTCAATGGCCTGCAAAATCCAATAATTCTCTCTATAGTAGCTAGCAGAAGTTATGTCACCAATTTCCATAATTTCCATAGGTCAATAACATCAGCTTTTCTTGCTAAAGAACTGAGGTGTCACAACTTTGATACCACCTTCTGCAAACTATATGCAGCCCTGCCCATTATGCAGAGATTGAGAGATAATAAACTTGCTCAAAAAGTCATACAAGGGAACTCATGACAGAAACAGGATTTGAATCCCTGATCCAAGGCTGCTTTTCCAGTCACTAACACACACACACACACAACAGTAATTCAACATATGACTAAAACAGAGAAAATGACCCCACCACCTAGAGAGATCTGCAATGGCAGTAATGGGGGGGGGGGGGCGGCACATGTTTGAAACTGCACTTGCCTACCTGCTTAGGTAGGTACTGGTTAGCATTGTCACCTTTGACCCACCAATCATACTTCAAAAGGGTGAGGAATCTGTATTGAGTGCTCCCTCTACCCCCAGAGAGGTCATTAGTGTTATCAGTGTTGTCCCTTTGATACTGCATATGCAATCCTGATCCACCTGAGGAAACCTGGCAAATAGCCTCAGTTGCTGCAGGCATCGGGGGGGGGGGGGGAACCTATGTGAACAGCATGGTCCCACATCCAGCAGGGGGGAAATCACACAGGTAAATTCATTTCCACACCTGGATCTCACCTGCTGATCAGTTACTGACTTTTTTGTAATCCATAATCCTTATTAGCACCCTGAGAAATGCACTGGGATTTGTCACTGGATTCCATCAAGCCTGCCTGCTATTTGATTAAAACCCATTTTCCCCCAGCCCACAGGTGTATGCATCTAACTCCTGTTGCGTATATACACCCAACCAGGGTCAAGCTCAGCAACAGAAAGCGATATTACCAGTATGTGTTTTTTATTTCGTTATCACCATTTTCTCCTGCCCCTACTGATAAGCCACTGCAATGCCCTGCACACAGGTTTGCCAGTCAGTCTAAACTCCAGCTGCTAAATTACTAAGGCTACAAACCTATACAGACTTACCTGGGAATTTAAGTCCCATTAAACTCAATAGGGCTTATTTCTGAGTAGAGATCCATAGGACATAGGAACATATCTTGCCAGTTCTGGCTGCCTGTCCATTTCCAGGCACAATTCAATGAGCTGGTATGTATCCAATCCAATCCAATAGTTTATTAACAGTCAATGACCAGCAGCATAGCACAACAAAACACAACATCGACAGAGCATCACATAACAAGAAGAAGGGGAAATTTTCAGCCAAGCCTAAGTTAAAACAGGTAGGAGACACTACACAAAAGGGGGGGGGGCGGACAAACAGAGCTTAAATCAGCCCCTGATAAAATGAGCAGTGAAACAGGACATGCTCTACTGTCTCCACTTCTCCCAAGTCACACGGGCAAACCCTTTCAGATAGTATTGTAATCCTTCTAAAACAGCCCTCCAAAAATGCCAAAGGGAGGGCTCTCTACCTGGCCAAGAAAAAGGCCCTCCTATGCGTGGGGAGCTCTAGCAGTGACAGATAAGCTGCCGGCGCTATTTTATATCTAATGCCCTCTGCAGCTAAAAAGTGTGGAGTTCTGCTGATGTCCTCTTGCCTCTCTGTGTCTAGCAGCCTTTGCCTTATGGCTGCTCTTGCTTGAGCTGGTATGTATCTTTAAAGCCCTAAATCACTTGGGACCTGGGTACCCTACATGAACCTGCCTAAATGTTATGACAATAATAATCAGAGGCCCTCCTCCCAGTTCTTTGCTTTCCAAGGTTAGGTGGGTGGTGACTGGAGCAAAGACCTTTTAAATTGTGTCTACCTCAGGGAGAATATCCTTCTCAAGGAGGCTGGCTAGCTGCTCTGGGAGTTTTGTAAGCTGAGGGGTGGCATAACTTCAAACAACTAATAATTATCAGGAAACAAGGGGTAAAATGGAAGTGCAATCTGATAAATGGTGCTATTCTATACACACCCTGAGGAACAATCTGTTAATTGGGAATTTGTTGGCTTTTGAGATTGTATGAATGGGCCATCATTGCTTTTTTATTTTATAGCACAGAGGGAAGGGGAACCAATATAAAATGTGTTTAATTTCATGTGTGTATCTCTATACAACAAAAGAAATAAAGATTGTGTGGGGAATTCTTAGAGGGGGGTGCTGCTAGTAATGTCAATCAAGTCCTCTTGGAATCTCCTTAGTTTTGCATATTTGGGGGAGGGATTTTGTTGAAAGGGCTGCTGCCAGGTGTGCATATGCCAAGGAATGAATGAAAACAAAGCTATCTTTGTGGAGATACAAATAACAGCCCTTGGATAAAGTTTCACATCTCTTCACTGGCTCCAGGAATCACCAGCAGGTCTACAATAAACACTTTGGGCCCTGTCTAGAGATTAGGATGACCCTTGAGGTCAAAGCTTATAGCAGGATACATTAACAACTAATAGGTGACACACAGTCCATGCCCCTCACCCCTACCATGTCTGGCCCATCCAGACTTTTGCTTCAGCTGGTGCAGCTAAACAGCAGAAGATTCACTAGTAGTTAAGGGAAAGGCTTCTTCCAGAAGGAAGTCTTGGTGAGCCAGAAAAGAGCCCACTGGGCTATGCTGCTTACTCCTCAGCAAGTAGTCTTTTTTACACTTTGCCCCTAGCTCATCTCACAATTTTGAATATCCGGTTTGAGTAGCATCAAACAACATTTCTCAATAACTAGCTCTTTAAAAAAAAAATCAAAGGACAGGTGCACTATGGCGGGGGAGATGCATGATTCACAGAGCCTGTACCAGAAAAAGAGCAGACAGTCTCGCGGGCTGGCCCACAGTTGTGGAATGTCCTATCCCTTGTGACTTTTCATCCAGAAAATGACATGCAACAGCAGGAGACCCATTTTCTTAAGCCCAGGTGTACCCTCATTATGTACCGCAGGGGTTGGTTTTTACAGCAAAATAAGTATGTGGGTGAAAGATGCTAAATCCTTCTCCACCCATGGCTTTTCTCACTGAAGTACATCCTCTCATGCTTTTCTCCTCAGCTAAGCTCTGACATCAGAAGGGAAACTAGCTGGAAGAAAAATGCCTGTGGGCAGTGGCTACCAGGAGGTAGATGGTGGTCTGAGGCATGCTCTTTGTGCTCTAATGATTGGAATCCTGGCCCTAGGGCACATTTTAAATGTGATACATAGAGCAGTGGTTCTCAAAGTTCTCCCCGCAAAGCAGGGAAAACTTTGAGTCTTTGCGGGGGTGGGGACAGTGGCGGCAGCGATCCCAGGGACTGCCACCGCCGTCTGAAAAAAAAAAAAGTGTTTGTTCCACTCACTGGTGGTCCTGGAGCCCTCCAGAGAGTTCAAGGAGGCCCATGCTCTCCTCTGCGGGCCTCCCCGAGCTTTAGATCGCTGTGGAACGGCAATTATGACCACTTCTGGTTTTTGCAATCTAAAGCTCGGGGAGGCCTGCAGAGGGGAGCATGGGCCTCCTTGAACCCTCTGGAGGGCTCCAGGACTCCCGGTGAAAAAATTACCTTCTAAAACATTTTTTCTGGCGGCTATCCCCGGGATCACCGCCAAGCTGTCCCTGTCCCTTAAGGTGGCAGGGGTCAGCATCCGATTCTGCTGGTGGGTCACAACCCACCAGTTTGAGAACCGCTGACATACAGAAAAGCTCACTCATACTTAAAGAGAGAGGTCTGCTGACATTGTAGCTTGGTTCTAAGCCTCTCATGAGCTACCTACCCTATTTCCCCTAAAATAAGACCTCCCCCAAAAGTAAGACCTACTGTCATTTTTGCATGATTTTGATGGCACTCATAAATATAAGACCTCCCTAAAAATAAGACCTAGCTACGATCATCAGCCAGACAGACGCCCCCCACCCCAACGGCACTTATTTTGACCGATTTAAGCTTCATTCTTTCCCGAGGGTGCAAGGCTCTGGAAGACCTGCACTTGAGTCCTCCACCATTGAGACGTCATGCTAGAGAGACTCTGCAAGGTTGCAGCCTCCGTGCAGGCCTTGCTGGCCTCTCTAGCACGTCGTCTCTATGGTGGAGGACTCAAGTGCAGGCCTTCCAGGCCTTGAGGAGTCTTGCACCCTCAGGAAAGAATGAAGCTTTAATCGGTCAAAGTAAGTGCCGGGGGGGGGGGGGCGGGGCGCCACAGGTTGGGAAAATAAGACCTCCCTGAAAATAAGGCCTACTGCATTTTTTGGAGCCAAAATTAATATAAGACACTGTCTTATTTCGGGGAAACAGGGTATCACTATCACATACATGAATGACTGTAATGTAGATTTTAAAGTGCAGGAAATCCCATTTCTAAACTGATTAAAGGCCACACACAGATACGTTTCCATTTCCATGTCAACCCCCATATACTTTTGTGTGTAAAGCACAAGATTGCTCTTCTATCTATCACTATTGTCAGATCTCTGGACTTGGCAAATAGGAAAGCAATCCAAACTACACTAGCTTGAAGAGTGAACTGACGTTAAGGTGGGATAAACCTCATTTGTGGGTAGAGTTAATGCTCATCAGCTGTAATCAAAGATGTAATGCTGTAATCAAAGATATGCAGGTCAACACAAAAGCAATTTTCAAGTCCCTTATGATGAAAATGCCCTGAACACCTTTTTAGAATGGCTGGGTTTTGTAGCTATAGTAATTCTGATGTTATATGGGCTTTTAAAATCATAACCCACCAAAAGTCCACTGAGTCATTGCAAGCCCAAATAACTAAACAAACATCTATCCCTGAAGGACAGACAAATTTCAGAGGGAGGGGCAGGCATTTATTACTCCCAGAAGCTGTACTAACTCAATCCCTTTGTTTTTCCACACACACCCTAGCCCACCCATGCCTTCTGATCTGCTGTTTTCACAAAAACAAAAGCCAAACAAACCAAACCACAGCACCAGCATGTCCTTTGCTTCCTCCTCCTCCTCCTCCTCCTCCTCCTGTGCCTTGTTCTTTTGTGCTGTGGATGGAAGCACAAAAGTGGCCAGGGTGCAGGAACTTGGAACTGCATGGCTGTGATGATACCGTATCCTGCCCTCACTGTATGGAACTCAGGGGGGCAGCATACATTAGGGCTATCCCATCTTGTTCTCACAACAACGCTGTGAGGTTGATTATTTTATTTATTTTTCACATTTTTATAGCGTCCTCCCTTCAAGGAGCTCAGGGTGGTGTACATATAGTTCCTTCCCTCTTTTTGTCTTCACAGTGAGGCTAGAGCTTACAGCCTCGTCGCGTAGTCGCGCAAAGCTGTAAGCTCTCAGAAACGACCCGAGTTCACTCCGGCCGTTTCGGAGAGCTTCTAGCCTCAACGCAAGTACATGACGAGGCTGGAAGCACTTTGAAAACTTCCGAGTGAACTCGGATATTTTCAAAGTGCTTGCAGCCTCACGCAGCCGGAAAAAGACGGGGGGCAAGTCCCAGCTGGCAAGGACAATGACGGAGCCCGGCCGGGAGCCCGCGATTGGGCTCCCAAACCACCGTGATTGTCCCGGCCAGAACCAGGACTATGGTAAGGCTAAGGGTGGCCAACCTTCCACCACTAGGGCCTCTGCGTTCTTAAGAGATGTGTAGAAGACAGAATCTTGGCAGCTGCAAGTGCTGATGGTGCTGCTAAAGCAGCTGCACCTGCTGAAATGCCTTCACCTATACAACCATGAAAGGTCCAGGAGCATTCATGTTGAAAGGTTGGTCACCCTTGCTGTAAGAATTCCAAGGCGGAAATAGTAAACATTTTACACTGCTTTCTCACTTAACATTTTCCTTGTAACGATTCTCTAGGACCTCTTAGTACTGCCAGTGAACATCCCTACAAAACGTGGTCTGTGTGGCCTAAAAAATCCAGCTATAAAACGCTCCCAAAATTCTGAGGCTGTTACCTGCATTTCCCTGATAGAGCCCAGAGGAATTTCCTGATAAAGACAGAGGAAAGTCGTAGGAGGGGGGAGGAAGGGCAGCAATAATACTAACAATAACAGGTGGGGACACACAGCGTCTCATGATGAGCTCAAAGATGACTGAATGCTGACAAATTTCAGCTTATCAAAGAAATGTACTTGACATCTACCGGTATATACTATATAGGAAAAAGCTGGGACATGTAGAGATCACAGAGAGAGGGGGGGAGGGTTGCAAATTGAACTCCACTAATTCAGACAAGAAAAGCAGCTTGCTGCTGCCCTCTTGTGTCACATGAAACTCTTACCACGATCTAGGCAAGTACACAGTGGTGGGAACACGTTCCTCATATCCTAGAGACTACTTCCCCAATACAGTAATAAAAACAACCCTGCGGTTGTGCTGAAGTACTGCAAGCCCCAATTCGGGACAACTACTAAAATATTCTGCCCTATAAGCGGGAGAAGAGATTTTATTTCAGGAGGATCGCTTTGCTTGCCTTGTCGCCCCTCCTCCCGTTTCTTCTTAATGGCACTGGAGTACGTGTGTTCCAGCGCAGCAATATCATGACAGAGAGTGTAGTCCAGTTGCTGCTTGCCAACTGTTTCCCTCTCTTAAGTCTGCATGAGTGCTTTTGCTAAGGAAGCAGACGTCACCGCTTTAACAATCTCACCGTTTTAAATTAATTTTAGAACCCACCCATACCACCAGTCAGACTTTGCCCCATTTTAACCAATGGTCAATCCCCCCCTTTTTTTCACAAATGTGCCACTACCTCCTTGGTACAACATGACATACTTTATGGGCAGTTCTTGGGAGACATAGTGGGAAATAGCCCTCCTAACACTTCTAGACTGATCAGCATTCCCTCCTCTAGGAGCTACGCAAGCAAACCTTATGTGTTGGACCTCCTAGTGACATTCACATCTGTAATCTTCAGTGGGCAGAGTACGGCTGACACTCTGCTTTTCCATCTCATACATATTTTGGAGACTTAAGAGCCACTTCCTGATGTAGTTGTGTGTGCCAAGGGAGTCTGAGATGCCAAGTGTTCCTATTGTTTGTCACAGCTTCCTCCCACTCAATGTCAAAATGACATGCTGATCGCAGTTTACAAATATCCTTACATTGGAGCTTCAGGGAGCCACTGTGTCGCTTGGCAGCCTCGCTTCAGGCAGCCACTGTGTCACTTGGCAGCCTCGCCATACAGCATATACTGTACTTTTAGAACGTCTGTCCTGCACCTTCTAGACATGCCCATGCCAGAATAACTTTCTTACTTAAGATCTGTGTGCCCTGAAGAGAAGAAAGAAGTGCCCAGGCTGGAGGGAGCTTATAATTCAGTTCCTATGGAGGCCAGCAGTGGTCTGATCGTTTTATTACTGCATGCTTTCTAAAAATACAGTATTGCAAACTGCCTTGGGGTCATAAGAACATAAGAAGAGCCCTGCTGGATCAGGCCAAAGGCCCATCTAGTCCAGCTTCCTGTATCACACAGTGGCCCCACCAGGTGCCTCGGGGAGCACACAAGACAACAAGATAACTGTATCCTGTCGCCACTCCCTTGCACCTGGCACAAAGAAAACCTACTCCTACAACCAGGAGGTTGCTTTTCCCCATCATGGCTTGTAACCTGTGATGGACGTTTCCTCCATAAATCTCTCCAATCCCCTTTTAAAGGCATCCAGGCCAGGTGCCATCACCACATCCTGTGGCAAGGAGTTCCACAAACTAATTACACGCTGGGTAAAGAAATATTTTCTTTTGTCTGTTTTAATACTCCCTCCACTCAATTTGAGTGGATGTCCCCTAGTTCTAGTGTTGTGTGAGAGGGAAAAGAACTTCTCTCTATCTACTCTCTCCATCCCATGCATAATTTTATACGTCTCAATCATGTCCCCCCTCAACCGCCTTTTTTCTAGACTGAAGAGCCCCAAACGCTGTAGCCTTTCCTCATAAGGGAGATGCCCCAGCCCACTAATAATTTTGGTCGCTCTCTTCTGCACCTTTTCTAATTCCACTATATCCTTTTTGAGATGTGGCAACCAGAACTGGAGGCAATACTCCAGATGTGGCCTTACCATCGATTTGTACAATGGCATAAAAATATTGGCTGTTTTATTCTCAATCCCTTTTTTTAATTATCCCAAGCATGGAATTGGCCTTCTTCACAGCCGCCGCATACTGGGTCGACACTTTCATCAACTTGTCCACCAGTACCCCAAGATCTCTCACCTGATCCGTCACAGACAGCTCAGAACCCATTAGTGTGTATGTGAAGTTTTGATTTCTTGCCGCAATGTGCATCACTTTACACTTACTTACATTGAAGCGCATCTGCCATTTGGCTGCCCATTCACTCGGTTTGGAGAGATCCTTCTGGAGCTCTTCACAATCCCTGCTGGTCTTCACCACCCGGAAAAGTTTAGTGTCATCCGCAAACTTGGCCACCTCGCTACTTATCCCCAACTCCAGGTCATTTATGAACAAGTTGAAAAGCACCGGTCCCAAGACCGATCCTTAGGGCACACCGCTTTTCACCTCTCGCTATTGTGAAAATTGCCCATTGACACCCACTCTCTGTTTCCTAGTCTTCAACCAGTTCCAGTGGCGAGCGTACACCCCCCACGTGACGTCACACACCACGCCCCCTGGGGGGCGTGATGTCATTTTCGCGCGCACCGGCAGTGGCTTCAATCACACACACCGCCTTCAATCACACACACCGCCGTTTCGCTTACCTTTTTGGAGCTATACGGCTCCAGGGCGGACCCAACAAGAAGACGGTCAGCGCGAGACGAATACAGCGGAGGGGACACATCCAGGAGGCATGTACACACATTCCCGCCACCACATGCACTTGGGGCCCACGCCCCTAGCCCAACGACGCTACTGACCAGTTCCTAATCCATAGGAGGATCTGCCCCCTTATTCCCTGACTATGGAGTTTTTTCAGGAGCCTTTGATGAGGGACCGTGTCAAACGCTTTCTGAAAATCCAGATATATAATAGCCATGGGTTCTCCCGCATCCACATGCCTGTTGACTTTTTCATCTAAAAGGTTTGTGAGGCAAGACTTACCCTTGCAGAAGCCATGCTGATTCTCCCTCAGCAAAGCTTGTTCTTCTATGTTTTACGATTTTATCCTTGATGAGACTTTCCACCACCTTACCTCTAAGGAAAGGTGGGATATAAATATCTGGATGGACAGACAGGTAGCCACCTCTGTTTGAGAGGAGCCAAGATATTTAATAGGTTGACTTGGGGTCTCTGCACCGGCCTCCCTTGATCCCGAGTAGTCGCAAACGTGCTTTCCAGCACGTTTGCGACTGCTTCCAGCGACAGAACGCTCGTTTCATCACTGGTACAATTGTCAGGATTGCGCTCTTAAGACTCTGAGCCTTCGGGATTGGGACTTATTTTTCATTCTATGTAAAGTGCCATAAAGGTAAAGGTAACTACTGCTCGAAAGCCAGTCGTGTCCGACTCTAGGGTGCAGTGCTCATCTCCGTTTCTAAGGCCAAAGAGCCAGCACTGTTCCGTGGTCATGTGGCCGGCATGACTAATGGAACACTGTTACCTTCCCGTCGCAGCGGTATCTATTTATCTACTTGCAACTGCTCGGTTGGCAGGAGCTGGGACAGGAGCTCACTCCGTCACGTGGCACTCGGGTATCAAACTGCTGTCCTACTGACCTTCCAGTCTGCAGTTCAGCGTCTTAACCACTAAGCCACTGTAGCCCTGGTAAAGTGCCATATATATACTGTACTGTATATTGATTGTGCTGTATAAATTAATAATAGCCACTCCAGTGAGTTTCATGGTTGAATGGGAATTTGAACCCCGACCTGGGTTCAAGCAGTCACTTTCTCACATTCATCCCAATACTTTTCACTTTTCCCCTCCCTCCCCTTGCTGGAAGGTACTAAGGCTGAAACTCAAATATTTTGGCCACCTAATGCGAAGAGAGGACTCTCTGGAGAAGACTCTGATGCTGGGAAAGATTGAAGGCAAAAGGAGAAGGGGAAGGCCAAGGATGAGATGGTTAGACAGCATCACCGATGTAACAAACATGAAAATGAGCGAACTCAGGAAGATAGTGGAGGACAGGAAGGCCTGGCGGGATATGGTTCATGGGATCACGAAGGGTCGGACACGACTTAACGACTGAACAACAACAACAACCCCTTGCTGGCTCCCACACTATTGAATCTTAGACTGTAAGCTGCTTTGGAAGGGATGTTTTACTTAGGTTTATCTCTAAAGTGCTATGTACAGTGATGGCATAATGATATTATCATTATTAACAATAATAAAATCTTGAGCTCCTTAAAAAACAAACAAACAACAAGGGATTCAGGAAAATTAATTTACTTTACAAGTAAAGAAGCAAGAAGAGTCCAAAACCATCTTAAAGTTACCCCGTATTTCTTCGAGTCTAAGGTGCCATCAATTCTAAGGTGCACCTTAATTTCAGGAACACCAGCAGAAAAAAACAAAAACCATCGATTGCAAGACGCACCTCCTTCCTTCAATTTGTCTGCTCAGCTCCAACTCTCCTCAGCTTGCCTGCCGCTCCATTTCGCCAATCCAATTATTACCATGCCATTTTGCCCCCTCTGCTCAGCGGCGAGCTCTCCCTGAACCTGAGAGCTCGCCCCAGCATGCCCCACGCGCTGCAGCTGACATTCACCTTGCTGCCTTTGAGCAGTGCCTTTGCGGTCCGCCAGAAAATTCAATTTCTTTACTTATCTGGGCTTTGGGGAGGCCTGCGCGACCCTCTGCAGGCCTCCCTGATCTTCATTTCAGCAAAAAACGGTGATTTTCACCGTTTTTTGCCGAACTGAAGATCAGGGAGGCCTGCAGAGGGTCATGCAGGCCTCCCTGAAGCTCCCCCAAGCCCCGGTAAGTAATAAGATGGCATTTTGGGGTGCTTTTTGGAGACCTTCGATTCTAAGACGCACCCCATTTTTTGAAATGCTTAATTGGGAAAAAACATGCGTCTTAGATTCGAAGAAATACAGTATTGTATAAAAGCGAGGAAGAGCAACCTCTCTGAGACCATTTAAAGGAGGATTGATTCAAATGTAAAATGCATTAGTAGCACTTAGTAGAGTCTTTTCTAGATTGTACCATCTCAGACTTTAGGGAGGGAGAAGAATTGCATGTCTGAATATCCTCTAAGTAACAGAGTGCCATTGAGCATGTGCAACGTGCAAATGCCAAGAATAATCATAACCAACTCCCACACTACAGAAATTACAGAAGGAAGGGTTTCCAGGGCAGATGACAAAATAACTACACAAAGTCCTCACATTTTACACATCCAGTACTTGGAAACCCAAGTAGCAAAAAGAAAGTTCAGATACTTTTTTCTACAGATGCCAAGAAGTTGAAGAATCCAAACACTTATCCAAAAGCCTTTTTACTATCTGCTCTCGGCCATTGCTTGCTCCATCTAAACAAGAAACCACACATGCCTTCAATATCAATAGGCAGTGTTGAGACTGCCCTCCATATTCCTTTCAGGAACCTCTTGACTTGCGCTAAAGCTGTTGGCACAAGTTTTGCATACTGACAACATAAAATGGGCACAACAAATGGATCAATGCAGATTTTTCTACAGCCTACAGGTCGAAAACTATGAATATCTTCTCACCTTTCTGGGAAGACCATCACTCCTGTCCTGAGGAGATATCTTCCTAGGCTTGGTGTGATGCCTAAGAGAGAAAAACATAATGTGCTAAGGACTGGAATATAGACTTCACTCAGAATACATTTGGGGGCCATTATGTGGATATAGGAATGGAAAGCCCAGCTACTGTATTTTTGTTTATGAGATTAACAGCACAATCCTGTGTAAGATGTGGTGGCCGGTCAAAAGGGCCAGCTGCCGCTTCCTATCCCGTTCCTGGGCTGCCCTGGGAGCACTTCAGGAGAAGGGGGCATTTGTCCCCTTCCCCAAGTGCAAGCCAGCCAGGGCCCTATGGTCCTCCTCAGATGTATGCCAGCTATGAAGCTGACGTACATCCGGGGTGACGGGGTAAGGCAGGCCAGGGCTGGGAACGGGCCTAAGATATCAGCAGAGCTCGCCACCAAACTCCCAGCCCTTTCCTGGCCCAGGCCAGCCAATGGCCACCCCCGGGCTGCCCTGTTCCGCTCTCCCCCCCCCCCCCCGCCCCTGCACCGGTTGTTGCAGGACATACCTGTATTGACAGGCACAGGGACAGTTCACCGGGGGAGTGAGGGCTGCCGGCCGGTGGCCCTTACTCCCGAGTTGTCACAAAAGCACTTTATGGCGCACTTGCAAAATTTCAGAGCAGCAGAGAGAGCACTCTGCCGCTCTAAAGTTAGAGAGGATCAGGCTGTAATACCCCGTTTTTCTAGCCAATGGCTTTTTAAAAATGTCTTACAATGAAAACTAAAATGCCATTAAAAAGTAACAAAACCAACATCTTGAAGTTCAAAACAGATGCTTCTTTGTTGGTTCCTCTTTTTAAAAAATTCCTTCCCTTGCCCCCACTTTTATAACTGCGAGGCGGAGCGGGATGTTCTTCAATTGTCTAAAATACTACCTAGTCTTCGTAGAAGTTCTTAACCAAATTTCCCTGCACCTGTATATGAATACTCTTAGGTTGGAACAAAATTTCCTTCTAGACCTGTGTGCCAGACAATTGGAATAGGGTTTATGTACTAAAAAAAAAAGTGGGCATAAATAAATGACCAATGCAACTTTTTCTCCCTTTAGTCATTTTATGTTGTGCACTTCAAATAACTAGGTTAGTGGTTCCCAAACCTTTTAGCACCGGGACTCACTTCTTAAAACAACTCTGTCGGGACCCACCTAGCTTTAAGAGACTTAAAAGAAAAGGAGATCTAGAAAGAAATGTTTATTTATAAGTACTATTTATTTATTTGCAAAAAAAACCTCGATCCATTTCTCCTAATGAGGCAGTCCTAATGAATAGCCTCAAGGCTTGCAGAGCTTAGTTATGTGACCCAGACTTCACCTGCCCCCACTACCTGTCATTGATGAACTTGGAAAAAATGTATCAGAAAAAAAGACACTGAAACATTTACCTCCCTAAAAAAAACAATCTGAAACTGTCATGGCCAGCAATAACATACAAAGCCTTAGGTTTTACACAGCTTAACATACAAAGTCTTATCCAAAAATTATTTTTGGAACTTTTCTACACATTGCTTTTATTCCTGGATATGAACCTAAGACTTTGTATTTATCTCCCTATACTGCATTTACACAAGCTTGCAAACTGCAGGAGCTCAGCTCATTGCAGGGTAATTAGCAGATATCTGGTTTTTGAATAGCCTCAGGGCTTGAGGCAATTGGTTATCTGATCTTCCCATCACCAGTGTGTTTTCATTGGAGGCTCTGCTCGGGACCAACCAGAAATCAGGTTGCCACCCACCAGTGGGTCCCAACCCATAGTTTGGGAAACACTGAACTAGGTACAGTAATTGTTGTGTGTGTGTGCACACACGCGCGTGCGTGCAGGGTTCCAACCCCAGACTCCAACCAAGAACTACTCTGGACACCATATCTGATTCAGAAGATCCATATACTAATACCTCTGGTTTCAAGAATTGGTAACCCTACTTAGGCCCGATCTACACGTGCAGCAGAATGAAGTAGCCTGGGACCAGCATTATCTAAAGAACTCCTTCTTCCAAATGAAACTATTCATCACCTAGGGGTGGGCCTAGGAACCTTCTCTACAGCGGTACCTGAGCAGTACAATTCCCTTCTCAGACAAAGTCATTACCAGCTTTAAATGCCAGGCAAGGTCTAGCATTGTCTCTCTAGTAGCTTTTAACATCCGTTAAATGTTATTTGGTGTCTTTGTCACTGTGTAGCAGTTCCAAAGCATGTCAATGCAAGTAGATAAATAGGTACCGCTTGCGGGAAGGTAAACAGCGCTCCGTGTTCCAGCAGCATGCTACGCGCTGCGGCAAGGAGAGTCATGCCGGCCACATGACCACGGAGGCGTCTTCGGACAGTGCTGGCTCTTCGGCTTTGAAATAGAGATGAGCACCACACCCTAGAGTCAGACATGACTGGACTTAATTGTCAGGGGATACCTTTTTAATATAGCACTGTTCTTTTAATTTTCACCTCATTTGTCAGTTTGCTTTAGTATTGTTGATTTTGTAAGTTGCCTTGAAGACTCTCTTGTGGAATATAAGAGGAGCCCTGCTGGATCAGGCCAAAGGCCCATCTAGTCCAGTATCCCAATTCCCAGCAGCTTCTGCAAAGCCCAAAAGCAGGAGAGAAAGGCATATGTCTCAAGAGCATTCAGAGGCATATTGCTGCTGAACCCAGAGATAGACCAGTCATGACTAGTAGCCACTGATAGACCTGTCCTCCCTGAATTTGTCTAATCTCCTTTTAAAACCAACATCACATCTTGTAGCAATGAATTCCACACACCGATTAATTACCGGTATGTACTGTGTGAAGAACTGCCACCTTCTGCCTGTCCTAAATCTGCTGCCAAGCACATGGATGACCTCTGGTTCTAGTACTGTGACACAGGCAGAAAAGGCAGGTAGGTTAAAAGTACAGTGCTGACATGGTAGCAGAGACAGTATCACTTTCAGCCTCTACAGGCGAGACTAGAAACCACATTTTTGAACTTTAAAAAAAACCAACCCTCCCTACACACAAAAAACCCCAAAGCCCAAACAAAGTAGCATATCAGGGAGAAACGTTCTAACCCAGTCGTCTGCCTACTGTGCTAGCTTTCTAATTGCAATATAGTATTTTTTTAATTTAAAAAAAATTGGAAAGGCGTTCAAAAATGTTCTGATGATTCCAGCTGCAATGGCGCAGCCCCTCACGTCGTTCTGCTGCCTCATGTATAGTCCAGGCCTAAATGTAGGGAAGGGAGAGATGGGAGGAGCAGCATAATAACGATGGCGATAGAGACTCCCCAACTCCACAGGACAGTTTTGGAGTCACTACGTGGTCTGATGAGAACATACAAAAACACCTTAGCAGCCCGTACCCGATCACGGTGCATCAAGGCAGCCCAGAATTGCCTACTCTACTTGGCAGAGAGAGAGGGAGGGGGACCTGGCTTCCCTTCCCCAGCCCTGTTGGGCAGGGATCGAGCCCCTTCTCCCCCGCCGCGCTACGGACGCTCCCTTCCCGCGCGCCTCTCATCTCCCTCCTCCTTTTGACTGCGAACTGCAGAGCCAATCCGCCCAGCGGGCTTCTCTCACTCCCTTCCCCCTACCCATTTTTTTATTTTTTTTCCTTGGCACCCGCCCCCTTCAGAGGAGGCGCTTCATTGCGAAAATCACGTGACGGCTGCATCCGGGCCTTTTGCCTTCTTTCCCTCTTCCCAACATGGCGGCCTCAGGTGAGTGGTGCTCGGCAGGGCATGGGCCTTCAGCTCCAGACCGGCTGGCATGTCCGACTTGACTTTATTCCAATGCCGGGAGGTGGACGGGGCCCCTCTGGGAAGGTGGCCGTGTCCATTTAGCAGCCGCCCTCGGGCCTCATCCTTCAGCTAAACCTAAGCAGGCGCGCGCTGCGACTTAGAACGCGGCAGTGGCCTTCCCCGTTCTAGCCTCGGCGCGCGCCTGCCTGCTCTGGCCTAGAGGGAGGGGACCGACAGAAGGAGAGCAGTTTGTGTGTCTCTGGCTAGTGAGTGCCTGCCTGCCTGCCTGTCTAGCGGGGGGGGGGGGAAGGAGAAGGGGGCGGTAGCCGCAGCAGATGGAACCTTCGACTGCCTTTCCGTGCGCAAGCGCGATGGCGCGTGGTAGAGCGCGGATGAGGTAGGGAGAGGAAGAACCTGGGCGGCACCCACGTGGGTACAGCTTTTGCTGACTCCCCACTGCCTGGACTGGGGGAGTGGCGTGGTGGAGTCTGGGTTGGGTGGAGCATTTGTGTGTCCTGCCCCGCCCCTGGCAAGGAAAGGACAGAGTGGCGTGAGGTGGGGTCATTTTTTTTGTTTCTCCCCTCCCACTCGGGGGAATTAATAGACCTACTGAAGGATACTGGAGAAGGGTAAGCCAGGAAGTCCCTAGATCAGGCCTCCTCTTGCCCATGAGCTCAGTTGTGGGCTTAAGTAAGGTACTGTTCTCTCTCATCATATATGTTTCTTCCCTCTTCTCTCCGATCAATAAATTGGGCAATAAGAAAATTGCCCACCCTAGAGGGCTGTTGTAATTCTGATGTAACTTATGTTAAGTGCTTTGACCTTTTTTCAGTAATGCTTTTTGTGTGTTTCTGTATCCTGCAATTGATTGCCCTGCTTGCATGATGTGATTTCCCATCTTCCTGCTGTCTTGTTCTATGAATCCAGTGTCCTTGGTCTGACTCAAGGTGGACTTCCTGGATATTACATATGTGTGCTTTCTGTTTTCCATTATATCCCTTATGTTTGTCATGTTGTGTGAAGCTTATCAAGGGGAAAGGGGAGGTGGGATCATTGCTACTCTATCCTGCATTGGCTTCCTTACCCACCACCGTGTTGAAACGCAAGCCTGCTCTGCACGTTCAACCAAAGGAGATAGTAGAATGCACTGTATGCCATTTCAAATGGCAGGTGAGGGATTATACTTTTTAATGTTTTTTATTTTTTAATCTGCAAGTAGAAAAATAAGAATTCAAGAAGTAGTCTAGGCTAGAACCGCTTTTCATAATAGTCTAGTACAGGGGTTCTCAACCCATTCCTGGCCGAGTACCACCTCCGGCGCCACTCTCCTGCTGCGTACCACCAGAAGTGACTGGTGATGATGACATTGCCAGTTACATCTGGGTTTTCAGGTTTTTGGTGGGCAGAAAATGCAGATAGGAGGGCCCTTCTCAGCATTCCTGAGAGGCTTGGTCAAAGGTAAGAGCCTCTTGGGAGTGAAAACGTG
Source organism: Plestiodon gilberti rubricaudatus (assembly GCA_026170595.1). NCBI lineage: Eukaryota > Metazoa > Chordata > Lepidosauria > Squamata > Scincidae > Plestiodon > Plestiodon gilberti. The sequence continues at coordinate 123,228,083 of JANXHW010000002.1, forward strand.
CCACCAAAAGCTCCACATTGGAGCGGGGTTCCGGTGGTCCAGCGGTCCGAGTACCACCAGCAGCCAGCCGAAGTACCACTGGTGGTACTAGTACCACTGGTTGAGAACCTCTGGTCTAGTATCGTACTTTGAATGATGTGTATAACCATGTGTGGAATATATTGGGGTGGGGGTTTAAAGGGCATCCTTGCCTGTAGCCTGAACTGTGCACTTCATTGTTCTTCCTCATCTGCATGTGTAGACCAGGCCTAACTTCCAGCCCTTTCTGCATAGTTTCTTCTTTGCTCTACCCTGTTTTGCATCTTATGCCTTTGTATAAGATTCACCCACAGTATGGCAGCCTCACTCCTGCTTCTTAGCTTGAGCGTTGGGCTTGTAAGATGTTTCCTGCCATGCTTTCTTTGTAGCAGTTCTGCTTTAACATTCAGTGAGGCCTCTCATTCTACTATTTCCTCATTTTAACTGACGTGTTAAACTATTTCCACTATTTCCTCATTTTAACTGACTATTTCCTCATTTTAACTGACGTGTAGCACATTGCCATCTATATAGAGGCTGCTGGTAACTGGGGCAGAGTGTGTCCTGCCATGATTGGAATGCTCTCCTACATCTGTGTGCACATCCTGCTAAGCTCTGGAGTCATCCCCCAGCATCTCCAATTACCTTGTGTAGGGTAACAGGAAAGACGTCTGGAAAGATCACTTCCAGACAGTGCTGATTATTCTAGGGCAGGGAGGGGTTCTCAACCCCTTCGGCGCAGCGTACCACCTCTTTGGTCACCGCTGCGCTGAGTACTGCCGGAAATAAGTGGCAATTATGTTATCGCCACTTCCAGTTTTTCAACCATGCCAGAGGCATGAAAGCAGAGGTAAGAGGACAACGGTGGGCTGGAGGACCTTTTCCAGCCCTGGAAACCTGTGCTCTCGGGCTCTGCAGAGCTTATGCTGCCATTTCCAGGGCTCCGGTGTGGCTGCCATCTTGGCGGCCAGGGGCCCACTTACCACCTCCTAGTGGTCCTCGTACCACTTCTGGTACACTTATCACCAGTTGAGAAACCCCTGTTCTAGGGTATATGGAACTGTGTAAGACATCTCCTTATTCCTTCATCACTAGGTAGCAGGAATTGCTACCTTGTTTCATAATAAGGTATACAGCTCTTCCATTACAAGCACGCACATTGTCCCTTGCTAGCTCTCCATTGGCACTCTGTACATTGTATCCCAGGGAACCCAGAGATTCTTCAGTAAGAAGGTCCACAGTGGATGACCAGCCTCCTTTGAAAGACTGGCCACCACGTTTGACCTCCTGCAGTAAGCAGCCGCAGAAGAGCGTTGGATGTATTATTACGGCATGTTTTCTCAGTTCACAAAAAGCAACACTGGGGCTCAACAGGTCTGGCTAGATCCCTGTATGCGCTCTAAAAGGGGTGGCCACCTGGTGACCTTAAGGTCCAACTTGGGCTCCCAAAGCAGCTTTATTTGGCCTCAACAGCCCTTGTTTTTCAGTCGTTAGTTGTGTCCGACCCTTCATGATCCCATGAACCACATCCCGCCAGGCCTTCCTGTCCTCCACTATCCTGAGTTCGTTCATTTTCATGTTCGTTGCATTGGTGATGCATCTAACCATCTCATCCTTTGCCTTCCCCTTCGCCTTTTGCCTTCAGTCTTTCCCAGCATCAGAGTCTTCTCCAGAGAGTCCTCTCTTCGCATTAGGTGGCCAAAATATTTGAGCTTCAGCCTCAGTACCTGTCCTTCCAGGGAACAGTCAGGGTTGATTTCATTTAGGATTGACTGATTTGATCTCCTAGCAGTCCAAGGGACTCTCAGGAGTCTTCTCCAGCACCACAGTTCGAAAGCATCTATTCTTCGGCAACAGCCCTACCAAATCTTAATCATGGTCGTGTTAAAACATTTTGTGCACATTTCAATTTGTAAGGAAGAAAAGCAACAAAAAACTCAGACAGTAATGAGCCTATGAAGCTGTCTTATTCGGAGTCAGACTCCTCATCCATCTAGCTCAGTATTATCCACGCTAAGTGGCTGTCCAGAGTTTCAGATAGGAGCCATTTCCAGCCCTGTTGAAAGGTGCCAGGGGCTCAACCTGCAGCCTTCTGTATGCAAGCACATGTTCTGCCTCTGAGCTGCACCCCTTCCCCTAAAAGCCCAGATTGTTTTTCTAACACACGCTCTCTGGAATATGGTTCCAATATAAATGTTGAATAGCTGTCTCATGAATGTTCTGAAGAGGGAAAGTACCACTACCAGTCTTTTTCGTTCTGGACTCTTTGAGGAAAACCATTCATTCCCCGTTGTGCGCGCTTACCCTTCCCAATCTGTAGCATGCCAGATGAGCACATGCACTCCAAACCTTTGAGGCCTTTACTGCTGCCAATGGCCAGCTCTGTGTTACAAAGGCCAGCTGTTCATGAGGGCAACGTATTATTTTGCCCTTGAACTGCTATTTGGATAGGATGGCCCTGGCAATTAAGAAATCCTGCATCTGTGCTCTAGGAGGGTGTGTCCCAGAAATCCTGTGCATTGTGTAAGGGTCCCTTGGTGAGGAACAACAAATGCTGAAAGGGTTTGCCTTATGCAAAAGCATTGCAAACGACTGCTCCCTGGAGCTTCCGCCCCTGTATGGCTGAGTTCCTTCTACAAGAAGCTGTTTGTTTTGCTAAAATACTGCTGCCACCTTATTTCGTCATGTCCTAACTCTGTAAGTTCAGTCTTGGTTCCCTTTCCTCAGGTGGCTGCTCTCCCCCCCCCCCCCCGGAGTTCCTCTGCCACCCTCTACACTGTCTTGTGCTTGACCAGTGCAGCCCCTCTTCCCAAAATTAACAATCTTCCCTTAATTTTGGAAGAGACATAAACCCTGTTACAGGTATTATTAAAACTCTGCAGTGTATCCAGATGGAGACTAAACTGGAGGGCACCAGCTAGCCACGCCCCTATCCCAGTGTGCTCCTTAACCATACCCCCTGCTGTCTCAGTTTATTGTGTTTGCAGAGATGAGTGCTGAACCCCGGGAGAGTAGGGGGTGTTGGCTAGTCAGTGGGTTTCTGTTCACCCTTTTTCTTACAGTGTGTTGACCCCCCCTATCCGTGCACACACACTGCAGCATTTGCTTGACTTTCTTGGGGGGGGGCAAACCATACCCGTTGCTGTCTGGTCTCCTTCCTCCAGCTGTACTGCTTCTTGATCTCTTGGGATTTTCTTCACTTCTGGAAATAGAGGCTTGAGGATTGTTTTGTCCGATTTGAGAAGAATTTTAGTATTTTTGTTTTCCTTTTGACCTTCCTTCTTGCAACTGACTGACTTGGATGGTGCATAGAACTGAATAGGAACCTTTAAGAGACAAGGAGGAGCCATTGCAGCATACTCAATATAAAATAAGATTAGGTGTTCCTGAATAAAGAGGTGTTCCTTGTATCTGCATTTGCTTGGATATCATGGGTTAGTCTGCCAGGCATGACTCTTTTTTTCTTTCCCTCCCCCCACCGGTGGCTTAATCTGAAGGGTGACTTCTATATGTCTTTGAAATGCACCAGGCTGCACCAAATAGCAGTTAGACTAGAAATGCTAGGGTACAAAATGGGAACGGCAATTTCTTAGCAGGACATCACTTTAATATTACCGTAAACCAAACATAATTGTACTTCTGGCAGCAAATGTTTCAACAAAGTACATGGCAGAAGTGTTACTTGTAAATACCTCTGTCATAAGAGCTGTCTTTTACTGGCTGCGGGGTGGGAGGATTCTGTTGGTTGGTTGACTCCTAATAGTACGGCAAACCTTGGCAAATGTGTCATAGAGCCCAATCCTGAAAATGTGAGTCATTTTTACTTCTGTCAGACTAAGTTTCCTCTAAAAATTGATGGCGTTTTTAGCATGTGTGTTACTGAAAAGGCATTGAGTCATCCCAGGATTTTACTTAAGACCTAATCAGGCTCTTTGCTTGATTTAAAAATTATATACACACACACATATATATAGGGGGGGGATTACTTGCAGAATGTGGAACTTGTTTACACAACAGAACCTTTTACTGCAGTTGCAAAGAGTTCCCTAACACACATGCAGTAGCCTGTGCTCTCTGTGCTTCTCTAGAGAAAAGGCAGCTGAGCTTAAACTTGTGGTTGCATTTATTTTTATAGCATCAGTGCAGTGTATTATGTGAGACAGACTTAAGGCTTTCAGCCCAGTGCTTTAGCAAACATTCTTGTGCACTCTGCATTTAAAAAAAAAAACCCTCATGAACGTTTCCTTACAAGAAAGGATAGATGCTCTTTTTTTTTTTTGTCACGTTGCGTTCACTACAACTTTTTCTTCATTTAGATTTCTTCTGGGGCCCTTCTCTAAGGGTTTCAAATCCTTGTGTTAGCCCCAGAGCAAGCCTGTGTGTTACATTAGGTTGTGAGCTGATGAATTTTCCCAGAGCCTCCTGGTAAGCTTTTTGGGTGAGCAGAGCCGGCATTTCCTGTGCCTGAATCCAGTGAGGTTACTTTTTCAATAAAATCCTCATTCTCTTGCTCCCAATAAGTGTGCATTTTACACCTCAGGTGATCAACTTGATAAACAGTTCAGCAAAGCTGTATTATGATAGGACATGGGTTGTATTTCAGGTGCAGTTGCTATGTTGCCAATGATGTTGCCTCAGCTAAGTTACAGGAATAGTATCTATTGTTGACAGTAGCTTTTAGGTCTAGTTCCTGACCCAGTTCTCTAGAACAGGAGAGGTAAGGAAAACAGCGTTGCAGGCTCTGCTGTTTGTAGGTGTCACAGAGTTCTGTTCTGAAAAGCCTGGGTCTGTGATAGGAGGAGGAACGGAGTACTGGCTTATGAATATCCTGTCTCAGCAAGAACAGCTGCCTTGCATCCACGTGGATTAGTTGGTATTGTTCTTCTCCCCGACTATGACAGGGTTGCAGTGCTGTTTCTGTTTTTGCAGTAGGACTCTGATCATCCTGTTTGCGCTGCCTGTGAGTTGTCAGCCATTTGATGCCGATGGAGCCTGCAGGTTTTGAGTTCCGTGCCTGCGAGTTCGTACTGCGTTGGCTGTCACTGAGAAAGCAATACCAGCATCATCATTCTTGGGAGTGCCAGGGGTGGAAATGACTGTATGCGAAACATGTCTTGGGCTTCTTCTTTTTTTAAAAGGACACCGCTTACGTTAGAAACGCAGCAGGGTTTATTTTCCTGACGTTGTCACTGCAGTCAGTAGGTTGCTACTGCTGATCAAGGTTTTTGGGTGTTTTTTTTTTTTAATTCCTGGGCTGACATTTCAGCACCACTTGGAAATGTCCTTGGCCATCTGAACTCCTCCCTCCTAAAAGGGCTTGCCCTACTATTTTAAGTTTGTAGTGTTTTTAGAATGCAGCATTTTAAGGACTCTTAACATCCCTGGTGGTTTTAACACACAAAGCATTGCATGTGCCATCTTCCCCCTGTATTTCCATCACGTTCAGTGTCTGAATCTCCGAGCATCAGTGGATACTGCCAACTTTTTGATTTCAAAAGTATCTGTTCTCTGGATGCATCTCTGGAAAATGGAGTCAAGCAGAATCTATTGAGCCAGGGTGGGTAAAGCCAGGGCAGAATCTAGCAGATTCTGCTTGGGACCAGACAGAATATGAGATTAGACTTTTTTCAGATCCAGATGCAAGTTACCTGACAGTTTACTGAATAGATGGCAACTTGAGCATCAGGCCTATAAATGGTAAAGCAAAGTTGTCTCCTGAACCCAGAGAGGGTATGACATGTATTATTTAGTTGGGTTTTAACATGTGTTGACCAGAACCAGACTAGGAGTATCCTAGTTAAATTCTTTGTAACAAGATAAACTTCTGAAACTAATGGTGCTGGACGTTTGATTCACATCTTGTATCCAGTAAAGCTGTCTGTTCCTTCAAATGTTCTTTATTCAGAGGCAGCTTTACTTTCAGTTCCCTCCTCTTTTTTATATTTTTGCAAAAATATAGATCTAATACTTTGCATTTGTGTAGGGCTTTCTGGGTGTGCAGAGCACACATGCATTTTCTTGATGATGTCCTTACAACAAACCTGTAAGTACAGCAAGTCCTCACTTAAAGTTGTCGATAGGTTCTTGAAAACTGCAACTTTTAAGCGAAACGACTTGTAACAAAACCAATTTTACTGTAGGCTAATTGGTATTAAAAGGTCAGCAGTTGGAATCCGTGTGACGACTCCTGCCAACCTAGCACTTCGAAAGCAAGAAATTGCAAGTAGATTAATAGGTTCCGCGTCAGCGGGACGGTAACAGCGTTCCGTGCGCCTTGGTGTTGAGTAATGCCGGCCACATGACCATGGAAACGTCTTCGGACAGCGCTGGCTCTTCGGCTTTGAAACGGAGATGAGCACCACTCCCTAGAGTCGGACACAACTGGACTTAATTGTCAAGGGATACCTTTACCTTAATTGGTATACGTAAACAAGAGTTTACTTTACAGCATATTTCTGGTCACAAAAGCATCATCAAACGTCTAAATAAAAGACCCAAAACACTTCTAATATAAAACATTGAAATAAATGTGAGTTTTCTGGGCCGGAGAAAACCCACGCAGACGTGGAGAGAATGTTCAAACTTCACACAGACAGTGGCCCCAGCCAGGAATCAATATATTTTTTTCCTCAACAACTTTAAAATGAAACGGCTTATAACGGAGCAACTTTAAGTGAGGACTTGCTGGAGTAGTATCACCCTCATATTGCAGTTAAGAGTGAGTGATTTGCCAAAGGACACCTACAGCGCAATCAAGCGTAACTTTAGGGTGATAGAGCACGTACTCCACCACCCTGAAGTGTCGCAAGAGTGCAGTAAGGCACTTTTTTGACGACTTGGGAGTAAGTGGCGCTGCACCGCTCACTCTGCCACGGAACATACGTGTCTCCAGTTGCCACACCGGTTGTTGAGCGGGGGGGGGGGGGCGTTGGCTGGGCTGGGAGGGGATATTAGCTGAAATATTCTAAGCCACTTCCCGGCCTGCACCGGCATTACATTACATGCCAGGTCTGGACCTGGCGTGCATCCGAGGAGACCCATAGGCTTGGGGAAGTCTCCCGAGGTGTGGCCTGGCAGCCTGCAATGAGCGTAGGATACAGTGGCCGGCCCTTTAGGCCATCTGCGTATACTTACACAGGATTGCGCTGCTTGTGTGTTCATGTCAGAGGCAAGATTCAAACCAGGAAGATCCTAATTGACTGATCAGTCTCCTAGCCACTATGCTATCTCACCTTTCTGTCTATCTTTGAAATTTTCCCCAGGAAGGTGTGCCTGGCTAGTTTTATTTATTTCTTTTATTTTCTGTATTTATATCCCGCCTTTCTCATCATCAGATTTCTCATCGGATTTATTCAAGGCGGGCTATCTTTAGACCTGATAAGGGTCTTTACAATATTGTTCTATTCCTATATAGAACCTTCCATGCTCGAGATGTTTTCCCTTCCGAGTGCAGCCCTCCTTCTGGCTTGTGCTTTGCACTTCCAAGCTTCACAGTTCACCGCAGTTCACCCTCGGACGGTTGTCTTAGATGTTCTCTCTCTAGCTGACTCCTCCGCATTCCACCCTCTCACGATGCCTTCTCAGTGTCTTTGCGAGGTTTGTCAGCAGCTTCCGTCTCCCATCCAAACGGGAACCAAGGTCGACCCTGCTTAGCTTCTTCAGGCAGGGCACCGGCTCAAACCTCCAGGCCACACCTGGAGCTTCTATACCTGCAAGCTTCTATGGATTAGCCAAGGCCTTCCTTTTGGGGGATGGTGTGGTGAGGGACTTTTTTTTAATAGAAGTGAACTTGAACCTCTTAGACCTTGCTTGATTTTTTTTGTACGTACTGTATATTTGTAAATTGTACATTTCAAATTTTGTTGGATTAAATTCTAGTGCTAGTATCTTAGAACAGAGATTTCCAACTGGTGGTACGCGCACCACCGGTGGTACTTTGAACGATCGCAGGTGCTACGCGGCAGGCTGGTTCTTCTTTCCCAATCAGCACACAGTCTTTTACGGTCAGCGGGGCTGGTGGGTCAAGGCAACTGAGCAATGAGCGAGGAGAAAGGAGCAGGAGAAACTGCTGACACCTAATCAGCGTTGTTTGCGGCCTTATCTGCTTTTCCAATCCGCTTTTCCAATGGGAAGCACATTCTATGAGCAGCAGCAGCAGCAGTGCTCACCCATATCCTCCTGTCGATCTTCCATGCTTATCCTGCAGATCCTCCTGTCTCTCCTTCTATCCTCCCTTCTGTCTCTCTCCCGCACAAAGATCAAAGCACGCAGCGGCTACCCAAACTCAGCCTGATGTCAAAAATGCAGCTTCATGTCCATAATGCAGCTTCAACCATCTCATTAATAATATGTACATAGAATAATTACTTACTTAGACTGCAATCCTATGCACATTTTCCTGGGAATAAGCCCCGTTGAGCACAATGGGACTTACTTCTGAGTAAACATGCATCGGATTGTGCTGTCACTTGCCTAACTTGCTTAGTAATTAAGCACGTACACATACTACTATTCACGGTGTTAAAATGTCTGCATATTTATTTATTTATATTTTATTTTATTTTTATGCAGGTGGTACTTCAGAAAATTTGACCGTGACAGGTGGTACACCCGGCGACAAAGGTTGGGAACTTATGTCTTAGAAGTCACTGTGGGAGCCCTTGGGCTAGAGCACTGAGAGATTTGAAAATAAATCTACACTTCTAGTACTGTTGTCAAATATTGATACTCCATGTTAACTGACATGTTGGGTGTCATTGCTATATTAACATATAGGAGAATATTACTATATTTATATTAAGATAAATGAACCTTAATATTTATTATGGTGATGAGAAGACACAGCCAAAGCTCTTTCCAGCCTTTCACTGAAATAGTTTTTGTCAGATCGCATAATTTGGGGAATTTGAGTAAAATAGGTCCTAGGGCTTGTAGGGGTGTTCATACATACAAGAACTAGAGAATGCACAGGCCTTGTTTCCTGTTTGAGCTGAGGTCTGGTTCAGGAGGTCTGGTTCAGTTGGTAGAGCGACCGTCTCATATATGCCTGAAGATCTGAAGGACGGCAGTTCGGGATGGCCTGAAGTACCTGTGTCTGCTGGGGAGCTGTCGGCACGCTGAGCTGACAAGCTGCAGAGCCTCTGGGGGAGTGGAACTGCAGCTGCACTTGAGTGAGAGTCAAGGTTGCCTATCAGCTGAAGCGTGGTGAGGCGAACGTCAGAGAGAGAGAGCTGAACTGTGAAAGAAACCATCTAGAATGAAGGGTTCTACAAAAGATTAGAACATTTTATTGTATTGTAAAAACCCCTTGGGGTTTAGAAAGTCTGCCCATGTAAACCGCCTTTGAATTAAAGTCAGAGGAGAAATCCAATGACCAAAGAAAAGGCGGTATATAAATACTGGTTTATTATGTATTCATAACAAATATGAGAGTGCTTTATTGAAAAACATGTGAGGCTGATACCTAGACTGGGGCTAAAATCAAATAACGTCTTTGGAAAGAATCAGTCTGGCGAATGATATGCAATATGACCTTGGCTGTAGCTTTAGTGTTCCAGTCCCAGTATAGCTTTGAGTACACACCCATGTGGACATAGTGGGACCACAGGACAGTAGCCACATGTGGGTATTTTTATCCCATCGTTGATGAGATAACCATATTGTTGAGCCTTTTGACAAGAATTCAAAAGTTGTGTTTTTGGCCTTACGATGTATCCTAGACCAGGGGTTCTCAACCCCAGCAGTGCGGTGTACCGCCTCCAGCGTGGCCGCCGCACTGCGTACTACTGGAAGTAAGTGCCAATGACATCATTGGCACTTCTGGGTTTTCACCGTGCCAGAGGCCTGTAAAGGTAAGCAAAGGGGGCAAGGGCAAGCGGGCATTTTCCGCACCCAGAATCCCACACACTGGAGCGCTGCGGGCTCTGCAGTGCTCGAGCCAACGTTTCCAGGGCTCCAGCACGGCACAGGCGCCCTGGCGACTGCCATCTTGGCGGCCAGGGGCCCGCGTACCACCAAACGATGGGCTACGTACCAGTAGTGATATGCGTATCACCGGTTGAGAGCCCCATCCTAGACTGTGGCATTGAAAGTCCCATGTTCAGATCTTGCCTCTGCCATGTAACTCACTAGGTGGCTTTAAAGCAAGCAAATATTATTTCAGCTTCCTGCCAGCCCTAAATACTGTAAACAAATAAATATAATATAGTGTTTCATATTCAATTGGGGAATCTAGTAATGGTAAAGGTGTAGAGATTTGTTTTTGTACTAGACATCAATGATGCTTCTAGCCTAGTACTTACCCTGACTAGCCAGAAACCTTTCCTAGTCCTGCTGTTTGTGATCCTTGATGCCAGAGACTAAAAATGAGACTTCATACTTGCATAGCATGTTTTCTGTCATAGCTTCTTCCCTTGGCAATGGGGTATTTTATAATGCAGATTTCACTCACTAGTCTGTTGGCATTGTCAGGATCTCAAGACTCATCTGGCCGCTAGGAACAGAGCATGTGCTTGGGGAGCTTTAAAAATGCCCCTGTATTTTGGAAAGTACAAAGGTGATGAGACTAAGCAACTTTTGATGCCCACTTTGTAAATGGGCAAAGCTACCTATGTTTGAAGGTCCCTTTTCTATCTTCTGACAACATTGCCATGAAGTCATAATGTGATGACATAATTGAAACAATCACAATGTGGAGGCAAATAAAAATGACCCTATAACTTTACTGTAGGATTTACACTCTTAATAAGAGAGGGGAGGGAGGAAATAGTTTAAAACCATGCCGTTTATCTTTGGTCAGGGATTGACCAATTACTATGCAGGTTGCAGAAGAAAGTAAGTAAATGGAATTTGAGTAGCTGCTCTTCAAACACTAAGGGTTGTATAGTGTTACTAGTCCATTTCACAATCTGGACTGGTGCCACATCTAGCCACACGCCCAAGATAGTGTTCTGTGGTTGCCTAGTATTATAGGGGAGGAGAGAAAGTTCTGGCTGGATTTGCAGACATCCTGAAACAGTACTGAAGAGAGCACATAATGGTCTGTCGGTAGCGGAACGTTCATACAGTACTTTAAGGTCACTTCACTGCCAGTAGCTGTTGGTAATTGCAGGGGGGGGGGGGGAATGTCCAACTTGTGGAGCTGCCCTAGCAGTGGCTGTCATAGGAACTTGGTGTGCTCATGAGAGTAATGCTACCAAAAGGACAAACTAATGCTGCCTGTTACGGTGCTGTCGAATGCATTTTGAGATTAGCGTTTCCTGAAGAAGGATCATGCCTGTGTCGCATGTGCACCTGCTGCTTGTGTTGCTCCAGAAAGATAGTTTGAGGAGAGCTGTGAGCTGCCAAGAAGTGAGTAGCAAGTGGAGGCATCAGATTTGCTTAGCATGCATGTCCATGAAGGTGGAGAGGAGGAGAAGTCATGAAAGGGAAAGACTAGGAAAATGACTAAACAGAGGAACGAGCTATGTTGCAGCACCCTCCGAGTCAGGTTGAATGCATGAATAGCCAAGAATATTTGTGTGGCCATTCTTAATATTACTTTCAGTTTTCCTATCGCTCGCTTATTGGCTATTAAGAAATGTTAATGAAGTGCATAGTCAAATGGCGTTTGTCTCTGCAGTGTTACAGCTTTCAGTTCTCTTTATAAGGACTGTTAGTAAAGGTATATCTGTCCTAGTCAGTATGGATCTTTGCAGGGGAGTAGTACAATACAGTGGAACCTCGCTGTCCGCGAATCTGGCATCCGCGGATTTGTCTCAACGCAGATACGAGGGTTACTTTAAAGTTAAAAAATAGCATTCCTTACTTTTTCACTGGCAAACAGCTCCGTTTGCAGGGCTGTAGACAGTGAAATAGCACTCCTACAGCCTCTTCCTGGTTGCTTGACTTCCCCTTTCCTTTCTCTAAGGTCACCCCAGAATGCATTGGGGCGAGCCTGGGGAAGGGGGATGTCAGCAACCTGGAAGAGGCTGTAGGAGCGCGATTTCACGTACAGCCCTGAAAACGGAGCAGTTTGCCAGCAAAAAGGTAAAGAATGCTATTTTTAACCTTTTCATTTTTTAAAAGCATTTTTGAAATGACCCCCGTATCTGTGAAAAGGGGGTTTCAGTTAATGTGGATTTCAGTATCCGTGGGCATTCCAGGAATGGAACTCCCGCAAATACCGAGGTCAGTCTATATAAAGACCGATCCAAAAAACAGGAATGAAAGATGGTGTAAGTGGCACTGGAGAGAAACTGTTATGGCTTGTTCAGGGCCTGCGTACTAAAGAGAATGTCAGGTTTGATGTTGGAGACTCTCATTCAGATCATTCACTCATCTGTGAATCTTGGGGGCTCCGTGTTGATGTGTGGTCACTGAAACATCCTTTACTTGGTGACATTGTGCTAGGATTACGAGGACAAGTGTCGTGAGAACTACTGAATATAGCATTTTCATACAGTCTTGTAGAAATGAAAATTAGTACAGCAACCATCCCTTATCTGGTCTTTTAGCTGTAGCACAAACATTGACCTTTAATGTTCTAAAATAATGTTTTACATTGATCTTTGCTGGCCCAATTTGTCATTGGTCAGCCTCTTGAAAACCGCAGGTCGGTCCCGTATTCCTGTGATGTGGGCTAGGCAAAGACACGGATTCTCTTGTAGAATTGCACACATAAGAATATATATGGTTTGTTCAGTGTCTTACTGCTCCAGTGTCTTCAAAGTGCAGTCACTGAAAGGACTAATCTGTCTGTGAAAATGATGCATTGCCCTTGTGTTCTCCTGTTCGTAAGTAGGGGTTCATAAATGTACAGTAGGGCCCACATATCTGCGGGGATAGGTTCCAGCTCTCACCGCGGTTATTTGAAACCGCAGAAAAGAGCAACCCTACTCCTCCCCATGCCTCCCATGCCCATTACCTTCATTATGTTTTTGGCACCAAGCAAGTGCATCTCTTCCTTAAATAAAAACGCTACAAGCCAGCATGCATAAGCACGATGACTTATAACAACATAGGAGGCAAGCAGCCTGAATACTAAAGAGGCTCCCGAACATTAAACAGGAAGCAGGAGCTGTTTAAACAGGAACTGCTTCCTGTTAACGTTTCAGAGCCTCTAATATTCAGGCAGCTTGCCTGCTCTGGGCTATAAAGCAGGCTTTATAGCGTCTTGTTTAAGGAAGAGACACACTTGCTTGGCGCCAGCGCTAGAAACACCATGAAATTGGCGCGGGGGTGCGGATAAATGAACCCGCAGATAGCAGGTCCGCGGCTTAGAGGTGCTTGAGTGTGACATGCAGTCAAGACCCTCTGTGCTGGAGGGTTGAATTTGTGATGAGCATAGAATTTGGGGTACTAAGGCCAGCCAAAAAATGTGGGCTCCTGCTCATAAATAGTAACAGTGTACTTGCTAACTACCTCCAGTTTAGCTCCTGTTTCTTCCCCTTCTAATATAGCCTTGGTCTCTTGGCAAAACAGTGTGATCCCACTAAGCCCATTTTAGCCACCTGTCGTCATAAAGGAGAGTTTGTGTTTTGAAGAACAGAAAGCACATTGCTCATTTAAGTCATACTAATGAGAACAAGGAACCACTGTCTCTCTCTTGCATTGGAACGGACGTCCTCTAGAGACGTTTCTGTGGTCTCAGTAGTACACAGCTATCAAGACAGACCCTTTCCATGCTTAGTCATGCTTTTTGGTACATTGCTAGCAGCTCTTCAGAGTCTATGAAATCAGTTGCTGTTGGCCTGAATCTGTTGCAGTCTACAATTTTGGTATGTATCTGTAGCAGCATTCATAATGTTCTTTGTAAAGGAGCATACTGTAGACCAGGGGTGGCCAGCCTTACACCATTAGGGCCTCTGCGTTCTTAAAGAGTTGTGTAGAAGACAGAACCTTGCCAGCTGCAAGTGCTGATGGTGCTGAAATGCCCTTACCTATACAACCATTAAAGGGCCAGGAGCATTCATGTTGAAAGGTTGGCCACCCCTTCTATAGACTATAGGTGTTCTTTGAATGGAAAAGCTGTATAAATACTCTTAATAAAGAGAGATGCAATCTCTTCCAGCTAGTCTCTCTCCCCTCCCCCAGCACTTAGAAAAGCAGTCTGTCGACTTTGGTAACTGAACTCTGAGGGCTCCTTGCAAATACCCTCCCAGTCTGTTTGTTCAACAAACAGATAAAGGGCACTCTTCCAAGAATGAAGAATTAGTGCACTGCTTAGATAAAAGGTTATCTGTGGCGTGTAGACTGTTCTCTACCTTTGTCAGATGGTGTTGGCCTTATGGTAGGACTTAAGATTTCTTACCGAGATCCTGAGCTAGAGTTGAGTCTTCACATTCCTTTTTTGACACAGTAAATGCCCCTGCCACCCTCCCTTTTGATTATTCTCCAGGATGTTGTAAAGCTGACATCTTGCCATTTGGGAGCACAGTCAGAAGAAATGCATATCCTGTAAAAATGATAGGTAGAAATCTCCTCACAGTGTCCGTTCCGCATAAAAATTGAATATGACAGACCTGACTGAGTGTCTTTTTATTCAGTTCAGCAGTGAAAGTGCTTGACAAAACTGCTAGACTACACTTTCTATACCTTAATAGAAAGTAAGGTGTATTTTCACCACTTAGGTTGCAGAACTAGATTATTAAGACAATCATTATTGCTAAAGCCCTCCATTTGTAGTCAGGTGTTAATTGCTGCATGTTTAGCTAACAAGTAGAGTAGTTTTACTAGATTCCCTAGTCAGGCTTAAGGTATACAAAGTGAATATATAAGGCAGTGTTTCTCAAAGTTCTCCCCGCAAGGCGGGGAGAACTTTTAAGTGTTTGCAGGGGCGGAGCCAACAGCGGCGGCGATCCAGGGGATCGCTATTGCCCCTGAAAACCGCCATTGTGGCACTTACCGGGGCTTGGGGGGAGCTTTGGGGAGGCCTGCGCAACCCTCTGCAGGCCTTCCTGATCTTCGGATCGCTGCAAAAGCAATCTTTTGCAAAAACCGGAAGTGCCCGAAGATCGCTGTTTTGCAGCGATCCGAAGACTGGGGAGGCCTGCAGAGGGTCGCGCAGGCCACCCCAAAGCTCCCCCCAAGCCCCAGTAAGTGTTGCAATGGCGGTTTCAGGCAATTTGGCGACGGTGGCAATCTCCTGGATCGCTGCCGCCATGCTGTCCCTGTCCCTTAAGGGGGCAGGGGATAGCTTAGGTTCTCAATGGTGGGTTGCGACCCACAGTTTGAGAACCGCTGTATAAGGTATATCAGGCTTAAGCCCGTGACTGACCACACGTGGGCAGCACATAGGCAAACATCAGCAAGTGACACAAGGAGTTCAGTGTGTTTTGCTTTCACATACTTTGCACAGCAGCGCACGAGAGCTGCGTTGCTATGCAACAGAAGATGGAATAATTGAACTTCAGCCAATCAGAAGCCAAGTTCAGTGCAATTGGGGTGGGACGCATAGGGAAGCGTTCGGCCAATCAGAATTGACTCTGAAAAGACTTGATTCTGATTGGCTGAAAGGCCGAATGAGCGACGACGGAGAGAGCCACGCGAGTATAGACAGGAAGCGGCGTGAAGCAAAGCAAAGGCCAGCTTCGCTTCGCATTGCTCTATGCTGCTGACTATGTCACAGGCTTTAAGGTATATATGATTTCAGATATGCTACAGAAGAAATGGCAGTTATGAAGAGTACGTTCAGTTCTGTCTATCATTGTTTCTTTAATGTGCTTATTTTAATAATGTGATTATTTTGAGTGGCGATCCGATGGTTTCAGCACAATACAGATGTTGCAATAAATGAGGAAAATCGAGTGTCAACAGAATCTCTCCCTGACTCTGTGGCAGTGGTTACTAGCCTTTGACATGAGTTGAGTCTGTTTCAGGATATTATCTAAAATGCATGCATTGTTGAACTGCTTGCTTTCTAGCTAGAAGTGTTAAACTAGTCGGCACTGTAGCAATCCATTCGATCCATAAGGCGCAATACAGTACTTACACATAAAGGGACTGGAAACTAAGTTTCTCTTCTCCTGTTTCCTGCAGCTAAGAAGAAGAACAAGAAGAACAAGAAGACCCTGACTCTGACGGACTTTCTGGCAGAGGATGGCGGTGGTGCTCCCACCTATGTTCCAAAACCCGTCAGCTGGGCAGATGAGACAGACGACCTGGAAGGAGATGGTAAGATGGAAACCTCTCTCTTCCCACATCTTAGTGCCTTGCTTCTGCTGAACGCTTTTTGTGGTGCTAGCAGGCAAAGGTCAGTTAACATTTGAAACAGCAAGATTAGAAGAAAACTAGTGGTGCTTAATTCTCTGCTGAGGTTTTTTTTTTTCCAGTACCAGACCCTGAGTAAGCCGTTATTTTTATAAACCAAAAAAAAAAAAAGCAAAATGGTAGAAATACCATACACTGTGACACAGTTGATGGGAATCCTCAGTGGATTCACAGGTCCTTGCTGGCCTCTGTATTAGCCAAAGCTTGCTTGAAAAAGGCCAGGGCCAGCCTGCCAATGCAACCTGATTGGTACCATCAGGTCTACCAGCAGCGTGTAGGCAAGACAGCATATAGGTCAAGAAAAGAAGCGGGGAGAACATTCCTTTTCTACCGCTGGCTTGTGCGCAGCCTTCTGAAAAGGCAAAGACTGGGGAGAAGCTGGAACGGCCATCCCCACGACCATTGCAGCCGCCACCGCCACCTTCAGGTGCCATTATTATTATTATTATTATTATTATTATTATTATTATTATTATTATTATTATTATTATTAACAGTATTTATATACCACTTTTCAACAAAAAGTTCACAAAGCGGTTTATAGACAAACTCAAATGATTAAATGGTTTCCTGTCCCAAAAGGGCTCACAATCTAATCCATTCTCCTCTCCCTTTTTCCATCCTGGTTCTGCCACTCCATGTTTGAAACAGGAGAGCAGCAGAACAAGCAAGCTGTGTTATCCCAGTCCCCCAAAAAGGATGTCCTTGTTGAGAAGCGGGGTGGGACTCATAAGAACATAAGCAGAGCTTTGCTGGATCAGGCCAAGGGCCCATCTAGTCCAGCTTCCTGTATCTCACAGTAGCCCCACCAAATGCCTCAGGGAGCACACAGACAACAAGATACCTGTATCCTGTTGCCACTTGCTTGCACCTTGCATCTGAATCCTGTTGCCACTCCTCTCGGCTTGCTTGTCCTGGTCCCTGCTCTGCTCCCCTGTTTCAAACACTGAGTAGCCAAGGCTGTAGCTGCTGAGGTGAGTGACCAATGGAGGAGAGCTCCAGCCATTCTCTAGAGCAGTGGTCTGGAGACGTGTTTCCCTTTAAGGAGAGTGGCGACTCAGCAGTGACGTCAGGACAGCGGCGACATCACTGCTGGGTTTGCTAAACCACTGTTGACTAAATAAAAAAGGGGGGGTTGGGCGTACCCATTTGCGACTGGAGGCGTCTCACAACTTGGGTTCTTGCCGCCACCACAGACGGGTAAGTCCCAAAACCTCTTATTTTACTTAGGCGGTGGCATGAACCCAAAATGCTGTCTCTGCTGTCACCACCAAGTCACAACTACTTACACAGCTACCTTTACCTCCGGGTTAAGGTTGAAGATCACTGCTTGAAACGAAACTGAGAGCTCATTTCTGCTCTAATTGTGTTTACTAAGAGGCAAGACTTGTAGCTGCCTCTCAGACTTGAAGGTGCCCTCCATATAGAGAAGATTGATTTTTAAATCCAGACAGTTTTAAATCATTGACTTAAACAAAGCTTTCCTCTTGGTAATTTGTGCATTTTCTCAACGGTGCATACTAATTGTTTCAACAACCGTATTGGTTTGCATCCTAATAAGGTAATTGTACTACAGTTATTGTTGTTCAGTCGTTAAGTCATGTCCAACCCTTTGTGACCCCATGAACCATATCCCGTTTAGTACTACAGTACCTAGGAGCATAATCCAAAACCTCTTATAATGTTGCTGAGGTGCTTCTTGCACTATGCATGGAAAATTATTTATAAAATTAATGCATGTCTTATCAAAGAGGCTAAAACGGGTAACAAGGTCATATTCACGGCTAAAACCGCGATCCAGCTGACTAAAACAATGACGATTTAATCTAGGTTTGACAGCAGCCAGTCCCAGACAAAACAGAGATTATTAAAAGTCAGTACTGATAGAGAAAAGCCCGACGTTTCGTGTCTTAAACCAGACACATCCTCTGGGGCAGTCCAAAGCGAATTGGCAGATGTTAGAATTCTTCGCGTCCTGCTTCTTCTTTTAACTGTCAAAAAAGCAAACGGAACAGTGCTGCTCACTGAGGAACCCAGCTCTGTAAGCACTTAGCAAAAATGACACAGTACCTATTTAGAGAGAAGATGCATGTCTGTTTGGCTCTCTGTGCGCTTCCCAGGACACTAAGCAAGATCACTTGCTTAGCGACAAGGGCTTTCTCTGGAGACGCAACTCACAATCCAGCACATGTTAAGTTCCCAGATCTTTCCAAAAGCAGGCGGTCGTAATTTCTCTGTAGTACATTTTTCTAAAATGGAAAGTATATGTCCAGGCTGTTTGATAGAGTTGAAAGACTGACAACTTGCCACAGTCACAACAGATTATGTATTGTATTTATGTCACATTTGTCATGCTTAATCGTGACAGAAATCAAGTCAGATGTCTTTTCCCTATGGATTTTTTTCTTATTTGCATTGGAGAGCCCGCTTAATTCAGGGTGTATGATGTCATATACATGTTGTGTGGGATATAACATATAAAAATGTCAGTTTTAAGAGATTATACATTTAGACTTTAACAGAGTTAATTCATCTTAAGCATAGTTATTTTTAAAAGTTACGCTTAACTAAAATCTTAATCAAAATACATTGATTGTTTTTCCCACTGCCCCCATGCAATCATCTTGGAAGTATGGTGCTTCAGTTTGGGCATTGTTTGCCCAGTACAGTTGCAGCAGATTGAAAAAAGTGTTCCTGTAGAATATACAGGGCGGCTCAAGAAAATGTACACACACTTTATACTGTCAAGTTCATTGTTATAATTCACACATATACTGTATATGGTGTACACAGAAGCAGTTGCTTGACCCAGTTAATTAGGTAATGGACCAAGTGCTTGAATTGTTTTCTGTTGGCGTCTGTACACCACTGACACCGTTGTCTAAGGGATCTGCAGACCTCTACCAACACATGTGTGCTGGAATGGTTCCGCGCAGCTCTTCATTTGCTTCCCTGAGATGTTCAAGTGTTGCAGGTTTTCTACAATGAAGTATGGATGAATCAGAGCTCCTTTAAAATGTGCATACAATTTTTTTGAGACACGCTGTATATCCCTCCACCCACCACCCACCTTGTGTTTTTGCACAAATAGTGGTTACATGTGATCATGGCCATGCTACCCCTCGCCCTTCCAAGGTATTTGCTTGAGGGTCACCATGTACACTGGCCCTCTGTTACAGATCCTTGCAGCATACATTGCTCAGTCAGTAATGACTTCTAGAATTCACAGTAGGGAATTGTCCTCAGGGTAGCTGAATGCTTTTTGCATTTATTGCAATAGCAGTTTCTCCTCTATTTCCAATAAATGGATAGCTTGGGATAAACTTCCTGTGTCTTTGTTTGTTTGTTTGTTTGTTTTGTTTGTTTTGTTTGTTTGTTTGTTTGTTTGTTTGTTTGTTTGTTTGGGAAAACTGCTTGTAACTTGACATCGCAGCTTAATAGGCAGTAGTTTGAGTGCAAAAAGAATCCCATGTTGGACAATTGATGAGGAGGTGCTCTTGCATGGTGACTCCTTGGTCCCTTTTAAATCTCCCACTCCTGCTGCACTGCCTGCAAGTCGAATGTAGACCACATAGTATCTGTGGTGGTTGTAAACACTGCACCACTCGGTAATCTGTAAAACTTCTCTTCCAGTTTCTACCACCTGGCATAGCAATGACGATGATGTGTACCGAGCTCCTCCAATTGACCGTTCCATCCTGCCCACTGCACCTCGGGCAGCTCGGGAGCCCAATATTGACAGAAGCCGTCTCCCAAAGTCACCCCCCTATACTGCCTTTCTTGGAAACTTGCCCTATGATGTATCGGAAGACTCCATCAAGGAGTTCTTCAGAGGACTTAATGTGAGTATTTTCATAGTTAGCATAAGTGTTCCTTCATGTAATAGGCACACCTTTGAAGCGTACCGGATGGAACCTGTTGAAAAGCATTCAGTGGAATCCAGAGAATCTCAAACCTGTATTTTACAGTGTGTAGAGTAGGAAAAAACCATATGTCCTCATGAGGAGCAGCAGCATTCAAAATGTAATGTCAGAAAAATTCCACCAGTCTCTGTTTTTAAAGAGCATGCTTTTGTTGCAACGTCTCGGAAGAGGTTTTGAAGTCTTCTAGAATTCCCAGACCTGTGAAGTAAAGGGCACACTTTTGTAGTTGCATTTTCAGGTATCTAAAAACTTGGCGGTGACTCCTAAAAGTCCGCTATAGAGTGAGAAAAATGACTCTGGGCTTTTACATTGTGTCTATGTAAACCAGAGGGCATAAAAAATTCTGTTCACATATATTCTGTTCACAATTAAGAGGTTTGCTTACGTTTATAAAGGATAATACTGTGTTTTGGATTAGGATACGAAAGCATGGAGCTACTCCTTAAGAGTGACACTTTATGAGATTTGCTGAGTGATTTGTCAGGGCTTTTGTCCAGTGTTCCCCAGACTTCTGATAGCTGACGTATACTTTATGGGGATCACTTCACCATTAACACCTGAAAAAGTTTACTGTTAGAATATTTAGGAGTTAAGGACTGCGTTACTGCAGAGGAGCCCAACCCTTGTATGTGCATGCAAGCTGCTGTTTTGAGTGTTCTGCCTTCTGAGGACGGGAAGCTGTTATATAGTGAGAGTGGTTAGCTGATCCAGTTACACGCAAGGCAAAATGGTCCACTTCCAACAGCAGCAATTTGGAAGGAGATGAAGCTAGAGCAGTCAATCCTAAAGAGATTCAGTGGCTAGTCTCCTCTGAGTGGGTACTTTGGACCCACAAGAGCCTTTATTTCTCACAGCGCATTAGCAGTTCTCTTGTGGCACACACAATTTGAGAATTACTCTACTCACTCAGCAGGCTGGAAGACTAATTACATTTCCCAGTGGGCAGGTCTTGTTTTGAAATGCCATACTTGGCTCAGAACTCAAGATAAACATGGCAGGTATGATGAAACTGTTTTTGGAGTTTGAAGAACGTTCCTCTAACATTCAAGAAGTCACCACGGATCTTCTCCGTAGTGACATCAATATTGAATTAATTGTCCTACAGTTGTCAGAAACTGAAGAAAAACCTTCCCTGCCGAAATGCTAGTCATTAGTCAAGCTTCTATTTTAAAAAAGGGTGCAATGTGAAGGTCTTCTGTTTTGTCTGTTCTGCAGCCATGCAACTGTGGAATGTAAATAGAAATTTATTAACTGTATGTTATTGTCTAAAATTGCCACCTGGCAATAAGGTGAGTGAGTCAATATTCACTTCACCAGGAATAGCTGCTACAGCCTTTTCCTCTAGAGAAGCTGTGTAACTAGTATAGCTCACTCACCAACTAATAGGAATACATTCAAGGGTCTATCTGCATAATATTTCCCAAAGATATAAGCTATGAGCTGCCAGTATGTCACTGTGAGATTTGGATTCATCAGTTCCTTTTGAATTTATTCATATTCTGCCTTTCCCCTCCCCACTGAGAGGTGCCCAAGATGCCTTGCAGTATTTTTTTTCTACATAGTAATAGAATAGAAAACTAAAGGGGCAGGGGTGTCTGCCTCTTTTGCTGCTTGTCTTCCTCATAGGGCAGTTGGTGTGTTTCTGTGTGTGAGGATTAGGGGCACAGTTCAGCAGGCACCTTAGCCCCTAGAGATCTGTTTGACAACAGAGCATTGCCCACAGAGAAATGAAAAGGGGAATGCGCCCCCTTCTTTTCTTTTCTTTTTCCAGTGGACTAGACATTATTGGTTAACTTTTTTAGTGTGCACTCTGTTAAGCTTTGAGACCATTTAGGAGCAGTTTTATTTGTGCTTGCACTCTTGTAGTGGTTGGGCAGACCATTTGCTGAGAACAGAAGAGCTTTCTCTAGAACAGATTTTGGGTGGCTATTTGCCAAGCCACTTGAAGCAGCCATATTTGGACTGATTATTTACTTGGCTTGATGGAGCGACGTGCAGAAGGATTAACAGAAAAATTATTCCTGAGTAGTGCCAGAAGCAGAGGATCTAGGACTTGGAAGGTCAGGGCATGAAATAACAACTGAATGTCACAGGGTCTTTGAATTGAGCGTTACCCGTGTGACAGGACGCTCTGCTGATCAGAGCGGGTTGTTTCCGATGGTGGAAATGCCATTGTTAGTCTCTTGTGTTCTTTTCTCGGCGCCTATCTTCTAATGCCTTGACTGTACCTGTTAGGGATTGCTGCATTCAAGAGTGGCGGCAGGGTGGATGGATGGATGGATGTGTACAGCATCTTCAGCAAACACACTACAACAGTCACCCCAAAGCTTATTTACTGGGCAACTGTGTCCCATGCATGGCTTGGTGCTCACTCTTTGTGCTCGTCTGTAAAGTTTAGAATTCTTCTTAAGCAAGCCCTGTATAACTTTTCTCCTGCTGTGTACAGCTACTGTTGGTGGTCCCTCAAGGTCTGGCAAGGAAGACAGGGCACTGAGCTGCCATAGCACAGTAGTTTTGTTAACCTCTTTGATTTTTATAAGGCCCAGGCAGACACCAGGAGGGCAGCAGTAGGAGGCCACCACCCACTGAATTATTTGCAAGTTGCTAAACTCCCTTCATTCATTCTAGATCATGACTTCCATAAATTAGGCTTACACATGCTGGAAAATTTAATAATTATTAATGTTGCTGTTATCTTGAATATGTGTCCTTCAGATCCTTGTCATCGGGTTGTCTTATTTGAATCAGGGTGGTTCAAAGATGCTTTCCCCCCACTGTTTTGATGCTTGCTTATGACTCACTGTGTTCAGTGGGGCTTGCTTCTGAGTAGACATGCCTAAGATTGTGCTCCAAGGTTTAACAAGCTACACCTGCCCACATTCCTTCTCCTAAAGGTCTAGCACTCTGTCCCAGTTGGAAATCTGGTAAGCCTACTTATGAGTGAAATGGGCATTCTGATTTCTGTTAGTGATGCAAGTATAGAAGCGAAGAAAAGGCATTAACTCTTCTTGATTGATGGGAAGTTCAAGGCTGTAATCCTCTGCATGTGGTATTAGTCTGACTTAAGGAGTGAAAATCCTGCATTCATTGCTGCCTTTTCCCTTCCAAGGGACCTGCGCTAATGATTAACACTCACCAGGTCCATGGGCATGATGCCAAACATCCCTTGCTTACAAATTATACAGCTGTTTTGCTTATTTTTTTTTAAAGTGCCTTCTATGGGTTCCGTAACATGAAGTGTGGTTGCTGATAGTTATAATCCCATGTCTTATTTGTTGCACCATTGCGCTACTCCTGTAGGGAAACGGTGACTGAATCTTTTCTCTTCCTACTCAACTGCAGATAAGTGCTGTTCGTTTGCCACGGGAGCCTAGTAATCCAGAGAGGTTGAAAGGATTTGGTTATGCGGAGTTCGAAGACCTGGAATCCTTGCTGCGTGCTTTGAGCCTCAACGAAGAGGTAAGTTGAAACCTGCCGAGAAGCATAGTCAGTCTCGGACCTTTCCATTTTTGTGACCTGACTTCTTTAGCCTGTGTGACTTGAATGTTCAGAGACAAACGCCAAAAACATTGGTCAGGTGGTGTGGTGCAGTGGACTTCATTTTGCAAGTTATAACGATGCCTTAATCCAGGAATAATGGGGGTCGCCCACCTTTCAACATGAATGCTGCTGTCCCTTTAATGGTTGTCTAGGTGAGGGCATTTCAGCAGGTGCAGCTGCTTTAGCTGCCAAGATTCTGTCTTCTGTGCAACTCTTAAGAACACAGTGGCCCTCATGGTGGAAGGTTGGCCACCCCTGAAGTGTAACTATGCCTGGATTAAGGAGAAAGATTTGTTCAAAGAGGTTTCCTATAACAGGATCCATTGCTTCTTCTTGAACTGATGCAAAGCTTTCTGTGCACAAAAAGCATTGGTTTTCTAAAAGTAATTGGAAGGTGGAGGGATGACATGCCAGGTGCCCAGCCAAGTTGGCTTTCAGATCTTGGCTCCAGGTATGATTTGAGCAACCCCGCCCAAACATTTAAAAAAGATTCATCTTCATTTCACTTTCAAATTCAGGATACCAATACTCAACATTACAATCAAAATATACATGCATAAAGGGATAATTGCTTTTTGGCATGTTATCAGGTATCCATCTTCTGTACCTTTTTTTACATTAAACATTCTCCCTTCTACCTTAACAAATTAGCTAAAAATAAGTCAGTTTATGAATTAAAACCCTTCTTCACAGTTTCTTTAACTATCGGTCTTTTGATGAGAACCATGGTTGCTGCCAGCACCACCGGCAATCTAGGCTCTTTGTGCAGTCAGCCATGTATAGTTAATACCTTATTCTGGATAATTATAACGGAGGCCATTGTGTCCATTGTGTCCTTCCACTGGAGCCGTACCTTACAGCCAAGTTCCAGCTGTGCTGCATGTTTGCTGGCAGATGGGGATGTAGCAGTGGTCGGAGGGGGTGGGGTTTGGCGGCTGAACTGAAGCTGGGCAAACTGTACCTATTCCTGGAGAGATCAGACCTGGCTGTGGTCACTGAATTTTGCACTGGATGTGCATTTTGCAAGTATTAAGTCACAAAACACACTAATTGAACTTGGATGGCAATATTCAAGGGGTTGACTCTTTGCAGAAGGCACAAGATCTGAATTGCCGCAGTAACATTTCTAAGGCATTCCAGTCCTCATATCTGGAAACTGCTTGCAGTTTGCAAACCCGAAGGCAAAAACCTGGCTTGATTTCAGTTCCGTGGCAAGTGATCCTGTGGCTAAACTTCGAGCAGTGTTTTCCCGAGCACTGCTTTTGGCTGTTGGGAGGAACTGATGGCAAAACATCCCTTGCTAGCTACAGACTAGATGTGCTTCCAAGATCTGAAGGCTCCTTTGGCAGAATACCTACCACCCTTGTTCAGTGTAAAGAAAAAGACAAATGGAATCACATGCATGGGATTCAAGTATGCAGTAAAAGTAATGTCTGATTTGGCCCTTAGAAGTATCCTAGATTTATGTTGATGTTCGTAGCAAAGGATGTTCTGTAGCAAAGGTTCTTTTATCAGGAACCTGGGGAATAAAGCAGTTGCTATTTGTGTCAGGCCTTGCAGCTTGTAAGTAGCAGCAGCCAGAACAAACCGGGGCTGGGTTAAAAAGAATTGCCATCTCGTTCCCACAACCCTTTCTGCCATTCGGAACTGCTGTAGAAAGGAAGAGAATCCTCTCTTTGGGGACCACTCTTAGATGTGAGGCTCAGTGGAGGAGAAGCCCCTGTCCCTTTTAGTTGGTTTCCATTACTTGTTGTGAACTGCATTGAAGACCTATATGGGTGGAAAAGTAGGATACAAATGTTTCAAAAACATAAAAATCCAATATAGAGAGCAAGGGTGGCCAAACTTGCTTAATGTAAGAGCTGCATATGATGATAAACAGATGTTTGGGAGCTGCAATATTTAAGAAGCATTTAAATTCTTAAATCTATTTATTCATCATGAACATTATTTTATTTATTTTTATTTTTCTCATTTTTATACTGCCCTTCCTCCAAGGAGCTCAGAGTGGTGTACATATTTCCTCCCCTCCTTTTTGTCCTCACAACAACCCTGTGAGGTAGGTGGGGCTGAGAGATAGTGACTGGCCCAAGGTCACCCAGGAAGCTTCATGGCTGAGCGGGGATTTGAACCTGGATCTTCCAGGTCTAAGTCCAACTCCCAAACCACTACACCATCCTGGCTCATTAAACTTATGTTTTAATCCAGTGGGCTCTCGGTTTATACCTGGTAAATAATTATAAAATTTGAACATTTCTTATTTACCTTTTTATATTAATTGTGATGCAAAAAGGAACTTAGTCAACGTATTTCCGAGAGCCGCACATTATACGTCAAAGAGCCGCATGTGGCTCAGGAGCCACACAGTTTGGTATAGAGGGTTTGTAAAGCCCATGTGCCGGACTTCCCCCTACTTGGTGTTCTCCTAGCAAAGTTTCCTCCAAGCTTTAGACCTATTTACTCAACGATGTCAAAGATGACCCCTTGCTGGGCACCGCTCCTTTTTGGGACTTGTATGACCTAATATTCCATTGTCTGTCCAGAGTTTAGGGAACAGGAGAATACGAGTGGATGTTGCTGATCAAGCTCAGGATAAAGGTAGGAGCTGCAGCTGGGTAATTAAAGGGTATCTTGCACAAGCTAGATTTGTATACAAAGTCTGTAAAGAGGAGTAGTGAAACTGGCAACCTTTCTGGTCCCCCCCCCCCCCCCCGGCCCTTTATGTATAACTGAAATGGATGGGATGCTCAACTCCTTGTGGGTTTCAGCCTTCGCAGCGAAAGGGGCTTCTTGGGCTTCTCAGTTTCAACACTGTTCTTTGCAAGACTTCTGGATAATACAAGGTGAATACCGAATTTTCCACTGCTGGAGGCGGGATGTGCAAACCAGTAAGTGGGAAGGGGTTGGGGATGAAATGCACGCTTGAGCAGAACTCTGTGACTTGTGGTGGTTCTCCTACACAATATCCTACACAATGGGGTTGGACAGTATAAAGCTCCATGAAAATAAAGAAGTTCTTCTCATCCTGGTCTATAGTCCTTATAGTCCCCTTGAGCTCATGAACCCAACCTTCTAACCAGGCCCTCTTAGATAGCAGATATTAATAAATAATAATAATAATATACAGTATTTATATACCGCCTTTCTCAGCCATTGGATTTCTCCGACTTTAATCCAAGGTGGTATACATGGGCAGGCTTTCCTAACCCCCCTAATGGGTTTTTTACAATATATAAATGTCCAATAGATAGGATGTCTACTTAACCTGGCCTCAGCTTCCCCTTCCCACATTACCACTGCATCGCTCCTTAGCTTGGTTACAAACAGCATTTATCTGTGGTTTACCAGCACCTCTTCTGTGAAACTCCGCCTTCCTTTTCATGTACATTTTGGAAAGGGACGACCACCCAGTTAGAAACACCTTTTCTGTCTCTAGCCAGGTGTCTGAGAGTAGAGAAGGTGTAAGCTGCGCAGCTCCCAAAGAGAATGTGGAGCAACCACTCTGCTATCTCTTAGATACGCGCTGTATTACTTTGCCACGCAAGACAGATGTTGGTTGCTTCTCCAGTGAAATTATTGGCTCTCTTCTTCGTTGCCCTTACCATCACAGTAGTTTAGAAGGAAGCATATGTTGTCTTTGCCACCCCCTTATTGATTGACCAGGCAGCACATTTAACTTTTGAATGGTGCATCAACATCTGAACTTGTCAAGCCGTGATGATTTGAAACCTGATTGAGACATATAAAATTATGCATGGGATGGATAGAGTGGATAAATGGAAGTTCTTTTCCCTCTCGCACCAACACCAGAACCCAGGGGACATGCACTACAATTGAGTGGAGGGAGAATTAGAACAGATAAAAGAAAATATTCCTTCACCAAGCATGTAATTCATCTGTGGAACTCCTTGCCACAGGATGTGGTGATGGCACCTGGCCTAGATGCCTTTAAAAGGGGTTTGGACAGATTCATGGAGGAAAAGACCATCACAGGTTACAAGCCATAAGCAACCTCCTGGTTTTAGAAGTATGTTTTCTCTGTGCCAGGTGCAGGGGAGTGGCAGCAGGAAACAGGTTATCTTGTTGGCTGTGTGCTCCCTGAGGCATCTGATGGGGCCACTTTGAGATACAGGAAGCTGGACTACATGGACCTTTGGCCTGATCCAGCAGGGCTCTTCTTGTCTTCTTATGAAGGCTTGGTGTGCTATTTAACTGCTTCATTGTTTCCCTTCCTTCTGCAGACAGGGATGATCGCTCATTCGGTAGAGATCGTGATCGCAACCGGGATTCGGAGAGATTCGAGACTGACTGGAGGGCTCGCCCTGCAACAGATAGCTTTGATGACTATCCTCCCCGCAGGGGCGAGGATAGCTTTGGAGACAGTGAGTTTGTGATGGATTTGCTTGCTGTGTTCATAGCCATAGCCTGAAATGCTTCCCATTCTGTTTCAATGCTTTTTCTATTAACTTAGTTTCCATCCCTGCCAGGGGACAGGCTGCAGGATTTGGGGAAGGTATTGAAATTTCTGTGCATGTCTTCCATGCCAGCCAGTCAAATTAGCCCCATTCTAAAAATCTAATTGCAGTACTTCTATTTCCAAATGCTGCATTATTTCTGTCTGTGTTTTTATTTGGGGGTAAGTGTAGTTCCCCTCCTTTGAGATTGCATAACACTTGTCCAGGAGCACAAGTGGGTTGAAAGCATGATTCTTCCTAGGTTTCTTTCCAACCACGGAGGGGCTTACAGTGCTCAAACCCCAGAACTTCCTGTGAGCTGAAGAAAGAGCTCACTTAGCACCGTTCATGAGTAAAGGATGTTTTAATATTAGGGCTAGTTAGCAGTTGTTTGTGCTGTGGGCATGGTTTAAAATGTTGTGTTCAGCCTCTAAAGCCCTAAATTGCTCAGACCCTACATCAGTGATGGCGAGCCATTTGGGCTTGGTGTGTCAAAATTTTTGAAAATGCCTAACTTGACTCTGCTGGTGTGTCGCCCCCCCCCACTTTTAATAGTACTTTGACTATTGCTTCTTTTAATAGTAATTTTGAATTAAACTGAAAACTATAGAACACGTTGCATTTTATTTAACATCAATTAGTGACTTTTTTGTTGCTGAGTTTTACTAGATGATAATTTGAAAGAGGTCTACCAAAATCCCTGCCCTAAATGTTCAAGACAAGCCTGTAAAGCTTTTACAAAAATGTCAGGTGTGTTGGGGCCCTGAGGGGAAATGCTGGCGTGTCACCCAAAATGACCCCGCGTGTCACCTGTGACACATGTGTCATAGGTTCGCCATCACAGCCCTACATGCTACAAAGATCACAATCTGCTGTAGTAGCTGAAAGAGTATGAATCAAGAGGTTCCTAGTTCAAATTAATTTAATTTATATTCTGCCTTTCTCCCTCAAATATGGGCATCCAAGGCATTCACAAATCACGTCTCAGCCATAAACATGTTGGGTAACAACCCCCCTCCCCATGCAATATGAGAATAATAATTCCAGCTTGCCTTACTGGGCTGGGGGGGAGTAAGGATTACAAATACACCACATAAGCAAAGTGCTTTGAGCACTGTGAGATATATAGTATATGTAAATGATTATTTCCAGCCTCCAGTCAGGATTGTTGTAGTGCTCTTGGTTGATATTAACAATAACATGTATATACAGTATCCAAAAAGTAACATCATTCTGAAAGCATTCTCTGTTACTACCTTGTTGTGGAAATTTCCTAGATATTTGTCATAGGGTGGCCATTTTTCAGAAAGACTGCAAGGCATCCCCCCTCCCCATGTTACTGTTGTGAATCTTCAGAGTGCAACAGAGTAAGAACGTAAATGTTTCCCCAGTACAAGGTGGAACAGATTTATTGTCAATATACTGTACCTTAGAACAGTGGTCCCCAATTTCTCCTCCCACTGCAACTCACCTGGTTCTCTCGCACCAGGCCTGGGACACACTCCCTGCGCCTCCGCAGGCCTCTGGATGCCTCCGTCAGCAACCAGAAGTGACTTCTAGTCACTTCCGGAGGTGTTCTGAGTCCCGCGGAGGCCCAGGAAGTGCTTCCTGGGCCTGGCACAACACGGGAGCAGCCTCCAATTGCATCCGGGAGAGCTCCAATTTGAAGCCAACCAGACGCAAGGGCTGGGGGGGGGGGTTGGACCCAAGTCGGCGAACCACCGTACGTTGGGCGACCCATCAAGTGGGCCATGACCCACAGTTTGGGAAGCACTGCCTTAGAATGTGAGCTAGATGATGCTAAAAGCCTGCACAGTTGCTTCCCAGGCTGCAGCCTGGTTTTCAGAAAAGGTCATCGCAGTACAGAAACTATGCTGTATCTGTTATAACGTTCTGTTCTTTTCTCATTTAGGGTATCGTGACCGTGACCGTGATCGTGATCGTTATGATTCGGACCGGTACCGTGATGGTCCAAGAAGAGAGATGGGAAGCTTTGGGGGAGGCAGAGATCGTTATGATTCGGACCGCAGAGACTACGATAGAGGTGGTAGGTCACAAAGACTTTCATTTTGTGCCTAGGGAAGTAGCGCCAAGTCTCATTGTGCTCAACATCAGCTATGTTGTGTGATTCCTCTGTTCTTCTATCGGTGTTGTGTATGCAGATCTGATTGAAAGGCATTTCTCGCATTCAAGTGAACATGGTTGGAGATGGGATATTGGATGTAGAGGGTTCACAAGAGTTTAGGGGATCGCTCTCTGGAGCTTAACTGACGCACCTTGCTTTGTCTTTCAAGCTCAAAATGGATTGTTCTGATCTTAGAGAAATTAATAAGCCTGCCTATTTGGTTTACAAACCTTCCCTGCATGGTATATCATGCTTACACCTCTCTGTTTTCAACACACTGTCGACTGAATAATATTGGCTAGTCTGTTGGGTGCATATAGAAGATGAGAGTTGATTGCCCTTGGGTCTTCCCAGCCTGTGAGTCTGTCTTTGTGTCCTGGTTTCTTGTGGTGCCATTGTCTCTTTGGTTTTCCTACAGACTTGATCTGCTTTAATGGAGTAGTGTTTGTTGACCATCACACCATTACTTGAGTCCCAGTTAGTTAGCCATTTTCAGTTGAGTTCATGATGCTTTTCTTTTAGCAAAGTTTGAGCTGAAGTGGGAGGAGTTCTGCTGAGATGCCTTTATAGGGCCACATATAATACCTTGCAAACTACGCATGAAATGTTCCTGAAGTCTTGATCTTATGCTATCCAATTTTTTATTTTTTTTTGGGGGGGGGGGGCTTGGCTGCTGCTTGTTCAGGGACTGTGGACAACTTTCAAAGAAACATTATTGTGACTGAACCCTGTTCCCTGTTCTCGCTCCCCTAAGCTAGGGTTTCTGCCTTGCATATAGAGTTTCTTAAGTTGTGCTGTCCTTGGACATGACGGGTTTCCTGCTGTGAAAGAAAAAAGCCATCATACCTTCCCTCCCCTGCAGGTTATGACTCGAGGTCAGGCAGTGGCAGAAGAGCCTTTGGCAGTGGATACCGTCGGGACGATGATTTCAGGGGTGGTGGTGACCGCTATGAGGACCGTTATGAGAGAAGGGATGATCGGATGGATAGGTGGAGTTCGCGGGACGACTATAACAGGGATGACAGCAGGCGGGATGATAGAGGTAGGTTCAGTGTTGGTTCTTTTCCAAAAAAAGAATTTGTTGACTTTGCAGTCGTCCGCGTGTTACATGTGGCTGCTGCTGGAGATTGCTCTGTTGCCCTTTATTTCTTGTTATATTCAAAGATGGGGAAAACTGTCTGAAACTTCATCCCAGGCTGTATTAATCCTTCTCTCTCCTTCATCGTCTCTTCCTCACCCACCCCACCACCAAGCCCCATAATGCATGACTGAGGAGAATGTTCTGATCCTGGCCAAGAAATTGCAAGTCCACCGAATGATTCATCAGCTCCTTTTGGTTCTTGTTATTTGACTCCTGCTAGTTTTCAGTATCACTCATATGGTCTAAAATGGCAGAGGATCATTAAACCTCTAATCCCCTCCTACGTACCTAGATCAGCTAACTGCATGAAGCTTCATAGTCTCTTACTGTTTTTCCTGATCTTGAAATCGCTTGCTGAGCTCATTTTTTTCCCCTCAGCTTTCCATTGTTCTTTTTCTTAGGCGGCTCCACTCAGAGACCTAAATTAAACCTGAAGCCCCGGAGCACACCCAAGGATGAAGATACAGCTGTAGCTCCCGCTACCCAGTCTAGCCGTGCAGCCTCCATCTTTGGGGGGGCCAAGCCTGTGGACACAGCTGCACGGGAGCGTGAAGTAGAAGAGCGGCTACAGAAGGAGCAAGAGAAGCTACAGCGTCAGCTGGAAGATGATAAGCCCAGGCTAGAACGACGACCCCGGGAGCGGTAAGTGGCAGAAAAGCATGTAGACCAAATCGAGAAACACAAAGCCATCCCTTGCCAAGTTATCTGCACTTTCGAATTGTGGTGTTACCAGAAAGCCATAAAGTCAGTCATATTACGAGTCCACAGTAGCAAAATTTGTCTTCGTGGTGTTTGTCTTTTATAGAATTATAGTAAACCTATTAAGCAGGTAGCACCTCTGATTCCTTCTGAATGCTTTCTCTAGCTGAGCCTATAAAACTGCCTGATACTGAGTCTGCCCATTGTTCTGTCTAACCCTGTGTTGTCTACTGTGACTTGCAGCAGCTCTCTCAGGCCGGGGTGGGGGCGAGAGTGTTTTTCACTGGAGATGTAGGAGATTGAACCTAGGGCCTTCTGCAGGCAAGAATATGCGGTAGGGGAGGGTTCATAGCTCAGCGGTAAAGCCTCCTTCAGATGATCTGACTCTTTTCTCCAAAGATAAATCCTTTGGGAACCTTCCTCTGAAAGGATCTCTCCTAACTGTAGCATTTTCCGTTAGGGAAAGCTTAGAACAGCACTGATCAGGTCCACGCCTGCTTAGCTCCTGTAGTGCTACAGAATCTGGTGTTCCCTGATCAACAACTGGGCTAGTTTGAGCATCCAGAGCAGGGGTGGCCAACCTTTCAACATGAATGCTCCTGGCCCTTTAATGGTTGTATAGGCCACCCCTGATCCAGAGACTCAAGCCCCAAACAGACTTAACTGATTTTCTGTGTATGTTTAAAAAACACTCTGCATTCTGTTTTATATAAAAGGCTTCTTTACAGTACTGGCCAGTTAGAAATGGTAAGCAGTTTGGTTCCAATCATAATGTTGTGTGGAATTGTTGGCACCCAGTTTCCCCAGTGCCCTTAACTGTTTGTGTCTCTGTGTATACTCTAGACACCCCAGCTGGCGCAGTGAAGATAATCAAGAGCGATCACGAACAGGCAGCGAGTCCTCGCAGACTGGCAGTACAACCCCTTCTGTGGGAACAGGCCCAACTGGAAGAAGTAAGCTGTAAACAATTTACACTGCAGCATTGTCAAATACTGTTTGACAATCCCAAGGCCCAGAGTACATGTGGTGGGTGGGTGTGTTTAGGGAAATGCAGTCTAAGAACGAGTACATTTACTAGCTGATTTGGCGGCATGTGTTGATGCAGCTGTGTAGTGCTAGCGAGACACACACCGTCTACTCTAACTTATAAACTCTAGACAGCTGATCTGGTAAAAATGTGCTTTCAGCCCGATGGTGTTGCTAGAAGCCTAGCTTTATGCCCAAATATCACACTCACTGCCTGCTTCTGCCCTTCTAGCTTCACGGAGGAGGGAAAGCGAGAAATCCTTGGAGAACGAAGGGAGCAGCAAAGAGGACGAAGGTTTGTCTCCCACCTCCAAGGCTTCCAGGGAAGAGAAGCTGCCTTTGAAGGTGATGCCAGCTCCTCCACCCAAAGAGAATGCCTGGGTGAAACGCAGCAGCAACTCTCACCCGACACGCTCTCAGAGCTCGGACTCAGACCAGCATTCCCCGACAAGGTGAGTTTCCTCTGATGGATGATGGGGCTGCTGCTGCTGCTGCTTGCGTGTCTGCAGTAGGGATGGGTCGTCTGCCAGCTTCACATAATCACCAAGGCTTAAATACAGGGTATCTACAAATGATTGGAGCGGTTTCACGATTTTATTGTAGGATGGCGTAGTGGTTTGGGAGTTGGACTCAGACCTGGAAGATCCAGGTTCAAATCCCTACTCAGCCATGAAGCTTCCTGGGTGACCTTGGGCCAGTCACTATCTCTCAGCCTCACCTACCTCACAGGGTTGTTGTGAGGACAAAAGGAGGGGAGGAACTATGTACACCACCCTGAGCTCCTTGGAGGAAGGGCGGTATAAAAATGTGAAAAATAAAATAATAAATAAATATTTGACATATGATCACAACTTCACAATAACATATAACAACGCACAATGTTTGGGGAGGGGCATATTACAGGTGCTCGATATGTGCCCTTTGAGTGATTCTGCAAACGTCAACTCTGTAATCAAATTCCTCCCACACGCGAGTTAGCATGTCTCTATCAATGTTGAGCAAAGGCATTGATGATGCGAGCCCGCAGTTCTGGTAGATCGGCTGGTAAAGGTGACACAAACACTGAGTCCTTCAGGTTTAACCCCACACACAAAAATCGCAGGGGGTTAAGTCGAAAGTGTTGTTGCGCTGTTGTCACAGATTGACTAGCATGAAATTCGAAGACAGCAAACGCTTTCTTGCTGTTTGAAGCCATCTTGTAAAAAAAACAAAAAAAACCTACTGTCCTCGCAGCCGCTAGCGACGTCCAAAGCAAATTTTGAGCAATGCGTGTATCGTAACATCCAACTCGCGCGCGGCATATCGCTAATATTACAGCCATTAAAAAACACGAAACCTCATTTGTAGACACCCTGTAGAATTCTGAGAATTCCAGAGCACTCCATTTTATTTTGATGTATAGCTTCTTGTGATCGTGGTGGTAGAAACAATGTCAAAGATTCTGGGAGGCAGGAGGGAGAGAAACCAAAATAAGCCTTGATTCATTGGAATGGGATGTCTTTCTATGAACTCATGGTCTTGAAGCCTGTTGACCAAGGTTTTTCTCAAACCAGCTGGCAGACGTTTTTACTCCCCACCACCCTGAACCCTCAAATAAACACCAGTTTCATAATAAGGATATTTGACTTAGAGTAAAAATTGCCCAGCAGTTATTATCTGGCACCTGTGGTTTTCATAGAAATTTGGCCATTTCTGGTTTTCGCGAAAACCGGAAATGGCTGAAAATCACCGTTTTTCGCCGAACTGAAGATCAGGGAGGCCTGCAGAGGGTTGCGCAGGCCTCCCTGAAGCTCCCGCAAGCCCCAGTAAGTAAGAAGATAGCATTTTGGGGTGCTTTTTGGAGACCTTCGATTCTAAGACGCACCCCATTTTTTTAAATGCTTAATTGGGAAAAAAACATGCGTCTTAGAATTGAAGAAATACAGTATTAAGTCTGCTTCCAATCGAGTGTGGAGGTTCCCATGGCATGTAACAATTTGCAACGATTTGAGAGTTATGGGATTTTCAGCCATGTAAAGTTGAAATGAAGAAATAAAGTTCTTACTAAAACCAGTTCTACAATTTCTACAGACCACTGGTTTTAGTAAGAACTTTATTTCTTCATTTCAACTTTACATGGCTGAAAATCCCATAACTCTCAAATCGTTGCAAGTCTGCTTCCATTAATCGTGGGGAGGAGTTCTAGAACACTGAAGCACTGTGACCATTGGACATTTTATTCAGCCACCCTTCTGGCTTCTGGCACTGCACCTGGCATGACTTGTGTGCTTTCAAGTGTGCGTTTTCATGAAACTGTGAGATTCTCAGGGTGTTGAGCTTGATGCCGATACCAAGTTCTGTGTTCCTACAGCACTTGTGCAGAATACGCATCCCCTTAATTCTCTTCTCCTGAAATCTTAGAAAAATATTGAAGGAATGGTTCAAAAACAAATGTATATATGTGGACTTGTACAGACAGCTTTAGCTAGGCTTACCAGATCCATACCGGGACAGAGGCTAGACCTTTAGGAGGAGGACACATTGTGTTCAGTGGGGCTTGCTTCTGGGTAGACATGCCTAGGATTGTGCTCCAAGGGTTTAATAAGCTACACCTGCCCACATTCCTTCTCCTAAAGGTCTAGCACTCTGTCCCGGTATGGATCTGGTAAGCCTAGTTTTAGCCAGCATATGTGTGTATCTACATGCATAGAAAACTAGGCCAGTTTAAAAGGCACATAGATCTTGCTGTTCTTGGCCAGGCAATAGATGGACTGAGGATCCAGTGGGAGAACAAATTGTGAAAAGAGATGTCTGATGTTTGCAATTTTGAATTTGACTTTTCAGCTGGGGTTGCTCTGTGCAGACTTCTTGCATTGAGGGAGAATGCTTTTTTACATGTTTATCTTGCCCTTTAGCTGCAAATATGGACTCTTATCTGTAACCTGCAGCATGGAGGTAGGGTGGCAACTTCTCTGAGTATGCAATGTGCACAAGCTTTAGGAAGTGCCAATTCCACTTTTTATGTGCTCTGTTGCAGTGGCAGCCAGGCTGTTCCATCCTTGCAGTCAGAAGATGGAGTGCTCCCCATGAACACCCCGAGGAAAGGTAAATCGTAGGGCATGAAGCATGTAGCATCCTGGAGGGAGAGGAGAGATGGCCCTGGGGAATGATTTGTGCAATTGCTGTGTATGCTGGTTGCATGTACAAGTTTTGTTATTTCTGCTTTGGAGTGTGCCCTTTCAGGGATTGCATAAAGTTTGGTGTGACCCATGGCAACGGAATTTTTTTCTAAAAAGGCCTGTGTGTCTCCTTGCTTTCCAAATTGAGAAGCATCCAAATTGAGACGCATCAAAGAAGTCCTGTTGGTTTCCTGTAACGTGTGACTGGTCTGTGAAGATATACTTTTTGTTTCTTTTTGTTGTAAGCCGCCTTGGGTCCCTTTGGGGAGAAAGGCGGGGTAAAAATACTGTAAATAAAAATAAACTAGGTTCTTAATCTTTCCTGCTTGCCATGAGAGGGCAGCAGGGTTCTCTGAAATCCTAACTCGGTCTGTTTGAATCTTGGATTCAGTAGACTCCTGCATGTTAATCTAACTCACAGCCTGACACCTGTTGGTATCACTGGCAGTCTCGATACAGGCAATCCTCAAGTTTGTATTAGATGTAGCAGTTGGACTTGGACATTACGAGTGGCAAGATTGACTTCCCTGCTTGGGATATGGGAAGCTTAATCTCTTCTTGCTGCAAGCAAGGACGACACAGGCTTTCCACAAACCAAGACACATTCTGACATGGTTGAATAGCAAAGGTAGATAGTTAGGCTTACCATTGTCCCGGAATCGAGCCTGGCTTCGGCCTAGACGGGTCCCGAGCTGCTCCCAAGGGTGCAATGCGGCTACCCAACGGGGTTCCAGCTTCGGCCGCGCCATCGACCGGAAGTTCCGGAAGCCCATTGGACAGATGCAGTGCATCCTTGGGAGCTGCTTGGGCCCGGACTAGGCCGAAGCCAGGCTCGATTCCGGGACGATGGTAAGCCTATAGATAGGTAAATATATAGTTGGCATTTTATTTCATAAAAAGAGTAATACAGAAAATTGCTATGACTGTGAATGATAGTCTTCTGGATTGCCTGGCCAGGATGGGACTTGGGCACTGGAGGGCAGATTCCAGAAGATGGTGCAGGTGTCCCCCAGTTAACAACGGTTTATGATGATCCACATATACGACAGCATCAGCCCCCCAGTAGAGTACCTTACAAAAAGTTGCTGCTCCTTTAAAAGCACAATTAAGCCAATGTCGGACATGACTTAACGACTGAACAGCAACAACAATAACAGTGCAGTTGTAATAGAGAATGGATGGCAAGTACTCCAGACTCGTCTTTTTAAATCCCCAGCCCATTAGCTGTTCGGCGCTAAACATCAAACCACTAATTTAGCACCAAATGGCTGATGGGCTGGGGATTAAAAAAGACCCACCTGGAGTACTTACCATTCATTGTCACAGCTGCATTGTATTGCATTACATTATGTAGAGTTGTAGACTATATGCACTCTACCAAAATCAACCACTAGATGGTGCTGAAGACTCGGTTAAGGACAGATTACAACCAAGTTATCAGAGGACACCTGTATTGGAATTCTGCTTGGTCCATTGGCCACTGATCCAGGGTTCAGTCCCATGTCTCCTCACCCAGCCCGTTTACTTCTCCCGACAGTTTCATGTAGATATTAATCAGGAGTATAGGGTAGGATGCCATCAATGTGCAGATGATACCCAGCTCTTTATCTCAATTACGTTTGATACCAGGGAGGCTGTGGAGGTCCTGAATCTATGCCTGGAGTTGGTAATGGTCTGGATAAGGGCAAACAAATTGAAATCCAGACAAGACAGAGATGCTGTTGGTTGGGAGTTCTGTGACCCAGATTATGATGAACTTGCTTGGAGGAGAATTGCACTCCCCTTGAAGGAGCAGATCAGTAGCTTGTGAGTGCTTCTGGGCCAGGCTTTACACCTAGATGCTCAGGTGTTGGCCATGGCCCAGGGTGCTTTTGCCCATATTAGGCTGGTGCACCAGTTGCGTCCATTTCCAACCATGGTTCTCCGTGCATTATTCTTCGCATTATTGGTTGCATGTTGTTCAGGTGACCGTAATGCACTCTACATGGGACTGCCCTTGAAGACCATTCACAAACTTCAATGTATGCAAAATGTTGTTGCCCAATTGCTCACCAGCACAAGATTTGGTGATCACATCCTGGTTGTAGGAGTAGGTTTTCTTTGTGCCAGGTGCAAGGGAGTGGTGACAGGATACAAGTATCGTGTTGGCTGTGTGCTCCCTGAGGCATCTGGTGGGGCCACTGTGTGATACAGGAAGCTGGACTAGATGGGCCTTTGGCCTGATCCAGCAGGGCTCTTATGTTCTTATGTGTTGTGTCCCATCCCGAGCATTGGTTGCTGGTGCTTTTCCAAGTGCAATTCAAGATGTTGGTTTTGACCTGGTCCTAAGCTATTTAGGACCTTAACGGTGACAGACCTCCCTCCTCACAAAACTGTTCATACCCTGTGGTTGTCTGAGAGGGCTCTTCTGGGTGTTCCACTGCCAGCAGAAGTATGCCTGCTGGTGATTTGGGGGAATGGTCTTTTCTGTGGTGGCACCCAAGCTGTGGAACTCTTCTCTAGGAAGTGAGGTTGGCACCATTGGGTTTTTGTTTTGTTTTGTGTTTTGCACCAATTTAAATGTTTTCTGTTTGGCCTTTGATTTATGTTTGAGCTGCTGGATTTGTCCTGCTGTTTCCTGTATTTCTACTGTTATTTTGTAATTTTATTTTGCTTTTCATGTTATAAGTGCACTTTTAGTCTTTGCTGGAAGTCTTCTTGAGTGCCTCCCTCATGGGAGAGCAAAGTGCAGGGTATAAACTGTTTTTAAATACTTGAAGAGGGTGGATCTGTAATTTGATTCTTTATATATTTGATTCCTTTAAAATGCTATAGCTTTAAAGTAGATTTATAGACTTTTAGAAGATTTGTTCTTTTTTAAATAAAAGGAGCAGGCAAGCTGAGAACAAGCATAATTCAGGCTGCAACCCTAAGCAGAAAAAAAATCCACTGAACTTGGGCTTGCTTCAAAGAAATTGGTGCAATACTAGGTTGCTAGTAAACAGTAGATAACCTGTCAAGACTGACAAGCAAGGCATCTCAAAAGTGTGCCGCCTCTTTCTCCTCCTGCACACCTCCCTCTACTAATACAGAAGGAAAACTTGTTATCTTGAACTGTAATCCATTTTAGGTAGAGATTACCGGTAACACGTTGCCCTTAGACCCTGTTTGGTTTTTGGAGATACAATAATGGAAGACTTTTTTCATCTTGTTTTCAGGAGATGAAAACAGACCCGATGGGGGGGAAGAGAGCATTCCAAAAGGCCGAAATGGGAGCTCTGGTCCTGGAGATGGAGGCAGCAGAGACCATTGGGAAGACTCAGATAGGTATATTTATCTCTCACATCCCACTGATCTTGCTGTGTTTGCCTTGGAGGGTGTTCCTAAGGCACCACTCTGGGTGTGTGTGTGTGTGTGTGTGTTCTCACCTTGAGAGATGGACATTGGTTATGGTGCCTTGGTAATAAGCCCCAACAGAGGCCAGCAGGTGGCGCAGTGGGTTAAACCTCTGAACCATGAGCTGTCGATCGAAAGGTCGGCAGTTCGAATCCGCGACGGGCTGAGCTCTTGTTGCTTGGCCAGCTCCTGCCAACCTATCAGTTCCAAAGCATGTTAATGCGAGTAGATAAATAGGTAACGCTTGCGGGAAGGTAAACAGCGCTCTGTGTTCCAGCTGCGTGCTACGCGCTGCGGCAAGGAGAGTCATGCCGGCCACATGACCACGGAGGCGACTTCGGACAACGCTGGCTCTTCGGCTTTGAAATGGGGATGAGCACCACACCCTAGAGTCGGACACGACTGGACTTAATTGTCAGGGGTCACCTTTACCTTTACCTTAATAGGCCCCTAGTCAGATATTTGTGTGTGTTTGTTTGGGCTGTATGGTCATGGTCTGTTTGAAAAGTCAGCTTCTGATGTTAAGCTCCCATCTTTGGGACATCCGGAGCTGACTTTTCAAACAGACCATGGCCTTACAGCCTGAACAGTGTTTGTAAACACACTTTGGAAACCTCTGGCCATGAAAGCCAAAATGGTTTTGTAAGATGCCTCTAGATATTTTGGTGTTCACTGGTGGGCTACGAAGAGTCATATAATAGCAGAGCCATTATAAATCAGCGTAAAATAGCATGAAACTTTCCACATCTGACGCATACATCTGTTTGCCAAGTATGGCACAAAGTGCTCTGGGGTCTGTCCAGATTAATCTGTGTAGGGGGTGATGCTTGTATTGCCTGGGTTTGGAACTGGCATGAATGGTTGTGAGGATTCTGTAGCTCAGTGTGTGAACCTCATATTCTGGCTGCTATGTTAACTTGGCAGTGGTGGCTTTTTCAGGAAAGAAAGCAAGAAGGAGCATGACTCAAGATCTGCATCTGAGCCAAAGAAATTTGAAGAGAACCCTGTCCCTGTAAGCATTGGATCTACTTCTTAAGCTGCTGTTGTCAACTGGGAAGAAAATGGGATTTGGGGGTGGTGCCTTGTCGGTAAATGAGCCATCCCCTGCCCTTTTTTGAGTTTGGACTTTGTTCCAACGGTCTATCTTGGAGCTAAAATGAATGAAGTCCTACTTTGTCTGTGTGTAATACTGGGACTTGCCCCGTAGATTAAACTTCTTCAGAATGAGGCATTGCCTTGATACCCGCAGAGCTGGTTTCTGTTGCTGCTTCTGTTAAGGAAGGATGGGAAGAGTTTCCTGCTCCTTTGTTAATGTTAGCCTCGGTTCCAGTGCCTGCTTGGCCTTTACAGGGGAGAGAAGTAGGGCCACCATCAGGTGATGGAGGACGTTCTGCTGGTATAGCTGCATTGCACATGGCTGTAGAATCAGGTAATCCAGATTCATTGGGTAGCCAAGTATCTGTTTTCTAAATCCCGAGCTGGAAGTCCAAGGGCCAAACAAACCCCACTACAACTTCATGCTCAGTGGTAGAGCATGTGCTTGGCATGCAGGGAATCCCTGCTTCAGACTTCAGCCTCTGCAGTTAAAAGGACCTTGAGGCAACAGGGCTGGTAAAGATCCTCCTAGAGAACTTGTCCTCCTGGCAGGCCAGACCAGAAGGATCAATAGTCTCTATATACCAGCCAGGATGGTGTAGTGGTTTGGGAGTCAGACTTAGACCTGGAAGATCCAGGTTCAAATCCCCGCTCAGCCACGAAGCATCCTGGGTGACCTTGGGCCAGTCACTATCTCTCAGCCCCACCTACCTCACAGGGTTGTTGTGAGGACAAAAAGGAGGGGAGGAAATATGTACACCACTCTGAGCTCCTTGGAGGAAGGGCGGTATAAAAATTTGAAAAATAAATAATAAATATAAGGTGGCTTCATAGGTGCAAGCTGCTTGTGCTCTGAGAGCAAATAATAAAAGGCAGTTTAATTGGTTACAAAATAATTTTAAAACGGGGGGGACTAGTACAAGTCAAGTCTTTACTGCTTAAAGAATGGAGGCCAGGCAAATTGAGAACCACCGTGGGGGGGGGGGGGGGAAGGACAGGGACATGAGTTCAAATATTAATTCAGCCATGAAGTTTGCTTGAGTGATCCTTGATTATTCACCCTCTCAGCCTAACCTCCCTCATAGAATTGTTGTGAGTAACTTTGCACAGGGGTGAGTGGGTGAGTGAGTGAGAGTCTCAAAGACGAGGGCTTCTTACAGGACACCATGGCTCATGTGTGTAGCTCGTTTCATAAAATGGGCTCAGTGACCACAGTAACGCAGCCCAGGGTTCCCTAATGAGCATCATGACTGAGCAGGGACTTAGGCCGAGGTGTCTCTGTATGAGTGCCAGCACTCCGTCCACTATGCCACACAGGTCCCCTTTATCCATCCTGGATCCTTCAAAAGTACATGCTCCTGCCGCAGCCATCCTACCCTCTTCATAAGGTTTGAAAAATGTAGTGTGATCCTAGAAAGTGTCTGATACTCACTCGCCCTCTTTGTAAAGCTGCCCAAACATCCTCTTGTCTGGTCTGCATGCCCTTTTAACAACCCTTCCCCACTTTTCTCCCTTGCAGAAATTTAGCTATGCTAGCAAGTACGCCGCTTTGTCAGTGGATGGTGATGACGAAGCAGAGGGAGATGAGTACGCTGACTGAATTCTCCAGCCCCCTCCATGCCGTCTCCTAACCGGTTGCCACCCAGGAACATTCGGAGAGCAAAACCAAACCTTTATTCAGACAAGACAGAAAAATAAAAGCCTACAAGTCAACATCTCCTTGGAGAGACCTTTCTTAAACTTTTTTCTTTAAAAAAAATATGAAAAAGTGATAGTTTCTCTTGCATGCTGCTGCAGCCTTTATAAAGTATTGAGCTAACTGGAGAAATCCCTGCAAAAAAAAAAAAAGTATAGCAAGAGAGAAAAATGTCAGGTGACTTTTTAAGAAAAAGAAATAGGCCCAGTGTGTGTCTTGAATGTGACTTCATGCAGTTTCTGATCACGTCTAGAGTCCCATGTCCTTCCCGTTGAAAGTGGAGGTTAGCTGGCCAGGTGCATTTGAGTGAGCCCATTGGGGGCTTGGGTGGCTGAGCTGTCTCTCCTGCCCTCATTTGCCAGACTAAGACTTTTGCAGTGTAATCTGAAACAGTCTCCTAGAAAGCACTGGTGCACTCCGGAAGGAGAACAATCTTGTCTTAATGGCTAGGGAAAGGATGACACGGCTTTCAAGGCAGGGGGTTGGGTCTCGACACAAAAAGCAATCTGAGTTTAGATGGGAGCTTTGCCCCTTGTTTGGAAAGGGGTTTGTGTGCATTGTCTCCTGAACGTGCTTCTGAAATCCGGCAGGTATGGCAAGCCCCAGATGTATTCCTCAATCTGAGTGGCAGAGTTTTTCAGCCCTCTTCTTGGAAACCTCAGAGCTGATCCGACGGTTGTATTTCCCGCACGGAGGCAGCGGATGGTGGTTCCTGTGCGGAAAGCAGCTTCCCACATGGTTCGAGCAAATGGTGTGGAGACTCCCCACCAGTGGCCACTGAGGTGGTACAGCTGTGGCAGCGGGGTGGAGCTTTTTTATATGTTGCAGTCTCCACCATACCAAATTGGTTTTCAGTAACGTCCTTCAGAGGGGGCGCAATACATGAAGTAGCCATTGGACTTGTGGAAGGCCAACACTTGAAAATATCAGGTTTTTTGAGGCTAGCAACTTGAAGTTTTCCTATCCCTTCCTCTTAATCACAGAGGTATTACTGCCACCCTAACCTCTATCACATATTTAAATAGCACCCTTTTGAATCTTGGGCGCTGTCAGGTAGAGTGAGGTCATTGAAGGTTTGGCTGCGCATCTCTCACTGTTGAATCATGGGACTGTTCAGCCCCCTTCCTCCAGATTGGGCAAGTGGGTGCACGACAT
Organism: Plestiodon gilberti rubricaudatus; assembly: GCA_026170595.1. Lineage (NCBI taxonomy): Eukaryota > Metazoa > Chordata > Lepidosauria > Squamata > Scincidae > Plestiodon > Plestiodon gilberti. Next base: position 123,271,736 of record JANXHW010000002.1, read on the forward strand.
TGCTGGCAATTTTTTTTTCTTCAGCCCATATGTTAAAGGTTTGACAAAAACCCCTTAGTTTCTTTTGGAAATAATCTCCAGCCCTTGGCTCTATCAGGTTCAACTTGTGGAAACAAAAATCTCTTCCATGTGGTGTTCTAATGGTCTTGTTCTTTCACTCTTATTTCTTAAGTTTAATGGGTGAGGATGTGGGAATCTCTGCACAGTGGAACTGAACTAGCACAAGATTTTAATAGCCAGTTCTCAAAAATGTGATTGCACAGAGGATGTAGAGCATCTGGCTAGAAAGAATATGGCTGGCTTTACTAGGTGTGCACATGTGCTCACCGAGGAGCTGTTGCCTTTTACATAGCTTGGGAGAACAGTACACATTTGCTCTTGAAACAAACCCAGCTGGACCAGGATACTGGATTCGGCGTGTTGTAAAGCTGCAGTGGTTGGTGTCTTATTTCAGTAACTTTTAGCTACAGTTTGAATCAGTCCCTTGAAATCTAAAGCATATTGGCATGTCCCATAGGCAGGATATAGAGGGGGAGAGACCCTGCTGAGAGCGGAGGTGGATTTGAAAGGCAGTATTGCTTTGAGTCTATGAAATGCACGGGGTTATATTGGAGGTAGTTAACTGCTAATTTGCGTATCCCCAAAGCATTCTCTTCCCTTTCCTCCTCTTGCATTCTCTGTCTCTGCTATCAGGACAGGTTCACAAATGGATTGAGTTGCATTTTACACATTCTGAAGACATGTAAAATTTGTACAAAATATCTTCTATGAAAATGATTTGTAATCTGTGTGGACTTCCTGGGAGATGTCTTTTATTATGTAAAATTCCCCCCCACCCCACCCCTTCTTGGTTTTTTTTTTGTTTTTCTCCAAATAAAACTAATCTTTAAAATACTTCTCCAATGACAAAAGTCCTTTGCAAAAGCTGTTTCTTTGGTGTAATGGTAGATTGGGGTGTTCTGTGTTTTAAAATGAATAATGCAGTAGCCTTTTCCTTTCATCTGTACACAGTTTGGCAAAATGCTGATTCATTTAAAGCAGTGGTTTTCAAACTTGTGGGGGATCGTTGGGAAGTTATGTTGAACAAGCTTTCTTGAGAGAACCACCACTGTTGAGTGTGTGTGTGTGTGTGTGTGTGTGTGTGTGTGTGTGTGTGTGTGTGTGTTCTAAAAGCTGTATTTTTCAGTTCACTGAGGAGAAAGAGACTCGACAAACCTAGCCAGTATCCAGGTGTGACCTATGTTGCAGTGGTGAACTTCTGCACTGTGCAAGAGTTCTCTGAAAAGGGTTGTGTTGAAAATACAGTGTATAAAGTTTGAAAGTGATTACTTTAAATCCATGGTTCTGCAGTGCTTCCCAACCTTTAGGGGACCATAGACCACTGAGGCAAAAATTGGAGTTGCCGTGGAGCACCACACCTCCAACCCCTCACCCCCTGCACACAAAAATACAATTACATTTCTAATAATTAGAAAAGATTTATTAGGTCTTGTATAAGTACATTATTATGTATTTTGTATTGTGATTTAAAAAAGAAAATTAAAACTTAATGGGGTAGGTATCTTAATGCGCTTGCATTTGCTTCACTACCTGTGAAATTCTTGGGTTGGTTCTGCTCAAAGGGGTTTGGCACGTATTAAAATTACTGAAAGACTTTTTTTTTGTGAGACCTTCTGGACCACTTTTCAGGTTCTCACAGACCACCTGTAGTCCACAGACTACTGTTTGGGAACCACTGTTCTATAGGGACAGTGGATGCAGTTGCATGTGTGGTTGCCCCAAGACCCCTCCCCATACCTTGGGTTGTGGGTTGGACTGGAAGGTAGAGCCTACATGGGCCCTCTGCTCCTGCCTTCATTGTCAAGCTTGACATGACGTGTCCATTTCCTTCCCTGTCTGTTTGGTTTTGGGTTTTTTAACATTTGCTTGTGTACATTTTAAGTGTTCAAAGCACTTCCTATCCAAGCTCAATTCTTACAGCAAACTGGTAAGGTGGGTCACAACACATAATAGGTATTCCAGTGAATCCATGGATGGCTTGCTTGTCAGATAAATCCATTTAGAAAGGATTTCTTAAATCTAGGAGCAATTGTCCTGTGCCCTGCAAATTGCTGCTTTCTGTTAGCAGTTCTAAGTAGTTGGCTCCTCCATGTGTTCCAGTAATGGAGTTGTGTGTCAGAGTAGAACAGACGGACTAAAAAACCCTGAGGCATTGATACCTTGTTTCCACAAGAGGGCAGTGATAGCTTATTTTGCATTGAAATAGTACCTTGGAGCCACTATAGCACCAATAAGGCAGCTGGCCCTCCAGGCTTGCAATGGTGAGGTGAGCATACAGGCTTGTGTGTTCTCTACTCTAGTTTTACATCTGTGTCCCGGAGAAATGGTACAAATCATTTTTGTATATTTAGATAATTCTTACAACATTACGGGCTTATAAATGGCTTCAGGGCTTTCTTGGTAAGGATTTTGGTAGGGATGAGGATGGAAGGGAGTGGCAAAGGGTGTAGAGGGGCCTTGGATAACTGCTATGACAAAAGACCTATCTGGGAAGGTTAGGGGTCTGCACTAGAACTCATGACGGTAATGCCCCTTGAGTATGGAGTATGAAGCTCTTATCCTGGCCAAGAGTAACTGCAGCCAGTGCATGCACATCAGAGGTAGGATTTTGAAGTTGATAACTCCCAACACATGACCATGGAAGTACTGTCTTCCACTGATCACTGGAAACTTCCTGCTCAGCCCATTTCAATGTCCTTAATTTCAGTGTCCTTAATTAATATGCACTTATTTTTTCCCCCAAAATGAAGACGTATGAATTTGATGAAGGGAAGGAAGCAACATCCCTTATACAGACTTAAATGATGTATGCACACAATACAGATAACATGTGGCTTGAATCATGGAATTGGAAGTGGTGAATCCTGGTGGGATGTTAATTCCTAATTCTACAGACAGCATTTGTACATGGGCTGTATGTATGTTGCCCATGTGGTCCTCAAGGAGATAATCCAAATGCAACCGTAGCAGGATCTCTACTCCACAAGAGGACTTTCTGGGTGATTATTCCCTATGGATCAGATCTGTATCTCTTCCGCTTTGCAGGGGTGGACAGAGTAAGGTACGGGGGCCTCATCAGGTCTGTGAGAACTGCCAATTCAAGCCCTTGCCCTGCTACGTGTTTGTAGCTAACGTCGTGGCCCTTGGACCTTTCTCCCCTGCATATGCATACCGGTGCTGCCTGCCCAAATATAGTAGCCTTATTCTGATGCAGCAGTAGGGTAGGGGTGTTGCTTGTGCACAGAAGGATGTAGGCATACACTGAACAACCATGCAAGGACTGAGCATGAACAGTCGTGCCCTGTCCGGGAGCAGTGCAAGTCTGAAAAAACTGGCTGTAAACAAGAAGGGAAAACTTTTCCTCCTCAAAACTACTCCAAAAAATTAGTGCTGCGCAAAAAAAAATAAAAAATGAATGCAATGTGTGTGTGTGTCCCCCCAAAAAAAGGAATACATTTTTTCAGAGTTGAAATAGTACTCAAGTTTTTCAACAAAGTAGCTCACAAAGCAGTTTACGTAGTAAAATAAATCAGTAAATGGTTCCCATCCCCAAAGGGGTTACAGTCTAAAATGTAACTAAAAAATTATGGACTTCTGTACTCCATTGTGGCCCTTGGTCCAAAATACTTGGCTAGTGCAATGGTGCACAAACCGTATCCCTAGTTTTCCTCCTTGTAAGATGGTCTCTGCAGTTTGCCAATCTCTTTAAAGAGACCTGTTCCATATTTTAAGTAAGAGAAGCTAGACCACAGCTTCACAGAAGTTGACATTGTGCTGGTTTAAGTCACTGCAAGTTCCTCTTTGAATTATTAATATCAATATTTATATAGCTCTTTTCAACAAAACGTAGTTTACAAGGCGGTTTACATGGCTCAATAAATGAATACCGTAGTTCCCAGCAACAGCCACTGAAAAGATGCCCTACCAGGGTGAAGAGGGACAATTGCTCTCCCCCTGCTAAATCTAAGAGGGCACCACTTTAAAAGGTGCCTCCTGGCCCACTTGCAGAGGTAACTTGCATAAAACTGGGTATCTATGTCTGTATCTTTCACTGCCAAAACAGTGCTCTGTTCTCAGCATCCTAAAAACTGTTGGGATTCTCCCACGGTAGCCCTGGTCCTTTTTAAATTGTCGTTACTGAAGAGTTGCACGGCAGGGCTGCAAGGTCAGAATGTAGATTCCCTGTCTTTTCATCTGGGTTTTCAGAAAACAAAAGCTTGTGGTCCCCTCTACTCCAGGGGTTGGCACATGGCAGCCAGTTGGTCACCTCAGCCCATCTGACCAGGTGGAGATGCCCAGGTGGTTGTAAGTAACCCGAACTGGAAAAACCCATGACATCAACCTTACGTTTTATAAGGCCACACACAGGAAAGCTCCTGGCTGGCACTGCATCAGCCTGTAGCTGAAAGCACGACTGTTTGGTGAAAGGCAACTCGCTAGGTGAGTGAAGGGACTGGATTTCTGGAACAGCAGCATGAGTTAGAGAGAGTAGGGCAGAAGTGCTCCGATGTTTGTGTAAGGATCGTATATCTTGTTTGCTTTTTAACATCGGTGCTGCCCTTTCTTTTTCCCCTTGCCCTGTTCTCCTGTTTTGAATTCCCTGGTTACTGAACCACAGAGAGAGGGCTTATTTCACTGACACACACTCACACACAGTATGGACCACAGAAGGACCTCTGACAGGGGCCTCCCCTTGTTAAAACACCTCAACGGCTCACTCCTGGGCCTGGGCACAAGCCAAATCGCAGGAAAGGGGGCAAGTGCAGCCAGCCCATCCAAGGTGGACTAAGGAGCCTGTTCTATTGTGCCTCTTGTGCCCCCTGGATTTGAAAAGGAAGAGGGGGATGATGGAGCACAAGGGGAGGTGTGGAGGAAAGGAGAATGGAGCCCCTAGAGAGTATTTTCTGCAGATGCTCTGGCCCAGTAGTCTTCAGCTTGTCAAGAGCAGGAACCCACTTTCAAGAAGAGCCAGTATGTGAGAGAGGGGCAGGTAAGAGAGCAACACACAACCAAGTTGCCCACCCCCACCCCATGGTAGCAGCCAATTAGTGTGCGCTGTAACTACTGTGTCTTTCTGCCCCTGTTTTCCTTCCAGGCCAATTGGGCGGAGAGGCAGTGCAGGAGGAGTGCTGCAGCAAGGAGAGCAGGTGGATAAATGAGAGATCGTGGGCCTATTGTGAAAATGGGGGGGCAGGCCTGCCAAATCAACACATTCAAAGCCTCCAATGGGACTTGCGTTGCCTCAACTTTCACCCCCGCATAGTGTCTTTTCCAGTGGCTGTTGCTGGTGTCTCATTGACGTCATTTTTAGATTGTGAGCCCTTTGGGGACAGGGAACCATTTATTGATTTATTTTGCTATGTAAATCGGTTTGTGAACTAATTTTTGTTGAAAAGCGGTATAGAAATAGCCATAGTAGTAATGATGATGATCTTCTAGACCAGAGGTTCTCAACCTGTGGTACGGGTACACCTAGGGGTACGCGGACCTCTTGCTGGGTATATGCCAAGCCCTGCCCCTTATCTGCCCCATCAGAAGCTAATTAAGTGTTAATTAACATGGATTTTAAATTGTAATTATTTTTGGAGACCTTCTGTCTCTCTGATTTTGGTTTTGGGCTTATTTTTGTACTTTGGAAAATGTACTTTGGTGGGGTGGGGGAGGGAGGAACTGATTTTGGGAAGCGTGACTTGCAAGGATCTCTTTTTTTTCCTACATGTCTCTCTCTCTCATAGTCACACTCACAGAGTTAAATAAGACATTTTTTCACATTTAAAATTGTTTTAGTACCTTTTAATTTAATGATTAATTACCTATTTAATTAATTGATTGATCCAATTAATTAGCAGGGGGTACTTCAGAACATTGGACTGTGATAGGGGGTACCCAGGCCTCCAAAGGTTGAGAACCCCTGTTCTGGACATGTGGCACCTAAGACAGCCACCGAAACCAGCCAAGGGAGCCACAGAGTGCCACGGAATCCTCTCGGAAAACAGTGCAGTGCCAATTGGCAGGCATCAACATAACACAATGGGGAGCCGCGGCCAATGGTCAGGGGAGCCGCAGGTTGAAAAAGTTTGTGAAACAGGGCTCTAGACCTTAGTGCTGTTTGCTGTTTAAACTGTCCAGATCGGAGCATCAAAATAAAATGGCAGTGGAACACTGTCACAACTCCCTTAAGATTGGGTCATGCTCCACCTCTGGGTCCTGACCAGTTGAAAACCTCTAACCTAGCGCACCACTCTCCTCCACCCTTCTGCTATGTCATGCTTTTCACATACGGCTTTGCAAGAGGGGGAAGGGAGCATGGAGCAGGGCCGTAACAGGTTTGTCAGGGGAGCTGGCAGCATTTGGCATCCCATCTCAAGTGTCCAAAGCGCTTGGGCCGCTTCTGGGTAAATGAACATCTGAGGAGACCTAAAGGAAGGGCTTTTCATCACACTGGGAAAAGGGGGAGGGTGTTACAAGAGCTCTTTACTTTGCCCATACTCGGGATTATATTGTATATCCTGCAGGGCTGTTTTTCCCTTGCAAAGCTTGGGGGCGGGGATCATTTGCAAGACAGAACTCAGGCCGGTCCAATGTGGGCAAACAAAGCGGGCCCCCCGGAAGTAGGTGGCGATGATGATGCAAAACGCGTCACCCGATGACATCACTGGCACTTGCTTCCAGGTTCAGAGGCCCAATGAGAGCCTTAAAATTGCTGTAAGAAGGTCAGGGCAGGTGGGAGGGCTTTTCCAAGTGTGGAAAAACCACGTGCAGCAGCTCTGCCCACCACGCCCGGCCTCCTCCTGCCACTATTTTTAGGCTTGTGCTGCAGTTTTGCTGCCGGGTGGCAGACAGACCTCCTGTGGGCCACCAACATGGGCCTTGCGGCCCGGACCACAGCGACAGAACTGACGGATGAGGGGATGGAACTTAACCCTTCCCCTGCATACTGCTGCAGATGTCTTTCTCCTGCCATTTTAAATCATTTTTCCCCAGCTACAATTCTGAAACCAGACATGAGAGAAATGGCCTCGCCGGGGAGAGGAAGTGTGTGCAAGGGAGAATCGGTGGATATGGAAAGGATTAAGCATCCCTCCAATCTTCCCCAGCAAGTGCCCCACCGCATTCACAATACTTCATCCAGTGTGGCTTTGGGATCATGTCTTTGCCAAGACAACGTGTCATTCCATCCACCCTGTGTCTTGGCTTGTGTGGGATTGAGTGGGCAGAGCCAACAACATTGACATGTTGGCCCTTCTTCAGCCCATGCCCAGTTGAAAACATTTGTTGTTGTTGTTCAGTCGTTAAGTCGTGTCCGACCCTTCGTGATCCCATGAACCATATCCCGCCAGGCCTTCCTGCCCTCCACTATCTTCCTGAGTTCGCTCATTTTCATGTTCGTTGCATCTTGCTGTCCAGGGCTGTAACTCAATGGTTAACTATACAAGAAACTGGAACTGCCAGGCGTTGCTGTCTCGCCTTTGGTAGGATTAGAAGAAGTGATGTGCTTGTTTGTTTATATGAAGGAGACAAGCAGGAGGAGGAGGAATGGAGCCTTGATTATTTTCCATATATTTCTAAAGAAATCCAAATTATCTCTTTCTCCTCTTGCACAATCAGGTCTTGCTTTCTGGGGTTTGGATTGGTGGTGTGATGCTCTAGCCAATTCCAGTTCCCTCCCCTCTGCCAAAAGGCCGGAGGGGGGGGGGGAGGAGAATCAAAACTTGGTTTATTATAAGCAACAGGAGAACACAGTGCCCTTTTCATTGTGTACTTTCTCCACCCACAAGGCTCCCAAAGAAAGGTATTGATGTAACATATGGTATACCTGCAACACCTTTCCTGCTTGATAAATGTTCAAGTTCCTTGCAAAGTCCAGGCAGGTATCCAGATGCAGAACTTACCTTACTTCAATTTCCTTAAGCTACAAGCTTTTGAACCGCATGTTCCATTAAACCAAAGATTCCCAAACTATGTACAGCAACAGCAGCAGCAGCAGCAGCAGCAGCATGACAGGGATGAAAGTGTGCCCTGAAAGCTTAATCCACCATGTTGCCTGTACCAAAAATTCTATGCCCAGCAATGTTGGGGGTGGGTTATAGCAGTGGCCTCTCTAAGCCTGAGAGAGGGAATAAAGATGATGCACTAACAGCCCAATCCTACGTAACTATCCAGTGGGTTGCCCGCCGAATCCTATCCCCATTTCGGACCGCTCTGCAGCAGCCCTGAGGTCTACTTCAGTGTAAACTGGGGAAGGCCCAATGGGCCTCCTCGGATTTCTCCCAGCTAAATAGCTGGCGGAAGTAAGAGGAGAGCCGGCCGCAACAGGGACGGGGATATGACAGATGCCATCCCCCTCCTGGGCCGGCTTGCTCAATGGCCCCCCTCCCTCACTGCTCGGACCGCCCCCGCACCCACCGGCGGATCTCTTACCTGCCTCCGGTGGCCGTGGGGACGTCCCGGCGGTGGAGTAAGGGCTCCGTCCTAGTGCCGGCGGCCATTACTCTAGAGTCGTCACAAACGTGCATTAAGGCACATTTGTGATGGCTTAGGGCAGCAGAGTGCTCACTCCGCCGCCCTATAGTTCCACAGGATTGCGCTCTAAGATTCCCTGACAGCCAGGGCCTGTGCTACAGGTAGCAGAGCTGGGGAAGGGGATCCCAAAAGCATCAGTAGATAAGATTGCCCAAGAAAGCACAACACCATCCCTAAAGGAGAAAGGAGATGAGGCTGCAAGACTGAAGTTGGGTCTTGGGTCCCTTCGGGGAGAAAGGCGGGGTAAAAATAGTGTAAATAAATAAAATAAATAAATAAAGTTGGTTCTGACTTTCCAATTCCTTGTGCAAACAAGCCAGAATGAGGAATTGAAGTTTTATACACATCTCTGCACTCCAAAGTAAACTTTGACGTTTTACATATCTCTGCACCCCAAATCGCACACCTCCTTCAGGGGCAGCACCAGAAGATGGGCTGGGGACCCTGCCTATGCCACTCTGTCCTATTATTGGCTGCTGCAAGAATCTAGAGAGACGTGGTGATTCTAGATTTTCTTAACTCTATGTGTGATTCCTTCTCCATCTCTAGATCTTCCTAAGTTCCTTCTGTGTTGTTGCAAGTCCCACAACAGCCAATGGGATGCTTCCAAGACCCCTCTAGCATTCCTGCGAGCAATCCCTATGAGTCTCAGGGGAGGGGAGGGGAGGTCCAGGGTGGGAGGGTGAGGAACTGTGCCTAGGAGATCAACTTCATCTACCCCCATATCTCACCTTCTGATACAAAGCTGAAAAAAATATAGGGTGGGGAAAAAATATGGACAGGTATGCTCTACCCCACCATGTAGCAAGCAATCGAGGAAGTTAGAGACTAGCAACTGGTGTGTCTCCTGACACATGTGGCAACTTCAGGGGGAGGTGATATTTCTTGAGACTGTGGCAGTCTTCATCCACCTGTCTTGCCCTGTAGTTGCTATTGAAAAAGTCCAAGTGCAAAGTCAAAGCACCTGTTTAGTATGTTGTTTGGCCTGAAGCATAGAGCCCATAGTGAATAGTCCATTGATTGGGTTTCTGATCTTCATATAATCTTTTGCTTTAAAAGCTCACATCACTTCTGATGCTGATGCCACTCTGTGATGACAGACGACAGATAATCTGGAATTCCTCAGCCGCACATCTGGCCTCATTGCAAGCCATCTTCCTGAAGACTGAAACACCCATGTTGTAGCCTAGCAATGTGGGTTGTTTAGTTTTTCTACGTGGAGAATCTTCCGAGGAGGGGAAGAATGACTTCTGGGCAACATGAGAACAGAGGGCAGATGCCTGAATAATCTCATCATAGGTCTTGAGCCTGTTCAATCTGAGGAAACCAGCTGATTTTTTCCCCCCATGACTCAAACCTGTAAATAAGGCAAATGGCTTGTGTGGGCCACCACACATTATAGTGTGACATAATATTTCTCATTAAACTCTCCCTTTTTGGGTTTCCTGGGCTATTCTTAAACCAGACTTCAGATATATATAAAAGAAAAAAAGCAAATCTACTGAAGCATGTGAGGTGTTAGCTAAAGTGAGGAGGTTTCCAGGGTCTGACTGTTTTTGTATAAACATTCAACACTCATAATAAAGGCTTCAGCAGTGAAATGTGTTAATGGATAAAAGTAAATTGTACACTGTCAGCAAATGAGTGACCCGCCCCTTAAAAAAATATAATTATTATAGCAGCACCATCGACGTACATGGCACCTTATAGAGAATAAGAGGACAGGTCTTTGCCCCAAGGAGTTTACAGTTTAGAAACAGGCAGAAGGGAGGAAAGAAATGGAGGCAGGGTTAAACAGGAGAACTTGATTATTTATAATCTCTGTGGAGGATGGCATCTTTGGTGTCTTTGGCAACATCTCCAGTTAAAAAATCTGGGACAGCAGTTCTGGGTAAGATCTCAGCTGCACAGCTACTGCTAGAAAAATGAAAATATGGTTATAATATATAATACACACACACACACACACACACACACACACACACACACACACACACACACACACACACACCGTATTTCTTTGATTCTAAGGCGCCATCGATTCTAAGGCGCACCTTTAATTTCACTACCACCAGCAGGGGAAAAAAATCCTGACTTGTAAGACACACCTTGAATTTCCCTGCTCAGCACCAACTCTCCCCAGCTTGCCTCACAGCTAGACTGACCTGTTTTCTTTCTGAGAGCTCGCCTCACTTGCTGATTTACTGCCCCGCTCTGATGCTGACAATAGCTTCTGATGGTTTCTTACCAGGGCTTGGGGGGGGGGGACTTCAGGGAGGCCTGCGCAACCCTCTGCGGGCCTCCCCGATCTTCAGTTCAGAAAAAAACGGCGGTTTTCTGGCATTTCCAGCTTTTGCGAAAACTGGAAATGTCCGAAAATAGCAGTTTTTCACTGAACTGAAGATCGGGGAGGCCTGCAGAGGGTTGTGCAGGCCTCCCCGAAGCCCCCACAAACCCCGTTAAGTAAGAAGATGGCGTTTGGGGGTGCATTTTGCACGCCCTCAATTCTAAGACGCACCCCCTTTTTTAGTTGCTAAATTTGGGAAAAAACGTGCATCTTAGAATCGAGGAAATACGGTACAGAAATACGGTACAGTGTGTGTGTGTGTGTGTGTGTGTGTGTGTGTGTGTGTGTGTGTGTGTGTGTGTGTGTATTATTCTCAATAATATCCTAATGATTTGGCAACATATTTTTATTTATTTATTTATTTATTTATTTATTGTGGTATTTATATATACCGTCTTTTCTTTACAGACTCTAGGCAGTTTACATAGGCAGGCAATTCTAAACCCCATTCTAAAACACAAGGGGGAGCAACTATGGTAAATATGTGCTACCCCTGCTTATTGGTGAGTTACCATGTCAGCTTTATAAACATGTATAAAATACTTAAAGTTGCCTTATGGTGCCAAATTAGGATGATATTATTATTATTATTATTATTATTATTATTATTATTATTATTATTATTATTATATATCTAACCCAATATGTTCAGTTTTCTGGCAGTAGCTGTACAGCTGTGATCTTACCCAGGACTGCTACTTGAGATCTTTTAACTGGATTGGACCAGACATCCTCCACAGTCTGGTTACACATTGCCTGTGTAATAACTACAAACAAGGACGTGTCACTAAAATAATTACAATCTTCTCCTCTTTAACCCTGCCTCCATTTCTTTTCTGTCTTGTGCGTGTGTCTAAACTGTAAGCCCCTTGGGGTAAAGTGTTTTGCAGTCTCTTTCATATTCCATCTCAGAGCATTACTCTCCCCATGTTACCAATAAGGAATAAAGGTTGAGAGTCGCGTGCCTTGACAAAAGCCACCCAGAGAGCTTACAGCTGGATGGAGGTTTGAACACAAACTGGCATAATCTGAAGGTGAGTTGGCACATGCAGGGTCAGTCTCTGATGCTTGTAAACAGTGAGTGATGACTTGCATGTGTGAACCTGTAGATCAGACATTGCTTTCATTTCTCTTCTGCGTAGCACTTTTCATCAGAGGCAGTTCACCTGTGAGTGTTGTTTGTTTGTTTGTCACATTTTTATACTGCCCTTCCTCCAAGGAGCTCAGGGTGGTGTACATATTTCCTCCCCTCCTTTTGTCCTCACAATAACCCTGTGAGGTAGGTGAAGCTGAGAGATAGTGACTGGCCCAAGGTCACCCAGGAAGCTTCATGACTGAGCAGGGATTTGAACCTGGATCTTCCAGGCCTAAATCCAACTCCCAAACGACTACACTATCCTGGTGTACAAAATGATGCGATAGCAAAGGAGTTATGTGCATCACTAGCGTCGACGGGGGGAAGCGGGGGGGCGGGCCGCCGGGGGGGGCGTCGCGCGTATAGGGGTGACGCGCGATGCCCCTCACATTTTTGCGGCGGAGGTGGGCCCGCCCGCCCTCCCCTGGGTCCGTTTGGCTCTAAAATGAGCCAAAAATGGAGCGGGGAGGGCGCTCCGCTCCTGCGCGTGACGTCACGCGCGGGGGCGGAGCCTCCCCCTTAAAGGTGACGCGCGTCCCCGCTCAGGGGTGTCACGCGTCGTCGCGACGCCCCTGATGTGCATCATGGGTCAATCACCCCCCCTCAGTCTAACATGCAAACTGCAGAAGTGAACTGGGAGCAGGTCTGGCCAATGATATTTTGGTGCTGGAGGAGAACAATCCCAACGGCATCCCTTCCCTCTTGCTAAGCCACATTGGCTGCTACTATAAACCATGTGAGCCGCACTGAAGCGAGGCTGTGCAGGAGCTTCGCACAAGAATTATGGTGTTTCACGCCCAATAAGTAAGGAATGAACATCACGCTCTTTAAGTACAATAAGTACTTAATGGTCATTTAAAAGTACTCAAAGTCGTTTCGTTTAAAGTAATTTCATTTTATAGTGGATGATGAGGAAATGCCATAGGAACGTTTACATTTATCAATTAGGCTATGGTAAAATTGGTTTCATTGTAAGTTGTTTCGCTTAAAGTTGCAGTTTCCAAGAAGAGCCTATTGGGCAACTTGCAGTACTTGCAAGTGAGTGTGACTTGCAGTACTACAGTAGGGATGTAAAAGGAAAACAATGGCATATATGAGGAGTCCTGCTGACTCAGAGCAAAGGTCCATCTAGTCCAGCATCCTTCTTCCCACAGTGGCCAACCAGAAGCCTCCAGGAAGCTCACAAGCCAGCCTTTCCCACAGTTCAGTTGCCTCCTGGGGACTGGTGTGTTGGGTGGCCCACTGCCTCTGAGCGTGGAGCTTCTAAGGGCAGAGAGTCACAAGCCCCACTGTGACGCTTTTTGCTTTACAAACGTCGCCCCCTCCTTTTCCCTAGATCAGACCAATTAGTGAGGGTTCCCCCCCCCCCAGCCCTGAGTCACTCCAGCTTCCTTCATCATCCCTTGCTCTGCAGTAATCAGAACCAGATTTCTCTCCTTGAAGAACCTTTCAAAGGCTGAATAGTCATCCCTGTTTCCCTCCCCCCCCCCCCCCCAGCCAACCCAAATCATTTCCAAAGAGGAGAAAGAGAGGCCACCACAGCTTTTTATTTACTGCAGCTGGGGGCGGTTGAAACATTTCATCAACATAGCTGTAAAGTTGATGTGCCTTTATGGTTCAGGCAGGGTATGGTGTGTCTGTCTTCAGTGCCCAACCCAGGTGAAAAGGATGCAGAGGAGGGAAGAAGTCTTAATAACATAAGAGACCTGCTGGGTCAGACAGAGAGAGGTTTATCTAATCTGACATCCTGTTTTCAGCAGTGTCCAGCTGGAAGCCCACATTCAGGGCATGTGAATGCAGCTCTCCTTTCAAGTCCTTTGGTATATGTCCCTCTGATGGAGTTTCAGAAGCATACATTGCACATTGAAGGTTCCATGTAGCTACCACAGCTAAGAGCCATTGATATTAATATTAGCATTTGTCTAAGGTAAAGGTGACCCCTGACAATTAAGTCCAGTCGTGTCCGACTCTAGGGTGTGGTGCTCATCCCCATTTCAAAGCCGAAGAGCCAACGTTGTCCGAAGACGCCTCCGTGGTCATGTGGCCGGCATGACTCTCCTTGCCAAAGCGCGGAGCATGCTGTTTACCTTCCCGCAAGCGGTACCTATTTATCTACTCGCATTAACATGCTTTGGAACTGCTAGGTTGGCAGGAGCTGGCCAAGCAACGAGAGCTCACCCCGTCACGGATTTGAACTCGCCTTTAAAGCCATCTAAGCCAGCGGCCATTGCTACATCTTCTGGAAACCCATTCCGTGAACATCCACGATGTGAAGAAATACGTTATTTTGTTTTTCCTGAATCTCCTGCCAGTCGTCGGTTTCTTTGGGTGACTCATTTACACCGTGTGCCAAGCCCCAAACGGCAAGGTCATACAGAGAGCTGTTTTTGGTGGTTGCCCCACAGTTGTGAAAACCTCCTTTAACATCTCCTATTGTCAGCCCTCCTTATTTATTCTGGCTTTTGGAAGGCAAGGTTTGAGCCAGCAGGGGTGAAGTTTGGAGTAAATGATTGTGAATCATGCTGTTGTGTTGTGCAATCGGAGAAATGGTTCTCTCTCTAGACTTGGCAGAGCTTGCTCATTGATGGGAGACAATAGAACCTTAATAGGTACTTGGCTGGCCCAAGTACAGTACCTGGAATACAAGTCACACAAAACTACATGTGAAGGGGGAGGATCAAAGCTGTTTTGCCCGCCAGCAAGTATGCAAGGAAAGTTGAAACACAGCAGGTTTTTTTCTTCTGGCAGGGGGAGCTGGTTGTGAACTTTATGAGGATCGACTGGTTTTTCCTTTGGGACTAAGAACCTCACTGCCTCAGCCCAATCCTAGGGGCTGACCAATTTTCCAGCATTGATGCAGCCATGCTAATGGGGTGTGCACTGCATCCTGCGGTGGGGGTGGGTGGTAGTTACAGAGGCCTCCTCAAGGTAAGGGTATGTTTGTTCCCTTGCCACGGGGCTGCATTGCAGCTACTTCAGTGCTGGAAAGTTGGTTAGGATTGGGTTCACAGTGCTTGTTGTTACATCATCCTTTTGGCATACATTTAGGACGAGTGCCTGAATGAAAGCAAATAATAAACATTTGCATTTCTTAGTTCTGATTTCTTTGTGGGGAGCAGGGGGTGCAGATGCCCCTTTTTATTGGATGTTCAACTGTTTCTTTTATTTTATTTTATTTATATATGCTGTTTTTCATCCAATCAATCCCCAAAGCAGCTTACCTCTACATGTGCTCCAACTGCCCCTATTTAGCAAGGGACTGGTAAATATGTGCAGAAATCCTATGCACATTTTCCTGGAAGTAAGCCCCACTGAATGTGGTGAGACTTACTTCTGAGTAAGCATGTAAAAGGATTGTGCTGCTGTCAGTCTAACAGGATGTGTGCAGGTGGGCTAACACAAATTTTTATGGGCTAGTAAGTATTTTGAACTTACTGTATCTGCACGTTTAGCCATTTCTGCTGCATAGAACAGCTAATCTCAAGCCTGCAGTGTCCTGTAAAACTTAAAGTGAGTTGTGAATGCTTTCCAAGGAGTGTTTATGATGGTGGCTACATCGTGTAGACTTGCTGATTTTACATATTGGTTGCAGCCAGCTATTTCTGTTACTTTTCATTATTTTTACAATCTTTTCTTGCTGACGCTTCTCTGAATTTCATAATATCAACCTTCCATTTGCAATCCTTGTGTGTAGTAGGGCAAGAGCAAATCATCATCCTTTGCTGGTTTGGATGTAAGCAAACTATGTTTACCATCAACTGAGGGAGGGAGGGAACTGCAACTTGCAAGGAGAAGGTAGAAACACGTGATGAGCCTCAAATTCGTGCCAAGACCACTCTCATTGCATAATATCAATATATTGGCAATATATCAGAACAAAACCATTGTCTGGCCACATCCTTGGTTTTTTTCCCCTTCTCAATCTGCATGTCAGTCATGGACTGATTGTGAGATTAAGGATTTTCTGCCACAGATTTACTCTCTGGCCTTGGCCAAGCCACTTTTCCTTCACTATCAAAAGGTGTGTAGGACAAGCCTGCCCCCTGATGAGACTTTGGGTGCTGCCACTGCCATCACTACTTGAGGGTTCAGGGGTCGACATGGCCAGGTGAACCCTTCTGATGGACACAGGCCCTCAGCCAGTGCTTGACCTGGCTGACCCTAATCCCACCCTGGCGGATACAGAGGAAGATCTAAAGGACAATTTGGGATGAATGTAAACCTGGGTTATGAGCTGAGAAGGCTGACCCTAATCCCAACCCTGGTCTTAGGGAAGCTATTAACTCGGCCTGTAGCATGAGGTCAATATTGGCTCTACTTCACAGGGTTATTGTAAAGATTGCTGAGAAAAGGTATGTATGTGAAAGGCCTCAGCAGCACTGAGGAAAAACAATATACCGGGATACATGTTAAAGATCGTTCATCTACTGCTGTGTTTCACCAACACATCTATCCCTCAACCCTTCTCTCAAGTGTTCCTCAACAGTAACCCAAGCTGTTCTTTCTTTCCCTGTTCCCCAAAGCCTCTCATGATCTGCCCTGCTGGGCTCCAGAACCAAGCACTCCTAATCTCTGCTTCCCTCCGAGGAACCCTCCCACCCGCTCCTCTGCCAGCAAGAAGTTATGGGCCCAGGGCCTGGATTCCGATGCACTTACTGCTTCACAGCTACCTGCCAAGCCCTTCAGCCCCGGGGTGTTGGCACAATGGCATTCTGGATGTTGTTAGACTAATATATAAAGCGTTGTCCTGGAAATTAATCAAGTCAAATGAATTTTCCATTGACGTTGCAAATCCACACTCATGGCAAAAAATGAATAGGAAGAGGAGAGCCTGGAGAACTCAGCCTTTTCTCTCTCTTTCTCATGGCATAGGGGTGTTGAATAGTGTAGGCCAGGTATACAGGGCTATGAGAAATGCACTGTCTCAGTTATGCCGGGTAAAAAAAGAGCATGCAAGTTAGTCAAAAGTCAGCCAGGAAAACGGGAGGGGAGCGATATGCTCGGATGTTGCTACTGCTTTTGGGACTAGCAGCTGTTCAGATTAGGGCTGCCACCTGTTAACAATAGATGTTGCTGCCCTTTGAGGGGGGGGGGAAATACACACACACTGTATATGCCAGTGGTGACCACAAACCAATGACCATGAACCAATTTGACAAAAAATCACCCACCCACCCCGCACACAAAAATACAATTAAATTTGTAATAATTAGATAACATTTATTAGGTCTCGTACTTACATTTAGATGTAGATTGTTCTGGATTGTTTTGCATTGTGATTTTAAAAAAGAAAATGAAAAGTTAAAAAAGAAAACAAAAACATTAACACTTAATGGGGTGGGTAGCTGCAAACTTCTTGGGTTGATACTGCTGCTCAAAGTGGGGGTTGGCACTTATTAAAATTTGTGCAAGACCTCATAGGCCACTTTTCAGGTTCTCGTGGACCACCTGTGGTCCACAGGCCACTGGTTGGGAACCACTGGTATATGCGCTTATATATAAGTGCAGTGCAGTGGCCATAATACCACTATTATGACCACATGTGGCCATATGGCCCCTGCACTGGTTGAGTCAGAAGTGTAACAAGCTCCCGTGCCGCCTGGGGCATGCGCGCTTGCTGCACCTCAGAAGTGATGTCACTTCCGGGTCCATGCACTATTGGCAGTCCTCGCATTCTGCTCGGAGCGGTCCGAGCAGAATGCAAAGGCTGCCGATTGCCAGCTGCCTCCATGCGCCGCTCCTTCATGAAGAGATGAAGTGGTGTGTGGAGACGGGATTATTCAGCAGCCATTGCGTTCCACTCGGACCACTCCAAACGAAACACAATGGCTGCCAGTTGCCTGCTGCCTCCATGCACCTGCCCCTTCTCTTCACAATTGTGAGGAAAAGGGGCGACGTGAGAAGGCAGCAGGCGAATGGATGCCCTCGCATTTGGCTTGGTATTCCAAGTGGAACACAACCACAGCCATTAAGTGGTGGAGGCTGAGGGTTGCGCCCCCCCCTGGCGTTGCACCCTGAGTAACTGAGGGTTGCGCCCCTCAAGCTCCATCCTTGTTACGCCCCTGCGTTGAGTTGCCCTGGCCCTGCACTCTTCTAGAGACTGCCCTGCCTATCGAGTTTAGGGAGTGACCAGCAGAATGTGAAAATTAAGTAGGTCTGAAATACCCCCCACCAAATTCTGTCACTGCATTTGCTGGTGACAGATTGGGGAGCCATGGTGGTGATGAGGTTGGGGGAGGGGGGAATGGAAGCCTTGCTGTCAGCAGTAGCAGCAATGTTCCTCCTGATGGTCAGTGGCCACCAATTTTCTCCACAGTGACGTCTCCACAGGATGATACCACGAGATGAAGTAGCATTGTTCCGGAGCTTCTTGAGAAAAATATGGCAGCCCCTGATCACCAGGAAGATCACTGCTGCCTGTGCTGTGAAATAGCAGTGGCAGCAAAAAAGTTGCAAGAGAAATACAGGGTGTTTTTTTTTTTAATGTCTTCTTTTGCTACCCCACCCCCCAAATTTGATCCGTAAGTTCCAGGGTTGCAAGAGAAATGAGGAAAAGTGTCTGATTTGACTCATAACTTGGGGTTCTTTTCTGTCTGGGTCTGGATCAGCATTGCCAATGTTTCAACTGGCTTCTATAGCTGTGCCTTTAATGGAAAACCTCACCTGCTGATTTCTGCAGATCATGCTGCAATGAGGGACAAGAGCTGGTCATTTTCTGGCCAGTTGGCAACCCTATTCATTTCCCGTTGCACTAAGGGCTGCTCATACTCAGAATAAAAGACAACTTAAAAAAAAAACACCAACCAACCTTTATTAGAAAGTTTGTAGCCTAAGGTAGGGAACCCAGCTAGCTCAATGCAAGTCTCTGAATCGGAAGCCTTTGTCTATACTGAACAGATTTCTGTTCAGATTTCTGTAGATTTCTGCAGCTGGGGTTTCCTGCCTGTTGGAGCTTCCTGTACACTATCGGCTGCTACCCTTTGCTTGCTTTGTAAAGCTGCATTCTATCCGTTTCGGCCTCTGTTTGGCTATCAGCCGCCTGTCCTTAAGCGCCGATTTTCTTAGCAGAGCAAAGGAAAACCGGAATGGAGGAGAGGCCAGCCTGCCACAGCAGAGCCTCCCTGTGCAGGAAACATGCTGGCGCCCTCAATTGCTGCAGAGGAGGCCACAGGACTGGCTTCATGGCTCCCTCTTCGCATGGTTCCCAGTGGGGAAGCAAACCTGCGGCCCCAATGTTTGTTCCCAGGCCTTGTCCTTTTCTCCTTATCACAGGCTGCAGAGAGCCGCCAAAATCAGCAATTGGAACCAACTGGCTGTAGTGTAGAGAGTTTCCTGTGGGGAAGGAAGGAAGGATTAGTCTGTATTGTGGCTCTGGAGTGTTACTGTCTGAAAGGCTACTGCTATTTGCAGGATCAGCGGCTGATCCTGCAAATAGGAGCTGTGAATTTGGGTATCCCCCTCCACCTACACATGCCCCCTAAGACCTTTGAGTTTTCTCCATAGCCTAATTTAAACTGGGGCTTGCTATAGATCATGGCCTCTGGTCCCATCAATTCCTGGCAAATAGAAGGGGCAGAAATGGAAGCAGTAACAGAGTTTACTTTTTTGGGTTCCAAGATCACTGCAGACGGAGACTGCAGCCATGAAATTAAAAGATGCTTACTCCTTGGAAGGAAAGCTATGGCAAATTTAGATAGCATAATAAAAAGCAGAGATATCACCATGCCAACAAAAGTTCGTATAGTCAGGGCGATGGTGTTCCCAGTAGCAATGTATGGTTGCGAGAGTTGGACCATAAGGAAGGCTGAGCGCCAAAGAATAGATGCTTTCAAACTGTGGTGCTGGAGAAGACTCCTGAGAGTCCCTTGGACTGCTAGGAGATCAAATCGGTCAATCCTAAATGAAATCAACCCTGACTGTTCCCTGGAAGGACAGGTACTGAGGCTGAAGCTCAAATATTTTGGCCACCTAATGCGAAGAGAGGACTCTCTGGAGAAGACTCTGATGCTGGGAAAGATTGAAGGCAAAAGGAGAAGGGGAAGGCAAAGGATGAGATGGTTAGACAGCATCACTGATGCAACGAACATGAAAATGAGCGAACTCAGGAAGATAGTGGAGGACAGGAAGGCCTGGTGGGATATGGTTCATGGGATCACGAAGGGTCGGACACGACTTAACGACTGAACAACCAACAACTTGCCATAGCAGCCCCCTGCAAAAAGTGGGTATTAAAACACTTCTCTTGGTTAGGATTCAGCCAGGTGCTTTTGGTCTTGTAGCCCCATGCTTTCTCCTTTAACCCCATCAACGCAACGCCATCTTCCTCCCATCTTTGGCCCTGCCCCTTCTGATACCATCTTCTATCTGAATTATGAAATCCAGTTTCCCAACATTCTGTGACCAAGAACCCCTGCCATGTAGGAACAGACATGATTCTCAGTGACTGGGGATATCACTGATCATATCGTATCAGGGGCAGGGAAGATGTTCAGTCCCCACCCCAGTGATGTCTCTGAACATGCACATGCACGCACGCACGCACGCACGCACGCACGCGCACGCGTACGCGTACGCGTACGCGCACGCATACGCACATGCACATGCGCACACACACATGTATGGTATTGGGGTGATGGGGTAAAACCTTGGGATTAGTGCCAGACAGTGCCAGACAGGCTTACCAGATCGCCACCGGGACGGGAGCGGTCTACCTACGCGACACGTTCTGGCCCCCCCACTCTCCGCCCCCTTAAGGGTAGACCGCTCCCGTCCCAGCGGCGATCTGGTAAGCCTGGTGCCAGATCTTTCCCAGAAGGTCTGGGAAAGACCTTCCTTTGCCCAGGACCAAAATGGTAGACTGTGCTGCCACCATGAGGACAGGTCCAGAGAGCGACCATCCTCAAAAATCTCCCTCCAGTTGCATGAATGGTTTCCCCCAAAGCTTATATGTTAATGCAGGGTTGGCCAACCTTTCAACATGAATGCTCCTGGCCCTTTAATGGTTGTCTAGGTGAGGGCATTTCAGCAGGTACAGCTGCTTTAGCAGCACCATCAGCATTTGCAGCTGCCAAGCTTCTGTCTTCTACACAACTCTTAAGAACTCAGAAGCCCTAATGATGGAAGGTTGGCTATCCCCTTCATACCAGGTAATAATGGGTAGCTGCTGTGGTCACAGAGGGCTGGGGCAAAGCTCTGACTGAGTTCAACTGGCACCAGGCTGTTGAAGGGTTAAAACAATCAGGAGCTTATTGGGGAGAAATAATACAAGGGGAAACAACCAGGGATGGGATGGGATCAGTGGCAGCGGCACACACCGAATTCTACACACACACACACCCCGGCCAGTTTCCCTTACACAGGGCTCCCAGATTTGCGCCAGCTAAATAACTGGAGCAGATCCGAGGAGACCCATAGCGGGAGCTGGGCCTTTACCCAGGATAAGGAAATGAAAGTTCCTCCAGCTCCCATTTTGTGCCCAGGATCCAACGCTGCCTGCGCTGGCCTCGCTGGATCCCTTGGTGTAGCCTTACCATAGTTCCGCCCCCGGCCAGGACAGTCCTGGTTTCCGGGACTGTCCCGGCCGTCCTGTCCCAGCCGATCAGCTGGCCGGAGTGCTTGTGGGGGTGGGTTGTGGTTTTTTTCTCACCAGGGCTTCGGGGTGGGGGTGGTGCGGGGAAGCCTGCACGACCCTCCGCAGGCTTCCCTGATGTTTGGATCGCTAAAAAATAGCATTTTTCGGGTGCTTTTTCCCCGCCAGCGGCAGTGATTCCGGGGATCACCCCCACCGCCACTGGCCCCACCCCCACAAGCACTCTAGGAGGCTGCCCGAAGACAATAAGATACAAAGATTGTGATTATCTATGAACTAGGAGCAAATTGCCTTGAGAAACCACACAACTGCTAACCCTTGCTAACTGGGCAAAGAGAGGCACCTTTCAAAGTGGTGTCCTCTTATATTTATATTTATTTTGTATTTTATTTATTCATGATTCCTGGCCACACCCCCATGATGTCACTGCCGCCACCCCCCCTGCGTCCCGGAAAATCTGGTAAGCCTACTCAGCATCCTCCAGAGGTTGCGGAGTGATCCTGAGGCAGTAGCCATTATCCCTCCATTGCCCTCCTTGCTGGCCTTTGAGCACCTTCAACTTGACCTGATATCAAAAGAAACTTGGCTCCAAGCCAGATCATTGGACCCTGAAGCCACCTGATATCCAGGAGCAGGACATTTTAAACCTTCAGGGCGTCCCAAATCAAATGACCAATGCCTCAGAGAAAGCAGGGCTCTTGAGCCCTCTGGCTATAAGACCCAGGTGCAAAAACAAAACAAAAACCACAAAACCCCTATGGGCAGGCTCAGCATGGGTTGTGCCCATTTCCTTGGTTGCCTTGAGGTTGAGAGGACTGGAAGCCTGAGACAGCATGAGTAAGCTGTGGTACAGAATGTATCTAGTTTTGCTACATCAGGATTTCTTTATTTTCAGCTTACTTTGTAATCACCTCGCCAACCTTTGCATCCCCCCTTTTGTTTTGCCAAAATATCTGGCCTTGTCCTTATCTGAATTTTCCCCCCCTTGTAACCCCTTTTAATAACTCCCTATACAGGTGGGCCCCCATATCCACTGATTCGCTATCCACGGTTTCAGTTATCCACGGATCGTGGGGACCCCCCCAGGCTTTTACTTTTTCCCAGTAAGCTTAGTTTCTTCCTTAAACAAACAGGAGAAGCAGCCAGAGGCTGCTTATTACAGGCAAGTAGAAGGAGACTAAGTACTAGAGAGGCTCTGCAAGGTTAACAGAAACCTTGCAGAGCCTCTCTAGGACTTAGTCTCATTCTACTTGCCTGCAATGGAGGCTGCTTCTCTGTTTGTTTTAAGGAAGAAACAAAGCTTGCTGAAAGAAAAATAAAAGCTGGGGGGGGGCAAGCATGCCTGCCTGCAGGGGAGTCAGGGTGGGGTGGGGGCTCAGGAAACCATGGAGGGGGTGTTTGCTCTTATCCACGGTTTCAAGTATCCACGGAGGGGCCTAGAACATATCCCCAGCGGATATGGGGGCCCACCTGTATTTGTATTGATTTTCTTGCCTTGTCCAAGTTCACTTAGGATGGAGTGGGACTGCCACGCATCTCTGATCATCACCTTTCTTTACTATTTATTGCCAGGTTTTTAAAGGAAAATCTCCAGGATTTGGGGGCTCTCTCTTCAGCTGGGAAGGAAAGGTGCTTTTCTAAGGCAGCCTCTTTCTGGTCCCATAGCCTTAGGTGCGGGCAGCGACTCCAGTATTAGTGCCACACTGCACCAACTCACCCGAGTTTGCCTAGTAAAGGGAGGCAAGTGGAAAGCAGGGGGCTGCATGCTAGATGCTAACCACAAGGCATTAATGCCAGTGGTTCCCAAACTGGGAGGCGCAGCTCCCAGGGGAGCTGTGGAAACCAACCAGGGGAGCCATCGAGTGCCACGGAATACTCTTGGAAAACAGTGCAATGCCAATTGGCAGGCAACAACATAATGTCATGGGGAGCTGCGGCCAACAGTCGCCAATGGTCAAGGGAGTCGCAGGTCAAAAATGCTTGTGAAACACTGCATTATGCCCTCATCAGATCTTCAGCTTCCCTTACAAAACCATTAGCCTGTTTCAACTTGAATATTAGAATATTTCCTGGAAAAAAAAAAGCTGGGATGGATCAAATGATTTTCAAACGCCACCAATAAACAACCATGAAGTTGAGCAAAGCAGACCCTGTGTGTTTGGCTGCCCTTTCCTTTTGTGAAGCAATTTGCTATTCCAGCTGGGCAAACTCACATGGCTCCAGATGTGACTGTGTTAATGAAGAGAGGGCAGAACAAAGAGCCACAGGACTCTTGGGCAGATCTAGAAAATGCGCTGAGAACTATGCAACCCAAACGTTCTGCAATGTCCTCTATAAACAGTACACCAGAAATGGGCTATTTTTAAGGATGAACTCTGGACGATCTTGAACTTGAGACTTGAGACCCAACTCCATGATTCCCATCCCCTCCCTTCCTGCCTCATCTTGGCACAAGTTCCAGCAGTGACTTTGGGATTG
This sequence comes from Plestiodon gilberti rubricaudatus, assembly GCA_026170595.1. NCBI lineage: Eukaryota > Metazoa > Chordata > Lepidosauria > Squamata > Scincidae > Plestiodon > Plestiodon gilberti. The sequence goes on from JANXHW010000002.1 coordinate 123,295,868, forward strand.
GCTCAGCGATTCTGAAACCTTGTCCATTATTGCCTTGTTTTCCCTTCTCTGTGGCTGGACTGCAGCGGTGAAGGCAGAGATGCTCCCTCCCCTACATGCCCTTCTTCCTGTGCAATGACAATAAACAGACGGAAGCCTGGAACTTGGTAATGGTTTATATCCCTAGCCATCCTCTGTCTGCCTGACAGGCAGAGAATTCTTCTAATAATCAGATTGGGAAGTGATTCTGCTGCCCATCAGTGAAAGCTGTATCATCTGGGCAATTTCCCATATATTATCTGGATCCTGGCTGGAATAAATCCCTTAGATGTGGCTTCCCAAGAGCAAGAAGCAAACTGTCCATTGCAAACACTGCAAACTGTTCATTGCAAAAAGAAAGCTGGTGGTGGGGTGTTTCAGACGTACCGAGAGAGAGAGAGAGAGAGAGAGAGAGAGAGAGAGAGAGAGGAGGAGGAGGAGGAGGAGGAGGAGGAGGCAGGAAGGAGAAAAGGCAGAGTAATCTAAGGGAGCAGGACATAGCAAGAGAGCCATCCACTTATGGGGAAGTGGCTTCAAATGCTTCCCCACTGATGCATTTTTTTTACCTAAGCCATAGTGCAGGCCTACACAACATGGCCCAACAAACTCATTTGGGCTTGCCAGCCACTTAACAGGCCCCAGTTCTTGCAGTCCCAGGTAAGCAGCAAAAACAGGAAGATAAATGAGCTCCTAGTGCCGTGATGGCGAACCTATGACACGCGTGTCACAGGTGACACGCGAGGTCATTTTGGGTGACGCCGGCGTTTCCCCCAGGGCCCTGACACACCTTACATTTTTGCAAACGTTTTACAGGCTTGTCTTGAACATTTAGGGCAGGGATTTTGGCAGACCTCTTTCAAAACATTATCTAGTAAAACTCAGCAACAAAAACGGTCACTGATTGATGTTAAATAAAATGCAGTGTGTTCTATAGTTGGTTTCAGTTCAGTTCAAAATTACTATTAAAATTAGCAATAGTCAAAGTACTATTAAAAGTGGGGGGGGGACACACACACACACACCAGCAGAGTCAAGTTAGACATTTTCAAAACTTTTGACACACCAAGCCCAAATGGTTCGCCATCACTGTCCTAGTGGATCAACATTAATGGCTGGAAGTGTGCTGCGTTTGGCCTGGCAAGACACAAGCGGTGCAACAAGCGGTGCAAGTGTGTGACAGTATGCCATGGTGATAATAATATGTAGCTGTGAGGCATGGGGCACTTGGAGGAGCAGGTGTGAAGTTCTAGAGAGGGGCAGGACCTAGAGCAGGGGTGGCCAACCTTCCACGATTAGGGCTACTGTGTTCTTAAGAGTTGTATAGAAGACAGAAGCTTGGCAGCTGCAAATGCTGATGGTGCTGCTAAAGCAGCTGCACCTGCTGAAATGCCCTCACCTATACAACCATTTAAAGGGCCAGCATTCACATTGAAAGGTTGGCCACCACTGACCTAGAGGTAGGTGGTGCCTTCCTCCCCCATTGGCCAAGGCCGGGGTGGAATGCATGGCCCCTTGGCAGGGGAGCCCTCACTGACCTACACTGGATTTGTCAAGGTGACTGCGCCCTTATTGCCCCAACATCTCCACGTCTTCTGGGGGAAACTGTGTTGAGAAAGAACTACTGCTAGCTTACTTCTTTTGACATTCCCCTGTGTGGATTTTAGGAAGGGAGTCAGAGAGATCCTGCACCATTCCTAATACAAATATTGGAATTCCTAGTAGGAATTTCCTACCCCTCCCTCCCAATCCACACATCCTTGCTTGCAAGAGCAGGCTGTATGCATAATGCACATGACTGTGTGCCTGGATTTCTGCACATTCACTTGGGACACAGATTATTTGGGGGCGGGGGTACTAGTTCAAGACCTTTAAGAAACTCTACTGTGATTTTGAAAAAAATTGCAAAAGTGGGCTTCAGTATATGTGCCCTGTGACAAACACAGAGAGTTCAGTTCCTAGTGGTAAACCACCACCACACCATACATACCCCTTCCTAGCCTTGAAGGGAAAGAGCAAAATCAGATCAGGCTGATGAGAAATGCCTGTAAAAGCAGCTGCTCTTTTAGAACAAACCAGGAAGGAAGGGAAGAGAAAAGTCAAGGAGCCTGATGATACAGCCACGGGCTGTTCCTGGATCCCTCACTGCACCCTTAAGGCACCCTTATAGAGAAGACCTTCCCTTCCTTTACAAAGCTACCTTACAGCTCCACCCTTGTATGTTGTTATGGGTTGTGTGGGTGGTTAATCCCTCACTTATCTGTCTTTGGCACCTGATACAGCACTTAACTCTTTTGATTCTGCAATTCTGATGCCTCTCTCCTCACACTGCCATGCCCCAGTTTGTACCAAATGGATTGCTAGGTTCTGATCCCGGAGGGCTCCTGTACCTTTAAGAATAGTGCAAGTATGACTTTTCCCATCACAGGCTGCAAATGGGAGAAGCAATATCTATCTAGTAGAATTTTTCCCTTATGTGCAATGCTTGACAGGTACTTCTCTGAGTCTGGACCTAGGAACCCTAATACCAAAACACTATTGTTCCTGTATGATGGCTGCACCTGGATGCAGCTTCTTGTGCTGTCATTCACAATCTAGAATGTGGGAGGTTTCCTGGGAAAAAGCAGGTACATGCTTTCCCTCTGTAAAGAAACAGTACATCTGATTCCCTCAATCTGGGCCATCTGGATACATTGGCAGAGATAACTGCAAATAGCAATTGCTATCGAATTGTCAACCCTGTGTAACAGCTGCATGGTCCAGTGGGATGCTGCTGCTTCCTCCTTGCACAGCAAGAAGAATTTGTCACTTGCAAGCTTGGGGATCCCATTGTTTGCAGTGGCAATTAATAAACATCTACCCCCCTATTGCTAGAAGAATGGTGGGATGGCCGGAAGGATATGTTTGCATATCACTGTTAATGCAGGATTAAGTCCTGCTGTATTTAGGCAGCCTCCCGGGGATGTCTACTTACTACTAGCACCATAGTCTTTTCCACACTTCCGACAGCTGAGGCACATCCCCTCCGCACATCTCCTCCCCCCCCCAAAAAAAACTAATACCGGAGGCACATTTCACTTTTATACTTGGGAGCTCTATAAGAACTATGGTATATTATATCATATTATGTATATGATACTTAAGTATCAGAGTGAACTTTCTGAGTTTCTGTGTGAGTCACTCTGCTGGGGCATGCCTTTTCTGATGGCAGGTAATACTACTGTGATCAGAACCGAATATATATATGCCTTAAAAGTTAGACCTATTCTTGGGTATATTTGAGGTGCTGATGCATTACTCAGCCCAACAAAAAAGATTTTTTCCTGGCGCTTCAGAAGTTAGACCTATTCTTGGGTATATTTGGGGCGCTGATTCCAAAAATGGCATCCATTTTGCCTTATCAGCTCTAGTTTTGGAGAAATGGCATAGCTACCTTATACACTGATTGAAGCAGCTTCCTCATATAAGGAAGCCATGGCATGGCTATGCCGTATCTCCAAAACTAGAGCTGATAGGGCAAAACGGATGCCATTTTTGGAATCAGCGCACCAAATATACCCAAAAATAGGTCTAACTTCTGAAGCACCAGGAAAAAAATATTTTTTGTTGGGCTGTGTAATGCATCAAGGTTAAGGCAGCCTCTCTCTCTCTCTTTCTCTCTCTCTCTCTCTCTCTCACTCACACACACACACACACACACACACACACACACACACACACACACACAGAGTCCTGCTTAGGAAGTGGAAATGAAGCTTTTTTTTTTCTTTCCCCTCTTGAGATGTAGGCCCTGAAGCCGCTGACCCAGAGCACTGAAAACTGGAAGGAAACAGGATACAGATCTAGCTGAATGGTACACATGTCTCTTTGTTACTCCAAAGCTGCTCGGGAGGGATTTTCCAGGGGTAATATGTTTCCAATTATCCTGTTACGCTCTTCGGAGTGCATGCATTCTGACAAGGCATCCTCCCCACTTCCAACAATATGTCATCTCCCCCCCCCCTGCTTTCCCCTCCCTGAAAAGGTTATGACCTTCTCCTCGTCAAACATACATGCACACGCTAATCTACCTACATCTCAGGGGTTCATTTTGCCACCTGTTTACAAGCTCAGTTTTGTAAGCTCACACAGCTTCATCTGGCATGGCCGAGTTTGCTCTGGCACTGAGCTAAATATTATTAAGACTCTGTGTGTGTGTGTGTGTGTGTGTGTGTGTGTGTGTGTGTGTGAGATGGAGGGGGGGTTGGAAGAGTGGGACAGGGAGGAGGAGTTTGAAAAGCACGGCAGTTCCAAAGATTCAGTGAGGGGAAAAATACTCACAACTTGCCGGAGAGAGAGAGAGAGAGAAAGCAGAGGGGATCGTATGGGCTGGGCAGGAGGGTCCGATTGCTGGGGGACTGACTGCTGTTCTGCACCCCAAGGGAAAGGGAGCCAAAGAAGTACCGCAAGAATGCAGTTGACCAAGGTGTGTTACCTAAATCTTTCTCTCTCTTTCTCTTTTATTCTCTCTTTCTGCACAGGCAAGCATGGAATTACTGGCTGCGTCATATGATGGAAATTATTCAGCCAGAGGCACTGGCTGTTTGTGGCATAGGATGACAAGGGGTGTGAGTGTCTGAGTTTAAGCGTTATGTGTCAAAAGTGGCTCCGGCTGGGAACATGGGTAGAATTCATACCCTCCATCATCTCTCACAGATGAAAGTAGGAACCGTCATGCGTGTCTGTCAACGCCTCTCTTCGCACAGCAAAGAGCATTGCTACCTGAAACTCTGTCTGCTGTACAGTGACTCTGTCTTCAGTCTTCAGTGACTCTGGAGTAGCCTGCTTTGCACTAAGCCTGCAATCCTAATATGCACACTTTCCTGAGAGTAAGCCCCATTTAACAGAGTAGGACTTACTTCTGAGGAAACATGTCTAGGATTGCGCAGTTAGTAAACAGTTTCCACAAATGTTTCATAGAACTCTTGGCTCTCTCTCACAATGGATATTTTTGTGGATTTTATATAATAGCTGCAAGTCCAACACATTTAGCAATATTTACTATCTAGATCGGCAGCTCTGGCTGGGTGGGTGAAAGGGAAACAGTACTGGAATATTGTGTCCGTCTGTGTGTTTACATTTACATGCATGTGAACTATAATCAAGATGCATCCACTCGGATATTTGACTTCTAAAGACCCAGGAAAGAGAGCTAAGACTTGAAAAACTGTGTGTGTGTGTGTGTGTGTGTGTGTGTGCGCGTGCGTGCGTGCGTGCGTGCGCGCGCACATGTTTGGGTGAGTCATATCAGTCAGTCCTTTATTACAGTCATTGACCAGCATAAAAGTAAAGAACAGATACAAGTATAAATTTAACATATTACAGCCATTGATTAGAATTAGAATTAAAATTAAAACATTAATATTAGTCTCAATAGTCTCGAAACCTGAATCTTACTCATGCACCTCCCTCAACCTTCTTCCTCCTGATGTTTATTGCAGCTGCCAGAAACTTAGCCATGAGAGAGAGAGAGAGAGAGAGAGAGAGAGAGAGAGAGAGAGAGAGAGAGAGAGAGAGAGAGATATCCCCCAACATTTCCCCAAAGGGAAAATAGGAACAAATAAGGAACAGAGTTTTTCAAGCAACAGGCACTAGAAAATAAGGACTGTTCCTGCTGAATAGGGACAGTAGGAGTGTATGAAAATGTTTCCTCCTTAACGTTATACTACAGTGGTCTACTTGGTGCATGTGACAGCAGATCAAGTTCTGTTGCTTGGACTGCGAATTGCTGAATCACCAAACTACATGTTACGTTAATTATCTGATTGGCCCAAGCATGTTGGATGTTTCTTTTATCACTAACAGCTGGGGAGGGGGGAATTCAGATCAGGACCCTGTCCTAATGGGAGGGGGTTTAACTTTGCACCACACCAGGGTCCTGTTCCAATTGGGGCTCCCATATGGTAACTTGAAGGAAAATGTTTTTCTTTATCATCAGCCACAAAGATATACTGTACATAAAAACACACATCAATATAGATAAAGAATAGTTCTCATGATCTCAGTTACACTTATGTTTAGGATGGAACTGTTTTAATGTGAAATACAGTATACTTTAGATTTAAGAACAAAACAAAAGTGTAGGACAAATGGGTATTATTAAGGAGGAACAGGGGGAACAGAGCCCTGGGATTTCTCCTGCAGCAGAAGCAATAACACATCAGCAGCAGGAGTACTCAGGAGTTGCCTTTGAAACTTTTATCAAAGGACCTTAGCTAAGAAGAAGCACCAGGCTCAACAAGAAGCAAGCTGAGAAATTTGCCTAGGGGCATAAATTAATGCCTAGGCCAGTGGTTCCCAAAAACTGGGGCGTTGCAACACCCCAGTTGGGAACAATCGGTCGCTATCTCCTTAAGGGGACTGGCAACCTGCAGTGACGGCAACGGCACTTCTGGGATCGCACCACTACAACTGAGAAAAATAAAATTGGAAAATTTGAAGTGGGTCACAATTGCTCCAAGGAGCCGTTTTGAGGTGTGGGGAGGTCCACAGAGGGGGCTGTGGGCTCCCCGCACCCTCCGGAGACCTGTTGCAACACCCAGTTGAGTGGGGACCCCCTTATTTTTCTCAGCTGTGGCGCGATCCCGGAAGTGCCACCGCTGTCGTCATCCCCCCACACACACTTATAACGGGGGGGGGAGTTTGGGAACCGCTGGCCTAGGCCATTGCCTTTCCCAACAGCTACCACAGAGAGAGAGAGAGAGAGAGAGAGAGAGAGAGAGAGAGAGAGAGAGAGAGTATGTAACTCATGTTACCTGAAGACTGCAGTCCCATGCATATTTACCTGGGAATAAGGCCTAGTGAGAAGAGGGGGCCATACTTCTCAGTAAACATGCATAGGCTAGTAAGACTGGAATTCTGTACACATACACCGGGGTAAGGCCCTTTGTACTCAATGTTGGAAATTACCTCTTAGACATAGATAGGCCTGAGCACTAACATATCTTTTATATTTGTCTGTAGCATTTTTTTTTAATTTCATTTTTCAATTTTTATACATTTGCAACCCACTCCACGAGTTTGAGATGAAATGAGTTAGATCTTTAAATGAAGTGTGTTTCAAAGTAAGAATAAGTGGCAGTAGAAGAAAAACACTCTGATGAAGTCATTTCAAGTTGATTTCTTTGTTGTAGTCTTAGTGAGGCGTGGCTATGAGGGTGTAATGAGAAGCTCCTAGACTTCAGAATTTACCTGTACACCACTGGGGACCACACACACACACACACACACACACACACACACACACACACACACACACACACACAAATGTGCTTTGACTCTGCTGTGTCGATGAATGGCTTCCACTAAGGAAGGAAGAAAGAATAACAGGAGTAATAGGAATAATATTAACTTTCCTGTATCTTTGACTTTCAGCAGTTTTTGATGCCATTAACTATGGTATTCTTCTGGATCACCTGTTCAGATGGGAGTTGGGGGCACTGCACTCTGGTGGTTCTGTGATGGGATAATTGTAGAAGACCATGCTGGGTTCTTGTAGATAATTGTAGAAGGCCATGCTGGGGGACTCCACTGCTCCAGCCTGCGACACTTGTCCTGCAGAGTTCTATCCTGTCCCCCACGTTACATGAAAGCACTGAATTTGGTCATCTGAAGACTTGGATTAGGTGTCATGAGCATGTTGATGATGCCCAGCTCTTCTCCTGTGCATCTAATCCAGATGTGGCAGATATCCTGAATATCCAGGTGTTAGATGCCTGGGGTGCCGTGACGGGCTGGGTGAGGGCCAACAAACAGAAGTTAACTCCTGATGAATTTGCAGTGCTGTTGTTGGTAGATGATATGGTTGACCATAAAGGTGGCATTCTACCTCTTCTGGGTGTGGGTTGTTCTCCCTCTTAAGGATGACGTTTGCAACTTGGGAGTGCTTTTGTCTACACAGATTGGATGTCCAAATGGCATCTGTTGGTCACAGCACTTTTCACCAGCATCAGTTGGTATGCTAGTTGCAGCCCCTCCTAGGAAACCCACCCACACACACACACACAGTTCACTCTCTTGCCACAATTAGCCATGCCTAAGTAATGGATTATTAGTATAATGGGGCTTACATGCGTCTGCCTATGAAAAGTGTTCAGAGACTGCATCAGGTTCAGAACAGAACAACTAGATGATTAACTGGTGCCTGCTATGGTGACAGTATTGCAAGATCTTCATGGGTTTCTGGTTTGTTCCTGGGCACAATGAAAAGATCTGGCTTTTGACCTGTAAACCTCAATGGGCTGGCATCAGTATATCTGAAGGGTCACCTTCCACATATGAACCTGTTTGTACAGTAAGGTCAACTACAGAGGTCTTGCTTCAGCTTCAGGTGCCTCACCACCACCTTCAGAGGCCATTTTCTGTTGTTAGCACCCCAACTGCAGATCACCCTCCCTAACCATACTCACCAAGCATTTACTTTGATTTCTTTCAGAAATGCCAAGTGAAAACTGTTTAATTAAAGTCCTTGGTGAATTTTAACCATGGATGCCTACTGTTCTTTATCTGTTGAGTGCTACTATTTTGAATGTGTGTATCTATGTATTGTGTTTTAATTCAGCGTTGTTCCTATTTTTACACCGGTTCTTAAATTTTGTAAGCCACATTGAACATCCGTTTGGAAAGTCAGGGCAAAAATATTTTAGAGAAATACATAACTATTGCCGGCTAAATGAACAGCGTGTGGAAGAGTTTCAGTTATATGAAATAAAGGGTGGACAGGAGCTCAGGCAAGGATCTTTGGTGTGATACTAGAAGTCTTGTTATAAGTACTCACAAGTTGCCCTCTGTTCATCTGTGAAATGCTAGAGTTTACATAACTGGTAATAGGCTTAGTGTCAGCCAGAGCACAGGAGTTTCCTTAAGTGTGGGTTGCAAGGCTATTGACGTTGCTGGAAGGAAGACGCAGGGTTGCAAATCTCATGCCACGGCTGGCCAAAGATCTCTTGACACCCAAAGCGGCATGCCAAATGCTACCCTCCCCTTACCCGATGATGTGCCAGCCTCTGATCCTCCCACTTTCCAAAGTTCTAGCTCAGCACTCTCCTCCCGTCCGCATTTCCTTTTCCTCTCAGTCTCCCTCTTTTCTAATCCAGGGAGTGGAAAGGAGAAGGAGACAAGCAGGTGGATAGAGATGGGCGCCCCTCACCAATGCCTGAAGCAACAGTTTCAATTGGCCTCGTGGATGGGCTGGCGCTGCTCATGCTGTTGTGAGCCAGATACCCCAGGCTGGGGCCTGAAGTGGTGCATAGAGAGGGGGTAGGGAGGAGCCAGTGTCCCTTTTGGGACAGGGAGCCATTTAATCATTTATTTTGTCTGTGAACCGCTTTGTGAACTTTCTGTTGGAAAGCGGTATAAAAATACTGTTAATAATAATAATAATAATAATAATAATAATAATAATATGTAGCACAAATGTGAACGCAGGAGATGGATGGAGGAGCAGGACATGAGCAGCACACAGATTATAAGAGCCATGTGTATTCCTAGTGAGGTTTGTCTTGGGGTCATCTGGTAAGCTTACGGTAGATACAATTTCATATACCGTATTGGTCTGAGTATAAGACTCACTTTTTTCTCCTAATTTAAGTTTTTAAACTAGGGGTGCGTCTTATAATCAGGCTGTTGCAATTTAATGCCAGTGATTTAATTAAATTTTTTTAATAGCACCAAACTTTAAGGGTGCATCTTATAATCAGGTGCGTCTTATACTCGGGACAATACGGTAGTTTGACAAACACCCCGTGAGCTTGGTTCAAGTCCCCTCTCTGCCAAGTGTGACCTCGGATACGTCGCACGTCTCCATCTGTACAGTGGGGCTACTGCTGACCACAGAGGTTGATTGAGCAGACAATTGCTATGAATCACTTTGTTAAATTTAAAGTGAAATATAAATGATAAGTAGTACTCAGTCGCACATTTAGCATGCAAAGTTGTGCCTTACAAGTTTATTCATTCTTTGGGACAAATCTTTGAGAGTCTGTCCTCTTAGCATATCTACTTTTCATAAGGGAAAGTAAGGCTGAGGGAGAGTGACTTGCCCAAAACTGTATAGTTAGTAAATCCATGGCTAAAGAATTGATTTGAAGTTGAACATAGGCCTTCAAAAGCCTGGGGGGGGGGGGGGACAGGGGTCATGGCTTGATGATAGCATTCTTAAAGCAACCTCTGCTTAAAAGATGTTCTGAATGAGCTGTAAACCTGGAAGTGGCTGGTTCAATTCTTACTTTACAAGTGAGCTCACAAAATGGTCTTAGGTCAGAAACTAGTCTGTTAGCCACAGCGCACACACACACACACACACACACACACACACACACACACACACACACACGAGCACCAGTAACATTTGGCTAGTAGCAGCATAATGATGAATGACGCTCAGTGACCCACTTTTGCAAACTGGTTGTCAAGATTACTGTGGTAATGTATGTGAACTCTTTTGAGCACTCGGAGTGCAGTATTTATTTATTTATTTTTCACATTTTTATACCGCCCTTCCTCCAAGGAGCTCAGAGTGGTGTACACATTTCCTCCCCTCCTTTTTGTCCTCACAACAACCCTGTGAGGTAGGTGGGGCTGAGAGATAGTGACTGGCCCAAGGTCACCCAGGAAGCTTCGTGGCTGAACGGGGATTTGAACCTGGATCTTCCAGGTCTAATGTTAACTATTATAAGCACCTCCAAGATGGCCCCAGGGCATGGGCAGTGCATGCAGGTTTCCTAAAGCAGTTAGTTACCATATCTTACAATCCACTGGTCCCTGTTTACCAGTATCAATCCCAATTTCCTGGTATCACTTATCCCTAGTAAATCACCGTCTCTGTTTTGCATTATTTTGAGGGAGATATTTGGGACTTTTCAAAACCTACAATGTTGCTTCCCTTCCTGAGAGGGGTGTTTCACTCCCTTCCCTCCTCCTCTTTCTGTAGAAGCCCCTTTCTCATTTTTCTTTCTCTTGCTCTGTGCTTGTTGGCTCTGTCCAATTTGAAGGACGTTCTTTGCATTTTTTGAGGTTAAAACCTGATTTAAGGGGATTTTTTTTGGCCAGAGTGAGGGCAGTTAGTTGGGCATGAGTAAAGCTCTGCAGGGTTGGATTAGAAAAAAACACACAACCCACAGGCGCCTAACCCCTGTGAGTGAGCCATAGGAAGAGTGGGGGAGGCTGATTGGCAGGGAAATTGGGAGGTTTTTGGAGAGGATGAGTGCAGGACTGTGGGGGAAAGCGTCACTATAGCTCCTGGAGATCAGCAACAGTATAAAGGCTGGCAAGCAGCAAGCAAGATACAGGCCCAGAGTCCATTCGAAAAAGGGTTGTAATAATAATAATAATAATAATAATAATAATATACAGTATTTATATACCGCCTTTCTGGTCATTGGATTTCTCCTCTGACTTTAATTCAAGACGGTGTACATGGGCAGGCTGTTCTAAACCCCAAGGGGTTTTTACAATATAGGAACGTTCTAGTCTTTCATAGAACCCTTCGAGATGTTGCTTTCACAGTCCAGCTCTCTCTCTCTCTCTCTCTCTCTCTCTCTGGCGTTCGCCTCAGCACACTTCAGCTTCAACCTTGATTGTCACTCAAGCGTTGCAGCTGCAGCTTCACTCCCCCACAATGACTTTGCAGCTTATCAGCTTGGCGTGCCAGCAGCTCTCCGACAGACTTCCGGCTGTCTTGAACTGCTGTCCTGCAGATCTTCAGGCAGATTTATGAGATGAACGCTCTACGTCCTGAGCCAGACGTCCTGCCCTCCTGAGCCAGACGTCCTGTATAGCCTTGTATACAACTTGTGTGGCAGCTCCCAGGTCCAGCTTCATCCTGGGTGGGCCCAAACCCAACAAGGCCCCATCTGTGGCATCAGCTCCACCTATGGTACTTGCCAGCCCTGGATCTGAGCACCTGACAGAATCCTGTCCCTAAGTCCCCCATACTTCAGATGCTTTCTGCCATGCAAACTGAGGCACAGACAAAGGGCTCTTTACCTCCCTTCTCCCCAGTGTGAACAGAACAGCAAAGGAGGAGTCTTGGTCTGAGTTTTCTCATTACATACCTCTCAACTGACTCATTCTGCAGGTTGGAGTGAGCAATTGACACATAAATGGGGGGGGCTTTGCAGATGTTATAAAGCATGTACAGGAACAGGAAAGCAGCGAGAGCACACACCCCAAAGTCTCAACACCACTGCCCACGAGTACAATGTTTGTCTGCAGCAACAAATGCTGTTCTCGGGGAGAGATCCTCTCCATGATCAGAGACCCTCATCATCACAGTTCTCAAATACAGCTTTTGTCAGTACAGAAGCAAAAACACTGTACTCACACATGATGTGGCCAATGGTGGGTGGGGCTTCAGGAGCAGGGGTGGGGCTTGCTAGCATGCCCTTTGCTCCCCATGCATCCCTGTGTGCATTGTTTGATAGCATTTGTTGCAGGGCTTCTGTCATTCTATGTTGTTGTTCAGACTGGGTGGCGTGGAGGGATTCAAGGGCCCTATACTTGTGTCTTGATGTGAGCAGCTGAGGTACATAATAGGGACAGAGCATTGATAAAAAGCCTCTTTTATTGTCCACAATGAGGAGGAGTAGGAGTTAAAGATCCCTTTGCATTGTGTTTCAGCTCATGTAGGTTTAAACTGGCCGGGCCAAGTATTGCTTAGTTCAAAATATGACCCTGGTTAAAAGTTTTAGTTAATGGCCTGGGGGCTATCAGCCAATTGATATGGCTCAGTGGCTAACATACTGCGCTAAGAAGAAATTAGCACAGAACAAGTGTAGTGATGACTTTGGGGATTATTACATGTTATATACACATGCTTCTGTCGTGAGAAGCTGCTTCAGGAGGGGAATTTTTAGAGCCGAGATGTGGCAAGGGGTACACGGTGGGAGTGCCTTAATCCTTTTCCATCCATCATCTCTCGGCTCCAGATTGTCCCTATATCCCCAGAAACTCTCCCCCCACCATGGGGTTCCAGTCACTTGTTTACCTTTGCAGATATGTGGCTAACATTGCAATCCTATGCATAGCTACTCAGAACTAACACACCATTGATTTCAATGGGTCTTACTCCCAGGTAAGTGTGTACAATATAGAATTGCTAAGTCCTCATGGGGGCAAAGCTATTGAGGAATAATTCAGAGCAAAGAATTTGGGGGGGGGACAGTCAGGGTTATGCACTTAACACCCCCCCCCTCCAACACTTTTCAACTCTAAATTCCCCCGCTGCAGAAGCAGCTTCGTGTTTATGATGTCGGGGCTCTCTTCCAGGCGTTTTTCCGTAACATCTAGTAGTTAGCCCCTTTATTGTTCAATGGAAGTTCAAAATGCCAAAAGTGAACTTCCAAGTTCTACTTGATACTCAGCTGCCAGAGAGGCTGTGCCTGCACCTATTGCCCCTTGTTGAATTTCATTTCCTTTGGGGGCTTATTTCAGTTTGTCCTGCCTTGTGATGTGAGCACCTTCTTTGTTTTTTGATGCAATCTCTTCTGATTGTCACATAAGGAGGCAGCTCCAGTCCACACCACACATCCTGTGACTGGTCTCCCTTTGTTTCTGATTAGCCTTCCACTTGGGCTCAAGCCAGCCTTGCCTGGCTTGAGCCCTTAGGCTATACTTTTTCTTTAGAACTAGGAAAGGAACACAAATAACGAAAATGATCCTGGCGTGGGAGCCCCTTCCATATGAGGAAAGGTTAAAGCACTGGGGATTTTTTAGTTTAGAGGAAAGATGACAACACTCTGTTGGGTGAGGCATGATCGAGGATTATAAATGATGGTGTAGAATGGAGAAAGGTTTTTGGGGTGTTTTTTTTTTTTGCCCTCTTTCATAAGACTAGAACTCAGAGGTCACCCAATAAGGTTTGGGGAGGAGCTGTAGGTCAACAATAGAAAACTTGCTTTGCATGCAGAGGTCCCAGGTTTAATCCCTGGCATCTCCAGGTAAGGATGGGAAAAGCCCCATCCCGAACCCTGCACTGCTAGTCAGCATAGACAATACTGAGCTAGATTGGCCAATGGTTTGACCAGGGCTGGCCCAGTGATAAGGCTAGGTGAGGTGGGCTGCCTCAAGTGTAGCCAGGATGGTGTAGTGGTTTGGGAGTCGGACTTAGGCCTGGAAGATCCAGGTTCAAATCCCCGCTCAGCCACGAAGCTTCCTGGGTGACCATGGGCCAGTCACTATCTCTCAGCCCCACCTACCTCACAGGGTTGTTGTGAGGACAAAAAAAAGGAGGGGAGGAAATATGTACACCACTCTGAGCTCCTTGGAGGAAGGGCGGTATAAAAATGTGAAAAATAAATAAAATAAATAAGTGGCAGGTACTTTCAAGATCCTTGTTCTGCTGCCCTGTTTACAAATAGAGCAGCAGAGCCAGTCAAAAGAAGGAAGTCAGACAAGGCAGTGCCCCACTTCCAAGAAAGAACTTTTTTTGGAAGTGGGGCAGTGCTTTGCTCAGCGTCCTTCTTACAGCCGGCTCTGCCGTTTGACTTGAAAGCAGAAGAAGACAGAGGAGGCAGTAGGTCGGTAGGAACAGCGGGTTTGGTTACCTGCCTCCATAACTACTGCCAAACACTGTGTCAGTGTTGCTGGAGGAGGTTGTCTTCACCGTCCTGCTGCCACAGAGGTTGTCGCTGTTGCCATCTCACCGCCTCCTCTGGGCAGGTGGGCAGGTGGGGAGGATGCAGCCAACTTAAAGGAGGAGAGGGTAGCAGTGGCAAAGGGCTAACGTGTGCCATTAAAAAAATTAATAAGGGGAATGTGTGTGTGTGTGTGTGTGTGTGTGTGTGTGTGTGTGTGTTCGTGTTCGTGCGTGCCACATGCCACCAGGGGGTTGCACAGGGGTTGTGGAGACAGCAGTATTTGGGGGTTGGGGCAGCACATCTGCCAAATTGGCAGATCAGCTGAGGTCACCCCAGCATCTGTCACAGGATAATAAGACAGCTTCATGTGTGGAAAGTAATTGCCAGTAGATTCAGGACATACAAACACATTAATTCACACAACAAGGAATTAACATACAGCATTCACTGTCACAAGATATGGTCATTAGATTATGTGGCTTTTAAAGAAGGATTAAGTGGAGGATAGTCTATCAATGCTAGTAGTCATTATATCTAGATAGAATCTCCATGTACAGAAGTCAAGTACCTCTCAATAATAGGTGCTGAGCATAAACAATGGGGGAGGGCTGTTGCCTTCATGCACTCTTTGTGGGTTTGCAAACGTCATCTGTCTGGCCACTACATTCTGGATGCCTGCACTCTTCTTGGAACACATGCCACAGATTGGCCACCCGTGTTCTTGGGTCTTATAGTTGAACTACATTTATATGTGACCCAGGGATGACCCTCACTGTTGCTTGGAGTTCTCCCCTGTAGCACATAGGCAGGGTCAAACCATCCATGAGGCCAACTAAGGTGGTTGCCTCAGACAGCAGATGGTGGATTTGAAAAGAGAGGAACTGAGTGGAACAAGAAGTGTGGAGGAGACACATTTCCTCTACTGCTCTGTTCTCTTCTTTTTTGAATCTAGAGACTGGGAGGAGCAAGAGGAAGAGTGGCAGAACAGAAGGGGCAGCAGGTGTACCATCAGCAGCAACGAGAGTAGCATCTGTCTCAGTCTCAGGCTGCAATCCTATATACACTTTCCTGGGAGTAAGCCCCACTGAACACAATGGGACTTACAACTGAGTAGACATGCCTAGGATTGTGCTGTCAGGCTCTGAGACGTTTTGAGTTGGCCCTGCAAATAGGGTCACATGACATACCTGACATTGTGACATCATCACATTGACATTCTGTTGACAGCACCACTTTACATCACTTGCTGGCAGGGAAATGCACAGCATGAAGACACCACCACATGGGGTAAAAAATTATCCCGTATATAATGGGGAAGAATTCAACACAGAGCTGCATCCCTATATGTACATATAGTCCTGCCTTTACAATCCTATAGAACTCAATGGGGTTCTTTTAATTCTTGCCTTGTCTTGTGATCTTGAGTTTGCTTGGCATGACTAATACAATTTCAAAGTTCCCCATACTCTACTTTATAAACCAGCTGTATGTGTGGCATTTCCTCTGTTTAATCCTGTCTGACACCCACACACCCAAGTTTGTGTATTCTGTCTGTCTGCCTACCCTCATGGGATTCTCAGTTTAAATGCTAGTATGTTTCTGACCCAGCCAGCAGAGATCTGGTTTTCTCCACTCTGGTACATGATGTCATTCAATACATGCCCTGCTCTAATTGATCCGGAAACCTAGAGGCATAGAAGTGTGATCTTGTTACCAAGATCATATTTTATAGGTTTAAAAAGAGACTGACGTGGTAGCATTGTCTCTTTGTGCTGGATTCAACTCATGGTTACATAGGAGACATATGGTCTGCTTCATAGCCCAGAGAGCCTAAGGACCATGAGGTCAGTGTCACCCTGGACTCTTTGAAATTGCTTGAACAAAGAACTCCTGGAACACACAAAGTGAGCCCTATCTGGTACTACAAGTCAAGCCAAGCAGTAAAAAAAAAGCAACCACCTAAATTATTTTGCTATTTTTATGCTATATTGTCTGCTTCCTGTCTATAACTACTACTGTACTGTAACTAGACTACTGTACTTTTATTTCATACATGTTTTGTCGTGAGCAGATTGCTTGGTTTTATGATTCCTTGCAATGGGCTTCATGCACAGATTAGCAAGGGAACCCAGAACTTGATGGGTGGTCTCAGGTTTTAAAGCAGTTTTCCGTCATGACTTGTGTTTATTTTGAGGTATCTAAATGGACTTAACAACTTAGCAGTGGTGGCGCTTATGGAAAATTAGCCCTCGCAGGCTGGGAATGAGAGATTTTATTCCGGTGCAAATTTACTGGTGGCTTTTTTAAGCAGTAAAAAAGGGGAGGGGATAAAAAGACACTTTATTTGTCATTCCAGAGGGTCTCTTATTTCTGAAAATGTATACTGGTTACAGTACTCTGTTGCTGTTTCTTCCCAGAAGTTTTGGTGGTGTTGTTTTTACCATACCAGAGACCACTTATTTGCATGCACGAACATTCCATGTGCACATAACACATGCAAATTAAAAATAATCTCTTGATTAAGGCTGGCGTGGTGTTTAAATCATATTTACTCTCTGTAATTCCTGTTCTCGTGTCTTTGACAGGCATTGGTGCAACTTGGGAGAATGATATGCATGTGCAGCCATCCAAGAGTAACTTTCTTCAGCCCACAAATAGAAAGGTTGTTTTTCTAGTTATGCTAGCTATCTAGTTGTCAAGGCAGAACCTTCTCTGTGGTTTCAGTACAGAACTAGATAAAGTTTTGCAAAAGACACTTTACAGTATTTAACTAGGGGGCCTGAGAGTCAAGCCACACATCACATTAAGCACATGCTTCATGCTGACTTGTTTGTTCTTAATTCAATAGCAGCTGGATCAGAGCTCTGTGGATCAGGACCATGCAATTTGGGGGGGGGGAGGGTTAGCCCATTGCCTCCATCGCAGTCCCAAACCAGATTGTCCCCACTTACCCCCCAGGGCTGCTCTTTCCTTTGGAAAGGACGCGTCTGTTGGGAGCATTGGCAACTTGTGATTTATTTCCAGGGCTGTGCTTAAAAACAACAAAAAACCTGTCCCAAGGTGACCCAGATGTTGTTACCTGTATAAATTATGCAAATGTGCATGATCTTTCCCACCCTGTGCCTTTCTTACCATTTGAGCTTTGCAGGTCACTGAAGTCCCACCTCATCACAGCTGGAATCCTCTGCTTTTTAGAATTCACCAGTCTCATTGCCCACAGTCTTTCAAGCTTATCTGTGCAACAATAAGGACTAGGAAATTGCTTTAAAAATAATGGAAACTTGTAAGGGCCTTAGGAAGCTGAATTCTTCACCTAATGCCATGTTATTAGGACCCATCTTATTTCCCTCCTTCAAAGGCTTCTTTGACTGTCATGAGTACTATCATGAAAATGTTAAATAAATTCTGTGTGAGCTTTTTTTTTTTTCCACATTCAGGACCAAAATGACTGTGGTATTTGAGGAATCTTCCCCCTGATTGGCTAATGATGTTTGGGATGTTTTAGGCTTCCTCTGTGGCTTGGCTCATTTGCGTGGTCTTAGTTTATTTTACTAAATGACGAGGAGGCTTCTGTAGAAGAATTGGCTGGTTAGTTCAAATTAATATGTAAAATACAGCCTTTATTCCCCACCCTCACTCTTTGGTTCTCATTGCCTCTAGTTAGGCTTGCCAGGTCACAATGCTGCAGTGACTGTAGAAACCACAGCTGGCAGAATTGCCCTTCCATTCTATACAGCTTAAGCAACTCTCTCAAAGTCTAGAGACTCTAGACCTGGCAACACTACCAGCGCAATCCTGTGTAACCTTACACCAGTTTAAGCTCTTGTAATCTGCTGTTACACCAGTAGAAGGTTACACAGAATTGTGCTGTACGTCTCCTTGGCCCACACAGACTCAAGCCCTCCAATCCAATCCCCCTTTGCCAGTCTACTGCTTTCTTGCCAACACCTCACAGTCCGCCCTGTTCCTAGGAGGCCATATGTGGCGTTTTGGGCCAAGCCTACTTTGCCCTTGGCCCTTCCTTTTGACAACTTCGTGCCTTCAGCATCCGCTTTTTCTTTAGGTCCCTGCTTTTCAACGACTGCCCATTTTGCCCTCTCTGCCAGGTGCAAGGGAGTGACAACAGGAAACAGGTTATCTTATTGACTGTGTGCTCTCGGAGGCATCTGATGGGGCCACTGTGAGATCCAGGAAGCTGGACTAGATGGGCCTTTGGCCTGATCCAGCAGGGCTTGTCTTATGTTCTTATGCCCTGTTTCCTTTAGCCACCCTAATTGTAGGAAGCCTCCCTAGCACTCCTGTCTCCCCCTCTGCCATAACAAGTAGCCCCCTTCCTGATCTTAAGCACTGTAAGTTTTCTTCACTCTCCCCTCTCTCATTAGTCCCTGCTTGCTTCAGTTCTCTACCTGGCCCTTTTCCTCACATATCCTTCTCCTTCATCCACCCTTCCCTCAGGTTCTTGCTTTCTCAGGTTGCAATCCTATCCACACTTACCTAGGAGTAAGGCCGGATCTACACAGCACTGCGTCCGGCGTGGAGTCGTCTTGCCCCTGCCTCCGCCGAGCAGGTCGGAGGAGTGTCTTCCTGCCTGTTGTCCCTCCTGTTGTCCCGCCTTCCTGTGTAAGCGCAGCTGTGATTGGCACTCTCCTCCCCCCCTCTCATCCGATTGGTGGCTGCATTGCGTCTGGCGAAGCAACCCCTCAAAACATGGTCGGAACCATCTTTGACGCATTGTACACGCCGTAGCATCGGGAACGCGCAAATGCTCCGCAAGACTGTAAAAATCTCCGCAAAGCGCCGGACGCAATGCAGTGTAGATCAGCCTTAAAGCCCCATTGACTATAATGGGACTTACTTCTGAGTAGACATGCATAGGATTGAGCTCTCAGTCAGTTGCCTACCCTTCTTCAGCCACCTTGCTTCTGAGCTCCTTGCACCTTTGCTTCTCTGTCTCCTGGGACCTCTTTCCATTCTTCAGCTTGTCCTGCAAAGGCAAAGCCACTCCTAAGGCTGGTATGAGGTTTTCATCGCAGCCATACTGTTTTCCCTTCCCTCACACAAATTGAACTGAAAACAACATCCTGACAGCTTTACTTTGCTCAAATCATGAGTATTCCAAGCCATCACACTGCTCAGTCATAGTGGACAAAGATGCATACTTTAAATCTTTTGTAGCCAGAAAAAATATTTCAGCATCAAACTGAGAGCAGCACAGGGGATTTTAATGCACAGAATTCAGGAGCTGCTAAGAGGAACAATGAAACGTCTTATGGCACTAAGCATAACAAATGCATTGTAGCACAATCTTTTGTGGACTAGGGTTCACTTCATCAGATGCACCAAGTGTGGTCAGTCAGTAGGTGGGATAACCTACTGCGTAATGCATTTGATGAAATGAGTTCTAGTCCACAAAAGCTTGTGCTGCAATACTGTACATTTAGGTGTCTTAAAGCTACGACTCTTTCTTGATTTTACTGCAACCGACTGATAATGCAAGCCTATGCATGTCTACTGAGAAATAAGTCCCACTGGGACTTACTCCCAGTTAAGTGTGTACAGGTATATGATTGCAGTCTAAGAGAGCTTGCCCTCTGGAAGAAAGAGTGGAATGTGTGTCACAGTGTTTAATGCTAAAAATGGTATTGCCGTGGCAAGTTCTCCCCCTCTACACTGTAACATGCAGGATCACTTACCTCATGCCATGAGGTCATCCCGTAGCCAGTTTCCCTGCCCCTGCCAAGGGCAACAAGGAATGCAGATGTGAGAATGTCAGGACATGGAGTAAGTTTAATTTCACAGGAACCAAGATGCTGTTTTCAGAAGTAAACCATGTTGTAGATCCGACATAAATTCAGCAGCGAAAACCTCAGAAAAATGAAGCTGCAGGACTAAAAGAGATTAGGCTCTTCTCCTCATTCCAAACTGTACAATGTTAAAGCCAGACTCATAATATATTTTAGGTCTTGGCTCCTGATTTTAGAATGATTAGGAGCGATGTAGCCAAACTCGGGGGCTGATGGAGAGGGAAACAGTTGTGTGAGCCAGCTTCAGTTCCAAGGGAACCTCTCTGAGGCCTGGGCCGCTTCTGGACTCATTTTCCCAATCTCATTTGCCTGCTAAAGTGGAAAAGGAGAAGTTGGAGGCGGAATTCCTGAGGCCTCGTTTATTCTTGGTATTCAGTCATCATGAACAACTCTGAAAGACTCCCCCAATTGCTCTTGCTGCAACCTGCTGCCACAGACAATGAGAACTGCATGCATGCATGGCTTGGCCTTGGATTGTAGCTCTTGACTGGAAGTGAGTGAACCGGTCAGAGCGCCCGCTGTGAGGTGTCTCCGTCAGCCAAACTGGGAGTCCTCCGGTGCTTAATTTCTAAATGAAAGGCACCAGGGCCCTCAAAGAAAGCTGTTACTTTGCAGGTCATGCCTGCTGCTGCGGGCCATGGACCTTCTTAGTTCTTACTCCAGATGAGGTGGTGGTTGTAGTGAGGAAGGGGGTACCAAGCACTCAGAAGGGTAAATGTCTTGAGAAGACATTTAAGATAATATTTATTTGAAGCAATATACATTTAACATTTCAAAGACACTATAATGGCTTAAATTCCAAAAGGGGAAATCTAAGAACCATTTACAAAGGTACTTTTCATAGAGTCAATGTGACATAACAGATAGTATGCTGGAATTGGGACTAGGGCTAGAACATTTGGGACACTTGTAGCTGCAGGACAAGCTGAAGAATGGAAAGAGGTCCCAGGAGACAGTGAAGCAAAGGTGCAAGGAGCCCAGAAGCAAGGTGGCTGAAGAAGGGTAGGCAACTGACTGAGAGAGCTCAAGCCTATGCATGTCTACTCAGAAGTAAGTCCCATTATAGTCAATGGGGCTTACTCCTAGGTAAGTGTGGATAGGATTGCAACCTGAGAACCATTGCACATTTAGCTGCCTCCCCATCCCCCTTCTGCAACATCTAGTAGACCTAGGCTTACCAGATTTCCAACCGGGACAGAGTGCTAGACCTTTAGGAGAAGGAATGTGGGCAGGTGTAGCTTGTTAATCGTTAGGGCACAATCCTAGGCATGTCTACTCAGAAGCAAGCCCCACTGAACACAATGAACACTGAACACGATGGGACTTGCTTCTGAGTAGACATGCCTAGGATTGTGGTCTAAGGTTTAACAAGTTACACCTGCCCACATTCCTTTCTCCTAAAGGTCTAGCACTCTGTCCAGGTTGGAAATCTGGTAAGCCTAAGGAGACCTTACTTTACACACCACAATATTCTGTGTTTCTGTACGCTCCTTCCCCAACAGTGGCTGTTATAGGCAAGTTGTACCTGACGTTAAGGAGTGAAAGGAAGAGCTGGATGGGCAGCTAATGTTTTGAGAGCAGCCATGCATTTACTATAATGGCTGGTTTTACAGTAGCTGTTTGGCCTGGGGAGAATTGGCTTCAAGTCCCTGCTTGGCTGTGAGGTTCATCCGGTGGCCTTGGGCCAGTTGCTATTCCATTTCTCGTAATGAGGCAGCCCTAATGAATAGCCTCAAGGCTTGAGGGGCTTATGTGACCCAGCCTTCACCTGCTCCCACTACCTGTCATTGAGGGACTTGGAAAAAAACACATCATAAAAAAGACACGCAAACATTTATCTCCTTCTATTTACACAAGCTTGCAAACTGCAGGAGCTCAGCTGTTTGTAGGGCAATTAGCTGATTTTTGAATAGCCTCAGGGCTTGAGGCAATTAGTAATCTGATCTTTCCACTACCCATGTTTTCATTGGAGGCTCTGTGGGACCCACCAGAAATCAGATCGCAACCCACCAAGTGGGTCCCGACCCACAGTTTGAGAAACACTGTTTTATGGTATCTATATTCAGTTCAGTTAAAACTGAAGTACCTGTCAGGTGCACTGGCGTCGCTGGAGGTGGGGCGGAAAGGAGAGTCCCTGCGTGTTGCTTTCTCTCCGCTGACGGGCTCCTATGACGAGGGGGCGGGGCGCCTCGTACCGGAGAGTAACGGTAGGGCGGAAAGCTGCAGAACATAGCTTACCGCCCCACCTCCAGCGACGCCAGTGGTCAGGGCCACCAGCCCTGAGCATGGCTTTCCAGTGAGCTGTAATGAGCAGTGAAAGATTCCCAGGTGCTGAGTGGCTCCATTCACCCAGGCTAATAATTGGTTCTCTTCAACAGGAATGCCTATAGAAGCATCCTGTTTAGGCTTGGATATTGCCTAAGCAGCTGTAGTTTTAACTGCCTGTAGTTTACAGCTTGTTTGGGTTTTTAAGCTTGTTCTGACTTCTTGGCTCCCGCTCTACAGCTGAGCCCTGGCAATAATGTAATCCATACCAAGCAAAACATGAACATATAAAACCCTTAAAAAAATGAACATGCATAACACTGTGTGCTGCAATGGACTTCCTTGGAGGTCCATTGGAGCTGCAAATGGAGTATCAGGATGATGAATAAAGTTTTGCTTCATCTCCCTTTGCAGCTTGTCTCGCACTTTCAGAATTGGTTTTATAATAAGCAGCCCAGAAATGACTAGTGGTCTAATGACTAGTGGTCTAATAATAACAACAATGCTTAACATTTGTATGGCACTTTCTGAAAATTCAAAACACCTGCAAGGTAAGTCAACTGTATATTATCTCCACACTATATGATGACCTCCACACATAAGGGATGACCTTAGCCAAGCCGTCATAATTCATGGCAGAGGCAAGATTCAATCCAAGGATGTTCTGACTCACAGCTCAGTCTCTAGTTACTGTGCAGCTTCTACCAGTACCTTTGGAAGGCAACATAAAGTACTGGAGTGGTATGTGATTGCTTCATCACGTTCCTTCCTTCCCAAACTGAAGTATGGTAGGCGGCACAATGATGGTTGTGATCATTGTCTGTCCCTGGATTTCTTTTTTTCTCCTTCTCACAAGGCAACAAGAGAAAATTGGAAGAGTCTGGTGTTTTGACTCTTTTCCAGTGATTTGGAAGTCAAGATATGAGGGGAATCCCATATGACAGCAAAGTAGTACCGCAGGGCCTGATTAATCCCCCAAATGTGATTTAATCATTAACGCATCAGCAAATGAAAGGATAGAGCATAATTACTGAATCATAATTTCAAAAGATGACAGACATATATTAGTAAGGAGGGTGCCTATGGGGCCTCCTCACTCTGGGGGGGAGGCTGGAGTGGTGGATGCTTTCAACATGGTGTCTTAATTTTTCAAGGATCACTTCAGCCACTTTTAAGGCACAATACACAATTTGGGAATCAGTGTATCAGAGATGACTTCTCCTCCTGGGAATTTTTCATGTTGTATATACAGTATTGTATCAAGATCTTGTGGAGCTCTATTGCTAAGACTTCTAAAATTCCATATTTTGGAAGCTAACATTGAAGTTTTCTCCAGAACCCCTCTGCTGTAGAGTCTCTGCAATTGGGTTACATCCCTCTGTGGGGTAGGAGGCAGAAGCAATTTGAAAACTGCCCCTCAATATCAAAGCAAGGATCTGGCCACACTTTACTAGAGCATACCAAAAACCCAATCTTCTCAAAATGGGGTCAATTTGGAGACAGTTTATTAATAATAATAATAAGCATATTTATACATTCCTTTTCAACAAAAAGTTCACAAAGCTGCTTACAGAGAAAAATAAATAAATGGCTCCCAGTCCCCAAAGGGTCACGAGATGTTCTGTGTGTGTGTGTGTGTGTGTGTGTGTGTGTGTGTGTGTGTGTGTGTGTGTGTGTGTGTGTGTGTTGCGGACAGGTTCATGCCCATGTTTCTGATCAATCTATGTTTTCTCAGCATAAGCATGGATCAGCAACTATGGTGCTTGTGTGATTATAGCAGCCATGGAAGGGAGGGATCAAGATAAGGACTATAGAATGGATGGAGGAGGGGAAAGGTAACTGAAGTGTTTCCTTGCAGCATATTCCCTCACCCTGAAGCAGCTACTTTATCAAATATATATATACATATATATACACAGTATTTATATACTGCCTTTTTCGGTCATTGGATTTCTCCTCCGACTTTAATCCAAGGGCAGGCTGTCCTAACCCTCCTTGGGTTTTTTTACAATATATAAATGTCCAATCTCTCATGAACAGCTACTTTCCAGGTGGTATGCTTTTACAGTCTGACTTTTTTCTGCTGGTTGGCGCCTCCCACACTCGACCGATGCAGCTGGAAGCTCTTATCTCTCTCCTCCTGGAGGCTTTCACAGCTTGTGTGTCTTGAACTTATCAAGTTCACCGGTCTTCGGGCTTTGAAGGCAGCAGCTCTCCCCACTAGTTGCTTTGGTGGCAAATCGTTACTTCGGGGGTTATTTTTTTCCCCAGGAAATGGCATGATGGGAAAGCAGGGCCAGCCCAAGACCTCCTGATGCCCCTTTATTTGATGATGTGCCAGCCTCTGCTCCTCCCACTCTCCAATGTTCTAGCTCAGCACTTGCCTCACCTCCACATTTCCTCTTCCTCTCTCTGTCCCCCTCTTCCTTTTCCAATCCAGAGAGTGGAAGGAGGAGGAGCAGTGGAAGCAAATAAGCAGAGAAGGGCACCCTTGCACCAATCTGCTCCCTGAGGGAACCGCTTTAGCTGGCCTCCAGGATAGGCCGACCCTGGGAGAAAGTGTTAACCCCCCCCCCTATATTCTGCAGTCCTGAACAGGATTGGGCCTCCCCTGGCTGAGAAAAAGTGCATGCTTCTGGTTGGAAGGGTAGGGTGCTTCTTTAGCATGCTTTCCTGTGAATGTCTAGTTTGACCCTACTCTTTCTCCAGGACGTTTGGCCAAGCATTTGCTCCAGCCTGCTGTTTCCTTCACATCCAGCAGATGGTACTAATACATAACAGATTCCTATTATAGTCGGAGGTAACATTCCCTTTTCTGAGAACCCCATTTTAGGCCAATCTGGACTTGTAAGAAAAACAGAGGAGGAAGTCAATTCCAAGGAATACACAATAAGAAAGAGTTCAAAACACAAGACAGCAACTCCCCTATTCTATTTGTTTCCACAGAGTTCTCCAGTGGCAACATTTGGTTTCAAGCTGTGTCACTAGTTGTTTGTTTCAGCAGACACAAAGTGATTTCCATTAGGGGGGTATATCTTGACAAGAATGGTGAAACCTCTTTAATGTTTCAGTGCTTCAAGAGAGATAGTGTTGAGTGAAGGAAGGAGAGTATTTGAGAATCACAACCTAAGTACATTCCTCACATTCTTTCTAAAAGTTGTCAAAGCATATTTCAGGTTCACATTTAGGCTAGGATGCCTGCCTACACAGCAATGGAATGAGCTGCCTGGCAAGGTTGTGGAATCTCCTCAATAAAAGGAGCGACACATGACATGACCCTTCAGCATCCCAAGTCCAACTAAGTCCTACTGCTCTCCAAGCCAGTCATTGTTACTTACAACTCGTTAAACGAAATGTCATCTTTTTGACTTCCACTTCAATTGCATTTGGGAATATTCTCATTACAGTAACACACCAGAGCCAAAAGGCCTTCAATGTTAAACAAGATCGATCAGTACTGTGCAGGCTTATCAACCTCATTAGTAGCACCACAGAGGGACAAATATCCACCTAGAAAACTGCTTTGGCTACCCTTTGCCCGCCTTCCCAGTGGCAGAGATTTATGGCTGAGTGCAGTTCCCAACCATGTTGCATGTCTTGACTGCTGTGCTGGTTAAAACTCAGGATAAGGCGGCAATTCTATTATCATCATCATTAATAACAACAACAGTATTTATATACCACTTTTCAACAAAAAGTTCACAAAGTGGTTTACAGACAAAATCAAATGATTAAATGGCTCCCTGTCCCCAAAGGGCTCACAGTCTAACAAAGATGCAGAACACCACCAGCAACAGCCACCCAAAAAGACACTTTGCTGGGGTGAAAGGGGGGCAGTTGCTCTCCCCCTGCTAAATAAAAGAGGAGCACCAATTGAAAAAGTGCCTCTTGCCCAGTTAGCAGGGGTTCTGTCCTATCCACACTTACCTGGGAGTAAGCCCCATTGGACTTACTTCTAAGTAAACATGCATAGGATTCAGCTGTAAATGTACTAGACTATTCATTTGCAACTGGTCCATAACGTCTGCTGATAGACTATCAGCTACGTTCTACTTCTGACCCGGTCTACCCTAGTAGCAGAATGAGGTAGTAGAATGGACTGCACCATTTCAGAATGCACCTAGTAGATCACATTTTTGAATGCTCCCCTAACTTAAAACAAAAACCTCACAGAAAATTAAAAAATGGGCACAACAAACAAAAGAAGGGAGAGCCTGATGCGCTATAGTTTTTTAGTCGCATAGAGGCTTTCGCTTTTTCTTTTACATGGAAGACCATTCAAAAGTTGTATCCCTATAGTCTGAAGTGGTGCAGCCCGTTCTCAGTCTGCTGCACGTGTAGGCCCCACTTCTAGTCAGCGAAGCCCGTGTTCTCCAGGTCTCTTGGAATGTTGTGTGGCTGAGGGGAGAACGATGTGTTGAAAGCACCAGGGGAGACTCTCAGCTGCTGTTAAGGTAATAATGTTGAGATTCCAGGAAGGAAGTATCCCTCTCCTTTGCAGCTCAAACTCAGAATTCCTTTACCCTCCTTTCATGTGTATTGCTCCTAGTAGCTTGCCTGCTTTTTAGGCTGCGAGGTTGCGCTTCCCAAAGCAGTTCAGGATTGAGTATACAGAACGGCTGAAATCAAGTAAATGTGCCTCACTGTGGGCAGGGCAGTTAGTTGCACCAGGCCGAGTACAGATCCTGTGTGTATAAATGCACTGAAAGGAAGGCAAAAATCCGTGCTTGACTCTCATTCTGCTGTTTCCTTTTTGCTTCAGTGCTGCCTTCTTTGCTCCTTCTAAATTGCATATCTTGTGTTCAGGATACACTTCTATCCTCATTATGCTGAGGTATAATCATTGGCTTACTTACTTGAGCCATCTGGATTGTTTTACTAAATAATTTCTTGGGGCACCTGTTAAACACATTTGCACCTGTGCTTGCTGCCTTTATCATGCCATTGCCAAGGGTCCTGCATCTTATCAACTCTAGAGCAGGCAGATGTTTAGACAGATGGAAGCTTTCATCACTGTATCTCCATGCTAGGGAATGCTTCTCCTATGAAATTTCTGTCTTACAGTTATTTAAGGACAAATCTTTCTACATGTACAAGGTCTACGTCTGCAAGACAAACCATGTATAATTGTTCTCTATTCATTCAGAAACAAAGTCTTGCATTGTGAATAGCACCTAAAGGCTACAACCAAATACTTAATATTTTTGTTATTGTTGTTTAATGTATACATAACAATTTATACATTAACATGTATAAATGTTATTTATACATGTTATTTAATGTATAAAATAACATTAAATGTTATTTAATGTTACATTTAATAATAACATTATTATTATTATTATTATTATTATTGTAGTAATACAGTAATCATGTTTTATGTATAATAATAGTAATATTACTATTATTGTAATAATAGTAATAATCATGGTCTTAATGTTATTTAAAGTTATTTAGAGCTCCTTGCCACAGGATGCGGTGATGGCACCTGGTCTAGATGCCTTTAAAAGGGGTTTGGACAGATTCATGGAGGAAAGGACCAACACAGGTTACAAGCCATGGGCAACCTCCTGGTTTTAGAAGTAGGTTTTCTCTGTGCCAGGTGCAGGGGAGTGGCAGCAGGAAACAGGTTATCTTGTTGGCTGTGTGCTCCCTGGGGCATCTGGTGGGGCCACTGTGTGATGCAGGGGGCTGGACTGGATGGGCCTTTGGCCTGGTCCAGCAGGGCTCATCTTATGTTCTTATGTAAAGTTGCAGTTCTGAAGATATATACTTGTAAGTCTTGTTGATATCATTGTTATGTACTTTTGAATACATGTTATTCATGTGCCCCAATTCCCCACATGGCGAAGAGTTCCAGGTGAAGTTTTGCAGGATTCAGTTTCCTTTGTATGAGAAAGTGCTGGAGACCTACCTATGCTATTATACTTGTTTTATTTTGAAATATACAAAGCAGAGTATAATGAAGGCAAATAGATTTTAGCACGAAGACTTTCATGGCCAGCAATTATCATCAAAGATTTGGGTAACACGGGTGACATGACCATGACTTGATACATGGTCATGTCACCCGTGTTACCCAAATCTTTGAAGGCAAATAGACTTCTTCAGCAGACAGTATAGCTCAGGGGTGGCCAAACTTGCTTAACATTTCCTCTGAGCCCACAGGTGTGCACATTTACAGTACCTCCTGTTGCGTATATACATCCTTGGGTAAAAATGGTTTTATGTAAGAACCACATATGATAAACTTCAGATGTTTGAAAGCCGCAATATTTAAGAAGCATTTAAATTCTTAAATATATTTACTCACCATGAACATTAAACATATTATGTTTTAATCCAGTGGACTTACATTTATACCTGGTAAATAATTATAAAGCTTTAAAATTTCTTATTTACCCTTTTATATTAAATTGTGATGCAAAAAGGAGCTCAGCCAACGTATTTTCAAGAGCCGCACATTATACGGCAAAGAGCCGCAGTTTGGCCACCCCGGTATAGCTGTTAGTCCTCCACTGGGCCCCTAAAGAGTGCACCTGTCACCCCAAGGATGCTTTAGCCAGCTTGAAGCTTCAAACTCTCCCCCTAGCATCTGTCCGTTTCCTTCCCAATTCAGACTGGATTCAAACTGTTTCTCTGCTTCCTGTCTTTAGCTGGGAGGTGTGTGTGTGTGACTGTCTCCAAACTCAGGTGAGTACTGTAATTCCAAAAGCTGGGGGGAGGTTCCTCAGGAAAACCTCTCCTGTCATTAGCTCCCATTGGTGGACTATCTGCGCTGTCCAGTCATACTTGACTGTTAGTACTGTTATCACCCTAAAAAATCTCCTTCTCAGAAAGGTTTCATCCACACAGAGAAGTTCTCCATAAAGGCAGATCCACACCGCACACGTCTCGGTCCGTATGCGTCTGGTGTCCCGCCCCCAGGGGAAAACAATGGGCTCTGATTGGCTGAACGAAACGCAAACGTGCGGGTAAAGTTCCACTTTGTTTGCGTTTCGTTCAGCCAATCAGGGCCCGTTGTTTTCAGCTGGGGGCGTGACACCAGACGCATACGGACTGAGACGCATGCGGTGTGGATCCACCTTAATGGTTACAGTGCTTCCTGGAAAAGAGGATAAATCAGATTAACAAAACAAAATTAAACCCATACGTGATGATTCATAGATGATTTACCTACTTACAAAGGCATTTCTTCTCTTCCAGTCAAGCACTTCAGATCATTGCAATCAGTTTCCCAACACTAATAAACTTTTCCCCCTCTTCTCTAAACACAACAGTCCCCTTTCAGGCTATTACTTGTCCATATTCAGCATTGGCAGAACAAAAGACAACGTTTAGTTTTTTATTAGTCTTTTTTAGCCATTGTCCCAGTCTCGGGTATATGCTTGTTCAGCTCAAGCTTCTTTCTCGGGGCTTGCAAATACGAACTACAACTTCCTTAACCATGACTTAACCTTAACCCTGTCCTCCATTTTTTGGCAGTTTTCTAAGAAGAGTGAACTAATGTGGGTAGGGTGAGGATACAGAGGATTTCAATTTGTATCATTAGATGGCATTTCACAGAAAGTTTAGTTCACCTATCCTAAGGTCAGGGATGTATCTAAGTAACTAGGTCACGAGTACGAGTGCGAGTACGAGTCATTTTTGCAAGAGTGCGAGTCCGAGTGCGAGTCAGTGTCAAAATTTTGGGGCAAGTACGAGTCAAGTGCGAGTCATTTTTGCACAAGTGAGAGTCGAGTACGAGTAAGGCCAGAAACCACAAGTTACAAGTCGAGTCACTTTGGGGAAAATGGCTTTTTCCCTTGAAAATGGGGTGGGTGGGTGTCTGTGTGTGGGGTGTGTGTGTGAGGACCTCTGAGACTTTTAAAGCACCCACTTGGCTCCCCCTATGCCCTTTCCCTCACCTCTCAGTCTTATCACCACCCATCTGGTTTGGGAAAAACAAGCATGTCTACATTCAAACCATGTTTTATTCCCTCCCTGCACCTTCCCCTTGCTGAGCCGAGCATCCCTTGGACTCGGAGTTTTGGTCAATGAGGAGGAACTGCTGCGGCAGCTTCACCTTCCCTCACTCCTCCCCACCCCTCGCGCTCGGAGTTGTGGCCAATGCCAAACAGACAGCAACAAAAGGGGGGGACTCAGAGCCAGGCTTGCTTTCCCACCTCCTTGAAAACCCTTCCTCCCTGCTGCCCTCCTCCTCCGAGGTCTCCACTGCGCCTGCCTACCTGCCTGCGTTGATGCCGGCCGTTAAAGGAAAATGACTTGGAAATGGCAAGTCGTTATCCCCACGAGTGCAAGTCAAGTACGAGTCCCGTGGGTC
The DNA here is from genome assembly GCA_026170595.1 of Plestiodon gilberti rubricaudatus. Taxonomy (NCBI): domain Eukaryota; kingdom Metazoa; phylum Chordata; class Lepidosauria; order Squamata; family Scincidae; genus Plestiodon; species Plestiodon gilberti. The sequence goes on from JANXHW010000002.1 coordinate 123,326,890, forward strand.
ACGAGTGTGAGTGCGAGTCAGTGGGTCACGAGTACAAGTACGAGTCAGGGAAAAAGTGGCTAAGTCACACTTGCGAGTCGAGTCATTTGACTCGAGTCCCCATCACTGCCTAAGGTATTGCTGTTGTAGTGTACTATTGGCACTAAAGACATGAATCAGAGTTCAAATCCCCATTTGAGCACAAAGCTCTCCACTTGTCATTCGGGCCCAAGGCCAAACTTCACCTTATGACAAGCACATAGTTGGCCTTTATTTATGCACTTGTTTTCCCCTTCCCCAAATAGCAGCTATGGAGGTGCCAGTCCAGGTGAGGACTGTGGTGTCAGAGTTACAGGGGTCTAACCCTCCACTCCTGGCCTTAGTCTCAATTTGGATTCCCTGCCCTTTCCAACATCTACTCTTTAGGGGGAAAAATACACAGGGGCACATCATGTGCTTGTTCTAATGTAGCTTGACCCAGGATGAAGAATCTGCTACCGTATGTATACAGAAAGGGGAAAGTACATTAAGGTTTGCCCTGCTCAATATAATTCAGTTGAGAGAGGATAGAGCTGATAACTGTGTGGCCTTCATGGCTGGGGAACCTTAGAAAGCACAGAGTTCTTTGTTTGTTAACATCTCCAATTAATCCTGGGGCTGGGGGCTGGCTGGGGAGGTGCTGGCAGTGTTGTTAATCTGCAGTTAAATTGATTGATTACTTGTCCTGCTCTTGACTTAATTCTTAAAACGAGACTTTGACTAAATGTACATAGTACAGTATAGAGAGATAGGTATGCTGCAGGAAGGGTTAACTGTCTACAGCTTGGGTGAGTGGAGAGTTTAACCTCTGGTTGCTCTTCTGAAATTTGCAGTAATATGGTTGGGGAAGGGGAGGAGGGGGACATTCTGGCAATTTCCAGCAGTCTTGGATGCACGTCTCTTAGCCCAGTGTGATTCCACGACCCCCCCAAGCTGAAAAAGGTTCATAGGCATTTGTTGCGGTCACTTATTTCTTTCCCAGATATTTTAATAGGAAGGGGGAGCAAGGAAAGGGATATATGGGGAGGGGTGTCAGCCAGAGACTGGCTTTAAGAGCCTATCTTTGTTGGCTTTACTCGACTATTATTGAGACAATGAGCAGGAGTTTCCAGAGGCTGGTTTGTGGATCTGTTTACAAACGATAACGCAGGCCATGTGTGATGCAACGCTTCATCTTTAAGATCTGATTCAGCCATCCAAGAACCCTCCTGAAGGAGACCAGGGTTGCCATTTTCTGTTTTCAGAGATTCTGACACTGCCATCTGAGTACCTCTGAGCATGTGCAGAGTTCTGTCCCCTTCCCCCTATGCAGTATTCATAGATTGAGGGAAATTTTTCTCATCGCAGATGGAAGGAAGGAAAGATAGAAGTTTCTTCCAAAAGGAGGGGGCTTCTCAGGTAGCTACAAGCAGGTAACAGCCTCGTGTGGCCTTAATTTCAAGATAGTCATGTTTCCACTTCCTGGCTTTTTTTTTTAAATTAATATTTCTATCTGTTTGACTGCAGGTCCCAATTTTGGTCAGAGCAGGCTATTCTATAGTAAAAAAAAGAAAAAAAAGATATACCCAACTCAAAAGGTTTGGGTGATTGGATCTCCCGTGTCTCGTACGTTGCCAAATCCAAAGGTAGTGTGTAACACTGGAAGCAACAACAGGGGCGGCTCCTGCCTTCATGGTCTGCTTCTGAATTTCCCAGAGGTAACTGATTAACCACTGTGGGAATTTGGATGCTGGGCTAGAAGAGCCTCTGATCTGATCCATCAGGGCTGCTCTTATCTTCTTAACATTTCCTCCCAGCCCACAGGTGTAGCATTTAACTCCAGATGCGTATGTACACCCTTGGGTAAAAATGGTTAAGGTAGAAGAAGGGAGAGTAAGTATGCTTTATTTTGAGGTTTTAGGACATAACTTGTTCGGATGTTTTTGTTTTGATCACGAGGGATATTTTTTATGCATGTGGAGGGAAGCTTGATGGTAGGGTAAGTCTGCAAACACTGTCTGAACAGCAACAATGTTTTCTTTAAAAAAAAAAGAAAAGTTTCACCATACCATACCCTTTATTGGCATAAACAAAGACACAAAGAATACAATACACAACAAAACATTTCAGAACAAACGTTGACATCAAAGACCCCTAACAGCAGTTCACATTCCCTACCCACCCACGTAGTCCACCATACCAACTCACCCCCATAGTATCAAAATCAGATCTCAGAACCCAAAAATGGAAGATTTTTTTTATGCATGTGGAGGGAAGCTTGATGGTGGGGTAAGTCTACAAACACTGTCTGAACAGCAACAATGTTTTCTTTTTTAAAAACAAAAAAAGTTTCTCCCTCCCACACATCAGCATGGGTATGCATTTACACAACCACAACCGATGTTCTATGCATTAAACGGCAAAAAAAAGTTCTTCTGGATATTCCCCCCCCCCCCCCCCCGACTTTGCATCCCATGATTCTGGCAGTTAGCAAGAGGATAAAAATCTGGCTGGGCCTGTGGTGGTGGGATGGAGATGAACTCTTGAGAAGGGCTGTGGCTAGCTAGTCTGTCAGCATCACTTACGTTCAGTTGCAAGGGTTGATAGATTTGTGCAATTAATTAATTAATTGAGCGCAGATTAAAATGAGGCTTTCTTCTGGAATTTTAATCCAAAGCTGCCCCTTGACAGAGAAAGAAAATAAAGATATGAGAACAGTCTCGGGTTAGGTATGAAATGTGTCCGGGGGGGGCTGAAGAAGGCGGTTTGAAAAAGAAGGAAGCAGGTGCTAGAGTGCAGGTGTCACAAGCAACATAGGTTTTGTCGTATCCCTGTCTCATGAATAAAAGCAGGCTAGCCTGTCATGTGGAGTGGTAATAGATTACTTAAGCCCGAGCTACATTAAGCCCGGCTCGACTTTTGCCGCGTTCGCGCTACGTCCGGCCAATCAGAGCCTTTGTTTGACCTGGGGGCGGGACACGGAACGCAGCCGCCGACGCAGCCGTGGACAATGTAGCCCAGGCTTTAGTAATGGACTCTCAGCTTGGAGCCTCCCCCTGCCTCCTGATTTACCCCAGGAAGGGCTGCAGCCTGTGGAGTGCAGAACTGCAACTGGGGAGGGATCCTCCAATTGTTGACTGGGGATGGGGTCATAGCTTGGTGGTGGGTGAGTGCGTGCTTTGCTAGCAGGAAGTCCCAGCTTCAATCTCTGGCACCTCCAGGTAGGGCTGGAAAAGTTTCCTGTCTGAAATCCTGGAGGGTTGCTACCAGTTGACGTCGTAGACAATATACTGCCACGGACCAGTGCAATATAGGGTACTTCATATGTTGGATGGAGATGGACTCCATCCAACCCTGTGTGATCAGATCCAACAAGGGGACTAAAGGAGTGTGGTGCACCAGGGCAAGGGAAATCTGTCTCGCATCACTTTTCAGCTCTCTTAAAATCAACTGTCTTCTGCTATATCAAGTGACAGGCCAAATCCCTCCCTTCCGCAATACAGCATTTACTGATGAGTAGCACCCCAGCCTGCCAGTTCCCATGGCAGCCTGTCCTGCTTCTTCATGAGCAGGCGGCATGATGAACTCTTGCACCGGGTGACGCAAAACCTAGTGATGACTCTGAGCAGGTCTGCTGGCAGGTGGTTCCCAGACAGCAAAACTAGCTAGTCTTCCTGCAATGGGTGAGAGGTGTGCTCATCTTTAATGTGCGAAATTTCTTTCTTATACAGTGTGACCCCTGTATCCGTGGAGGATAGGTTCCTCCCCCCCCCCCGCAAATACTGGAAACCATGGATAAGGGGGAACACTATCTCCGCAACTCCCCCCCCCCCCCGCACGTGGGGAACCACAGATACCGGATCTGCGGATACAGGGGTTGCACTGTACTTCAACAACTGGAACTTGACCATTAACTAGCACCTCCATCTGGGATTTGGTGTGCTTTGTGCCAGGTTCCCTCAGGATGTATCCCAAGAAAATGATTGGTGTTGACATGCCTTTTGCCAAACCCTTTCCAAAACCACTGTAGCCTGGGATTGACTATCAGACAGCATTTTAGTAGTCCAACCAATAAAACTGTGTTTTGCTACATACTGGGAGTTCAAAAGGCAGCACACTCAAGATTTTACCAGGCTTCCTTCAACCTCCAAACTTTGCCTTGGCTTCACCATATTCTGTGTTAGCGCCACCTACCAGGCTCTTCTCTTCCCTTTCACATTCTATCTTGATCCTGCCCAAGGAGCCTGTATCACTACAATCAAATGAGGATTGCCATTCTGTACTCTCTTCATTGTCCCAACCCCAGCTACACACACAACGTTGAACACTCAGCAGGATCAGAAGGTCTTTGCCAACCAGGTAAGAATATGTGTAGCCAAATGAGCCTCTCCGGGAGAGGACTTCATAAGGAAGGTGCCACAACATAAAAAGGCTGGGTTCCTAGTGGGTACTTAAACATGTTTACTTGGAAGTAAGTCCCACTGAGTTCTATCTAGTTACTGTGCAATGTACATAATGCTTTTTGTGTTTTCCAAGCTAGAGGCTAGTTTTGCTCATTTTTATCCCTGCAACAATTACGGTATCTCCTTTTTAATCCTTGGGCACTGTATTGTCCCTAAGAATGCCTAATTCATGTATACCCTGATTGTGGGGGACCCATGGAAATTAGTCTATGCTTCTGAGTTTGGGCTCATTTTATGCAGGTGAGCTCACTAGGTCTGTGGTAGCCTTTGCCTCTGCTCCAACACCTGCCTCTAAGTATGAGGATCATTAACCTGATGAATTGGAGATGCTGCATCCAGGACACCAGATGTGGGTGATGCAACAGGACTTTACTCAAGGGAATTGACCAGACCAATTGCATCCAGTTGTCGTTTGGAAAAAAGACTGCTGGATTGCTGGCAATGCCCCAGGACCCACTGGGTTGTCTTTAAAAACAACAACACAACAGGGTTCTTTTCTTCAGATAATAGTCTCTACTGACTGCAAGGGGAAATATTACCAGGCTGATGTAGGAAGGGCACCTAAAGTCCCGTTCAGGTCCAAATAGTTTAAGTGGAAAGAGTTGATCTTAAGGCCTACTATGTTTCTAAAAATGCACTTAATTGATCATAGACTTTAAAAAAAATGTATTTGACAATGCATCAAATGTAATGTGAAAAAACATGAAAGAAAATGTAATAGTTCTCTAAAAAAGAGAACTTTGGCTCAAAATTTGGGTCACTTGGGGTGAAAGAGGGACACACACACGGACAGAGAGAGAGAGAGAGAGAGAGAGAGAGAGAGAGAGAGAGAGAGCCACCCTTCAACCCATCTTTTCTTGCTGCTACTGCCTGTGTCATGGCAGCAGTACTATTTTGGCTCAGCCTTCTTTATACTACAGAGATACAAGTACTGTATCTAACAACAGCCCAATCCTAACCAACTTTCCAGCGCTGATGCAGCCTCAATGCAGCTCTGAGGTAAGGGGAACAGAGGTTCCCTTACCTTGAGGCGGCCTCCGTGACTGCCCCCGCCCCGCAGGATGCACTGCACGCCCTGTTGGCACGGCTGCATCAACACTGGAAAGTTGGATAGGATTGGGTCCTGTGGATGGTATCTGGTTGGGTCTGTGCTGACCCCCCAGAGTTACATTATGTGAGGGGTCTCACCTCCAAAATATTCTCATATCTTTTTTTCCTTCAGCTTAACTTTTCATGAAGTGTGAAAATAATACTAGATAATTCTTCTTTATCTTAACTGCTGCATCAGCATAAAAGTAGCTATCATGCTGGGGTCATTGTCAGGCTCTTATTGAGCAAAAACAAAACAAAAGAAATGACATGTTGGCTAGGATTTTAAGATCTGTGGATAAGAAATTATGCCTGGAGCAATCCTTCACAATTACTGGACATTAATACTAACCCAGCAAGAATTTAAAATGCCCAGTGTGTTTGGCTCCTGTTTGTGGGGTAGTGTGTTTTTGCATGTGATAATAACCTCAAAGGGCTTTATGTTCTTGAGATGTCAAATACTGGGAAGTGGAAAACAGAAAAACAATCATGTTTTGTTTGTGTACTCGTGCTTTAGTACAAAAACAAAATGAGATTATAAAAAAGAAAAGAAGGGGGGAAGGGCAAAATTCCCATGGCAGTGGAACCAAGAAATGCTGGAAGATAATGTGGCTGGTGGTATTTGTGCCTTTTTGCGTTGCCAACAACCTTTGGCATCATCAGGTGTGATGTCCTATGATGTCCTTCATCAGGTGTGTCAGGTGCACTTTTTTTTGTCCACTCTGGACAGCTCGATGTTACTATTCCATTCAAAGAAAAATAGTCACAGACCAGGTCTTAAAAATGGTAGGACATCATAGAAAGCACTAGATTGCAATGAGCAATGGTGGTTTGGGTTGGTGTGCGATGGTGTGGTTTAGATTCTCCAGAATAACTGAGTTAACCAATGACATCAGTTCCAGAGAAAACAGCTGGTACAACCTGGATTGCTCTGTCGGTCTCCTTTAGTCCCAGTGTATCTTGGTGCCTTGCCAGAAGGTGGCAGTCTCTGACATGCACAGATAGTTCTGGGGTCTCCATTGCAGCTAAACTGTGTGATGATGCTTCCGCTAGGCAGCACTGCCCACGTTAACACAAGCAGCTAATTCATATTAACAGACCGGTCACGTAATTAACTCCAGTTCAGATATCATTGAGAGAGAATTTGGGAAGTAGGAACAGTATGTATCCCTACTCTTCAGGGGAAAAATGTGCAATAATGTAGATTTTGCCATGTTACCCGCACATGGTACAGTACATCTTTAATACAAAGGACTGTGTGCATCATATGATTTCATTGTACTGCAAGATAAAAACTTGATTTTGTATTAGGTACAGAACTCAGTATCCTTAGAATCTAGTTTCTGTGTTTTGGATTTTTGGTGTTCGTTTTGTTTTTGGATTTTTGGAAGCATGTTTCTAGCCCTTGTGGCAGCCAACATAATATTGAACATGTATGGACAATGTCTAGTGAAATTTCTGGGGCCAGGGGAGGGGAGGCTGATTCAGAGTGGGGCATTAGGGCCATGTGTAGGTCATTGCACCTCCTCATGACTAGCAGAAGCAGAATAATTGTGTAAAGTTGCCAAGAATATACAAATAAACACACCAGAGAATATCTGCAGTAAACACACTGGAGAATTCTCTGCAGGTAGCAATGTTCTTTTGTTGGCACAGGATTTCAGTTGCTTTTTAATTTATTTATTTTTTAAATGGTGTATTCACAGCCTGGCTACATATAAGGAAATTTGAAACGTTTTGATCTGGCTTTAGAAACTTTGCTATGACTATGTGTGCAAGAACCCCTGTGATAAGTTAACCAGCTCCTGTTCCTGTGCTTTTTATTGGGAGATAACTTTTATTTATTTACTATATTTCATCTAAAAAGTTTCCAAAGTGTATTTAGATCCACCTTGATCCAGAGAAACAGCAGCAGGAAACCCATTCATTAAAATGAAGATGCAACATGATCACCATGCTGTGAAGAGCTTCACCAGATAAAGTCTGAAGATCAGGCTGCTATTAAAGGCACAAAAGTAGGTCAGGCTCGCTGTTTTGGTCAGTTGGTAAGGCTATCAAGAGGAGGGAGCAAAAGAGAACGTGGTGCCCCCAGAACTTAATTTCTTTTTCGAAAGGAACTCCAGGGCTCAATTCTGTCTAGAAGTCTTGTATTGATATCCTACCTACCTTTCTTCCATCATGGAACTTGAAGAGGCGTGTGCAGGGTTCCCATCCAAGCACTGACCAGACCCAGCCTTACTTCACTTAGCAAGGTGGCAGCATCACATGCTTTCAAACCAGACCCATCCACCTAACCCCCGCTGAATCGGTGCTCTCTGTCCTGTAGTTACCTAATGGAGAGGGAAACGCATGCTGCATCTGCTCAGTGACACTTTCATCTATTCTTACTTAATATATTTCAGGATTGAGCCCTCCTGTTGAAAAATGAGACCAGGACTCAACCCTGGCACAGATTATCCCCTGGTGCCCCCTAAAGGCAAAACATGAACTAGCAGCCTAGTCAGTAAGACCTCTCTACTCCCTGCCATGCATCAACATGAACACGACTCAGCAACAGGATGAGCAAGGATGGAGATAGTCTTTTGAGCCTTGCAGATATATGAACAACTGTTAGTCAGAATTGTGGCTGAGTCTCCTTGTTCCTTTGACAGTGCCTTTGACTTCCTGGCCAAACTGGGAGGTTTGGGCTGAGGATTCAGGAAGGAGGCAGGCTTGTGCCAAAGGGCTGAACTCTTGGGGAGGAAAAGGTGTGGGCCTCCTGAGTGCAATCAGCACTTCCTTTGCCTGGGACACGAGGTTAGGCTGGGAATAGAAAGGCCACTGAGGAGTTCTCAGCACAAGAGCGACACACCAGTGCTGGCATCTCCGAGAAGGAATAGCTCCATCGTTAAGCGTGTCAGTCTGTCTATGGGGGGGACGGGGGGGACGAAAGATTCCATCGAGGTTAGGTAGGGAATGCATGAATGGGAAGGGCCTCATTCATCCACAAATACAATTTGGAGAACAAAGGCCTATATTCCATTAACTAAACACGACTTAGCCAAATCCAGGATCTGATTTAAAGCTAGTGGAGCTCTGGGCGAGTAATGTTTTAGGTGGAGACCCTCGGGTCTTGACAGCGTTTCCGTTCAGTGGGAATCCTCGGGAACTCACTGTCAGGATGGCTGTTCTTTTAACAAGAATATTGATTGTGGCTGGTTTGCGTGTTACCCTAGACTCCAGATTGCTTTAAATTGCCCCACCACGAGGCGACTGTTATCACATTGTAAACTGTTCAGTATGCAACAGCTGTATCATGTAGTGGGGAAATCCATGGCAATGCAAGTGTCCCAAAAAAACAAGGTGCAGGCAGGCACTTTGGTCTGGCCTATTTAAAACATCTGCAAAATGTGTGACTCTAGGAAAGTTCCCAGTTATGCTCTTGATAGTCTCACTCCTGTCCAAATCACCTCATGTGGTCGTGTTTTGATTTAAGCCATGCATTCCTTCCTCCTGCCTCTGCTTAGACCTGGTTGTATTTATTGCTTGGGTATTGCTTGTTAAGACAGAGGTGCAGCCCAATCCTAGGTGCTTACTCAGAAGTAAATCCCATTGAGCTCAATGGCATTTACTCCAAATAAGTGTGCATAGGATTGGAGCCTTTTCCTCACTGGACACCGTGGTAGTGATTGTGAGAAGAAGCTACTTGTGGCAAGCTGCATTGCCAATATTTGTGCCACGGGCAAAAAGGCAGATTGATATGAGCCAGCGTGTCTGGGTTTCAGCCCTTAAATGAATGAAGAAAGAAAAGCAAGGAGAGGAGTGCACATGCACAAAGTGCCTCTTCCTCCTGCACTGAATAATCTCAAACTTCTGCACCCTCAAATATCTGGGATTAAGGAAGCAGGGCATTCAAGTTAGAGAAGAGCGATTTCCAGACAGGGTCAAGTCCCAGTACCCTTCTGCTGAGGAATTCAGCAGTGCTCAATAAGTGTGTTAAGGTCATACTGGGCTGATGATGGTCCATTGCAATACTAACTTTTGCTGTTTTTTTTTTTTTTTTTTGCAGTAGTAGCTGCTAACATGGAGAACCAACTTCCCGTTCTTCCCCACCTCTCCCAGGAGCTTTCATGCTTTCAGCAGGAAATGCAGTTTGGTCATTCCTTGCATTTAGGAGGGTTGGGGAAGGGGGCTTGGAAAAGTCTCAGTGAGGAGGAAGGAGGGAAAGAGGAGGGAGGAAACGAGGGAGGGGAGAGAAAGGAAGGGTGTGTGTTTTTGCTCAGGCTTAAGAGACACCCGGGTTCTCTATCACGGAGAAGTTTGCAGTTCTTTTCTCCTAGTAAGGCAAGAGGGCCAGGATGGAGGCGAGTTCAGGGACCGCCACCAGCTAAGCAGGGGGCTGAGATGCCGGTCCCAAATTCTTAGTATAGAGCTCTAGGAATCAGAATCATGAAGGTAAGCGATGGACAAAGCTTGAATTATTATTATTACTTTGCATTTGTCAGCCCCTGTATTGAAGACATCTGATGTTTCCCCATTGAGGAGGAAAGTTACTTCCTGCAGCTTGCTCCAATGGTGATAAACACACTCTCCCTTTTTAAGGCTGTAGAAAAGGTGTGGGAGGATTTTATGAAGGAGTGGGTGGATGGGCTGAAAAGGCTTCAGTTGGACGTTTCAGGCTGCAAATCCTCTGAAATACTTTCCTGCGAGTAAGCCCCACTGAACATAATGGGACTGACTTCTGAGTAGACATGCATAGGATTGCTGTCAGACTACCAAATGTGATGATGTGGAGACTGGAGTTGTGATGGGGCGTCTGGTCTTTGAGGGCTCGGTGGGAAGGTGGGGGGATGCTTTCTGCCTCTATCTAGAGATCTTGGAGGTGTCGCTTTTTTATTAAGGAAGCCTGTAAAATTTTATTTTTGAAAGGATCCTCTAGCTACCCTATATGTTCCCTTAGGATACTGGGAGTTTATCTCATGTTTAATATGCATAAGTCAGTGTTTCCTTCCAAGTAAACTTGCCTAGGATTTGCTGCATGTGTGACAACATAAGAGCTCTCCTTGATCAGAATAAAGCATCTATCTAGTTCAGCATCCTGCTTCTCATGGTTTCCAACCAGATGTCTCTGGGAAACCCACAAACAGCATGAAGGCAAGAGCCAGCTCCTCATGTACGGATGTAGACTGCCTTTGAACATGGAGGCTCCCCTTAGCTCTTGTGTCAATAGCTTTTGGTGAACCTGTCTTCCTCACATTTGTTTGAGTCTTTTAAAAAAAACCTTCCATAAAAACTCCAAAGGGTGTTGGGTGTGTGAGTGTGAGTGTGAGAGAGAGAGAGAGAGAGGATTTCTAAGTGCTTGGAATGTTGAACAGTCAGAGAGATGGCTAAGATGGGGTGTGCATGATATAAAATTGCCCTGTGTTCAAAGCTATTACACTGGAATGGGTTAACTGTTGAGGCAGTCAGTGGTGTCAGTCAGAGAAACTATGTGAAGTATTATTAGGCTTACCAGATCTCCAACCAGGACAGAGTGCTAGACCTTTAGGAGAAGAAATGTGGACAGGTGTAGCTTGTTAAGTCCTAGAGCACAACCCTAGGCATGTCTACTCAGAAGCAAGCCCCAATGTGCTCAGTGGGACTTGCTTCTGAGTAGACATGCCTAAGATTGTGCTCTAAGGTTTAACAAGCTACACCTGCCCACATTCCTTCTCCTAAAGGTCTAGCACTCTGTCCCGGTTGGAGATCTGGTAAGCCTAAGTATTATCAAATCCTTGTTGACCACTTTCATCGTGGCGTTTATCATAATAAGTCATATTAGGTATGGCCTCTGGAATGGTTAAACTGTGTAGCACAATCCTGTGTGTTTACCCAGAGGCAAGTCTTATTGTATTCAATGGGGCTTACTTCTAGGTACGTGTGTATTGCTGCTCTAACCTGCAATCCTATGCACACTTACTTAGGAGTAAACCCCCCCCCCCATTGAATTCAGTGGGTTTTACTTCTGAGTAGGCATGCATAGGTTAGCACTGTTAGTTTTTTGCATTCTCATCGCTCTATCCACATTCATGGGAGGAGTGAGGATACTAGTTTGTGTTAATGTGATTAGAGAAGCAGGAAGGTGGTGATACCCTTGCAAATAGGGCCACAGAATTTACTAGCCTGCCAAGTTTAAGTAGCTTCACTGCTCACATGTACATATGTTAGTAATTCCTGGCACATGACATAAATGCCCTGAAAAGGAAAAAAAGCACAAACTCTCTCTGGCCACCTGAATGAAGGGCTGTAACCCAGGGCAGAGCACCTGCTGCGGATACAGAAGGTCTCCAGTTCAACTTTCCCTTCCCCATCTCTTCACAAAAGACAGTGTTGCTTATTAAGACCCCTGTAAGAATGCAGTGTAAGATGGCGGGTGGCGCAGTGGGTTAAACCGCTGAACCATGAGCTGTCGATCGAAAGGTCGGCAGTTCGAATCCGTGACAGGGTGAGCTCTCGTTGCTTGGCCAGCTCCTGCCAACCTAGCAGTTCCAAAGCATGTTAATGCGAGTAGATAAATAGGTAATGCTTGCGGGAAGGTAAACAGCGCTCCGTGTTCCAGCCGCATGCTATGCGCTGCAGCAAGGAGAGTCATGCTGGCCACATGACCACGGAGGCGTCTTCGGACAACGCTGGCTCTTCGGCTTTGAAATGGAGATGAGCGCCACACCCTAGAGTCGGACACGACTGGACTTACCGGTAATTGTCAGGGGTCATCTTTACTAAGAATGCCCACTTGAAATCTCTAATTACTGTATGGTCCATTATTGGATGAATTGATTATTTACTGAGTGTTTGCCTTCAGCCACCTTATTAAAGACATCTTTGAAAATGCTCAGTACTGCAAGCCCTGAACTGTCCTACTTGTGTTGGCTTGCGTGTTCAGAAGGGAACACCTTTCACCATTGAGTTCCTCTGGAAACTATAGCGTACTGTATTTCCTCCCTTCCTTAGTTGACGTACTGAAACCCAAGCTGGTCAAGTTTCACTTTTGTTTACAGTCATGTTAAAAACAACAACCTCCCCAAACCTTTTTTGATTGCTTTTCAGTCTCGCTTGGATGATTCGGAAGGTAGTGTTGTTCTTGTATTTCTGTCAATATATTAAAGTTACGGTAGTTCTCAAAAGTCTGTCATAGACCAGACCAAGCAACAAAACCTCAGAAGGGATTGTGCAGGCAGGCAGCCCAGATTTACCAGTAGTTCTCATTAATTGGGGTTACTAGGAAGGGAGCAGAGGTCTCCCCCTGATATATGTGTGCTGTAAATGAATTATTTTATTCACAAGGTCAGTGCAATAGAGGAACACAATGGCTGGGTTCAGACAAAACATGAAACTATGACTTGTGCTAACCATAGTTAAGCTGCAGAATGGGTCTGAGCCTCTAATTGTACAACAGTTGAGCTATTGTTCAGAGGTCTTTGTCTGCTTTTGTTTCCTGTCTACTCAGGACTCGGCTTCATAAGGTATCTCCTGTTTCCATGGTGCTGCAGCCATTTTGAAACGGAGTGATTCAGTGGCGTCACTACCGCTTGGCGGAGGAGCGGGATGCCAGGGGTGATGCGCCGGTCGCCGGGAGGGGGTAATGTGCCCAGGATAGGGTAACGTGCTGACAGGCCGAGCCGCATCTTCCAGTGTCTTCCTTGCGCCGGCAGGCCGAGCCGCATCTTCCTCGGTAGGCCCAGGCAAGGCTTCAAATGGCATTCGCACAACGCCGCTTGAAGCCTTGCCCTCAGAAGGGCTGAACGGATCTTCGTTCGACCCTTCTGAGGGCAAGGCTTCAAGTGGCGTTGTGCGCATGCACTGCATTCAGCCCTGCCCGGCCTACTTAGAAGTGGCCGAGCCGCCGAAGAAGACGCAAGGATGGAAGACGCGGCTCAGCCTGCCGGCGCGTCACCCTCTCCCGGCGCGTAGGGTGAGACGGTGACTACCGGGGTGATGCGTTGGCTTGTGACGCCGCTGATTTGCCCAAACTGATTTGTCAACGATGTGTGAATTCAGACATAACAGCAAACCACAGTTAGCAGAAACTGTGGTTTGCAAACTAGCTTCAAACTGTGGTTTCAGATCCTGCTTCTTTGGCCCCAGACAAACCATGGTTTGTGCACAAGTTTGGGTTCAGACAGTAAAACAAACCATGGTTTCAGGTTACTTCTAACCCAGCTATCCACATTAAAGGGAATAGTACCAAAGTTAATGAAACGAAATCACACTTGAAGAAATATCACAATTCGCTGTACTATCAGAATTAGATGGTCTTCCTGTCATGAGATCAAATATTGATGAACAAATTTTTGTCTGCATTTCTGAGCAATTGGCATGACCCTATAGGTTAGTAAGCATGTATCTTGCCTCCACATGGTCACTGGTGGTAGGTGGGCTTAACCAAGTGGTGTTCCTGAGTGACCTCTTAGAGACTTAGACTTGGCATTAATTAATTCCTCTAAGGAAAAGTAAAATGCTGCAATTGGGGGGACAGTCATGGTGGAGGCAAAGCTTGCCCTTCCCACACTCCAGTACTGGGTGGCCTGGGCTGGGTGGCCTTTCAGCGGCTGAAAGGGGACAATTCATTATATATCTGTGTACAGAGCATATGGATGCAGTGCTCACAAAGATCCTCGTGATGCACACGTTGCCACTCCACACCCCAGAAAACGATGGACATTTTGTTAGATACACACGCAAATACACACCCTGCACAGAGAAATCCAGCTGCTGTCCTCTGTCACTTGATGATACAGAACGTCCAGTGTGCTTGCATGTGACATGACCAAATCCCTTGGTAAGTTGGAATGCTGCAGAGGAAATGGTCCGCAAGCCAAGCGGGCCTCACTGCGTGCTTCCCCCCCCCCCCTGCTCTGACTTGACAACAAACTCCCCTCATCACATAGTTTTGGATTGGGTGGGGGTGGGGTGGGGGTGGGGAGATTTTTGCAGGCTAGAGCTGGCTCCCTCTCTGTCACTCTCACTTGGCAAGGCACAGGGGAAGGGAGCCAAGTTGACAAGTCTCTTAAACATTACTTGTGGTCCAATTGGTTCTACTCACCTGATTGGCTCACCCTCCCCTGCCTTTTAAATTTGATGTGCTTTTTATTGGCTATTAATAACATCTGTAACACTTAACAAAAATGGATGGAATGCTCTACAGCCTTGTTATAATCCTGCAATAGTAGATGGCTGATAATTTAGCGTAACAGAAAGAGAAGTCAGGCCGTCTGCCGGTGATTTGATCAAAGCCGATGGCAGAATTTATGAGCAAGTATAGGTTGGATGTTGTGTTGTGTACGCTCTGTGCTACTATATATATTATATCTGCACCCAAAGAAAAGCTAATTTCTGCAACCTATATATGGGCGCAATCCAATCCTACCTACGCCACCGTTGCAACCAGCGGCGCAGCGAAAACGGGAGGCAGAACGGAAAGGGGATTAAAATCCCCTCCAAAAGGGGAATTCAAAGGGGATTTGAATCCCCTTTCCGTTCTGGGGCCTCACGTTTTTGCTGCGCCGCTGGTTACAACAATGGTGTAAGTAGGATTGGATTGCGCCCTATATCATGCAAACCCACAGATATTGGCTTATTTTGTAAAATCTAGCATTCTTCTTTTGCTAGTTATAGACTGGGTGCTGGGCAGGGCAAGGAGCTATGCAAGCTAGTTGCTGCAAATTGAAGATTTGGGGAGATTTTCAGCAGGAAAGTAGTGCAGGGGTCAGAAAATCCTTGCAGCTGCTTTTTGTTCAGCAAGAGAGCTGGTATAGTGTAGTGCAGGGATTCTCAACCCCTTCCCAGCCGAGTACCACCTCCAGCGTCACTCTCCTGCTGCGTACCACCGGAAGTGACTGGCGATGGCATCATCACCAGTTACTTCCAGGTTTTCAGGTTTTCGGAGGCCAGAAAATGCAGGTAGGAGGCTCTGGGCGGGTGGGAGGCCCCTTGTCAGTGTTCCCTAGAGGCTCGGTCAAAGGCGCCACCGAAAGCTCTACTGCGTCGGAGTGGGATTCTGTTGGTTTGGCAGTCCTAGTATCACCAGCAGTTGGTCAAAGTACCACTGGTGGTATTAGTACCACTGGTGGAGAACCCCTGGTGTAGTAGCTAAGGGACTGAGCTGAAAATTGGGACTTACATACTGTACTTGGTTTGGATCTCACCCCTATCATGAACTTGCTAGGTGGCCTTAGGCAAGCCACTTCCTCTCAGCCCCAAATGTAATATGGGGATAATGTTTATAACAACATTACAGTGTTGTTATAGAACAATATCAAGATAATATGTGTGAAGTGCTTTGCACACTCAAAATGCTACATAATAAATATAGTAGTATTCAGGGTTTCAGTGCATTTCTTAAAGGCATATTTGTCATAATATGCAGTTTGGGCCCCAGTATTATCTTTTGACCCCTGGGAAGCCAACTCAAAACCCTATTCTGATTCTTAGATTGTGCCAGGCATTACTCATATGTTTTAACCTTGTGTTTGTAATTATAAGGGCCAAACATTTTTTTAAAAATGAGAATAATTATGTCGGCAGATGGGATAGATGTAGGAAAGAGGCAGAAGTAGTAGCCACAGCTGCTTTGTCTCCTGCAGCCTTGTAACATTTAAAGGAGAAGCATTGCAACTTGGCAACCTTAGGTCCAGTGTTCTGTCTCTACAATGTATAGGATGGTGGCACTATTTCAGGTTAAGGAGGTGCTGGTGGTGGAAGATTTCAGAATAGCAGGGAGCAGGATGCAGCCAGGACTGCTGTGAGGGAAAATGGTAGAAAAGCGGTGCGTTTTTAAGAACATTTGTAGTGAGACTGTTTATCTTCATTTTATGCCTTGATATCGCTACAGTTGTTATTAGGTAAAGGTATCCCTTGACAATTAAGTCCAGTCGTGTCCAACTCTAGGGAACGGTGCTCATCTCCGTTTCAAAGCCGAAGAGCCAGTGTTGTCCGAAGACATTTCCATGGTTATGTGGCTGACTTGACTCAACACCGAGGCGCATGGAACGCTGTTACTGTCCCGCTGACATGGTACCTATTAATCTACTTGCAATTTCTTGCTTTCGAACTGCTAGGTTGGCAGGAGCCGTCGCACGGATTCGAACTGCCGACTTTTCGATCGACAGCTCATGGTTCAGTGGTTTAACCCACCACATGGCAAATAGGCAACCTTTGACAATATAACCTACTACAGCAATAACCATTTCAGTGTGTAGACATGCAAGACAAGTTGGCAAAGAGCTTAGGTACCACTCTGAGTCAGAACTTGTCTTGCATGTCTACACACTGAATCTCTGAGGGACAATCCCATAGAGTGTGTGTGTGTGTGTGTGTGTGTGTGTGTGTGTGTGTGTGTGTGTGTGACTGCTCCCTCCACTCTGCTCTGCCCTCTGTAGGTGGTGTCCCTGGCATACGATTGGATTTAAAGCTTTGTCTGCCATTGCTTAGACCGCAACAGGTGGCATAGCACTGGCAGATGAACTGGACTCATTCCTAATCACTGATGTAGCAAGTCGCCTTGGGGCCTGATATACTAGTGTGTGTCCTCTTTCGATTTCCCCCCCCCCCTCTGCCTTTTGCATCATTCTTGATGAGCAAAAGGTCTCGACCAGCCTCCTTGAACAGCATGCTGTGGCCTTCTTGGCTTATCAGAATTGTGGGTTTGCATCCAAATGTGTGGAAATAAACTGAATGCAAGGGATGGGCTGTCATTTTCTGCTGTGTACTGGTGAACTGGCACCGAACATGCCAGTGTCTTTCTGTGTACGTCTCTCTCACTCTCTCCCCCAACACTTGGAACTGCTTCATGTGGCGTTACATATTTCCAAACATGGAACCACCACCCCTTCAGGAAAAAGTATGATAGCTGTGTGCAGATATTATCGTGTATAACATCTGCACTCTCTCTGTGTCACCACATGTGTGAGTGACAGCTGCTTCCCAGTCCATGTACATATAATGGAACAACATGGTGATCTGTGCCGCTAGCCAGCACCTAGTTTTGTAGGAAGGCCGCTAGTGAGGAGACAGAAGGTGATGAGTCAGGTCCCTCCCTGTTCCCTTAAGTGGTCTGCCAGCCAGGCCTATTGCCACCTATCCTTCCCATCTCTCTCTTGTCTCTGACTTGACAGCCAGAGCCAGGGAGCCATCTGGTACTGAGGGGGGCTGAATCTGGTTCTGGGGCCTCTAGCTGTTGACTTTTCTTTACCCATAGTTGTGTTGTGCTTTTCCTATACAGGCGTGCCTTCTGGATGGAGAGTTCATAATATTTTGAGTACCTAGTCGTTTGTGCCTTGTTTTTAATGACACACACACAAGGCAAGTTTTAGAATACAAGTTTTCTTTTCTTTTCTTGACTCCTTCCAGTATCCCCCTCCCCATCTTTCTCGATCTTTGCTTCCTCTTTTCTGCTAAGCATCCTCTTAGATAACAGAAGCTCTTATGGAACAAACTTCCAAAGATAAACAAGGGAATATCATGTTGCTCTTTCTTAGATACACTGTGGGCTTCACTGGGAAGACATTAGGCCTCACCCTAGCCACTTTCCATGCCTCTCTAAGAGAGGCTCATTCACACATGGGTACTGGCTTATACTTAAAAAGGTAAAGGTAAAGGTGACCCCTGACAATTAAGTCCAGTCGTGTCCGACTCTAGGGTGTGGTGCTCATCTCCATTTCAAAGCCGAAGAGCCAGCGTTGTCCGAAGACGCCTCCGTGGTCATGTGGCCGGCATGACTCTCCTTGCCGCAGCGCATAGCATGCGGCTGGAACACGGAGTGCTGTTTACCTTCCTGCCAGCGGTACCTATTTATCTACTCGCATTGACATGCTTTGGAACTGCTAGGTTGGCAGGAGGGCTTATACTTAGGCTATGCCAATTTAAGGTAACCTCAGTTCTGCATCCTATGTTGTTTTGCAGTTAAGCAAAGTTGTTTATATCTGCACTAATTATTCTGTCCCTGTTAGCTAAAGGAAAGCAAAGGGAGCTATGTACGTCAGTAAAGGACTCTTAACCCCCCCCCCCCAATCAAATGTTTATTATAGTCCTGCTCCTTTGACTTCCTACATTTCAACAGACTTTGCTCGCATATTTTCATGAAGACTAGAATCTTGTGTTTTAGAAAGAGAAAGAAAGAAAAAACGGAGACTGACAGCAGGATGCTGAATTATGGGGCCAGTGTCAATTCTGCAGTAGTACAGGGGACTTGCAGAATAAACGCAGCTCTGGCTATGTTTTAATGAAGGCTATGCCAGTGGCAACTTGCTGTCATTTTGGGGTAAACTTGGAATACGTTCCTTGCTCTCCCACAGGCTTGGCGTGTGACCTCAGACACAGTTACGCTTGGATGCGTTTCTGTATAGGCTGCATCATGCTGGAACATGGGATGGAATATAATAATTCTGCTTTTTGCTGATTGTCTTCCAGTATTGCCTCCAAATAGCTTCTTTCCAAATGAGTGTTCGTGTGTGTCACAGGAAACTTGGTGGGGCAGGATTGGAACCACATTGCTGAAAACCTCTATCGTGTAAATAAGCTGCTGTTGATTGCGTCACCACCTCCACCACCCCAAGCATTGGCACTGTGCTTCTGAGCTTAAGATTGTAAATGTCATGGATGTAGATGAGGCCTACAACCCCCCTACACTGTGACCACATCATCTGTACCAAGCTGGTTGTATCCGTTTGACCCAATTGGCCAACCGAGGCCTGGCTTCCTCAAGGCAGCTCTGGTCTGAGTCACTTCATCACCCACCCACTCGCTACTCCGCCATAGAAACAGGTCTGCAAATAACCTTGGAAACATGGAAATGGCAAACACTCTCCTAGGGAGGTGTTGCTCTCTCTTAAAGAGACAGCTGCCTTCTGCCCAGAAAAGGAAATGGAAGAAAGGCCTTATTGGCTTTTCCAGTGGAAATTTCCCAATATAGCACTGGATTCTGAAGTAAGTACTCCTTCATGGTGTGCAGGCACTGTGTGGTGATTTAGCCATTCATTGCCTAAGGCAGTAAGGCTGGTTGCCTCGGTGGGTTATCAACAGCAACAACGGGTGGCACCTTGGTCAAATCTGGCCCCTCAGTTGCCACCCCAGACAAAGAAGAGATGCATAGAGGGATAGTTGCCATGGCAGTGCATTTGCTCTTTGGGAAAGCAGGGATGCCCTGACCCAATATGGTGTGTAGTGGGCAGAGTATTGGATTTGGACCAGTGAGGCTTATATTGAAAGTTCTGCTTAGCCATGGAGCTCACTAGGTAACTTTAGGCCAGTCCTATTTCAGTTTCAACCAAACTCTCGCAGGTTTGTTGGGAGGATGAATGGGGAGGGAGTCGTGCATACTGCCCTGAATTTGTTGGAGGAAGGTAAACACGTAAGCAAGCAATTGTATTAATGAGGGTGCAAGTCATTTTGCAGAACAGAGATAGATGGAGTCTTTCCAATTAGCTGTGTCAGGTTTGCTGAGGGACTGTTGACATGCTCTCCAGAAAGGAATAAAATAGCCTGAGATGGCTAATCTATTCACCTTAACCCAGGATCCCTCCATACTTGGGACAAATCCACTTGGGAAGGGGCATTCACTGATCTTATCCACTGCTTTGAATCTTCCACAAGTAAGGTAGTAGTGTAGATCTTGGCGACTTCCTTCCAGCAGTGCAGGTCATAGTTGGAATTAGCAATGCCGATGACCCCCTTGGGCAAATAGTCTAAACCTTGGGCAACCCCTTCAGAGGCTCTGTCCTAAAGTTCTTATTACACTCTCCGTGCCAACCTAGCTCACATTTTCCACTAGTTCGCATTTTCTGCTAGTAGGTAGATCCTGCGCCATCCAGCAGGCGAATCCGGAAACCATGTCATTCTGCCTGCCTGTCGGATAACAATTGGGTTAGAAGAAACCACGCAGTTGGGCTCCATCTGTGTGATTCCTGGATTCAGATGCTGGCTGGGTGGCACGGAATCCCAACAGAAGGAACTGGCTGACATGCTTCTAGCAGCGGTGGGGAACCTCCGGCCCCAGGGCCGGATCAGGCCCCCGAGGCCATCCGGTCCGGCCCCCGGAGAGATTGCCGGGAGGCCGCCCAACCGGCCCCTGGAGACTCCGCCGGGTCCGCGTGTCACCTCCGGAGGCCGGGAGAGGGCCTTTGCATGTCCTCCCCGGCCGCCGCCTCGACCCCTTCTCACCAGGCCGTTGGCCATTTCGCACATGCGTACTACGCCGATGAGGGCAAGCTCTTGCCCTCTTGCCCTCATCGGCATGGTACGCCGGAGGTGACACGCGGACCCGGCGGTGGCTTCGGACGGTGAGCACGGAGCCTCCGGAGGCCGATGGGGGGGGCGGGGTCAAAAATTAATTAAATAAATAAAATGCAAATTTCTAATATTTAAAACGGCCCTCGCCAGGGAAAAGGTTCCCCGCCCCTAGCTGTTGAGGGTAAAGTCAGTCTCGGTTAGTGCCATTTCTGAATTACTTGCATTGAGGAAGCACTGTTTTTGAGTGCTCTTCTGTGTAATAAAAAACTCCTTAAAAGTAAAAAAAAACCTAACATACCAGGGAGAGGATTGAAAACTAGATCTTCTCCCTGCTGTGCTAGTTGTTCACATGCAAGGAGATTTTTGCATTAAATACTAGTTTAAAAGCATTTTAAAAAAAATGATCCTTCACCTCCAGTTGGAATGTGATCTTCTACATGAAACTGCACTACCTCATTCTGCCATATGCATAGATTCACTGCGCAATCCTGTGTAAGGATACGTGGTCGGCCTCAAGGGCTGGCCGCTATATCCTATGCCATTCCCAGGCTGCCCCAGGCTCGTGAGAAGGAGACGTTTGTATCCTTCTCCAGGTGCAAGCTGGCCAGGGCCCTATGGGCCTCCTCGGATGTACGCCAGCTATGAAGCTGATGTACATCTGGGGTGTGGGAGTAAGGTCAGCCAGGCCCGGGAACGGGCCGAGGATATTGGTGGAGCATGCCGCCGATATCCCCAACCCCTCCCAGCCTGGACCGGCCAATGGCCCCCCTGCCACACCCCTGCCTGCCCTTCCCCCGCCCCCGCACCGACTTGTGCAGGACTTACCTCTGCTGGTGGGTGCCGGGTCCGTAGGGCCGAGGAGTACGGGCTGCCGGCCTCCGCGCCAGCGACCCTTACTCCTGAGTTCCTTCAAACATGCTTTATGGCACGTTTGCGACGGCTTAGAGCGACAAAGCGCGCACTCCGCCGTTCTAACGTTATGGTGGATTGCACTGCCTGTCCCTCAGTCTAGACACTGAATGCATTTGCAGTCCCAAGGCTAGTTCTAAGAAAAAGCATTCAACTGCGTCATATGCTCTGCCAGACTCTTTGATTCCTGGCTTCCAAGACCAGCAGATGACGTGGGAGTCTGTGCTTTGAGGGATGACCTTGGCAGCTCTGTTTCTCTGCCAGGCCTGGGTCTTCAGGTCCAGCTGTCCCTCCTTCCCGGTGCATCCTTTTCCATTACCTCCGTGTAAAGGGAAGGAGCTATTGTGCACCAGGAAACGCAGCTCCCTGACTGCCTGCCCTGATCTCACAGCCCAGCCTGGCTCCTGCCTCATTGTTTCCAGCTTCACATCCTTCTGTCTCACGCACTTCGTGGGCTGAGTTGGTTTGGGAAGCCAGCGAAGGCAGATCCACCACGGTTGCCAGCACTGTGTGGATCCAGCCCTGGGTAGTGCAGGCGCCTGTCGTCTCCCTTGTGCGGAGCAGTGTTCAACATGCTGTCTAGCCTGACTGAAGTTCTTAGAGACCAGTGGGATTGAGGTCTGCCACCTGTAACCATGAAGCCCAGAAACGCAGTGGAGACTTTGCTGAGAGTACTGGGGAGAAGAGAGAGCACCCGAATACCCAGTAGCAAAAGGGTAGGTGTCCAGGGGAGCCTTGGGGTATGATGGTGGTGCAGTGGAAGGCGAGAGGAGGAGAGACGTGGTTTTCTTGCAAGCCATAGAATATCTTTGAACTTTCAGGCCACTTTGTGTGTGTCTGATGAAACCGACTGTAGCCCATGAAAGCTCTTGCCAGGATAAATGTGTTGGTCTTTTAAGTGTCAGAGAAATCTTTGTTGTTCCGCAGCAGAGTTTACACAGCTTCTGAAGTCTTCTGAAGCACCAGGAAATATTATTCCCCCATCTTCCCTCGTAAAAATAAAGATATTAGGTTTTATTTTTCCTTTCCTACCTCCCGGATGATAAAAACCTAAACAAGGGGTGAAAAAAATCTACAAGAGGGCAAGGAGGAGAGTTTGCCTGACAAACTCTGCTTTTGTTACTTGGAAACCTGAAAACTATCTTTGATGCTTACTTTTTTACTAACACAGATCTTAAGACCCCAGATGGAAAAAAGATAAAAGCTGATTGGTCAAATGCTATATCAGCCTCTTTAGGCTGTTTCCTGACATCTACAAAACAGCTTTGTTTAATTTTGAAAAGAAAAATTACGTGGGAAGAGACTCTGTGAATGGTTAAATTCTGGTCAGCCCAGGTTTGCTAAGGGAGGGCTCCTGGTCTCGGAAGTGAAATTTGATATGAAATTGACACAGCTAACCTGTGGCTTTTTTCACCGATGCTGCTATCATTAAGCACTAAGCAGTAAGCATGCATGTGTGAACCTGCTTTTAGACCTCATTCATATGTTTAATGGAGCAACAAGGGACCCACTTCCCTATGGTGCAGTCCCAACAGGGATCCTTTGGGTGGGTCTGATCACTGCTTCCCACCCATGCATAGATTGGTAGTGGGTGTTAGAGGGTTTGAAAGGTGGGTTTCATTTCTGTGATTTTGCTGTGTTCATTGAATGGAGGCAAGACAAGGAGTTTTGCATGCAGAGGCTCATGGGGCAAACACTGATGGCTGCTCTTGCTTTTGTTATGATGAAGGATGTTAGCATTGGGGACAGGGAAAATAAAACAAGAAATTTGAGCACAGAATGTTTTTTAAAGGTGTTTTCCCCCTTATAATTCATTGCTAGGAATGTTGTTCTCCTCTGGGGGAAATCCTATGGCCAGCTTTCCAGAAGAGCTGAGAATGCTGAGTAAACAGGAAATGAGATTGCAAGTCTAGGCTGGTGGCTGGTTCACGGAGTTATCCAGCACTTTCTGAAGCACCGCAAAGGGCTGAGCCATTTGATCGTTTTAACCCATTTCCTCCGAGCCCACAGGTGTATGCATTTAATTCCTGTTGTGTATATACACCCTTAGGTAACAGTGCTTGCTTGCTGCTGACCTTCTGCTAGATTTGGGGCCCAGCCTTAGGAGATGTTATGTGAGGCAAAAAGTAAATGGGAGCAAGGGCTTTCTCAGCAGTGCAGTATTGTACAATTGTGGTAACTTGGAATGATACAACCCGAATGTGCAAGACCCTGCATGCATTTAGATATGGCAAGGGCAGAATGCACAAGGAGCACCACTTAGAGCCAGATCCTGTCTATGTTTCTGGTGCCGGAGTGAGCGCTCGGCACGTTTGTGACGACTTGGAAGTAAGGGAGGCCGGCGCAAGGCCAGCCGCCCTCACTCCAGCACCGGGACGTCCATGCGGCCGGCGGCGGAAGGTAAGTCTCTGGCTGCCGCCGCATGGACGGTCCTAGTGGCGAGGGAGGGAGGCCATTGGCTGATCCGGCCCGAGAGGGGGCGGGGATGGCGTCCGCCATATCCCCGTTGAGCCGGCTCGCTCGTTACATGTCGTCCTACTTCCGCCAGCTATTTAGCTGGTGGAAATCCGAGGAGGCCCATTGACCCGGCTCCGGTTTACACCCGGGGAAGGGGACAAATGTCCCCATCCCTGAGTAGACCTCTGGCCCGCCTCATGGCGGTCCGCGGCAAGCACGTGATCCGCCGGGCAGCCCTGGGCCGCTGGCAGGGTCCTTACACAGGATCTGGCTGTAAGTCTTGTCCTACCCACAAGAACAGGACCGAGAACTCCCTCCCCTTTGCAGTGGTGCAGTCAATTGCCAGGGATCTTGAACCTGGTGCTCTAGCAGCAGCAGGATCCAGGTGCCTTATTCTGTGTGCTAGCTTGCCAGAGGAGGAAGCTTCTGTCCTCAGAGGTGCCATAGCATACGTCACCCCTGCATATGGCTTGAGGGTAGCATTGCAGCTACCAGCTCAGCAAGGGAAGCCTTTCTGTATACGTACATTTGCTTGACTACCTACTTGCTTCCCAACGTGCCTCCAGCCACCACAAAACACCAGTATTAACTTGGAACAAGAGAACTGTTCCAGGACTCATAGGTTGGTAAGATTATCAGTTTTGGTGCAGCTGCAGGTCTTTTCAGGCACCCATTCAGCTAAGAAGACTGGTTGGTTGGTAGAGAGACTTGTGAATGCTCTGCCCCACATTGCATTCTTGGCTCACTAACTCCTAAATTAGTCAACACATTGGGAAAACTTCCAGGAGCTAATAATAGGATTGACAAGCTTCAGAGCCTTTACATGGGTAGTCATTACACCCCCAGATCCTCCACTAATATAAACTGAACTTGACTTTACCAGAAAACCACACTCTGAAATGGTTCGAAGCAAGAGTGCAATTTTGACAGCTGCCTTGAGTACAATGAATTCAGGTGACCTAGGGACCAAATCCTATCCAACATTTCAGTGCCGATTGAACCACAATGCAGCCCCAAGGTAAGGGGAACAAACGTTGGCGCTGGAAAGTTGGATAGGATTGGGCCCTGAGAACGTTAAAAAAATAAATTTTAAACAAAATAAAATGACACTGTTCCCTGCACAAGTGAGATATGTTTTATACTGTTTTGATTTGCATTGTTTTAATTTCTAGTTGTATTGTATTGTTTGTTGCAAGTTGTCTTGAGTGTCCTTTTCATGTGGGAAAGGCAGGATATAAATATCTAAAATTAAATGAAAAATGAATCGCCCTGAGAGGATTCTCGCTGTAAGGATAAGGTATACATTTTAAATAAATTACTCTTCTATTATGCTTTGAGTTTACTAAGGTTGTCAGCCTTTACAGATTTTAAGTCTTTAGTAGATTAATCTATTAATTGGTTGCATTAAATTTGCATAACTAGGAAAAGAGGCACCCCTTAAAGTATTGATTCTCTCATACTTAGCAGAGGAAGAGTGTTTTAACCCAGCATAGTGTCTCTTCTGATGTCTGTTGCTAGTGTCTCCTTTGTGGTGGTGTTTGTTTTTTAATTGTGAGCCCCTTTGAGAACCATCTTTTTATTTCTTTTGCTGTGTAAATCACTTGGAATTGTTATGTTGAAATGTGGTATATAAATATTCTTAATAATAATACAGTATTGCAAAACTGCAGTGAAGGTGCTTTGATGAGCCATTTCACACATTAAGCAAACCTGGTACCCCATAGGTAGGCTTACCAGATCTCCAACCGGGACAGAGTGCTAGACCTTTAGGAGAAGGAAAGTGGGCAGGTGTAGCTTGTTAAACCTTAGAGCACAATCCTAGGCATGTCTACTCACTGGGATTGTGCTCTAAGGCTTAACAAGCTACACCTGCCCACATTCCTTCTCCTAAAGGTCTAGCACTCTGTCCTGGTTGGAGATCTGGTAAGCCTACCCATAGGTATATTGTAGACTGTCATGCTTTCCTTCTTTAGATGTGCACGAGTTTTAAAATATGCACTTAAAAACCCCAGTATATGTAAATATAAAAATATTTTGCACTTATCTATGAGTGCTGGATTCAGATCAGAAGGGAAATCCTTCTTTAAATTTCTTTTTCATCAGATTTGAGAGGAAGGATAGAACTGGTGCACTAACCTGGCAGGCCTTTTAAGGACCCCAAGTCAGCCATGCCAGTTAATCAGGGGGGAATATTTTAATCTGTGATTAATGGAGTCAAGCTGCAATCCTACACACATCTACCTGGGAGTAAGTAGCACTGAAAAGTGGGACTTATTTCTGAGTAAATAAGGATAGGATTGGGCTGCAAAGAATTGGGCAGACTGTGCTTATTACCTCTTGGCTTGTGCGTTGTTGAAATTGTAAAATCCTCTCTCTGATTAGTCTGCCATCGTGATGGAATGGCTGTTCCTGAATAATTGTGTTGCAGTTCCTGGGGATGTAATTAAAGTGACACTCTCTCAGATGAACTTCCAACCCTTTGATTTAGTCTTCATGTGCAAAACATGGGGTTTTGCTTAACCAGTAATTTTGAGGCACAGGATTTCCAAGCCAAAACAAACAAACAAAAAACCCCAGCAAATGTTCAGTTTCCTAAGATGCTCCCCAGTCCATTCTGACTAGCAATGCTGGGAAACCCAAAGGAGGGGAAAAGGGTGGGAGGGCGAGGACCAGGAAATGAAATTGATCATAAAACAGGAAAAAGGAAAGTGGCCAGCTTGGCTTTCCTTTTCCCATGATCTAAACTCAGGGAGAAGTCAGCATACTGGTTTGTTGGGCCCGGTGAAATAGACAAAGTAGCTTTTCTCAAACTGTCGGCAGTGCTGAGGAGGAAAGTTTTTTTTTTTTAAAGCATTGATATCTTGACATATCCTATTTTTAAGTTTTGTTCCCGACCTCCGGAGCCCAGCCTGCTATTCTTAAGCATTGACCAATTCCCATCTGATTTCCTGAACTAGGGAACACAGTGTTCAGCTCGATGGGAACCTCCCACCCCTTGCACAGCATTGCTACAATGCAGGAGGTCATCACAAGTATCTGGGGAAGTTGCTCATAGATCAGCCACCAATCGTCACTGGTCAGCAGCAGGTTTTTCTGGGAGGCTGCTTTTTCTGAGAAGGGGCTGGGTGAAAGCCCCAACTTCCAAAGTGGCTTGCCAGCAAACCCCGTTACCACTGCAACTGTGTTCCCACCACCCCGTTTCAACTCTGCGTTAGCAGTTGGTTGGTGAGGCTAGATATGCCTTCCAATGCCAGAGTTGGTTCAGGGGCCTTCAGCATCAAGGGCTGCCACAGTCAGAGGCAGGATGACTTTGAGCTTACTGCAGATTTCTTTGGGGAAAGGATATATGCAGTACTGGTTTTGCTTGCACTTCAGATCCGTCTGATTATTGCTCCCTCTTCCCAGTCAGATTGACTAGTCTGCAGTATGTAATTTGGCTCATCTAGTGCTCTTACTCTGTAAGCTCCTCTTGGAGTGTGTTTTGTTTGCTCTCCACATCTGGTGTGTTGTGCTCTGGATTGCATGTGCCTCTCTTGCCCTTTCAACATGCTCTGCCTGTTGCCCTGTCCCAGCCCAATCCAGCCACCATCCTTTGATATGCTTAAGTCGCATGTATGTGGGCACATGTGCATAATACGTAGATTGGGGTATTTTCATCAGATGAGGAATAGTTAACAGGTCATTGATTTGTGTCCCTTTCCAAGTGTCCTGTCCTGTAGGAGGAGGGTATAGGTTGGTCTCTGTGTGTGGTGCTGCAGAGATTGGAGCACATGGCCTTTAAGATGCCTTCTGATTCTTTGATTCTATCACTTATAGACTATAAGCCATGGCACACATTTTGGTAATGACTTATATTCGTTTTGAATGTTCTAATTATTGGGATGTGATCTCCTTTTGCTTTCCCATTATCTTTAGTTCTCATTTCGTCTTTGAGTCACTGTACTTAAAAGGACAATTTCTTTTAAAAAGAACCCCTCCCCCCAGAAAAATCCTGAGTAGTCCTCTCACTACAAAAAAAAACCCACCATTGTTTCCCACATGGTTCTGTGTTGTATTCATTGCCAGGGATTGAACCTGGGACCTTCTACGTGGCAAAGCAGGTGTCCTGAGCTCTCGTTGCTTGGCCAGCTCCTGCCAACCTAGCAGTTCCAAAGCATGTTAATGCGAGTAGATAAATAGGTACCGCTTGCGGTAAGGTAAACAGCGCTCCGTGTTCCAGCTGCATGCTACGCGCTGCGGCAAGGAGAGTCATGCCGGCCACATGACCACGGAGGCGTCTTTGGACAACGCTGGCTCTTCGGCTTTGAAATGGGGATGAGCACCACACCCTAGAGTCGGACACGACTGGACTTAATTGTCAGGGGTCACCTTTACCTTATGTATAGGATTAACAAATAGACATTTTCATGCTATGCATAATTTACTGATGGATGTCTTCGTCGGTATAGGTATAAGACAATAGTCAAGAGCTTTAGGGCCCAATCCTATCCAACTTTCCAGCACGAATGCAGCCCTGAGGTAAGGGAACAAATGTTCCCTTACCTGGAGGAGGCCTCCGAGACTGCCTCCCCCCCCACTGCAGGATGCAGCGCACGCCCCGTTGGCACAGCTGAGCTGCATCAGTGCTGGAAAGTTGGATAGGATTGGGCCCTGAGACAGCTAAAAAATAGGATTCAAGTCATTCACGGAGAATGTTAGCCTGTGATAGAACATCAACGTTTCTACCTGTAGCTGTCACTGTCAGCTCAATATTTACTTATTCCCTGTCTCCATTGCCTAATTCATATCCTTCCTTCCTGGTCTCTTAATCCTTGTGAAATATACTCCAGATTTTTGGAAATTGATTAATTTATGCCAATTACCATAATCAAACACATGCTGATGGTCTTAATTTCCATATATTATTTGGATGGTGGAATTTAAATTTCTTCAGTGTCACATTTAGACTGCGTTGGGTGAGGGAGTCAGGGGGAGGCTGCAATGTAAATACAGTCCTTCACATGACACAAGACAGGGCTGTTGTGTAGCCAGGGAAAATGTCTCGGCTGGTACACAATAGCGGGCACTCATTGCACGGCTGTGTGACCAAGCCAGTAAGTAAACATGTTGTTCTGGACTTACTGAGAGCAAGGAGGGAGGGGAATCTATGCCGCAGCTCCTCGTGGCTTCTGATTACACAAGAGCCACTGCCCAGCCAGTTCCTTGCTTTGGTTAGTCTCCTCGCCCACTGGCAGAGGCTGTGGCCAGGACCATCCCACCATCCCTGCCGATGATTTGCCTCCCAGCTTGGTGCAGATTTCAGGATGCTGGTAAGAGATGCTGATATGCTAGGAAACTGCACCTGCCATTGTAAGGTAGCTAGCTAAGCTTGCTTGGACTCTGAGTCGTGTAGATTCTTCCCTTGCTATAGAAGTAGATTCCTTGCTATAGAAGTGGGTAGCAAAGGCCAGATCTTATCCAGAATCACAGGTTATATTCTTTTGCACTGACATGCATGTGCAGAGAGGGGCCTCGGAAGTCCATGCCGTGTCCATGCACCCCCCCCCCCGTGCATTTACGAGTAAGTGCTCAAAATATCTTTACGTGGATGGGTTACCTGTCCTGTTAACCAGCCTTATTGGGAGTTAGGCCATGCAGTACTTCAAGGGTGTTTTTTCAAATAGTTGCCCATCCAATGCATTCTTATTCATGGGCGAGGTGTAAATTCTAAGGCATGCTAGCAATTGTGAGTTCAAAATCCAAGGGCTGGTAACTACTCTATAGATTAATCTGGTATAAGGTAATATTGTGTGGTGTAGGTCAGAGATGGGCAGACAGTAGATTAGGATCTACTGGTAGATGGCTGGATGATCTGTAGTACAATACATGGCAAGGATGTCTGACTCCCAAATGTTTAACAACAAAAAGCCTCTCCCCTTCCCCCCCCCCAAAAAAAATTAGGCTGCTAAAATCCCTAATCTGCAGTAATTCTGATGTAGATTTATTCTTCTTTTTTAATGAAAGTCATCCCAGTGTGTTGCTCATAGAGTGCAGTAGGTAATTCTAGGCCCTCCAAGCTACTCATTTGCACCTGGTTTAGGTTTGTAGATTCTAGTAAAACAAACAAAAACCCAGTGTAGATCTTGTGAGCCTAAGGCCTGTCCATGCCAAATGTGGGTAGCTATGTCTCCAGAGGTGAATGGGAAGGGGAAAGGACTTCCTTTTGGAACTGCTGACTGTGTCATGGGGGTTTGCCTCCTAGTTTGAGAACTCCTTGCTTACCCTCTATGATACTATGAAAGACCCCCAAAGGGCAGGGAACGGTGTAAAACCATATACTGTATTCAGAATAGGAACAGAAGGCCCATTCTAACCCCCCAAATTATGCCCCTTAAGCACTTTCTCCCCTGCAAACCAAGATACCAGCAGAGGGCTCTTCAATCCCTCTGCCCTCCATATGAACCACAGTAGAGTGACTATTGGAGTTTGCTGTTATGCACCCTAGGCAAGTGGGATTGAGAAAATGAGGTGTAGAAGGACAGAGTTTTGGCAGAGCCTTTGTTACTCTCCACACAGAGGCAGCAGAGAGTGAAAGAGCCCTTTGCCTGTTTCTTCAGGTGACTGGCTTGTTAAGGGGTGGGCTCAGCCAAAGCCTTGGTTGAAGTTTATGTTGGCTGCAGGGGGAGAGGTTACAGAGCCCTCTTGTCTTGATTGATACAGGAACGAGGATGGAATTATAGGTGGCCTTGCCAAGCATGTGCTCTCAAACCTGCATAGGTGGTGTGAATGTGTGTGGCCGAGAGAGGACATTTTCAGAGGAGACTAGATTGCAGGAGGTGTGTGTGTGTGTGTGTGTGTGTGTGTGCGTGCGTGCGTGCGTGCGTGCGTGCGTGCGCTTCATCTCCCCTACATCTGCCATTTCTCTGCTGCTATTAATGTCTTCCACCAATCACTCTTGCCCAGCTAGGCCGGTTTTGAAGCTCACCTGGGGATGACAAAAAACGAGGCGGGGAGAACTGTTAAAAGAGAGCCTCACTGAACATTTTCAGGGGGAATCGGTGGGTGGGTGAAAGATGAAGCACCAGAGCTACACATGCTGGTATATGATTTGACATGGTCCCCAAAAATATCTAATAGCATTGTTCATAGACTTTTGTCATTCATTTTGACATAGGCCAGGCACTCTGTTCTTGGTTGTATGATCTCTGTGTGTGTGTGTGTGTGTGTGTGTGTGTGTGTGTGTGTGTGTGTGTGTGTGTGTGTGTGTGTACACACACACACTTGGAGAAAAGAGAGAAGCATATTTGCAAAGCACGCCTTTCCCCTCTGAGCTTCAAAAGCCGCCTCTTGCTGGGCTGCTGCTGCTGCCCCCTTGGCCTCTCGCCTGGGCCAGTGGCTCCTGCTTCTTGCCCTTTTAAACAGATAACTTGTTTTCTCAGTAAGAACCCCTGCAAC
This sequence comes from Plestiodon gilberti rubricaudatus, assembly GCA_026170595.1. Classification (NCBI taxonomy): domain Eukaryota; kingdom Metazoa; phylum Chordata; class Lepidosauria; order Squamata; family Scincidae; genus Plestiodon; species Plestiodon gilberti. The sequence goes on from JANXHW010000002.1 coordinate 123,358,482, forward strand.
AAAGCACCCGATTCATGGCTATTTATAGGGAGGGCCATGATGCCGGGCCCAGTGTGAATGGCCCATTCAGTAGAGCTTATATACACACACGCTTTCAAACAGAGCATCCTTCAGTCTCTCCTTCCCTTCCTCACAAGGGAAGAACTACATGTCCCAGGAAGCCTCCTCCTTGGCTGGGATAGTTTGCATTTGAGGCAGCTAACCTGTTCCTGTTCTTTCAGGCTTTGTTAGCCAGGGCTTAGGGCTGGGCATGTACTGCTTTGGCTCTCCTCCCCTGTCCTCTACTACCAGTTTATGAATTTTGCATTCTGAATAAATACTTTGTTATGTGTAATTAATTCTGAATCTAATATGCAACTTTCTAGTTCCACAGGACAACCACGGATTAGATGCTAGACCTGTCTTAGTTCCCATTGGAGGGGCTAGACCTAGGTTTGTACAACTAGCATGTACAACTTTAGACTGTAGGTCTAAAGTTCACATGATTGAATGTCCCTCCTTACAGTACAAATTCCCTGCACATAGAAACCCAGCACATGAGGGAGAAGGTTCCTTGTCCTCTAGTATTCTGTATGGTGGAAATATTTTGTATGGATGAGCATTCAGTTTGCCAGTGTAACCTGGTGGGCATTTGTGGGGCTTTGTCTGTAGTGCATCCATTTATCGGGAAGGTTATATCGGGAAGGTTATAGACCAGTGATGGCCAACCCATGGCACGCCATGTGCCACATTTTATGTAGATAATCTTGAGCGTGCCACTTAAATAAACAAAAAAACAAATAAATCTAAGGTAATGAAAATATTTAAAGCACAGTGACAGCGCAAGAAGAATAAGGTGCAGTGGGGTGCAGAGACCTCCTCTAGTGTCACAGGCTTGGAAAGGTGTGCTGGGGTCGAGAAAGAGAGAGGTACTTCAGCGCTCGGCTCGAGCAGGAACAGCAGTACATGCCACTTCAAAAGGCTCGGCGTGCCACTAAGTGGCACCTGTGCCATGGGTTGGCCACCTATGTTATAGACAGTGATGATGGGCTCATCTCTCCCCATGATACCCTCCCTGTGGACTCTTTCAAGGTTTCATCTTGCTCCCCTCTCATTTTTCACGTGTACACGAGACTACTAGGAGAGATTTGTGCAGTTCAGAGATTTTTGAGTTGGGTAACATCCATATGCCAGTGACGCTTTGCTTACTACAACATAATTAGCATATGTTCCTCCAACTGTACCAGAGACAGCCCCTGTTTTCTGGTCTCTGCCCCCTAGTAAATCACTACCTCTGTTAGTGGGGGGATGGACACATTCTTGTCTGTGGCACACACATGCATGCACGGGGCATGCACAGGGGCATTGTGTATTAATTGCACAGCCTGCCAGTTTCATACATGATAGCTGCTGATGTATACTGGTATTTTGAACAGTCGATCACACGTTATAGGATAATGGTGTATCTTGGTTCTTTCATCAGTTCAGGACAGACTACTGCAGAGCAAATGAATACAGCATAAAACAGACACAGTAGAGCCCACCGCCATACACAATAGTGGAGGGGGGGGGGAGAGATGTGCAAAATGATCCTGGTGTGAGAATTGGAGTGTTACAAACATGTTCCTATTTTGATCTCTGAAATGTTGGAGGGTATGCAGTAGTACGGCCCAGCATTATGTTTCAGTCTTTCAGTGCACAATCGGGTGCCCTGCTGAGAGATTGCTGCGCCGTTCTGGACATTATTTGCTGTAGAAGCTGGAGGGATTCTGTGGAAGAGCTGTGATTAGGACTTTATATGTACAGTTCCCAAGATGAAGCTGGGTTTGTTAGGCTTTGTTGTCGCACATGCGCTCCCTTTCAAGAGTGACTGAATGTTTGGGAATCTTAATATTCCATAATGCACCCTCCCCCACCCTCCTTCCTCTGATAGAACAGAGAAATGTGGGAGGGGAGGGAGGCTCTGTTGGTAATATGTAGCAACATTCCATACCTCCCCCCCCCCCCACATTTGCATGGATGGAATGCAGCTCCATTTCCGGCAGGACAGCTGTTCAATTTCTGGGTAATCCAAGCTCTGTGCCCTCAGAATCCAGAAAAGGGGATGGGGAGGGAAAATTGGGAAGGTCATTTGTAAAATCTGTCAGCTGGTAGATTGGGGCTGTGATGGATGGTGCTTGCCTACAGAACAGCCAAGAGTGGGTTTGCTATCCCTCAGCACAGATTAACCACCTTTTCTTAAAACACAACTGGGTTCGTTAAAGATTGTGAAAACAATGCAATTCTGAATTCAAATTACTGATTGTGACTATGGAACTACGTGTAGTAGTAGTGGTTATTCCAGATTGAATAACCCAAAGTAGAATGGCATGCTCTTGCTTCAATGGTTCATAAGAATGCTCAGAGCGCAGCTTCTCTCCATGAAGTTATTCTTAACTTAATTTACAGCCCAGTCCGGCCCAAGATCCACCGCAGTGCAAAAGGTGCGCTATGGGAGGATCAGGGCCACGCAGGTGGAGCTGGGGCACACCTTGGGGGAAAGGGACATTCGTCCCTTTCCCCCGGTGTAAGTCAGGGTGGCCCCAATGAACCTCCTCGGATGCGCGCCAGCTATTTTGCTGGCGCCCATCCGGGGAGGCCGTATAAGGTTGGTCAGGCCTGGGAAGGGGGTTAGGATATTGGTGAAGCGCCCCACTGATATCCCTGCCCCCCTCCCAGGCCTGGCTGGCCAATCATCGCCCCATCTCCCACCACCCTGCCCTGCCCTCCCCACAGTGCAGGACTTACCTGTGTCTGGTGGCATGGACTGGGCCCGGTGGTGGAATGAGCGGCATTTGCTTTCGTGCCAGCGCCACTTACTCCCAGGGTGCCGCCAAAGTGCTTTACAGCACTTTTGTGACACCCTAGACCAGTGTTGCCCAAACCTTTTCGACATGCAGCTCCCTTGACCATTGGTGACCATTCACGGCTTCCCCATTACATTATGTTGATGCCTGCACTGTTTTCTAAGAGGATTCCATGGCACTCCAAGGTTCCCCTGGGGGCCATGCCTCCCAGTTTGGGAACCACTGCCCTAGGTGCTCCGCTGGCCCTAAATTGCACAGGATTGCGCTGTTAATAATCTTAAGAATCATAGAGTTGTAGTACACCCAAAGGGCATCTACTCCAGCCCCCTGTTGTAAGGCAGGAATGGATTGGCTACACCCCAGTACTTCAGCACAAAGAGTCAAAGCAGGACAGATCACAATATGTGCTGCAAACAGAGTATGTGTACTGCGGAAAGCTGTTTACAGAGCAAATAACTTTACAGTCTGCGTGCAAATTAACTAAGCTTTAAAACCCCCACAAAATAATCCCACATAAGGCCAGTGTCCAGTGGACCCTGGGAATAAATTCTTTTCTTTCCCAAATGCATTTGTCTTTTTTTGACATTTACATATTACTTGTCTGCCACAGGCACTCAAAGCGAGTTACAATGAATCCTGTCAATGTAATAAAAAACACTTAAAGCCATCTTGACAAAGTTCAAACTCCACCACATAGCAGCAGCAAAAAGAATAAAATAACAGTAAAGATGCCGCTGGAGGCCAGTTGAAATAATAATAATAAAAAATTTTAACCAGTCTTCTAAGGGCAGAATTATACATTACCAAGAACACAGGGCTGCTACCAAAAGTGGCAGCCGTGTCTTTTTGTTTCACCCCCTAATATCTTGTTTAGCTTACCCTGTAACCCAACATCATTACAATGTGTGTTTCTGTCCCTGCTCAGAATCCGTGGCTACCACTGGTGGAGGTAGGGAAATCGCATTATAATGACCTCAGCGCATTCTTTCCAACAGAGCACTGAACATTGACCCAACATCCACTGTTCTGGGAAGATTTATCTAATGAATCCTTAGTATACACATTTCTGCTATCTATAGAGAGTGTATACTAGGCCTGTAAGTTAAACAAGACATTAGTTATTATATTATTATTATTATCCTGCCTGCCTCCAAGGAGCTCTGGGGTGGTGTACATGATCTAGCACACGCACCTCTGTATCCTGTGAGGATAGGTTGGAAGCAAATAGACCTATGTCACCAAGTAAACTTCATCGCTGAGCAGAGATTTGAACCTGGGTCTCCTTAGTCCAAGCCTGACGTGCAACCACTACTCTGCAGTGTCTTGCGTTACTGAAAAGATGTGGGGAATTCATCATGGGGCTGCTGTTTTCAGTGTCAGCCCTGTGTTCATTGTATAGTTCTGCCCTATATTCAATAAAGCATTAGCCTGGCAGAACTTCCTAGGAACAATATTCCAAAGCTATGGGCCTCAACAAAGAACACCGGCTCGCCAAATCTCTAACACCGCAATCCACCAGAACAGTGGAACGGTGGAGCGAGCACTCCGCCGTTCCAAGATGACACAAACATGCCGTAAAGCACGTTCGCGACGACTTGGGAGTAAAGGAGGCCAGCGCAGAGGTTGGCCTCCCTCACTCCGTCGCCAGAATGCCCGGGCGGCCGCCGGAGGAGGTAAGTTCGGATCCGGCGGGTGCAGGGGCAGTTCAGCGACCGAGGGAAGGGGGGCCATTGGCTTAGCTGGCCTGGGAGGGAGCGGGGGATGGCTCCCGCCATATCCCCGTCCCCGCCGGGCCAGCTAGGCTGTTACACGGACTCCTCTACTTCCGCCAGCTATTTAGCTGGCGGAAATCCGAGGAGGCCTATTGGGCTGGCCCCGGTTTACACCCGGGGAAGGGGACAGGTGTCCACTTCCCCAAGTAGGCCTCGGGTCGAACGGCATCCTGGGCTCAGGATCTGGTGGGCGGCCCTTGGCCGCCGGCCAGATCCTTACACAGGATTGCGCTGTAAAGCTCTGTGCAGGGTTGCCAACTCTTGAAATCAAAACCTCTGTTCCCTGGTTTGGGGAATTGGTAACTGTCTCTGTCTATTGAGAAGCTTTGTTTACGATCAGAATGCATTTTTCCCCCTACGTTCACCCCTTTGTAATGGTGAGGATGGTGGTGAAACAGCAGCAATCTTTCTCCTCCCTTCTGTCAATGTAGTTTGAGTTAATTTGGTTTACGTGAATGTACTCCTTCCAACAGAGCACTGAACATTGACCCAACACCCATTCTGTGAAGATTTATCTAATGAATCCTTAGCATGCACATTCCTGCTGTCCATGGACAGCGTGTGTTAGGTCTGTATCTTATGGAGGAATGTTCAGCACAGCCCCTTATATGTCGCAAATGTTCCCTGTAGTCTCTTTTTTGTCCGCAAATGAGTGGATTGATGTTGTGTTTGCAGTGGGTCTCTGGACATTACGCATACACAAAAGTACTCCCCTCTGTGTTGCATACATTGGAATGTGTTACCTTATAAGAATTGCATTGCTGGGTCTGACCAAGATCCATCTGGTGCAACAGAGGCTGGCCAAATGCTTATAAAGCTCAAAACCAGAAGTGTTGGGGGGGCAGTGGGCCCCCGGTTAAAAAGTGAGGTGTGTGTCAAAGCTGCCACATTGGCGTCGACAGCAAGGTTTTAGTGCCACTTTGGAGGCTTCTGGAGGGCTCCAAAGTGGCACTGAAGCGTTCTTGCGGCGGGGTGAAAGGTTGCCCCCTCCCTCCCTCCCACCCCCCAGGCATCTTTCTGCATCGCTGGCACCATTCCCGGGGGCGGGGCGGTGATGTCACTTCCAGTTTTGTGATGTCACGGGGCGTGTCTTTTTGCACTGTGCCCCCCCCCCAGCTACGCCACTGCTCACAAGCACGGTATATTAAGGCCATCTCCTGTTGGTTTTATTTCCAGCATGTGGTTCCCTAAGACTTGCTAATCGCAGCTAATAATTGTTAAATCCCTGCTCTGTTAATTCGCCCGATTCATTTTTTTAAAGATATCTGAGCTAGTGGGTATTGCCATATCTTGTGACGATGAATTCTGCAAGTAAATTATATGTGGCGTAAATAAATGCTTCCTTTTGTCTGACCTGGACCTACTGTTAACCAATTGAATTGGATGACTGCTGGTGTAGCATTGTGAATGAAAAAGAGAAAAAAATCTTTCTGCGTTGCTTCCATATTACTTCATTTTACAATACTTCATATTACGTATTACTGTACTTATTATACCTTATCGCTCTTCAGCCATCTCTTCCTTTAGTCATCTTCTTACTAAACTGAAAAATTCCAACCTTGTTGGCCTTTCCTCATAGGGAAGGTGTGCCATCCTGTTGATCTTTCAGTTGCCCTATTCTGGATCCTTTACACTCCTGATCATATCTTTTCAGAGTTGGGGTGACCACTATTCTCAGTATGGCCTCACGTAGGATTTATATAGCGGCATGAGACACCTTGTGGTTTGATGCATGGAAAGCCTACATCCATGTTCAAGGTGTGCTTATTTTGAAATATGGGAAAGGCTTTGCCGGTGGAGTTGCTTTAAAATCTTGATACATTGTCATGAATTGCTTTCTGATATTTATTTATTTTATTAAAAAAAATTATTTGCAACGATTTGAAAGTTATGGGATTTTCAGCCATGTAAAGTTGAAATGAAGAAATAAAGTTCTTACTAAAACCAGTGGTCTGTAGAAATTCCTTGAGACGAGGTAGCAGCTGTGAGTGCTAGTATCTTTAGCATTATCCAAAGACCACTGGTTTTAGTAAGAACTTTATTTCTTCATTTCAACTTTACATGGCTGAAAATCCCATAACTCTCAAATCGTTGCAAATTGTTACATGCCATGGGAACCTCCACACTCGATTGAAAAAAAATTATGCCCTGCCTTTCTCCCACAGTCAGGGCACTCAAGGCGGCTTACAACACTAAAAACAATACCGATACAAATGTAAAACATTAAAACATAAAAACAGTAAAAGAGACCCCAATGGACCATATAAACTGGTTAAAATTGCAGTTCATTAAAAATGCCAGCCCATTATGTCAGCGATCGAAGGCCATCCTGAATTTAAAAAAAAAAAAATGAGGCCCCGCTAAAAGGTCTCCAGGGAGGGAGCCATTCTTAATTCCCAGGGGAGGGAATTCCATAATTGGGGTGCCACCACCAAGAAGACCCTGTTCCTCATCGCCATCCCACTCACCTCCATCAATGGCGGCATGATTAAAAGGGCCCCCTCTGATGACCTAAGAGAACGGGTAGGATTATATGGAAGGAGGCGGTCCCTCGTATCTTTACTGAGATGAAAAATTACACTGGAGCAGCCATTCCCATGTTACAAAACCTGCAGTACAGTATCTTTGTTGTGTATGCGCGCGCAGGGCCACATTATGACTTTCGTGGTCCTTACGCACTTTTGCCTTTTTGGCCCCTCCCACAATATCAATAATAAAACTTATTTTTGATGTAACTTTAAATACTTCTACATTTTTTTCTGTTTTAGGCAAAATGAAATAGATTTTCATAGGCCCTAAAAAATTCATTTTTTTTCCTGATGCAAGGAAACAAATTAAAACATTTTTGGGCCCCAAAGATAAATTTTTTCCCTTACTGATTTTAAACGAAATGAAAACATTTTTGTGGGCCCCTAAAAGTATCATGATCCCTAGCAGAAGTGGAGCTGGGCAAGGGGTGGGGGGCTTTGGGCCCCCGGCGGCAGGGCAGGGGTGTTAAAGCGGCCAGTGGTGGGGTGAATCGGGCCGTTTCGGCGGCGTGGGTGGCAGCGACGGGTTTGGCCCTCCCGCTCAGCCTGTGCCTCTGTTTGCTGGAAAAACGGCGGCAGCAGTGACATCACATCTGCTGCGGAGAGCGGTCGTAGCGCCGCCACTGGTCTCTAGGCACTGTGTCTACTGTTCCTAATGGATCAGTCGGCCCTGTGTGTAAGTGCTAGTGGAGAAAGTGACTGGTCAGGTTAAAGACGAGGGAAGACTTGGCATATGACGTGCAGATTGTGCTAGTTGCTTTTAACTAACAGCCCAAGTCTGTGTGAAGTTAGGCAAGCTTAATAAGCTTATTGAAAGTGAAGCCTGCGAATTTTACATAGGAAAATGCTGTTGCATGTTGCTAGCGGTGCTCAGGTTGGTGTAATCTGCCAGGTGAACAAATTGCCCACTGTTGAGACTGTGTTTGTCCCTTTTTAAGTTCAGCTGATATCTACAACAGAGTTAATTGCTTATGGCTTCACATATACAGTACATGTCTATGGGGCACTGTCATACCAAATCCTGCCCTTGTTTGTCATTTCAGCCTGGAAAGGTGCCTGAGCCACACAGCTTTAAAGAAAAGGTATTTAAAAAGAAGAAAAAAGCATGTGTGGTGTGCAAGGAATCCATCGAGACCCAGGGGCTTGTCTGCAAAGGTAAGAGCTCTCTCATGGCAGTCCTTTCTCTTATCTTCTGCAGCAGCACAGTGGCAAGAGGGCTAACGAATGCAGAGCTGTTTCTCGGGGCCTCCTACAATTCCCCATTGATTAAGGTCTCCCACCACCATTCCATTAAGTAGAGCAGCAATTTTCAACCTTTCATCTCACGGCACACTGACAAGGTGCTAAAATTGTCAAGGCACACCATGCTGCTGGCTCACATCCCCCAATGGCCCTACTAATAAATGACCCCCAAAAAACTGCCGTGGCACACCTGTGGACCATTCACAGCTCACCAATGTGCTGCGGCGCACTGGCTGAAAATCACTGAAGTGTTTCATGTAGCAGAATTAAAGGGGAGTCACCGCTCCAGCTTCTGACAGTCGCTGAAATTTAATCGCACAGTGCTGCCTTAGTGCGCAGTTACTGCTAATGCACTTAGGCTGCAGTCCTATGCACACTTCCCTGAGAGTAAGCCCTACTGAATACAGTGGGACTTACTTCTGAGTAAACATGCATAGGCTTGCATGGTTAGATTATAGAGAGTACACCTTGATGGTTACAATGAATGGCTAGATTTGAATGATTTCTTCCCATTTTTCTTACAGTGTGCAAAGTGACAAGCCACAAAAAATGCGAAGCCAAGGTAAGGGGAATGAGAAATGGAGAAGCTTTTCTATGTTTCCTTGCCTGTGTACAATATAAGTAAATGCAGTGGAACTACGTGGTCCTAACTGCTATTGTGAATCCCTGCCCCAGGGCTCATTTAACAGCCCAGTCCCATGAGCTCCTTCTGCTGACGGAACAAGCGTTCTGTCAGCGGAAGGCACACTCCGTTGGCGCTGCAGCTGCAGTGACAAGGTGTGCAGCAGGCCACCGGCACGAAAGGCTGGTGACCATGTGTGCGCTACCGGAGCACCCAACCACCGCCAGAGGAGGCGAGTTGATGCGGGGGTGGGCGAGGAGGGAGGATCGGGGCAGAGAGGGGGAGGATCGGGGCCTCCAGGAGGTGTGTTGGAGAGGGCAGATATTGGTAGGAATGGCGCCACTGATATCCTATGCCCCCCACCCAGCCTCGGCACGCTTCCTTGGGTCCTTTCGGATTTACACTAGCCAAAGATCTGAGTAGACCCAATGGTGTGGCAAAGCAGGTAAGAATTTCATTTACTTAGCTCTCCATTGCGCTGTGGTCTCTGGCCGGCCTGCAGGTTGTAGCAGAGACTGTGTCAGTACCACAGCGCCTTGCAGGCCAACCGAGAATAGGATTGGGCCATAAATGTAGGAGGAAGTCGCAAAACTCCCAATCTCTGTATGGGTTTGTGAGCATCAGTGGCTATTAGTCATCATGATGACTGTGCTCTAACTCCAGGTTCAGTGGAAGTATGCCTCTGAATACCAGCCGGAGGGGAGCAGTAGTGGAAGAAAAGTGTGCCTCTCTCTCCTGCTTGTGGGCTTCCCAGAGGCAGCTGGTGGGCCGCTTTGGGAAACAGAATGATGGACTTGATAGGCCTTTGACCTGATCCAGCAGGGCTTTTCTTTTGGTTTTATGCTTCTATTGTTTATAAGGTAAACAACATGCCCTAAAAGCTTTGTCTGCTAGATATCAAACCGCCCCAGTTTTGAACACAAGCAGAGTGTCTTGAACTCTGTGTGCCCCAAGTTTCAGCTGATTTGGATTGGGAGGGGGGCTAACTCTCCCCCCCCACGCTGTTGGTACCTCCCACAAGCTGGTATTTGCTGCACAAGAGAAAGTTAACAGGTACAAAATCGATCTCTGTAGCTAATAGTAGCTTTGTCAAGGGGAAATTTAAGTTGGGAAGATCAGCACAAGGGGCAAAGGTAGGCTTACCAGATCTCCAACCGGGTCAGAGTGCTCTAACCTTTAGGAGAAGGATTGTGGGCAGGTGTAGCTTGTTAAACCTTAGAGCACAATCCTAGGCATGTCTACTCAGAAGCCAGCCCCATTGTAGACATGCCTAGGATTGTGCTCTAAGGTTTAACAAGCTACACCTGCCCACAATCCTTCTCCTAAAGGTTAGAGCACTCTGACCCGGTTGGAGATCTGGTAAGCCTAGGCAAAGGGTTAAATTGTGACCCAAATCTGCACGCACCCCCAAAGCTGCTTTTTGGAAACTTGATCGGGAGTTTCAGTCATGGAACTCCCGTGTCGCATCTAGTTGGACCCATGCTTAGCTTCAGCAAAGTTTCTGCTTCATGTGCCTTAGGACCAGGCAGGGCATGAAGGCACATGATACACAGCATTCGACGCATGCACCCGCACACAGAATACCTGCTGCTATTGAGCTACACAAACCCTTTTCTTGCCCTGGACTGTCCCTGAGACTGGAAAGGAAAAGGAATGGGGAGATTGCTGGCTGTGGGGGTGGGGGAAGAATGCAGAGATCATATGGCTCCAAGCTTTCTTGCTGGGATTTTCTGCAGATAACTTGGCGTCAGGCATGCAGGAGTGGGGGAGCTGGTGAGGAAACACAGAAATGGTTGCAAAGGCCCTCAGTTGAGTCTTCCCAAATCAATGATCCTCCCAGGATCCCAATGATCCATATTTCTGTATGGGAGAGAACCAGAAGGTGAGGGGCTAGTCACATAAGGGCAGAAGGGGCCACTTGGACGCAGGGGGTGGTCGGGAACAATGGGCAGCTGCAGCTCATGAGAAAAAGCCCAGGCTAAGAGCAAAGGGTCAAACATCGTGACCCAAAGGGGACCCCTGAGGGGCTGTAAGACTTCTTTTGAACGTAGCTGGAGACTTTTGGTCTATGAACAAACCCATAGCTATGGAAGAGCTGGAAGGAGCAGGAAGAGAGAGGGAAACTCAGGAGTTACATTACAGCGTTTAAAAACCACAGTAGCCTTTTTATTTTTATTTTTTTACTTTTAAAATGATGACCAAGTAGAGCAAATGTTTTAAACATGAGAAAAAAGTTAAGGTTCAAGGCCCTCATCTAAGGGTTGTGTCACACGTTAAGTTCTTCCCACGTGGAAATTTAATATCCTTGCCAGTAAAATACATGTTCTGTTTGAGTGGCAGCATGTAGTGTGTGTGTGTGTGTGTGTGTGTGTGTGTGTGTGTGTGTGTGTGTGTGTTGCACAAGGAATACTTCTCCCTCATATGAGCCCTCTCATCATTTTTAAGTGGGGGGGGGCATGGCTTGCTAAGAAGTCTTTTAGTTTGGGATCTGAAATTGGTGGGGTAACAGGGCCTTCTCTATTGCAATCCCCAACTTCCGGAAGCAATTACCTCTTGAGACCCAGCTCCACTTGTCTGTACGTGTGAGTAAGAGGTTATGTAAGTAGGAATGAAACCTCAATGTGTGTGTGTCTCACTGAGAGATTGAAGGAATTGTAAGAAGGGTACAATTTAATAAGCAAAAGCTACCACTCCATAGAACAGCCCTGCAAGGTAGACCAGCATTATTATCCCCATATTGCAGATGGATGTGAGGTTGAGAGAGAGCTGCAATCTCACTACTGTATATAGTAACTTGCCTAAGGAGAGATTTACCTTGAAGAAGACTTGCAGAAACTCTCTTTTTCTAAAAGACAAGGATAGAATCTGCTGAATAAGAATGAGGAAGCAGAGACCCATGTGTTGATTTTTCCTAAAACTGTCCTTTCCCATGACTGCTTTGCCCCTATCAAGTTGCAATATTTCTTCAGTCCCAATTACATGTTGCTTGAATGGAAGTGATCATAAGAGAAGATTCCAGCATGGGCTCACGTTCTGACTGAGCATTCAGTTGGAAATAAAGTTGTTCCTTTTTTTTCCTGACAGGGCTCTTCTGTCATTAAGAGCCATATGGTAGATGTGCAATAGGTGCTGCTTCCCAAGGCACAGAAGAGGAACAGCCTTCATCATCTGGATTTCTGTATGCCATGCAGTTATGGTTGCCACATTTTTATTTTTTTTTGCTGGCCCTGGTCCTTGTGCCTTTTAACCGCAGCATGACACACAGAAATTTAACAGGTGAAGCATTTCCCACCACTTAGCTCCATCCTATTAAAAGGACCACCTGTATCATTTTAGCGTTTCAAGCAGCTGCGAAAGGCACAGGAGCAGGTCCAGTTAAACAACTGTTACAAAGTATGACAGCTTTTTGGAATGGTTCCTGCGGATGCGTATTCATGAACACGTTTGGTCAGAATGCGTCATCCACATGCAACTTTATTCAGGGCCATTCCGGGAGTTGGATCCTATAGTCCTGCGAGATCTGGACCTCTGGCCCTTTAAGCCTGCACGGGGCCGCTCTTCTGAGTTGTGTAATTATGGAGTGGAGTTTGCCTTGGAGCAGGGCCAAGGGCTGCAGCTGGAGGAGAAGCCACTTAACTTCAGGCTGCTGTTGTTCTGTGACTTTTTTGATCGGGGGATCAGTGACTGTTTCTGCAAACTCTGCTCTGCACTTGGGTAAGAAGATATAGCTTCGGGAAAAGGAGGAGTGTAGCTGGGAATAGGAGAAGGCGACGGTGGCATTGAGAGGACAGGAGAGTGGGTAGGTTCAGTTCTCATTCATGGGACAACTGCAGCTACTAGTCCATTCAGCATTGCTAGTGCATCTTCCAGGAAGCTCCCCTTTGGCCTAAGAAAAGCCTTTCAACCCAGACCAGCCATCTGCTCCCTGGATCGTGGGCAGGTACGACGAGACCTGCACGGAACCGGGTGTAAGATTGGCATCTTAAACAGGTGGGTAGAGAAACGGTTGTTCTCCTAACAGATATGTGCATCCTCCCCTCTCCACAAGGGGGCAGCAGGCCCTGGGTGGAATACTTGTGGAAGCTTGGACAGTGGGGTAATTATAGGTGCATGGGTGGGTAAAAGTACAGATGGAAGGACTGGTTTTACTTTATTTTATTAGACATATCCTTTTATAGGACAGAGTATAAATCCTATCAACAGCTATTAGCCAAGATAACTAAATGTACAGAGGCAGTATATGTCTGAACGTCACATGCTGGGGATAAATAGTGGGGAAGGCTTTTGTCTTTTTGCCCTGATGGTGGAGTGCCCAGAGGCTGTTGTCAGAAATGGAACGCTTGACTTTGGGCTGATCTGGCAAAGCTCTTTCCGTGTTCTTATACCTAACATACAGGGTGGTTGACGTGCAATTTTGCATTTAGAAAACGAGCTTTGCCTGTACTCTTTATGGAGCCTGAAACACTTGCCGACAAGCTTCCCCCGCAGCATATGTCTTAGCTCTTGCGTGAGTCTTCCTGAGCGATTTGTTCTGCAAGACCCTCTCTGCAATCTTTTTAAAAATCTCTCTATCTCCCCTAGTGGGGAATGTTTCAGCCTTGGACTTTGTCAGGCTGCTTGAGGCCATTCAGGGAGGGAGGCATCCGGGACAGTCAGGAACTAGACAGCAAGGATTCCAAATTGCATGGATGATGCACCCAATACAAATCCCTTTTGAGATGAGGCGGTAGGTGGGCTTTGGCTCAGAAAGCCTTGACTGATCGAGCTACTTGGAAGTAGAATGGATTTTTTTCCCCAGGTCACATTGCATAGTGACTCTGTCACTTTTTGCCTTCCTCGTAATGCATGGATTGGCTCGCTTCCACAAGTCATCTGGAACTGCTTTGCTCTGCAAGTACAGAAGAACTGCAAGATTAGCACGTGGGGAGAAGGGATCTCACTCAGCCCTCCCCTTGTGCTAATTTCCTACTTGCAGGGAGTTGATCTTTTGTGTTTGGTTTGTTTTAATGTAGAAGAACATTAAAAAATATGATCAGCCACCCTGCAGTCTGGAATAGGAAATCCACTTTACTATGCCAGGACTGTACCACCACATTCTGCCACATGTGTGGATCCTCAGAAGAGGCAATGTAGAAGAGAGGTACAGCACCTAGCGGCGTGGGTGATGTAGGGCTGAGATCCAAGATGGGTCATTTTTAATGACTGATGCATAAATTGACCTGGACAAGTTCCTTCCCTCCTCTCTGCTTCATTATCTTCATCTCTGGCACACAGAAAGAGGGGAATACAAAGCCCCTTTCCACTCAGATGATTATGTATATCCTAGTGCTTTGCAGATGTATCATGCCATAAAACAGTCATGTCTTCCTTTCGTTAAGCAGTGGCCCAGCTGATCAGCCATGAGGCCCGCTAGCTGCATATTTGGCCTGTTATGCTATGCAGGCGTTTGACTTTCTCCTAGAGTTTCCCACATCCTGGCGACCTCCCCTCTTTGTCCCATGGGCTGGTCCAGATGTTTTCCCAGGCCAGGGCTCACTGGAGGGGTGATGAAGGGGGGTGGCGTTGAGAGGAAGAGGCAAGAAGCTTTCACCAGAGCTGTGTGTGTGTGTTTGTAGTTTTACTTGCATCCCAAATGTTTCCCAGAGCTGACCCACAGGGGAACATTTGGGAGGTGGGGTTTGCGCATATGTTTGTATAGTGTGGGGTAGAGAGATGAAAGGGAGCATGGCAGAGAGAACCACAGAATAAAAGGCTCTTGTGCCTTTGTGTGGACCGGGAAAAGATGGAGGATAAGCAGATGAATCTACCGGGACAATGGTGGTCTCTAGCACATTTTGGTTTCCACTTTTGTGATCAAACTTCTTAATTCACATTCCCTATCTGCTTCAGTTCCCAGATCAGTCAAAGCAATAAGTTAATCAAATCCTTTGAAAATGAAATCTTATCTGCACTTATTTGAGAGTAGCCTTGGGAATAGGTTCCCCAAAATCACGAGCCCACAGGGAGGTTGTTTCTTAAAAAAAAAAAAAAAAACTAGACTTTCTGTCTGTGTGGTCCTACATTAATAATTGGTGGCTGAAAAGGGGAAAAACATTTTTGAAGTATCTCTTCTCTGGCTGCCTGGAAAACGTGCTTATTTGCCACAAGTGACCAGATAAATGGCTGTTTGTAGAACTCCTTGGAAGTAAATCCCATTGAACTCAAGCTGCAATCCTATATGCACTTACCTAGGAGTAAGTCTCATTTAATGGGACTTTCTGAGTAGATACATAGGATTGCACTGTTTGGGAGTAACTGTGCAATTCTAACTAAATCTCTCTCTCTCTCCCCCCCCCCCGCCTCTGCACCAATGGAGTGTACTGTGTCTTCATGGAAACTTGTTACCCTGTTTCCAGTGTCCACATCAGTGAAAACAATTGGTTGATATAATATATCAGGGAGGGAGGTAGCTGGTTGCTAGCTAAGAGAGAAGGAACAATGTGTTTGGGCATCCTGGTGACCTCCCTCAGAGAATCATTGGGCAAACCCAATAACATCTGCAAATTTAAAAGTGCTACCGGAAGCCTGTATGTAAGTGTATATTGAAATAACCACATGAGCATATTGCCATGCATTCAAGACTCAACCTAGATACAGTAAACCCACATACTGTTCAGGGTCTGTCATCTGGCTGGCTGTTTGGCACTCATTGGCTGGTCTCTGTTCCTGTCCGTAAAATGGGAATAATAATGACCTATCTTGCAAGGTTCTTATTATGAAAATAGGTAAAATACATTTTGCATACTAAAAATCTTAAGGTGTGTCCTGGTGACTTTTTGTATGTTGAGTATGGTATTGTAGCATACAATTGGGAGTGCAGGAGATATCCCAGAGAAAGGGAGGTGCTTTTTCTCAATGAAAATCCATATATAGAAAACCATTCCTATTGACTGCACAGCCTGGACTGATCCTTGTCAGTTCCATTCCCTCTACCTTGAGCAATGGATTTCTGGAGATTTGAATTTCCGTTCCAGTTGTGGGTTAAAGCAGTTCTTCACCGCAGGTATAAAGGCTGCAGGTATTTTTGCATGCTCGTGTTTCCTTCATGGTTTCTGTTTTTTTAAAAGATGCACAAACAGCTATTCTTGTGCATGCGTGTGTGCTGCTCATGACCATGAAGATTTGGTATGAAAAGATTAAAATATTGCAAAGATACAGGTAGGCCACAAAATGATGAAATGCGAGAGTACAAGTAGTCCACAAAACTATGAAATGCCATAAGAATGCCAAGAGATAATTCATATACAGTAATTAATTTTTAGAATTGGCATTTAGAGGTGACAGGGACTAAACTGTACAATTTTGAACCCTAATTCCATTTTGCATGCAGTCCTAGAAGGGAATCGCTATGATGTTCACCACCAGCCATATAATTTAGCCCATCAGGTGCTTAATGACATTCAAGTGTGACCTACCTGGGATTTGTGAAGCCCGACCTATACCAAAATTTCCGTCAAAGTTATTTCAGTTCTGCTTAGAGGTGTTTCTAAGGAGAAAGGGCGTGTTTACTTCTGCTAGAAGAGATTATCATTCAGAGGCAAGAGCTGGCAAATCGAAAGGCCCCGATAATTTTACAGTCTCCATTAACTGCCTTGTGGGTACTAGTAGTAATCATAATCTAGCAGAATAAACTATCCCTGCAGGGCTACAAAAGAGAAAGCTCCCTCCCTATCACGTGGAGTGTTGTGTGTGTGTGTGTGTGTGTGTGTGTGTGTGTGTGTGTGTGTTTTAATTAAGAAGAGAGGTAGGAAAACCGCCCTGTGCCCCAGCCCCAGCGGGCATCCCTTTTGACAGCGCCTACTTGCTTAATTGTAGCCTCTCTCCTGCGCTGTGTAATTTCAGATGTGTTGATAGTTGGTTTTGGCAAAAGGCTTGTGACCTGCCAATTTGCACTCCAGCAGCCTTGTTTCCACGGCTCGCTCCTTCGTTACCCAGCACGAAAGGATGGAGGGGAGCTACCTTTCCTCCCAGCACAACCAGTTTTCTGATAATACCCCAGCAGAACTGCGTTGTTTGATTCATTCAGCTTCACAGCTTTCCAGTATAAGAAGCATAGAGGAACTGAGGCAGTACATTTTTATCTCTCATATCCTCCAACATTTCACAGATTGAAATAGGGACCTTTGTGTTCTTGTAACAACCCCTGATCTCACATCGTCAGGGATTACTGCCTGAGTCCCCACCCTCCCACTGTGTTGCATTGCTGAAGAGGCTGTTCTCCATTTACCGTTCCTGGCCTGCACTGGCTCCTGAAATGGAGTGTGTTAATAAACTGAACATAACAGTTTATTAAAAAAAAGAATGTTTAATGGAATGTTTAATCTGCTTTTATCTATCATCAAATATCTGCTGCATAAACACCTTCAACCATGTTTACTATCTGAGTAGGCTGTTATGGAGAAGCAGGGAAGGGAAGTCATGGCATGTGTGTGAGACTGTGTGTGTGTGTGTGTGTGTGTGTGTGTGTGTGTCCATCCATGCACCCATGTGCATTTGCAATAAAGTTAGATACACACCCCCACCCCTACCAAGAGACCTAGGGAAGGGGTCCCTGAAAATGGCAACACAGCTTGTGTCTTGGGTACGTAGTACTGAGCATGTTGTTGTTCAGTCGTTAAGTTGTGTCCGACCCTTTGTGATCCCGTGAACCATATCCCGCCAGGCCTTCCTGTCCTCCACTATCTTCCTGAGTTCGCTCATTTTCATGTAGTACTGAGCCTACAGGGTATATTCTGGAAAGGTTTTTGTGCTCCACGAAAAGTGCTTCTATTTGGAGGGCAGGGGGAGCAGGGATGAAAATATTTGCAACATTGCTCCCTCCCTGTCACCCACACTGAGTGAGGGCAATACTTCCTGCCCTCACTCTCACTTGGCTTTGTGACATTATCACAGAACCCAATCTAATTGGCTATGATTAGGTCATCACATTTATTATATGATCCTTGATTTCTAGTATTGCTCATAGGAGAAGGACAGCTGAGTGCAAATTGGCCGCAGACCTGCAAAAGAGAGGGAAGATAAATGCTAAGCAGTGGGTAGGGGGTGGGAAAGGAGGGGACATTTTTCAACCCCCCATTTTTCCTCAAAATGTCATGAGTGAATATTTGGTGCAGCCTTAATCCAGATAGGGTATCCCTCTTTTCACTTGCAATCAAAGTTCCATTCTTTAAAGAATTTAGGTTCTCAGGTTCTTTTCTCTGGTGGCCCATGTGTTGTGGAACGCCCTCCCCATGAGACTGGTTCTGATTACACCTCAGACTACTACACACTCTTAAACGCATGCATCACCTGGATGCATCATTAGGCTATCTATTTGCCATGCCTTAGGAGCTTCCCATTTCCTGGCTGCAGCAACATAAATAAACCCTTCTTAATCTTGCGATCACTTATGGGTGGCATATAGCCAAAATGGGAGTGAGGATGGGCTTGTTTCTTTAAAGGAGCTGTTCAGGAAAGGATTTTAAGAAAGGGCTACTCCAATTGTGAAAAGTGCATTTGTGCAGAAATTGGAACCATTTCCCTTTTCAGGATACACTAAAGCAGTGGTTCCCAAAGTGGGAGGCGTGGCTCCCAGGGGACCCGCGGATACCAGCCAGGGGAGCCGCGGAGTGCCACGGAATCCTCTTGGAAAACAGTGCAATGCCAATTGGCAGGCATCAACATAATGTAATGGGGAGCCACGGCCAAGGATCACCAATGGTCAAGGGAGTCGTCGCAGGTTGAAAAAGTTTGGGAAACAATGCACTAAAGTCAAGGCCTAATCCTCTCCTTGGTGCAAGCAGCACATTGGGATTATGAATGGAAAAAGCTGCGATTTCCATGTCTGCCGAAGGCATCCCAACTCCTTGATTTTTAAGATTCAGTGGGAGGGACCTAGAACTCCAGTTTAATCCAAGAGCCTTGTTTTGATATATCTGACTTGATAATTATAAAGCAATTTCAATTACATGCTGTGGCCCAGAGAGCAAATGTGATTCTTTGTTGTGTGCAGGTATAAAGGAAATTAAACCACCTTTGCATGTTTAAGGATGTTTATATTCTGCAGCATGGAAATTCCCCCATGTAGTTCCCCCATGTAGTCTTATGTATTGCAAACATATCTTCACTAACAAGAGAGCTCCTATTACGCAAAACCAACGTTTGAGCATGTTAAGAGTTCAAAAACTGTCACAGATTCCATGAAAAAATCCACATGTATGTGTTTCTAGCTCAAGGAAAAATATTTCTGGGAACTATTGGAGTTGGTTTGGTAATTAGATTGGATAGCTTGGTGACCAACAAAAAGATGTCGAAGAATTAAACTGAATAAAATGAACCTAGAAAATACACACAATACAGGGTGTCTACAAATGATTGGAGCAGTTTCGTGATTTTTTAAATGGCTGTAATATTAGCGATATGCTGCACGAGTTGGATGTTACGAGGCACACATTGCTCAAAGTTTGCTTTGGGCGCCGCTAGCGGCCGCGAGAGGGCAGTAGTTTTTTAGTCGGCAAAATGGCTTCAAAGCGTTTGCTGTCCTCGAATTTCATGCTAGTCAATCTGTGACAACAGTGCAACAACACTTTTGATTTAACCCCCTGCGATTTTTTCGTGTGGGGTTATGTGAAAGACTCGGTGTTTGTGTCGCCTTTATCTACCGGAACGCCGTGATCGCATCATCAATGCCTTTGCTCACATTGATAGACACATGCTAACTTGCGTGTGGGAGGAGCTTGATTACAGAGTTGATGTTTGCAGAATCACTCAAGGGGCGCATATCGAGCAACCCCCCCCCCAAAAAAAAAACTTGGTGCATTGTTGTTGTTAAGTTTTCTGTTCATATGTCAAATAACATACCTACAATAACATTGTGAAACCGCTCCAATCATTTGTAGATACCATGCCGGCCACATGACCACGGAGGCGTCTTTGGACAACGCTGGCTCTTCGGCTTTGAAATGGGGATGAGCACCACACCCTAGAGTCGGACACGACTGGATTTAATTGTCAGGGGTCACCTTTACCTTTTAAGCTTTGTAACTGAAGTGTAACCGTCGAAGTAGATTTAAGTTAGACAGGATTAATAGTACGAACGTGTACTTTTCTTTCCATTGTTGATCAGCTCAGGTCCACAGGACATTAAATAAAACTTTCTCTGTTTTCTATTTGACTGTACGTTTTGCATAACATTAAGGCAGTAACAGAATCTTCCTGTTTACAGAAGTTAGTCTTTTACACACATCCTTCCATTCTTGACATTCTTATTAGGAAGCAAAATAATAATTCAGGAGATTCATGTGCCTCAACTCAGAATGTCAAAAATGTGAAGTTGAACATTCAAGTTCATTTTTCTGTTTTTGCATGACCTTGCAAAAATGCATCTGGAAGGGGAGCAGCTTGTAGGGGGTCGTTCTAATGGAAAAGTGGCAGGGTGGAGAAAGGTTAAACACACTGATGCAGCATGGTTTTTCTGGCTCCAAAGCATCTTCTTATGAAATGACTTTTCCTCTTAACAAAAGTCCTGCAGTTATTGCACACGTTTGCATGTCATAGTTCACTCTGCCTTGAAACTGCATTATGTTTTAATTCTGAATACATATAGTATATATACACACAGTACACATACACACACACACACACACACACACACACTGTGTGTGTGTATATACATATACACACAAACACACACACACACACAGAGTATGTATATTGTATATATTATAACTTTATAATATATAAAATTAGCAAGAATGCAAAGCTCTGAGCTGTCCTAGTCACTAGGCCAGACTGTTGAAAGGAAAGTGGATTCTCAGTGTTAAGAGAGATGGTGCTGCAATCAATCTCCCCCCTCTCTCATGGGTCGCCCAGGGTTACAAAGGCAGTTTTGCCAGGTGAGATGGGGGAGAAAGAGCAGGGCTCAATAGCCGCACTGTGCTTCCCTCCTGGGTGGGGTGCAGCCTGTTTATGCTTCTATATATATAGCACCCCCACCCCTGCATTGGCCATGATGAATTGTAGCCTATGTGTGTGCCGCCGGTATTAGCAAGGGCCCAGCCGTAGCCAAAGAAAACACGCTGATGGGAAAAGTGGCAGATCCTGCTTCTTACAGAGGCAGCTGAAGGAGCTGAGCAAAGGAACTTTTTCCTGTTCCCCCCCACAGCTGCAGTGGGGAAGGAGTTATTTGGGATGTTGTTGCAGAGCTCTGTAGGGAGCAAAAGTTTCTGAGGGTGCTGGCAAACTGTGAGATCCCAAAGCTGAGCAGGGATATGCAATTGGACTCATTGCTCTCCATTTCTTCTTGTTTCTAGGTGCCATCGTCTTGCCAACCCCTCCCTCCTCCTGAACTGGTAAGTGCTGATCTCTAGCAATCTAACATACATTCTGTTCTCATTCCATCCTTGCACAAGTCTCTCTCTCTCTCTCTCTCTTCTCTGTTTAGCGTTGTCTGGGTTGAGCCTTGCTGTATTTTTTCTTTCACCAATGGAGCAAGCCTGACTTCCCGCTTCCCGCCACCCTTGCAATGATTTTGACGCATACTTGTCAGCAAATCAAATACTGGAGTCTTCTTTCTTGCACCTCCCACTGTGTTTCGGACTTTAATGTTTTAACTCATTGCTTCCAAGTTTGTTTAATTTTTAACATTTATTTGGCATTTTATTTTAAAATGCATTGTTTTTAAATAATAAAAAAAACTGCTGCTGGGGATCACAAGCACGCGTCAATCAGTGTAATGCACAGCCAGCTGCTGCTCCAAACCTACAGAATCAGCAGGCTGACCGAGGGGAATAGGGCCCAGGTTAGTGCTTACACTCCCTCCTGCTTTCTACTTTCCCTTTTTACTGGGTCAGCAGCTGAATGGAGAGGGAAACTGGTAATTCTATCCACCGCCACCATCCCTAACTAAAGAGTCCAGGCGGAGGGGGGCCATCTGGGGAAAAAATCCCTCCCAGGAGAGCACAGAAAATCAAAACCACAGTAGCACTTGCAGGTGATCACCCATGAGTGTGGACTAGGCAAGCAAGGAGTCAAAAATGTAGCTAGGTTATTAAAAAAAATCTAAAAGAAAAGTAATTCAGCAAAATGGGAAACAAGGGGAGGGGTAGGAAAAGTACAAGCAGGCTGATGAACAATGCCTGAATGTAGCTGGACAGACACAAAGAACAAGCTTGACCAAATTAGATACAGTTCCTAATAACGGTCAGTGGATGAAGTTAGGACTACTTAAGAGCAAAAAGAACACACTACTAACCCCCAACAGGTAACCTTGAGAAGTTCGCAGGCTGGCTTGGGGTGAAAAAATGGAAACAAAACAAAATGCTCTAAACGCATCTAGCTAGAAATACAGTCCGTATTACTAGCAATTTACATTGTGCCAGGATTCCCAGTCCCTGCACTTACTGGAGAGTAAGTGGGTGTGCCTTCTGCCAGCCTACACTAGATCTCACGGCAGACCTGGCAGAAACGCACACAAGCATCCCTGTGCTTGATCTTAAACCTAGATTGTTTGATGTCATAGAGTTACTTGATTGCAGGAGTGGTGCCTACCTGGCCTCTCCATTCCACCCCTTTACCAGGTTTGGATGCCCAATTGGTAGGCGCATGCCAATCTCGGCAGTAGCTTGGCTACTCCAGACATGAGGGAGGACCTGAACCCATGTGGCACATGTCTGTAATGGCATTTCAAGCAAAGGACAAAGACAGGTACAAGACAGTTCCCAGCAGTTTTTTTAGGCTGCTGAGCCAGCACAGACCTTCTGGCAGGTTAGAAGTATCCAAAAATAGGGTAAAAAACAAGGCATTTGTCACAAGGTCGATACAGTTTTTCTCTTGAGAAAATTTACATATGAGCAAAATGTAGCGAGCACACTTCCACTGAGTCTCTACAACTCAAAAGTTCTCAAAGTATGTCCATTCAAATAAAGTCTTTGGTTCTCAGTGTAACTGTCAATGAGCTACTTTCCATTCTGCCTGCCTAAGAAATTCTGTCTAACTTGCAAGCTCGTCTCCCATGCTCTTCAGCATCTACATCGCCTACCTGGTAGAGGTGGTCTGGACATTTGGGGTGAGATGTCATCCGTATGCAGGTGACAGTGGCTTTGTTTCTCCTTTCTCAAGGATCTACGGTACATGAGTCATCCTCCTAAGTGGATTATTGTACTGTAATACATTATGTGGAGTTGCCTTTGATGGCTGCTGAGGAAATACAGCCACTCATTTGATTACAAGAGACAATCTCAGGAAGTATATTATATCAATGCCAATGGTTACATTGGCTCCCAACTCATTTCTGAATGCAATTCAAAGTGCTGGTTTTAGACTTTAAAGCCCTAAACAGTCTGAGCCTAGGTTCCCTGCAGGCTTGCCTTCTCTCCTACCAATCTCCCCCATACATTGTGCTCCTCAGAAGATGCTCTCCTCTACAGGCCTTCTTTAGCTGAGACTAGGCTGGTGGAGAAAAGAAGCAGGGCCTTCTTAGCAATGGCACCCTTTTTTTAGAACTCCCTCTACAGGAAAGCCCACTAAGCTAACTCACTCCCTACCTTTCAAAAATTGACTGAGTTTTTTTGTTTCATTTTTGGAGGCATTTGAAGGATGAGGGAGGATTATTGCAGTATTATTTATTTAAACTAGTTATATAGTTGCCATATAATTTATATAGCTGGAGGATAACTGCTTCTAGCTGCCTTTTAAAAATAGATGGTTTTTTTCCTTCTCTGCTGCTGTGTTTTGTAGTCTTAAATTAGAAAGACATATGGTTCTGTAAAGTTTTTTTTTTATTACTGTTATAATAGGCTTAGTTCTTTTTGTAGTTGCGAGTGTTAGCTGCCCTGAGGGCTTGCTTGGGCCGTGTGGCACAGTATAAATGCAAAAAGCAAAACAGTTTAAAATAAAAGAACTGAAAAAGAGCAGTGCTGCCTTTATGTTTTTACACCTGAAGCGGAAAGTCAACAACGCTGCTCCCGTGCTTGCTTCGAGAGGCAAAGGGCAGTTGGCTGCGCTAAAATGGTGCCTGGTGCCTGCTTCGGAATCTGCTGACCAGAGCAGGAAATGGTATTGATGGTCCTGGCTTGTGGAGGGGGGGGGGGCAGGGAGAGAGAGTGGGCCCAATCCTATCCAACTTTCCAGCGCTGTTGCAGCCATGCCCATAGGGCATGCTCTGCATCCTGCAGTGCAGGAAGAGTCACGGAGGCCTGCTCAAGGTAAGGGAACGTGTATTCCTTTACCTCGGGGCTGCATTGTGGCTGCATTGGTGCTGGAAAGTTCAATAGCATTGGGCCGTTTTGTGTGTGTGTGTGTGTGTGTGTGTGTGTGTGTGTGTGTGTGTGTGTGTGTGTGTGTGTGTGTGTGTAATTCTGCTATGTGGGGGATCAACCAGGGCATTGCTTTTTTGTTGCTTTTTTGGCAGTTTGCTCAGGATCCCTTAGTACAGATTACTTCTGAATATTCTTGAAGGATATTTTTTATACTCTCACTCAGGAAGGTTAAATAGTGGTAAATGGCAGCATTGCTTGTCAGGGGTAGAGTAGTGTGCCTGATAGTTATTGCTAAGACAATCATGCAGTGCAGGTGTGGTAGGTAGAGAACCATGAGACTACTCAGTCAGTAGGAAAAGGTCAAAGTATAAAGACATGTATAAGAATATGTGGGGGTTTATCTGATTGACTTGGGATCAAATCCCGTTGTTGTTGTTGTTGTTGTTGTTTTTTATCCCCACTTTTTACCACAGATAAACAAGGCAGTTCACAATGTATAAATCATAACAATTGCAAGATAAAGCAGCATTAAAATAGTGCTGCTAAGAACACATGTCAATAAAACATAAGTACTGTATTTATTTCACATACTGTTCTTCCTTCAAAGGAGTAAGGAGCCCCAACATTTATCTTCATAACAGCCTTGTAAGGTAGGTTAGACTGAGAAATAGCGACTAGCCCAAGGTCATTCAGTAATATTCATGGCTGAGCAGGGATTTGAACCCAGGTCTTCTTGGCCCAGATCCAGCACTCTAATCACCACACCAAGACTACCGCTCTCAAACTAAAGTGGGACCCAAAAAAGCCCCCCTGAGAATACTGTGAAGGCATCTGGCAAGCTCATGCAGAGGATGCAATTTATGATTTGAGTGGTTTTTAGGACAAGTTCTTTGTTGTGAGCCTTGAGTTTTTAAAATACCGGTATCAGTCTAGCTCGCAGGGCTGATGTGAGAGTGGATAACAACTGCAAAGGACTTTGTATACTGAATTGCTAGCTAAACAGTGTTAGGAAGCACGTTCTCCCCTTGAGAGGGAATGAAAGAAATGTTAATCATGAAATTTAAGAGGACATTCCCTTGTTGTTGGCATCTGCTAGGCCTGTTTGCTCTGGGAGGGTCAAACTGGGAGCTGGAGCTTGTGAGCTAATCCATTTGCAGCAAAGAAGCATTCAACCCCACCCAGGGCAAAAAAGCTAAAATCATCATTTTTGGCACAAGGGTGTTTTTGGCTACTGCCTGCCTTACAGGAATGTTCCACAGACACTAAGGGGCCAAGAAACGGATAAGAGACCATCTCTACTGAGGCCCCTTTGATTCTAGAGATAAAATCACATAGCAAGGGGAGAAATACTACCTTGGTCCAGCTTGAGTCTAGGGTCAACAAGGCCCTTGATGTCATAGCGACGACTACATGGGTGAGGTGACTGTGCTCAAAGCAGCTCTTGCCAAGGCAGAATTGCCAGAGTCCAAGATTTCCAGTACAGGTGTTGCCAGGATCGTGGGCCTGAGGTATGAGACCTTTTCACTCTTGTATGCAAATATATGAACATTCAGGGTGATTCAGTGCAGTCAGTGTTAACTGGAACAGTGCAGTAGCAGTTCCTAGTGTGGGCAGGCAGCAATGCTCATGCAAGAGCATGTAAAGGAGAATGTTCCAGATGGCTGAAGAGAGGGCAAGTTGATAAACATACTCAGGCTTTCACGGCTGGCATCCATATTAAAACAATTGAACGTCTTTGGGCTGAAAAGCTGTGGTCCAAGTTAATACACTAACGTTTTGCCCACTGCTATGGCGGTGGTAATAATAATAATAATAATAATAATAATAATAATAACCAGTATTTATATACCGCCTTTTCTTTGGTCATTGGATTTCTCCTCTGACTTTAATTCAAATACTGTTTACATGGTCATGCTTTCTAAACCCCAAGGGTTTTTTTTATAATCCATTAATGTTCTAATCTTTTGTAGAACCCTTAATTCTAGATGTTGCTTTCACAGTCCAGCTCTCAGAGCTGGGCATTTCTCTGGCATTTGCCTCACCACGCTTCAGCTGACAGGGCAACCTTGACTCTCACTTAAGTGCAGCTGCAGTTCCACTCCCCCACAGAGGCGCTGCAACGTATCAGCTCAGTGTGCTGGCAGCTCTCCGACAGACACAGACACTACCGGCCGTCTTGAACTGCCGTCCTTCAGATCTTCAGGCATATATGAGGCAGTCTCTCTACCAACTGAGCCAGATGTTCTGCCCTAGTAGACTTCTTCAGAGGCTATCTCTGTCAACTATCAGCTGTCAAACATGGAATCGGTTAGATTTGACAGCTGACAGTTTGACAGTTGACAGCCTCTGAAGAAGCCTACCATAGCAGTGGGCGGAACATTAGGTTCTTAGTGTATTAACTTGGACCACGACTTTTTAGTCCAAAAACTGTAAATTGTTTTAATAGAGTTGACTGCCATTATAGTTGACTGCCATTATAGGACCAACCCGGGGTAGTTTGCTGCACAAAGGAAAATTCTAGTCTCTAGTCCCTTACTCCTGCAGGAGAAGATGTGAGAGAAGGGACTTCCTGCTTAGTTTGCCTAGGTGGATCGTGGGCTGTTTCCCTTGTCTAAAGGTGCTGCTGGAGAGGTGGAGTAGAAAGACCCAGGTTCATTTTTAATCGGAGAGTAGATAAGGGAATGGAAAGAAGAGAAAGAAGTTTGGACTCGACACATGTTTTAAATCTCCTTAGTTGTGAGGAGCAGCA
Source organism: Plestiodon gilberti rubricaudatus (assembly GCA_026170595.1). Taxonomy (NCBI): domain Eukaryota; kingdom Metazoa; phylum Chordata; class Lepidosauria; order Squamata; family Scincidae; genus Plestiodon; species Plestiodon gilberti. The sequence continues at coordinate 123,385,495 of JANXHW010000002.1, forward strand.
GGCAGTGGTTGCGAGGTTACAATTTCTTCTATTTCCCCCCGCCCATATGACAGTCCTGAACAAAAACAGGGAATTATTGGGCCAAAGGATCAACGGTGGTTCCCAAACTGGGAGGCGTGGCTCCCAGGGTAGCCGCGGAGACCGGCCGGGGAGCTGCAGAGTGCCACGGAATCCTATCAGAAAACAGTGCAATGCCAATTGGCAGGCATCAACATAATGTAATGGGGAGCCGCGGCCAATGGTCAAGGGAGCCGCAAGTGGAAAACGTTTGGGGAACACTGGATTAGGATTACAAATCAATAAGCTGGCAACTCTGCACCAAGACAAAGGGGATAAATATTTAAATTGATTTCTTGGCAGGAGCAGTTTGAAAGGATAGAAATTCAAGGGTTCTATTACTGAAACATCCGTCCTGTCTAGATGAGTTATACTTCCTTGAGTATCAGGAGAAATCCACGTGGCTTTGTTTTCTACTAGAGAGAAATCTCCTGTTTGGAAGGCTAAGGGGTTCCTCAAGTCTAGTTTTCTTCCAGTCTTAAAATGACTATTGTAGTTGTAATGACTGAAAGTTGTAGGTGACTGTGCATTGGTTCATGGAGGCATCCAGATACTAGTTAAATGAAGCAAAATCTCTTGCCGTCATTGCTTTGTTGAAAAGTATTTTGTTTGAGATGATGTCGGGTAGTACACAAGCTCTCTCAGATGATGGTTTTTCGCATAAGCAGATCGTTGTTTTGCGTTTCTGTCACTGAATGATGAGCAGCGTTTGCATGTGTGAATTCATCCTCTGAAAGAGAAAGGAATTTCAGGTGAAGTCGCACTAGTCGTTGGAGGGAGGTTTTAAGGATCTGAGGGCACTTATGACGACAGTCAGGGGGCCACCAATGAGTGCAAGATTTCAAGCCACCAGCCCTGCTCTTCTGCTTCTTTCCTGTTCTACTTCTATCTGAATAGGAGGCTGCCTGGCATGTTTTACTGGAAATCCTCCTTGTCGTCCTCGCATGATCCCTGCAAATCGTAAAACAATTGTTGGTCTCGGGTCACTTGCAGCTACTCTGGGGGGAATATCCCCGCATCAGTGCTTTCAAACTGTGTTCTGTGATTCTTTGGACATTTGTCAAAGGTTTGTTGATGAGAAAATCAGTAATGGCAGACAAGATGCCTGAAAGGGGGCCTGCCCTCCATGAATGATCTTTCCCTGTAATGTTCAGCTGCAGCAGTTTGTTGGAGATGCTCTAGATTCTAGATTTGGCCAAGCCTCTCGGGAGTGCAGAAAGCAGCCCACCTGCCCAAACGGAGCCTCTTACCAGTCGCCTGCGAGCTCCTGCGCAGCCTCCTGCATCCTTCTCCACCGAAAACTGGGTCAAAAACCCAGACGTAAGCAGCGATGACATCACCACCATTTATTTCCGGTGGTGCTCGGCGCGGCAGCAGCCATGTATATGGTATGCCACACCGAGTACATTGAGAACTGCTGCTCTCGAATTCTCCTCTTATGTAGGACAATAACCAGGCCCAAGAACCCTGGCTGGTGACTAGTGTGAAATGGACGTGCCCCACTTGCATCACAAATGAATACAAAAGAGATTTCCAGAGGGAGGATAGGAAGTGTAGCAACCTGTTGCTTTATAGCAGCGATTTTCAACCAGTGTGCTGCTACACATTGGTGTGCTATGAATGGTCCACAGGTGTGCTGTGGGAGTTTTGGGAGGGTTATTTATTTGTAGGGTCATTGGGGGATGTGAGCCCCCCCACCCACTGGCAGTGTGGTGTGCCTTTTCAGTTGTCAAAAAAATTGATGGTTTGCCTTAACAATTTCAGCGCCTTGTCAGTGTGTTGTGAGATGAAAAAGGTTGAAAAATCGCTGCTTTATAGGAAAACAGAGAGTCTCCCTGCCCACTTTTCGTCATAGGCTGCTCTGCAGTGCTTTTCCCCACAACCTTTCATGGGAGTGCCGGTAAGCTTGAAAGAACAGGTGTATCCTCTCTGACACCAGTGACAGAAAGCCTACACCCCCCCCTCCCCATCCTGATGGCAAACTTTGCTTCCTCCTTCCTTCTGGTTATGCCAAATTGAACAGATAGAAAAGGAAGAGTGAGCCCAGCCAGTCTCCAGGAAATGTGAAGCGGAGACAGGCCTACAGTCTATTAATAGCAGTTCCAGTAAAGGGTCGTGCCAGCGGGTGGGTGTAGGGAGCAGATCACATGCTGCAATTTCTTAGCAAGACAAAACTGCAACTCGGTGTTTTTGGTATGATGAAACATTCTTCTGAATGCATGGACATGAAGAGATTACAACTGACTTGTTCTGGCCACTCAGCCCATTCAGAGGCTTTCCAGGACATGGCAAGCTGCAAATGTTGACAGCTGTTGAAACATTCATCAATCCTCTTGGGCCAGACAAAAACCATCCTCTTGTATCAGCTGCATTGCATTATTATCATCATGGCAAAATGGTTGTGCAAATGTCAGGATTGAGCAGCATTCACGTAGGATGGAGATGCTCATTACAAGAAACGTGGGGGTGCCTGAGATGGTGGCTTAAACACCAGGGTCAGACTTGCTCTGGGCATAGATTTTTAAGGACACTTGCTGTTGACCTGTCTACCTGTGTGCCTGCTTCTGTACCCCCATAATACCAGTTCAACCTGTACAATTGAAAATGAGGGGATTATGCAAGACACTGCAAGTACAGGCAGAAACATACCGTATGCGTCTTGCTGCGCCACGTCCTGGAGTCGATTCTGATTGGCCTAACGCATTGCTCCTGGCCCGGCCCCACAACACTGAACGTGGCCTCTCATTGGCCGAAGCTCAATTTATTCAAGTTGGAACACACCGGAACGACCTTTGGCCAATGAGAGGCCGCATTTGGTGTTGTGGGGGCGGGACGGAAGCAACGTGTTGGGCCAATCGGAATTGACACGTTGGCTAGTCTGGGACGCGACGCAGCCAGATGTGTGTGGTGTGTCACATGCTTAAATCTCCAATGTTCTCTGACCTTGCGAAGGCTGCCCAGGATTTCTCACTGCTTGCAGAAGGGAACCTGCAGGGGAAGGTGTCAAGAGATGATACTGAAAATTGACAGACAGCTCTGTAAAGACTGATGTCAGGGTCTTATGTAATGATATTTATTTCCTTGAAGAAAAGAGTGGTGTGTTCTCATAGGCAAGTTCTTTTGTGGACTACTTTAGTGGTTCCTCTTAGTATGAAAACCTCCTAGAAGGGGAGACTGCTGCCATTGCAGCCCTCGTCTTCAGTCCTGGTTTGAGACTCAGGCTGTCTTGGAAGAGTTTATATAATCCTGCTGCAGGCCCTCCTGGTGGCTGACTACATTCTCATGACTGGTTTCTTAGGGAAAGAAATGGCGTCTTGTGCTATAAGCAAGCTTGCATTTAACATTCCTCTTTTTTATTCTCTCTCCCCACCCCTTCTCCCTTTTTTTTTCCTACATGCCAAGAGGCGGAATACAGCCCCAGTTCGGCGCATTGAACATTTGGTAAGATTTTATTTTATCCTAGCCCTCTTAGCCGTGTCTAGTCCAGGGACCAAACTACCCAGGGTGTTAAGAGACAGATTCAAAATGTGAAATGTCTCTTTTTCATAAAAAGCAGTTTAGAACAGGTGGGAGGAAATGCAGATTGCAACCTTGTTGTGCAGAGACTTGTGCTCTTTTCTCCTATACTGTTTCCTGCAGAAAATCACCCCCAGGCAGCTGTTTGCCCTGAAAGTTGCCACACGTGGAGGATTTTCAGAACCCCCATTGTCCCAATCCCTTCCCCATGACTGCTTTTAGTGTAAAAAGAGACACTTTTGGTTTTTAAGTCCATCTCTTCGTGACAGGTTTAAAGTAACGCATAGCTTGGTCCTAAATTGGATTTGCTTGGGATTGAAAATTATTTTGCAAGCCATCACTATAACACGCAATCAGCTTTGACTGAAACTGTTCTGGTTTGGTTGCAGTTCAAGCATGTATAAGGTTCAGTAGCCATCTCTGCATGCCTCCAGAACTGGTGCAGTTTACGTGGAAAAATTTAAATATGATTCACACTACTATACTAACTGGCAAAGGAGGTTGGAGTAACTTGATGAATCTAAGACCCAGACCAAACATGCAGTATGTCTATGAGGAATCATATCTGTGAGAAATCACATCCATGAGTGTCAACCTACATGGGGTTTGCAACCACACATTCTCTCCTATCAGGCGGTTTATCTGTGGAAAAGGCTGCATTAATCCCTCCAGGTTGTCGGTCAACCTGTGTCTGCATGTATCTCAGCAGTGCTTACCTGTTGAAAGGGGCAGCACTTTGCCTCTGAGGTTTTGCTCTTCTGAGGCAGGAAACTTCTTGGTCTTGCATACCCTCCCTGGGAGACAGTCTAGGATGCCATCTCACCTCCTCTGAGGACTTGGAACTCATGGATATCGGACAACTATGTGAATTTCCAGCCATACATTCAAAACCCATGTGGAAGATTCTGAAGTCATGGATTAAGAAGTAGAAAAGCTACTTGGCTTATTCGGGAGGGGGGGGAATCCATGGATAAGGAAACCCATATGAGTTTTGCATTCAAACATGTGTTAACATCCATGGGAAATGCTGATTTCCGCATCGGTTTTTGCGTGTTTGGTCTGGACCTGATATCAAGTGTCTGCCACAATCCATAAATACTATGAAGGGTCCATGAAATAAAAATAAGTAAAGCATTCTGTATTATATTCCCCATGTGTTTTCAGTTGGGTACTATTTACTTGGAGTGAACTGAGCCTTGGGCCTTCGAAGCTGCAGCTCTTGTAAAGAAGATAAACGCTTGCAAAGAAGATAAACGCTTGCAGAAGCCAAGCTAAACCTCCCCAATTCTAAATTCTGTGGTCACAGTTTTGGCTCATTTTGGTAGGGGCCTCGAGAACCTTGCCCGAGAAGGATACATTGGTGATCCAGTTGTGGCTGGAAGAGTTCTTGGGGTTCAAGGAATGTATCTTAATTCACACAGCTACCTACAATTTTTGTGTAGTAACAAGAGAAAAACCAATGAAGATATGAGCTTCTTCCCAAAGAATCCAAAGCTAGAGCTAAAATGAATTTTAAAAATGTACATTCTCCAACTTGTTTGCCAAAATGAACATTTATATTCACCTAGCTTGAAATTCTTAAAATATTGCTGCTTGTCTGAGTGGTTTGTATTTGAGGCTCCAGCAGAAAGAAATCAATTGTTCAGTCAGTTTTACTCTTGCGGTGGCTGTTGTTCTGCTTTTGCTTTTGTGATGCTATTGTGTGCTACATGCTGACTTTTCTCCCTACCCATATTTATCTTTCAGGGCTCCACCAAATCTCTCAACACTGCAAAGCAGCGGAACACACTGCCTAGGTGAGGGTCTGGCTTTAGGTGGAAGGCCTAGAATTGAGGAGGGGGCGTCTCTCACAAGATACTTCTAGGTCTGTGATGGTGAACCTATGATACGTGTGTCACAGGTGACATGTGAGGTCATTTTGGGTGACACGCCAGCGTTTCCCCCAGGGCCCCGACACACCTTATATTTTCGCAAAAATAGTCACTAATTGATGTTAAATAAAATGCAATGTGTTCTATAGTTGTTCGCAGTTGAGTTCAATTCAAAATTACTATTAAAAGTAGCAATAGTCAAAGTACTATTAAAAGTTCGGGGGGGGGAAACACACCAGCAGAGTCAGGTTAGGCATTTTCAAAATCTTTGACACACCAAGCCCAAATGGTTCGCCATCACTGTTCTAGGTTATTACTCTTCATACAGAGTTGGCTTTGGTATAGCTTCCAGCAGGAGGCTTAATGTAATTGTCTGACGTCTAGAGAATATAGCTAATTATGATTGCTTATATCCTACAAGAACAAAGCAAAGAGGAGCCATAATGATTTTGGGTTGGGCAACACCTACATGTAGCTCATGTAGAACACCTGTCACGGGCTCTCCTGTCCCTCCTTCCACCGTTAATGGAACCCTCCAAAATAGCCAGTTATCAGTGCCATTGTAAGACAAAAATTGCACTGGGGTGTCCACCTCTCAGCCAGTGTTCCTGAGGCAGTTAACAGTAGGATTCTGGTGGAATATGACAAAACGTAGCAAAAGATCATACCAGCATGGTCCAAAAATAACAATTGTGGCATCTATTAAAAATAAATGCAACTGCAATATTGTGCTCAGTCTTTGCAAAACCAGTTGACAATTTTGAAATCATGCAGGTACTGTATACACTGAAGTCTACTTTTTTTCTATTAACTTTTCTATACTTTTAGTTTCCTTGTGCAATGGGGTATGCCTGGTTTCTGAGGATTAGGAAACACCCATGAGGGACCTGGTTTCCTCAAAACATATTCCTTTCTACCTTCTAGAAGTTTCAGCCTGGACCACGTGATGGAACGCAAGTATGACTTTGACCTGACCTACATCACCGAGCGCATCATCTCTGTCTTCTTTCCCCCTGCCTTGGAGGAGCAACGTTACAGGGGCAACCTCCGGGAGGTGGCTCAGATGCTGAAATCTAAGCATGAGGACAAGTACATGGTAAAGGAGGCCAGGGAAGCTGGAGATGGCAATGAGCAAAAAAAAACCTACCAAGGTTATCGTAGAAAGAGGTGTTGGAAATTGGGACTGCATGCTTTCTATATATGTCGGGGGACTTGATGTGCTCACCTTGGTGCACACAGCCTCCTCAGGTCTTTGAGCATTACTCTGCCACGCAGAAACACGATGCTTGTATTTCCCGTGCTTCCTCTGCCACATGTCCTAACTGAAATGCAACAGTAGCATCTAGGTGCCAATGATAAGGCATTGTGTGTGTCTTATGGGCAAGGGTTCAATTCAGTTTAATTCAAAAACCTTTATTGGCATAAAGATGTTAAAAACAATTACATGTTCCTAAAACATCTAGAACACATTCCTAAAACATAACACTTAAAGTTTTTTTTAAAAAAGAACCAAGTCAACCTCGCCTAGCAAGAAATGTTTGCTCCACCACACAAAGGAACTTCGCAGCTTGTCCGATCCCATCTTGGGGGACCATCATTTACAAAAAAAAAAAAAAAAAACAGTTTCTCAGCATCTGGGAGGCCTGAAATATTTACCAAAATAGACTCTAAATGAACAGCCCATGAGGGAGCATGTAGTGTGCAATAAAAAAGGATGGGCAAGGGTGGTGCAAAGGCTATAGCTAGAGGTGTTCGTTTTTGCTGATAACCAAATAAACAAAACAAAACATAATACAGCAAGCGAATAAAAACACAAAACACCATAATACGGTATATTTTAAAAGCATCGAAGACTGCAAGGTAATGATATTAAACCTGATATCAATATTAAAGAATTCACACCTGTGAGTGAAAACACAAAACACCACATTTTACATTTTAATTCAACAAATTTTCAAAAAAAAAACAAAAAACCAAACCATTTTCAAACACCTCTAGCTATAGCTTGAACGTGACATTGTAAAGAAACAGGAAATGGAAGGAACCCGGGTGCTTTTTGTTCCTATGTGGCAAAGTCACATGCAAAGCTGCACTGGGAAGGGGAAGCAAGGCTACAAGTGCTGGTAGAGGGATAAGCTGCTAACTAAAAATACTGATCAATAGGCAGAGCTGGGGGGAAGAATCTGGCAAGGGGGTGTGTGTGGAGCCAGGGTGGAATTTGGAGTCTAGCTTTTCAGACCATACTAGTTTCCAGACAGATTAATCATGTCCTGTTACATAAGTAAGATGCAAAGTACAGTCGTTGACAACCTTGCAGAAGGATCCACATGAGTCATAGTGGCCAATAAAATACCTTTGTGTCAACAGCTCTTCAACCTGTCAGAGAAGCGGCATGACCTCATCAGACTGAACCCCAAGGTGAGTCGGGAGTGTTGGGGTAAGAGAACGATACTGCCCTGAAGCCTGAGAGTTTGTCTAGAACAGGGGTTCTCAAAGTGGTGGGTCGCGACCCATCACTTTTGACAGAAATGTCTGATTTACCTTTAAGGGGTGTGGCCAGCCCGAACGTCGGTGGCGGCACTCCAGGATCGTGCCTGCCGCTGGTCCGAAAAACGCTCTTTTCAATGTACCTGGTTGTCCTATCAGCTTCCCGAAGGGTCTAGGGGGGGCTGCTCAAAACAGCGACGATTGCATTCCGAAGCCTACTTCTGGTTTTCAGTGAAAACTGGAAGTGGGCTTTTCGACGAGATCGATCACTGCTGTTTTGAGCCTTGGAGGCGGCAGCAGCAGCCACCCTAGACCCTTTGGGGAGCTGGCAGGACAACCAGGTACGTTAAAAAAAAGCGTTTCTTGGGTGGGAGGCAGGCATGATCCTGGAGCGCTGCCTTCGACATCGCCCCCACCCCTGCAAAGACTTACAGGGGAGCCCTGTAGGACTTTGAGAAACGCTGGTCTAGAAGCTGTACTGGTGGATTTCAAATGTTCTTTGGAGGAAATTCACAAAAGTAACTCTTCAAAAAGCCTTCCTAAGTGGAAGCCCAAACAGTGCCCTTGTTGTGGGCACTCTTGCTCTCAGCAGGTTGAAAGGAAAGCAGAGAAGCAATAGATCCATGGATCTGCAGCACAACATGCTTTCAGGTGCCAGAAGTAGAAATTGATGGCAGTGGCCCTGTTGATTTCCAGCATTGGCAATCCTCATAGTGCTTGATAGGATCGTCATGAACATTCGTCATGATTTCTTGGGCTCCTATTTCTGGCTCAGAGTGTGCAGCAGCCGGGCAGGTCTGATCTTGAGGTCAGGTGCAGGGGAGTGGCAGCAGGTAACAGGTTATCTTGTTGGCTGTGTGCTCCCTGAGGCATCTGGTGGGGCCACTGTGTGATACAGGGAGCTGGACTAGATGGGCCTTTGGCCTGATCCAGCAGGGCTCTTCTTATGTTCTTATGATCCCTGGCCCAATCAAGGTCTGTGTTCTGGAAGTGAATCGGGGAGGAGACGAAGCTTACCTTGACAACTGCTGTCACCTCCCTAATAAGACTGGTGTCGCACAATAATCACTGATTTAGATAAATTGTTCTCATGTGCTGTTGTATAATGTCATCAGTTTTTTTGTAAAGATAGTGAAGTGCACCCCTCCAGCGCTACCCAAAAAAGTAACTTTTTGGGTAGTCTAAAAAAAAAAAAGTGCATGCCCATGATTTCACCTCTAACAGGACAAGGCACCACCTCCAGAAATCCAGGAATATAGGTGGTCATTTAAAAATGGATAAGCTTTTCAGTTCTAATGGTGGTCCACTAAAATGTATAGCAAATGTCAGATAAACTCTTAAGAACCAGAGAAGTGCCAAGTACAAGAAATTGTAGTGAGGGACAGATTATAGTTTATGTAGCGTCGTCAGTGTACATGCATTTTATGGAGAAAAAACCTGGCTCCCCAGTCCTTGACCTATTTCTAACACAATGTTAGCGTCCGGGAGCACCAGCGCTGAGGCTTCAGCGCCAGCGCTGGATGTCGTGAATGTGCCGTAAAGCATGTTCGCGACACCAGGAGAGTAAGGCCACACCAGGGCTGGCGCCGTCACTCCGCCGCTGAGACTAGCGCCCTGCGCCACGAAGCACGTACGTTTTGCACTGGCCGGTGCGGAGGCTGGGGGTGGTGGAGAGGGGGGCGGATCGGCCCTGGGAGAGGGGTGGGATCGTTGTCATCGGACATCATATCCTATTCCTCCCAGGTCTCCAGCCCAGATACGGGACTTCTCGGGTCAGTGCTTCTCGGGTCAGCGCTGTCGATTTAGGTTGTAGTGACCTGAGTAGCCACATAACTGATGCTGGGGTGTTACTTGGGGTAAGGGGATGAATGTCCCCTTACTCCAAGGAGACCCCTTGTGCACTTCTCTCCAGCACTGGATAAGGTGTGGGCCTGGCACTGTAAATGCCCATGTCTTCTCTCAACTCCATTTTCCTAGATATCTCAATGTACCTTCCATTGTAGGGGGGGGGGGGGGGAGAAAAAAATAGGAACCACAAGCAGAAAATGTACAATAAACCCCCCAACCCAACCCCAAATTGTACATATCTCTTTTATGCTAGATTGTGGAGTCACTTTTGTTTTGCATAGTGTGTTCTGGTAATTACATTTGGGCTTCTTGTAGCAGAACGTGGAGTTTTTATATTAAATAATTTGAAACCTCTTAACTGTGGGTGCATCCGATTTTGTGTGTGTGTGTGTGTGTGTGTGTGTGTGTGTGTGTGTGTGTGTGTGTGTGTACTTGTTCTTAACTCCGATGCTTCTCTTCCCTACCTGACACAGGTGCAAGATTTTGGCTGGCCAGACCTTCATGCGCCACCACTGGACAAAATTTGCTCGATCTGCAAAGCCATGGAGACCTGGTTGAACTCAGACCCGCAGCATGTGGTTGTGCTTCACTGCAAGGTGCAGGGGGAAATGCTGCAGTATTTCTGGCTGCTGTAGGCAGCGATTTAGGGAAAACGGCTGTGAATGGCAAAGGCAGAGTGGGCAGTAAGGTGCCGGGGGTGGGAGTACGAATGTCCCCTTCCCCCGAGATGAGCCCGGGCCACGTCGGCGTAGCCTGCATCCTGCGCAGGATGCAGCAGCCGACCGTGTAGGCCAAGTGCTGCAACTTGCGCAGAATTGTACTGTTAGTGGGGGGAAAATATTAAAGGACCTTTCATTGTAATGCTTTGATAGTGTCTGTTTTATTTAAGTTACCCTCCAGCTCAAGAGAATTTGTCAATTTTGCAATTTTTTCTGTGCCCCTGGTGTGATAACCCAGCCACTTTATGATCCTAGTACAGGGATGTCAAACATAAGGCCCGCAGGCCGGATGCGACCTGCCGAAGCTCTTTATCCAGTCTTTGGGCTCTCCCAACGCTGCTGTCAGCTGCTGAGCTGTGCTGAAGTGTCATTGCTGAAAGGGCAGCCCCCATGATAATTGGGCTCCCCCATGTCAAGATTTGCGTGTTTTCTCTTCTGTTATTTGCAGCTAATGAGTTCCTAAGTGAGAAAAAGTGCTTATTTCTGGTCATGACCTGCTTAATGACATCACTTCCAACTCTCAGCAGGCATCATGAATGCTATTTGATCCACTGTATGAAAAGAGTTTGACACCTCTGGCATTTAATACATTTTTCTCTCCTCTCTCTGTGCCAGGGCAACAAGGGCAAAACAGGTGTGATCGTAGCAGCCTATATGTACTTCAGCAAAATTTCTGCAAGGTATTCGGGGCATAGGGGGGAAGTGGTGGCGATCTGGGTTAGGGTGGGAGGCTGTAACTGTGTCATAACTCTCATTGCATCCACTCCTCCCTGTTCCTCACCTGCAATTCTTGCTCTTTTTCTCTCCTCTGTAATATGATTTTTTTCTTCTTTCTCCAGAATGGCCCCTCTTAGGTCGAGTCACTGTGGATAGAATCCAGCTATAACAGGGCTTTTGTATTCAGCTTCGCACAGAAGCACATGAGCGCATACCTTACACATGCCCCTTTCCTTTCCTTCTCAGTGCGGACCAGGCCCTCAGCACACTGACCATGCGCAAGTTCTGTGAGGACAAGGTGGCTGCCTCCTTGCAACCCTCCCAGAAGAGGTGAGACTTGCATCTGCTTGCCCCACTTTTCCTCCTTACCCATAACTCCCCACTACTGGCTAGCGCTGGCATTTTATAAATGGTGGCCCCTTTAAAAATGAGCTGCTGGAAGGGGGCAGAACAGCATATTGAGCTGTTGTAGTTGTGAGGGACTTGTGAAAATTGCTGAAATCCGGTGTGTGGGGGGGTGACAGATATCCAGGTGGCCTAACCCTTGTGCCTGGAGACTCTTTGGACATCGGGAACTATCCTGTGCTCCCAACTTCCCAAATGCACAAAGGGGAGGAGAGGAAGCTGGCAAGGGATCAAGGAAGATGCTCATGTGCCTGCCCCTAGTTAACCACCAGAGTGCACCTGCTGCTCAGTTGCTACCAGCGCCCCGATCACAGCTGCTTTGTTTCCACTGAGTAAACATGGTGGTCAGGACTGGTGTGCCAGCTGCCAGCCTGTGCTGCAGCTGGTGAGGCGGCAGCCATAGAACCAGTGACTCAGAGGTCAGGTTATCAAGATATTGTATGTCTGCTATTATGGCCAGGCTCTTCTTTTCTATTATGGCTCTTCTTAACTGGAGCCATGAATAGCCATAGCTGAATTCAAGCACAGTATGGGTGTTTTCCAACTCAGGGTCCTTGCTGATCTGTTGCTGAGAATTGGAGCAGGGGCAGGTTGAGCTGAAACAAGAAGCAGAACTTGAATTTGAGCCAGAAGTGCAGCGGGGAGGAGATATTGCCCTAGTGACTAGGCAAAAGCAAAAGGCTCTTGATATTTATATTAGGCCTTTGAATTGAGTGCCATTGCAGTGAGGCCAAATAGCAGGATGCATCTGTACTCTTCCCCCCACCCCAGATCCTGGTCAGCCCTCCTACTGTGATTAGCATGCAACAGCTGATTGGGCATCCGACCCTACCTAACCAGGAGAAGGGGCAGGTGGAGATGCCCAAGTGGGTTATAAGCCATTGAATCAGATGGACCTATGACATCATCAACCCTTGATTTGATTAGCTAGGGGTTCTCCTGGATGTGCAGCTGCTACTGGATTCCCAGGTGGCGGCCGTGGCGAGGGGAGCCTTTGCTCAGCTTCAGCTGCTCCGACAGCTGCAACAATACCTGAATTGCTCAGACCTGGCCATGGTGACCTATGCCATAGTGACGTCTAGATTAGATTGCTGCAATGTACTCTGTGTGGGGCTGCCTGTGAAGACTGTCTGGAAACTGCCATTAGTGCAGAATGCTGCTGCCTGTGTGGGAGCCTGTTGATTTGACTTGGTCAGGCCGCTGCTTTGGCAGCTACACTGGCTGCTGGTTCATTTCCGGGCACAAGGTGCTAGTTTTGACTTTTTACAACTTTTGATCAAGGTACTGTATTTGTGGGGCCACCTCCTTCCTATAATCTAACCCGTCATCAGAGGGGGCACTTTTAACCATGCTGCCATTCACAGAGGTGAGGGGGATGGCAGCGAGGAATAGGACCTTCTTGGTGGTGGCACCCCAATTGTGGAACTCCTTGGAACTAAGAACTGCATCCTAAGTGTATGGACCAAAACCTGGACTAATATGAGTAAACTCCACAGGGATAGTGTTCAGTTTATTGTGTTAGGGGAGTTTGTTTTACTTTGCCACTTTCCTTTTAATCTCTGTGCCAACCCTTTGCCAACCACCCCTCCTTTGGATTATACCTGTTTATTTTTGAGATGTGCCTTGCAGTCCCCTCCTTTTTTGTTGTCCTCGAGCCCTTTAATTTAAACTTTTTACTGTTTTACCTGCTTGATCCAAGTTAATTCAGGAAAGGGCAGGTTACCATGCTTCCCAGAGTTCCCAGACACTTCCTCTACTGTTGGTTTTCTAAGGGGACCCCTTGAACTTGGTGGCTCTTTATTATTCTGAGAGGGGGGATATTTTCCCAAGGCAACCTATTTTGTCTAGGAAATAGAGGCAAAGGATTAGGAGAAGAGTAAGATGCCAGGAGTGCTTTCTTCCTCCAGGCCCCAAATTTCTTTTTCCTGACCTATGGTAATGAGCCTAAGGGCTCATCATTAACCCCTTCCTCTATTCCCTATGGACAGGTACATCCGTTATTTCAGTGGGCTACTCTCGGGCACAATCAAGATGAACAGCAGTACACTCTTTCTACATCACGTCCTGCTCCCGACTATTCCCACCTTTGAGGCTGGAGGAGGTAAGTACCGCAGGGGAGGTCATGAAAAAGATATCCAGAAAACAACCCCCCGCCCCCATCCATCCAAATGCACATCAGGCATGTGAATGTACAAATAACATGCCAGAGATGCTCATGCTAGTCTGTTCTTGTACACATTTGTGTGTGCGTTTGTACACAATCCTGTCTTTGGAGTCCCAAGGATGAGAAAAGAGAGAGAGAGAGAGAGAGAAAATGATGAAAGCTTTAAAATTATGAATGGTATGGGAAAAGTGACTAGAGAAAGTTTTCTCCCTCGTGCATAACACTATAAGTTGGGGGTCACCCAGCTGAAATTGATTGGCAGCAGATGCAAGTCAGTCAAAAGGAAAATTTTCTTTGTGTAGCACATAATAAACTTATGGAATTCACTCCCATGAGGTGTGGAAATGACCACCTACCTTAGATGGCTTTTTTAAAAGTTGAACAAATTCATGGAGGATATGACTATCCATAGCTCTTAGCCTCCAATAGCTCAGTAGAACCTCCATGTTCAGCAGCAATATGCTTGTAAATACCAGGTGCTGTGGACAAGCAGTGGGAAAGACTGTTGTTCTCGTGCCCTGCTTGTAGACGTTCTGGTGGCATTTGGCTGGCCCTGTTGAAAACAGGATGCTGGACTTGCAGGGCTGTCCTTCTGTTCTTAAGCACATTAGGTAGGACATGCACATACTGGAACGCAATAGCATATGTGCAGCGCCGGCTCTCACATGCAAATGAACAAAGCAACCAATAGCGGATCACAATTCAAGGAGTATCCACAAAGCCAGCAGCAGAAGAGAAATCCAGGTTCTTATGCTGGATCCAACTCCCCAAGCAATCTGGGAGCGTGCCCCAGATATCTATGCAATATTAGTTCCAGGGTTGCAGAGTGAGTTCTTTGTGCAGGAAAGTTGTTTATGTGAACTTGACATGTGCCGGGTGTCATGTATTTGGGGATTCTACACAGCAAGAGTGTGGAATTTGGTACTGGACGTGGAACTGAGGAACTGTAGAGTCAGAGACATGGTTGCATGTGTCTTCCAGTACCTACGAACATGTTCCTGTTTAGAATTTGTGCACGTTGCCCCCTTTCTTCAGCTGATGTGTCATCTATAAAATGCATGCCCTACATGGCTTCCCATTTTCCATGGTGGATTTCTCCCTGTCCATCTGCATTCTTCCTTCCTTGAATTGGCAAGGTATGTTCTGACCTTCCAGCACAGAAGTGTTTTTTTCCAACTTTACAAAATAAACAATCTTTCTTCCCCTAGGCTATCAACCTTTCCTGAAGATCTATCAGTCCATGCAGCTGGTTTATACCTCTGGGATCTAGTGAGTATGAGTTTATTTTCTCCAAAGGAAATGGCTAGCTCATCCCCTGGACTCTTCTAAAGTAGGGACCAGTCTCCTTGTGTCCTTGATCCCAATTCCCCTTGTGTTCCTCTGTGATTTGCAGCAGCCTCCATGGTGCTGGTGGGAGTCAGAAGCTCTGCATCACCCTGGAGCCAGCCTTGCTTCTGAAGGGGGATGTCATGGTGAGTACAGCCAGCCACCTAAAGGTGGAACTAAGTAGTACAAGAGACATGCAGCTGCTGCCGTCCTGTGTTTGTTTCTTAGCTGTCCTCAATAACGCATAGTATATAGCATAACACAATGCATGACATGACACCGCCGCTCATTGTGTTTCTCTGCCCCACACCTGCAGCACGTTGGATGTCATGTCATGCTTTGTGCTATACAGGTTGAGTATCTCTTATCCGGCCTGCTTGGGACGAGAAGTTGTCTGGATATCGGATTTGTCTGGATTTTGGAATATTTGCATAAATATAATGAGAGATCTTGGGGATGAGACCCAAGTCTAAACACAAAATTCATTTATGTCTCGTATGCACCTTATGCACATAGCCTGAAGGTAATTTTATACAGTATTTTTCATAATTTTGTGCTCTAACATGCCTTGCGCTTTGCTAGTCAGGTGATGGGAATTTTTTATTTATTTTTTAAGTCAAAGCCCCCCAAATGTCTGGATTTCAGAATAGTCTGGATTTTGGATGTCTGGATAAGGGGTAACCAACCTGTACTACAAATTACCAGGAACGTAGCATGCAAAGCCTCCAGGTGCCTGCAGACCTCCAACGAAGGGGAGGGGGAGAGAGAGAGACATTTTTAATGCTTTATTACTTCTCCACTGTCGTTTTAAATGTAGGTAAGGTTATAAAAAAAAAGCCATATCACGTTCTTCAGTGTTGGCTTTCATATCACATAAAATAATGGTTACTGATCTCAGTAAGTAAGCTCATAACCAACAAAGTTTTAACCAGATATCTTTCATATTCCACTTGCAATGATTCTGGATCCAGAACAAAGCCACCAACTGTGCATAAAACCTATGCACTCAGTTGAGCTGGAAGCAACTGTGTTTGTGTGTTAGCTCTCCATGCCCTTAGCTCAGTGGTAGAGCACTTCCTTTCCATGCAGAAGGTCCCAGGTTCAGTCAGTCCCTGACAACACCTTCAGGTAGGGCTGGGAAAGACTCCGGTCTGAAACCCGGAAGGGTTGCTGCCAGCTAGTGTCCTGTACACACTGTGGCACTGGGAGGACCAATGGTCTGACTCGGTAGAAGTCGGATTCATTTAAATGGGATGGTGGTGAAAGCATACACACCAGCTAGGAAAACTGTACCCTCTAGCAACCATTGTTCCAGTTTTTTTCTCTCTCTCCCACCCCTACCAGGTGAAATGCTACCATAAGCAGCTCCAAGGAGCCGAACGCGACGTCGTGTTCTGCGTCCAGTTTCACACTTGCACCATCCACAGCACCCAACTCTGGTTCAGCAAAGATGAGCTGGATGAAGCCTGGAGAGGTGAGGGGTGAGATGCCTAATTCTAGAAATGAAGGCAACAGGTGTCCACGACCTCAAAGACTTTCTTGCAGCATGAGTTTTTGTAGGCAAGAGCAGCCTGTTTTCATGGCTGCGATATGAAGGTTAATCCTGGGTGGTTGTTTTTAAAAAGTTAGTCTTTCTGGTGGTGTCCAAGACCCTTCATATCTTCAGACACCCATTGGAAAGCCAGGCTGGCCTCTGAATCCTCTGTGCCAGTGGCAGTGTTCAGTGGGCTGTGAAGGGGCAGGCAGGGAACATCATGGGATACTCAGGCAAGGCTTTTCGCCAAAACCTCCTGCAGCCGCACTGCATCAGCACTGCTAGCTTTCGTCACTGGTTCACATGAATCCTAATCATTGGATTTTGCTTTAGGGTGATTCAGTCCTATTCTGCATTAATTCTGTACTGTCCTCCCACACACTGTTGTGTACAGGGATATGTACACAAACTCCATGTTCTTGGAGTCATAGCTCAAAGAGCGCCTGCTTTGCCTGCTGAAGGTCCCAGGTTCAATCCAGGTAGGGTATGGAAAGACCCTTGCCTGAGACCCTGGAGAGCTGTTGCCAGTCAGTCAGTGCAGACAATCTTGACCTAGATGCACCAATGGCCTGACTTGGTACAAGGTAGCAGCAGATGTTCTGTTCACATGTTTCTAATCTCTTCTCCACAAGGAACATCATGTTCAGTGAAATGATGTGGAGATAGCCTAGACTAGAGTTCTCTCTGGCCCTGCTTTCTAGGGTGGAATCAGCCCTTTCTTCTTGTGAGACTGACAAAAGATACTCTAGGTCAAACTTTGCATTGTGTAACACATGTTAGACTGCTTTTTTGGTTCCCTTTTTCTTAAAATAGTGCACAGGATGCTTTGATACTTTGCAGTCACCATGGTTCTGATCAGG
Source organism: Plestiodon gilberti rubricaudatus (assembly GCA_026170595.1). Classification (NCBI taxonomy): domain Eukaryota; kingdom Metazoa; phylum Chordata; class Lepidosauria; order Squamata; family Scincidae; genus Plestiodon; species Plestiodon gilberti. The sequence continues at coordinate 123,402,999 of JANXHW010000002.1, forward strand.
ATCGTGCGTGCTGTGACCCTGTGTGCTATTATTGGCAGAAGGAAAAAAAAACTTCAGGTGAAGTCAATGGAAGCATTTTTTGTTTTGGGAATAGTGTATAGGGGGAGCACAATCACAGTCTGAACCATGGCTGGGGGCAAAGTATTAAAGCCAGTGGGTTAAACCGCTGAACCATGAGCTGTCGATCGAAAGGTCGGCAGTTCGAATCCGTGATGGGGTGAGCTCTCGTTGCTTGGCCAGCTCCTGCCAACCTAGCAGTTCCAAAGCATGTTAATGCGAGTAGATAAATAGGTACCGCTGGCGGGAAGGTAAACAGCGCTCCGTGTTCCAGCCGCATGCTACGCGCTGCGGCAAGGAGAGTCATGCCGGCCACATGACCACGGAGGCGTCTTCGGACAATGCTGGCTCTTCGGCTTTGAAATGGGGATGGGCACCACACCCTAGAGTCGGACACGACTGGACTTAATTGTCAGGGGTCACCTTTACCTTTACCTTTTTTACTCACCCATTAGAAATATAGTTTGGCCCTCTGGGAAGAGTTGGAGCAAGTTCTGCTTGGAAGCATCTACATGAAGAAATGCATGGGGGTGGAGGTTGAATATATATAGTCCTTTCAGGGCATGTTCATACTGTAAAGTGATTTAATAGTCATTTCACCTCTCTGCAGGACTCTGGAAATGTAGTTCCATAGGATGGGCAGGGATCATAAATGCAGAATTCTTAGCACTGTACCAAACTACATTTTCCAGGATGCTTTGCAAAACCATGACCATTAAAATGGTGTAAAGATCAAGTGTGCAATGTAAACAGGGTCTCCAAAGAAGCAAAACTCCTCTCTCCTTAAGAGTAGTAAAATGTATTAAAAGATGTTTCAGTCTTGTGTGAATGTGACCTATGAAGCAGATAATCACTCTGGACTATCAGAATCCAGGCATGACACTTAGTCTATTCATCTCTCTGTGTTCCCTCCCCAGATGAACGATTCCCCTTTGAAGCAAGTGTGGAATTTATCTTCTCTTCCAGCCCAGAAAAAATTAAAGGTGGGTGAATGGTAGAGTTGGAGGGGGATGTATGCAGTAGTACCATAGGCAGCACAGCCCTTGCTTGACCCATAAGGCAGGTCCCAGGGCTATGCATGAAAGGAACCTGATGCAGCCACCATGCTGAAGCTAACTAGGTCTGGGCCTGGGGGGGGGGGGGGGGGAGAAAACAGATGCAATATCGGTGTAATCAGTCAGTCACTAATGAGGATTACCCATTCATCTATCTAGTGCATTTGTAAAAAGTGGGAATCTCAGAGTAGCTCCCAGTGGCTTAGCTTCTCTATTTCCACAGCAGCAAAAGCTCACTGACCTAACCACTTGGCCATGGTAGATACAAAGAGAGGGATCTGCACTTAATATTGCTAAAAGCAAATGGCCAGTCAACATGAAGGTGATGATTCAGTTTTTCAGTGTGTTCATACTTAGATGCATATATACTGTACATGTGTAAGATTATGAAGGGCAGGGATTATGTGGAGGGAGAGTTTGTGTACTGGGTGTAGGGTGTATCTCTGTACGTTCTGTGCACAGAGATGCATTAATTATTGTACATGCTTGCAGGATCCCTGTCAGTGAGGGATGAACCACCCCATTTCCAGGGTACATTGAACCCTTACAACTGCAATCGTCCCCAAGAGCATCTTTTTATTCTTCTCTCCTAGAAGTGAATGGCTGACATTCACTTCCATTGGAGACTGTAAATAATAATAATAATAATAATAATAATAATAATATAATGCACCCAGGGACACCACTGGAGTGAGGGGAGTTCAAAGCCTGTTTCTATTTGCATAACCCAATCCCAGGTTCTGCTGGTCATACTTGGGTACAATGAAAACTTGGCAATCTGCTTGCTTGCTTTATTTATTTAAACAGAAAATGCTTTTTTGAAAATCTTGTAAACCTCACATGATCTTAGAAAATAACCTGGTTTATACATTAGAATGAATATCTACATAATCTGTCCATGTCTGCTGGCATGACCAAAGGTTATGGGCTGCCATCAACCCCCTTGATGGGAAATATTTTATTTATTCTATAAATAAATGTATTTATACCTTGCCTTTCTTTCCCACTGGGGAAACGAAGTTAGCTTACATCAGTTTAAAAACAATACAATATACAATGCAGCATACAGTATTGTATTGTACACAACAACAAAAAATTGTGGATAAAAAAAAGACAGTTAACTGCAACCCCCCCCCCCCTCAGAATCTTCCTACCCAAGGCTCATTGTTGGAAGAACGGGCTTATTCCTTTGGTACCTACATTCTCTTACCACAGGCCGGGAGACCTACAGGAACCATGCTGCTGCGACAGTGGATTACAACATCTCGGACCCTATAGTGCGCTGGGATTCTTATGAGAACTTCAGCCTGCATCATGAGGACAGCTTGGAAGGTATCTCGTAGGGCCCCATCTCAACCAGGCATTCCCATAGCCTCTTCTGAGCAGATAAACCCCATTGCCATATCCTAGGCAAGACTGTGTGTGTTTTGTAAATCTACACCAGCACAGAAGAAACCCAGACATCAAATGCAGAATTCATCATCCTGAGAAATTCAGCATTCATACTCCCTAAGACTATGAAGATTGGCTGTAAAGTGCATGGGCAATCACCAATACTTGGTGAAACCTCGGAAGAGGTGTTGGTGGTGGTGGTGGGAGGAAGCGCATGATTAGTCTGTGGAATTCCTTGCCACAAGGTATAGTGATGGTCCTTAGATTGAATGGCTTTAAATAGAGATTGGACAAATTCAGGGAGGACAGGCCTATCAAGGGTTATTGGTCATGATGGTTCTGCACTGTCTCTGCATTCAGCGACAGTATTTATTTATTTTTATTTTTTATTTTTCACATTTTTATACCACCCTTCTTCCAAGGAGCTCAGAGTGGTGTACATATTTCCTCCCCTCTTTTTTGTCCTCACAACAACCCTGTGAGGTAGGTGGGGCTGATAGTAACTTGGCCCAAGGTCACCCAGGAAGCTTTGTGGCTGAGCGGGGATTTGAACCTGGATCTTCCAGGTCTAAGTCCGACTCCCAAACCACTACACCATCCTGGCTTCTGAATACCAGTTACAGGGGAGCAACGGTGGGAGAGAAGTCTGTGGCTTTCCCAGGGGCAGTGGTGGGGCCACTGTGAGAAACAAGATGCTGGACTAGATGGGCCTTTGGCAGCACTTTTCCTATATCCTTATAAGTCAGGGTTTCAGTGCTCTGCCTTTGTCTGCTTCTTCCTATTAGTAGAAGAACCAGAATATATTGTGCAAAGCAGGCAAAAAATTATTTATTTATTTGAAAGATTTCTATACCGCTTTTCTAATAATCAAAGCGGTGTATAACAACATAAACATACAAAGATAAAACAATAGCCATTAAAACAATTCATAATTAAAATTAAAAGTTAAGAAGTTAAAATGGGTAAGCATTTGCATAAGATGTACAAATTACAGAACTGAACTTTTATTAATGCAGAATTCTGGCTAACTTGGCACAGGATTTTGAATTGTTTCATCTCACAAGGTATTCATATACTCTGCTTGTATCCAGAGGTCTCTGTCAATCTTATTTACTGGACAGTGTTGTGGTCAGAGCATTAGCCACTAGGGGCCTATGGAGGGGGGGGGCTTAGCCCATTTAGAAATATATCAGACCCTCCCTCTCTGAATTAACTTCTGAATTGAAGTTTTAAACATCTCAGACTTGACGTTAGGGCTTTACAGTTTCACACTGACTTATAATGGACCCTTTCCCCCCCCCACCCTTAGGTGGTGCACCCTTAGGCCCCTTTGCCATAACATTTCTGGGTATGGGGGATGGGTTGAGGTTTTATACAGTGAAAATGTAGGATTCCATGATGACCCACATGACTGAGGCCTTTTTTTGCTCTGTGGTGATTCAATCAGTACATCTGAAGTCAGCCAAGGGACTCCTGGTAGACCTTCTCCTAAGTTACACATGGGGGAAGCTCAAACACCTTGATTATTTGGTATTTCAAAGTTTGAAACCCATGCTCTGGGCAGGAAGATGTTGCATCTTTCCCCTTCAACACAGACCACAGCGATTTTCTTGCTCCTGGGAGTGGTGATCTCAGCAAGCCGACTTTTCCTGAGCCTGCCCTGATTACAGTTTCCTCCTAATGTCCCCTTAAAGTAAACTCGTTAAGAGCTAAAATAAATAAAATACCAAAAGGGAGTAATCAAATGGCAATTTAATAGTTGTGGCACATCTGTGTCAGATACCAGAAAAACCCGCAACAGGATGGAGTAAAACACCCTCCTCTTTCCCAGCAAGAGCCAATGTTTGAAGAAGGGGAGCTGCTGTTGTGTTTCAGAATGTGAGTTTATGGAAAGAGTGCCATAAATGTTGGGGATGGAGGATGATGGTGAGCTGGATTAATAGGCGGATGAGTAATAGCCTCTCAGGTCTGTATACATGGGGAAGAAAATGCACCCTTGACCATGCTCTGATGACGTGTTGCTCTTTGCTGGACTAGACCTGAATACATTTCAGCATGATCTTTAACCCTACAGTGTACATGCACTTTTCTTTATCTCTCTCACCTCTGGCCAAACAGATTTTGTAGTCTTTTGAAACAGTACAAACACTTGCAAAACCTGATCGCCAGGGGCAAAAATGGGCTATGTATACACATCACAAACAGCAGCCCCTCTTTCAAACCACCTTCAGTTCTCTGTAAAAAAAAAAAAACTATAGCACATCTTCACGGAGTATACATGGAATGAAACTAGCCATGAGATCTCAAGGGTGCTTGCAATGGGCTCTTCACCAGGGTGAGAGCCCAGGTCTCAATTTGCACAGCAGATATACAAGCCAACATTGTGCATCAGATCAGATATATTTGTGCATCAGATCACCCAAACTTTTTGTTGTTTGCTTAAAGTAGTGCATGTATGTTCATTTATATATCTATTCTTTGTCTTTCCCAAGAAACAACCACATATCTATCTACTTTTTTAATTTAATAATTGCTCCAGGGATTGTTGTGTTGGTGACATTACAGACACTAACCAATAGGCACAATATATTGAGCCATACATCCCTGAACTTGATGGTGCCAAGTTTATTATGGAGCCTGATTGCTCTTGAGGGGTCGGTTCATGCAGCAGAGTATGCTTCTGGCTCACATTCCACTGTCTGGAGAGTAAGAGGCAGTTAAGAAGACAGAAGTTGGGCATCCCTGTGATAAAGCTTGAGCAAAGAGTAGAAGGCCCTCTGATGCAGAGTTTTCAAGTGCCCATAAGCCCTTGAATGTACTTAGATGCCTAGTGGGGAGATTCCAGGCCACACATCCAGGATGAGTGCTCAGCTTTTCTAGCCCCTGAAAAACCTGCAACAGGATAGAGTAAAAGTGCCCCTGAATGGTGTCCCTCTTCTCCTCTGCAGATGTTTCACACACCCGGGGTCCTCTTGACGGAAGCCTCTATGCCAGGGTCAAGAAGAAAGCTGATCTGGGTAGTTTCTCCTCTACCAATGGTAGCCCCAGCAGTCCAGAGTCCCCTCCGCAACAAGAGGGACGCCTCCTGTCCATTAGCAGTGACTCAGGGCATTCCTCCATGCTGACCGAGAAGGCAGACGACAACACGCCACCATCCAGACCGCAGCCTACGCCTGCCGAGAAGGAAGAACTAGATAGGCTCTTGGGTGGATTTGGTGTCCAGCCTCTGCCTCGGCAGCCAGGCGAAGGGAATTGTCGTCATGCTGTCCTCCCCTCTGCCAATGCTACCAAAGAAAGAGAAACTGCCATTTTGGAAGATGATCTTTCTGACCTAGGTCAATCAGGAACCCTCTTTTCTTACCAAACTCAGCACCCAGGCCTGACCCGCCACTGTTCCTGTCGCCTTGGTTACCGCTCCCACAGCCCTGAGAGGCCTCACAATGTGGCCTACTATAGACCTGATGGCACTTTGGAGCGGCGACAGGCAGCCTACAACGGTGGGCACTCCCACACGCACCCTGATGGATTTGAAGAGAAGCGGCGAGTGTATCGCTCTCTTTCTGATGGTGTCCAGCCCCACTCCTTCCCCTTCAGCCACGAGCCATTGTCCCCTCACAGTCCTAGCCGACGGGATCACGAGGAGCTACTAATCTTGGAGGATCCTCCCACTTTCTTATGCCCATGCCAGGATTGCCAAGAGGCAGCTCGTGAAGAGGCAAGGATTCCCACTGCTTCCTTCTACGGCCTACGTCTGGACCGGGAACCTGATCTGTGGGGGTTGGAGAACACAAGGCCACCCCTGCTTCATCATCCACTCCATCGGGGTGGGCAGCCTGTGCCTCTTCTTATGCCTGCTACCTTTGGGCACCATCATATAGCCCATGGGCAACACCAGGCTTTTAACTTTGAGCCCAAGATGATGGCAGCACACCTGGGTCATGCTTACCCAGCCCACCAGAGGTCAAAGGTCATGGAGGAGACGGCTGAGGCATATCCCTACCCTCGCTTTGGTCCAGCCTACCCTCCGGCAGCGTCATACACGTATGGCAGAGCCCCAGCCAAGGCCTGCATTTCCCCTTATGCCTCAGGATACTCGGGGTCTCCCCAATCAGGCTCTGTTTCGCCAACCAGCCCACCGTACCCACCACCCAGGAAGCATGGGTGTGAGCCCCTGGAGAGCAGTGATGGATACTTACAGCCAGGACCCCCAGAGAGACCATGTGGTAAGTGACTGGCATGGTGTAGGAGGGTTCCCAGGCTTCCAAGCCAGTGGGAGGAAGGCAAGGGAGTGGATAAATAGCCAGTGAGCCTTTTCTCCCCCCCCCCCCCCCGGCCCCAGGGTTCCCTATTCAGTAATCAAGATCAGCTGCCAGGCCCTGGGCTTTTGCTGCTGTGATGCAACCTTGGCCTTTCTCTAGGCAGCAACAGTTCAGTTACAGGGTCCTTTGAATATCTGTTGTCCAAGGCTCTCTAGAATCTGGGGGGACCCATTGCACGTGAACATATTGGTGTGGCTTGGTTGTGCTCCGGCTGACCCTGACCCTCCCCTCCCTTTCCACAGAGCGGCAAGACTGCAGGGAAGCCATGCCCTGGCAGCAGGATGCCCCCAACTCCTTGCAGCAGCAGCAGCATCGACAGGAGGTACGAGCTGCTTGTGCAGATGCCTCTGGCTCCCCCATACCTGTGCACACCAGCAGCCCAGTATTCAGCAATGACAGGTACGTGTATCCTAGAGAAGGGGAGTTCACACTTTTCTCTTTTTTTTAAAAGTCTGTTTCTACCTGTGGCATTTTCCTTCTGCTCTATATGATCACACTCTAGGAGAGAGTCGTTTCTTGGATCGATCAGCCACAGCCAGTGCTGTGTACACACGGGCCATGCCCAAACTGAACTTGTGCCCAAAGTGTCACCCAAATTCTGCCCCTTCTTTTTTGGGTGTGTGCCCTCCTCTCGCCTATTACTGAAATCTCTGCTGCCACTTAGTCAAAACTGGCCAGGTGGGAAGGAACCTGGGAATAGAACCTCTTTCTCCTAAGGAGGAGATAAGACCACCACCACCCCACCCACCCCCGCAGCAGGTTAGGAAATATATATAAGAACATAAGAAGAGCCCTGCTGGATCAGGCCAAAGGCCCATCTAGTCCAGCTTCCTGTATCACACAGTGGCCCCACCAGATGCCTCAGGGAGCACATAGCCAACAAGATAACCTGTTTACTGCTGTCACTCCCCTGCACCTGGCACAGAGAAAACCTACTTCTAAAACCAGGAGGTTGCTTATGGCTTGTAACCTGTGATGGTCTTTTCCTCCATGAATCTGTCCAAACCCCTTTTAAAGGCATCTAGGCCAGGTGCCATCACCACATCCTGTGGTAAGGAGTTCCACAGATGAATTACATGCTGGGTAAAGAAAAAATTTCTTTTGACCGTTCTAACTCTCCCTCCACTCAATTTTAGTGCATGTCCCCTGGTTCTGGTGTTGTGCGAGAGGGAGAAGAATTTCCCTCTATCCACTCTCTCCATCCCATGCAAACTTTTATACGTCTCAATCATGTCCCCCCTCAGGTGCCTTTTTTCTAGACTGAGAAGCCCGAGACGCTGTAGCCTTTCCTCATAAGGGAGGTGCTCCAGCCCACGAATCATTCTGGTTGCTCTTTTCTGCACCTTTTCCAATTCAACTATATCCTTTTGCCATCAGGCAGGGAAAGTCTACAAAAGTTGGGGGATGCTGCTTGGCCAGGTGGTCTAGTACGTTTTGAGCAGTTATTTGCAGGGCCGTTTTCATTTGTACTGTTCAGGTGAGCTGCCTCGGGTTCCTGGGCAGGCTTGAGGGTGTATCTTTTTTCCAGATTTGAGTAGCTGTGTATTGCCACAACAGTATGGGGGTGCTCTTTCTGTGTAAGCCAGGTGCTGCTCTCACAGTCTATTAACAGTACACTTCCTGTCTTGCAGCCCTGGAACGCATAACCACAGCAACAAGACCACCAACCCCCCTGAACACACGCTCCAGTCAAGCCCTGAGGAGCTGGCTCCTCCTGCCTGGAAAAGAAGCCCAGAAAAGATGGTTTCATCAAGCAGTCCCACGCATTCTCCGTCCCCAATGCAGGCCTTCACCCACCTTCCCACCTTCAGACCACAAGCTAACGGGACAGCCCTGAAGCTAGGCCTCCAGTCGCCGCAGCCATGCTCTCGCACCCACTGCATGTCCAGCCCACCACATGTTGCCTCCTCGCCCACAGTCAAGCATGGCATCTTGCAAGAGGCCCAGCTGCACCAGGATGGTTCAGAGGTGCCTAGCCCTCGTGCGACAGCTGTCGCACGTGAGATATCTGGTGAAGAGGCCTTCAGGCACCAACTAGGCCCTGTCGTGGAGAGACAGGCCCAGAGGAGCAGCTCGGGTGTTCCCTGCCACAGCCAGATCCCTGCCAGCTGCAGAACAGTGTCCAGTGCTCCAGCCTCACCTCAGATCATGGCAACTTGTAATGGTAATGGGCGTCCACACAGTGAAAGAACTGGACCCGAATCGAACACCCTTCCTCGTTGTCCCAACAGCAGCCCTTCTCTTGGGCCCTGCTCAGTCAGTGTCCAGCAGCCAGCCCTTGGCTACGGTTTTGTTGACATGCAGTGCTCCCCAACTCCAGCCTTCCCCATTGCAACGGCCTACTACACAGGTGCAGAGTGCAGCTTCTCCAGCCGGGATCACCTCTGTGAGCCACAGCAACCTCCGTTGCCTGAGAAACATCACACGCTAGCAACTAGAAATTGGGAGAGGAGCTCACCGCCTGGTCGCAGCCCTGGGTCTGCTCACCATGTCACCTTTGCACCTGGTGTACCTGATGGCAATACACCTGGCCCAGGTAAAAATTGCGTTAGAATAGATATTCAGCAAGGAGAAGAGAATTTACGGCACAATCTTGTGTAACTCTTAGACTGGTGGAGTGCTGCTCCGCCGGTCTAAGGTGTCACAAATGTACCGTCATGCACGTTTGCGTTACCCGAGGAGTAGGTGGCACTGAGGCTAGTGCTGCTCCCCCCCGCCCCAGATCCTGAGGAGTGCCTGCTGGAGAAGGCGAGTTCCCCGCTGGGCGGCAGTAGGGTGGGGGGAGGACAGACCAGGGGCTTTCCAGGAGGGGGGGGATTGGTTGGGTGTGCCCAAGAAGGAGGAGGGATTGGCAGCAGCTATGCCAAGATCCTATTCCCCCCTCCCTTCCTGGGCCTGCCCGGCATTACACCACCCGCTCGAATGTGCACCAGTAAAATAGCTGGCACACATTTGAGTAGACCCATTGGGGCGACTGGGGCTCCACTTGGGGTAAGGGGACGAATGTCCCCTTTCCTCGTGGATTCCTCCAGCTGCGCTGGTGCTGGGTCCTAGCTGACTAGGATGCGGCACGGGCTCTATGCCCAAACCACAGCCTACAGTACCTAGATAGGATTGGGCTGTTAGGCTCCCTAGTTCCCTTTTTTAAAGAGGTTTCTGCTCCCTAAGTCCCCGGTCCCTGGCTGTGGCCCTGTATAAGCAGCTGCCCTGACTATCTCAAAATGATCTACAAACTCGGAAAAATCATACGGTTCAGCCCTCTTTCCTGGGAGTGTATGAGCTCAGAATGCAGGTGAGGGATTGTGATATTTGAATGCTCCCACATATTAAGAAATACTATGCATGTAGAAAACTAGAATAGCAGGTAGAGGTCTGAATCCTTGTCCCTGACAATATAGCTTTCCATGGAGGAGAACATTCAATCATGCAGTCACCATGTGCATTCTGAAGTGGTTTGAATCTGAGGAGGGCTGTACCACATGATTTTTTCCGAATGAATAGTCCAGGCTAATCTTGCCCTCGCAGTACCTCCATAAGGGAGAGGCAGACCTAAGCCTTGCAACCATTTTCAGTACTGAGTTCAGATCAAGAACATGGATGAATATAGGTGCCCAGCGTAGCACGTGGCAAGGCTTTCTACCTGTGGTTCCTTGGTGTGGTGGTGGGTGTTTTTTTCCCTGCCATACATTCCATTGTACCAGGGGTGGCCAAACCACATGCAACTCTTTGACATATAATGTGCGGCTCTGGAAATATGTTGGCTGAGCTCCTTTTTGCATCACAATTAATATAAAAGGTAAATAAAAAAAATTTTCAAGCTTTATAATGACTTACCAAGCATGAACTGAGAGTCCACTGGATTAAAACATTAGTTTAATGTTTAAATGCTTCTTAAATATTGCGACTCTCAAATATCTCTCTTGTGCCTCTCAAACATCTGAAGTTTATGGTACAATGCAGAGGTGGTGGCCAAACTTGCTTAATGTAAGAGCCACATGCAAGAAAGTGTCTAACAGCGCAATCCGACTTAACTTTTGTGCCGGTTTAACCAGCGGCGCAGCGAGAACGGGAGGCCCCAGAACGGAAAAGGGATTCACCCCGTGGCGCGCGTCACCCGGGGGCGCCCTGCCCCCCCGCCACGCTCCAGCGACGCCCCTGTGCAGGGTTGCTGTCCAGGCTCAGGTTTACCACCTTATCTGCTGTTTGGTGAGCACGAGGCCCAAAAGGCTGAGCCATGAACCAACCATTTGTGTCTTCCTGATCCAGATCTCACTTCTGCCATGAACTCATTCAGTGGCCTTCAACAAGCTGCTGTTCTCTCAGCCTTGGCCCCTAACACTCCCTCTCCCCCACTGCAATTTGGGGATAACGAACATCATGCCACTGGCCCATTTAGCTTAGCTTGCACTGCCTGCTCTGACTGGTAGCATTCCTCTAGGTTTGCAGGCAAGGGTCTGGAGATGCAGGGGATTGAGCCTGGGATCTTCTGCATGCAAAGCATGTGCTCTAACATGGAGTTATGATCCTTCCTCCATAGAACATTTGGCCTATTTTACAGGATTATTGTAAGAGTCACTGAAAAAAAAATGTATGTGAAATACCCCTTTCTGGCTGAGTACAACCTCCAGCGCCACACCACTCCTGCTGTGTACCACCGGAAGTGACTGGCGATGACATCATCGCCAGTTACTCCTTTGGTTTTTGGGCTTTCGGAGGCCAGAAAACGCAGGTAGGAGGCTCTGGGCAGGTGGGAGGGCCCTTCTCAGCATTCCCGAGAGACTCGGCCACAGACAGGAGCCTCTTGGGAGCAAAAACGCAGCGCCAAAAGCATCACATCGGGGCGGGGTTCCAGCAGGCCAGCAGTCCCTGTACCATTAGTAGTCGGCTGAAGTACCACTGGTGGTACGAGTGCCACTGGTTGAGAACCCCTGCTCTACAGCACTGTATAAATACTCTGTATGTTATTAATGTTGTCTCCTTTATTAGACATTCCAAGCACTTTTGCTTATTTGCTTTTGTGCAAGAAGTAACTTATTCCAATTGGCTTTCTTCCAGATCCACAGCAAGAGAATCAAGTTAGCGTCAAATTTGTGCAAGACACATCCAAGTTCTGGTACAAGCCTCATTTGTCACGAGACCAAGGTACCGTTATTTTCCAAGCACTTTTACCTGTTTGGTTGGGATTGACAGGATCAGCAGCTGATTCTGTCTTTCTTTAGAAGGGTTCTGATGGAAAGCTGTGAAAGGAAGATTCTCCCCATACCTTACGGGGTTTATCAACATGAACAGTTCAACAGAGTGCTCAAATTGTGTTTTAGCTCTGTGTAGGGATAGTCCTGCAAGGCTCTATTCAAAGATAACACTCAGTCCATATGTAAACAATTGGGCAAAGGGGGTGGGTGGGGGGTAGTCTTATTTGCTGCAAATAGCCACTTGGGGAGGTGAGATTTTCATCAGGAAATGACTGCCAACCTTGTGTGTTGTGATCCTGATTAAGATCACATATGCACACATGTCTGTGTGCTTTTTATCAAAAAGAGAGACCTTTTTGGTTTTCCACTTGTCTGATAATGATGAGTTCAGCATAATGTGTTCCTTGGCCCTCAGCCCCCTGCTTCCAAACTGTAATATGGGGAGAAATACTGACCTATACAATGACAGATGACCTATACAATTGTTTTAAGGATTATTGTGATGGTGTATATCGGGGGTGGGGAACCTCCAGCCCGCGGGATGATCCGGTCAGGCCCGCACTGGACCGGCCTGATCCGGCCCGCGACCGGAGGCTCCGCCTCTGCCACCGTCTTCCCGCGCCGCTTCCTTGTAAAATCGCCCTTCCTGGACCTGTGCAGAGCGCGATGCCGGCCAAGAGGGCAATCTTGGCCTCAGCTGTGCTCTGCGCAGGCGTCACCTCGGCGCCTCCTCCTTTTAAAACCGGCCTTTTTGTACCTGCGCAGATCGCCGCTGAGCCCAGCGGCGATCTGCGCAGGTACAGAAAGGCTGTTTTGAAATGGAGGCGGCGCGGGAAGGCGGCGGTGGCGGCGGCCTGGAGCCCGGTAAGTTGGAGAGTGGAGGGAGGGGGCTCTGGAAGGGCTGGGGGGCTGGGAGGGGGGCTGGCCTACTGGCTGGCTGGCGGGCAGGCGCTGTAAATTCGCGCGGGTGGTCAAATTTGCGGTGGGGGGCCCCAAAAATTTCGGCCGCCCTTATGGGCGGCCCACAGCCAATTTTCCCCATGGGAAAATGGCCCCCCACCCCAAAAAGGTTCCCCACCCCTGGTGTATATGAATCACTTCTGAGCACTCCGTAGATGCTATAGGAGTGTTGCTATCGTTCCTTCTGCCATCAGTCTCGTGCACAGATGGATTCAGGGAGCTGGGAGCCACGTGACAGGCTTAAAAACTTACTTGATAGGTCTATGACTTTATGGGGAAGCGATCATTCAGTATTTATGAGCATATGGCTAAGCACAGTGTAGCTAAGTATCCTTTCACTGCTCCAGAATTCCAAGCAGATCTGTGGGTTGGTAACTTGATTTTATTTTATTCTGGATGTTGTATTTTAAATATTGTTTTGTTTTTACTAATATTTATTAGCACTTTTAAATTTTAACACATCTCAAATGTGTTGAGTAGCAGAAATGCAGTATATAAATATTCTTACTAGCAATAAAATAAATCTTTGAAATAAGAATAGTATGAATGGAGGCTACACAGAGGAGCCATTCAGTAAGTTTTTAAGCAGATGCCTCAGGGCTCCTGATCATCAAAATTCACCTGTTACTGCCTTCATTGACAAGGTGACCAGATACAATGGAGGACAAAGTGCTTATACCTTTAAGCATTGTATAGAAGAGGGAATTTTGGTAGGTGCAGCTCATCATGGAAGGGTGAAAAAGCTGCACCTGCCAAAATCCCCTCTTCTATACAATGCTTAAAGGTATAGGCACTTTTTCCTCCATTGTATCTGGTCACCCTGCCTTCATTTCCATTCATTCTGCCCCACCCCCATTGTTAAAATCTTCTGCCCTGCAAAAGCACAAGCTGTTCTTCCCGACCACCAAACTCCTGGCATTTTCAAATTGGATTGCATCTGGTCCCTGCCTGTTGAAAAAGGAGCAGCCACCGTGCCGTGAATGGCAAGAATTTTTAAAGGCATTTAGGGTAGGAAACAGAGTGGATGCCTTTTTCACGCTGGGAAGTTCCAGGGCACCTGATGATTGCTGGATCTTTATTGTGGAGAATCATGTAGTAAAGTAGCTAATCCGGCCCTGACAGAACTGCCAGGTTGTGCCTGCACAAGATTCTCACCTAACCCTTTGCTCCTCCTCCTCCTCCTGAGCAGCCATTGCCCTCCTGAAGGACAAGGAACCAGGCACCTTCCTCATCCGGGACAGCAACTCCTTCCAGGGGGCCTACGGCCTGGCTCTGAAGGTGGCGACGCCTCCACCCCACAGCATCAACCATTCCACAAAAGGTTAGAAAAAAACAAACTCCAACACTTCCTGACTCGCAACTCCAAAAGAAAGAGAAGCTGCCTCCCAAGCAGGCACTTTAGTTTTCTGAAACATGCAGTACTTAAGTTTGTCTCATGAAAGGCCTTTACAGGACCAGCTTGCTTGGGAGGAGAGAGCCCTGGAGACTTCCCTTTGCAACGATCTCTTGAGTTATAAACATACAGGTTGCAACAGATACATTGCAAGGGTGCAGAAGCGGAGGAGATGCCATAGCTCAGTGGTACCAACCACACACGCTTTGCATGCAGGAGGCCCCAGGTTCGTGTCCGATCAGCATCGCCCGTTTCAAAATCTCAGGGATCAAGCTTGGGAAAGATGCTGCCTGAGTTCTTGGAGGGCTGCTGCCAATACGGACCAGTGGTCTGACTCGGTATCAGGCAGCTTTGGGTGTTTGCAAGCAGACAGGCAGATCATACTAACCACAGTTCTTTCTGTCGTGCAACCCACATTGGTTCTCTGCCATCCAGACCAGTCGAGCTGCTCCCATTCAGTTTCCTTTGCGGAGACACTTCTCTGAAGTGTGCTGTAAGACAAAAAGGAGCAGGCAACTTGCCCATTGGCGTCTGTTGTCCTTCATCAGTTACTGTGTTGAGGGGGGTGGGCCCATAAGTCAGTGACAGAGCACCCTGTCCCAGGTCCAGTCCCTGGCATCTAAGTAGGACTGGGGAAGACCCCTACCCGAAACCCTGGAGAGCTGCTGCCAGTCAGGGTAAACAGCACTGAGTTAGATGGAGCAGTGGTCTGACTCGGTAGCAGATGGCAGCCTCATAGGTTCACCAAATGCCTGGGCAAAGAGCCTGCTCTCAGCTTTGCACAGTCTCAACTCCACCACTCGTGATACTGCTGTGCCTAGAAGAGAGAGGGGGTGCCGAGAGGCAAGAATGGAGAGGTGTGGCTGATAGACTCCATGAGCCCCTTCCTGTTCCCAACTCAAGGCACCAGCTGGGTCCCTCCCTATCCATTGATCCTCTCCAGAAAGTTCCGAATGCGGAATGCCCAACTCTTCTGCCAGGATCGCAGTGAGTCTCCTGAGCTTGAGTTCCTGCTGAGCAGAGCCCTTGCCCAAGAACCTGCCACCTGGGAGAAGAGGCACAGGGGATGATGATGATGATGATAATAATAATAATTAATATACATTATTTATATACCGCCTTTCTGGTCATTGGATTTCTCCTCTGACTTTATTCAAGGCGGTGTACATAGACTAGCACCCGCAACTGTCTCCCATCCCTCTTCCTGCTGTAGGAGACCCCGCTGAGCAGCTGGTGCGCCACTTCCTTATTGAGACGGGGCCCAAGGGGGTGAAGATCAAGGGCTGCAACAACGAACCCCATTTTGGTGAGTGGCACAAGGAGTGAAGGAGGCAGGAATCCCACCTGCACCACCCACCCTTCAGATCTAGGGGAAGAAGACCACCACCTCCAGGAGGCTGGCGCTAGAAAGAGAGTGCGCTCCTCCATGAGGAGGAGGATGAAACACTGTTCTGGATTACGCGAGGAGGGGGGGGGTGCTATGCTGTGGGCGAGGTGGGAAGGAAGGTGTCTGGGAAGCTGGGCTTTGGCCCTTGCCCCTCACTCTGCCTGCTGTCCTCCTTTCTGCAGGAAGCTTGCCAGCCCTGGTATCCCAGCATTCCATCACCCCCATCTCGTTGCCTTGTTGCCTCCGCATCCCAAGCAAAGGTGAGCACTTGAGAATGCAGAAATCCTGGCCCTGAGGGGGGGGCAGTTTGCAGTGAGGGGTTAAATCTTGAAATAAATACAATATAAGTCCTGATGACATCTTCCTCCCTGATAACATGAAAGGAGAGAGGGTGGTGGGTAGGAAGGGGACAGATTTGCACGTCTGCATGAAATGGCAATTAAAGCATTTTTACCTAAGGGTGTATATATACGCACCTGGAGTTAAATGCGTACACCTGTGGGCCAGGAAGAAATGGGGTTAAACTAGTTTAGCCACTGTCACTGCTTTGTACCCTCCCACCCACGCTAGTGGAGAGCCCAATTCTATGCATGTCTACTCAGAAGTAAGTCCCATTATAGTCAATGGGTCTTACTCCCTGGTAAGTGTGGACAGGATTGCAGCACATGAGACTGAGCTACAAGTCATATGCCACAAATCTCTCTCAGCCTTGGTTCCCCCCCCACACACACACCTGTGGCAAAGTTGACCTACCTTGTATGATTGTGGTAAGGTTTACAAGGTAAATAGATGTGAAAGTGCTGTGAACACTTGAAAGTGCTGTGTAAATGTTAAGTATTATACTGATCCTCCTAGCTAGTGTGTGTAAACTGGCAGGCATCACCACCACAGTCCTGGGGAGGCTTGCAGATGTTGAATGGGCATGCCTGTATTCCACCCCACCCACCACAAGAAGCTGACATCTGGAAGTAGCCTGATCTCAGGCATTCTAACCTACTGGGTGCTTTTACTGTATTTATTCATCTCACGGGGTGGTGTTTTGTCCTCACCACCACCATCTAGCTTAGACTGAGAGAGGCTGGCTTACCCAAAATACTTGGGAGTAGGGATTTGGACTTGGGTCTCTCCCATCCGAGCCCAAGACTGTAACCTCTGTTTCATGCTGACTCTCTGCGTATTGGACACTGTCACTTCCGCTCTGTCTGCCTTTCCCTTTCAGATCTCATGGAGGAGAGCCCAGAGTTGGCGGTACCCACCAACATGAGCACGGCTGCTGACCTGCTGAAGCAGGGAGCAGGTAGACATCCGAGTCCAGAGGGAGGGCTGTGCATACATGTAACTAACTAGGGGGACTAGAATGGCAGCATGTAGTGATGACAACATATTCTTTAGATACACAGCAATTTAGCAAAAGGCTTACCAGATCTCCAACCGGGACAGAGTGCTAGACCTTTAGGAGAAGGAATGTGGGCAGGTGTAGCTTGTTAAACTTTAGAGCACAATAATAGGCATGTCTACTCAGAAGCAAGCCCCATTGTGTTCAGCGAGGCTTGCTTCTGAGTAGACATGCCCAGGATTGTGCTCTAAGGTTTAACAAGGTATACCTGCCCACGTTCCTTCTCCTAAAGGTCTAGCACTCTGTCCTGGTTGGAGATCCTAGTTACAGGTAAGGGCGGTGTTTGTTTATTAATACACATTTACCTTTTTGATTATACTGGATCCCCAAATCCAAACTCCATGCCAGGCTAATCCACATTCTAACCCAGAGTCTCAGTCCTTAATTTTAAGTAATCAATGCAAACTGTGTTCTACAACTTATTCTGCTGCTAGTAGTCAAGTGTTGAGGATTTTCATGATGTACTTTATTAAGGAAGGCACGAAGCCTTTTTTCTGGACATGGTTGACCACTCTCTTCTCTCCCCCTCCCCCATCCCGAAATATAGCCTGCAGCGTGCTGTATCTGAGCTCTGTGGAAACAGAGTCCCTGACAGGTCCACAGGCCGTGGCCAAGGCAGCCACCACCACGCTGAGCACCACCCCTCGTGTTTCTGCCTGCATCGTGCACTTCAAGGTGTCGGCCCAGGGCATCACACTCACAGACAACCAGAGAAAGTGAGTCTACCTCTGCAACAGGGGCCCCAGGATTACCACCCCTGCCCTTGTAACTGCTTTATCTTGGCCTGGCCTCTTCCTTTCCCTGTCCACTGCTATGGCAATGTCCTCTTTCTAGCCCATCTTGACATGCTCTGCTCTTCTCTCTTCCTGCTACAAGACAGCCGCCTTGGGTCCCTTCGGGGAGAAAGGCGGCGCAAAAATATTATAAATAAATACTGAGCATCTGTTATGGAAGAGCTCCTGCATGGTTGGGCACTCTCTCGTGGTGGTGGTGATGAGGACAAAACTCCTTCCCCCTGGATTCAGGAGAACTTCTTCTTCTTCTTGCAGACTCTTTTTCCGGCGTCATTATCCTGTCACTAGCGTCACCTTCTGCAGCACGGATCCCCAGGACCGAAGGTAACCACTGGACTTTGTATTTAGTTGTATTTAGTAACTCATGTAACGCCGCCAGTTTTATTTAGTAACTCATGCCTCTTCCTTGGTCAGAGACATTTGCTTCTCCACATATGAACCTTGCTCTGCCTCCGTGCGCGCGCTCACACACCATGCCTGTTAAAATCACCTAGCAGGGCCCTTGTCACTGTTACTACTTTATGAGAAGTTAAGACCTGGTTGTTGCCTTAAGGTTGTGGAAGACCATCTGGAAGTGGCTTGTCTGCATGACCTCTTGAGTACTGGAGGGGGCTTATTCCACCTTTGCTTTGGATCTGGTAGAGGCGGAAATTGTGGAGGTGGTAGAGTGGACTCTTATCATCTCAAGTTGTGGGTGCAGGAATTTAAATGCTTTCCAAAAAACACCCTGGAAACCTAGCACAGCAGGGAGTGACCTGGGATAGCTCCCCCCCCCCACCCCATGTGCTAGTTTGTTTTTAATTTGCAGGCACTTAATTTAGATGGAGGAGCATTAAACAAACCAACAAAGGCACCTCCCCACCTACAGCATGAAGTAGTAGAATCGACCTTACTGTCCCAGGAGCCCGCCGTCTCACTCTGTTTCATGTGTAGACCGGGCTTCAGAGATGGAGGGGCTGAGGGAGCAAATACAACTTTGCTCACGTGACATGACTCTCTTTTTTTAATTTCAGGTGGGCCAACCCAGATGGAACCACATCCAAGTAAGTGTTGAGAAAGCCAAAGCCATTCTGTTAACTCGTCAGAGATGAAGGGCAGCCACTGTTCAAACATTCCACCTGATGCAATGGTGCATGAACAGGGAGTGTCGCATGGTTCCGGTGTGGAACGGTGAGAGCCCCTGGGCTCCATTGGTGTCAGCCTTTTCCACAAGAGGCTGAACCAGTGTGACACGCTGTTCTTTCCATTACCTACATTGTGGTTCTCACTTCAGGATCAAAGTACACGTGACATTAAGTGCATAAGGGCGCAATCCGATCCTACTTACGCAACCGTTGTAACCAGCGGCGCAGCGAAAACAGGAGGCCCCAGAATGGAAAGGGGATTCAAATCCCCTTTGAATCCCCCCTTTGGGGGGATTTGAATCCCCTTTCTGTTCTGGGACCTCCCATTCTCGCTACGCCGCTGGTTATACCGGTGGCGTAAGTAGGATCGGATTGCGCCCTAATTGACCCTTGAGTGCTTGGTTTTTGTTTCCCAAATACTGTAGCACTGGGGTTCTCAACCTGGGGTACACGTACCCCTAGGGGTACGTGGACCATCAGGCATGGGTACGCAAGAGGCTTCCCCTTATCAGCTAAGATCAGCTGATTGTTGGCGACCAGAACGTGTTTTTGTTTTATTTTTTAAAAAAAATTGAAAAAATATTTGCTCGGCCTCCCATTGGTCGATGCAGACGTCAGCTTGGCCTCCCATTGGCCCGTCAGGTTTAAACCAAAAAAGCCTCCGCTGTCTGGCCAGCCCATGCTGCGGCGACTTTCCCGGGGCTGCTCCAGGGGCTCCAGCGATGTGAAACTTACAAAGCGGTGGTGGCGGCAATAGGAGAGGCAAGGCGAAGCACACGGGCAGCTCCTGGAGGAAGGAAGGCTTGGCTGCTGCTGAGGAGGGGGCTAGCGATCTGCTCTCGCCACGCTGCGGCTGTGTTGAGCGGGGTGGGAGAGAACAGAACCATGGTGTGGGGGGGGGGGGGGGAGAAATGTTTCTCAGCCATGATCCTAATCCACATTCTACCATGCCCATCCCTCGGTGCTATTTAGAAAACAAAAGCCAAGCATGCTTGATTCAATGATGTGCTTAGCATAATATGTCGTTTGACCCCCCCCCCCCCCATGGTTGTAATGTTTAGTTGATTTATCAATTCAAGCAATTTTTAAATATTTTAAACCACACATGCAGACACACACACTCATACAAGTGTGATCTGTCTTTTCCAGGATCTTCGGCTTTGTGGCCAAGAAGCAGGGTAGCCCGTGTGAGAACGTTTGCCACCTCTTTGCTGAGCTAGACCCCGAGCAGCCTGCATCAGCCATTGTCAACTTCATTACCAAGGTTATGTTGGGGACTCATCGGAGATGAAGGGAGCTGGGAGGCTGGTCCAGACCTCTTGCCTGGCATTCGCTCCTCCCCAGCTTGACCACTGCTCCATATCACCCATGTGAAGGATGCCTCTGCAACATGGGAGAAGCTCTAATTGGGCCAGGTGGCAGGCCTAGGGGGAATCCTCTCCAGGAATTTTGTTTCCACCCCTCTCTTTCCCTTTTTCACCCACTGGTTTGCAAGGGGAAAGATGCAGAGACTGCCCCCAGGATTGCATCCCCACACCAGGAGTGGAGGTTGCATGCCTCCTAACGTCTTCTCACCAGCAGCGAGAACTGAGCAAACAGCTGCACGTCTCATCATGTGGACAGGCCTTTCCATACGGATAGCCAAGGATCTGTGGCTCAGCAGGAGCTCACGTCAGGAGGAAGCAATGAATAGGTGGAGCAGTCTGTGTCCACAGCATCTTGCACAGTCATGGTAAAAGGAGGAGTTAGAATTAGTCTGAGCAGGCCAAGATGCAACCCTACCCAGACTTTGGTGTATCTGTGGGCTAAGCTCTGGATTATGGCAAATGTGAACCCTGATTTGTGGCTGGGGGCCCTGGTTGCTACTTCTCCACTGCAGAGCTGCTGAGGGAGGCAGTGCTGGTTGTAAGGAATATGGTTTTCCCTAGCCTGCTGAAGGGGGGGGGGGAAGCAACTGGGTGAAGGAGTTTGCAGGGAAAGCTGGTGGGCAGGGTTAAATGCTTGCTGCCGCTTCCCTGCAAATCATATAGAGATACATACACATACCACTTTGCAGCAGAGAAGCAACAGCCAGTGTTCCCAGTTCTGCATTTACTGTGTAAATTGGCCCAACATTACAGTGTATTTCCATTGGGCCTATAACCTCCTAAGCTTGTCTCCCAATTGTGAAGCAGTTGCACAAGATGCTAAGAAACAGTGATCGATTACAGAAGCTGTCCACACTCGGGCTACAGCTGTAGGGCTGGTCTGGGGTGTTTGGAGTCCTCTGTGAGGTTTTAAAATGCCTTTTCCGCTTTCCCCTTATTCCACGCTTTGCTGGGCCCGGCCGTCCCTCGCTCAGCACTGTTGGTCTGAAGGCTCGGACTTGGGTTTCCGTCACTCCCCTTTCCTACTCAGTAAGCTTCAGAACATAAAGATGCCAGGTCCTGATACGTAGTGGTCCACTTACTCCTCACTCACTGCTTACAAAACTCTGTCCTGGGGGCAGAGTTGGTGCAAACTGCCGCCCTGGAGCAACAAGCCTTCAACTCACTTCAGCCTCAGACTTTGTTGGTATGTGAGCTGGAGTTTCACCAACCGGGGGGCTTAAGGGAGCTGAGAGGAGCGGAAGACCTGGTGCAATCAAAGGCTTTTGACATGCTTCGCCTTTCTGATATTGTGGGTTAAGCTGTCTTAGAAATAGTGTCAGAGTTACCTTCAGCAGGTGGAATTCAGTGCAATAGAGGAACGCAAAGCCTTGTGAATGGTCCAAGATCTTCCCTGAAGGTTTTCTGTAATTTTAGGCCATGTCGGGGAGAAGGCAGAGAGGCATGTGTATCAAATGTAGGTTCTTCATTCACATTGCAAACCTGATTTGAAGTCGGAGGTATTTTAAGCATCATTTGTGAAAAATCCTCCAATTGGTGTTAACAAGACTCCGAGTCTACTAGGCTGCCACTATGCAGAGCAGAAGGACCAGGCCTTAATAGATGCAGCTGCCCCATACAAAACTTGTTAATGTGAGCCCATCAGCTTCGGCAGTTACTGTGCGTAGGAGTAAACGCACTTGGCTACCTTTCTCTATGTTCTATGATGGAGTAGCATTTGTGACATTTGGCAAGTGTATGTGATGAAGGGGGTCTAAGGTGGAGGGGAGAGGTGGCTGTATCTCATGAAAGAGCATGCATGGTTCTCAGTTCACCCTTATGGAAAGAATTGAAAATGGCTGCAGAAACGCATGATTGAAAGGACTGCAGCAAGCTCAAGCAGGACCCACTGCTCCCACAGCCTGTTCAAAGCAAAGGGCGTTTCCAATTAGTGGTGCCAAGACCACAGCGCTCATGGGTCCTGGTCCTGACTCAGGAGAGCAACGTGACCCATTTCTTCCCAGCCCACAGATGTACACATTTCACTCCTGTTGCCTATATACACCCGTAGGCAGAAATGGTTTAAGTTTGTGAAAGGTTTCCTAAAGTCCTTTTGTGCAAATGTCATCTCATTCCCTGAATGGAATATACATATTTTAAGTAAGTGCTGGATTTGGGAGAGGGCTCCTGTGCCTGTAGTTGTACTGACGGGGGAATGTTTACCTTGTGTGCCTCCTTCACCATTGGAGCATTCTGCAGCAAGAAGCTGTTCCTGCAGCATCAGTGCAGCTGTTAAGGCATGAAAACCCATGTTCTTCAAGGAAGCTCTATTCATTTGACCTCCAAACCACTTTTCTTTCCCCTTACCCGTGACCTGAAACTCACCTGGAGGTGGAAGGACTGCCAGCTCAAAAGTGGTTACATTTGCTTTGCTGAATTCAGTCCTGAAGAACTTCAGAACCTGACTCATACTGGAGTAAGTCAAATGAACAACATGGCTTTTAACTATTTTTATAGTCCCACCTCTAACAGTATTTTTTAAAATATCAGCATTCTGCACCTTCCATGCCAAGCTTCCAATATTCATATTCTGCAAAACTATTAAAGGCAAAGGAGGCTTGGCCTTTACATCTGGTCACCACTATTACCTATATAAAGTGCAAGAATGTATGGTCACTTGGAAGGCTTGCACAGGGGCATGTGAAATGCAGAAATCTTGGCAATCCAGAGACCCTATGTGGACCTTTTTCAAAAAGGTTTGCGTTTTCAAGCAAGCATTACCCCCCATCTTTCTAAATTTTCCTTCCCTACAAATCTTGGCTTAAAAAAATATTGAGAAACTGAAAATTGTGTAGGCATGTATATATTTACCAGTTTGGACAACTGTTGCCATTTCAAGTCATAGGTTCCTCCTTATATGTACATCCATCAAGCACTGCTATTGCACATAATTTTCACTGGTGGGACACACTGAAACAAATACAAGATGACTGCAGCTGTGCTTGGCTGTTTGCGTGCATCTCCCCTGCCTTTTTAGGCACCTCTGACAATGAAGTGGGGGAAGCCATCTGGTTTGTTAGCTATGGAAGAGCAGCAGGAGATGGCAGTAAAGGGGCAATACCATTAGCTTCCAGCTCTTTGAGAGGGAAAAGGGGAGAGTTTGGGTTTAGTACAGAGTTCTATTTTTGTCTAATAAAGAATTTATATATGAGTGTTAGCCAGAGATGTCTTGATAATATATATCTAGGGGGAGGGGGGGCATTAGCACTAAGCTTGGTTATTTTTTATATCTGTATTTTCCTTTGTGTACAAATGGCAATGTAATTCCTGTTTATGCCTTAAAATTAACACACAAGAAAAACTACCCACAGTGGCTTCCCTGCTTTGTTCAGTGTGTGTGCTCATGCATGCGAGCGGTGGGCTGTTTCAACTCCAATGGGCTTCATCAGCCTTAGCCTTCTCTCTGCAGGAAGTGGGTTACAGAGTTTCTCCAAATAGGGCCCATCCATTGCAGTATGAGCATCTAGTAGTCTAAGGCCAAAAAGCTAAACTGTGGTCACTATGGCACCAACCTGGCTGCCATCACCAGCAACCAGACACCCATAACACTTTACATCCTCTCTATATGAAAATAAAATAGCATCTGTCCTAGTGTAAGAATCCTTGGTGTTCCCACCATTGAAATACTGGGCAAAGATTTAGCTACTGGGCATCCTAGACTCAGCTAGATGTTATGTTCTCCAGAAGGAACATCTTTCTATGACAAGTTTGAGCCCCACATTGTATCCTATCCAGTATGGCAGGTGTTTTCCCAAAAAGGGTGATGTGGAAGAAGGGAAGGGGATTGTTAGAAGAGCTGGCATTGTGTAGGGCAGTGTTTCTCAAATTGTGGGTCATGACCTGATTTCTGGTGGGTCCTAGTAGATGGAAAGATCAGATAAGTAATTGCCACAAGCCCAGAGGCTATTCAAAGAGCAGATAACTGTTAGTTGCCCTTCAAAGAGCTGAGTGCCTGCAGTTTGCAAGCTTGTGTAAATATAGAGAGCTAAATGTTTGAGCATCTCATAAACCTAGGTGGGTCTCGATAGTGTCATTTTAAAAACTGGGTCCCGGTGCTAAAAAGTTTGAGAACCATTGGTGTAGGGAAAGGCACCTGATCCATCACTGTTGGTTTAGTGTGCGTCTCTGATCTCCTTGCTATGGCTCGCAATTGGATTTAGAGAAGAGTCGCCTTTCCTGCAAGCTCTGCCAGTCTCCATCAGTCCTCTACACCCCACCTCTTACTGTCCAAACCCCAAAAGTGATTGGTGTTTTTCCTGGTAAGGGGAAGAGAACAAAACAACTTACAGCACAAGTTACTAGCAAACTGAACAACATGTGGAAAGGAGAAAGGCAGCACCACATGAAAACTAAGTCTGAATGCAGCGGTGGCAGTCAACGCACATTAAAAAACAAGCCAGATGCATGTTCCAAGTGCTGGATAAATACAGAAATTTCAGCTTTACTGAGTATATAAAGATTCTGCCTACAGCAATGCAGCAAGAGAAAGAGGCACACAGAGCTGGATAAAGAGAGCTCTGTTTAGACAAGTATCCTCAGGCTGCACAGCCCCAGAGCAGGCCACGATGGGGGGGGGGGATTAGTTTGGCTCCCTCCAAAGGTGGTTACTGTAACCATATAACTTTGCACCACATACTTGCATTATTTCACAGCTCAGTTCTCCTCCCCCCCCATCTTGTCCCATTATCTTCTGCAATTGGTAATGGGGGGGGGGGGGAGAATAGAGCATTCATCAGTAAAATCTGCAACAGCAGCCTGAGCCACAGTTGAAAATGGAGGCAGTCCCTCATATTCCCAAATGTCAGCGAGGGTTGCTGGTAAGACATCAACATTTAAGCAAGAAATGCCTTTGCCCCACATGCCACCAATTATAAAAACAGGATGATCACAACAGCACCAGGTAACAAAGTACACCACAAGGGGGAGCCAGTACACCATCTTCCATTCATTCCCAGAGTGTTGCCACTTCACACTGCAGGATGGCTTGCCCTGTACCTGGCTGGTACCCCAAGCCTGAAGGAAGTTGCTGCTCTTGGATTTCTCCCACTACAGATTAGCCACATTTGCCCCAATGGCATCATGGGGCAGGCTTTGGGTTTGTTTTGTTTGTTACCCTTCCTACAAAACTTAACTTCTGAAGTTTCTCCTGAAGAACAGGCAAAGGCTACAATAGAGCAAGCACAATGCAGAGAACAAGTGACCCAGAGGGCAAATACAAGGGGCAGCGCTGTACACTCAGGACCAGCACTAGTTACCGTGGGGGGATGAAGACTTAATGCTGTGAAATGAATTGCAGGGCATGATTTGTGTTTCATGTCTCTTCCTCCCCCCTGCACCAACATGACAAAAAGGTAAAGTGAACAGGCACAAGCAGCAGCACTGCACCCAGAACACTACCCCACTACACCCCCCCCCCGGGCCAGCATTGCCCTGTACATACCTGCTGCCGTACGGGGACCCTCGGTGGTTTAGCAAAAGGAACTGCCCACCCTCACAGAGGACATGAAGTCATGCTGGTTCCACAGAGAGAGAGAGAGAGCTGTAGCAGGGCTCCTGCACCCTCCTTTAAAAAAATGATTCAAAGGAGTATACAAAGAGGATGAAGCTGGTCCCATCACACAGGAAACACAGTCCTCGGATTCCCTTCCTCTTCTCCCCCCCCCCCCCAAACTCCTAGCATTCTCTCACACCAGCCTCAAAACTGGCACAGAGTCCTCTTGTAAGGAAAATGGCAGGGGCCTAACATTTTCTAGGAGCAGAGGGTTGCATGCTAAGTTTTAACAGGAGGAGTAAGCTTGTTGTGTGTAAGGAGGAGATGGGAGAAATGTGTTGCTCGGTGAGGGACCCAAAAAGAACCAGGCTACGGTTAAGACTAGACTATGGCGCTAGCATGTAACAGGTGGGGAGGGGTGACAAATGTCCAATATATTTTGCAGTAACGTAACATGGTCCATGGTAGAAGAGCAACTCCATGAGCAACTCAGCCAATATATCCCTATGCATGCTTTCAGTGTGGAACCAATGAGCTAAGCAAGGCCACTTCTCAGCCTTCCTTCCAAAGATCAGGGGGGTGACAGTCACCCAATTCAGAACTGCACTGCCCGCTCAGGCAGGGGCAGATGGAACATGGCGAGTAGGATGAGTCTAAGGCTCCTCTCTCAGCCCTGCTTGGATACGAGAGGCCCAAGATTCTGCCTGCATCAAGCAGCACAAGGAGCCTGACAGGAGCTGTTATCAAGCAGGAAAGAGACATGATACATGGCTCAGATGATGACAGACACCTATATGGCCCCACAGACAAAATGTCGCCCCTTAAGATAGAGGCTGAAAGTGCAGTGACGAACATCCCCAGGCAGTCCATTGGCCAGCCCCAAGGAATGGCAGAAGGAGAGACTGATTCTTTGTCCCCGGATCCTTAGCCGCTGAGTGGGTGCAGATCCACCTTGACTTTCTCCCCACTGCTCAGCATGCCGATGGTAGGGTAAAAACCCCCAGATGGCACCACAGCATCTTTCTTGCCAATAATCTTCCCATTGCGCGTGAAGAACACCTGGAAGGGAAAAGAGAAGAGAAAGCCTCAGGACTGTAAGAATTAGCTCAGCTGATGAATATCTACTGAACCAGACTGGAAGACAGTTCCTGGTGTGAATTGTGACTAGTCAAGACATGTGGTAGGAACTGGGCACAAGACCAGCTTGTGCAAACTCAACCCTGTTGGACTGTAAAGGGTGGGTGTGGAGAGACCATCAGCACCCGAAGTTCCAGAGGGAAGGATGAGCTATTTTAGTATTGAAATTAAGATGCAGAAAATGCCCAAGTCCTGACCCGGATGATTTGCTCTCAAGGTACCATTCACATCTTGCTTTTATATAGTCAGTTAGCCCATGTTCACAAAGGCTGCAGGACACTGCTGGGAACGGAGCTAAGGCCACTACTTGACACAAACCAAAGATGCAGAGATTCCTCCAACCCCAAGTTTTGGAAGAGCTGTCCTCAAAACAGCCACTAGGAGGCACCCTAAACATAGCAACAAAACAAGCATAAACCCAACCAAGGGATGCTGGACAAGAAGGTAATCAAAGAAAGAGACACTTTTCTCCTGCCTGCAGACAAGTAATGGGGAAATATGCCTCCCCTTTTTCAGGAGTTTCAGGTTTTCAGAAGTTAAAACCCTGCTTATTCTCCCCTCATCTTAACTTGTAGAATATTTCCAGGCATTTTCAAGACTATGCTTGCAGGCATAAGCCAGAAACTTGGGTTTTTTTTTTTCCATTATACATTAAAAAGACGCCCAGTGTGGTGCAGTAGTTAAGAGTGTTTGATGTTCACCAGGGAGACCTGGGTTCAAGTCTCTGCTCAGCAACAAAGCTCATCACTCTCAGCCTAATCTACCTCACAGGGGTGTTCTGACCTATCCTGCACCTACTGGTCCTTCAAGGACAGTGGCGGCCCTGCCATTTTGGCAGACACACACACACACACACACACACACACACACACACACACACACACACACACAGGGAAAGCACCTTTTCCTAGCAAATCTCAGCAAGGCACTTACCACCACCTTCTTGCCTTCGTGCTCCTGTTCCATATCTTCCCCATCCTCTTCTTCATCGTCCTCCTCCTCAGCTTCCTGGTTCAGATACAGGACATTTCTCACACCTCGTGGTTTGGCCCTGATAGCCACTGTATCACAGCTATCATCACTGTCACCTGTGGGGTGCCCACAAATCCATGTAACTTTTGGTGAAGAGCTATGACCTCCTGCTAGAGAAAGAATCCTAAAGGGAAGGCAGCCACAGAACTTCTCTGACTCAGATCTACAGCCTCCCAAGCCATCCTCCTGCAATGTCCCTTCTCTGTTGTCCAACAGCAAGCAGTGCTTCTCCTTCCCCATCCACCTTTCCCCTCCAGTACTGGTGGCACTTCCCTCTCCCCAGAAGCAAGACACTGAAGTCGCAGAATGGTGGCAGCTCTTTGCTCCAGCAATCTGGGCAGGATCCTCAAGATGGAGAGCAAAGAGAGCTTCACAACTTCAGAAGCAAGCCCACGCTGGCCACCACCCAGGATATTGGGGCTAGATTGGAGAAAAAAATAAGAAGATGCAGCACCCCCAATGACATCTGATCAGCAGGCTTGTAAGCAGCCACTCACTTGGTCACCTCGGGCAACTAAAAAGCCCTACAGGCAACCAAGCAGGGAAGTTTTATTTAAAAAAAAAGTATTTTATAGTCTGGTTACTTTTAGGCTTCAAATGATGAACACAGGCACGTGGGCTAGTAAAGATCACAATGGGTTAGTGAACATTGTTGAACCCTCTGCAAAGCTAGTCTAATCCACTCTGCTGAAGAGAAAAAGGTTACAGGGACTGTGCAGAAACCTGCCATGAAGCACGCTTCGTCCCCTTCTGTATATTCCCCCAAAGGAAGCCCCAGACCGTAATCTGTCCAAGGAGTGCTGGTCACATGCCATTTGACAGGAAGGAAATCACCACACTGAACTGTCACTTCTCATCCCTCTGAGGTCCCAACAGCAAAATCCCACAGGCATCACCACACACAGAAGTGAAACTCCCTGTACAATTTATTTATTTTTCACATTTTTATACCACCCTTCCTCCAAAGAGCTCAGAGTGTTGTACATATTTCCTCCCCTCCTTTTTGTCCTCACAACAACCCTGTGAGGTAGGTGGGGCTGAGAGATAGTGACTGGCCCAAGGTCACCCAGGAAGCTTTGTGGCTGAGCGGGGATTTGAACCTGGATCTTCCAGGTCTAAGTCCGACTCCCAAACCACTACACCATCCTGCCCCTTTTCAGGGCAATTCATCCTGACCCAATTCAGGTCAGTTACTAGCTTTACTGGAGGGTGATGCTCAAGGGGTGCACTATCAGTCCTGCCAAAGTCTGACAACAGTGGGCCTGATGGTACCAGCCCTCCAAGGGATAGATGTGGCCCCAAGAACTATGGTTGTCCACCTCAATACTATACTGTCTGCAAAAACACTTCAAGCCGCCAGATCAGGGCCCATTAACACCTGCACACGATACCCAAGCCTCTACTACAGTGTACAGTGTCCCAATGCACAGAGCTCTCAATCCTCACCTTCACTGTCAAGGATATAGTCACGTGGGAACATGATCCCACAGCCCATGATGTCTCCCTTGTAGCAGCGGGGCCCAAAGGGGTCCCCTACTCCACTCCCATGAAAGATCTTGCCGTCATCTGTGAAAGAGGGAAAAAAGCATCTCAGCTATGCAGACTGGGAAAGCGGCTGGGAGAACCACTGGAGATCTGGACGCAGTCCCCCGCCAAAGTCTCCTGAGAAAACCTGACAGTCAGGGAATAAGAATAAGAGGGCAGGATTGGGAACTGGTTGAACTACTGGGGAAATTGGCGATTTTCACAATGAAGAGAGGTGAAAAGCAGTGTGCCCCAAGGCAGGGGTGGCCACCCTTTCAACATGAATGCTCCTGGCCCTTGAATGGTTGTACAGGTGGGGTCATTTCAGCAGGTGCAGCTGCTTCAGCAGCACCATCAGCACTTGCAGCTGCCAAGATTCTGTCTTCTACACAACTGTTAAGAACACAGAGGCCCTCATGGTAGAAGGTTGGCCACCCCTGCCCCAAGGATTGATGTTGAGACTGGCACTTTTCAGTTTGTTCATAAGCGACCTGGAGTTGGGGATAAGCAGTAAAGCCTGACCCACACCGCACGAGCTCTGGCGTGACCCAGACGCGTGCAGAGCTGTGCCGAACTGTGTGGTCACCATTTCGAGAGCTGTGCTCTCTCGAGTTCCGGCGCGAGCAGGATAGTTTGTTGCCCATGATTTTGAGGGGGGCGGGGATGCGGAGCTACTGTAGCCACCAATTGGATGAGAGGGCGGGATGAAAGGGGTTGTCAGTCAATCGGAACTCACTTGAGTCTCCGATTTCTCTTGGATCCATTTCTCCTTCTCACAAATGTTAGCAAGATGAATTCTATTCCCGGCACAAATGGTTTTGTTAGTTCTCTCCTTCCTGCCCCCCTCTCTCTTCTCTCGTGTATCGGACCGCACTTGTGCTTAGCCAATCACCGCTGCGCTTTCTAAGAAGGCGGGACAACAAGAGGGACTATTTGCAGCCACGAGGTCAGCGCTGGGAGGCGAGCGGCCAGGCACCTACGCTCGCTCGCCTCCGCGCCTGATCTCATGCGGTGTGGGTCGGGCTTAAGGTGGCCAAGTCTGCGGATGACACTAAACCTTTCTGGGTGGTGAAGAAGTCTAGCATGGATTGTGAAGAGCTCCAGAAGGATCTCTTCAAACTGGGAGAATGGGTGGCAAGATGGCAGATGCACTTCAACATAAGTGTAAAGTGATGCACTTTGGGACAAGAAATCAAAATTTCACATATACACTGGTGGGTTCTGAGCTGTCTGATGGATCAGATCTTGGGGTGCTGGTGAACAGCTCAATGAAAGTGTCAACTCTGTGCAGCAGCTGTGAAGGCCAGTTTCATGCTTGGGATCTTCTTTAAAAAAAGGGATTGAGAATAAAATGGCCAATATTATTATGCCATTGTACAAATTGATGGTAAGGCCACATCTGGAGTATTGTGCATATTCTGGTCACCACATCTCAAAAAGGATATAGTGGAACTGGAAAAGGTGCAGAAGAGAGCAACCAAAATAATTAGTGAGTCAGGACACTTCCCTTATGAGAAAAAGCTATAGCATTTGGGGCTCTTCAGTCTAAAAATAAGGCGCCTGAGGACAGGATTGAGACATAAAATTATGCATGATAGAAGGAAGTTCTTTTATATACCGCTTTTCCCTCTTGCACAATACCAGAACCAGGGGTCATACACTAACACTGACTGGCCAGAAAGTCAAAACAGACAAAATGAAATATTTACTGAGCATGTAATTAATACGTGGAACTCCTTGCCACAGAACCTGGCCTAGATGCCTTTAAAAGGGGATTGGACAAATTTATGGAGGAAAGTCCATCACGGGTTACAAGTCATGATGGCTGTATGCAATCTCTGGGTTTCAAAAGGTAGCCTATCTCTGAATGCAAGTGGCAACAGGATACAGGTATCTTGTTGTCTTATGTGCTCCCCGAGGCATTTGGTGAGCAACTGTGAGATACAGGAAGCTGGACTAGATGGGCCCTTGGCCTGATCCAGAAGGGCTCTTCTTATGTCCTAGAAGGCAAACACCAACTAGCAACCTGAGATTGCAATTAGTGTTCAGAATTTGGACAAAGTCAAATATGCACTTTCAGGGTTTGTGCAATTTGCTTAGCGGTTCTTCCTCATGAATCATGTAAAATTGAAACTCCCAACAATTCTGTTCATCTCCACTTTCCAGGCCATAATATTCCAAAATCATGAAGAAAATGGCTAGAAGACACCAGAAGGAAAAGAGCCCCCCCCCCAAAAAAAAAAGATAAAGGAGGACAGAGAAGCCATTTGCTGACAGTTGGAGGCATCAAAACAGGAGATTTGAGAAGCTGCTCAAGGAGCCAGACATTTCTGCCAACTAGCTATCCGCGTCCTTGGCTCTGCTCTACAGCTACTAGAGAGTTGGAAAATTCTCTCTATGGTGTCCACTAGATGGAGCAGGGCTTCCTTCAGAAGCAAGCACCTCTCATTCCTATGGCTGTCCACAACAAAGACACAGACTGGTTCCAAACCACAACTTGGAACAGGTACTCTTTGGAGGGCTAAAATATTTTTCCCTCTCAACTTAGGGAGACTCCCTATAACAAAAGCTGAGAACCACCACTGTGGTCCACTGAGCAAACATACAACATCCCTTTCTCCTTCCACAGAAGCTGGCTTGCAAATAGTCCATTGCTGCTCACTCCCCAAGGATAGAAGGCTTGTGAACGTTGAGTTGACGTCTCATCAGTTCAGCCAATTAGAGGCCGCACTATCAATAAGCACAAGCCAACATGTGGGTCTGTGTTTTTGCCTGTTTTTCTTTACCATCACCTATAGCCAAAAGATGGCATGAACCACTTGTAGTAATAGTACCACCTTTGTTGGCATGTTAAAAGGAAAAAAGGACAAACATGCAACAAAACACTGATAAAGCAAATTTGTACATAAACACAAGAAGAATTAAACTAAGGCTGTCTTCATTCCAAGCAATTAAAGCCTGCTTTCCCCGACCATATATATCCAGACATAAAATCATGAACAACTTATTCTTGGGGAAGTCAAGGAGTAATTTGACACTGCATTTAAAGAGGAAGTTGAATTATGTTGTGTTTCAATTTTTAACATTGCTATGATGAACTCCCCAACCTATGTGGTCAGTTTTGCTGGCAGGCACTTGTGGGGACTGGGGTCCTTTCCTTCTCTGCAGCCAAGTTGGGGGGGGGGGAGAACTGGGCTAATGGTTTCCCCCTTTCTTGAGTAAGCAATTGAGGACTCCTATTTAGGGAGCCCTGAGGTACCCATCAGGATACCTCAGTAGAAGGTAGATCAACATCTACAGGTAGATCCCTGGGGGATCTGCAGTAAATCTCAGCTTAACAGCTGCAGCACCAAAAAGGTTTTCTATATCAAAAGTAGGCTTTGGACATGAAGAAAGCTTTGGGGAAAACCAGGAGTGGATTTTCGTGTAAGAGGACTACGAGCTCAGTTCTGGCACAGAACATAACCTTCTGGGCTGAGCGTATGCCCAGAGGCACCCCATTCATTCTTGAACTCAAGCTTGCATGCCCAATTCCCAGAGTCACTATTTTGCACCCAACTCCAGGTGGTTTTAGTAAAAAACAAAGCAGATCCCATGAGCTGCAAACCTCCCATCACCTTGCAATACAGGATCCTTTTATCTTCATCAGTATGAGAAACCCTGGAACAAAGTTCAAGCCCATTTAAATTACTCACTTGATGCTTTGATTTTACACATTCAAAAAGGTGAAGAAAGCTTGAAGTACAGATAGCTCAGTCAAAAGATTCTGATCTTCGGGGAAAAAAACCTTTCATTACTATAAGCAGCAGCAAGGCCTCTTCTGAGCAGCATATTACCACCTCAGAGATCTCAGATAACCTTCATGGCTGGTAGGAAAGCCAGCAAGTTGTGGGGCGGGGGGGGGGGGGAGGAGGAGAAGAGAAAGAGCATGGTAGAAACAACCTAGAACGTAGACCAGGGTTGTGTGTCTCAGGATATCAACCCTGGGAGCAACAATCTCCAAATCTTGATTAGTTAACATTACAACCCTCACTTGAGAGAGGCCTGGTTTCGATTCGTAAAGGATATCTGGCAAGATGGCCAAGAATGCCTCACCAGGACCCAAAAGTGGAGGATGTTTCCCATAATTCCTGTTCAGAACAGTCCCTTGCGGGCTAAACAAGCTGATTCAGCCAATCAGGCACGCTGCCCTGCCAGCCAGGCCGAAGAGGGCAAAACTTACTATTTCTCCATCCATGATCAAAGTCAGGCAAGTTTGGAACCTGGTGGTCAGAGCAGTTTGCTGCCTCTGAGCAGACAACAAAAAGGGGTGGGAGGGGATGGGGCGCAGACCACTTAAAAGGCCTTGGCACCCAATTTGTCTCTCCCAGTTCAGCTATGCAGCGGATGCGGGCGCCCGGAACACAAGGCACGTGGCCAAGGCCCTTTGTCTCCATGAAGGAGGGAGGCTTGGTCGGCAAAAGGGCAGTAAATATTTTCTCCGGTTGCCCAGGAAACGTTGGGAATAATGTTGTGTAAACATTCCAGAGAGTGTCTAAAATAACGAAGGCTGGCCAGCAAAAGTGCCTTTTAGGGAATCCCCTCTGCTTCGCAGGCACAGGGGAAGAAAACGGCAGTGGACTGGAGAGACCTACAGGGCTGGCTTTCTCGGAGGGAGTTGGGGGGGGGGGTTTAACACATCTCACTTTAAGGGTTAAATAACCACTTCAGGGGTGCAATTTCTGACAGAACCGCAAAGAGTTCAAGGGTACAGCATCCTCTACCTCTGCGCCACAGCCCTGATGCAAGTCATGGACCAACGTAGCAGCTACACATGAGTAGAACTAAGACCCAAACTACACAGTCACATGGCAAAGACATAATACATAATAAAACTAGACATCCCCTTCAGGTTCCCAGTGGTGCAAGCCATTTTTGAATGCTCCTTCAGATTAAAAAATAATAATGCACTGTTCTATATGATTTTACTATGATTGCCCTTTATATTTCATTCTTACTTTGCATTTTCCTCTTTTCCAACTACACTGTACACCACCTTGAGCGCCCCAAACATTTGAAGGGAAAGATGGGATATAAATCAAATAAATTAACCTAATCAAGTTCCAGGTGAAAAATAGCAGTGGGGTTACCCATCACCCAGCTGGAAAACCTCAACCGCTGTAAACCGCTTTGTCAACTTTTTGTTGAAAAGCGGTATATAAATACTGTTAATAATAATATCCCCCTCCTCAAAGTAGTGGCTTGCAACTAATAGCCACTTCAAAAGAAGGATTTTCAACAGGAAAACAGCTTCTTCTTTTTTGTACACCACAGTCCCAGTCAGGATTGGGACCCCCCCAACTGTTTTTTAGCAAACAAAAAACCCAAG
Organism: Plestiodon gilberti rubricaudatus; assembly: GCA_026170595.1. Lineage (NCBI taxonomy): Eukaryota > Metazoa > Chordata > Lepidosauria > Squamata > Scincidae > Plestiodon > Plestiodon gilberti. Next base: position 123,438,026 of record JANXHW010000002.1, read on the forward strand.
AACACCATTTAAACATGCATTCAGGAACATGTTTAGTTTGATCCCAAGAGAAACTACAGGGTGTCCCATTTGTTGGAAGGATGAAAAATTAAGATTAGTCAGTAGTTTCTGTATCCAAAAGATTAAAGGAAGTTGTCGTCCCCCCCCCAGGCATTGACATGCAATGGCCTCCTTAAGAGGACCTGGATCAGCACTATCCTCAAGGAAACCCACCAGGTTCAGATGTCAGGACGACAAATCTTGGCTTGTTGGCAAGTACTTGGCTTGTACTTGTCAAGATCATCTTCAGAATCCTGTGCGTGAACGATGAGAGGGGGAGCATGCATGCCTGAGACTAGGGGACTTCATGCAGAACATAGGTCCACATGACGTGTAAACCAGACCCATGGAAAGCAATCCTGGCATGGGTGTGGACATCCCCAAGTACCAGCCACCTCAGGGTCCTCAACACCAACTCTGAGAGGCGAGCACCTCAGTCCTCTAAGCTACACAGTGAAACCACAGTCCTCGGATGCAACTTGGCCACAGAAAAGGAGGAAAAAGATTTCGCTCAAGGATACAGAGAAGATGATCAGAGATCAAATCTATAACAGATGGTAAAGGCTAGAAAACCTGGGATGTTTCTGGCTGTGACAGGAAAAAATATGCATGTGCCAGCTGGCCACAGAGTCCATATCTGAGGAACAGGCGATCTTTTGACTTTGGCTTGTAACAACGGATCTTAAATTGTGAGGCAGGCTTCCCTAGGAAGGGTGGACAGTTGCCAGAGGCACCGAGTGTTTATCTGTGTTGTCTTATTTTTATAGCAAGCATAACCTCTATTGTAAGCAGAACTGTCTGTATGTCACCATTCCTTGCAAGTGCAGAATTCAGTTCAGATCCTTCGAAACACAGCTCCCATTCCTTTTGCTAAAAAGCAAGTTTCTAGCCCTTGGGTGTGCAGATAAGCTAGAGAGTAAATGAGCAATATCTAATGAGATCTCAGAAACCAGGAAGGAAAAGCTTTCCAGTGGGTGGGGCTTCCCAAAAGATGGAAAAAGTGCAAAAGGCGGCAATCAAAATTAGAGGCTGAAGCACTTCTTATGAGGCAAGAGCATTTGGGGCTTTTAAGCTGGGGGGGAAGCTTTAAGAGGGATAAGGGGGATGCGATTGAGACTTATAAAGTTATGCTCTGTGTGGAGAGAGAGACACACAGACAGAGAAAATTGTCTCACAATACTAGAACTAGGCATCATCTAGTGAAACTGGAAAGACAAAAAGGAGGTACTTCTTTACTCAGAGCATCATTAATCTGTGAAATTCCTTGCCACAAGACATGGTCGTGAGCTCGGGTGGGTTTAAAAAGGAATTGGGCAAAGTCACAGAGGACAGGTGTATCGATCAGTTAATAGTCATGATGACTGTGCTCTAACTCCAGGTTCAGTGGAAGTATGCCTCTGAATACCAGCCGGAGGGGAGCACTAGAAGAAAAGTGTGCCTCTCTCTCCTGCTTGTGGGCTTCCCAGAGGCAGCTGGTGGGCCGCTTTGGAAAACAGATTGTTGGACTAGACGGGCCTTGGGCCTGACCCAGCAGGGCTTTTCTAATGCTTTAGTTTTAAACTGGAACTTTATTAAACAAATTTTATTTTCACAAAGCAAGACAAGGAGAAACCATACAAATGTTTTTAAGAATCGGACTCTTCTTTGGGGAATTATACTCCCACTGAAAGTACTTGGAGGTCTGGTGCAAACATAATGCTTAACCGTAATTTGTTGCCTTAACTCTTGATTCAGATCCAAATGTATACTGTACTGAAACCATGGTTTATCTTACCAAGCTAAGACCTGGCCCTGAAGGGTGTGTACAGAGAAACTCCAACAAGGCTGGCCTGTCACCTTGCAAACCAGGAAGCTGGATAAGCAGGGAAACTACCTGAACCATGATTTGCTCAAGGCACATGTAATATGGTTTTATCATGTTTTTCTAAATATATTACAAAAATATATGCAAGTTCTCAATACTTGTATTCAAATGTGTACTCACTGAAGAATTCTGATTAATACATTTTTATTATATAATAAGCATTCTTTCTTAAGTGCCCAGGCTATGCAAGTGCAACCAGTACATAGCCCAATCTATACGGTAAAGTTCATGGGCAGATAGCATTTCCTCACCCATCCACTCACCTCATGATGAGAGGTTGCTATAATAAACGCCATTTGAGAAATGAGGAACTGTGGTTTTACCGTGGAGCTAGGATTTGACCCAGGCTAAACTCCAACACGACACCCAGCAAGGATGTACACACTGATCAGCTCCAGTACAAACTGGTCATTTGCTGGCATGGGACCAGTGTTATCATGCACATGCAAACCTTATTTGTTTACTTAGTTTTTAGACCATTTCCCCCCCAAGGAATCACCTGCCCTAACACCAGCAGTTGCTTCAAGGACCATAAAGAAACAAGGGAAGAAGGTCCTGAGAAACAGCCGACTCTTGGACAGGGCTCTCAGCGCAAACGCCCTCTGGCACCAAGTTCTGGAAAGAAAAGGGCAGGAACTAACCCCAGTAAGACTATTGACACACAGGAAAATTGTCAAGCCAAGAGGATGGAACTTTTCTGCAGGTAAGGCGAGGGGGTGGAACGGAAGGGGACAGTGGGGTAAGAGCCACACTCAACCGGGCTGAAGTCAGGCCTACAATCCAGCTGAAACAAGATGAAGGGAAAGGAGAGAACAAAGGTTCAAGACAGAAGCTTGTCTTAATTCAGTGGCTTGCAAACTGTGGTTCTAGGAACCTGGGGTTCCTCAGAAAGCTTATCGGGGGATGTGAATGAGACAATCAAGAATGGTAAATAAACTAACCAAACGATTGCCTGCCTGCCTGCCATTACCAGTTTTGTACTATAATTAGGCTTACCATCATCCCGGAATCAAGGCAGGCTTCGGCCTAGTCTGGGCCCGAGCAGCTCCCAAGGATACACTGCGGCTGGCCAATGGGCTTCAGGAACGTCCAGTCGACGACGCGACCGAAGCTGGTACGCCGTTGGCCAGCCACGGTGCATCCTTGGGAGCTGCTCGGGCCCGGACTAGGCCAAAGCCTGCCTCGATTCCGGGACGATGGTAAGCTTAACTATAATACCCAGCCCCGGAGGAAAAAGGTAGATGTGTTTCAGGGTACGCCATCAGTTTGAAAACACAACTTGCATCCTGTGTGAACCAAGAGTGCACCATAGCATAGAACCCATAACTAACATAGGAAAGAGTTCCCCAATGCTTAAAACCAGGCAGGGACTTAGTGCAAACAAGCTAACCACGGTGAGTACCGACTGTGGTTTGTTAACTGAAACGAAGGCAAGTTCCCAATTGCACAGTGAAACTATGGGGCCAAGCTAAGCACTGTCCTCAGAAGGCACGTTCAAGTTGACACCAGCAAAACCTGCTTGTCACTCTGCAAGCCAAGAGGTCCAAGAGGTGGGAAAACTCTTATAGCCATAGCTTGCTTGGACAACACAAACCACCATCTGCAAGCTCACTTCAAACCACGGTTTCATGTTCTGGTTTTGGTTTGCAGACATTATACTTTAACCCTAAGAAAAACAAACAGGGTTTGCACAAGGTCCAAGAGGTTTATTCTTGATATACAATAAAAAAAATTCCCCAGGAAGAGTCTAAACAACTTGACAACATGTGTTGGATTAACACCAACCTTTCCCCCTCTTGTTGAGTCTCACCGACTGCTGCAGCCCTTTTTCCTGCCCTGCTAGAATGAGGTACCAAGTGCACAAGATCTCCACCAGGACATGGTCAGCCACTCATAGCTGACCATCACAGACATGACGCAGTCACTGCTGAAGGTAAGAGGTCTAGGCCTAGATGGGAGACCACTTGGGAACCCCATGTACACATCACCTTGAGTTCCATGACAGAAGAACGGCCGGATGTAAATGTAAAATAATTTCCATGCACAGTCAACTCAGAAATAGAAGTCACAAAGCATGCATTTAGAGGGAGGAAGGCGGAAAGCCACCCTTTAACCACTACGATCTTAAAGAACAGGATGGTTAAAAGGCATTAGGTAGGTGGATCATTTGCACTTAAGCTATCTTGATTCTGTACCAGGAAAGGAGCACTCTCCCATCCCACTTCTGCTATCAGCATTTCTGGATCACTTTCAGCACGCCAAGCCCTTCAACCATTTCTCCTTCGATCTCATTCATCCTTCACAACAATCCCAGGTTCACATACGTACTCAGGCTTTCGTGGCCAGAATTATCCATAAAACGAATAAAATTGCTGTTCGGGTTTATAAGCCACGGTTTATAAAACAAAATTTCTCCTAACATTTCGTCCCTAACTGTGAGGGGCATTATCAAAAGGTGTGGTGTTCTGCTATCTGCTCTAGTTCTTCTTAGCACACACGTTGTTACAATTGAGAGATTAACTGCTGCCTTTGCCAGGTTCTTTCAAGTCATACCACCATTTTACCTCCCCATATGTTGTCAAGATATTTTTTTTCTAATCCGTTCCGCAGTTATCAAGGCTCCGAGTCTTTTCATCCCAAGTTCATTATTAGCTCTCCAACCGTCAAACGGGAACAAGGCTGATGAAATGCAGCTTGGTCAACATTACCAGCATGTCCATGGTGGGCAACAGAAGAGAACTTGGGTATCTAAAAATTGATTGGCAGGTCCAGCAGTGAACGTCTTCAGGGCCTTGGGGGTCTGCAAACATTTCTTGCACCAAGTCTAGCTTCAGAACCGCAGATACCCAATGAACTTCCTTCTACCCAAGGGATAAAAAGTTGTAAAGGTAAAAGGTGACCCCTGACAATTAAGTCCAGTCGTGTCCGACTCTAGGGTGTGGTGCTCATCCCCATTTCAAAGCCGAAGAGCCAGCATTGTCCGAAGATGCCTCCGTGGTCATGTGGCTGGCATGACTCTCCTTGCCGCAGCGCGTAGCATGCAGCTGGAACATGGAGCGCTGTTTACCTTCCTGCAAGCGGTACCTATTTATCTATTCGCATTAACATGCTTTGGAACTGCTAGGTTGGCAGGAGCTGGCCAAGCAACGAGAGCTCACCCCGTCGCAGATTCGAACTGCCGACCTTTCGATCGACAGCTCATGGGATACAAGACCCTAATTCCCCTGCACGTTGTCCGACTGTTTAGAAATGTACAGAGCATCATCAGTGTTCCTGGTGCTTTACTTAGAGTGAGAAGAATACTGAGAGAGGGAAGGGGCTGGAGGCAGGGCAAACAGAGGAAGCATATACAGTGGTTTCAGTTACATGCACTTAAGCTTAGTTACAGCAGGGAAAGAGGGCACCCTCTCTCCACTGCCTGAATCAACAACACACTTGTAGCAAGTGATTAATAGCTGCAGACAAAGCCTGCCTAAAAGTCATAACCTCCAGCCTGAAAGCCTTTCCCCAAAATCAGGGATGCCTTTTAGGGAGGGCAAAGGGAAAACAGTGTCTCCTTCCCCCCCCCCCCATTTTTCAGACCATATGTGATCAGGCTTCAGAAATATTTAGCTTACACAATGCTTCTACACACCAAGTAAGCAAATGTTGCCCCCACCACTGAAATCTGAAATTGTGCCCCAAACCAAAATTCCAGACGTGCAAAGCCTGGCTGCTATTACTCAGATGTGCCGGGGAAATTCTCTCCACACATGCTCAGAGGCACTCTTTGGTAGCATGGGCCCTGGCACTGAAAACAGGGACTTCAGCGAGCCTCACTTTCAGACAGGTTTAATGAGGCTGCTGAAAGATCAGGAATCTATCCTCTCTTCCCAACGCTATGCCCCCACACCCTGCCAGCATCCTACAAAAGTGGCTCTCAGGGGAGCAGGCAACATGTTTTTGAGACATGTTTTGGAGACAATCTGGCACAGAAGAAAACTAAGCCCTAGGCTACATACTTTTTAAAGCTTTCATCCATTTGTCCATGCTACTTACGAGTTGCAATCCCATTAAAGAAACCTTAATGGGTTCTTACAAGTACTTACCAAAAAAATGAGAGTGTAGCAAAGCACCATTTTAGAAGAAGCCTTCTCCCTTGTCTTGTGTACAGATAGGAATGCCTCTTCTAACAAAGTGCAAGGGAAGGGAGAATGCCTCCAAGATGGTGGCAGGATTTTTGTAAGTACTCATACTAAAACAAGAAATTAAGAACTGCTGTCCCAGAGGCATCAATTGATCACCTAACACCGATTCATCACCTAAATGTTCCAGCCTCACTTTTAAGGATGGGGTAGTTATTCACATTGAGTTGCAGAGCAAAGAACTTCTTGATATTCAGGATCTACAGAGGTACATACATCAAACTCTGCATTAAGGTCCTCCATATTCTACAATAAGAAAAAAATCTGCAACCTGACTAAGGTACAGAAATTAAGCTTAGCTGTATGCATCCCTTACTTGCATAATTTATTCTGGTTCTCTTAGGAGGACAACTGACAACATGCTATCTAACCACTGAAGTCCCGCTCAACCCCACCCTCAAGCCTTGGCAATTTCAACATGCATTGCTCATGCATGTACAGGCATCTTCATGTCCTTAAGGGTTGATATTAAAATGAAACTGCTGAGATCTCCAGGAAGCTAAAGCAAACATAAGAAAATCTGTGCTGGATCAGGCTAAAGGTTCATCTAGTTTCCTACAGTCGCCCATCAGGTGCTCTGGGAAGCCCACAAGCAAGAGAGAAAGGCATTCTTCTCTCCCACCTCTGCAACTGGCATTCAGGCACATAGCCGGATTTCGTACTTATGCAGTACAATCACAAGACATGCAAGACACCAAGCCCTGACAGCAACTCGCACACTTAGGCCTTTAAATCCCCTTACTGACAGCAATCTTACTCCCCTATTAAACCTCCTTACAAAATCGCATCAAGGATGATTGAAGCACGGCTTGGGGGGGGGTCACCACTTTTAGCCATTTAGTAAAGCAAGAAATTGCAAGTAGATTAATAGGTACCGCGTGAGCGGGATGGTAACAGCGTTCCATGTGCTTCGGTGTTGAGTCATGCCGGCCACATGACCATGGAAACGTCTTCGGACAACGCTGGCTCTTCGGCTTTGAAACGGTGATGAGCACCGCTCCCTACAGTCGGACATGACTGGACTTAATTGTCAAGGGATACACCTTTACCTTTAGCTAGAGTGGGAGATAAAGGAGAAAAAACGCGATCGGAAGCGACTTCCGGTTTCGCGTGCAACCGGAAGTCACTTCCAGTCGCGTTTTCCTTTTAACAGGCTTCTAGGACATTACCATGCGGCACAGGACTGTAGAAGCGGTCGGCGGACCCACGCGGTGCTTTAAAAAAGGTAAAATGGCGCCACCCCCGCCCCCAGTGGGAACCCTCCCTCCACGGATGGCCATCTGTGTAAATTCTAATCTGCGGATGACAAGTGCCCACTGTACTGCATTCAACTGTTTTTACTGTCATTTTAACTGGTTTTATTATGAGCTTTGGGTTTGTTCGTTCGTTTGTCAGGAAAATACACCAAATAAAAAGTTAAACATGTAACGTTGCCACTAACCCACGAAGTCGCGTCACAAGGACGCGCGTCACCCCAGAGCGGGGCGCGCACGTCACCTTTAAGGACGCGGCTCCGCCCCCGCGCGTGACATCACACGCAGGCGCGGAGCACCCCCCCCCCCCCCCCCGCACTGTTTTTGGCTCATTTTGGAGCCAAACCGACGCGAGGGCGGGCGGGCGGGCGGGCCCAGCCACAGCAACAAAATGTAAGTGCCGGGGAGGGGGGACGCGCGTCACCCCCGGGCGGCCCGCCCCGCGCACCTCCCTTTGTCGACACCCCTGAACCCACGCTTCCCACCGTATCCTAAGTTTGGCTCTTGCTCACCTGCATGGTAGGCCACGGATCCCCTGCTCCAGCCAGGATGTCGATTTTTTGGGTAGTCCTAGGGTAAAACAGAAAAGGGTAGGTCACACAGGATCACTAAACATGTAATCATCCAGAATTACCGGGAAGGAAAGTGCCCAAGGCACCCCCTTTTTTCTCTCTTTTTTTAAAAAAGAAAGAATTTCCACTTAAGGGCATTTAGTTTACCGGTAGCTGCTAATTTACTGTCAAACTACTAAGGACAAACTACCAAGGCTGTCTCCTCCCAACACCAGGATGTGAGGCTCAGAGGGACGGGGCTTTCCCATGCCCTGGGGGAGAGGGAGCCATGATTCATCATTGCTAGTTCTCTGGGATTAGACTAAAAGCCCCAGGGGCCACAAGCAGGAGAAGAAAAAACCTTTTTGGAAGTACCTGAGCTTACAGGGTGCCAACTTGCTGGGCAGCCATTAGGGTGACTCAGCAGTGCTTCCAACTTTAGCAGTTCCCAGACTTTAGCAGCCAAGTGGAATGGGCAGGCCTTACTGCGTCTTTCTTAGATGGGGAACAGGAGTATTACAGGGGAGGAAGTGGAACAAGGCAGGGTCAGGGAAGCCTAAGGAAAACATTCAAAATCTAACCACCATCATCACCCCCCTTTTAATTCAAAATCATGAGGGTTAATTGTATATCCTTATGCTTGGAAGTTCAGAGGACACAAACTGCAACAATTTTCAGGCCCAGTTCAAGGCACTGATACTTTGCTTTGAAGCCTTTTATGGCTGGGACCCACGAGCCTTAGAGAAGGTCCGGCTCCAATTGCCTTCGCTACACAAAGTGAGAACATTCACCATCAAGGCAATTGCCCAAAGCTGTGGACGGACCTCCAAGGAGGTGGGGCAGAGCTGCTCTTTCCCACTCTGTGTTTCGCAGGGAGCGAAAAAACGCCTTCCTTTTGAAAGCTGTTCGCCTGCAGTTGTGTCAATCAAATGTTTTGTTGTTTCTCAGAGTGTTTAGGGTCGTCCTTGTTTAAGTTATTGTCATCTTAATGTATTTATGTTGGGCTTCAGATGGAGGGTTGGCAAACCTCCAGGATTGGCCTGTAGTCTCCAGGAATCAGCCTCGATTTCCAAGTGACTACTGAAAGCCACCCTGGAGATTTTAAAAGGGCCCCCAGGAATATCCAACACGACATCATGTTGGGCAAAACAAATCTCCAGGAATAGTTTCAGTTACAGCTGGCAACCCTCGCTCCTGAAGGACAGGATACAAATCTTTTAACCACTGTATTATATCCATTTATAAAATCTAACTTCCCAATCCCTGACCTAGCATGCAGGTCACTTCAGTAAACGTAGCAAGCCTTGCCTCCTCCCAGCAGAGAAAGGTGCACACCTGAGTCTGCGTTGCAACATCTACACTGGCTCCCCATTGTCTCAGAGGCAGAATGCAAGCTGTTGATCTTAAACCTAGACCATCTTAGGTGGCTCTAGCTTTACAGAACTTAAGACAGCAAAGGCACAAGTTATGCTGCACCCGAGTCAGCTGGACCAGCACCTCCTATTTAAAAAATCTTACACCTCTTAAGTTGAGGGGGGCAGAGCAGCCGTGGGCAACTTGCATATACATAGCCAAGTTATCTTAAATCCCTGCCAGGAAACACAACGGTGGTACTCGGTTGTATATTAGAGTTCTTTGCCAACATTTTGAAACTTCATTTGGGGCACCACACTTGTGCCATACAAGTGCACCACACTTGTGCCATAAGAAACAAGGTAACAAGTCTCCCCAGGGAGTCCAAAATACTCACCAACAGAGGAACATCCACCTCCACTGAGGGCACTACTATCACTGTAGTGCAGTGGTTCCCAAACTGGGAGGCGCAGCTCCCAGGGGAGCCACGGAGTGCCACGGAATCCTCTCGGAAAACAGTGCAATGCCAATTGGCAGGCATCAACATAATGTCATGGGGGGCCACGGCCAATGGTCGCCAATGGTCAAGGGAGCCGCAGGTCAACAATGGAAAACACTGCTGTAGTGGATGTGACTTGGATCCTTCAATCACCCCCAAAGCAGAGAACTTTGCTAGGTCTCTGCTTTGGGAGTGATTGAAGGATCCAGTCACATCCACAAATTTTGAGGTGGACATGTTCTCTATTCAGAGCCTGTTAGGGCATGCCTGAAGGAAGGGTAAAAACTTGGGTAGACATCTGGCTACCGGGCACAAGCTTTATAGCACACCATTTAGTTTTTGTACTTGCAAAAGCGGTCATACAAGATGATGCCACAAAAACTTCGTTTCATGTACTTCTTTTAGGCATGCTCTAACAGGATCTGAAGAGAGAACCCGTCCACCCCAAAATTCCTACGGGACTTATGGTCAGGGTCTGCATCACATGTAGAAACATAGATACACTCATCTAAGACAGTCTTGTACATTTTTCTTCTCCTATCACACTATTGACTTGGATTCAGTGTGGCAGTTCCACATTAGATTTCAGCTGACCTGGAACCCCTCTCCTTTGAAGCAGGTTCTGGGGCTTGATCTCGCTCTCTCTTACATAGTCACAACCCAGATGTGGAATCATCAGATCATTTAGGGGCAAGCTGTCCTCCTGCAGGGACAGGAACTCGAGGGAGGGTGAAAGGAAGTTGATCCAGTTCCTTTTTGTTTTTTGGATCACACACGGCTGCTGGGATTCGATTGCTGTTGCAAGAGAAGGAGGGAATGGACTGGCCCAGCCTCAAAGGCCAGCGCAGCCACGTGAATCCAGGCCATGTGTTGAGGTGAATAACAGAACCAGATGGCTGCGTCTGACAGGAAAGGAACAGGGACAGGCGCCAGTCCATTCTGAAGACTGAGTACAGGCCTGACATACAACCCTGCCTGCTTCCAATTTGCTATCTGGAGTTGTTCAGCAAGAGGAAGAACGTAAAAAAAGATATGGACAGTTCCGAGCATCAGAAGGTGGCCGGTAAGAACAGCAGGGCGGGGGTCAAAAAGACACAGATTTCCAAGGCCAGAACCAGAAGATCAACTGATCTTGGGGTTCCCAAAAGGAAGGGTCAAGGTGACTGACAGCAGCACACAAATCTGCTACAAGTAGCCCAAAGCTCTTCCCTGACGTCGTATCATTTTAGGTCAGTGAAGTTTCCATTTATTGAAGATGCTTCCTTGGGGCCTCTCCTTTGGAGATCAACTCCCTCCATTGATACAAACAAGAATGAGTTCACAAAGAAACATCCTACAGGGCCACATCACTGCCTTGTTCATCTGCAATTACTAGTTCTTACCATTTTTACTCTCACGCGGGGGGGGGAATTAACCACCGACACCCCCCCACACACACACACAAATGCGATGTTTTTTTCAATAGCTGGATTTGCCTACTGTTGTATTTTGATTTCTCCACACATTCGTAATGTGGGGGATACATTCGTAAGAAGGACGGGAAAGGGCTGTAGCTCGCAGTAAGAGCCCCCTCTGTTGCATGCAGAAGCTCCCAGGTTCAGACCCAAACATCTCCTGGCAGGGCTGGGAAAACACCACATCTGAAACCCTGGAGAGCTCCTGCCAGTCAGAGCAGGCAATACTGACCTAGATGGGTCAAGGGTCTGACTCAGTAGAAGGCAGCTTCACAGGTATGAAAGAAGGATGGCAGGGTGTTGCCTTGTAGTGGCTCTGCCCTGCAATAACCAATGGAACACACACGTATCCTCCAACAGTGGGATGAGAGGAAAGGCTACTGCCTTCATCATGAGGCCATCACGGTTTTGCTTTAGGACCAACCCGCGCATTACAACTGCCACATGGAGGCTGCTTGAAACGGCTTCCACATGGCATCTGGAACATGTAGAGCGGCTTGCCACATCCAGGGTGCGATCACAGTGAGGGTTTCCATGCCTGCATCAGCCACTGCCTGGATTGAGGGGAGCGTTTCAAGCAGCTTCCAATTGGCATCTACGCTGGGCAGAAATCTGGAAGACATGTTTGGAAACATGCAAGTCATTTCGTGGGACCTGCATGAAGACGCAAGAAAAACAGTGCTGCAGCAGACCAAAAAAGACCTTCCAATGCCACATACCGTTTAACAAGCAGGACATGAAACAGCCCTCCCCTGTTCTTTGTCCCCAGCATCTGATATTCCGAGGTACACTGCTTCTGGACATGGAGGTTCTACCCAGCTAACATGGTGAACAGGCATCAGCAGACCCATCTATCCTCCATGAATTTAAGTAGTACACACACCAGAACACTGTGCATAATCCACCCAAAATGTTACCGTATCTTGTGAAACCCCAGTGAAATGAACGGGATCAGTGCAAAAGGATAGTAGTAATAGTCGACTAGCATAACTCTTGTTCATTTCAGAGGAGAACTGCCCAGTAAATTGTGCCCACTGAACTGATGTAAAGACTAACAACAAATTCTGAACATAGCCAATCCAACCCACCCTCACCTCCAGTGATCTGCTAGGGCTCAAGACCAACTTCTGCTTGAAACGTCCTTCCCACAAATGCAAGGTATGTGCCACAGGCATGAAAGAAGAGCTAAGTACACAAGTGGCAACAACGAAGCGAGTCTTTCCCGCCACACAGGCATCCCACCAAGAAGGTGGATGCCACCTGTATGGAAAGACGGAGGCAATCGGTACCATGTTTGTGTCACTCACACACAGGCCAATCACATGGGATGCCACCAGAGGGGGGGAGGGAGAGGGGGGGAAGAGAGAGATTGCACTCATGCCAAGGGAAAAACATGCCCTTCTTTCCATAACATGTTTTACCTTGCGAGCCAGGCCCAGGGCAATGTAGCATTTCTCTCCTGGATCTACAATCTCCACCTCAAAGTAGTGACTTCTGGTACTCAGGGGCTGCCGGGCCTGTGCCAGGCCCACGTCAATGATGCTCTTCCCCTTTCCCACGTACTCCAGGAGCTGCAGAAAAAGAGGAGGATATGCTGGGTCAGACCAAGAGTCCATCTAGTCCATCATTCCGTCTTCAAGAATAGCCAGGCAGATCACAAACAAAGCATAATGGCAACATCCATCTGCTTATTAGCCTCCCCCATCATCTGATATATTCAGATGTTACTGTTTTCAGGATGCTTATTGGGAGCTTCAGATATGCTATTGTAGTTCTTAGAAAAATGCAGGTATTTGCTGCATCCCTAGAAAAAGCTCTCTCTCTCTCTCTCACACACACACCCACACCCACACCCACACCCACACCCACACCCACACCGCCATGTTGCAGCTGTAAAAGATGTGTCAACTTCACAGAATGGTGGAGTATGTTAGCAAGCTGGTCAACGACCAGAGAGGGCACTATGACAAGTACAGTCGGACCATTTTATCCACGGTTTTTCCATCCATGGATTTGACTCAACATGGGTGGCAAAACTGTGGAAGAGGGAGTCTGACTACGCCACATTACCTCTTTTTTCAGCGTTGTCGGGGGCCTGCCAGCCGCTTCCCGGTGTGTTTAAACTGCTGAAAAAAGGAAAAAAATTGCAACCGGGAGTCTCTGGCACCATCTACAGGTTGCTTCTGGTAGTGGTTTTTCTTTTTACAATCAGTTTAAACAAACTCAGAAGGAAGGAAGTGCCGAAGATGCTGGAAAAAAGGTAATGTGGCACCGCTCCCCACCCCGGTTTTCTTATAACACTTTTTTTTAATCTACTGGGGTTCCAGGAACAGAACCCCAGTGGACAAAAAGGTCCGACTGTATCCGTTAGACTGGGTGGCAGCACAGTAAAGAGCCGGTCCACTGCAGTCGTGATTGGATCCAAACTAAACATGAAACCGCAATCTGAAAATCCTATCCTCACCAGTATCACATATCTGCTATTGCAGATTCCCACACAGAGAAGGTCGCTTTTCTACGAGTTGAAATATTCACAAAACAAACCGCAAGGGTTTGTGCTTCCCTAGCTTTTTCTCCAAACATTTTAAATCTATGACCAGCAGATTGTTAAGTAGGAATCTAAGAAATGCAGCTGGCAACCCTCCTCGTCTTATTTTGCAAGTCTCCCAACTACTTAAGATCTGCCAGTACTTTTAGAGATGGGCAAATTCTGAACTTTTGTAACCAGAATGGCTACAATTTCTTAAAGCAACAACTCAAAAATGTCAGTGTCTTCATTAGCCAATAATGACTGAAGAATCCGTTCAAGTTGTCGTGTCTAATGCTTGTGATTAAGTTATAATAAAAGGGGAGACACAACTGCCCTTCTATTGAGCTATGCAATATCCAGCAGTTGGACCATCATTCTACTATTTGAAGACTGTACAGTATTTGCTTGCTTTGTTTTTATTTCATTTGCAGATATTGCCCTTATAATTTGTGCAATTATGATTTTCAGATTGGCTTTGTTACATTGCCTTCAGTACTGACTTTATCATTTAATTTTTTACATGTCAAACGTACTACACAAATTGTTTTTTTGGCTTATGTTTTCTGTGTAAAGGTTAACCTTGGTGTGTTTTCTGCCCAACCCTGTTTGTCTGCCAGATCCACATCTCAGATACTCACCTAATCATTCACAGGTTACAAAAGCCACTTTCCTATACCATTTTTTTTAAAGTGCTACAAGAGCAGAATTTTGCTAGAAAACCCCTGCAGAGAGGCTGAACGTCTGAATATACAACACACTGAGTTTCTGACTATTAAATAAGCACACAAAGATTTAGCCTCCATCAAATGATCTAATCCTTTTAAAGCTTAATCATGGTAATGGCTATGACATCTGGCTTTCATGGGTTCAGGACTGTTCATACTGCATCTTGCATCTATATTATAGACACAAGATACCAGAATTTCGTGCTAAGCATACACAGAATTCTGTGTAAGTTGTGCGATCCAAACCAGTTTGCATGTTGCACAATTTATTCTGCAAGTCGCAGAAAGTAGGAAGGAGCTATACAGCACAGTAACGCTTAGAAACTTCCTTTAAAAAAAGAGACCAAGGAAAGAAATAGCTGCCCCGAACACTAGAATTGCATGCATTCCCAGGGACAACTGAAAACTACCTGTTGGATGTTCCAACCACCAGGGTAGATTTGATTTAAATTGCTACTCAGACACTTTTAATCATGCAATTTGGTTAAAAAAAACAAAGCCAAAAAAATGCACTCTTGCTTGCTAAACATTTATACATACAGGAAGTCCTCACTTAACGTCATTAACAGGTTCTTGGAAACCGCGACTGTAAGTGAAACAATGTATAACGGAACCAATGGTATTGTAGGCTAATGGATGGCGCAGAGAGCTGTAGAATGGCCACGGACAGCTTCAGGATGGCTACGGAGAGCTTCAAAACGATCATGGATGCAGCGAATGCATTTGAGAAAGATTAATGAAAATAAGATAATTTATAGGACCCCATTTTTTCTTCATCAATGTTATAGAAACAACGTTGAAGGAAACATAAGCGAGGACTTCCTGTACTTTTCACAACTCGGAGATTGGTCTCGCTTTAAGAAGGCCCATATTATATTTTAAACAGTGATTTATTTAGATTTTTTTTTTCCAGATTAGAAAAGGAACATTTAGTTTAGTTACCAAAGCTGACTGAAACATATTTGTGAAGGTATTGGAAAGTGAACAAACTCCAGTTCAACAAGTTAATTATGAATAGTTGGATGAATAGTTGTATAATTCTTATACAGTACTTAAGCTAAAAACAACAATGGTTATGATGCATCTCCGGTAATCCTGTGTTCATTGACCTTCTTGGGAGGGAGGGAGGGAGGGAGGGAGGGAGAGGAGCAAGGGCTTGACTTTGTCTACATAAAGTTGCAGAAGGACAATAAAAGACAATTCTGGAGATGTTAACAGGGCTTCCAAGAATTTCCAATATTATATCATGTTGGGGAGAAAAAAGCTCCAGGAATAACTTCAGTGAAGTTATGGCTGATCAGGTCTGTTTCTCACCTGCAGAGAGCTTGCTGCTAACAAGCAGGTTAACTCTAGATATATAAACCCAGTTCAAGAACGGCAAAGTTTTCTGCTTGCATACTACTGAATACCAGACTGGCAGCGCAATCCTGACTAAGGATCCAGCCGGCGGCCCAGGGTTGCCTGCCGAATCCTACGCCTGGGCTGCCCATCTGATGGCAGGCCAGAGGTCTACTCGGGGAAGGGGACGCTCGTCCCCTTCCCCAGGTGTAAACTGGGGAACTTGTGCGGACGAATAGGCCTCCTCGAATTTCTGGCAGAGGAGGCCGTGTAACGGCCTAGCCGGCCCGGCAGGGAAGGGAATATGGCAGGAGCCATCCCCTCCTGGGCCGGCTAGGCCAATGGCCCTCCTCCCTCACCCGCCAAATCACCACTGTGCCCGCCGGATCCGGACTCACCTCCTCTGGCGGCCGCCCGGGGCGTTCCAGAGAGCGAGAGAGGCCAGCCTCTGCACTGGTCTCCCTTGCTCCTGAGTAATTGCAAACGTGCTTTCCGGCACATTTGAGACCACTTCTGGCGCCGGAGCTCCTCTCCAGCGCTGGCAGCTTCGACTCGATTGCGCCCCGAGTGCTTAGGTAGTAGATAGAAAGATTCATACATAATCTATATAGAAGCCTATGGAAACCCATAAGACTGAGGCCCCATTCCAATAGCTTCCAATCTGATTTTTTTAAACCACTGATTTTTATCCACCTTGTCGTCAAAGGGCAAGACAGCAAACACACAATCCTGTTCAACTAGGAAATCTACAGCAGCAGTCTCAGGAATAAACCAGCATCAAATAGCTCCCGTAAACATGCCTCAATTTGCATGGAGCATTGTAGCCCCAAGTGTGTGCGCGCACACATGCGAATATGCATACACTCTTCGCAAAGCACAGTCACATATTGAACCAATCTTTCCTGGCGTTCGGAACTTCGTGGAAAAAAATGCAAACCACTGACCCTTTCCACTCGCTCTCTGCACTGCCACTGGATTCTGAGAACTGCTCATCCATCTAAGCACAAAGCAAACATTTCAAGCAGCTGGAACAGGAAGCAGTCTGACACCAGGAGTGACCTGGCCTGACAAGGATCAATTCTGGGAGGGAGGAAGAACAACTCCAATGTGATGTTCTTGCACAGGTTTCAGATGTTATTGCTGTTAGTAGTTTTATGGAAGGGTGGCTGGTGGTTGGTTTGTTGTTGTTTTTACAATTTTACAAAGACAAACAACCACCACAAAGACAAACAACCACCACAAAATATCAGAACTCAGATAGGGTGGAGAGTGGAAATTGAGACAATGGGGTGGGGTGGGGCATACAGAACTTTTTCTTGGTTTAGGGTGGCTACTGATGTTGAAATGCCCTTGTTCTGTTATTTCACTTCTAGGGTCACCACACTATTGGCTGATCAGGAAGACGTCTCTTAATAGATGTATCTCTTACAGCACACACCTATGCATAATTACTCAGAAGTAAGTTGCACTGTATTCAATAGAACTTACTTCCAGGAAAGCATGCATAGGATTGCAGCCTCTCTCTCTCTCTCTTCTGTATGGAAAGGCAAGTGTCTACTCTGGATTATTTCTTTAACTTTCTTTGGCAGTATACCGTATATAGTCGGTCTCGCTTCAAGCCATGGGTCAATTTGGGGAATACGTTTGGCTTTTCAGGGAAGCAGCAACAGTATTGTGGTAACTAGCAAATACACATCTTAACAGCAACACTTGGTTGTCTTCAGGGACCATCCATACCTACTGGCATCAGTGTTAGTGAAGTTTCCAATACAATGCTCATTCTTGTGCATCACTTGTGACCATTTGTGATCACACTCCATCCGGTGTCTGCAGCCTGAAGTTCAGAGTTTCAATTGGGAGGGCATGGATACATAGCTAGGGTATGTGTATCCCCTTGCCCCATGATAAATCATCAGAAGTACAAAAAGGCTTGAACTGGGAAGAGGCCTGTGTCGGGACAGCCAGGAGCATCCTCTGGCCTATAGCTGACCTTCATGGCCCTAAGCCTCATTCTTTGCACTCTAGTGCCACCATGCGTAGCCCCTTTCCCTGTGAAACTAGGCTCAGTATCAGTGAATTTACACACAACAAGACAGTCTCATAAAGGCATCAAATGCACATCCAGTTTGCTGCTCCCTACTTCCTCGCCTAACATGCACTTTTCAGAAAAGTATGGTGTGTTCCATTATTGAGGCAGTCATTAAACACATATTTCCCCATCTTGCCCCCAATAAGTAAACTCATGTCAACATCAAAAAGGTTGTGTGAATTGGACTTGCACCATCCCTTTGAACAGAGCCTTGTACAAAACGCACCAAGTACATACAGCCTTTACTCATTCTAAAACATGGAATTAGGCAAATGCGTCTCTTCTTCCCCCATTTTGAAGAAAAACTGGAGATCATGCAGGCAATAAAGAGATCTCAGAAGGTTGGCAGCAAACAGGCAACAAGATTCAGTGCTGAATGTAGCTCTTTCTCTCACAATTACCAGAACAGAAACTATATGAAAAACAGCCAGGAAAAAATAAATATTGAGATTTGCATAATTTGTTCAGGTTGCAGAAGTCCACTTTCTTGGCACAGCTAAGAGACTTTTTTCTGAGAGGCAAGATTATAAAAAGGCTGAACAATTTGGTTAATACTTCAAGCAAACACACAGAACAGCCAGCAGCGTTCCTTGCAGTCTGGAGAAAGAACTATGCCTTTCATAACTGCACAATAAGCATAAATTCAATAGATAACATATTCCCATACTACCTCAGGAAAACCTGCACCTGCTGATTTTTTTTCTGACTGCCATTCAGTTGTTAAAGGCACATGAGCCCCAACAGGGAAAAAAAGTGAGAACTCTACGAAGCCTAGATGGAGAGTGAGCCCTTGGAAACAGTAAGCTGGGGCTGGTTCCTGCAGCAAAAAAAAAAAAAAATGAGGCAGCCGACTTTACCTGGCTACTGCCTCTATTCTTCCTCCACTAACAGTGCAATCCTAACCAGCTCCTCCACTGGTGCAGCCAGTGGTGGAGGGCAGGAGGCTTTGGAAGGGAAAGAGGATTTAAATTTCCTTTAAAGGGGATGTAAAAGGGATTTAAATCCACTTTCACTTCCAAAGCCTCCCATTCTGCCCTCCACCACTGGCTTGCACCAGTGGAGGAGCTGGGTAGGATTACACTGTAAGTTTGGCGCTTTTGTGTTTTACCTCAGGGCCTCTTTGTGGAAAATCCAGGTTAGGTTAGGCTGGGTTCTGTGAGGAAAAGCCAACATTGCTGAATCTCTTCAGAAACAAACATACTGAAGTGGGGGTTAATGCACGAGATGGAAAACAACCGAGAGCTGCCACTGTAGTGGAAATTCCCAGTTGAAGGAAATAATTTTATCCAGGACCATGGACCCTACCAAATTAAAATTTGAAAGCTGATTAAAAGGGAAAAAAAGAAAAGCAGAGATACTTCCAATTCTACTGGAGGGCGACCATGCAAAAGGAGAGGGCCTCAGGCTACTGTAACCCAGACGGTCAAAATTCCAAGACAACCAGTTTTGTAGAAAATGGACAAATATTCACTTCAAGAGACACGTGGCAAATCTGGACCTACCACCCACTCCGCCAATGTGCTGAAAACCCACACCCAGCCTTTGAAGAGTGGGCTTTTAATAAACAAAATATTAAGTTGTCCAAGAAAAGAATGTAAGCTATGCCTTTTATTTTTCCATTAGGCAGGGGTAAGGGAGAGAAGGCCTTTATGTGGGTAAAACTGACATTGCTATTAAAAAGACAAGGAGGAGGAAGAGGAGAAGAGAGGCAGCCTTGCAAGGTCTCCCCCACCTTTCCCATCTTAGCTGGGTCCAATACAGGATAATAAGCAATTCCAGTTCTGCAAGTCTGAAAACATTTCAGAGCTGTGTCTTGGGGGGGGGGGGTGCTTCGTGTATGACAAGGTCAAGACAGGAGAGTATCTGCAAGCCTCTTCTGTGGTCTGAAAGGATTTCTTCTAAACACTCAACATCTGTAAACCAGCTCCACGTCAGACTGCAAGAAGCAGAGTTTTGTACTTTCAGCATGGTGAGGAAGGTGAGGAACGTACAACCTGAACCTCCACCACCACCTCCCTCTGAGACACTGGTGTAGGATGATGCAAGGCTTGTACAGTACTTCAATAAAGTTCCACCTTGGGAAGTTCCCATGAATGGTTTTTGTTCCCACAGGGTCAGAGCACACAATCATCCTGCAGGCTACACTGGCTAACAGTACTTCCTCCTAGGCTTCCTGTACGTTTCCATGACCAGGGGGGCCATTTGGGTCTGGGCACATCTCAGACATGAACGGAAGACAAGAAAGATGCATAAAAGCAGGTGTTTATGAAAAGGCCCCGTGGCTAATGGCTTCCATTTCAGGGTTGGGGGTTTAAACAGAAGAGCTGCCTATCTAGAACAGCATTCTTTCTCCAACACTGGCTATTCAGATGCCTCTTGAAAGCTCACACACAGAGAATAATGAGAACAGCCATCCCCTCCTTATTCGCAGCACCTAGTGAATCAGAGGTATACTACTTCTAAACATGGAGGCATCATTCTTTGCTCCCTTGGCTACTCAAGAGGTTGTGTGGCAAAAAAAAGTCCCGCATGTCAGCAGACAGAGCTTTTCTCCCCTTTAACACTTAACTCAAAATTGCACCTCTACCAGGAGTACATTAAATTATAACCAGACGTGCAATTATGAAAAAAGGAATTCCACCCAGAACCCCTTCCTGATGGCACTTACTTCAAACCATAGTTTACAAGAGGAAGCTTCCAACGGATGAAGGCAAGAACATACTGGCCAAGCGAAAGAGTCCAAGACAAACAGGTGAGTCTCCTAGATAAGCAGAGGCAAGCCGGTCACATGAGCCCTACGCTCAGCCAACGGCAACTGTAGAAACTTAAAAAACTGGCAGCACATTTCAGGCTTAAGCCGGCCTCACACCACAGGCGTCTTGCTTCATCACGTCCTGGAGTTGCTTCCGATTGGCCCGAGGCATTGCATCGTATCCCGCCCCCACAACGCCAAACACGGCCTCTCATTGGCCGAAGCTCGATTTATTCAACTTGGAACGCACCAGAACAACTGTCTAAGAGGCCACGTTTGGTGCTGTGGGGGCGGGACGTGGAGCAATGCCTTGGGCCAAACAGGAGCGACTCTGGGATGCGACGAAGCGAGATGCGTGTGGTCTGATACAGCTTTAAGGCACAGCAGGATCTAGAGAGTGGGCTGGGAAAAAAAAAATCTTCCTTTAAAAAAAAAAAATCAGTCTCATCCCAGCAAAGCCAGTTTTGTAGTAGGTTGGACGGAAGTAAGGCTTTTTGAATGCCCTGAAATATACATTCATGGGGGACCTTCAACAAAAATTGTGCAGCTAGGGCAGTTGTTATGCTGATACACAGTCTAACGGTTGAGTAATAAAATATGCAAGGTTCTGAATTACACGGAACTTTTCAAAACCAGCTTACAACGTAGAAGGCCCTGGCCGGCAACTACAAATGAGTCGGCTCATTTGAGTCCATTTAAAATGGATAGAAGGTGTGTGAAGGATGGAGTGAGTAGGTGGGATCTTGTCATGTGCCTGGCCCAGGTTCCTCGGAGCTGGCACCCACCATCCCTTCTCAGAATTCCTGTGGCACCCACAGGCTTCACAAGGGTGGAAATCCCTGCCCTAGAGACCTGGTGCCAGTCAGTATAGCCAATACACTGATATGGACGGGCCAACGGTCTGACTTGGTGGCTTCCCAGATTCCTTTGATTTGCCCAAGGCCACCAAGAGATGTTGCAGTTCCGTTGCTAGAGCTTTGAATCAAGGTCTTTCCATGGATCTCATGGGCTTTCTGCCTTGCTGGTGTCTGGAGAAAAACCCTTCACTGGGGCTCCCCCCATGGCACTCCCCACTTATCCCATGATGGTGCTTTGGGTACTGTCACAGGCACCAAGTCTTCAGGGATCCCCCACCTGGTCAATCCCCGACACCATTCATGGTTTTTTGCCATGCCCATGTGAAATCTGCCACTTACAAGGGAGTTATTTCTAACCAACATGCCTATAATACACATTCCACCCTTCCTCCAAGAAGTTCAGAGAAACATACATAGTTCGCTCCCATCTCCAAAGATATCAGTACAACAACCCTGTAAGGTACACTAGCCAGAAAGAGAGTGCCCAAGGTCAGTCAGTGGGACTCCATGGCTGAGCAGCAAACTGAACCTGGGTCTCCCCAACTCCGGTCCAACATGAGCCACATCACCATAATGGTCACTAAACCAGGAATTCCCAGGCTGTATGGTCACACACTTTGAAGCACAGAATATAAATTCTGCACCAAGGTAACTTCACTTCTGCACCCAGAAAAATTAGACTGTGCAACCTGCACAACTTACGCAAATTAAGTCAAGTCACAAGTTGAGGATGGGGACTAAGCCAAGCACAATAGCTCTACCACCTGAGCACTGGAATTTAGCCAGCCTGCCCCAACTTTCTTTAATTTTTATTTGTGTTTCTATATACACATACAGGGCATCTCAAGAAAATGTACACATACTTCATAGTGTCAAATGTATGCTATAATTCACACAAATATTGCATATGGTGTACACCAGCGGTTCCCAATCTGTGGTACGTGTACCCCTAGGGGTATGCAGGCCACAGGTTGGGGGTACGTGAAATGATCCCCTGCGTACCCCCTCCTCAAATCCCCCCCCAAAAGCAAAAAAAAGTGCTTTCTTTTCAGCTTGCGACACGGCCGAGCAGGTTAGATTTGGGAGCTGCGATCTTGGATCTCGCGAGACTTCGGGAGATTCAACATGGCAGCTGCTGCAAGCTAAGGTAAGGGAGAGCTACCGGGGACGATTTCGGCTTGCGGCGCGGCCGAGCGGGTCCTCCGGCTCGCACCGCAAGCCGGAGGACCCGCTCGGCCGCGCCGCAAGCCGAAAAGAAAGCGCTTTTCTTGCTTTTTGGGGTGGTTGCACTTTTGGGAAGGGGGTACGCGGGGCTTGGGGGGTCAGGGGGTACGGCGACCTTTGGGGGCCTGCCCAGGGGGTAGACAGGCCCCCAAAGGTTGAGAACCCCTGGTGTACAAAAAAGCAGTTGCTTGATCCAGTTAATTAGAGAAGTGCTCAAGACGTTCCTTGTTGGCATCTGTACACCACTGACATAATCGACTCACAGCACAATCCTATGCATGTCTACTCAGAAGTAAGCCCCAAGTTTAATGGCACTTACTCCCAGGTAAGTATGCATAGGACTGCAGCTTCTGCCGGGATCTGCAGACATCCAACAACGTGTGTGCTGGGATAGTTCCACACATCTCTTCAACTGCTTCCCTTACATATCTGAGTATTGCAGGTTTTCGACAATGAACGTATGAATTGGAGCTCATTAAAATGTGTGTACATTTTTTGAGACACCCTGTGTGCGAGAGTGTGACAGACAGACAGACAGACAGACAGACAGACAGACAGCCGGTAAGCTCTTGGAAGACACAGAAGCATGTGGTTCTATGTGAGCCTTAAATTGTACTAATGGATCCCCCTCCCCTTCTTGCTAAAAAACACTTGGGAACCAGTTCTGTAGCTTACAGCAACTGAATCAAATCCAAGTTGACAACTGGAGAGCAGGAGCAGAGAGGAGGAAGCAGAGGAAAGAGAGGACCACAAATTAGAAACATCAAGAAGTTTTAAAATTCAAAGACAGACGTATCCTCACATCCCTATATTCTTGTGCTCAGGTCACACCCTGTCTTCCCCCTTTCCCCCCGTCTAATAGCACCATGCATTGTTCAAACTTTTGTGGTGCAACAGTGCGGCAAGACAGTATACACAAGCTCAGGATCAAGTTGGCAGGAGCAGACAACCAGAGTCTTGGTTCAGGGCAAAGACACTGACAGAAGCACATCTGGCTCAAGGGCTGACCTCTAGTCATCATTTCAGGCTGGTGGAAAACAAGCTTTCAAGAAAAAAAAAGTCTGGAACGTCTCCTTGGCTCTTCCTCAAGCTAAGCTCGACAGATGTTCTCTGCTGCAAAACACCAGATGAGGGTCTGGGTCAGCATGTAGTCAAACATGCGATGGAAAAGGGCTGGCTACTGCCTTTAGCTCAGGCTGAATCCGGTTGATTCCCACGAACCAGCTCAGGAGGCTTCTGTAATCTTGGGCCTCAGAGCCTGAGCACATGGCTTCTGTCGCTAAAGAGTCCTCCCATGCAGTGAGCCATTAACATCTACAGGTACTCATCATGCAAACCTGTGGCTTCAGGTTGTACATCTTCAGTTCACGTATCAGGAGGTCACAAGGGAGAGCATGGAGATTCATAACGGAACAACGGCACAAATTCATGTAGCAAGTACTTGCTCGTGTTATAGCTGGGATGGAGATATTCGGCACAGCGAGATTCACTTAGGCAGCATCTCCCACTGGGTTACAGCAAGTGCAATGCCTTTTGGGTAAGCGTTAATCTTCGCCTTCATTTCCTGGTGTGGAAAGAACAAACCTACACACTACAGAGAGGCTCATCACAGCTCTCCCTATTTATTTCCCTGGACAGGTAGTCTCAGTACCTCCCTCAATCTCTCCCTCAGCCCAGCACAAAGCTCCCATTCTTAGTCTCCTCCCTCAAGGACACATTTCAGGTGTGGTCTACACTTGCAGCAGAGTGATAGTTTCAAGGTTACAGAATGAACAGTATCACTTCAGGCAGCAGCGGGGGGGGGGGGGGTTCCACAGGAATTTTGTATCAAAAATTGCCTGCAAGTAGAAAGCTAGCAGAGCAAGAGCAGGCTGGGGAGAACTTTCCAATGTACTAGGGTTTTTTTGTTGCAGCAAACATTTTTATATGGGGAGGAAGGCATTCTAATATAACAACCCCCACATCCAACCTAAAGTGGATGGTTCACGCTACCATCTAAGGATTTAATGACATTCTGCCACATGTCCAATCCAAACGAGGCCTCCCACAACTCGACTGAACCTCTCAAGGGGTTCTGCAGGATTCCAGGCTCGCAACATCTACCTTAGAAGCTTCATTTTAATGTCCATCAATTCAACCCATGCTGCCACAGTACTGTAGCCCCAACCAAAGGATGGCTTCTCTTGCCCACTCTCATGAGCACAATTTGGAACTATTTCTATCCCACGTTTCCAGCAGTTGAAGCAGCCCACAATGCCATTTAAAATCACAGATTTCTATCCAAAAACTTTGATGCAAACCAACCAGCAGTCTCAAACCAGGAAAACATCAAGACATTACTGCTCAAAAGCACCCCCTAAAGGCAAGTTTTAGGACTCCTCTTAAAACTCGACCTTTGCACCAGGACCCACTTTTTAAAATTTCACTCTATTGGGACCCGCCTAGCTTTACGAGATGCTCAAACATTTACCTCCCTATATTTACACAAGCTTGCAAATTGCAGGAGCTCAGCTGCTTGCAGGGTAATTAGCTATCTTGCAAACTGCAGGAGCTCAGCTCTTTGAAGGGCAATTAGTAGCTATCTGATTTTTGAATAGCCTCAGGGCTTGTGGCAATTACTTATCTGATCTTTCCATCACCTGGGACACACTAGAAATCAGGTCGCGACCCACCAAGTGGGTCCCGACCCACAGTTTGAGAAACACTAGGACAGCCAAGGAAAAACTCACTAGTTATTCAGTTTAGTTAAATTAACAGTACATCAGAAGTCTACAGTTAAAAACCAAGCAAAGCCTGGAGACCAGCTGTAATTATATATCAAGTGTCTGAAATAATATTCAGAATGAAACACATGATCATTTTAACTGGATGTAATCATTGCTCAATTGTGTTACGTGGCTCTGCTTATTATTATATGCACTGTTTTATTTATATTTATTACTTGTGTTTTGGCTATGTATACATGTCCTTGTTATGGATCATTTTTTTTAACATCTCCACTTCTTGCACAGGTCAGTCTTATCTCCCATTTCTCATGTGGAGCACAGACATTCAGACGTGCGAGGACATCAATTTTGGGGGTGACAGCATGTGAGGAACAAATGTGCTTTTCCTCGAGAGGCAGATTGGCATAGGCCCTTTTTCCATTCCTGTATGTGCAAGACATAGCAACACAGCATAATGTACTGTATTTTTCGCTCCTTAGGACACATCGGACCATAGGACGCATGCATCCTATGGAGCAAAAAATAGGGACAATGTTTTTTTAATAAAAATAAAAATAATAAAAAAGTAAAGAAAAAATACTTACCAGGGCTTCGAGGAGGCCTCTCTGATCTTCATTTCTTCAAAAAAAACGGCTATTTTCGGCCACTTCCTGTAAACAGGAAGTGGCCGAAAATGGCCGTTTTTTGAAGAAATATTCAAGTATTTTTTCTTTACTTTTATTAAGTAAGTATTTTTATTTTATAAAATAAAATACCTTTTATTAGGTAAGTATTTTTTCCTTTTATTAGGTAAGTATTACCTAGTATTACCTTACCTTTTATTAGGTAAGTATTTTTTCTTTACTTTTTTATTATTCGCTCCATAAGACGCAGGCTTTTTTCCCCCTTTTTTGGGGGGGGAAGTGCGTCTTATGGAGCAAAAAATACGGTATATGAAACACACTATGGAATTCAGTCTTGTTCCCTTACAATGAACAACAGTGAGCAGAAATGCCCGTTTACCACAGCTTGATCAAAACTGAGTGCAGATCCAGACCACAGGCTGCGCTGCCAGTTCACCATCCGACCTAAAAGCAAGACACCCGAGGAGATCCTGCGGGAGGGGGCTAGAAGGCAAGGCATGGCCATCACATGGGCCGCAGCATTTTTGGAGGGAAACATGCACACACCCCTAGATGAAGGTACCTTGGCTTGTGTTATTGAAAAGATGCTGGAAATCTGGCTCGTAAGAAAACGTGCGATGCTATTTGCAGCAAAGTTTTGCACTGCCCAGCAATGGAAAGCTCCAACAGCAAAGCAAAGGCTTTCCAAACTCTAGGACAGGGGTTCTCAACTTGTGGTACGTGTACCCCCAGGGGTACGCGGACCACAGGTTGGGGGTACACGAGATGCTCCCTGTTATCAGCTTACGATCAGCAGCTGATAACGGGCAGCGGAAAAATGGGGGGGAAGTGCCATTTTACCCGTTTTTCCGGCCTGCGGCGCGGCCGAGCAGGTCCTCCGGCTCGCACCGCAAGCCGGAGGGAAAAGCTACAGCCCTGCCAATTCTGGAAAATCCACTTTTGGAGGTGCACTTTTGGGGGATATGTGGGACCTGGGGGCCCTGGGGGTACGCCAAACTTTGGGGCTCTGCCTAAAGGGTACGCGGACCCCCAAAAGTGGAGAGCCCCTGCTCTAGGATACTGCCATGGCACAAACACACTGAGCATGAGAAAGCGAGTAAAGTTACGAAGATAAATCAATTTGCAAGTACATGTAGACATCTCTTTTCTTACGCAGATAACAATACTGATGACTAAGCTGAAAATACATAAGAATTCTTTCACTGTTTATAGACTATTGCATTGCATTCACACACACTATAATGCGGATTCTACCCCCCCCCCCCCAATCTTGTTATTTTGTTAAATGTTGGTGGTTTGCTGGGTTCAGCACTATGGCACTTTGTTTGGCAATTCTGCTACGCCTATTGCTCTGACAAAAGTCTGAGATATACCAAGGCATCACTTCCTGAAACTGTATACCGTATTTCTTAGAGTCTAAGGCGCCATCGATTCTAAGGCGCACCTTTACTTTCAGTACCACCAGCAGGGAAAAAAAAACCATCAATTAAGACTAGCCTCTCTTCATTAAATCTACCTGCTAAGCATCAACTCTCCCCAGCATGTCTCCTGCAGCTGAGGATGACTGAGTGCACTGCCTTTGCATAGCATTTCTGGCCCCGTGAGAAAGTGCCATTTCCTTCATTACCTGGGCTTGGGGGAGCTTCAGGGAGGCCTGCGCAACCCTCTGCAGGCCTCCCTGATCTTCAGTTTGGCGAAAAACAGCGATTTTTGGCCATTTCTGGTTTTCGCGAAAACAAGAAATGGCTGAAAATCGCTGTTTTTCGCCAAACTGAAGATCAGGGAAGCCTGCAGAGGGTTGCGCAGGCCTCCCTGAAGCTCCCGCAAGCCCCAGTAAGTAAGAAGATAGCATTTTGGGGTGCTTTTTGGAGACCTTCGATTCTAAGATGCACCCCTTTTGAAATGCTTAATTGGGAAAAAACATGCGTCTTAGAATTGAAGAAATACAGTAATTTAAAAAAAATCAGAACAGAAAGGAAGTACACATTACCTACCAGCTCTGCAACCCCAATTTATTAATCCCAAGGACAAGAAACTGATATTATCAAGAAAGGTCAAAAGAACTTGGCGTCCTTAACGGAGAGAAAACTGCAAAATTTGCTGGTATGTGTTGAGCTGCTCTAAGTAGGATGGGTTCCAAATGACTCCCTTGTGGCAGCTATGGGAAGGACAGAATGAGAGCAGCCTTCAAATCCTAAATGTTCCTTCTTCCCTCCCCAAAGCTATGTTCTCTTATTCATGACAGAGTGAAGTGACAGAGCAACTTTAGCAGGCAAATTCAGTGAATCTCAGTCACTTCATGTTTTCACAATGAAGCTAGATGAACATCTGGCCCAGATGGTTAAAGGCCAGGAGTGATAACAGCCAAGACTGACAGCCCTACAAGAAACATTTCAGGTCACGCTGGTTTTCTGCACCATTGCAAATCGGGGAAGCTGGCTTCTGGCAGAGGCCTGCTTTTTTAAATTCCAATTTGCCTTTTCTGTTGGGATAGCAAAAGCACAAAACAAACTTCAAAGATTCTAGCCCTCATGGGGTAGTTATGAGGGAGGAGAGAAAAAAGTTTTGACAGAAGGAATGGTGCCTGAAACATCCAGACACTGGAAGGAGCCTTCACCTCTTTATCTGTTCCAAGGAATTGTGGCATACACAGAGACTCGGATATTGGTAGCCAACGTTGTTGGGATTGATGATGAAGTAAGGATAGTGGATGTAGAAGTCAACCAAAGTCAGCTGGTTTTTCAAGTTTTTTTAAAAAAAGTTTTTAACTTATTTGCTTTTAAATTCTTTACCGTGGTCTTGAAATCTGAAAATAAAATAAAAAATCTAAACTAATTGTTGCTGGCCATGAGAACCTGAAATCCTATCAACCAAAGTCCTTTCCTCGCATAACGCTCCCATGTTAACTAAATGCGAGGAGTGGAAGCTAGTCTGCTAAGCTTTGGTCTCAGATGTCTAAGGATCCACCAGCCATACTCACTGGGGACAACACATTCAATATCTTTGAGAGAAAGCAGTACCTTCACAGGGCACAGAACTGGGAAACCCAGATAATATGGAGATAAGACCAGCAGACGCAGTCCTGCTTCCCCCCCCCCCCCCGCCCCTTGCTCAAGAAAGGCAGGGAGATTGATATGAGCACAGAACTAATTTCCCTAAGCATTCGGCATACAGAAGGTCCCAAATACATTCCTTGGCATGAAATCGCTAGTTAACAGCAGGGAGGGTAGCAGGACCTCTGTCCAAGATCCTGCAGTGCTACCATCAGTCCAAGTAGACCAAGGTTGGCCAACCTTCCACCATTAGGGCCTCTGTGTTCTTAAGAGTTGTGTAGAAAACAGAATCTTGGCAGCTGCAAGTGCTGATGGTGCTGCTAAAGCAGCTGCACCTATTGAAGTGTCCTCACCTATACAGCCAGTCAAGGGCCAGGAACGTTCATGTTGAAAGGCTGGCCACCCCTGAAGTAGACTATACCAACCTAGATTAATCACTGGTCTCTCTCAGTCTAAGGCAGCTTCATATGTTCAGATACAAGTTGCAAAAGTCAGGTGTTTCCTTTCCTCAATATGGGGATGGTACAACAAAGTCTGGGGTATACTTCCATCTTGACCGGTCTGAAAAGTAAGATCCCATCCTAAACACAAAGATGATTTTCTTAAGCAATTGTTTCCCGTCTTAACAAAAGCAGACATGGCAGGCTGGAAATACAAAGGATCAGTTAGGTTCTCTTCGATTGCCATTTACAAACCTGCAAGGCCAGCTTAAGACCTTCTGGTGCCTGAGGCAGCATGCCAAATGCTGCCCCTGCCCTTATCAGGTGGTGCACCAGCCTCTGCTTCTCCCAGTAGAGGGCATGCCCCTTGCCAATTTGCTGCCTGAGGCCACTGCTTCAGTTGGCCTCCTGGATGAACCGGCCCTGCAGACTTTATACATCCTAATCCAAGTTCTCTCTCCTTTCAGCATTACAGGTCCTCTAAGTTATTTCATTAAAAGTTACATATGCTCTTAGTCAAGACACACTAAAATTTGTACCAACTCTTCTACTTTTTTTAATCCCCATGCTTTGTTTCCAAATATTGGCATTTTGTCTTTGCCCCCAAATATTGTAAGGACAGGCACTTATTAGCTCAGAAATTGTACTACAAACACCCTCAAAATAAGTTAAATACAGATTCTTGAAGCAAAATTTAGATTGCTTATGCGCACGGAATTATGTTTGAAGCCAGACAGCTATGCCAATTTTCCATCAGTGACTTATGGAATGTCAAGACTGATAAATACCCCACCCATCTGCACATAAGTAAATTCCATGCTATAAATGGGCTTGAGGTTATCAGAACCCTCAAGCTCCTAAGTAATCACAAAAATACACAGGGGAAAAGAACTGCAATGTGATATACGTGCTGGAGATACACTGATCTCTGTCCAGCATCCAAGACCATCTCTTCTACGGAGCGTAGCCAGGATAGCTCAGAAGAACATCGTATAGCAGTGGTTCTCAAAGTTCTCCTTGCAAAGACGGGAAAACTTCGAGCCTTTGCGGGGTTGGGGACAGCAGGGGCAGCGATCCTGGAGATCGCACCACTTCGGGGGGGGGGGGGGGGAAGTGTTCTTCCTTAACACTCTGCGGCGATCTATAGCGCAGAAAGGCCTGCAGAGGAGTCCACAGGCCTCCCCGCACCCTTCGGAGTCCGTCAGGACCCCGGGATAATAAACCTTATAACTGGACAGCCCACTTCACAGTGCAGGTGAAAGCTCACATGATTCAATACCCCCCCCCCCACACACACACACACAGACGTAGATCTCAGGGAAAATGGTTCTAGCCTAGCCTTCCCCTCAGCCGAGTCTGCATGCATCCGGTGTGGTGCTATTTACACGCGATGGCTTTCACCCATCAGCTGGTCCCGCCCCAGGTCAAGTGACCTCCAAGGCAACTTTTGCCGGTTCAGCCAACATGCAGTCAGAGGCAGTATTTTGGTCTGAGGGGTGGGATGCAGAGCAGCCGTGGCAACCAATCAGGGGCCAGACTTCAGGAATAAATGTTTTCCAGCAACAGAAAGGCTGAATCTCCATCAGCACGCATGGCCTGATGTTTCCCAGCAGATCACATCACATCCCTAAAATCTCTACACTACTCTCAGGTGGTGTGGGTGGCCTCACCCGGGCAGGTCCCATTGCAGCAAGGGGCAGCCAAGTCAGACAGACACTTGGAGGGGGCAGGAAGGAGTTTTCCCGGAGAGTTTTGTGAGGGTTTTGTGATGTGCAGAGGGTTTTGTGATGTGCAGGGTTGGTAGCTCTTCCTTTATGCCCCAACCCACCCACCCACCCACTTCTGGTCCACTTGCTCTACCGCTCCTCCTCCCGAAAGCAACCAATCAATGGAGACCAGCTAGTACCCAATCACAGCGGGACCCGCAAGCCACAGCTGCAATCCAGTGTGGCTGAGTTTAGTCTCGTCGAGTGCCGGCACGTCTGCTACTCTTGAGACGTGCCGGCATAAGCCGTGCTGAGCCGCGTCCGGTGTAGATCCGCCTTCAGAGCACAAATCGCTGCTCTCTGGGTGAGTCTTTATTTGCAGCCTCCCTCAAATAAAGTGTACCATTTGCAAATGACCTCCACCCAAGAGACACCCCACCCAGGACGCCCGACACACTCTGCACATCCAAGAGATGCTCACTCACTGTGCCGCAGACTTTCACATCATGCAGTCGGCCCCATTCATCCTCGTAACTGTCCACCATCATGATGCTATCATCCTCCTCCTCTTTGCTGAGCTCTGCGTGGAGATGAAGCCGAACTTCTTCCCCTAGCGAGTGCATCCCCACGGCTGGGAAGAGCCCCTCTGGAGAGAGTGGCATTATGGTTGAGCCCACCTGCGGGAGGAAGGCAAAGTCTCAGATACGTATCAGTGTAAAATACTGGTTAAGAAACATCCAAGAAGGTGAAGAATTCCTGGGCTATACCATGTCCGACTCTACAGATAGGGAGGATAGAATTTTTGAAAGCTTCCCTCCTCCACTTAAAAAACCTCCCTGCATGTAGAAAGTGAACAAACAGGGGCAAATACATCATAGCTCTCACCCTGATGTGCGACTTCTCAACATGCAAGACAAGGCTTTTTTACCATGTGAAACATTTTTTTAAAAAAAGTACAGTCCTGTCCCCCCCGTCCTCGCGACTTCAGCACCTGTGGATTTGTCTCACTGCGGATGCTTCGCGGATATAGGAGACCAACCTGAAAATGTTGAAAAAAGAAGGTTAAAAGCAGTTTCCTTACCTTTTTACTGCAAACCGCTTTGTGTTCTTCCTTCTACAAGCTGAAATTGTGCCGCGGAAGCCTCTTCCGGGTTGCCTCACTCCCCCTCCCTTTCCCAAGGTAGTTCCAGAAAGCACTGCAATGCATTCTGGGGCAAACTTGGGAGAAGGAGGGGGGAGTCGTGTGACCCGGAAGAGGTTTCCGAGTGCGATTTCAGTTTGCAGAAGGAAGACCACGAAGCAGTTTGCAGCAAAAAAGGTAAGGAAACAGCTTTTTAACTCCCCCCCCCCTAACGTTTTCAGGTTAGTCCCCTGTATCTGTGGATTTCAGTATACGCGGGGGTTCTGAGAACGTGGATACTGTGGGTCAAACTGTACCCTTGCTAGCTGGGCAAAAGGTTCTCTTATTAATATTATTACTAGTATTATTCACATTTTATACCGCCTTTCCTCCAAGGAGCTCAGGGCGATTTACATAGTTTCGTCCCTCCTTTTGTCCTCACAACAACTCTGTGAGGTAGGCGAGGTTAGCAAGGAGTGAGCAACACTCTCTATTCAAACAGTTCCCTACGTCTCGTCTTTCTTCCGTGATGGCACTCACTAGCGTCACTACAGGGGGGGTGGAGCTGTAAGTGCTGCTGAAATCCGAGCCTCCCTTACACAGACCAACAAAGCAGCCCCACCCCCTCACCCTCTGAGCCGGTCAGAGAAGCGAAACAGGCAAGGAGTCTCCTGCCTGTTGTTTCGCTTCCCTGACCGGCTCGGAGGGTGAGGGGGCGGGGCTGCTTCGTTCGTCTGTGTAAGGGAGGCTCGGATTTCAGCAGCACTTACAGCTCCGCCCCCCCTGTAGTGACGCTAGTGATGGCACTCATGTTAGCATCAAGACAGTCTCCTATCCAAACACTGACCAGACCCAGACCTGCTTAGTTTAGCACAGGGGTTCTCAACCTTTGGAGGCCTGGGTACCCGCTATCATGGTCCAATTTTCTGAAGTACCCCCTGCTAATTAACTACTGATTAATCAATTAATTGGGTAATTAATCGTTAAATAGAAAGTACTAAAACAATTTTAAATACGAAAAATGCCGTGTGTGTGTGTGTGTGTGTGTGTGTGTGTGTGTGTGTGTGTGTGTGTGTGTGTGTGTGTGAGAGAGAGAGAGAGAGAGAGAGATGCAAGGATCTCTTTTTTTTCTCCAAGTCACACTTCCCAAAATCAGCTCCTCCCTCCCCACCCCACCAAAGTACATTTTCCAAAGTACAAAAATAAGCCCAAAGCCAAAATCAGAGAGATGGAGGGGCTCCGAAAATAATTACAATTTAAAATCCATGTTAACACTTAATTAGCTGCTGATGGGGCAGATAAGGGGCAGGGCTTGGCATACCCCCAGCAAGAGGTCCGCATAACCCTAGGGGTACCCGTACCACAGGTTGAGAACCTCTGGTTTAGCAGGTTATAATTAGTTAATGCAGCATGAAATGCCTTAGGCAATGCCTCCCATGACCTCTAACAGAAAGGTGTCAGATCTTACCCTCTTTCCATTCTTAGTGAAGAATATCTGAGCTGTCTGGACTTCAAAAGACACAGGCTCAATCCCGCAGCCAATCCGATCCCCAGAGCTGCATTTTGTCCCAAACTGACGGCCCTTGGCTCGGCCATTGTAAAGCCTGAAGGAGCAAACACACAGGTGGATTTTGAGAAGAGCTGCGA
The DNA here is from genome assembly GCA_026170595.1 of Plestiodon gilberti rubricaudatus. Lineage (NCBI taxonomy): Eukaryota > Metazoa > Chordata > Lepidosauria > Squamata > Scincidae > Plestiodon > Plestiodon gilberti. The sequence goes on from JANXHW010000002.1 coordinate 123,472,053, forward strand.
CAGACAGGGGTGTGTCCTTCTGCCAGATCAAACAATATTAGGCAAGCTTGGCACAATGCACAAGATTAACTTAACTACGATGGGAGGACAGAAGGAGGGGGGAAGCTCTATAATTACAAACAAGAGCGCTTAAATTTTGGCAACTCACAGCTCAAGGTTCTAGAGTGAGCTACAGCTACTCTCACCGCAACAAGAGCCCAGAAAGAGCGAGAACGACCCTCCAAACTTCCCTCAACAAGACAGCTTAGTCTGCATCTCATCCCAGTTATCTCCTCTGGATCTTTGAATCAGCTACTTTATGCAACGAAAGCAAAACTGTATAAGAGGCAGACAATTCTATTTGTAGCTCACTGCAAAATAAAGCAATTCACTGCAGAGGAAAAAAATATTTGGATGTGGAAGCAGATAAAAACGGATTACCTTCCCAGAACTACCTTGGTACATGGAAATATAGCAAGGGTTAAAGAAAAAATGGGGAACCTGATGTTGATAAGGAAGGCAAGAATAGGTCTAACTTCCAAATAGGTCTAACTTACACGAAGCACCAGGAAAAAAAAATATCTTTTTTTTGTTGGGCTGTTATATTTTTGATACTATAAAGCTGCCTTCTGCTAGTTTTAACATGCAAACGTGGAGCAGAAATAATAAATAAAATGTCTAAGGCTGCAACATTTAAGCAACTAATTGATCAGATTAAAACTCTTGCAATAAACTAAAAAGGTGAGACAGCACTTTTTCTTAAAACGTTACCTATTTTGAATACAAGAACCTACAGAAACCTGGAGGAAGTTGGCACATCTTAGAAAAGAGGCATTCCCCCTCTCCCCCCCCCCACACACACAAAGGAGAGAGTACTTCTTCTAACATAACGCCAGCTGTGACACATGTATATCATCTAAAACCAAAATATTTTATTCAAAACGTATGCAGTTTTAATAATCCGATTAAGATTTCGTTAATCAGGTAACAGTCCCAGGTATTTCCTATGCTGGTACAGGGGAAGCGGCATATCAGGAAAGGCTCTTAAGCGCCAAGGCAAGCTGCTCACTCACTTGCCATCATCGGCATGGTAGGCAACTGAATCTGGTAGCCATCCGGGCTGATGGTCCAGGCTATAGTACTGAGGCACCAGTCCCACTGCTATGGTCCCACGCACACCGCTGTCCACAATGGATACCTAGAACAAGGTTGCAAGAATGAATGCACCAAGACACAAACTGCAAGCATTTGCATCCAGGAAGGAGGAAGGCTAGTTTCCTACACAGTATGGAAAGAAGTCAATAATAGTTTATGTGCAATTTTAAGGATAACCTGGCCATATCCTTATGCCACAAATAAACAGTGTGTGTAACAGAGGGAAGAAATGTTGTTTACCCTGCCAAGATTAGAGAGCTGTCTGTAGCTTAGCAGCTAAGAGCTAAACAATCAGCCGAAATGTTCTCCGTGAAAGTCTTGCCCCTGCCGCAACTAAGTAGGTGGCCTAGGCAGGCTACTAATTTCTTAAATCTCAAGACTCTCAGTTGCAGTATCGAAATACTGATCTACCTTATCAATAGAGATGGGAGAAGATGCTTTTATTTTTTTTCGCAGATTTCGGTGTTTAACCAAAATGAAATCGCAGAAAGTGGTGTTATGTGTTTCCATTTTTATCAACTGAAACCACCTTAAACGTGTACTAGATAGGTGGTATAAGTTGTACAGTGTCAGCCAATGAAGAAGGATGCAAAATTACATGGTTTTTGCCCCCCGCAGGTTTTTTTTTAGCAGAAAGCGGTATTGTGTGTTATTTCCTTATCACCGTTTTCTCCAGCCCCTACTGATAGGTTTGCTGACGTAATTCATGTGAAATGCCTTGAACACTTGAAAGCACTTTTATTATGAAACAGACTTAAGCTTTTCTACTTTGGGGGTCCCCCCCTTCTAAACTTTATCCATTTCCCACAGCCAACACTCTCAGCTACACATGAGAATTTATGACCAGACCAAGCAGATATTCAAGGTATCACCCACTTCTTCCCACCCCACCACTCTCATGACTAGGTAAGAGACCTACCTGACTACTCTAGGCTCTGAACAGAGGAGTTCCTTCCTTCAGTTGCCCCTTACAGAGCTTCCAATTGCCATCCCAGAAAGAGTGTGGCCACGCACACCATTCTGTATAGCGTTCACTGCAGCACCTAACCCACAAGTGGTGTGAACTAAAGAGCTCACAAACGTGCATGCCAAAACTGGGTACTAGTCTGAATTGGGCTCATAAACTAACCGGTGGCCAAAACCGATGACAGTACCGTACTTTCATGCAGTGTATTTAGAGCTCAGGTTCCCCAAAAGGTAAGCCAGGACAATCCACAGAGCAACAGGAACCCCTAAGCAGTTATTGAGAAGAACTGCCCAGCTACTGACTGTGGCTACAGTGCAGAATGCAACAGCAAGGGTTAACTTTCAGTTTGAGAAATGAGACCAGCGAACACACAACAAGAAGGGGGGGTGGGGATTCATCAGGGACAGCCTTGGACAAAAGAGTTTTAAGAATTATTGCTCCAAATGAATTCTAGTGAAATTCTCCAGAGAGCCAAGCAAGTTACCTCAAAGTAATTGTTGTCTTTGGTCAGTGGGCGAGGAGCAACGTAGCAACCGACTTCTCCAGAGTTTCCATGGTAACTGCAAAAAAAAAAAAAGATACGAGGTAAGGCCTGCTGCTAGTCAAGGAACACAATACGACAAGTTTCATACAAAAGAGCCCGAGTATCTGGCTGCAGAGGAAGAGACGCGAGGCCGGCAACAAATTACTAACACCCAAGTTTCTGCGCCTGCGTTCTGCCAGGGGAACATCCCTGCACTGCTGTAATATGTCCTCCGAGTCAGCTGGGACTGGCATAAGACCTGGTGCTCCAAAGACTGACACCACATAGCCAGACACTGTCTGCCTTGGGCATTTGCTTCAGCTTGGGAAAAGCAGGATATAAATTAAATAAATAAACTATCTAGAAACAAAGGAAATCTGCCACCCCTGAATTCAGCTCCACTCTTGCCTTGCTTGCCAAGTATTAGAGGAGAGAGGCAGCACAACATATGAACTATTTCCCTCTTACGAGCTGTAAGGAAACATTATGTTTTCAAGTACAATTCTGGGCAAGCTTTTTGCATACCTGGATTACAATTTGTGCAGAGGACGTGTTGGGGAGAGGACAACAGCTCGGGAAAGAGCACCTCCTGCTTTGCATGCATAAGGTCCCCCACTCAATCCCTAGCATCTCCAGGTAGGCCTGGGGAAAAAAAAACCTCTCTAAAACCCTGGAGTGCCACTGTCAATGAGTGCAGACAATGCTGAGCTGGATGGACCAATGGGCCGACAGCAGAAGGCATGAAGGCTCTTATGGCCACTCTGATCTAAGCGATAGCAGAGTTGCTGCCTCTAGTGGGAGACACTCATGAGGACTTCCTCAAGGAACACAGTGACCCGTGAATACTCCCCCATAAAGTCAGCAATGGGGTGGGGCTGAAATACCCAGGAAAGCCTGAATCACACGGCCAGGGATTCTCAACTTGGGATAAACCACTCTGAAGATGAATTTCGGTAAATCCTGATCACATCAACTAGTTGTAGGACAGCATCAGTCTTGGAGTCCTGAGATTATTTCATAGCTCTGCCCTTCTAATTCATATACAGTAGGACACACACACACACACACACCCGTATCTGCAAGCGATAGGTTCCTGGCCCCCGCTGATACTGGGAATCCACGGATGTGGGGGGAACACTAACCCAGAGGGGGGGGCCCACGCCCATTACCTTAGTTAGGCTTCCAGCGCCGACACCAAGCAAGTGCATCTTTTTTTTTTTTTACAAAACCGCTATAAGCCAGCATGCTGGTTTATAGCACAGAGCAGGCAAGCAGCCTGCATACTAGAGAAGCTTCCTGCTTCACGTTCAGGAGCCCCGGGAGCATGCTGGCTTATAGTGATTTTGTAAAAAAAAAAAAAAAAAAAAGATGTGTTTGCTTGGTGCCAGCCCTGGAAACCTAACTAAGGCAATGGGTGCAGCCCCCCCCCCCCGGTGAACTACGGATACAGTGAATCCACAGATATGGGCCCCCCTGTACCTTAAAATATTTGTATGTAAAGATTAATCCCCCTTTCTGTTTCCTCAAGTTTCTGCAAAGAGTCCAGAGGAGTTCTAAAAAGTATTCAAAATGCAAACAAAGAAGTTGAACATCATAATGGATTGGGGGGAGAAGGTTTACAAAACTGCCAGGGTAGAGCAGTAAATCAAATTAATGCAGAGCATGCCAAACTAGTTCACCTCTAATTTTAAACACGTGACAGATCCCTACAATGCAGGTCATTTTAACATCCAAGTTTCTCAAAAAAATACCTTAATGTGTCACCATCAACAAGGATATGTTTGAATCTCTCCTGGTAGCGGACAGCTCGCACCTCTCGAATTTCCAGGATTCGCCTTCTCCAGTTCAGAAATCTGTAGTGTAGGTTTAAATCATCCATTATGGCTGAAAGGATCTACCTACAAGAGGAGCCCATGTTTAAAAAGAAAGTTGTGTTAAGACTGTGCAAATGCTGAAAGAAATCCCAGCTGGTGTGCCATAGTGGGTAGAATAGAATCTGGATCTCATAAAACCAGGTTCAAAAGTCCAATTGACTTATAAAGCTCCCAAGAGGGATTATGGGCTGCGATACCAGAGAAAATCAGCTTCCGATACTCATGAAAGCCACCTTGTAACAGCACCCAATTCAGTCCATCTGCCCCAGACACTGTCACACACCCATTCCTTCATTCTGAAAACAATTTTAAATGATGCAACACACTATCAAATTAAAGTCAAATGCTACGTGTAAACTGGCACAACTCAAACTGAAATCCTAAACACGTTTACTAGAAAGTAAGCTCCATTGGGTGCAGTGGAATTTAGTTCCGAGTCAGCATACATTGGATTGAGCTGTCACTCGATTTACGGCACTGACAAAAAGAGAAAGAAAATAGTCTTCCACGTAGTTTGTGCCTTGGGTACCAGATTAATATCCGATAACCGGCCAGGTCACATCTCATCAAATGTTCATCATTTTATCTCACTTTTGTACTCTACCCTTCCTAGAAGTTTCCCATTTTATCCTCCCAATCATCAGACAAAGGAGGTTAAGACCAAGAGATAACAATTGTCCAAAGTCACCCAATGAGCATCAGGGCAGAGCATGGATTTGAACTCAGATTTCCCTAATTCAAGTCCAACCCTCTTAACTGCTACAAAATCCTGGCTCATTATACTCTACCTCTTCACTAGCCCCCAGGGCTCTTCACCCATGAACTCTTCCTCTCATCTTCCACTGAAGACTGACAGGTAATTTATCTCCCAAGGTATGGGTTTTCCCCTCCCCAACACCACTGGGATACAGGCATTCCCCCCCCCCCCCACACACACACACACACAACACTCCCTGGGAATTTCCTTTCCAGTATGTTTTCTCTTATTCATAATGCCATATTAAATATAGCCCTTACAGCTCTCTTCTTCCCCCTTTTTCTAGGCAGCCATAACCCCTCTAAGGAAACAGAGACATCCCAGCCAGCACTTGCTGTAGTGTCTAGTACTGTATACTCAAGGCAGGAGATCATATAAGTCAGATTCAAACTCCCAATTGGCCAGGAAGCTCACTAAATGGTTCTCTCTCTCTCTCTCTCTCTCTCTCTCATGAACCTACTTTGCAGAACTGCCATAAAACTAAAATGCCACATGAAGCTCCTTGGACGAAGAGCAAAATAACTGAAGACAAAATACCCCACCTTTCTTCTTGCTCCTTCTAACTCAGGGGATCTACAAGTGAGGATCTACAAACAGATTTTCAAAAACAGGATCCAGGTACGGCACGTGCAGGGAGGCAGTAAGAAAGGCAGTACCTCTGACAACGTGCAGAGTGCCTCTCCCTCATCATCATCATCACCACCACCACCACCGATTACAGTTCAGGGCGTCCAGGCCAGGAAGATGCAAGTTCCACTCTCTGCAACTCCTCTTCGCCCGCCCCCGCTGCTCCCGCACCTTGCTTCCCCTAGATTGGAAGTTCTTTTTCACCTACCCTGAGCAATTCTCCAGGGGGAAGCCCTGAAAATCACCTTGTTCCAACCCCAAACCCAGTAGTCACACCTCCCAGTCCAGAGACTCCTGCTTAGGGATTCCACCTCTCCTCCCCTTGCAGTCCTTACCCCGAGAGACCCTTCTTTTCCCTCCATGGGCCCCGCCCCTGGCCAGCCTTGGTCTCCTCTTGCGAGTGGTCCAGCTTCCTCCTCTTTGCTCCGTCTTCTGCCGCCCAGTTCACATCCGGGCTCCACTGCTATGGCTCCTCCCTCTAGGTCTCATCATTCGTCTCTGCCTCTCAGCCGACCGGCGAAAGCGTGTCGCAAAGGCCTGTTGCCGCGGCAAACCAATCGGACGACGAGGGGGTGTGGCTTCCTGCTTGCTGAAGATCGCGAGGGAAAGAGGTGAATGGGGAAGTGGCGATCAAGATATGAATGAGAAGCGTGACGCTATTCTCCGGGGCGTCATGAAAATGAGCGAACTCAGGAAGATAGTGGAGGATAGGAAGGCCTGGCGGGATATGGTTCATGGGATCACGAAGGGTCGGACACGACTTAACGACTGAACAACAACAACAACAATTCTCCGGGGGTGGAGATGCGGAGGGTTTTCAGAAGGCTCCCCAGCGGCTGTGACGTCAGAAGGGTTGCAAAGCAGCCGCAGCCTGTTGAATTTCAAAGGCGAGAGACCTCTGGCTTATCGAAAGGTGGTCAAGGGCAAGGCAAGCTAAGGACTTTTACAGACGGACTCCCTTTTCCGGGCCTTGCTTCTGTTCTTTTATAGGGCAAAACTACAGACAGACTTTGTCTGCAATCCTATACTCTTGCCTGAGAATAAAGGCTTAAATCTGAGTATACATGCAGAGGATTGCGCTGTTAAACTTAATAGCGATTTCCTGCTCTCTAGGAGCCTTGGGAGCTGTAGTCCTGTGTAGGGAAGGCGGCAAGGGTATTCGAATTGTCAGCTGCCAGTGATGTTTCCTGGAGTCCACTACTTTTAACGGGACACACATGCAAACACAAAAGGACGATTCACACGCAGGGTGACCAGATACAATGAAGGACAAAGTGCAGCCATTTTTACATACATCTATACAATTTTAACCATTGTATAGAAGGGAATTTTGGCAGGTTCAGCTCATCATGGAAGGATTCACAAAGCTGCAACTGCCAACATTCCCTCTTCTATACAATGGTTAAAATTAAAAGGTATAGGCACTTTGTCCTTCATTGTATCTAGTCACCCTGTTCACATGTCACACTGTACACTCATTGTTAGTCTATAGCTGAGTGCAGTTATGTACTGTACTCACATGTTCCATGCTATGCAATGCAAATGCAATCTACATGCAGTGTACATGCATTGTTGATCTCTAAAAATGAGCCCAAGGCCAAGTATAGCCATTCACATGAAAATGTGTACCTGGGTACAGCATTATGTGTGAATGGTCTTAGCAAAAAGAGAGATTTTGTAAGTAGAACACATTTGATCTTATTCTAAGAGTAGTAGTGTTACTGTTGTAGCAAAAAAAAAATAAACAATCCTATGTTATCTTAAAGGGTAATAAATTGATTGTGACACCATGTTTCAGGATGCAGCATCTTACACATTATGTTGCAGCCTACAAAAACTTACATCACAATAATTGAGTAGGCTTCCAGGTCAGGTGGGTGCCATAGAATTTTTGCTTGTTTGACTTTAAAATAAGATCAATGCACATTTTCTTAAGAATAAAAGCCATTGAACAATCGTATATACACTTTCCTGGGAGTAAGCCCCATGGAAGACAATGGGACTTACTTCTGAGTAGGCATGCATAGGATTGAGCTGAAGGGACTACTTCTGAGTAAACACACAGGATCAGGCTTCATGACATTAATAAATGGTCAGGTCTCAGCACAATTTGTTCAGGGTTTGTTTGTTATTATCCTACATGCATTCATTAGGGTGTAAGTCCCACACTGGATTCAGCTGGACTTATTTCTGAGTAAATATGCATAGGCTCCGGCTGTTACTTTAATGTTTGCATCTGACCTAAATTGCTTTTTAAATAGCACGTTTCAGGTTCAAAGTGTTTTCCAGTCATTGATCTTTCCTCACAATACTACACAGTCCAAAATCTGCAATGCAGCACTGCAGCTCATTATGCTGCTTCCTTCCACACCCTACACCCCTGTGCTCTCAGTCCCAACAAACCCCAGGCTCACCTGGGGATCTAGAAACTCACAACATGGCCTACAGGTTGTTCAACTGCTAGCAATATACGGTAGCTTTCAACCATGGGATATACCGGTACTGCAAAACCTTGTGGTCAGAAGCCAATGCAATGGCTGCTCTGAGCAATCATGAACTGTGCCAGTGGGCTTTGTGCTGCATATGCAGGCTTACCAGATCGTCGCCGGGACGGGAGCGGTCTACCCTTAAGGGGGCGGGGCCAGAACGCGGCGCGCTCCTGTCCCGGCAATTTTGGTAAGCCTGTGCATATGGGCCATGTGATTGTCATTATATGCACAGGGCTGGCCCATCCATGAGGCCAACTGAAGTGGTCGCCTCAGGCAGCAGATTAGTGTGTGTGTGTGGGGGGGTGCCTATCTCTATCCACCTACCTGCCTTGGAGCTAGGAGGCCCTGTGTGTCACAGAGAGCCAAATCCTATGCATATCAGAAGTAAGTCCCAACACGGGCGTCACTGGGGCGTGGCGGGGGGGCGGGCCGTCAGGGGGTGACGCGCGTCATGGGGTGACACGCGCACCCCCTCGCGCGTCACCTCCGTGACGCGCGTCGCCCTCCGGACGCTCCGAGGCCGGCCCGGGAGCCGGCCTCGGAGCGTCTGACCCCATCGGCGCTCCAGGGCCTTCTGAACGAAGGCCCAGGCAGCGCGTCAATCCGGGTATTTCCCGGATTTTCGCGCATGCCCAAACCCGTTTTGAGGCCGGCCTCGGAGCGTCCGGAGGGGGGCGACGCGATGCGGGGGGGGAGCCGGGTGGCCTGCTCCCCCCGCGCCTATAACGTCGCGCCCCTAGGGGGGGTGACGCGCGTCCCCGCACCAGGGTGACGCGCGTCTAGTGACGCCACTGAGTCCCAATATAGTCAATGGGGCTTACTCCCAGGTAAGTATAGATAGGGTTGCAGCCTGATTTCCCCCTTCTCTCTGCCAATACCATAAGTGGGGAGTGAAATGATATCCTGGGGGGGGGGTGTGATTAAAGATGTACCAGGATTCCTTGATATAGTCTGTGTTACAGGTGATGAGTATTACAGAAATCCAGAAGCATCACCATTGCCCAGAACCAGAATTTTCTGCACTTGAGTGGGAGTCAAGGTTGCCTTTCAGTTGAAGCGTGGTGAGACAAACACCAGAGAGAGGCTGGACTGTGAAAGAAACCATCTAGAATGAAGGGTTCTAGGAGAGACTGGAACATATTGTATTGTAAAAACTCCTCGGGGTTTAGAAAGCCTGCCTGTGTAAACCGCCTTTGAATTAAAGTCAGAGGAGAAATCTGATTACCAAAGAAAAGGTGGTATATATTGGTGGTGGTTATTATTATTATCCCTGGCTGATTGAGATGGTGGGATCCTGGAAAGCAGTATGTACTGGGGTAGCTGGAAAGAGGAATGTGCACCCATCTTTCTGAGAGTTGATGAGAGAGAGATCACCTTACAACCCAAGTCTATGTATACTGTATTTACTTGGAAGCAAGTTCCATGAGTTCAATTAGACTTACTTTCTAATATTCAAACCTAGGCAGATTGTAGCCAAGCTGTCCTAATCATATTCTTCACTGGAAGTATGAGTTGTTTGCTTTTGCAGTTATGGGATTGCATCCACAGGAAGGAAGCAAGAATAATAATGAGTGCTGTGTAATTTGAAAACTTGGCTTGTTTGCGTTGGCAACACAAACAGAAAGTTGGTGCAATCATCCATATTGCCATATGTTTTGCATGTGGGGGGAGGGCAAACCAGTCACTGCGGCTTTCTGTGCAGACAAGCAAGCCCCTAACATTTTTCTCTCCATTTGCTGTCCCGTTTCTGTTATCTCTGCTTTTTGGCTGAAGCATCATTCGCTCCGCTGTTCCTCTGTGGCAAGTGAAAAAGCCAGGTCCACTCCAAGTCCACTCTGGCCTTTCTTTTCCCCTCCAGCAGCAAATTATGTTGGCTACATTGCTGTCCCTGGATCGATCCTCATTGCCTTTTTTGCAGCACTGCAGTGAGACCTCCATGCCAGCTACTTTGGAGTGGAACGCTGTTCAAAAACCTGCATTCAAAAGAGCTGAGAACAAGCAGTCACTTGACAGCCTGCGGTAGTTATGCGACTCAAAACTCAAGCATTGCACAAAGACTCCGAAATGAATTCATCTCTATTCCTGAACCTAGATGATGCAGCACAGAGGACAGGAGCCAAGGAAGAAGGAAGCTCTGGCTGTCAGGAGAAATGTTCCTTGGCTCCATGCCCACCCTGAGAATCTCAACTTCTTGATCCGCTCTGCTTCTCCCCCCCCCCCCCATCAGTTGAGTTGCTATTTGCTGCAGCACTCTGCTAAACCATTGGGATGTCTACCTTCCTCTTTTTGACAAAGGACATTGTTTTACTGTATATTAAATGAATTAAGGTGTAAAGCAGGGGTGGCCAACCTTTCAACATGAATGCTCCTGGCCCTTTAATGGTTGTATAGGTGCAGGCCTTTCAGCAATTGCAGCTGCCAAGATTCTGTCTTCTAATCTACACAACTCTCTAATGGTGGAAGGTTGGCCACCCCTGCTGTAAAGAAAGCTGGTCAGCAGAATGGGAGTAGATCTAGTGGTTAGTGGTGGCTTCTACATTTCTGCTTCACTCTCTTACTGGGTACACTGGGGCATGCCCAGCCCCTGCACAGCTTTGTCGTCCCCAGTCCCCCTGGCTTCTAGACAGAAAGAAGTTGCCTTCGAAAAGCCTTCCTCTCAGATCAACAGAAACCCACTAATCTGGGGAGGGTCTCCTTTTAAAACTAGCCACTGGCAGAACATGAATGATCTGGTAAGTGTAGCAACCTGCGCCTTCTCAAGCTAACGTAGAGCAGACAGGAAAGATTAAAAAAAAATACAAGAAGCTTAAAAAATTTAAAAAAGCTGAGGAATCAAACCAATGAGTGGGAAAAGTGATAAAAACAAGATGCTGATCAGTGAACAAACGGAGAAGAAAATGGTGGGTGGGTGACAAAGGCTGGCATGGCACCAATAAAGGAAATCCTTGATGTGGCTAACTAGATATGATCCCTACCTTAATGGCTCACATTATTGCAGGGTTCTGATCCCTACTTCCACACATGCAGCATGGTGGCATGCATGTAAGAGGCTGATCACATGCAGCACGAAACATGTCCAAACCCGTTCTGAAACCACTTGGTAAAGTCAGTGATGGAACAGGAGCAGAACCAGACTCTCAAAAGACCCAGCTGAGCCGGCACCAGTCCAGAACCCAATCCAAATGTGACAAGGGCTGGATGAGATTTGGAGCAAGACGCTTCAGAAGAGGTAGTAGTGACCTAGGAGCATGTTTGGGGAGTGGTTGTACACTGACAAGAGGCCGCAACCTGAGCAATGAGTCTGCAGCTCCAATGGTTACTCACTGCTAGGACTGATTCTTGAGTGGAGTGATGCGGGAGGGGTGGCTACCTACCACATCCACCCACCTCTTGTGGGGAGAGTTCCCATATAAGCCCTGCTTATATGACTCCAGGGGAATCTCTCAGCGTTGGTGGCCTGGCAAGGAACATGCGCTCCTTGGTCACAGAAGGGAGCTGTCGGCCTGCATCAATTCCAGAGATGGAGGCATCAAGAGTTGTGAGGGATGTGGGAAGGGACCCAGTAGAAACCGTGGTGGGGGAAGGGTAATCTGGTTTATTCAAGGAGGAGGAAGATCCAGATTTGACAGGTGAAGAGCTGCCCTCAAGACCTTGAAGGCCCCAGAGGAACCCTGGCCACTCTGAAGTCAGTTGGCTGGTGACACATCCTCCCTTTGTGACATCACCAGACAGTTGCTAGGGGCTGTAAATAGCAGGGAGGTGGAGAGGTTCAGTGTGGGTTGTTAGAGAGGAGGAAAGAGGTGGTGTAGTAGAGGAGTAGGGTTTTTTGGCAATTCTGATTGTGGCGTGAAAGGCAGAGTGAAATTCAGAGCAGAGTGAGGTGTGTGGTGTGAAAGGTGTGTGGGGAGTTAGTGGAACCTTATCTTTTTTCTGTTTATTTTCTTTGACTTATTTTTCAATTTTATTTTTAGTGTGTGTGTGTGTGTGTAATTTATTTTTGATACACTTATTTTGTTTTTTTACTCTTCATTTCTTTGCCTTCTCTTTTTTCAAGTATTTTTATTTGGGGCTTTTGGGGGAGGGTCTTTTTTTCTTAGCATTAGGTCTAGAATTAAGGTGTAGTTAGAGGGCTTTAGGAAGGGATCTTATTTTTCACAATTTTCTCTTCTTTCTTTTATTTAGGGAGGGATACTTGGAGGGAGGGATACTTTTCAGGAGGGTTTAGGTATTTAGGAAATTAGATATTTAAGCCCTTGGTGGTAGATTTTTCAATAGACGCATCAGCCCTGAGTGATCACTTCCCTTTAACTATGGAGTTTAACCTAGATTATGTTAGTTAACTGCCAACCAATAGGGAAGATTCAATGGAGGATCTTTGGTCTAGGCTGCCTTGGAATCCAGAGTTAAGTCAGAGCCTGGAGGTTTTTCTCGAGTTAGAAGCAGCTTTAATCGTAAGAACATCTTTATTTAGAGAAAAGGATCCTTGGGCTTCCATTAAAGCCTTTGAGGACCTTATCTCTCATGTACTCTTGGTTCTTAAGCAGAGTGCGCGGGTTCCAAAGGCTGGTGGGGTGAGGGGGGGGCTATACCTTGGTTTGATGAGGAGTGTAGGACCCTTAAAAGACAAATACATTCCATTTATGCCCATTATAAGAACTCAGGGATGACACAGATTCCACTTGTCTTTTTTAATTTGAAAAGGAAACTCCAAGAACTTTTGGCATCTAAGAAACAAAACCATACCCAAAACTAATGGCTGATTCGAGCAACCACTTTCAATAATTCCAAACAGTTTTGGGCAATTGTGAGGGGTTCGTTTTGTAATACCACTCCTGATTTAACATCTATTCCACCCAATGAGTGGTGGCATTATTTTACGACCCTTTTTCACAGTGAGGGAGAAGAGGTGTTAACCTCGCAAGATCATCCTCAGCTTGATTTCCCTATCTGCCCCCCCCCTTTCGTCAGAGGTATGGAACTGATAACTCAAACAAGGTCGGGGAAAGCACCGGGCCCTGACCTTTTTCCTTATGAGGTATTTAAAACCTCTCCTGGTGGTTGCCAGTCCTTGCTCATGTTTTTACCATCATTGTTCAAACGAGAATTCTACCTGAAGCTTGTTACAAATGCCATACCGGCCCCCATTCATAAAAAGGAACTTATCAGGACCCCACTAACTATAGGCCAGTCAGTCTTCTTTCCTGTGTGGGCAAGCTGTATGCTAAACATCTTCTTGGCAAGCTTTCGAAGTGGGTTTTTGATCAGAGCATTTTGGGACCGGAGCAAATTGGATCCCGTAAAGGGGCATCCACCACTGACCATAGCATGGTCCTTGCCCATTTAGCGGAGACGCCAAACTGTTTGTGGCTTTTTTGAATCTGAAAGGAGCCTTTGACTCAGTGAGTAGGGAACTCTTATGGTGGAAATTGAGTAGACTTAATATCGATCCTAGGCTCCTTTATTTGATTCAAAAGCTCCATCAGGGTGCTACCTGCCAAGTGCATTGCTCTTCTGTGGGCAATTTAACCCCTAAGACCTTGGTTGAGAAGGGAATGAAGCAGGGGTGCCGTTGGGGCCCCTTACTATTTTCAAACTTTCTTAATGACTTGGCCCTGTTCCTTGCTCAGGTAGGTTGATGGTCACCTGCCCAAGATGGGTAACAAGCATATTCCACTCCTGCTTTATGCGGACAACTAGTTGTTGTTATGCTCTCTTAAGTGGCTGATTATGGTCTGGGAGAAGCTAAGTCTTTCAGGCTTTTCTCAGGAAGCCCTATGTATGTCATTGGAACCTGAACTGGTTGGGAAAGTGAACCAAAGACTCCCTGATATTGAGTCACAAACTCTTCATTCTTTGGCCTCCAGGTCTTGCTCCCTGCTCTTTTTTCATATTCTAATGAAATATGGAATATTTGACCCCATGGTTGACCCCAGGAGAAGTCCAGGCGCTGCCCTCCATCCCAAGCCCCACTCAGCTATACCCCTTGGCGAGTCTATAGTGACACGCCCATCCGATCTCTTCCCAATCATTGAAGAAGGAAGGGATCCTGCAAAGACAAGATCTGACCAGAGCAGGGGGGGGGGATCACTTCCAATCAATGGCAACCTATGGGGGGGTTGAGTGGTCAGCCATCATTTGGGGTGGAGACTCTCTAGAAACTGGGGTAAACCCAGCGTCTCCTGGTTCATGAGATCAAGAGGCACGTGAGGAGCATGAAGGGAGAGACTGGAAAGGACAAGAGGTGCAAGATCTTCAGGCTCTTCTGCCATGACTCCCTGACCCCTTAGCCCCCCACCCCCAAGTTCTGGCCAGGAGCCCAGGCCTCCTACAGCTTCCCCCTCCTACAACTCCCCCTATCAGGGGATGGCGGTGGCAGCTCCTCCAGTGGTTCAGGTGCTGTAAAGTTAGAGGGGGCCCAGAAGCTGCAGCAGAAGTGGCAGCCACACCTATAGTGACCATCTTTCAGGCTGTGGAGTCCAGAGGTAAATCGGTGCCCCAGGCTCATGGGGAACTTCAAAGAAATGCAGGCCTGCTTGCATGCAGGTGGTTTACGATGGATGGGGGAAAAGAACAAGATGCATTCAGGGGGAAGGGAAAGGGGAAAAAAGGGTTAACTGGGAACATCCAGGGCAAAAAGAGACTCCAAATAGCACTTTTCTGTGCCCAGTTTCTAATTTCTGCACTACCAGCTACCTGTCCATGTCACAACCACAGAGGTTGGTGGTGTTTGGAGCTCAGGCATGAGACTGGATCCATGGTTAAGAAGAGTGTATGGAGTGGGCTTCCCATGTACCCCACGAGAGCAGGTGGGCTGCCACACAGTTGCTGAGCCTTTTCTCTGCCAATCGCTAACCAAGCAAGGTGTGGCCGCCTTGAGGTCCAACCAACGGTGTGCGTCTCTTCTTTATCCCCTCCCAGATGAGCCTGAATCTGCTCCATCAAGCCAGCTGGAGAGCCAGGAAATTCTGAACTTCTCCCTCCAGTGGCAACGAGGCCTCCTGATGCGGTGCTCCCTCCTTCCTTCTGCACTGGAGACCGAGTGGCTTGTCTTCTTCACTGAGACTGGAGCCAGTGTGGGCAGGGGGTGACCTGGGCTGGCAGGGAGTGCTGGTCCTGTTGTCAGGAGAGCTGGTCTCGCTGTGTCCACGAGCACTCAGGCATTCTCACCACCCTTCCCTTCTCCAAGGGGGTCCTTCCTTCTCATCCCAGAAATATGGCCTATTCCCCCAGAGCATTTGATGTGCTTTTTCATGCAACTCCATATCTTGGGGTTGGTAGTCCATTCGATCAGTTTTCCTGGCCGCTTTGGCTTTTTGGGCCAGGGCGTCAGGTGTTTATGACTCTACTGCTGACTTTAGGGTCTGCAAGATGCTGGAGGGATTCAGGAGGGCATCGACACCCCTCCCTGATTCTCAGAAGCCGGTTACACCTTTTCTGTTAGGGTTGCTTCGTAGGGCATTCGATGCCGTGTTTTTCTTCTTCATGAAGCTGCGCTCTTCAGAGCAGCTTCGTTGACCATGTTATGGGGGGCCTTTCGCCCAGGGGAGGTCCTTTATGCTTCAAAGTCTGATTCCTCCGGCACGGCCATGCAATTCAAGAACCTTACCTGTTTCTCTGATTCTGTCGTTTTGACGGTTCGCCGCTCTAAGACGGATCAGAGGGCTCGTGGGCAGAAGGTTAGACTTGACATGGCATTGGGGTGGCTTCTTTGTCCTGTCGGTGCAGGGGCTCCTGGCCCCCTCTTTTGCCATTTGGATGGCTCCCTGCTGACCATTTTTCAGTTTTGGGTCTTGCCTCATCAAGGAATGGCATTCTCCAGCGTTTCAACTGGTGAGTACAGTCTTCATTCGTTTCGGATTGGGGCAGCAACCGTTGCTGCTGCCTTGCGTTTTCCCCCGTCGGGCAGCCCAATCCTGTGTAACTCTTGCACCGGTGGAATGGCAGATCTGCCGGTGCAAGAGCAAAGTTGCACCACAGAAGTTGCAGTCCGCCAATGGACGCAGGATGGCCACCGGCGCAACCCCCTCTGGACGCTGTGCATGCGCAGAACGGCCACTGGCACACTGCCACCAGCGCAGGGGGCATTCCGAGGGCGTTCCCACCTCTACGCCATATCCTATCCACGTTCACAGGCCAGACACGCCCCCTCTGGCCATGAAAAGTTACGCTAGCCATAGACCTGACGGAGATTAGAGGAGACCCATCACAGGGCGTGTGGCATGGGGCTCTATCCCCACATACCCACAAAGGGGGACTTTGGTGGAGGGGAGCACATGGTGCACAAACACCCCACTCTACAAACATACCTCAAGGGCAGAAACCCTTGCTGATACAACAGTGCTAACATTTATGCCTTACAGCTCTCTCTGTGCAAGCTCTTGCTAACATGTGTCTTTCTCCCAGTTCTCTCATCACAGGCTCTTCCTGGCTCCAGCCACACAAACAGGTAAGCGGGGGGGGGATCTTGGTGGAGGGAAGCACTCTGCGCACCTGACACCCACCAACACGTGCACCGAACACCCACCTTGCTCAAGGCACGAGGCTCTTGCTGTTACATGACTGTCTCCCCTCAGATCTCTCTTCACAGGATCCTCTTTGACCAGCGACACGCAGGTAAGTCCACATAAGGGCAGAGCCTTGACTAGAGCCCTTGCAATCCCATACGATTGCTAACACCGGCTGTCTCTCACTTTTGTCTTCACAGGATCCTCCTTGGCCAGAGACACGCAGGTATGCTGGGGGGGGAAGCATGCACAGCACACCCTGCAAGGAGGGACCCTCCAGAGAAGCCCCACTGAAATCAGCACCCAAGTGACACAAGCAGAGGACCACACTCCCTAGCCAGGAGAGACAGGTAAGGAAGGGTGCTGTTACAGTGGTTCATGTCATGCCGTGCCCGTGCCTGTGCTCTGTGTCTCTCCCCCCCCCCCCGCCCTTCTGCAGGTTGCTGCGGCACAGGGGAAGAGCTTGCCCAGCTAGGACCCAGGGCTGGAGCTGCTGCTGCCTATGTCAAGCTGCCCCGTCCAGCCCTGCCATGATCCCAGTACAATAAAACACCCACAGCTCAGTGCAAACGGTACAAGGGCACAAAGGATCAATACCAGAAAGAACAGTTGACAGCTTGGAGAGAAGAAAGGCAGAATAAGGCACTGCATGGCCAATACTTAAAGAACATTGAAGGTAAGATACTGTAGGTAAGGAAAAGACCTGGCAATGGCAAAAGGAACATTAAAGGAGACTGAAGGGCTATTATTAGCTGCACAAGAACAGGCTCTCACAACAAATGTGACCAAGGCCAGGATTTAAAAGTGTTACAATGACAGCAGATGCCCCTTGTGCACAGAAGCAAAGAAAACAGTGGAACATCTGATGCGTAGATGCAAGAAAATCTCAGGAACTGACCTGGAAAAGCACAACAAAGTTGCATGCCTGGTGCACTGGATTCTTGCAAGAAATACAATATAGCAGTGCCCAGGAAATAGTGGGATCATAAATCAGACCAAGTTGTAGAAAATGAAGAGGTTAACATACTGTGGGATTTCCACATCCAAACAGATAAACATCTGGTGCAAAATACACCAGATTTAGCAGTAGTGGGAAAGAAAATGGTCTGAATTATAGATGTGGCAACACCTGGGGATGCGCGAATTGAAGATAAAGAATATGAAAAAGTAATCAAATATAAAGACAGATTGAAGCAGAATGCCTTTGGCAAAGAAAGGTGAAGATTGTACCAATAGTAGTGGGTGCTTTAGGAGCCATACCCAAACACTTGGAAATGCACACCTTAGGTGTAAATGAAATGACCACATATGAACTTCAAAAAACAGCTCCACCTGGAACTGCACATATTTTCTGCACAAATCGCAGACCGGCCCTCCTGAATTCTGGCAAGGGGCGCCTGGCCCATCTTTTTCCCTGATTGGAAACTCTGACACTTACGGCACAATCCTGCTTAAACATCAGGCGGCGGACCTTGCGTCCGCCACCCGGAATAGTCGCAAACGTGCTGTAAGGCACGTTTGACGACTACTTTAGAGCCGGGAAGGACGGCGCAAGGATGGCCTTCCCAGCTCCGCCAGCCGAGGACTCAGGCAGCCGCCGGACCCAAGAAAGGTAGTATCTGGCGGACAGCTCAGTCGGTCGGTGGACGGGGGGAGGGACGGCGGAGCCGAAAGGGCGGCCATAGACCCAGCCGTCCTGGGCGGGGACATGGCATCCGCCATATCCCGGGCTCCGCTGGGCTCTGGAGGGTGGCTGGGCCGTTACACAGCCGCCTCCGACTTCCGCCAGCAAAATAGCTGGTGGAAATCCGAGGAGGCTACTACCGGCCCCAGCCACGGTTACACTCGGGGGACGAGCGTCCCCTTCCTCGAGTAGACTTTCCACCGTGGGCTGCCTGATGCAGGCAGCCCGCGGCAGAGCACTGGATTGGGCGGACGGCCTCGGCCAGCCAGCCGGCCGATCTTTAAGTAGGATTGGACTGTTAATTTAGGAATAAGCCCCCATGAATAGGTAGTCTTACCAGATCCATACCTGGACAGAGTGCTAGACCTTTAGGAGAAGGAATGTGGGCAGGTGTAGCTTGTTAAACTCTTAGAGCACAATCCTAGGCATGTCTACTCAGAAGCAAGCCCCACTGAACACACTGTTGCATTCCAGTGTTTTCTGTATTGCCCTCCTATGCTTTTTCAGACCTGACTTGTGATTTTTGTATTTTGGCTATAGAATGAAAACCATGGATAAGATACCGTAAATGCTACTTGGCCTTTATCACACTGAAGGATTTGATTCAGCTTCACTGGTCAATTGTATCTTATTGCTTCACTGGTCAACGCAGCTGGGGGGAGGGGTTTAATGCTAAACTAATCCTTTCTACTAAGCTTTTTATCCCATTTGTGTTTTCTTCTTCTCCCCCCTCCCTTTCTTTTCTTTCCGTTACAGTATAATGAAATAGCACTATGGCTACACCTCTATTAGACACAGAGAGAGGAACTTATTTCTGAATAAACATGCATAGGATTGCACTGTAAATCACTGTCGCTGTTCCCGATTTTAGGAGTCCTAAGTAAAGTTTACTAAGGTAATAGATAAAATCAAAATCAGACACTGTTTTCTGCCTCATTTAATTTTCACACCTTCAAATGTTTCATACCCAGCAGGCATTTAGGCTTACGAAAACTAATTGTTCTTCTAACACTTGATGAAGGTTTCATCTCTCCCATTCCCCCCCCCCCCAATAACAGGAAAACAGACACTCATAAAAAGAGTGATTGCTTTTGTGGAAACAAGGAGCTGTTATGTATATATCAGGAACCATTTCTCTTTCAGTGCTGGGTTAGATTTCACTCAAAATCCACACAGAATCCCACTAGTCTAACTAGGATGAGAAGATAGTAGCACCTGCCCTGATGTGACCTGGAAAGAGGTAGAAAATGGGCACCAAGGATGATGCAATATATTGGCATTAAAATGTGATATATAACCCTGTTTTCAAGATGGGAAGTGAAAAGTCTGGTATTAGCTTGGACAGAGGCTTCATATGGGCAGCAGGTCAAGCCGCATGGGATCACTGCAATTTATCATTGGTAGAGGAGGTGTTTGTTTTTGTGAATACGAGAAGAGGATTATAACCTACGGTAAGTCTTACTGAACACAATGGGCTTACGTCTGAGTAAAATAAATTACATCTTTTCAAACACCTCTAATCATTGGCCCTGTGCCTGCAACATAACACAGTGTAGCACGCTAAGCCACTGAATATCGCTCACGGGTAAGAGAAAATCGGATAGATTAGGCAGTGGTCTTCAACCTTTTTCATGCCACGACCCAAATAAACAAACAAACAAATACATAAACAAAGAATGAGGCTGGGGACCCACCATTGATCCCGCCCCTTCCTGGGACCTGATCTGCCCCTGTTGCCACCCCCCCACCCCATCACCAGCAGCAGCAGCCTCATCTTGCCAAGCTCGCCTGGCCCACACCACCTGCGGCAGGGTTATTCCAGAGCAGGAGAGCTGAGCTGTGGTTCCCCACCGCCTGCCCGCCCAGCAAACTGAAAGAGGGAAGGGGATGAAATCCCTGTAGGGGATGAAACTCCAATTAATCATTTGGTTTTGTCTGTAAACCGCTTTGTGAACTTTTTGTTGAAAAGCGGTATATAAATACTGTTAATAATAATAAATAATAATAATAACAATAGAAGCCCCCCCCAAGCAGGTTCCCCACCCCAGCATTAGCCCCCAGCAGCCATTTTGGTTCCTGTAAATTGCTGCGACCCCCCACAAATGAGGATTCGCAACCCCACTGGGGTCCCGACCCCAAGGATGAAGAACAGTGGATTAGAAGATTGGCCAGCATGCTTATTTGCAGAACAGTGCCTGAAGAGTAGGCTTACCAGATCTCCAACCGGGACAGAGTGCTAGACCTTTAGGAGAAGGAATGTGGGCAGGTGTAGCTTGTTAAACCTTACAGCACAATCCTAGGCATGTCTACTCAGAAGCAAGCCCCATTGTGTTCAGTGGGGCTTGCTTCTGAGTAAACATGCCTAGGATTGTGCTCTCACATTCCTTCTCCTAAAGGTCTAGCACTCTGTCCCGGTTGGAGATCTGGTAAGCCTACTGAAGAGGAGCAGAGGACACATGCAGAATTTCAGCAGGAGTGCTCTTCTGCTGTGCAGCCCTTCTGAACTGGCCACTTACCAAGGGGGTGGCCTGGAACTGGGAGCCTGCCCTGGGCGTCAGAAAGGATGTTACAGCACTGTAGAACTCCAGAGTTCAAGGAACACAAGGGTACCCAGTTCCAAAGCGTAGTAGCTAGAGATGAACACTACCTACGGTAGTAGCAAAAGTCTGAAACAAGAACCTTTGTCTCTGGAGTGCACTAATTGGCAATCATTAAATAAATAAAAATCTGATCAATAACCACTTCAACCTTCATTAACTGCACCTCTTCCAACAGCCCTCTGGGAGGCTTGAGGCCGAACACAGATGGAAATAAGGCCTTGTAAGAAGATACTTTGGCAGCATCAGCCACTGCCCCCATTAAGTGATTATTTTCACAATGTTCTTAACGGTGCTGTAAAAATCCTTTGGTCTCAGCACAACACCTGCTAATGATGTCCCATAGCGGTGATGATTTGATGGTAAAGCAATGAGCAAGTGCACTGATGTGGGTTCAATTCCCAGCTTTGCCGTGAACATTATGAATCTCTTTGGGTAAATGAGTTCCCCAGTTCCTTTTTTGACCTGCACTTTAACATCTTGGGGTAGGAAAAGTCTCTTTAGTCCTCATTAAAATGGTACTCACTTCTAAATTAAGCTAATTACTGATGTCCTTTCATCATGCTTTATTTTCTTTCTCTTATCCCCAAATAGCACTGTTTTGCAAGAAAAACATGGAAGGATATCAGTTATTATAGCAACTCCAACTAGTAATTAAGAAGCTATTCATCCGGCTGCCATGCTGAACAATAAGGAATAAAAGTGGCAGAAGTTAAAAGGAAGAAGCTACTAATTAAAGACATAGGAGTCTTGAAAAACTAGTTATGTTTTGACAATCCAGTTACTGGACAGGCTAGGGGTACACTTCCACTTTAAATTGCCACAAATCAGGTCTGAAAACAAATGGGAGCACAGCACAGAAAATGCTGGCAATGATGTCATCTGGATTATCCATTCAAAAGGTGAGAAAAGGGTGGCAAATTTAGATAAAACTGCTGATGTGAAAGCAACCATTCATGACATCCTACCAACCTAAACACTTCTTTGGTTTATACTCGCATGTTTCCCACACTTCCTGTGGCATTACCTGCCCAGCCATTCGTACCTGCCTACGAATGGAACTCGATGGAGATCAATACAATTATGAACAGCATGGAAAAAAAAATTCTCTCTCCTTCCTAACACTGGAACTCTGGGTGACCCACTGAAACCAAGTGGCAACAGATACAGGACAGATAAGTACTTCTTCACAGAACACCTCATTAAAATTATGGAATTTATGCCATAAGATGTAGTGATGGTCAGTAGCTTAGATGACTTTAAAAGGGAATCAGACATAATCATGGAGGACAAATCTAGCAGTAGCTATGGGTCATGATAACTGTGCAATTCTAGGCATGTCTATTCAGAAGTAAGCCCCACAGAGTTCAGTGGGACTTACAGCCCGATCTTGACTAAGATGCGGAGGCCAGCCTAAAGTGCCGGCCGCTGCATCCTAGGCAGAATGCGGACCACACCGGCACGGCACGGGCTCACCTCGGGGGAAGGGGACATTCGTCCATCCCCTTCCCCCGGTGTAAACGCCATGGCCCCGATGGGCCTCCTCGGATGCATGCCAGCTCTGGAGCTGGTGTACGTCCAGGGAGGCCATGTAAGGCCAGCCCGGCCTGGATATAAGCGCAGCCCAGCGCCAATATCCCCACCCCCTCCCAGGCTGGCCTGGCCAATGGCCCCCTCCCTCACCACCCCTGCCTGCCCTCCCCACGCCTGCTGGTCTGGTTCAGCGGCAGAGTGAGCGGTGTCGGCCTCCACGCCAGCGTCACTTACTCCAAAGGAGCCACAAACGTGCTTTACAGCATGTTTGTGACTCCTTAGGCCAGCGAAGCGCGAGCTAACTAACTTTGTGCGGAATTGCGTCCTTTAATGCACAGGATCACATCTCAGGTTAAGTGTGCATAGGATTGCAGCCTAAATCAAACCTCCAGATCCAGAGGCAGTACACCCTTGAGTATCACATGCTGCAGACAGACAACTGGGGAAGGCTGTTGCCTTCATGACCTGCCAGTGACTCAGGGCTGGTCCTAGGTCCTCCCCCCCACCTATGCCTGAAGCGGTTCAGTGAGTCACTGGCACCACTCTCTCCTTGTGCACATACACCCCCCCTCCTCTAGGGTGGCAGGCAGCAGCCTCTGCCTCCGCTTCTGGCACCACCACTCGAAAAAGGCAGAGGAAGTAGCAGAAAATGAAGTGAATGGAGGTAAGTGGTGGTGGCCTAGATGTCTCCCAGAAGACACTCTAAGTCACCTTCATACACTTCCTCTTTCCTCCTCATCATACTTTTTAAAAATAGCTTAGTAGTGGCAGAGGTTGCGTCAGTAAGGCAGGTGGGTGGGCTGGAGACTGGCTGAGGCAAGGTGTGTGTGTGTGTGTGTGTGTGTGTGTGTGTGTGTGTGTGTGTGTGCGTGCGTGCGTGCGTGCGTGCGCTTGCATGCATGAAGGGGCCCTGCCACCCCCAAAGGTGACTGCTTCACCTGGCCTCATTAGTGGGTTGCGTACGTTCAGCTTGCTGCTGCTGCTGCTGCTGCATGCAAACATCTGAAGATTTCATAATTATGATGCTGGCATCAGCACAGTACAGGAAATCTCTGGCCAAAAGAAAGGCTGGATGCGCATGGAACCCAAGTTCTAAGCAAGCACAATATGCAAGACTGTAGAATGTGTTTACTGTTTTTTCAAGGCACAGAAGTTAAGGCAGGCACCTTAATTTACAATTTTTATGCTTTTTGGTGCATGAGGGAATTTGTAAGCGCCTTAACTCTTTTCTTAAGGTTTTAGGTGGGTTTTTTTTAATCCTAGACTATATATAGATGCCTAAATGGACTGCAGAAGAGAAATCATGCCAGCATAATTTCAAGGAACACTGCTTTTCTAGGAGCTACATACTGATAATGCGATCTATTCTTGGCTTTTGCACCACCTGCTTTTACAACCTTGGACCATTTTGCCAGAGATCTCTGTTCCTTGGCTCCTCTGTCAGAAAAACATACTAAGAGGGGAAACTATTCACCTTATATCAATGAAATAGGCTGCCAACCCTCCAGAATCAGCCTGGAGTCTCCAGGAATCAGCATTGATCTCCAGGTGACTATTGAAAGCAATCTTGGAGATTACAGGGCCTCTTTAGTTCAATTACATTACATCATGGTGTGTGTGTGTGTGGGGGGATCCCCAGCAAATAGCAATAGCTTCAGTCAAAGTTGGCAACATTGGAGGGGGGGATTACTGAGGGGGGATGGAATGAGACGAGTTAGAGAGAAGGGCAGTAGGTGAAGCTTGATGTACTCCAGTGAAAACTCTGCTTCAAGCCAAAGTTTTCTGTTTGCTCCTTATTTCTAGTGCTGACAGATACAGTGGACTGAGGACATGCTTGCATTTTAGCTTGGGAAGTATGAGCAGCGAGTAAAATGGTGGGCTAAGGCTGGATCTCCACACAGAGCAAGCCCCCGGGCACTGACTGACGTGATCACGACCCACTTCTGGTTTTCCGACGAAACTGGAAGTTAAACAATGTAGCATGGATGTTCTCATGGCTAGAGAACATCCATCTTAAAAAAAAATTATAATGATTTTACATGGCTTTTAAACCCATAGACTCTACCTCTTTGGAAAATGGAAGTTAAATACTTTTTTCCATGGTGGTGGCACAATGGGGGCCCCCTGAACTCGAGGGCCCCCAGGCAACTGCCCAGCGTGCCCAATGGAAAAGACAGCCCTGCCTCCATAAACCCTGTAAGTAGAAATTAGAAAGGAAGTGCTGTATATAAAATATAAATAATAACTAAGCCTGGCTTCGGAGGGTGGCTGAGTGGATTACTTTTGTAAAAGACGTACACCACATGAAAGGAATGCTGCTGCTGACTTTTACTCACCACTGGCAACCAATCTCAAATTCTGGCTTTTCCAGGCGCACTAAATTCTCTCCTAACTGGCCGAGAGGCCGAGAGGTGAGCAAACCCCCAGCCAGGTTTGGGGTTTTTTTCCTGATTGGTTAGCAACTCTCCCCCACACCACTCCAAACAAAGATTCCTCTTTTTCTTCCTATTGCACAGCATCTACACCAGAGGCAGGCAGACTTCAGGCTTGCAGATCTTTCCTTTTGTCCTAGAAGGTCCACCAGCCATGTGCAAATTAGTGGCTGTGGAGTGGAAGAGATATACCGTACATTTAGAATTAAGGAACAGGGTACCTCTGAGTGTTGCTGTTATTATTGTTGTTGTTATTATTATTATTATTATTATTATTATTATTATTATTATTATTATTTATTAAGAAGAATATTTATATACCACTTTTCAACAACCAAGTTCACAAAGTGGTTTTCAGAGAAAATTAAATAAATAATGATTCCCTGTCCCAAAAGAGGTCACAAACTAAAAAGTTGCAGAAGAAACACCAGCAAACAGCCGCTAGAAAAGAGACTGTGCTGGGGTGAAGAGGGACAGTTACTCTCCCCCTGCTAAATATAAGAGGAGCACTACTTGGAACAGTGCCTCTTTGCCTAGTTAGCAGGTTTATACACTGGGGGGGGGGCAGCCTCAGAGGTTGGCCACGTCGAGTTGAGAGCACAGAGGCTCCTGAAGGCCCATCTGGCTGACTCCTGAAGCCCCTAGTACTGTACCAACTTTGCAGAGGTGAAGTGAATAGCCAGAATGCATCGCTTCATCACAGACTTCTCCTGCCCTTTGTGTCTGCAAATGGGCTTCCTCAGAGACACCTAGGATGCTTTGAGTGTTGCTGAGACACTGAGAGAAGCATTCAGATTGCTCCTCTTTGACCTTTTTCACCTGTCCAGCAAAGGTAAGGTGGAAGAGTCTCCTCTGGATGCTCCCCTCTCAGTG
The DNA here is from genome assembly GCA_026170595.1 of Plestiodon gilberti rubricaudatus. NCBI lineage: Eukaryota > Metazoa > Chordata > Lepidosauria > Squamata > Scincidae > Plestiodon > Plestiodon gilberti. The sequence goes on from JANXHW010000002.1 coordinate 123,498,047, forward strand.
CCCTTGCTATCCTGTCAGGAGCACCCAGACTGCTCCCCCTTTACCTTTCCTGGACAAGTACCTCCCCTTTACCCTGGTGGTGCTGATGGACATGTGTCCCACCACATCCCCTTTTTACCTTTCTGGCAAATGGGAAATGTGTGCACACATACATGCCATGGAAGGGGATGAGGAGGAGCCCAGCACAGGGCTCTGCTCCAGGGCCCCCAGAACCTGGCTGGCACCACTGCTGTCCACAGTATCAGAACCAATCGCACATTAGTCCTTTCACACCAACATCCACTCCTGGTTTTTCCCTCAAGTGTGTTTGCCTTTCAGCAGCCTAACTGGGAGGGGGGGGAGCCTTTTGGTTGTCAGTACTGTATTGTCAGTACTGTACTGTATAGGCCAGCGGGTGGCACAGCGGGTTAAACCGCTGAACCGTAAGCTGTCGATCGAAAGGTTGGCAGTTCGATTCCTGCGACGGGGTGAGCGCTCGTTGCTTGGCCAGCTCCTGCCAATCTAGCAGTTCCAAAGCATTCAATGATTGTGTGTTCTGACCTTGTGTGGGAACAAAAACCATTCATGGGAACTTCCCAAGGTGGAATTTTATTGAAGTACTGTACAAGCCTTGCAAGGCCAGCGGGTGGTGCAGTGGGTTAAACCGTTGAACCATGAGCTGTCGATCGAAAGGTCGGCAGTTCGAATCCGCGAAGGGGTGAGCTCTCGTTGCTTGGCCAGCTCCTGCCAACCTAGCAGTTCCAAAGCATGTTAATGCGAGTAGATAAATAGGTACCGCTTGCGGGAAGGTAAACAGCGCTCCGTGTTCCAGCTGCATGCTACGCGCTGCGGCAAGGAGAGTCATGTCGGCCACATGACCATGGAGGCGTCTTCGGACAACGCTGGCTCTTCGGCTTTGAAATGGAGATGAGCACCACACCCTAGAGTCGGACACGACTGGACTTAATTGTCAGGGGATACCTTTACCTTTACCTTACTGTATTGTTAAACAACCAGAACACTTGCTGATCTCCTGCAAAGCACCCAGAAATGTACCCTTAGATGCTACTCTATCTTCTAGATCAGTGGTTCTCAAACGTTTTAGCACTGGGACCCACTTTTTAAAAAGACACGCTATCGGGACCCACCTAGCTTTACAAGACTTTAAAAAAAGTGATCTAAAAAAATAAATATATTTATTTACAAATAAGGAGTTCAGCTGCTTGCAGGGTAATTAGCAGCTATCTTGCAAACTGCAGGAGCTCAGCTCTTTGAAGGGCAATTAGTAGCTACAATATCTGATTTTTGAATAGCCTCAGGGCTTGTGGCAATTGGTACTTATCTGATCTTTTCATCACCTGGGACCCACCAGAAATCAGGTCCCGACCCACCAAGTGGGTCCCGACCCACAGTTTGAGAAACACTGTTCTAGATCTATACCCCTTGGCAGACTTGAGTGCCAGCAGTTGTTCAAGGTCACTGCAGTGCTGAGGGAGCCCAGATGAGCCTCCAACTGGGCTTGACTTCCACGGCTTTCCTTGCCAGCTCACATGCTCCCCCGCCCCTCAGTGCCCAGCACCACCTCTGCTCTGCAGCCAACTGGGGTCTGCAGTTCCCAGGAGGTCATTCCTGAAAATTCCATCTCGTCTGCCTGCTCCTTTCTGAAGGTCCAGGGAGTATTCCTCCAGACTTCGAGGGCCGGATCTCTTTCACAGTACAAAAGCAATCTAGTGCCAAAAGTCAAGCGCAGAGATTCCTCTGGAATTCTGCCTATGAGAGTGTAAAAAGCCCTCTGCAAAGGTCTGTTATAAGGCTATAAAAGGGCATATATGCTTGCAGTATTTGAGTGATCTCTTCTGAACGTGCAAGAGCAATATGCACCAGGAGTCGGAGTCTCGGAGAGAGCTCGACTTAAAGGATGCAATCCTATTATTCACACACATTATATAGAGAGCATGATGCTGATGATGATTAATACATTTATATCCCGCTTTTTTGCCCGTAGGGGGGACCCAAAGCAGTTTACAATAAAAATTGTAGCCTAGCTAGCCTAGGCTAGATATCCAAGCCTGCGAACCTATGCACATATATACCTAAAAGTGGTATATATGTGCATAGGTGGTATATAGTGGTATATATGTGCAGAAGTAAGTTCCACTGAGTGGAACTTACTTCTGAGTAAACATGTATAGGCTTGCACTGCAAATTCATAGAAAGGCAGGCTCCTATACATTTAAGAGTTTGCTGAAGAGATCATCTCAGAAGCTGCAGCTCTCCCTGCTCTTTCTACACTGTGACGCGTCAAGCTGCATCTTCCAAAATGCCCTCCTCTGCACAACTGCTAAAGGGTACTAGGTAAAGGGTTGCCAACTTTTGAACTGGCCTCCATAGCTGTTCCTGGCACTTCAGAGCCTGGCACTTCACAGAAAGCTGTTGCAGCCAAAGAGAAGGTTGGTGGTGGTGGAGAAGGACAATGTGCATATTGGCACATGGGTAGTGTGCTGCCACGCACCATGGACGAAGGGGCAGTAGAAATTGCTGCCATTTTGGGCATCAGATTGGCTTGGGCTGCCCCTGCTTAGAGACAATTCCTTCTTTTTACTCCAGGTTGTGAGCCCTGCTAGTGTGATGTGGAAATGGGGTTCGATGCACCCAAGTTCAGCTGGCCCAAGGCTTCTCGCTTTAATTGCAAGGCTTATGAGAGGCAGGATGTCACTGGGTACCAGTTGTTGGGGACAGATGCGTAGGAATGGGGGGTCGGGGCGGTTCACCCCGGGGCGGCACGCGGGGGGGGGGGGTTGCACAAGCCGCCGCATCAGCGGCAATTCGGCGGTGCGGTGGCAAAAAAGGGCCTTTTGCGGCACGGCAGGGGGAAAAGGAGTTGCCTGCCCGTGCCCCTAGTAGCCTTTTTCTGGCAAAAAAAAGCCAGGGGGCTTTTTTTGCCACGATGTCACCAGGGGGCGGGGCTTGTGACGTTACAGGCAGGGCAGGGCTAGTGAAGTCACGGGGTGCAGCAGAGACTAGCTACGCGACTGGTCGGGGGGGGGGGGGGGAGGCAACAGCAAACTAATGCTCTTACCTTCATGCCCTTAGGTTTTTCATAGGCATTGGATTAGCCACTGTGGGAAACAGCATGCAGGACTAGATGAACCTCTGACCTGCTCCATCAGGGTTCCTTTTATGTAAGACCTATAGCAAACTCTTATAGGTTATCCATCCGCCCTAGCCACTGTTCTCTCCTCTCACACACAGCAAGAGATGCAAGTCAAGAGTTCCTGAACTGCAACTCGGACCAACGTTCAGGGCCACGAAACAAGCCCATGAGTTTCAAGAGCAACTTTTCAACAACAGTGGTGATGGATGTTATGTTTTTGGAAAGAACTGGCCAAGGAGGGAAATAGCTGGGCAACTGGATTACATAACAGAGATGGACTGGAAACTTGAACTATTCCAGGCATTCTGTCTAGATCCAAATGGAATAAAATTCAGAGAGAAGGGAGGAGGAGAGGAAAAAAGATCCAATCTCAAGCCCCAAGGAACAGCAAGAGAAAACAAAAGGGTCCAGGCAGGGAAATGGTTGACTCATTACTGCCTTTGTTTATATATCAGGGGTAGCCAACCTTTCAACATAAATGCTCCTGGCCCTTTAAATAGTGAGGGCATTTCAGCAAGGTGCAGCTGCTTTAGCAGCACCATCAGCAATTGCAGCTGCCAAGATTCTGTCTTCTACACAACTCTTGAGAATGCAGAGGCCCTCATGGTGGAACATTGGCCACCCCTGTTATAAATGAAACAGTTCCACAGCAATTCCCAAAGAATGAGATTAATGAAATGGAGGCGATGTGGGGAGCAGTCAATAGCTCCCAGCTTGATCTACTGCACAGGGCTGTTTTGAGGACCTCCTTGGAGGAGCTGGGTGTTGTCTAGTTAACACATTGCCCAATCCTTTGTATGTTAACCCACAAGTCCCACTGAATTCATCAGAATTTACTCTCACGTAAGTGTGCAGCCAAAGGCTGCAATTCTGTGCACATTTCCCAGGAAGCAAGTCTCACTGAACGTTGTGGGACTTACTCAAGAGCTGGCCGAAGACCTCCTGACACCTGAGGCAGTATGCCAAATGCTGTCCCCCTCTTACCCAATGATGTGCCAGCCTCTGTTCCTTCAACTCTCCAAAGCTCTAGCTCAGCACTCTCCTCCCCTCCCCATTTCCTCTTCCTCTCTGTCCCCCTCTTCCTTGTCTAATCCAGGAAGTGGAAAGAGAAGGAGGAGCAGTGGAGGCAAGTAGGTGAACAGAGATAGGTGCCCCTCACCAATCTGCTGCCTGAGGCAATTGTTTCAGTTGGCCTCATAGATGGGCCAGCCCTGGAGTTACTTCTGAGTAAATATACAGCCACTCTGGTAACAACAAGCTAGCTGGCTCACAATTACAGTGCAGAAAGAAAATAACTTCTTATGTTTTTAATGCAAGATATCTTGCTTTTATTCTAATTTCTACTGTTTCCATCAGGCATACACATAAAAGCAGTATTATTATTTCCATCTATATCCCAGCTTTCCTCTAAGGAGTTCAGAGTGCTGTCAACTGTTCCCATCCCATTTCTCACAACAACCCTGTGAGGTAAGGTTAGGCTGAGAGAGAATGATTGGTCCAAGGTCATCACTCAGTGAGCCTTGATGGCACAGGGGACTTGAACCTGGTTCTCCCTGGTCCTAGGACAACACTAACTACTACACCACACCGTCACAACTATGATGAGAGGCAGACATTTAAAAGCACCATGAGAGGGGTTGAAGAATTTAGGGAAGTTGCAGAATGGAGTTGCCACATTGGCCCTGCTCCTGTGCCTTTAACTGCTGCCTGAATGCAGAAATTTAGCAGGATTTTTCCCAGCATTATTTTCTGTCAGGAAAATTCAGGCTGCTGTTTAAGGCAAGGGAGTAAGACCAACAAAAAGGTGGTGATTCTATGGCAGAGAGAGGGGCAGAAGCATTGTAGGGAAAAATGTGGAATAAAGGATAAGGCTAAAAGAACTTGTTCATGCCTAATGCTTCAAGTCTGTGGTTACGTACCCTATGTTATCTAATTATTATCCTGCAGCATTCACATGTTACAAGTGTCAGCAATTTCTTTCCACTAACTGGTTATTATAACCACAAACAAGCACACAGAACTTGGGGTAAGATTGCTGTCTTCCTCCCCCAGACACCCTGTGCATTTAACAGCTTCATGACAGGCAGAAATACAACAAATGAAGTAGATCTGACCACTGCCTGCCCATATTGGACGTATCCTCACACATTTCTTCTGTGTTTTTTTACCCAGCTCATTTAAAGGCCCAGCCACCCAGGAGCCCTTTCAGAAAGAGTAAAGGCAGCTTCACACTACACGCGTCGCGGAGCTTCTGAGCTGATTTTCGAAGCAAGAGTAGCCGATGCGACCTCCCTCCCCACGGCAGGCGCGTACCTCAAGCAGGAATCCTACTTTTCAGGGGGCGGGATGCAGAGCTAGGGGGCGGTTCGCGGAGCTACTGCAGCCTGCCAATTGCAGGAGAGGGGGGGAGAGTGGCCTCCAATCACCTTCTTAAGAAGGCGGGACAACATGAGGGATAACAGGCTGGAAGACATTCCCCCGCTTCCAGCGCGGAGGCAGAGGCGGCGGCAGAGCCTCTGCCTGTAGTGTGAATCTGCCTTAAGAGCTGAGGAACCTTGGGGCTGTTACCAACAATGGGGAGAGAATGCAGCATGAATATAATTCATAGGTCTATCTAATACAGACCCCGACCATAAGTCCCGTAGGAATTTTGAAGTGGACGAATTCTCTCTTCAGATCCTGTTAGTTAAAAAGGTAAAGGTGACCCCTGACAATTAAGTCCAGTCGTGTCCGACTCTAGGGTGTGGTGCTCATCCCCATTTCAAAGCCGAAGAGCCAGCGTTGTCCGAAGACGCCTCCGTGGTCATGTGGCCGGCATGACTCTCCTTGCCGCAGCATGTAGCATGCGGCTGGAACACGGAGCGCTGTTTACCTTCCCGCAAGCGGTACCTATTTATCTACTCGCATTGACATGCTTTGGAACTGCTAGGTTGGCAGGAGCTGGCCAAGCAAGGAGAGCTCACCCCGTCGCGGATTCGAACTGCCGACCTTTCGATCGACAGAAATCTTGGGTGGACACCTGGCAACCTGGGCACAAGTTTTATAGGGCGCCATTTAGTTTTTGTACTTGTAAAAGCTGTCATCATACAAGACAATGCCAATGCCGCAAAACCTTTGTTTTTGTACATGATGGAACAAAGTTCTTTTGGCATTGTAAGACAGCTTTTTCAAATACAAAAGCAAAATGGCACCCTATACAACTTGTGCCCAGGTTTCCAGATGTCTACCCAAGATTTTACCCTTCCTTTAGGCATGCCCTAACAGGATCTGAAGAGCAAACTCATCCACCTCAAAATTCCTACGGGACTTATGGTCAGGGACTACTAGACTAATCCAAAATTGCTATGAACATATTGCACTCCACAAATTACTCTAGAGTAGTCTCACTGACTACAGTGACAGTACACTACTTTGAACTAAGCATGGCAACTCCAGACTCTCCATGCGACAAAACGTGTCCCCTGCTCATTCCTAGCCAACCTGCATTTCTTAAAAGTATAGGAGCCTTTCCACAAAGTAGTTGGCGACCTACAATCTGATAAAAACTAGCGTTATCCAAAAGGCCGATATAGCCGTACTTCTATCTGGAAACCAGAAATTTCACCGGTCTTTAGCAGCGTGCTCTCTTTCAGCCAGTTTCCCCCACATATAAAACTGGAATCATTCTCTCTACACTGGGCGTTGTGAAGGTGGGCAAAGCTACAAAACGATTTCCAAATTAGCTTTGATCTCAAAAAGAGCTGGATCTGGATTAGATTTTTAAATTTCCAACAAAAATTCTACGCGCATTTCTGATGATGAGTAAAGCAGCCCCCGGAACAGCGCGGGACTTCGCTCTTTCCCATCCGATTGCAATCGCTGGATCGGCGGCGTTGATAATTATAACGGCAGTAGAAGGAGAGGGGGAAGATACCAACCAAATTTCGGTAGCCCGCAGCCACACCCTGCCGGCTGGCGATTTTCCAGCCAGGCCGGGCCGGCTACACCTGGCGCGGAAAGAGGCCGGCACTTCGTGGGCTGGGCAAGGCATTTAAGGCGCGCCGTGGCTGCAGCGCGCTACCCAAAAACGTTCAGTGCGCGGTAGGGTCTGGCTGCTTCGGTCCTAGAGGCCACAATGTTTCTCGATTGGTGGCTGGGGGTGCTGCTGCTGCTCCTGCTGGCTAGGACTACGGGTGGTGCCCCTCTGGGGCCTGAGAAGGGTCCCGGTGCCCCTTGTCCTTCTCTGGCTGGCTGTGACTCCCCTGAGAGCGACAAGGCTCCTTGCGACGACAAGAGCTGCAGGGCCAGGGCTGCGGGCGAGGCTTGCGGCGTCTATACGCCCGGTTGCGCCCGAGGATTGCGCTGCGTCCCTCGGCCCGGCGAGCGCGCCCCGTTGCACGCTCTACTGCGCGGCAAAGGGGTCTGCTCGGCTGGGGCAGACAAGAAGGAGAGCAGGAGAAACCAGACGGAGGGAGAACCCGCGGCAGGTGAGTGCTTTGCGCCTTCCGAGAAGGATTTTGCGCACTTACTAGGGGTACTACAGACTCCGCTCGGGGTTGCTTAGCGCGCGGTAGTTACCCCAGAGACTATTCTCTGAACTCGAAATCAAACTTGCAATCGAGGCGATTAAAGTGTGGTGGAGAAGAAGATCGAATTATCTCTTCCCCCCCCCCCGCCCCATGCATACATTGAGGATTCTAATGCATGCAGAAGATAAATTAAGTTAAGCCAGCTGCTACTTGATCAAAATCGGGGGGAGTGGCTTAAGCGTGGTAAAATAGTGCTTTTTTTCCTCTCCCCAATGGCAATGCATGCTTTCTCTTCCCCTCCCTCTATCCAGCTAAGTCTCTGTACAGACTTAGACGCACAAAGGTGAATTTTAATCTGCATTAATGACACTGCCTTGGGAGCCAGGAAAAGGTAGGTAGTTATTGTGGAATAATAAATGGGCGTGATCTCATCTCGTGTATATGTGTACAAGTACTTTGCTCGGCTGACCCATTCATACCATTACCTTGTGGGCTTGAAAATGCACTGGTGCCCATCTGGATAGTCGGGACTGATGTAAATGTATCTTGAGGAGGACTAAAAGCTGCCCCCTAACGTTCTTGTATTAATGCCAGGCTTCGGGTTTAACCCTGAAATAGCTGAAATAAATTGGAAGGTAGAAACTTCTAATGAGCAGGTAGAAAGGCTCTTCCCACCCACCCCCCACACACGAGGTGTCATTCCATAAGCAAACATGGTTTGGTGCTTTGGTAGGGAAGAGCATAAGTATGACTTGTGCACATTATATGAGAATGCAATGCAAGTCTGGAAACGCCAAGAAATGAAACAGCATTTTGAACTCTGTTTTTCTTTCTCTTCTACACTCTTGTACAGAGATGAGGGATTGCATTTACTTGTGAGGACAACCTTTCCTGCACCTAGGGAAGGCCCATCTCCAGGTTCTAGAGGGGGTTGTGGCTACAGCACTGAGCCTGGGATGCCAGGACTTTGTGAGTGGGAGGCACCATGGGGTCCTCTCCTGCTTTAGGACTTTATGTACACATGCACAGACACAGTTGGGGTCAGTCCAAGATCTTCTGGTACCTGAGATGGTATGCCATGTGCCGCCTGCTCCCCCTTGCGTGGTGGTGTGTCAGTCTCTGCTTCTTCTCCCCTTCGCTGGATTGCGAAGGGAAGAGAGGGATGGAGCAGAAGAGGAAAAATGGAAGGAGAGTGGTGGGCTATAGCATTTGGATACTCTAGCCCACTACTCTTCTCCACACTCTGCTATGCCCCCCTCCCATCTTTTTCAATCCAAGGAGCAGGAGGAGTGGAGGTGAGTGAGTAAACAAATGGAGATGGTCACACCTTGCCAGTTTGCTGCCTGAAGCAACTGCCTCAGTTGGCCTCATGGATGTGCCGGCTCTGCCTGACAGCGTCTCATACCAAGACTGTCTTGCCTCCTACTTAAATCCAGTACCAAACTTTTGAGGGATTCTCTGCCCACCTGGAACTTTATCTCTTCCCCCTGCTGCCTCTCTGAGGAGCCACCCCACAGTATGAGAACTTGTGCTCTAGTCTAAGAGGAATGTGACCATTGAATTCATAGGCAAATCCATATGGTTTTTCCTTTGTGGCTTTGCTTTCTGGTGTGGTGTGCAAATATTCACCAGTCTCTGTGGTAGACAAAGGTACTCTGGGAAGGGAAGAGGGCAGGTTTGAACTCCTGTAACTCAGGCAAAGTTTTGGTCCTTCCTTGTCCCTGTTCTTCGTCTTAGATTCATTACTGGAATTCATTTTGTGATTTTTTTTTTTAGGATGCTGTGCCTCTGAATCTTAGCATTTAGCCTGTAGCAAGAAAAGGAAAGCTGCAGATTGTTGTGGCACTGTGTGCCTAATGCTGCCTAGGATGGCAACTGTGGAAACTCATCTTAAATTTTGTTGCCAGGAAAATTGCCTGTTCCTTCAGTTTTGTAAAATGGCCCTATAATCTGATTTGGGTTTTTGCAAATGTAATAAACTTTGCTTGCTCTCTGGCAAGTGGGAAATGAACCCGTTTCATTGACTGGTGATGGAAGGATGCTGGCTAATTTATAGGCTGTCCTCTGCTGGGTAGGTCCACGTAGTCTCAATTGCCTGGCAGTAGTTCTTCAGGGTTTCTGACCATATCGGAATCCTGTGTGTGCGTGTGCACGTGCACGCACACTCCAGCCTAGGATCTGAGTTATAGGAGCCTGAAGTGCAGTGGCAGGCAGGACTGTTCAGTTGACCAGGGTTGGATCCTGGTACCTAGGTCTAGCCTAGCCAACCTGGTGGCTTCATATTGCCTGAAATTGGGTAGTTGTAGAGAGCATCAGCTTTGGTGCCTGAACATGTTGCGTCCTTGGTGGCTTTCTAGGTTAGGTTTTGCTGTTGAACTGTGTGTTGCATTAATGGCATCATTTTCTTTCTAAGAATCTGATTAGGCTTCCAACTCTATTTGTTCTGGCATGAGAGCTGCTTTGGGTACAAGTAGTAGCCTTGGGGGCCTAATCCAGATTGGTACAAGGGAAAGGGTTAGCCCCATCCCAATCTCCTCCCCTGCTCCCTTTGGGGTGTGTGTGTGTGTGTGTCTTGTTTTGTGTGTTTAAGCAGGTAGAAAACACTTTTATCGTTGTATCAGGTTTGAGTCTTAACTTCAAGTCATGAGATTCCCATTTTATTTTGCTAACTGTAGCAGCTCCTCCTTAGTTCCCTTTGTAGTCAAGCTGTTGACAGATAACGGGTAGAAGCTATCTGATTGGTCCTCAAATTGGGATATGGAAATAAATTTTTGCCAAGTCCAACAAATGGTTTGTCTTGTCCAGTATGCCAATCTCAATTGGCAACAATCCTCCAGAGAATAAGGAACACCTGCTACAGGAGTTCAATAACTGGATACAGCTGGGATTAAACCTAGGCATGTTGCAGGTAAAGCAAGTGCTGTATCCTGGACTTGTACCCTGGGCTGTCCATATGCCTGAGACCCCATGCAAGCACAGATATTTGTGTTGAGTGCAGAATTCGCTGCCCTCCTGATAGCCTTGTTGGTTTGTAAAACAAGTTCTTAGTCCTTAAGTTTGTAAAGCCACAAAATGAAGTCTCCCCAATATGTGGTAAGAGCTCAGAAGCCAGGGAGACCTTCTTCATGCAGGGGCCACTACTGTTGAGGACTTGGAAGCAGCTCTATCACTGTGGTTTCACATGCCACTTAATATATAGTACTATATCCGGGGTGGCCAAACTTGCTTAACGTAAGAGCCACATGTGATACATCTCTTACATCTTATACAGATGTAAGAGAGCCGAAATATTTAAGAAGCATTTAAATGCTTCTTAAATACATTTACTCACCAAGAACATTAAACTTGTGTTTTAATCCAGTGGACTCTCAGTTGATACCCAGTAAATAAGGATAAAGCTTGAAAATATCTTATTTACCTTTTTATATTAGTTGTGATGCAAAAAGTAGCTCAGCCAACATATTTCCGAGAGCTGCACATTATATATCAAAGAGCCGCATGTGGCTCAGGAGCTGCAGTTTGGCCACTCCTGTAATATATATTAGTCGTATAACAATCCTGAAATGCTGACACCTATGGCAAAAACCAAAGCAGGTAGTGAATTAGTACATCAACCATAGCCTTCCAAGTGAAAAAAGTTTGAACATTTGCAAGGTTTTTTTACTTGTGTACCTGTGCTTTGGTGCTTTGGTGCAGAAGTGAAAATAAAAATTAATGTAACCATTGTAGGGTAAAGTCCTACTGATCAGTTCTCTGGTGGTAGTAAGCTGAATCTAGTTTCTCGTTTGTTCTCCCAAAGAGTTGAGCTTTTTTTTTTTTTTGCCTGCGGGCATGTGAAAGGGCTCAAAGTGGATGCTGGGAAGGTAGTGGTGGTAGCACAATGTAGGGCAAAGAATGTGGAAAGGTGGGGCTCCATCAACCACATTGCCAGCTGCCTCATGGACCACTCCTCTTGTCAGGTGAGTCATAGTACTGTACTTTGTCAATCCGCACTTGAAAGGCTGGGGTTGCAGTTGTATTGGCAGGCTGGAAAAACTGCACCGAACCAGGTCTCTAAAGGTGGGTGGACATGCGGGAAAATGCTGGCATGCTACAGTTAGGCAGCAAAGTTATCTGGATTTGCTGGAACCGCAGTAAATCCAGCATAGTATTTTCAGTGGGGTGTTGGGGAAAGACAAAGTCCAATGCCAAATATGTGTTAGTTTGACCATCTCTATGATGAGCAAAATCTGTGGCGTGTTGTATATTATATTGGGATTTTAGTATGTAGCTTTGCTTGGGCCAAAATGTGGCTTAAGTGGGTGCTGAACATTTTTTGTGTGTGTACATTGGGAACAGACAGTGTAGATCTTTGGGTGACTTGCAGTAGATCAACATGGGGTTCTGACTCCCATTGTTGAACAACAAGGAAAATGTGAGTGGGGGAATCTGCCATGGTTGGCCTGGTACTAATCGCTTACTTCTCAGCTCTGGTGATTTTTGCCTGTAAAATAGAAGTATTGCACCATCATCCAGAGTCACTGTTTTGTCTGGATGCAACCCTCAGCCTGTTTTTTTTTTTAATAGCTGGTTCCAGTGGGTGGACCTTGGCATTCTAGGAAAAACCAAGTAGATCCTGTTTACACCATGGGTGGCAGGCATGCAAAGCCCTGACATGGGCTGATTGATGAAAGAAACACCTTCTGCTTTACATTAATGTAAGAGCCAATGCCGTGGGCGGGCGGGGGGGGGGGGGAGACGGACACAGGGGGACAGGGAGAGCAATACAGTAGTCTATATGGAGTTTGTCATCCTGTCTCTCGAATGGCTTCTATCATAACCTATCTTCCCATCATGCACCCGAGGTGTGTACTTGTAGAAAGGGATGAAGGGGATCATGGGGTGGTCCTAAACGTGCTCACTAGGGAGTAAGCCTCGGTGAACACAGTTGGACTTGCTTTGGAGTAAACATGCCTAGGATTGCACTGATTGCCTCCCCCTGCTTCCCTCAATAAAATATTTGAAAACAGCCTTGCCGAATTGTTCCAAGTCATGCTCTGGTTCTCCTGGAAATCCAATCATCAGCCTCTGGGGCAGGGAGGTGCTGTGTAGCTAGGCTTGTGCTCTTTTTACCCTTTCCTATAATCAAATATTGCTTGGAAATAAGGTTGATCTGCACTTAGTGGTCAAAATCATCTAGGCACCATTTTACTAATAAATCCATCAAAATACTTAAAGAGTCTCGGCTCTTTAACATGAGGTTTTTAGCCTTCATTGATACAGAAATGGACTTTGAAAGGCAGAAGCAGCATGTGTATCAAAAGTTGTTGAGACTTTGCTGAGTTTCTGAATAGAGCCATCGGTACACTAAGGCTGCAATCCTATGCCCCCTTTTCTGGGAGTAAGCACCATTGAACACAAAGGTACTTACTCCTGAGTAGACATGCCTTGGATTGTGCTGCAAGAGTGCATCTTCCACTATTGCCTTATTTTTATTGCAGTTAGGGAAATGTGCATTTTCACACAGACAACATCTGCAGATGCTAAATGGGGTGTTGTACAGTATTAAAAAGGGAAATTTGATTCCATTAGATTCCATTAAGTGAAATAACCTGCATACATCCAATTGGTATATTTATTTATTTATTTTTCACATTTTTATACCGCCCTTCCTCCAAGGAGCTCAGAGTAGTGTACATATTTCCTTCCCTCCTTTTGTCCTCACAACAACACTGTGAGGTAGGTGGGGCCGAGAGATAGTGACTGGCCCAAGGTCACCCAGGAAGCTTCGTGGCTGAGCGGGGATTTGAACCTGGATCTTCCAGGTCTAAGTCCAACTCCCAAACCACTACACCATCCTGGTGCAAACCTGGGAAGTTCAAGTTGAGGCATCTTGGATTCTTTGTGCACTAAACTGCCTGGTCAGTCCTATAGCTTAGCCCCCAAAGATCTAATAAGCCTCCTCTCTTTGTCTCTGATAATGGTCAACAATGGATTTTTCAAAGAATAAGGCTTCCCAGCTGAATTTATAAAATTACAGCAAGTCTTACTGAGCACAATAGAAATTCCGTTCAAGTAAAACATGCGTAAGAGTAGGGAAGCATAGTGCCAGAGTCTTAGGAGCACCCTGAGTTTTGGGACTTATGCCAGCTTGGAATGTATTTAATTTATAAAACATTTTTTAAACATTAAAAAAAAACTTTAAAACATTTTTATCCTGACCTTCTGTTCCAGTACAGAGGTCCCCAAGGCAGTTCACACTGAGTCCAAAACATAACAAGAAAAGCTGTCAAAAACCAGAACAAGACACAGCAGATAATACAAATAAAAAGCATCTTAACAAAAGGCTCAAGTAAATCAGAAAAGAACCAGTCTGGCATCCAGCAAGCCCAAAGGCATACCAGAACAAAAAGATCGTCATTCCAGTATGGGAGGGCATAACAGAGGGAAAGAGGGAGCCAAAAAGGTTCCTGGCGCAAAGCATGCCATAAACATGCATATTCAGCATGTGCAATACGTTGGTGGGCGGCTTGTGTCCTTGAAAACCTGGCATTATAGTCTACTAAGGATGCCTTTTGTCCTTGGGATATTCTCCTTTTTTAAATGTCCTCTGCCTTATTTTGTGCTACCCAGATATAAATGTGGACACTGATGTCCAAGTAAACTGCTTGATGCAAAGAGCTCTGGCGCCCCCTTGAGGGGTTGCATTGAAAATGAAGGAGAAAAAAACATAGGATGACTTGACTGAGCTAATCTGCTTTTGAGCAAATACACATGGTCTTATGCACTCTGTGTACAGTACATACAGCACAAAGAACCGATATGATGCTGCTTTAGGAGCAACATCTCATACTCTCACCACACATGTGAAAGGACAACTTGTATAAAGTAGCAAACAATACTTAAGTTTTGGGAAGTAGCCCTTTTTTTTGGGGGGGGGGGAATCTAGAGGCTGCCTATTTCAGCTGGGTGTCTGGTTAGTAGCACTGAAAATACTGACCAGACCTGTCTTTTAGATTTATTCTATATTCTTCAAGTCTGAGGTAGAAAGTTGGCAGGTGAGAAACCCAGAAGTTGTCTGCCCACCTTTGATGCTAAGAAGGGAGACATTCCTTCCAAGGAAAACCATAACTCGATGTGGAAATGAATACTACTAGCCACTACTGGCACTTCTACTGGCCACCTGGAGTCCTAAGGAACTGACAAGATAAGACCCTGAGATAATGGGGATAGAGACTGTAAAATGGACCAGTCCAAGTTTTTTTTGTTGGAATTTCTCTGCGTGACTATTGCATAATTTGCACACACCAGACAGTGCTGGCTTTGTACCTCCCTTTCCATTAGGGAGGTGGTCAAGGCCACTATCTGGTTGCCATTGTCTCCAGATGCTGAAGGGGTCTGAGGCATTGCTTCCCATGGTGCCGTGTGGGTATACGTCTACACTCTCTCCCCTATCTCACTGTCACTTTTGCTCAGATAAGTCTTTTTTACAACAACAACAATATAACCACCTGCAAAATTGGTTTCATCAAAGGTGAAGTGGAAAACGTGTGGATTACAAGCATCAATCCCTCTTTCAAATTGCCTGCCAAACTGTGGCATTGATGGGAGAATCCTATCCTCTGCCTCGAACCTCTTTAGGTAAACTGGGTGTAGAAGGTAGTTTTTCACTTGACTGTAATTAAGTGGCTCTATGGAACATTAGGGGGTCCAATTATTAAGCCATCTTGAGTGCTGTTATGACAGAAAAGTACCTTTTTTTAAAAACAGACAAGTGGAGAAGCTGGGGGGGGACACCTTAAGGCCATGTCAGGGGCACTGAGAATAAGGTCTTGGACTCCTTCCTGTCACCTGGGTCCCCACCTGTATAGGGGCAGCAGCCTATGTAGGGCCTCCAGGGCCACACCCACCCGGCTTGTCTCCTCGGGGCTTCCTCCCACAGCCCTCAGAGGAAGGGCATTTGCAGTATCCTACTCCTCGGCATCAGGGCCTTCTGGAGCCTCCCTTATGGCTAGTCTCCAACCCTCAGCCAGCTCTTTCTCCTCCCTGGCCCTCTCCTTGTATTCCCCTGGCCTTGGCTGGTCCCTTTCCTTCCTGGTTTCACCACCCGGCCTGGTCACCACCTGGGTCCTAAGCCCCCTCTTCTGGGAGGTGGGAAGGCTCCTTGAAAACCCCGCTGCATCTTGCGGAGTCCAGCATGTGCAGGAACACTCTGCTCAATGGGCTGATAACCGGCGCTTTGCCTCACTGAGGCCTTTCTAACCTGTGCCCACTGAGCAGGCGGCTGCTCCCTGGGTCTGGTAAATCCGGCCACAAACAGTGCGAGGACATATGCAAGAGAGAGAGAGCCCTACTTTTGGTGGGCTTGTTACTTTTGCAGACTTATTTACAAGGCCAGTGCTGCTTCCTCTTCCTTCAGATACCAGAACCAAACAGTGTAGTTCAGGAAAATGCAAGGAAAGGCATAATTGACGTTTCTAACAAAATATCAGTCTGGTACAAAACTACCTGAAATGTGTCAGGGAAGAGGAGGAAGCACCTTGTTTTGTTGACCAAAGGTGATAGTTGTACCTTAGATCTCACTTTTTCTAGAGAGGTCCTGTTTTCTTTCCCAGCTCTAGATACTTGGCACACAGGGGTGTGTCTTTCTATTTCTTGGTGATAAAAACTGGAGACAAACTTGACACTCTCACTCAGCGGAATGCAGAGTGCATACAGTCTTAATCCATTGCCAGAAAAATGGGCAGGCATCTTGTTAACTGCAGAATAGTCCAATTAAAGTTGCTTCCATGTGTTCTTTTTACAATATTTAATTTGTATTGTTAAAAAAAATCTTTCATAACCCTCTTACCAAATACAGGCAAGTTAAAGCACAAAAATTAACACTTCCACGTGAAGTCGGATAATTGTTTTAACCAGAAGTTTCTTTTACCATGTCATAGAATGGTTACCACTCCAAATTACATTCTACACTTATTCTCACACTTTCATAGGGATTTTGTCCCTTCCATTCCAGGGGACTGAAACATGCTCTAGTAGACGGAGTGATGGATGCATTCAATATGATGGCTTAATTCCTGAAGGCACACTTCATCACCTTTCACACCAGCAGCGTTTGGGAATTGCTGTCTTGAAGCCGGTTCTTCTCTCTTCTCTAAAGTCCTGTTTGTCTTTCTCTCTAGGTGACGGCTGGAGGGTGACTCACCGAGTAGGACATTCAACTCCTGAGCCTCTCCCCTTGCAGAGCCAGGCCCAATTGCAAGAGGTCAGCATCAGCAAAGCCCAGGTGCAACAGCTCTCCCTAAGCAGTGATGCCAAACAGGAATTTGATATGGTGTGTGCAACAAACAGCCAGTACTTGAGCATCCAGTTCTAGGAGAGAATGTATGGGTTGTGTGTTTCTCCCACCCCTGACGAAACTGAACACATGAAGTTGTCTTACCCCAAGTCAGACTAGTGGTCCATCTTTCTCAATATTGTCTATCTACACACTGATGGGCAGTGCGTCTTCAGAAGGTATTGGACAAGAGTCTTTTCCAGCCCTCCCTGGCTCAAACCAAAAGAGAGGGAGACACCAACAAACACCCAGCAAGGGATGCTATGCTGGGATGACCACATCAGTCTCGTTCTGTGGTTGTTGCTAGTGTTGCATCTGCTTCATCTTAAATTGTGAGCCCTTTAGGAACAGGGAGCCATCCATCAAACTGTCATGTTGGAAGGTGGTATATAAATATTCTTAATAGAATCATTGGGGGACAGTTGCACTCAATTTCTTCCTCCCCTCTCTTTTATATTAGGAAGGGAAGTGACAAAGCAGTGTGGTACAATTTCACCTTTCTTCTTCTGCAGGCCATGGGGGGTGGGGGGCAGGGGCTGCCCCTGAAGTGGCTAACCATCTGCCACCTGAAGCAGCCTGGGCTGAATGCGTAGTTTGAGTGACTTATTTCCTCCTAGCCCCACACACATGCACCCCAAGTCTTCTGCCTGCCCACGGACTTAAACCACTGTTTTGTCTCTGCTTGGTAGGCTCCTTGCCGCATGCACTTGGCCACCGTCTTGCAGGAGTTGAAGGCCCCACTCTACGTGAACGGGGAAGACATCTTCATTCCCAACTGTGATACCAAAGGCTTCTACAGGCGGAAGCAGGTACAGACCAAAGTTGTTCTGAGAGGGGCACAACAAGAGGCTTTATAGTGGGAAGTAACAGTGCTGAAAAGGGGGGCTGGCAAGAACTAAATGGGCTGGTACAAGGTTGGGTGAAGCACAGGAGCATAGCCTCCAGTGGTTACCATACTGACTGGGGACAGTAACCTATTGGTCCAAAGTATGGGTGCTCTTCAAAGCCCTGCACAACCTGGAACTAAACTGGGAAATGGATCAGAACCCAGTGGAGCTGTTTCAGTACTAGAGATGCAACCCTAATGCCTGGCTCCAGTTAACACCCTAGCACCTGTCTTGAAAGTCAGCCCCATGCACAACACATTGCAATACTCTAGTCTCAATGTCCAAGGACTTGGCCTTACTGCTAGTGGGTATGGTACTGGCTGATGTTCTACCTGTCTCCTATTAATGTCCTTCCTCTCTACAGTGTCGGGCATCCAAAGGGCAGAAGAGAGGCCAGTGCTGGTGTGTGGATAAGAGAGGCCATCGGTTGGAGGACCAAGAGGAAAGTCCCCTTTGCCTACTTGCCAACAGTGACTGAGCAGACAGGAGGAGATACACAGTACTCGGGCAGCAGGGACTCTTGACCAAGAGGAATTTCCCAATGACACTCTTGACAGAAGTGCTTGTTTTTAATTTATTGTGTGGCTGCTGCCTTGCTGGGATCTTGCATTTCCTGGTGTAATTTTGAAACCGCTGCCTTCTGACTGCATCAGGGCAACAGCCCAATGGGCAGCCTTGAGTGCCTGATTGAAGATGCTTTTTTGAATAAGCTATCAATTGTTGTGCTATAAAGATGCTAAGCTGTGCTGGCACCTTGAGGTGCCTTTTCTATTTGATAGACATGGCATGTATCCCAGATGCCAAACCAGTAGGGGAACCAGAGTAGCCAGATCTTGGGAATGGGGTGTAATTCAAGGCAGTTCAAAGCCCTAAGAGATGCAGAAGGGAGGCTTGGGTTGAGCAAAATTCAGCCAGGCTATATCAGATATTCTTCCAAGAAGCTAGAGCTACTTGGAAAGTTGTGAGGAAGGTAGTGGAGTTGTGGGGTGCTTCAATATGAAAGGGGGAAAAATGAACTTGGTGCCTACAATTAGAACAAGATGGTGGTAGACCTTAAAGGTGCAGAGCTTGTTATTGGACATAACTGATGCTATATAGAAGTTTTGTCTAGGGAATGGGATTTATTTCACACCAGAATATTCCTGGTCCTCACTATTACTCCCATGTATGAGATTGCTTAATGCCATCCTCTCTCTAAAGGAGATCATGGGGTGAATTAGCTAGGTGGTGGGAAACTGTTTGCTGGTAGGGACCTAGACTGGCTTTCCACACAGAGGTGCAATGGGTCTTCCCTATTTGCAATGTATTTTAATTTAAAATTTTGTTTTGAAAGATGGACAGAGGGGTTCTGTCTTGAGCTTCTCTCACTGTCATTTGGTTTTAATAAATCTGATGACTAACTCTTTGCTGCTGCTTTTGGTTACTAATTCTTGTTGTATCTTATGAAGATGTGGTCAAGGTCACTGAAGAGGATCAACTATCCTGTTCAGTAGGGTAAGCTGTCTAACACTGTGGTTCCCAAACTGTACACCAGGGCGCCACAGTGAACTCAAAGGGCACCGTGGAATATTTAAAGGGAAACAATTGGGCTCGGGTGCCATGAAAAGTTTAGGAACCACTGGTCTCTTTTTCAGTTGTAATAGGAAAGACTCGCACTTCTATTGTTTGCTCTGTGCTTGGTCCATGTGTGGCATAATTAAACCATTTTTACCTAAGGGTGCATATATGCAACAGGTGTTAAATGCATATACCTGTGGGCTTGGAGGAAATAAAAACAGTAGTTCTCCAGTGCTCCCCTATGTTTAGCAATATAGTTCTTGCTTTCCATTCAAGAGAACTAGCTTTGCTATGAACTCCTTGGAGGGGTAGAAAAGATACAGCTAGTTCAATTTCTCTTGTACCTACTGGATTATATCACACCGAGTGCGTAATGCCTACAACCTCTGATCTAATAAGAATACTACTGTAGCTGCTGTCTTGCCCCATCTTTCTGCATAGTTCTTTCAAAGTACAAGAAGTAAAAAGGCAGATCAAATCTCAATCCTACTGTCAAATTGCAGGTGAGGAGCTTAGTCTAATGATGGCTGTTCTGGTACTGATAGCTAGAACATATCCTCTATTAAGTGAGTTGCTGCTGCTACTACTACTTTGCAGCAGTGGTGTAGCTAGGGCACTGGTTCTCAAACTGTGGGTCGCGACCCACCATTGAACTTTTGCTGCCCCTGCCCCTTAAGGGGCAGGGACAGCATGGTGGCGGCGGCGATCCAGGGGATCGGTGCCGCCAAAGTGCCCGAAACAGGTCCCTCCGCACTTACCGGGGCTTGGGAGCATTGGGGAGGCCTGCGTGACCTTCTGCAGCCCCCCCCCTGATCTTCAGATTGCTGTTTTGCAGCGATCTTCAGGCACTTCCGGTTTTCGTGAAAACCGAAAGTGCCTGAAGATTGCTGCAAAACAGCAATCCAAAGATCGGAGGGGCCTGCAGAGGGTCACGCAGGCCTCCCCAATGCTCCCAAAAGCCCTGGTAAGTGTGTGGGCCCTGTTCTGGGGCCCATTTTGGCAGCAGCGGTGACGATCCGCTGGATCGCTGCCGCCACTGCTGGCTCCACCCCTGCACACACAAGGTTCTCCCCGCCTCACGGGGAGAACTTTGAGAAATGCTTAGCTAGAGCATCTGACACACGGGCCAACACCCTCCTAGCCTCATTGATGGGGGTTATGGGGGTGGGTGTTACAAATTTGTGCCCCTGGGTGCCAGATGGGGTGTGCTGAGGCCTGGGAAGGCCATGCATGGCTTCCCCAAGCCTCCAAAAGGCACTTCCTGTTTTTGGCAAAAACAGGAAGTGCCTTTTGGAGGCCTCTAGGACACTCCCTGGAGGCGTGGTACCTGGGGCCAAGGACCCCACCCCCGGCTACACCACTGCTCTGCAGAGGAAATGAACCCACCTTAGATATGTGATTTAGGAAGCAAAATAAAATCCTACAGCTGGCAACAAGCCCTGAAAGCTCAATGTAGCTGTTGCTTTATATCAGGGGTGGCCAAACTTGCTTAATATAAGAGCCACTTGCGATAAACTTCAAATGTTAGAGCTGCAATATTTAAGCATTTACATTCTTAAATATATTTACTCACCATGAACAATAAACTTGTGTTTTAATCTAGCGGACTCTCAGTTTACTCTGAGTTTATGCTCAGTAAACTTATAAAGCTTTAAAAATTCTTATTTACCTTTTGTGTTGTGATGCAAAAAGGAGCTCAGCCAATGTATTTCTGAGAGCCGCACATTATATGTCAAAGAGCCGCATGTGGCTCAGCTGCAGTTTGGCCACCCCTGCTTTATATATTGGCACCACCTGACAAGGTGCTGCTCTGTATACTTAAAAAAAATCAAATGCTGCATCTCTCACTTGCTGCTTGAAAGATTGTAGCATTACCTGTACAAGTTCAGTGCTCAGGAAAGTGAGCATAGGTCTCCCTTATGCCTACACACAAGGTGGTAGGGATTCCAATAGTAGAGAGTTTCTTCCCTTTTGTCTGTCCCTGTATTAAACTACATCCTGTGGTGTCAGAGCAAATACATTGTCTTTTTTTTAGGGCAGTATAGGCAGGGCTTTGTGTTCCACAACTCTAATCTTATTATGAAAGTGAATACATTGGGTATAGAATTGGTTTCTGAAGGCCAGCTTCTCATCCTGAATTTCAATCAGCAAATAAGCAATGTCTGGTTAAGTCCTGAACTTGCAAGGCTGGATAAGGTAGCTGCTTATTGGGGAAAATAGGATTTGAGTGCTATGGATAGTTCCTGTGTTCAGAAGTATACAGTGATGTAGACTTGTCTATTGACAGACTCTAGTTGTGTCAATGACTTGGCAATTGTAAAAGACTCTACTTGAGACTTGGAGCCTTACACCAAGTTGAATTTTATTCAGGTTTAAACCCACTTTCCCCATTAAATAGATAGGGACTCTCCATCAAAGACTTGGGACTTGACTCAAGACTTGGAGTCAGACTTGATCCACATCCCTGGAAGTATGCAAGCTAGTTTAGTTTAAGACTTGCATGTCAAATGAATATTTCTTGGCACAGTGTGTCATCTTGGTGTAAAAACTTTGGATCTAGACTATACAGTTCTGAGCCAACTCTAGCCAGATAAAATTCAGAAATCTTAATGAAAAGCCATTTGAGTCTTAAGTACTGGTCACTCAGGCAGTGGACTCTTCCTCCTACCCCTTAATCATTAGCAAAATATCAAATGTAGGCTTTACAGTAGAAATTTACAAAAGTATAAGCCCATAGTAGCCTCTCACAGCAAAATTGTCTAACATGTTCACAAACCAGAAGTTCATGGTTTCAAGTGTAAAATCCTACAAATCTCATTCCTTCTCCCTACCCACCCTTAATTGGAAGAAACCATTTTGATATTCACTAGCAGAACATGGTTTTTGCACAGGAAATGTACCACTGTCAAAGCAGGTAACTCTAATCGCGAGTCTATTTAGACTTCAGCCAGGGTATGGAGTATACTAGAGATACCTAAAACTGACACTGCTCCTGCCACTGCTCCTTCGCCATTAGCAGAATGATATGCTATAGAAATAAAAGTTAAACTAGTGAAGAGACTACAAGCCAAGAACAACCCAGAGACATTGGGGGGGGGGGGGGAGAAGACAGTAGAGGACATGTCATTCAATGCATGATTATGCACAACTTTGAGTTGATTACCTGAACAGTGCAGGTAAGTCTTTGAGTATGTCTTAGGCTCCAATCCTATTCAACCTTCCAGTGCTGCTGCAGCTGTACCAACCAGGTATGCACTGCATTCTGCTGTATGGGGGCAGTCTCGGAGGCCTCCTCAAAGGTAAAGGAACATTTGTTCCCTTACCTTGGTACATTGCAGCTGCATCGGTGCTGGAAAGTTGGATAGGATTGGGCTGTTAAATACTCAGAGGAAAGTGGCCTGGAAGAGTTGCAGCTTACAAGATAACATGGGAAAAGAGAAAGCAGCTTGCTCTGAGATCAATGGAAATTGATGTGGTAATTAAGGATTAAAGCAGGCTCAACTGGTTCTTACACATGGTTCTTTTGTCCTGTCACCTATCTAAGACCAAACACATTACCAGAGTTTAATCTCTTTGACATGTACCACTTTTCTCCCCTCCTTTTAATCTTGCCATAATTGCTCAGTGCTGCTAAGTGACTTCACTTGCTGCTAAGGCTTAAATCCCTGCAACAGGAGTAAAGTTATGCTATTTTCATTCCATGTGCCCAATTCTGATTGCAAGTTTTTATAGTATCCCACCAATTATGAACATATCAAAGCTACTTTCTAGAGTCCGATCTTTAGCCCCAACGCCTCGCTTGTCAAAGTAGTTCTACAGCATGTGAGCAGGCTATCTCAGTCCTGCTTTCCTTTTTTAGGGTGAGATGAGACAGACTGAACCTGAAGTCTTCTGCATATAAGAGGTGGGCTATCCCATTCCTCTTATATTTAGTGCTAGGATAATAAAATTATCCAAGAAGCTCCTTGCTGCAGGCATAGCAGTCGAACAGGTGAATAGTTTTCAGGAGGAAGTACTAGCAACCACACGACTTAGCTCTCTGATCATCACAAGAAATAGAAAGTTTCTCTCAATCTTGGTCAGGCCCCTTTCTCCCTCTTCCACCCCACACATTTTTTTTTAAAGTCACAACTCACTGGACAATTACTATGCATGTTGCTACATGCCAAAGCAGCTAGCTATTCTGAACTATCAATGGGCAACTCCAAAACAGGAGGCAAGTTACAGAAGACTTCCGATGAAATCGCTGGAAGAAGGGGGCTAGGTCCATCTATTCCCCCATAGCTATCACCTAAGGAAGCTTCATTTCCTACAAAATAAGACAACTTTATTTTAAAATCTTACTTCTTACAACTCAAGAAAATATTTCAGATGGCTTCTCAGTACATTCATTACAAAAAATACAAGTTTAAAATTCTGATCCATATCATAGAACAGGGGCAAAAACATACCTACAATTTATTTGACCTACTGGGAGATTGTTCCATCCTGTCCCCAACACACATATTCATAGCTTCTTTCCCACACTGCATAGATAAAATCTTTTTCCCCAGAAAGTGAGTTTTAGTTGACCAGAATGGGAGAACTCAGTGTCTTACCTTAGCTGTAAGATTTGAAAGAGGCAATAGCATCAACTATTTGCATAAAACAAAACCCTTCTTTGAGTTTAACAAACTCTGCAAAATACTAGGCTAGATGCCTGTTCACCTCTTCATATGAAAAAAATAGCACCAGTTTTACTTGAGAGAAGTCCTGATATCTTCAAGGCCAAGGGAAGAACAGAATGCAATAAGACTGTCACAGAGCCTTGCATCTTTTCTTCCTACCCCACCATAACATCTAGTACAACACACCCTATATCCAAATATACTGTACACTTCCTCTCCCCCGTTCTACATCATTGGCTGCAGTTGGCAATGAAATATACAGCAAAATGACAAGACATTTTGGCATAGGTTAAGCTGTTCCAGACATTATGGAGAGGGGTTAAGTGGACTATGACAGGGGACTCCAGTTTTCAGCAGTAGACCCATGTTCCCTTGAACACTTAATTCTACTTACAGAAAGGACACCACAGTTCTCTATGTTCTGATCAACCATGCACATTTTACAATCTCCAAGTTATGTCTATACCCAGCATTCTGCTGCACACGGTAAATCCATTTTTGCAAATTATACTAATGTTCACATAGCACATAGGAGGAAACGATCAAAACAGATGCTGGTTCTTTTTTGTGCATCTGTTTACTTGCGTTGCTCCTGAACTAGGCAAAACAGTAAGGCACAATGTATCTGTCCTTTTCTCACATTTGCCAGTGACTATTTTGAAGGGGTTATCCCTGGAAGAACTTCAGAATGTCCCACACCACCCACTTTTGAAAGATCCAACTGTACTGATCTCAATAAATATTTGTGAAAATACAAAAAACAAAACAAAACCCACATTTCTCTGTGGAAGCTCCTAACTAATTTGAAAAGAAAAAAAACCTGGCAAAATAATTGGAAAGTACTTATGTCTGAAATTGTTTCAGGAACCACCCCTGACTAAAGGAAGCAGTAGCAGAATGTGGTAGCTTTGGGTCAAGTACAACTTTATGGTCTATTTTAGAATTTCTTTGCTAGCTTGTGCTAAACACTGCTAATCAAAGAACAGGTTGGTCCCCATGCAACCTATTTGACCAATGAAAGTTTAAAAAAAAGAGCCAGGCAGACTGAACCTGAAAATACACCATGGCAGTGCTAGAACTGCAAACCCTAAAACAACAAAGAGGGAAAGGGGTCCTTGAAAGTAAAAGTCACAAGATAAAATCTCATACCAGAACCAGTGAATCAGTCTTTGGTAACATCGATAGCAGCTTCAGCCATCCAAGAAGGCTTTAAATAAATCCAAGCTGCGCTATGGGAATCTGAGGGAGAGGCATTCAAGCCAGAACAGTCTACTTCCCATAGAGCATAATGGTTATTTTATTTGTGCAATGTTCACCTATGGGATGGAAAAGACATCTAAGAGATGTCAGTATTTGCCTGTCACCCATGGTCACATCATGCTTTCTCTGCAACAAGCAGCAGCTTCACATCTCCCAACTTCCAACTCCTTTGTTAAAGACAAAAAAAAAAAGCCAAGAGCAGAAAGCCATCTACAGTATTGTGGCTATCTTATTTGGAAGCAGACGAAATGCTGGTTGAGCCAAAATATGCACAATATGGCTAGCTGCAAGCCATCAACGCAGGAGAAAGCACAGCCAGAGAGCAGAACTGGGCAAAATAAAGGAGAAACGCTAACATTTAGGCAAGAGCTGCTCAGGTAGACACTTATTCACAAACCATCAGGGGTCCCATGGAAAGCCAGCCTGGAACCCAGGATGCCTCTGCATGCAGCATTTGTGTGCCTCTAAGACGCAAGTACTCTAGCTTGCATCAGCTCCTGCCTCACCTGAAAATTAAATACTGGGGCTTTTAAGCCCATCCTCAGGACAGTCAGTCTGGATGAAGGCGAGAGCACACGCTGTTACTAGCAGACTTTAAACAACTATCACAACCCCAATTCAGTTCCCCGTTTCTGAGGCACATTCACAACTCATAGCCTTGGGTTCTGGCTATGCAAGCCAGATTTGCAAGCCACAAGATGGTTCAGGATACTGTGGCATTATTTCAAGTGTGGTTCAATCCACTTAGGATTTACCATCGCAACTGGATGGCAGGGCTTTAAAGGCCTGAGGTATCCTCTTCCCTCCCCACCTTAGTTCCAGAGTCTGCTCAGTGTACACACCTTGTTACGTGCATTTTGCAAACTTTTGCAAATTTTGCTGGCTTTGTATGTGTGTGATTGTTGCGCTACCTCACCATCAGCAGGAGGCATCATCAATCAATTCATTTGCATGAATACTAGCCATGTCTATCATGGAAACTCAGATGGTTCTGGGGCAATGAAGTGTCCATGCAATCATCCTCTTCAAAGCTATAATCTCTGCCCTCTTCTTCCTCATCCTCTTCAAAGAGCTGATCCTCTAGAAAGGAACCCCCCAGTCCATATTCCTGCTCGTGGACAGAGACCTCGTTGGGGATGAGATGCGAGGCACCTTCAACAAAGTCAGCAAATCTAGAGGAAAACAGGGAGCAGTGAGGACACTGCAGCAACTAGTCAATTCTTGACTACTATCAAAATCTTGCCATGCAGCAAAGTTATGCAACATTTGTCAGTTATTTGTAAGATGAAGCCCAGACTGTGTCAGAGAGGCCAAGGGTATACCGCAAAACATATTACAGTATACTGCAATGGAGTCGGCATAGTAGAAACCCAGAACTACCAGTTCCCCAACTATCCCAGATCCCTCCCATAGCCGAGTTTGTAACTTGGGTGTCCTTCTGAAAGGTCTCTAGATCAGATGTTCCCAACCTGTGGTACGCATACTCTGGGGTATGCGGACTGCCCGCAGGGGGTACGCTGCTACGATCAGCAGCTGATAAGTGGCGGATGTTTCCCCTCCGGCTGCTTGCGAGGTAGGCCTGGTAGGCAGGCATAGCGGAGAAGGGCGCTCTGGGACACTCCACCAGGCTTCTCCACCCTCCCTCTCCAGGGTGCATGAGAAGGCAATAACCGCCACCTGCTTCTTCCTCTTTCACGTGGGGACCCTCTGTGGCCGGCGCCCTCCTGTCGGAGCGGCTCAGCAAGCCCACGTGCTTCATTGTGGCCAGCTTCCATCGTCACTCAGATCCGTGCCAACATCCCCATCCCTCGCCTTGGGAAACTGGGGGCTCCCAGACCTGAAGGCGGTCGCCACCCTTCCTCTCCCTCCCGACCCCGGTGGGACTGCTGAACCTTTAACAGCTGTGTGCTGAATTCCCCTGGTTTCTCCTGCATGCTTTGGCGAAAGCTGCACTTTTAAAGCAGAGTGCTCACTTTTGAAAAAAGAGCGGGGGTCGCACAGTGGGGCCCCTCTTAAATCAACTTCAACTTTCTTCATTCTTCAACTTTCATCATTCTGGTAATGTATGTTGGAAGCCCTAATTAATTAACTTGATTATTAATTACAGAATCCAATTAATTAGCTAATTAAATATTTTTTCCTGCAGGGGATACTTAAGAACATTTGACTGTGCCAGGGGATACACCTGGCGACAAAGGTTGGGAATCTCTACTCTAGATTATAAAAGGATTCCAATGTGCAAGGCAGCTCCCCCCCCCCCCCCTTTGCCAAAGAAACCGCCAATCTTTCAAGGCAGTACCTTTTTGGAGACTGGATGCGGGAGACTGCTTTCCAGGCAGAGAAGTCCGGGCTGTTGCAGTACTCCCGCAGCTCCTCCAGGGCTCTGCGTGTCTCCACTTCCCCCTGTATCCGATACTCCTCCTCCGTTAGTAGACGTGGTGGGCCAGGCTTTTCTATGGCTGTGTACACCTTCCTGCTAGGACAGCAATGGCATTAGCAGCAGCTGCAAGCCCAAACACCAAAGTCTGGCTCCTTGCAACAACTCCAGAGTGGCCCAAGAGAAGACAGTGTTTGGGTCCGACTCTCTTCCAGCTACACCATGTGTAAATTAAGCTCAAGACCAAGAGGGCCTCTAACTGGTATTATGTGCCAAGACCAGGTCCTGTTGGGCAAGATTCTGCCTTGTCAGATTCTGCCTTGTCCGCCTACATTATTTTAATGGCTCAACCTAATTCAGTCTTTGTCCTACAACCTCCCTCACTCTGTGCAGCATCATTTGACAGCAATCAGAGCAGACCAATTCAATGAGCAAACTACGGCAAAGGCAGGCCTCAATTACTTTCTCTTTTCTCATCTAGGTGCAACTTTTCTCAAATACAGATCAGTTACAGGTTTCTAGGATACAGATATGAAGATTTGACTCAGGGAGTTTTAAAGTGACTTATTTCTCTCACCTCACTACTGTAAAAAAATAACCTACCTCAAAAAGGTCTGTTATAGATACTGTATCCTGAAGATGTATTTGCACAAGACTCTCAAATGCAAATGCTAAAGGACCTTCTAGAAATATAACTATCCCACACAAGGAGAGACTGACAGACCATTCTGAAAGGCAAATTTCTCTTGTAAAGCTTTTGCAGATTCTGCTTAGTGGTGGGTTTTGATCTGACAACAGCTGAAATCCACATTTTTAAATAGTGTCTTTCCACCCAAGGATCTGTCTGGATTAAGAGGATGAACATTTACCCATATTCTCCAATCACAACATTTGCAGCAACCCATCAGCAACTCACTCAAAGCTGCCACTATACGACTTGACTGTAGGCTACATGGGGAAGGCATACAACCTACAGCGCAATCCTATCCAACTTACATCACCAGTGTAACCAGCGGTGCAGCGAGAACAGGAGGCCCCAGAAAGGAAAGGGGATTCAAATCCCCTCCAAAGGGGGATTCAAAGGGGATTTAAATCTCCCCTCCCCTCCAAAGCCGCCCTCCCTGCCCTCCCCCACTGGTTACACCGATGGTGTAAATTGGATAGGATTGTGCTGCTAGTGTCTTACTCCCAAGTGTTTAGATGATGGGTAACTAAAAGCAAAAATGTAACACTCCACTCTGAGCAACCCATCTCTGCAAGACAGTGATCAGACTATAAAAACACACACAGAGAGAGAGAGAAAGAGAGCAGGAATCAAGTCTGCCTAGTATATTCAATGTCAGTTTGCTCTTTTGCTCTGTGCTGTGTCACCACACCCTGCCCATTTCCATATGCAAAACTAGTTATCCCCCTCCAGACAATCAACAGAGACTAAGACTTAGACAGGCCTATATATGCAAATCTGGATAGGAAATCCTCCAACATTACTAAGAAAGAGAGTTGTGTCAACCTTCCACTATGCTTAGAATGTACACACACACGCACAACCTTTTTCCTACTCATCTATTAAAACAGGGCTATTATTAGATTGTGCCTTCTAGGATGAGTAATGTCCATGCTTCCCATCTGTCACCTGTAGATGGCATAGGCCCACATGACTGGGTACTCCAGGTTTTTAGTGCACATTGCAATTACGATCAAGGCAATGCCAATCTGCCGTATCTGGATGCCCGAGTAGATGAGCAGCAACCCGAGGATCTGCAAACCCCAAGTAAGGAGGTTGATGCTGCGTTCATTCTCCAAGGGGCCATATTTGTAGCACACAGCAAAGCTGAGACAGCCTACAATGACAAGGTAGCCTGTAAAAAGAGAGAGAGAGAGAGAGAGAGAGAGAGTATGAAGAGGCAAGGTTTACACATGTGCTATTTTTACCTAGAGTCAAACATCCCTGTGTAACAAATGAATATGGCCTGATGATGAACCACCGCCCCAGAAGTGAGACATTCAGCTAAAATCAGCAAAAAACAACAAAAACTACTGGTTGGATTATAGCAAGCCTGCTCTGAACAGCCACAGGGCTAACACATGTTGTTGTTGTTCAGTCGTTAAGTCGTGTCCGACCCTTCGTGATCCCATGAACCATATCCTGCCAGGCCTTCCTGTCCTCCACTATCTTCCTGAGTTCGCTCATTTTCATGTTCGTTGCATCGGTGATGCTGTCTAACCATCTCATCCTTTGCCTTCCCCTTCTCCTTTTGCCTTCAATTTTTCCCAGCATCAGAGTCTTCTCCAGAGAGTCCTCTCTTCGCATTAGGTGGCCAAAATATTTGAGTTTCAGCCTTAGTATCTGTCCTTCCAGGGAACAGTCAGGGTTGATTTCATTTAGGATTGACTGATTTGATCTCCTAGCAGTCCAAGGGACTCTCAGGAGTCTTCTCCAGCACCACAGTTCAAAAGCATCTATTCTTTGGCGCTCCGCCTTCCTTATGGTCCAACTCTCACAACCATACATTGCTACTGGGAACACCATCGCCCTGACTATGCGAACTTTTGTTGGCATGGTGATATCTCTGCTTTTTATTATGCTGTCTAAGTTTGCCATAGCTTTCCTTCCAAGGAGTAAGCGTCTTTTAATTTCATGGCTGCTGTCTCCGTCTGCAGTGATCTTGGAGCCCAGAAAAGTAAAATCTGTTTTTTACACATGTTGCCATGTGCCAAATGTGCAGGAGGCAAGGCCTCAGGTCTTTTTACACAGCACACTATAGGCAGGAAGATTCTAGAGCAGAAATAGACGTTGATCTGGAACAGCTGCATCTTTACATTTTACTTTTAGTAGCAGCATTAAAACGAGTAAGTGTTATTCAATGCGATGTGGGAAATGGACGTCTCCTTTGCTCACAATACATGCTTTTTCTAACAGAGATATTACAAGCAGGAAGGGTGGGGAGGGTGCCTCAAGATCATACCCAGCAGCCTCGAGCTTGATTAGTAATCAGGGCTACATAACTGGCAGTATTAACAAAGTCATTTTACACATGCGGAATATACATTAGCATAGTGGAGGCCACTATTTCCTCCATAACGACCATCCCCAATGCTTCACACCACCAAGAGTTACCCCAAAGGACCAAATTTGCTGTCTGCTTCTGGTAAAGTGACTTCAAATGCTACTTGGAACACTACTTTTTTTTTTTAAAGAGCAACTGTAATTTTGTTACCACTTAGGATAATCACATCCCAATTGGCCTTTACTTAAGTTAACTAGAAGCCCAAGGACAGATTTCAGGAGCTAAACACTTCTAAAAACAGGGCAAAAGAAAAGTATCCCAGCATTTTCAAAACTGGCTTGCTCAGAAATATGTGAAATGACATGAGGTTCAGGCTTCTGTAAGGACACCAAGGGAGTTCAACACACTCACCCAGCAGATATTCCCAGTACAATTTGCAGATCTCCTGCAGGTTTCTGAAGACCAGCTGGATCAGGTAAACAGAAAATGACCAGCCTCCCACAAGCATGAGGTAGACAGGACTTTTCTAGGGCACAGAAAAGAACAAACCAATTATATCTTCAGAGAAAGCTATTTTGACTTTCTTGACAGGACAACCCAACCTGCCCAATACTGCTGCTAGACTGTTACCATAAGTCAGCACCACACATTTCACTAACTAGCTGGGCTCACAGGGCTGGGCCTGCACAACCGGCAAGATGAAATCAGGCCAGCTTCTTTCAGTAGGAGCTAATGTGAAGCCTTCCTTTAGACATCAGAGGCCTGGTTCTCACATAACAAAGAGGGTGGTAAACCTGTGCCTAAACTGTACCCACTTCAGACTAAAGATACATGCTCTCATGACAGAAAGCTCCCCAACAAAGACCAGCATGACAGAGAGAGAGCTTGGTCAGAACTTTTCTTCCCAAGTTCAGCTTTTCTATATGCAAGGAATTCATTTTGTACAGAGGACCATTCAACTCACGTGAGCCATCACCTGATGTAGTACAACCCAGATAGACATCTACCATATCACCCATTTGTGACTACTAGCCTTGGAACTGACTGTCAACTTTTTGTACTGAATGAGAATGGAGAAGAACACACGCAATACCACAGCCCACTCACTAAACTCTATTTAATGGCACATCTGTGTTAGGTCTAAATCAGGGCTTCTCAAAGTGTGGGTCATGGGAAGAGGTGGGTCACCAGCTGGGCCCACCACCCCGCCCTTGCCTCTGTTTGGCTCCAAATTGGGAGAGGCTGGCCAAGGTGGGTCACGGCAGCGGGGACTTTGGGAACCAGTGGTCTAAAGATAGGCTTACCATAGTCCCAGAATCGAATCACGCTGTGGCCTAGAAAAGACACGAGCCACTCCCAAGAGTGCACTGCGGCGGGCCAATGCAAGCTACAGCTTCCGGTAAACAAGGCGACTACACTGGCCTGCTGCGGTGCACTCTTGGGAGCGGCTCTTGTCTTTTCTAGGCCACAGCGCGACTCGATTCCAGGACTATGGTAAGTCTATCTAAGAGTTGGTTTCAGAAAGGTCTAAATCAAGGGCAGCCAACCTTCCACCATTAGGGCCTCTGCATTCTTAAGAGTTGTGTAGAAGACAGAACCTTGGCAGCTGCAAGTGCTGATAAAGCAGCTGTACCTGCTGAAATGCCCTCACCTAGACAACCGTTAAAGGGCCAGGAGCATTCATGTTGAAAGGTTGGCCCACCCCTGTTCTAAATAGTTTCAGAAAGGAGAGCTAAACTTCAAAAGGCATCCTTTGAACTTGTAAGTATAGTACTGAACAGGAAAACCGGCATTTTGAAATCAAGTGTTGTTTTATTTAACATAATCAGCCAAGCAGACAGTTCCCCAACCCTGTGACGAGACTTGTCCAAAAATGGGCCCTATCATTTGACAGAATGTCATTTTTTGCCACAAGAAAACAGAGCATTTGAGCTCTCTTCTTAGAAATGCGACTTCTCCTACACTGCAAAATAGTGTAACTGACATTTTTTTAAAGAATGTACAAACCATTAACATTTGAACTTGCACATGGCGTGCTGCAAAGAAGCAACGGTGCATGAGAGAGCCACACACAGACATATATTTTTATATTTGTCTATGCTGCAACCACAGTAATTTCCACAAAAAGGTTATTTCTAGACTAACAAGAGCATGTTATATATTGAGCTACTATATATTAGACAAGACCCCCATGTTAAGAGGGGTGCAATGAGGATTCTAACCAGGGCGGATAAAAATCATTTTTTTTAAATCAACAAAACTAGATTGTTATTTATTTATTTATTTAAATAATTTATATCCCGCCTTTCTCCCAGCAAGGGCACTCAAGGCAGCTTACAAGGCGTTTATTGTTATAATGCTTTTTGTTTTAAAAAAGCCCTCCATTATGATAGCTTTAATTCAAACTGTATTATAACTCAAACTTCTCATTATGGAATAGTGATTATAAATTCTAGCTCTATGTTATGAGACAATGTAGTCATATAATCTTTTTTAAAGTTTTGTAAATAGGTTCCACAGTGCAAGTATGCACATTTCCATTCATTCCTTTCCCTTGCTAACTAAGAACAGTCAAAGATCTTCTGGGAAAAGCAGGTAGGGATTACAAAACAGAGATGGACAGCAAAGCCAAGGAGGAGGCTGTTTCCTATATCCCAAACCAGGTGGTCAGCAGGCTCTGTATGTTCCCATGGCAAAAAGATAGTTTGACTCAGGTACTCGAAATTAGAGGTCTTTAATATTCCTACAGCGCAATCCTGTGTAACCATGCACCAGTGTAACAGTAGATGCACCCTATGCCAGTATAATTGCACTTACACCGGTGCATCTACTGTTACACCCGTGCAAGGTTACACAGGATTGCGCTGCTAATGAGTCAACTCTAGCCTTGTAGCCTTCACAATGCTTGCTACCAAAGAGTGCACTACTATCAATGGAACAGGGCTTCACTCACCTTGGGCACCAATCTGGACACAACGTAGATGAGGATAAGCAGTGAACTTAGCATGCCGATGCTTATTCCAGTCGAATAGAAGAAAAGTGAGCTTCTGCAAAAGAGAATTGTTATCTGAGCTCCTGTGCAGGAACGGCATCTAGCCACAAAAAGTTAGTCAGGAGTAGTAAATCAAGCACGTGCTGCAAATGCCACAAAAGGCAGCTAGAATACACAAGTGCCAAGCAACGGTTCCAAGTCCAACAATTTGGCTGGCTACTAAAGCCAGTCAAACGTTTGTAGGCGTCAACAATCCTGTGGGGCAGAGATGGAAGTTGCGCCCAAATTCCTGCCAGGAGCAACAGGCATGACAGCAAAACTAGATCCCATTCAAAGGGAGAGCAAGCCACAGCAGCAGGAAGGAAAAAGAGGCCATGGCCCCAGAAAGACCGAGGCGGCAGCATTTGAACACCTTGACCTGGCAAAGGGCAGCACTGTGTACGCCACAACTGCACTGTATCCCTGCTTGGCTGCAGTGTAGCTGGAAAGAGGGCATTCCAGCCCAGTTGCCAGGCCTCTACATACACTCCCATAAGGGTACACAAAATGGGGAAATCTCGCAAGACACAAGGAGGTAGGCTCAGAAAAGAAAGAGAATCCACAACTGCCCTTCTCCCAATGCCTCTGACATTGTGCAGTGCTTTGGTAGTACATGAAAGCAGACAGACATCTCAACACTCTCAAGTACCCCCAATGCCCACTGAGACCAAAGAGAACCCTCTCCCTGAGAAGGGAGGAAGGGCAGGTTACCACGTATAATTGCTGCTGGTGACCTGCCTAGGATAGCCGTGGACTCCTGAGTGGTGGAAACAAATTATCTTGTTAAGCAAGAACATAGGCAAGACAGTGGAGAAGAATGGACGCCGTAAGTTGAAGTTTAGGTTCCCAAAGACAGTTCTTTGAGAGCCAGTTCAGATACTAGCATACTGCAGAACCTGCACGTGTACATATGCATGTTGACAAACTACAGTTCTAACTTGCTGACAACTGTGTGAAAGACAGAACTCCAACATGGAGTCAAGATTGCACTACTGACAAGTCAGATCCATGTTACCTGTTCACATTTTGAATTTGTTTTGCATTCAAGAGGTGTAAAATATATATTAACCATCAAAGAAAAATCATGACAGCAATAAAAATGCATCTATTTCCACTGCCTTAGGGTCCTATCCAACTTTCCAGCACTGATGCAGCCATGCCAACGGGGTGTGCGCTGCATCCTGCCAGGGGAGGGGGGCAGTCACGGAGGCCTTTTCAAGGTAAGAGAACATTTGTTCCCTTACCCCAGGGCTGCATCGGTGCTGGAAAGTTGGATATGATTGGGCTGTCAGTCAGGAAAGATCAACTTATTATGGACTGAGCAAATCTTGGCTGTATAATGCTTTACATGTGGCCAGGAATAATCACCACTTATCTCCCATTTCTACTCCTCTCACACATTGGATTGCTCACCTGCTCATCAAGTCACCACAGAAAAACAGCAGAAGGCCCAGAAATGTAACCAGGAAGAGCTTGGGATCAAATGCTACAAGAAACAAGGTAGTTCATTATTAAAATAGTGCCTTTGGGATTAGGCAAAATGGCTCTCAAAGCAAATATCCATGTAGGTTCATGCAAACATAATGTACCATGGGACATTGCTCACATGCTTTTTTTACCAATTGAGTATATCTCACTCACTCACTCAAACCAAGTAAAGCATCATTCAGAAACACCCTATACTCCCCCTACGTGTGGAATTAAAAGGACAGCAAAATACAGACTTGTGTATCAATATAAACCAAACTATAGTGAGAACAGGGAAACCGCTTCCTAAGTATCTGAAACAAGCAAAGTCATGTAGCACTCAAATCTACATGACTAGATTTGATGACTAGGAAGATGACTACTGTAAGAAATGTAGTACAAGTAGTTGCCATTCTCACCATCCATGTATTTTCCAAACAAATGCCAATTGAACTTAACAACCTAGTCTGCCTTCAGAGCAGATTAACACTTACTTTTCGTTCTAGGGGACAAAACACACATGGCAGCACATTAGTTGTGAATGGTGCATTGTACTGAAATAGCCAGGTTCTCCTGCAATATACAGAATTAACACAAATGCATCATTCACAATCAATGAGTACCTACAAGCTAAGTACAAAAGGTAAAGTGTGAATTTGCCATTGCATTTCCACACTTGACAATACAATATTGCCATGACATGGATAAGGTAAATATTTGTAGGTACATATTTTGCAATAGAAAAATTTCTGAACACACAGGTGTTCAAAGTGAATTGGTAGAAATAAAGAACTAGGCAAGTTTCAACAACTGATGAGATCACCAATACCAAAAAAAAATACAGCCTAAATCGAGCCATGTTCATATTTTCCCTTTGAGAAGTTCAACATACTGAATTTGAGTTCACTGCAAGTTCTTTATTTTAGCCCTCACACAATTCTTGAATTTGCTCAGTTATCTTGATATTGTGGAGTTTTTGGAAGAAGCACTGGATACCAATAGACATTTTACTTATGACACCACATGTAGAGCACACACGCACACACGCTATACCACACCTCTCAGTTGCCCTGTCAGCATCCTTCTATTTCTGCCCACACTCATCTGCTACATTTTGCACTATCAGAAAAACCGATAGCTACAGTTCCCAGAATCAGAAGTAGCCAACTTAACCTAGTACATGTGCTGGCACTAGATAGAATGAGACAATTTTCTCCGTATGCCAGCAACCAAGGTAAAACAGGACATACTTCGAGTAACTATGACGCTGTAGCTGGAATCTGGTTCAAGGAGGTCAACTTTCAAGCAGGTCTGACTACTGTACAGGCCTATGCCAATGTAGGTGTCATTGAGCTTTTCTCTGAAGAAGGCACCAAGATAATTCCATACGTTGAACCCCTCCAGTTCTTTGAGCTTCTCCTCATTTTCAACTTGGATGACACGGATCATCTTGCTGCTCTTTACTCGGACCTGCAGGGGCAGAGGAAGAAGATAGCATTGAAGATGATAAAAGGGCTTTAGGAAAGAGTGCTTACACATGAAGATTAAAGAAGCTTTTTTCACGGGGGGGGGGGAAGAGTAGCTGAAGGGAAAACATTGGTATCATCATGGTTATAAAAAGAACGTTCAAGCAGTCACTGAGAGATATGAAAGGATGAAAAATAAGAGTGGTCGACAGAAAGAGACTGTTCTAGTGTTAAACTTCACTGTGCAAAAAATTGGACAGGAGAAAAAGTTCCCAAGAAAGCCTATAAGAGTTCTAGCCAGTCAACAGACCAAGAACCTTTCCAGACACTGTGGTTCACAGGGAGTGAACATTACAATCATCACTGAACTTTTTCTACACTACCCTCACAAGGGCTGCTGTGGCTTTTCTCCTTGCCACCACAAAGGAGACGGTCAGTTGTCTTAGTATCATGGGCATGTACAGGATGGTGTCTGTGACAGCACAAGTTCCTCCCCACTTATCTACATCATATGAAATGACCTGCCATTTTGAATGCTTCTCCCCCCCCCATTTCCTCCCCCTTTATTTTCCTCTTCTTCAAAAAGGCATACTCAACTGTCTCCTACAATAAGAAAAGGCACCTGCACACTCCCACAGCAAAATACCACCAAATTCCATTACCTGAAGGGTGAGGATGCTGCTTGATTTAGCTATGATTAGCAAACTGCTAAAACAAAATAGCACTACCAACCATTTTTATTGCTGCAACTGAAAAAAATCATGACTACAGCAGAGATAAGCCGGATGACCTCTGAAGATCAGTCAGTGAATCATGATATGGTAAACTAGGGTTACAAGCGATGGCCTTGTTTATAGCTGTTGATCTCCGCCTGCAGTGGGGGGAGCAACCATCATTTTTTCTCCCAAGGTCTGCTTGTATGAAGTAACATTCTTCAACAGAAGACACTGTTTGGTAATCAAGATTCTCCCTAAGTATCTGTACAATACATAGTACCTTTAATCTAGTAGAGCTGAAGGAGGAAAGCATGGGGGATGCATGCGACTACTGAATAACACAGTGGAGCACTTCCAAGTCTAAGCCATGAGAAACCGACTGCAAAACCAACCCGACCTTGCGTCTACCACATACGCCTAACTAGAAGGGAAAACAAAAAGATATAGATTGAGTATCCCTCATCTGAAATGCTGGGGACCAGAAGCGTTCCGGATTTTGGAATATTTGCATAAGCATAATATATGGAGTGAAAACTGTTATGACCAGCAATAATGTAACACGAATGAATCATCTTCACGGGATTAAAGGTCATAAGTAAAAGTGTATTTAATTTAGAAAACACAGCATGACGTTTCATTCATTTATCCATGAATATCAGATGCAATAAGCCTATAAAAACGGCCACAAGATGGTAAAGCCAAACATTCCGTGGCCGATATTTAAAGGGAAACCCAACCTTGTGACAAGTTACTAGCGGTTGATTGCCTCTGTTTTGCATTTCCGGGGGTTAATTTCTTCTATTGTTAGTAGACGTGCTGGGTTTCCCTTTAAATACCGGCCACGGAACGTTCGGCTTTACCATCTTGTGGCCATTTTTACAGGCTTATTGCATCTGATGATATTCATGGAATGAAATGTCATGCTGTATTTTTTATATTAAATACATTTTTATTTATGACCTTTAATCCCATGAAGATGATTTGTTCATGTTATAATAATATATCTTGGGGATGGGACCCAAGTCTAAACAAAAAATTCATTAACGTTTCATATACACCTTATACACATAGCCTGAAGGTAATTTTATACAATATTTTAAATAATTTTGTGCATGAAACAAGGTTTGTTTGTGCATGAAACAGTTTGTGACTTTCTTTAAGCAAAAAAAAAAAAAGTAATGTCAGCAAGCATAAAAGTTCCAGATTTTGGAATATTCTTGATTTCGGAATTCCAGATAAAGGATAATAAACCTATAATGGGATTTATTTATTTTTTTACAAAAGATGTATGCAGCTACTTTAAAAAGTATAGAATCTAGGCTTATGTCTCTTTAATTTTGTGTAATAAGATTGCACGTGTAGCAATTTTGTGTAGCCAGCAGGATGTTCAACTGAAGTTTACTTCATGTTTGTCAGAAACACAGGACAACTCTTACCTGAATTCTGGTCCATATCTCATGCCATTTGGGGATCACATTGTTTGTGTAGCAAAACTGATGAGACGAACTACTTGTAACCATGCGGTGTTCTTTAAGTGAAATCACCTGTCCATCTGCAAAGTTCAAGGGGAGTAGGGACAAGAAGGCAATGTTAAAGAACTTGCCATTTTATCTATCCATGTGTATCAGATTTGCTCCATCACAATTCAGAGAACTAGGCTGATCTGTACAAGGCAAGGATCAGTATTAGCGTGCTCTGTAAGATGCAGGCCATTCTCTACTCTGAGGCAAATACATTCTAAATTCTACACCAGGCAAGAAATAGAAGGTATATCATGAAAGTATACTATATAGAAGGTATACCAAGTATACCATGAGCACACTATATTGAAAGTAGTATTGGTGAGAGGACACTCAAAAGCTTGAGTAACTATTCCCCTTCATGGCAATTAAAATTTGTGAATGCAACCTGCAGCAGTCACTAATGGCAATTAGTGTTGCCAATTGCTGCTGCAGCCCATCACAAAACAAAACATAAAGATCTCTTTCAAATCCAAATGTGTATGGAGGCTTAAGGTTTCAGTGGCTTTCAGTGGACATCATCAAGTGCATCATCACCTATAAAATAGACATTATATACCAGGGGTGGCCAAACTTGCTTAATGTAAGAGCCACATATGATAAACTTCAGATGTTCGAGAGCCGCAAGAGAGACGTTTGAGAGCCGCAATATTTAAGAAGTGTTTAAATTCTTAAATATATTTACTCAGCATGAACATTAAACTCATGTTTTAATCCAGTGGATTCTCAGTTTATACCTGGTAAATAATTACTGTATACAGCTTGAAAACTCCTTATTTACCATACCTATTATATTAATTGTGATGAAAAAAGGAGCTCAGCCAACATATTTCCAAGAGCCACATATTATATGTCAAAGAGCTGCATGTGGCTCAGGAGCCACAGTTTGGCCACCCGTTATATACTGACTGCAGTCATAGTCAGCTTTAAGTACAGAGACTTTACGAATGATGAATATCATGAAGATTCACTAATGGTGAATCACCAATCACCAATATTCATGTTAAATGTGTAACCCCACACACAGTGTCAGTGTAACACACTTATGCAACATTTTTAAAATCTGTCAAGACATCCTTTGAGGGATACAGAAAAGAAACAGAGGAACCATTAAGAGCGCAATCCAGTGTAAAGATCCGCGGGTGGCCCTAGGGCTGCCCATTGGATCCTATCCCCATTCCGGGCCACTCATGAGCAGCGCAGAGGTCTCCTCGGGGGAAAGGGAACATTTGTCCCCTTCCCCCGGTGTAGCGTAGGGAGACCCCAATGGGCCTTCTCAGATTTCCGCCAGCTATTCTGCTGGCGTAAGCCCAAGGAGGCTGTGTAATGGCCTCGCCGGCCCAGGGATATAGCGGCCGCCATCCCCGCCCCTCCTGGGCCAGCTCGGCCAATGGCAGCCCTTGAAGCCCAGAATAACCCTGTGCCCACTGGTGCATCCCTTACCTGTCTCCAGTGGTCGCAGGGATGATCCAGTGCCGGAGTGAGGGTTGCTGGCCTCCACGCTGGCAGCCCTTACTAGAAAGTAGTTGCAAACGTGCTTTACAGCACGTTTGTGACACTTTCGAACGGCGGAGCGTGCGCTCCACTGTTCAAAAGTTACGGAGGATTGTGCTGTAAGTGTGCTAAGCATTTTTAGCAGAGTACAGGTAGTCCCCAACTTAGAGATAGCTGTATCAGTGCTTTCACGGAGGTACGGTCCAGCCACCCTTGTGCTTTTGCGTAGGTGGAATAGCGCTGATCTGACTTACATCAGTTCCAACTTCCAGACAAATCTCCAGAACAGAACCAAGATTTAAGTTGGGGACTACCTATACTATGGGAAAAAGCAAATGAAACTAAAGGATGATACAGCTAATTAGGTGGCTCTTTTGAGAAACTGGAGACAACGATCCAGTGTTACAGCCTAATCTGTTATGCCAGAACGTTACAGGGAAAAATACATGCCAATTGCTGCTGCAGCCCATCACAAAACATGACACACCATGGAACACATTTTTTCTTTGAATCAAACTAATGCACATCAATATTCCTGAGTGAACTTTAGATACCAAGTCCATACAGACAACCCAACATGGTTACAAAACAGCCTTTGGCATTATTTCTGCTAGGGCTGAGAACTAAGGGTTGCATGTGTGGTGTTTGTTTTTTTATTGTTTATAGTTTTAAACAACTGTGCTGATTTCCTGAGCTTTGGGTAACGGTAATGCTATTATCTGACAGAAATTTGGTGAATGTTGACATACAAACCATGTTACATCATCATGTTAAAAGAGGCAAAACAAAAGTTACTTGGATGAATTACAGTACAAAAGAAACATTTAGGATGAATTACAGTACAAAAGAAACATTTAGGAAGCACAAACTAAAGGGCACCACTGTCAAAGTCAAGGCACCCCTAATTCTGCAGTCTGAGGGATCTTTTCTTAGTGTAGAGGACATTTTTTTCCAAGGAAGGAGAAATATGATATACAAACATCATAATGATGGCTCAAAAGAGGCAGAAGAGACACCAGCAAACAGCACTGGAAAAAAAAGCACAAAGCAGAGGTGAATATGGACAGCTGCTCTGCCCTTGCCAAATGAGAGCCCACACTTTTAAATGGGGCTTATTTACTCTGTTTGCAGGGTGATTTTTTTTCCCCAAAAAAGGAGCGACAGAATTATTCCTTAACACAGTAGAAGCTGATTGAACGTGATAAACCCCGACGAAAGAGTACGTCTTCCAATGCTCACACGCGGAGCCACTGCTGTTAAGAGGCACAGGAACAAGGTCCCATTGACAAGTTGGCAACCAGTAGCCTGGGCCTCCCTGGATTCCCACCAGCATTATCACGACACTTCCGCCCGCCTACCTGAGCCACGCAACAGCGCGAAGACAACCGCGGCCCCTACCAGGAGCCGGAGGCAACAACGCTGACACTGCCCCAGGGCCGTTTTCGTCCCTCCCGCCATGACCGTTCCTTCACCCGCCGCCCATCGTCAAACAGCACTTTGCACCGAGGTTTCTCTTACAGCCTATCGCAGAGCCTGACCCGCTCAATACGCCCACCCCTTGGCCCGAATGATAGGGACGTTAGCCAATTGCAAGCCACTCCAGGGGGGGGAGCAAGCACAGAAAATTCAGAACCGAGCATGCCAACAGTCGCGCTGACTGATGTGTCATTAACCTATCAGAGAGCCGGGCGTCGCCGTGACGGGCCTCTATGAGGTTAGGCCTCTCTGCAAAATGACAGTAGAGGTTAGGTGGAGATCCAAGCGTCTGACGTAACTTAGGCCCACCCCCTCGCCTCCATTGGGTCGAAGACGATGCTTTCCAGCCTATCGGCGATCCATTGTAATAGCAACGGCCTCCCCGCTTCATTTCAGAGGGAAACAATAATGTCATAGCAACCGAGGGCTAATATGTACAGTATGTGGATTGACACGACTCTCCAGGTCTGAGGAACGCAGAGCGGTCCCATAGCAACCAACAAAATACATTCCTAGCAACGTCTTGAGTGACAGACCACACTTCCCAGAGCATCGGTTCAGTCCGTTGCGGCTCTTTGGTTCTCTTTATGGAGTTCAAAAAGCAAGAGCGGGCTTTTATTTTTATTTTTTGTTTTCTTGTAAAAAGACTCAGATTTTAATTACCATAGATGGTCCACGTGGAGGGGAATACAGATATCTCTTTTTGTCTCCTAGCTCAATCACAGGGAAAAATGTGACATTCTAGAGAGACACAATGCCCAGAACAGTACACCTGCCATTTCATTTCTCACCAACTTGTTTCAGCCATCATTCTTGTAATATATTACAGCAGAATCCTATGCGTCTACTCAGAAGTTAAGGCTGAAACACACTGGGCGTGTCCCGCGGGCAGGCGTCGCACACGTTGCGGCCGGCTGCCCCAGCGTTCTTGCAGTGGGACTTGCCTTCGGCCGGAACGCTGAGAACCACCGGGAGCCGCCGGGAGGAACGTTCGCGTTGACGCCTCTCTTGGCCAATTCCCAGGTTTTGCCACGTTTGTCATGCTGTACGTGACACACACGGGACGCGCTCAGTATGTTTCGGCCTTTAGTCTCATTGTGTTCAATAGAGCTTACTCAGAAAAGTGTGCACAGGATTGCATCCTCAGTGAGTGCCTTCTTTCATATGAGCCCTCTCACTTTAAACATTTCTGCCTGACCCACAGGCACCCGTGGGCAGAAATGCCTTAACTCAGGACATTAAGGCTGTAATCCTATACATACTTACCTGAGAGTAAGTATGTACAGTGTTTTTGCACGAAAGCTTTCATGGCCAGCAATCAATTTCACAGATTTAATTGTTACGGGCATCTCAGCCATGTAAAAAACAGACTGTTTTTTCAAGTCTGTTTTTTACATGGCTGAGATGCCCGTAACAATTAAATCTGTGAAATTTTATGTACAGTGTACTTATGAGTGTCCAGCTGAACTCAATGGAACAGAGAAGCAGAATCATTAAACTGATAATCTCAAACGCTAACAGGACTGTGCATTAGATTTAATGGGCCAGAACTTAATCAGGAGTGCACCCAAAAGGTATTATCCTCAGTTGGCAGATTCTCTACACACATACACAAAGAAAAAATACAGTGGGCCCAAAAGGCGATGCAATGCAAGCAGTCCAGCCTGTGATATTTCTATGAGCTTAAACGTATACCAGATAAGCAGATATTCACAACAGCAGTGATTAGTGAGACCATAATCTTCCTAGTTTTGCTAAGCTAATTTAACATTTGTGGTGGGAAAGAAAACCCTGGTCTTGTTTTAACTAAGTGAATAGATTGAAACTTGGTGATACATGGTAGTTGTGGTGCAGTTTTTTAAAAATCAATCAGGAGGAATGCCTTATTGGTGGT
This sequence comes from Plestiodon gilberti rubricaudatus, assembly GCA_026170595.1. Taxonomy (NCBI): domain Eukaryota; kingdom Metazoa; phylum Chordata; class Lepidosauria; order Squamata; family Scincidae; genus Plestiodon; species Plestiodon gilberti. Next base: position 123,541,824 of record JANXHW010000002.1, read on the forward strand.
GACCCCTAAACTGTGGAATTTCCTTCTCCTTGAGGACAGGTTGGCACACTCTCCCTTTCAGAGGTGAATGAAGATCTCTTTCATTATTGTCGCTGATCTTAATCCAAATGTTGGAATTTTGACACTGCCATTTTTACCTATTTGCTTTTTGTTGTTGTTGTTCAGTCGTTAAGTCGTGTCCGACCCTTCGTGATCCCATGAACCATATCCTGCCAGGCCTTCCTGTCCTCCACTATCTTCCTGAGTTCGCTCATTTTCATGTTCGTTGCATCGGTGATGCTGTCTAACCATCTCATCCTTTGCCTTCCCCTTCTCCTTTTGCCTTCAATTTTTCCCAGCATCAGAGTCTTCTCCAGAGAGTCCTCTCTTCGCATTAGGTGGCCAAAATATTTGAGTTTCAGCCTTAGTATCTGTCCTTCCAGGGAACAGTCAGGGTTGTTTTCATTTAGGATTGACTGATTTGATCTCCTAGCAGTCCAAGGGACTCTCAGGAGTCTTCTCCAGCACCACAGTTCAAAAGCATCTATTCTTCGGCGCTCAGCCTTCCTTATGGTCCAACTCTCGCAACCATACATTGCTACTGGGAACACCATCGCCCTGACTATGCGAACTTTTGTTGGCATGGTGATATCTCTGCTTTTTATTATGCTGTCTAAGTTTGCCATAGCTTTCCTTCCAAGGAGTAAGCGTCTTTTAATTTCATGGCTGCTGTCTCCGTCTGCAGTGATCTTGGAGCCCAGAAAAGTAAAATCTGTTACTGCTTCCATTTCTGCCCCTTCTATTTGCCAGGAATTGATGGGCCCAGATGCCATGATCTTAGTTTCAACATTAATAAAATTAATATAAAATTTGCTTTTTAGCTTCCTTTTAAGCTTTCTAGCTTTCTTTTAACCCGCCCGCCCATGCCACAAACCAGAAAAAAGGCTACATCCCTGCAAATGTCCCTGGTAGCCCCTCCTACCTGGTCTCCTGAGCGCCACCATCTTGGATCTCGTGAAATCTTGCGAGATCCAAGATGGCAGCGCCCATATCTCGTGGGAATTGGGCGCCACCATCTTGGAAATCTCAAGATGACAAGATGGAAATCTCAAGATGAGATCCAAGATGACAGTGCTCAGGAGAACAGGTAGGAGGAGCTACTGGGGACATCAGCAGGGCTGTAGCCTTTTTTCCAGGTTGCGGCGCGAGCGGGAGGACCTGGCTGCCTCGCAACCCAGAAAAAAAACCCATTAACAGCTGCCCATCATCAGCTGCTGATCACAGCAGCTGATAACGGGGAGTGTCTCGCATGCCCCCGGCCTGCGGTCCGCATACCCCTAGGGTGGGAGGTACACAAGTGGTACACAAACTTCATGCGTACCACAGGTTGGGAACGCCTGGTCTAAATAAATATCATCGCCTTGACTCGATACCCTTGAGCACTCCATTTATTTGGAGGGAAGGTGGAATATAAATCATTTAAATCATGATTTGACAGAAAGGTCTGTCTGACTACTGAGCTGGTGCTGCTTTGAGTGAATTCCCTTGTGATCACTATGATGAGAGGATTACTTCAGAGGAACTGAGTTTTTATTTATTTATGGGTGTGAGTTGGTCTGTCTGTGCACTCTTCAGTCCAATGTGACTGTTCACTCTGCAGTCTCCAAACTTCATGCTTGCAGCAGCCTCGCCTCCTACTCTCAGAGAGGCTGTGATGGGGAACTGGAGAGAGACAGGAGTGTTTTAGTTTGTGAGGTGATGGGGCTAAGATAGGGGAGGGAGTTGTTGGTTTATGGTTTAATGTAGGCTGGAGTATGGGGGAGTGGAGAAAACAGACATTTGAAACTTGTAGGGTGTGAATGCCTATGATCCTTTTCAATATATGACTTTTCAGTTGCTTGTCTTCCACAGCTCCCACCCACTGAGCCCCTATTTATATTCTGAAGGGATGTTAGCTAACAGCATATGGTGTTGGCTCTCAAGTGTCAGCCAAGGCTCTTCAGTGCCCAGTTGACACCCAAACTCAATCATCATCTCACTTCCCTGTAACTATAACTACTGGAGGAAATGCTGGTGAAAACTGTAGCATGTTGAAGTTAGAGAAAAAATGATTAAGTGGGACATGGCAGTAATTTTCAAATAGCCTATAGGTGGCAACAATGAAAGAACTGCTTTTCAGGAGCACTGAGGAAAGGACAACCACATTTGCTGTTTGCATCTCCTGCCAACCTAGCAGTTCCAAAGCATGTTAATGCAAGTAGATAAATAGGTACCGCTTGCGGGAAGGTAAACAGTGCTCCGTGTTCCCGCCGCATGCTACGCGCTGCGGCAAGGAGAGTCATGCTGGCCACATGACCATGGAGGCGTCTTCGGACAACGCTGGCTCTTCGGCTTTGAAATGGGGATGAGCACCACACCCTAGAGTCGGACACGACTGGACTTAATTGTCATGGGGTCACCTTTACCTTTTTATTACTGATTACCACGTTCACTACTACAATCTGAGGTTGACTGGAACAGTGGAGATTTATCTTAGCATGACACAGGTCAGATTGACACAAAACTACGGCTGCAACATTTAGTTGATAGATGAATAGATTAAAAAAATATGATGGATTGGCAGTGCAATCCTATATATATCTACATAAGTAAGCCCCATTTAGTTAAGTGGGGCTTACTCCCAAGTATATGTGTATAGGATTGCAGCCCAAAAAGGTGCACTGATAAATTAGGCAGCAGAGCAGATTGTATATATAAAATATCACAGAGGAAGGAAATTTCTACCTCCTAACAGGCCCTCAAGGCAGCTCACATTCTGTTAAAAACACAAAATAGAATCAAAACATTGTAAAACAATCGATTAAAAACAACAAAGGGCCGAGAGCTATTAAAAATTCATGAAAAAATTATTCACATATGTAATAAAAAGACAGGCAATATCAACAAAAAGCAGGGGAACTCAACCAAATACTGTACTTCTGTAACAAAATAGACTTCACCGAGTGGCAGATGAATACTTACTGAGAGGGCCAACTGAGATTCTGGGAGAGGGAGTTCCAAAGCCTGGGGGATGCAACTGAAAAGGCCCTGGTGGGTGTCATTCCCTGCCCCCATCACACCTTCAAAGGAGAGGGAAGACAGAGCAGGGTTCCAGTTGATGAGTGAAATGTGTGGGCAGGCAGATTCATGTAAAGAGAGGTGGATTCTGGTCCCAGGTTGTTTAGAGCTTTAAAGGTCAAACCAATGAATTGAACCCAGAAGCATACTGGCAACCCATGAAGTCGGTGTAGGATGGGAGTAATATGTTCCCATGTGTGGGTCCCCCACTAGAATCTGTGCTGCAGCATTTTACAGCAGCTGCAGCTTCCAGATATTCTCCAAGGGTAACCCAACTTCCAGCGCATTGTCGTAATCCAGCCTGGTTGTGATTAAGGCACGTGTAACCCTGGCCATATTTGCCTTCCTCAGAAAGGGGTGGTTGGTGCACTCAGGGGCGATAGGACCTGAAGCGCTGCTCCATGCAACCTGAAGCGTAGCTCCATGCCAACACTGCAGCTGCCAACACTGCTGTGGTTGGGGGCACGTTTGCAAAGTTTCAACTCGTGCACCCAATGCAAACAAAGGAACTCCTTCACGCCATCCCTTTATAAAACCAGAAGTCTTGCATTTCTGGGTTTGATGAAACTGCATAGTAAAAAGAGCTTTTTCCCTCTTCTCTAGAGCAGGAGTTCCTTTGTTTGCACTGTCTAGGAGTTCCTTTGTTTGCACACTGTCCCTGTAGTGTAAACAAATCTGGAAGTCCTGCACTTCCAGCTTTAAGGAAACGGCATGAGGAGCATGGTGATGAGGGGAATGATCTGCTTCTCACTCGAGTGAGCAGGGAGCGCATCATTGCGGCTCGTGTCAGCAGCTGGCTGGTAGGAAGTGGCGGCAGTAGAATCGGCATGAACAGCACCCCAAATGCACCGCCCCTTCGGACCCCTTGCAATCCACCGCTAATGCAACATGCTTCAGTCTCACCTCATGGTTGGGCTGGCATTGGGTGCACCAGTTGAAACTTTGCAAAAGTGCCCCCAACCACAGCTGCCACCCACTTATCCAGGAGCAGGGCCAGATCCAGGAGCACTCCCACACTAAGAATTCTTTGATTGGCTGACAGCCCTAATAAAAATATTTTAGTATTTTTACTAACAATTTATTTGACAGTACTATATCCATAAGAATAAGAATAAGAAGGGTCTCAGTTGTAATTGACAAATGATTTACGGTCCTCCTTACATCAGTGAAAAGGAAACTTACAGCTTGACCTTCACCCTAAACATATTGATTCAGAGATGTAAGTATGGTGGAACACTTCCCTACTTCGTACAGTACTGCCTTTCTCTCTCCATCTTCCATTCTGTCAGTAGAAAGTGCAAGATGATTTCAAAAAGCACTAGAGAGAAGGAAAGAGTACAAGATGTGCGATATCAGGACATTTTGATGATGATGTGGCAATTGTGCCCATATTAACAAGTCATGACCCGATGCACATACGCATGACCAAAGCCAGCACTAAAAATAGGCAGATTAACAGGCTTAGCTCTCCTGGTGGTTTTGGGATGGAGTGGTATGACATTGAGCATCGTAACCAATGGCTGGCATTCATTACATAGAATCAATTTGAGTAGGGTATTTACAGTAAAATGTTCCTATCCTACCTTTCTATTTGGACCCCAGCACAGTCTCTTTTATGGTGGCTGTTTGCTGGTGGTGTTCTGCATCTTTTTTAGATTGTGAGCCCTTTTGGGACAGGGAGCCATTTAATCATTTGATTTTGTCTGTAAACCGCTTTGAACTTTTTGTTGAAAAGCGGTATATAAATACTGTTAATAATTAATAATTAAATAAAGCACCGAGAATGACTGGTTGTGACTCCTAAACAACAGATCCATAATATTCCTTCTCTGTGCATTGTCATCCATCAGGACTTGGAAACATACAAGGCGCTAGTAATGACTGCAACTGTGTGAATCACTGCCTTTTTTTAGTGAGAGTGCTGCACAAGAAAATCTCTCTCCCTCTGTCATTCTGCTTATCAAAATTTGCATTCCTTTGGTCCAAGCAATTCACTCCTCTTTTCCTCTGAAGGAGAGAATTCTCAGAGCGAAGTGCATGAGCAGTCCAAAGATACAACTCCCCTGAAAAGGCCAGGCATAAAACAGGTACTGTGAGTTACGGTACATCTCTTGTTTTGCTTTTTATGTTGATGGACCTCTTTTCATACCCTGTAGTTTCCCCAGCAGGGATAGCAAGAGTTAACACTCTGTAAGAACAGTATGTTCACACCCACACAGCCTGAAAGGTATATCTACAGATAACCCTCTTTGCAATGCCAAGGTCACATCATTATCCTATGGTACCAGGTCTTCGATCCAGAAAAAGTGCTCCTGGCCCCAAATGAATCAAGGCAAATGAACTTTGTGTGCAGACAAAGAAGGAAAACGAGTCGCTGACACATGACAGAGGTGGTCAGAGAGACGGGAATTCTTCCTTGACGCTAAACCTCCTTGGGAAGCCTTTCTTCCCACAGAGCTATGGTGCCTCAAAAGGGTTTTAAGGTTTCAAATTCATTATTCACATGATGAAGAATCTCCTAATTGGAACAATTAAAGTCCTTCAAGGCTGATATTACGGCCAGGCTACGTCTGTCTTGATAACATGGGGGAAGAGAGCTTTCACATTGGAGCCAAATGGACCTCACAAGTTGCTATAGCAGTTCAGATTGATTCAGGAGGGCACTATCACTTGGCAAGGAGCCCTTCAACCTGCTTGACCTTCTGGCTTGACGAAATTCAATACAGTTTCCCTAGAAAGTCACGCTCAAGGCTGAAGATGGGAGCCAGAAAGAAGGGTTTGCTTTGAGCTGACTTTATTGCTGCAAAAGAGAGACTTGACAAAAAGGAGCTTGGTGTGTTATGAAACTGGTATCTGCATTGATGTTGCTTTGTGACCAGTGTTACCTGCGGTTGCATTGCTTTCCAACAAGTAAATAAAAACACAATTTTTTTCTCCAGAGGCTGCAAAGAGCTGCCCTACAACCACAACTGCCTGGGGTATTAAAAAAGAACCAGACAAGAGGCATGCATCAATAACTGTCAGGGCAAATTAGCACTTTCTAGAGTTGAATGTTTATTCCACTCGGTCTTGAGAGGGCGTAGGGGCAGGGCTGTTGTTCGACACTGTCACCCAAAAGCCCGCTACAGAGAAGCAGCTTTTTCTCAGGCAGAGATGGGTGGGAATCCCACACTCATTGAGAACTGCAGCCACTTCTGAGGAGGGATGCAGCTACAGCAAAGATCTGGACCCTTTTTTCCCTTCGCTGCCTTGCAACAGTTCTGTTGCTGTTTGTAGCCTTTTTGTGGTAAAAGAAACAACCCAGATGCTTGTGTGTCTATATAAACCAGTCCATCAGAAAAGGCATCAGAAAAGGAAGCCTTTGGCTTCCAGAGAGTGAGAAACTCAAGAAGTGCACGAGAGGTTTTGTCAGGAAAGCGACAACCCTAATTCCAAAGGGATCTCAATTGCTTTTCTTTTTGGCTCTCTCTGGGAGACTAAAGTTAGTGGGAAGGAAAGGCTCAGGGGGTGGACGGGAGCCTTTTCAACAGGCCTACGTGGGATGCAAATACTTTACAATCCCATCCTTTCAACCCACGTGACCTGGCTCTTTCATGCCAAATATTTTCTTAATAGCGCCATTGTCAAGGCCCTTCCCACACACTGCCCACTGCTCTGCACTTGGCTGGCTGCACCTGCCCTCCTTTAGGGCATAGGGAATGTTCAGACCCACAGCCAGAGTGGTGGGGGAGAGTGAGCAGATGTGCAGAACTGGGAGTCCTATTGCACACCCCATAAGCTGCCAGCTCTGATAAGAGAATATGAGCTTCTCTCTCTCTCTCTCTCTCTCTCCCCCCCCCCCTCTCTCTCTCTCTTTCTCTGACTGGGCTTCCATTTGTTCATGTCTGTGACCATAGCTTTCATGCAATCTACAAATGAGGGACCGACCAGATTCAGAATTGCTTATTTTCAGATGGAAACAAATCAAGCACCTTTCAAAAGGCATGGATCATCAGGCACAAATCAAAGCACAGGCAATGACAGCTTTCCGAGGGGGGGGGGATAGCAGCTGTAGTGGGGAAATTGATCCAGATAGGGGACCGTAGTGGGGTCAAAGGGGTTAAACCCCTTCATGCTGTAGCCCCAGCAGAGCCGGCCTTAGGAGCTGTGGGGTCCAATTGGAAATATTTTTTGTGGGGCTCCAGGTTCACGCCAAGATCTGTAGAATCTTAGAGATATAACATCACATTATCACTGTCAAAAGTAACACACTTGACTTGTATCATATTGTTTTTGTGAGTGCAGGGTATGCATCTAATATGTCTGTATCCATAAGTCCTAATTAGCTAGACTTATGTATGTAAAATTTAAATACTTAAGTCTGAATATAGGCCTATAATATATGAACCTGCAATGTGGTGTTATGTGTATGTTGCAATGTGTTGTCCTGTGTATTTGACAAGACTAGAGTAGATTACTCTAGCGTGGGGCTCCCTTAGGTGTGGGGTGTTGGAGGATGGGCAGCGTTTAGCTGCTGGACACTGGGGGTGTGGTATACTGCCTGGTCACATGTAAAGACCTCCTACTCTAATCCCTCTGTGTTCCAGGAAGGGGTGTGGCCCCTGACCTTTATTTCCTCCTTCTTGCCCCTCACTCAGTCTCTTCTTCTCTTGATGCCCACCGAGCAAGATGATGCCATCGCTGCTCCTGCAGCCCAGCGGCCATCTTGCAGCCTAACCCCATGCAGGGAGCCCCAGCTCTAGGGGGGTTCTATCTTAAGTCTAGGATGTACCTCTGATTGATGGTCAGACGCTATGTATATATGCAAACTGAACTGTGAGTAAACTCTTCTTCTTTTTACAACTACAAAGCAATGCCTCGTGTGTATTCATTTAGCTAAGCAAAGCAGTCTGCCTGGGTGGAGGAGGGAACTCTGCTAATAAGTGGGAACGCACCTCCCAATATATGCCTGAGAGCATCTAATCACCCCATCATGGGGCCCAATTGGGAGCAATTTGTCCAATTGGCTTAAAGCCGGCCCTGAGTCCCAGTGCAGATTCTCCTCTTCCCCACCTGCTACTAAGGGTAGAAAAACTGTCCAGGGCAAGCACATTATTAATGTAATGTGTAGTTTTGCTCTATATTAACTAACTGGGGAGAAATGACTGTAAAATATTTGAGCATTAAAATAGGCTAAATGCATTGATAACAGGGTCTTGAGCATCAACATGACTGGCCCCCAGCAGCTACTCGCCCATGATTCGACAGAGGACTGTCTCCCACATTCTTAGAAGGTACCACCCACTCTTCTTCCTGGTGCCACAAACTCAAGACCACAACTGTCCGTAAATCCAGAATAATTGCTGCCTTTCATTCTGTACTAAGAGTCACTATGTACTTATAGATACGTATAGATAAGCAATTAGCATTAATATTTATAGATGCTGAAAAAGCTTTTGATAATTTGAACTGGTCTTTTTTACTAGAAGTTTTACAAGAAATGGACTTTGGGGAAAACTTTTATAAATTCAATTTATGTGACACAAACTGCAAGAGTATTAGTGAATGGTGAGCTAAGACATTTGAAATTCAAAAAGGTACGCGACAAGGATGTCCGTTATCACCATTGTTGTTTATATTGGTGTTAGAAGTTTTGAATAGAAATATTAGACAAGATGAAAGAATACATGGTGTGAAGATTAAGAAAGAAACATTCAAGTTAAGAGCCTTCGCGGATGACTTGGTATTAATGCTGAAAAATCCGTTAAAAGATATAGAGTTGTTGATGAGTAAATTAAAAGAATTTGGATCTCTTGCAGGATTTAAAGTTAATAAACAGAAGACAAAAATAGTGACTAAAAATATGAAGATTCAAGATCAATTGAAACTGATGAATAAAACAGGATTTAAGGTGGGAAAAAAGTTAAATATTTGGGAATTGTATTGACGAGTATGAATTGTACATTATTTCAAAATAATTATGTTAAAGTATGGAATGAAATTAAGAAAGATCTGTTAAGATGGGAAAGATTGAAATTGTCTTTACTAGGAAGGATATCGGTGATTAAGATGAATGTATTGCCAAAAATGATGTCCTTATTTCAAACGATATCAGTGATTATATCTGTTGCACCATTTAAAGAATGGCAGAAAGACATTTCTAAATTTATCTGGCAAGGGAAAAAACCAAGGGTGAAATACAAGATCCTTCAAGATGCAAAGGAGAGAGGAGGATTAGGACTACCGGATTTGAAAGTATATTATGCAGCATGTTGTTTTGTATGGTTGAAAGAGTGGGTGTATTTACAAAATAGAAGATTATTGGAGTTAGAAGGCTCCGACTTGAGATTTGGTTGGCATGGGTATTTGTGGTATGATAAAGTGAAAGCAAATTTAGAATTTAAAAATCACTATGTTAGACATTCATTATGGAGAATCTGGAATAGATATAAAATGAGGTTTTATGAGAAAATACCATTATGGGTTGCACCATATGAAGCGCACTTTGGTGGAAGCAGCGTGCCAAAAGAGAAAGGACTATTATACAGAAATTAATTAAATTTTTCACAAGGAGACTGTACCATAAAGTCAAGAGAAAAATTAATGGAAGAAGACTTTCGTTGCCAATGGTTTGTATATGCTCAAATTTTGGAGAGATTTAAAGTGGACAAGAAGGCATATGGATTTGTAGAAGAAGAATCAATACTGGAGGTACAATTAAAATCTGAAGACCAGGTAATCTCAAAAATGTATAAATTGCTTTTGAAGTTCGAGACAGAAGAAGAACAGGTTAAAGAATGTACGATTCATTGGGCGAAAAATGTAGGTCATGTTATTTTAATGGAACAATGGGAACAACTATGGTTAAAGCAGTTGAAATTTATGTTAAATGTTAATATTAAAGAAAATATGTATAAAATGATGTATAGATGTTATATAACCCCAAGCAAATTAGCAAAAATGTATGAGAAGGTGACGAATAGCTGTTGGAAATGTAAAAAGCAAGAAGGAACTTTTTACCATATGTGGTGGACATGCCCCCAAGCAAAGAAGTATTGGACTCAGATTCATAAACAGATTGAGTTGATTTTAAAGATTAAGGTTCAAATGAAACCGGAAACCTTTTTGTTGGGTATGAGGGATGATCATGTAGGCGAAAAATTTCAAACTTTGTTCTTATATATGATAGCTGCGGCAAGAATTTTATATGCACAATATTGGAAGAATTCGGAGATACCTTCGCTGGAAGATTGGTGGCTGAAAGTTTTGGATTATGCTGAAATGGATAAACTTACAATTTTAATTAAGGAAAAGTCAGTTAACCTTTTCGAGAATAACTGGAAACCATTTATCGATTTTTTAAGAGAGAGAGAGAAGAACGATGTGATGATATGCGGATTTGAATAGAATGTGGGTGTTATTTTGGCTTAGTTGGATATTATATGTAGAAAATGGTGAATAGTATGCTAGTAGGATGTATTGCTTCGTGCTTGCTATAACTTTATGAAATATGTATTGTTTTATATATATATATAAAAGAGTCACTATGTACTTAGTTCCTCTCCATCCTATAAGAATGCACTGAAAGCACAGGAAACCATCAATTCTTTTAAACCAGAACAATTTGAACTACAACAATTCCTTTATACAACTCTTGATTGTGGGTAATTCATTTTAAGGTGCAATCCTATGCACACTTACCTGGGAGTAAGCCCCACCGAACACAGTGGAACTTACTTCTGAGAGTAAACATGCGTAGGATTGCCCTGTGTGACTTAGGTAGAAAACATAGAAAAGCTCCCGCTCCAACTCAAACCACCCCCAGATATCACTGCCAGATGAGGAAGGAACCCAGAAGTCTTACATTTTACTCCTACTATAAAGACAATAGATGTTTCTGACCCAGAGCCAAGGATATCACCAGGGCCCTCGCTCCAGTCCTGCCTCCCTGGGCCCTGCCTGTAGAAAACGACTGTCTTCTTCAGGAATCACACAAGCAACGCAAGCCAACAGTCCCCCCTTGCAGCCCCCAAAGAAAGAATCTCTTGTGTTAGTCACCAGCTCGAGCCCTATGCAGGGGATTTCACATGCTTCTCGGAATTCTAGGAGGCAGTCTACATTTTTTTGTCCTTCTTAAACTCTGACTGCAACTTTGGGAAAATGTACACAGCTAGAGCGATTTCCTGAGCAGGGGGCTATTCCACTTTGAAGCAGGAAAAAAAAAGGGAGAGGAAGGATCTATTTTGTTCCCATTAATTATTACTCTCCCTCCTCCCCTCCCTGTTCCTAGCTTCCTATTAGAGCCTGGAGGGGCTGCAAGGGGCCACGCGTGGGCGAGCTCATTTCAACAAACCCCGCTGACAGTCCGCGTAGCGCGCCACTGCCCGCGTGGGCGGCAGGATGTGCGTCAGCCCCGTGCGGGGGTGGCCAACACGTGGAAGCAAGGCCGACCACAGTGGTGGCGGCGGCGGCAGCGGGCTGGAGGGGGACTAGCTCTTTTGTTGCAGACCGGATTTCCTGGTTATTTTTTGAAGCCTAGAGAACCGCTGCGCTAATAGAAGGTAACCTAGAGATCCGGGACGTTATGGTGGCGTTGAAGTAATTTAGGCAACATCGTGTCTTCCCTCCTCCCCCCCCCCCCGCAAAGATAGAAATTCACATTGCAAGCCAAGTTGCCCTGCAAGCGAGTTTGGCGCTTGCAGAGGAGAAAAAACGGTATAGGTTGTATAGATGTGGGAGGGTTTGGATTGAGAGATGACGATCTGTAAAGTGTTTTCCTCCTCTCACAGATAGTGGATGCATCATGCATGCGTGAGGGGCAGTGGTTTACAGCAACCCTATCACACCCCTTATTGTCCCCAAATTGCAGGCTGTTAGGGGCTAAAATAATGGCTTAGCTTACAACAGCCCTGTAAAAAGAGTCTGTAATAATACTGAGGATATGGCCTGTGCTGGAGTGCTGATGACAACGGCCTTGTAATAACGCACTCTCCCAATCCTACCATCATTGTTCTCCCCAGTAGAACAGCTTAACCTTTAGGTGCCACACTGCACAGCGAGCTCCCAAAGAACAAAATAAGGAGGTGTGAATGAAAGCTCCCTGCCTGCCAGCCTTCCAACCACAGAGGATTCCAGTGCAAAGGTTGGAGGAGGCACTGATTCAAAATGACGCTGTTTAGGTTGCTAAATTAAGGTCTGGTTCTCCAAGTGCTTGCGTGAATAAAGCTTGCAGCAGTTGTGACTTGCATGCACAGTTGGCCAAGAATGGCACCAGTGTGTTGGCAAGGGGGGCCCTCCTGGCGCACGCGAGGTCCTGGTGGCAGGTTGGCATTCAACGACCTTTACAGAGATGAGGGACTCCAGGGCTGGCACTGAGGAGCTTCAGCCTGCAGAATCTGCCCCCCCTCCCTCCCTGTAGATACTGTCACCATCACTGTGGGAGGCTGCTGGGTGGGAACCATATGCTGCCGCTCAGGCCTCTCTGAATAGAAACCTTCTCTCAACAGCTAAAGCTGGTCAGGAGGATCCAGCCTCCGCAGAGCCAGCTCCCTGCCCACGCCTTCCTTTGCATGCAGGGAACAGCTCTGACTTCCCTGGGCCTCTGTTGCTGAGAAGGCAAGCAAGAGGTTCTGGGCCTGGACGCTGCTGGAGGGCGCAAAAAGGGGAAGGTGAAATACATGATGAATGGGTGCCCCAAAAAGAACCCAACTTCCGTTGCTACAAAACCCACAATGGACAAACATTTCCTGCACCACAAAGACGATCCCAAAATAAACAATCAACTCCCAGCTGCGGGGGAGAAAAAAGAGCTATAGGAATTGCCGGGGGGGGGGGAGCTGGGAGTCTAAGCGGAGAGGCATTGGCACAAAAGAGCAGAGTGCTGGGACAGCTGAATTCCCTGGGTTAGCCAGTTGTGGCAGCTGGCTGAGTGAGATGGTTCAGGTTGTTTACAAGGGGACTCTCCTGTGAATTCACGCATTGTTTTTCCAGTGTTCACCTAGCGCTTTTTTCTTAGCACTCGCCCAGTTCAGCTGACACACACGTGCCTTTTTTTGCACCCCATGTTACAAGCAGAGCTGTTAAGCGAGAAGGCAGAGGTCTGGCAAGACATGGTCACAACCTCTGCTCTGCTGCTCTACCTTGCTCTCGGGGTCAAGTAGTTGTGCCGTGGCAAGGAGGTCTGATGGAATGGGGACCACCAATAGAAGGGGCATTCGTGTGTCTACACACGTGTGTATACATGTCAGTATAATATAGTAGCAGGTTGTCCAGATCATTGCCTCACGTTCTGTAGTCTTGCAAATACTTTCCCCTCTATCCTGAACATAAGCAACGTCTCCACCTACTCCTGCAGCACCGCATGTATACAAATGTCCCGCTGTCCAGGTCTACAGCCCTCCAGCAACTCCACTGACAAGCACCTATCATGGAGCCAATGTCACGTAAGGTTAAAGTCTTAGATTAGAAGCTGCAGTAAGACACAAGTTCAGATCACCACTCAAGCTATAAAGCTTTGGGGCTAAGTCACTTTCTCTTAGTTTAACCCACCTCACAGGGTTGTGAGGAAAAAGGTGCTGAAAGGACCTTGTATGCCTCCCCTCTGCTTCTCTGAGAATAAGTGAGATAGAAACATAACTAATAATGATGTCCACCATTTTAAGGCCCCCAGCCTGCAATAACCAGAAGGCCTCCTCACTTGAAGGAGCACAGTGGCAAAGAGACTGAGCTGCAAATCAGGACTTCTCTAGTGCAAATCTTGCCTCTCCATGAACTCACTAGGTGGCCTTAAGCAAGGTACCCCCTTCAGACTCAGCTTCCCAGCTGCAACATGTGGGTAATATTAACTCCGGCTGCAATCCTATCCAGGCTTTCCTGGGAGCAAGCTCCAATGAACACAATACAACTTATTTCTGAGTAGACCTGCATAGGATTGCACTGTCAACTTGCAGAATTGCAGTAAGGACAGCAGCAAGATGATGCATGTTAAACACTTGGAAGAGCTACAAATGTCAAATATTGTTGTCGGTAGCTAACAAGCATTACAATACTGTTCCTTTTATGATGGCTTGGGCTGACCACATGCAAGGCCTGAGCTTTGGAATGGCTCAGAATGAAACCTCTCCTCCAGCAGGCAAAGGAAAGCTGAACAGGGAAATCGTGGTTGCTGAAGTTCCACATTGTGCAAATGCGGAATAATATCGAGGGCAAGAAACGGTCTTTGGGGTGTGTATTTTGACAAGGCCTGAAGGAACTGGCCAGCAAGGATATCAATAATAACTGGATAGGCTTTCCCATTATTGAAGCTGCCTCTGCAATTATTGCATTAAATTAAAAACAAGAAGTGTAGAAACAGAAAGTCTATGAGAAAAATATGAAGGCAGTTTTCATATGTTCTGTCATTCCAAAGTTATAACCCTTAAGTAGGGCCTTGCTATGGCAGTATGACACCATACTATCAAAGCAATTATTACACCAGTATCTATTACTACTAAAAGGTGGTCAGTACATAAAAACTTCTGTTACAAGAAATATGTTCTTTAAGGTGCCAGCAGACTGTTGTTTTTGCTATTACAGATTAACAGGGCTAAGCCCCTCTGAAAGTGGAAACTATTTACCAAGAATTTTGAAAACCCAGAAGCTGGGAAATGTTGCACCAGCAGAGATAATTCTCTTACCAGACATGGGGGGAAATCAATCATTTTTTAAAATCCAGTTGAGGCTGTGTTTGCATCATTTGGCCAAGAAAAAAATAAATACTGTATAGGAGAAAATCGTCGTCCTCCCCTTTGCTCAGATGAGGTCACAATAGAGAACAGTTGATAAATACATACAGTACATGCATAAATAAAGACCCCTTAAATTAATCGTATACAATTTTGCTTTTTCAGTTTTTCACAAGACAGTTCAAAGTATTTGAAATGGAAAAATACATGAGCACTTTTGCAATACCACGGACATTTGCAATGTATTCAAAATCCAATGTAAAATATCAGCTTGGGGAGGCACAACCCATACTTGTTTGAAAAAGGGAACAAAAAGTATGATGATTATGAGGTATCCTAGGTTATGGTTAGATGTAGCAAAAGTTTCATTTGCCAAACCCTGATTTTGGCAACCAGAGTATCTGAAAATCAGGAGCTGAAAGGTTTTCTCTAATGTAATATTATACGGTAGTTTCTACCCCCTTTCCCCATGTTGAAGATTGTTGTTGTTGCACGCGCTTTATTCCCCAACAATCATAGATTACCCCACATACGTGCACGCAAGCACACACAAGCCCGTCGCAGCACTCACACGGAGACACCTCCGTATGCATGATGAGCAGGCACATCGCTTGCACATCGAAACGCAACCCACATCCACACACATGCAACCACCACAACATCATGCACATTTCATATATACGAGGGAAAAAACAAGCACAGCACGAGCACACATATTTGGTACATTTCACCCCGGTAGGGGCATACCCACATCACCCCCAGAGGATGCGCACGGCGCAGGATACAATTTGCAAAAACCCAGAAAACCAAGCCACGCACGGCCAAAAGCGTCCCGTTTCCACCCCAAGCAGCAGGGGACGATTCTTGGTGCACCAACAGCTCGAGAGGTGCGCGGAGGAGGCCGAGGGCGAATGGGTGGGAAGAAACCACTTCTTAGCCCACTTTCCATGCAATGCACATGGCATGGGCAGATCGGACGGGCGGGCAGAGGAGGGAAGGGGCGGCATTTTTCCCTTTCAGCGCCGCGGCGACTGCTGCTGCTGCAGTTTTTCTGGTCCGAGGCAGGAGCTGGCTGCCGCCCCCGAAGCCTCCCACGCGCGGCAGCAGCTCGGAGCCGCCGCCGCTCCATTGTAAATCCGGCGGCGTGGGAGGCAATTCCGTGCCAAAGGCTCAGCGCAGAGAGAGGGAGAGACACAGAGAGAGGAGGAGGGGGCGCGCGCAGAGAAGCTCCGACGGACGGACGAAGAGCGAACCAACGGGGTGGACAGGCGCCATCGAGGCGAGCAGGGCAGCCCCCCGGGCGGACGCCTCGTCGTACTCTTGGGACTTCGCTCCGCCAGGAGGCAAGGAGAAGGCGCCGCTCGCAAGGCCAGGAGGGCCGTCCATGCCCCAAGATCGCGCCCGCCGGGCTCAGAAAGGATCGAGAAACGAGGAGAGATTGCAGCGGAGAGCGAGTGAGTGGAAGAGGGTGGAGTGGGGGAGGCGCCGCGGAGTCGAGCAGGAGAGGTGGGGTGAGGAGGGGAAGCGCTGGGACTCAGTTGCCCCGGAGGGTGGAGTGGTAAGAGCAGGCAAGACTTGCGGCGGGAGGGGTAGGCAGTTGTCACTCTCCCCACCCATTCGTTCCTCAATTAATTGGCTGCTCAAATCTTGCCTGAGGTCCAAGGTGTGACCAGTCACAGGAGGCAATGGCGAAAACGTCTATAAAAAGACAGGTGCCGGGGCTTAAGCCTTCCTGAAAGCCACACCTCCTGAGATGGGCTAGTACCTGCTTGCTTCCTGAAATCTTAGAGATGTGGTGGTGGTTCAGTGGCCTTCTGGCTCTGCTGCACATGTTCAGAGGCACTCCAATCTCATTATTATTTCTGTCCATGTTCCTCAATAGAGTTCTTTCTTTAATTCGAAACCAGACTGGGGCTGACTGAACCTGAGCCCCAGCAATCTCTGGCTGTATAGCATTTCTGGTAGTTAACCCACACGCACCACGCACACACCCCAGGATGAGGAGACAGGGCTAAGTGCAAAGCCACTACCCTGATAAGACTCGCATTTTGGGGAAAACATCTTCAAAACGGAATTGAAAGTACAGTATTGATGTGAGGTGATAGAGCAGAACCTCCCCATAATATCCCAGTCTTTAATGCTGCTTTGTTCAGAAGAGGGAGCTGTTTTGGGGAGATGGTCTGTGTGTGTGTGGTGAGGGGATGAAGTTGAGAGATGGCTTATATTTCCCCACCAACCACAACCTGCAAGCCCAGTTAGTTCCATCTCCCACACTCTGTGGCCACGTTCCCCCACTCCACTGTTTCCCTTTAGTGTTGCTCCAGAACAATAAAAGAAAGCAAAGAATTGCAAACTCCTCCCAGTACTGAAAAGTGTACAAGGAGCATCAATTCCATCCCAGGACACTGCTACTTTGTTTCTTTTGTAGCCTTGCCAGACCAGGGAAAAACACTATGTGCAAGGGACAAAAAAGATACAAAGACCTGGGGGCGTATGGAGTGTGGCATGTTTGTACAGGTGGGCCCCCATATCCACGGATTCGCTATCCACGGTTTCAGTTATCCATGGATTGTGGGGACCCCCCAGGCTTTTACTTTTTTCCCAGTAAGCTTCGTTTCTTCCTTAAACAAACAGGAGAATCAGCCTCTGACTGCTTATTGCAGGCAAGTAGAACGACACTAAGTCCTAGAGAGATTCTGCAAGGTTAACAGAAACCTTGCAGAGCCTCTCTAGGACTTAGTCTCGTTCTACTTGCCTGCAATGGAGGCTGCTTCTCTGTTTGTTTTAAGGAAGAAACAAAGCTTGCTGGAAGAAAAATAAGAGCTGGGGGGGGCACGCATGCTTGCCTGCAGGGGAGGCAGGGTGGGGGGCCCTCAGGAAACCATGGAGGGGGTGTTCGCTCTTATCCACAGTTTCAAGTATCCACGGAGGGGCCTGGAACATATCCCCAGCGGATACGGGGGTCTACCTGTACCTGTGTGCGTTGGTATGAGGCCTAGCCAGGGCCATATTTCAGTGTGTGGTTGGTTTGTAGCCGTGTAGAATTCCAGGTTGCATACCTGTTTGAAATGCTGTTGGTTTTAGTACACGTGGAAGGTCAACGGTGGGGGTGTAGCAAAAGTGCTGGTTGCACAGCAAGTGGGAGGGCAGTTAATAACTGCAGAGCTGCTCCTGCTTGTAGCTAGAACGTGAAGTGGAGGGACAAGGACTGTCCTCCTATCATGGAGCAGTATGAGTATGAACTGGTTTCAGCACTTCGTGGATTGTGTGTGTATGTAGAGATTGTAGTGGGTGTAGATTTCAGTGTGGGATGGTGTCTGCAGAATGGCCTGGAGTCCCATTGCAGAGAAGAAATGGAAGTGTGAGGCATGGCCTTGACTTTGATGGGAAGGCTGCAGGGCTGTGGTGTTACAGTTCCCGATTGCAGTGTGTGTGCGGCTGTATGCCACAGTGCAAAGTGAAGGCCATTCAGGAGAGGTCACCCACCAAGAAAAAGCTTGTAGTGTCTCTTGGTGTTCCAAAATGCAGTCGGAGTTTCACTGTAACAATGCTAGATTGGGCCTGACTTGCACTGGGAAGATTTCCATGCAGTGGGAGGCTATGGTGCAGGCAGGGAGGGGGTGTAAAATAAGGCTGCACCACAATTAGGGAGCCTACACAAGGTCACACTCGTTTATTTCAGATGAGTGGATCCAAAATAAATGCCACACCCTGGTCCCATGCCCACGATCCCTAGTGCTGGTTAGAATTGTAGCCATAGTTCAGGCTTGGAGGATGACCAGGTGGGGTGTATAGGAAAGAGAGTCTATTCCTTGACCACTTGTTGAACCAGTTCACACAAATGTGATTCTGCTGGTTCTCCCTCTGTGATTGGTTTCCATGGTACATGACCACATGGAGAAACTCCAGTGTGAAACTTGAGTTCACTGTTCACATTGGGAAACTTCGGCACACACAGGAGGAACACACTGTTTTTCTTGGACACGGAAGCTACAGCACTTGTCCCCATGTAAGCAGGGACATACAAGATCACTTGGGGCAAGTGAGCATGACTCCTTTGTATGCACTAGGTCTTTAACCATTCTGATTATGGGTGCAAAACATGATTAGGATATGTGTGGTCAGGGCCTCTGAGAGGGGGGTGTAGGGGGTACATCGTACCTGGGCCTGGGGTTAAAAAGGGGGCCTGGGAGCCAAAGGAAAGGAGCCGGAAATATCCTGGATCAAAAAAGTATGACTAAGGGAGGGGCCCAAAAGAAGCTTTGTACTATATCCCCTGATTAAATTTCTCTCAGAAGCCCTGTGTGTGATATATAAGGTACTGAGTTCCTTGGAGGAAGGGTGTTGCGTGCGTGCGCGCGTGCCTCGAGAAATGCTTTTCATCTCCACACATCAATACATGCCAGTTCCCCCCTGATTCTAATGGTGCTGGAAGATACCAGTGACCTGAGAGGAGGTAAGCAGGAATGGTCCCATTCCCTCTGTCTCAACCCCAACCTCTGCTGTCATGGGGCCTGCTCTCTCACCTTTTCAGACCGCTGGCTATGGCCCTGTCCCTGCCACGCACATTGGGCGAACTCCAGCTGTATCGGGTCCTGCAGCGAGCCAATCTCCTGTCCTACTACGAGACCTTCATCCAGCAAGGCGGTGATGATGTGCAACAGCTGTGCGAGGCAGGCGAGGAGGAGTTCCTGGAGATCATGGCTCTGGTTGGCATGGCGACCAAGCCGCTCCATGTCCGGCGCCTCCAGAAGGCCCTGCGGGAGTGGGCCACCAATCCTGGGCTCTTTAACCAGCCAGTGCCCTCCATACCTGTAAGCAGCATCCCCCTCTTCAAGATCTCTGAGTCAGGGGGACGCAAATCACTTACCAACGGACACACAAGCCCAGGACAGACTCTCGGCAAAGCCAGCAGTACCTCCCCTGCCAAGAGCCCCTCAGAGACAACAGAGAAGCTATCCCCCTTGCCAGGGATTCAGTGGGGCACTGCAGAGTCTGAAGAGGAAGGAGGGGTATCCTCACCCAGCGAGCACCCTTCATCCACCGAACGTCTGGATCCGGAGCTGGTCCAGGCGGTGTCCGAGTGTGTTGAGCGTCTTCTGCGCAGCTGCTCCCATGGCAGCGATACTGATCTGAGGACCCTCATGAAGCTGAACAAGAAGTTAGCCAAAACAGTGGGGCATATCTTCCGGATGGATAACGGGGATCCCCGCAAAGAGGAGGAGATCCGGCGTCACAGTGCCATCTATGGGCGGGGCGAGGCTCGGCGATGTGAGGGCAAGCAGCTCACGCTACATGAGGTGAGTCAAGGGAAGGGGGGTTGTGAGGGGAAACTGGTCTGCAAATAGGACGGCGAAGAGGGATTTTGGGGAACATATGGGTAGGATATTCTTCTTTGTCCCATCCTGAATCAGAGCCTCTGTTTTAGACCAATGTTGGGCTGTTCCAGCCAAAGTGTTAAAGCAGAGCTGTAGTCCTGATCTAGTGGTGCAGTATGTGTCTTTATGCAATGTATGACAGGATAGGCTAGGATAGCAATGGGATTTCCTGTTGTCATGTTGTGTTTATATTAAAAATTAGAGTTGCGTATTTCAGCCCTGGAGAGGGAGACGCTTAGAACAGAACATATATGTACTTAAAAAAACTGGTTCATGAAATGCCTGGGGATTGCTACACAAGAGGGAATTAGGCTTGCAGTTGTTCTCTGTTTTTTTTCCCCTTCACCTCCAAAAGGCTACAAAACTGCAGTCCTGCAGCACTTATGCATTGTTTAACCTCTTCAAAATATTTATTTATGTATTTAAAATACGTACATGCCACTTTTCAGTCCCAGCAAGAGGCCACCGATAAATGGTGGATAAAAATGCAGTACCGTAGGTAAAAATGCAGAAACCCACACCAAGAAATGAATTGAAACCACCATTCACGAAAAACAAACCACAATCAAGCAAACAGTGGTGAGCAAAACAAAGGCCCTGACAGGACAGGAATGTTTTTACTACGCTTTTAAAATGTGTAGTGTTGAGGCCAACCAGGCATCCCAGTTGAAGAAATTCCAGAGTTGGGGGGCTGCCACTGATAAGGCCCTGTTCTGCATACCCACCAACCAAGCCTCCATTTAAGGAGTGAACACAAAGCAGAGCCTCCAGTGACAATTGTCATATGCTGGTCAATTGATATGGGTGGCCGTTCAGGTATCCAGAACCCAAGTCTTCTAGGGCTTTATAAGTCATCATAATCAGCACATTGAATTGTGCCTGGAAGCACAGGAAGCCAGTGCAGCTCAACAAGCTCTGGTGTAATATATACAGACCCATTGGTCCAAAAGCATCCTGGCTGCTGCATTCTGCACCAGTTGAAGCTTCTGGACAGTACACAAAGACACAATATTTATGGGATTTCCAGCCATGTAATTTCAGCTCTTTGAATGAAGAAATAAAGATTAATCTTATGCTTGTCAGTTGAAATTCCTCAGTTCTACCGCGATGCAGAGTGATGCAGAGCAGGCAAAAGGATTATCCAAAGCTGACAGGATGATAAAAAGTCTTGAAATCTTCCCGCTTGACGTTTCTCCCCAGTCAGTTGGGGTTTCTTCAGAAGCAAAAGACTCAGCCACAGGCTGAAAGATGTCCAATGGAGAGAGAGGAGAAACGTCAAGCAGGAACATTTCAATACTTTTTATCGTCCTGTCAGCTTTGGATAATCCTTTTGCCTGCTCTGCATCACTCTGCATCGCGGTAGAACTGAGGAATTTCAACTGACAAGCGTAAGATTAATCTTTACTTCTTCATTCTAAGAGCTGAAATTACATGGCTGGAAATCCCATAAATATTGTGTCTTTGAGTATAATAACAAGCCATGAAAACTTGCATGTATACTTCTGGACAGTCTTCAGGGGCCGCCCCAAGTAGAATGCATTATAGTAGTCCAAACAAGATGTGACTAAGGCAGGGATCGCAGTGGCCAGATCTTTTTTCAGGAAGGGCAGCAGCTGGTGCCTCTGTCGAAGTTGGACAAAAGCAGTCCTGATCACAGCTACTACCTGTGTATCCAGAATTAAAACCAGGTCCAGGAGCACACCCAAGCTGTGAACCTGGTCGGTCCTTGTATAGGGGACAAGATGGAGCTCTATGAAACCCCATAAACCAGTGGCCAAGGAGTCCAGCAGTGGTCCCCCAGCGCTACCTTCTGGTACTTACCCAACAGGTAGTAGCGGAGCCACCTCAGCATTGGGCCTCCCAACCCCATCCCTGCCAGGCAGACCAGAATGATACCACGGTTGATTGCTTACTTAAATAAATAAGCCAGCTAGCAAGCAAGCTTTAGAAGTACATTGAAATGAGATTTCAATGTACTTCTAAAGCTTGCTTGCTAGCTGGCTTATTTATTTAAGTAAGCAATCAACCGTGGTATCATTCTGGTAATGAGTACATTGAAATCTCATTAAAAAAAGAGATGTCAGATTAGTATGCGCATGCGAGTATTGTGGCTTCCTCGTCACCATTGATGACACAGGCACTAGCCAATAAGACACTTGTGCAACCACAGTCTAGACAGCACTCACTAGTACGTACAATAAACCTCCTAGGTGAGGGGCACATTTGCGCAATGACAGTACATTGTGACTTGAGCAATTATGGGACTGATTCCATCGCTCAGTGGAGGAGCACCGACTTTGCATGCGAAAGGTGCCAGGTTCAGTCCTGGCCGCGTCTCCAGGTAGGACTGGAAAAGGCCCCTCTCTGTCAGAAACCCTGGAGAGCTGCTGCCAGCCACTGTAAACAATACCTAGATGGAGCAATGAGGCAGCTGTTCGATTCCCCCAAAGCAGCTGGGAAAATGCATGGAGTGTTTGGAAAAGTCCTTCGTATTATCTGTGTTGTTTCAGACATCCACGACGTCTTTTTTTTTTTCTGAGGTGCCTGTCCATTCACCTTTCCTCCTGCAGCACTTAACCAGCTGGTTATCCTGAAGAAGTATTCACCCATGCAGCTAGACAACCACTTCTTCAGAGACCCTCTTTGCTTTGCTTGCTCTTTGCTGGTTACCCCAGAATTCCTCACCCTCCAGTGCCATTATGTTATTCTAGAGCCATGGAGACTCCTTGCCGCAGACCCCCACCTCTTGTGCCCTCTGCTTCCCAAGAGAACCATTCTGTTCTCTCTGTTCTCTCAGCTCACCATCAACGAGGCTGCTGCCCAGTTCTGCCTGCGGGACAACTCTTTGCTGCTGCGTCGTGTGGAGCTGTTTTCACTGTCACGCCAGGTAGCCCGGGAGAGCAGCTACCTATCCTCACTGAAGGGATCCAGGTGAGGTCCGAACCCTCAAGTCCTTGCCAGTGGTCCAGCCCCCTGGGGATTCCTCAAAGCCAGGTTGTCTCCCCCACCCCACCCTGCTCCTGTGGTGCTGATGGAAAAAGACACAGGCAGCCAAAGGCTTAAAGAAAGGGGATGTTTTGGAATCTTCTTGCTCCTGCTCAGATCCCCTCCAGCTGTCCCTTCCACACCACTGTGGTGAGTGGAGTGTCAGTGCTTTGACTCTCAGTGTTAAAAAAAAAAGGCAGTACAGTCAATTCTGTCTGGAAACGGTGCCTTCTGCTCCAGAAGCCCCCGATCTCCGAAGTGGGGAGGCTCTCTGCAGTTACTGGGTGGCAAAGAGAAAGCACTCTGCACCTGCTCAGGGGCACTTTCATCTATTTATGCCTCTTATCTTTCAAGCTTGAGCCCTGGTTTGAGAGCAGGTGCCTGAACTGAACCTTGGTACAAAGTGAGCCCTGCGGAGAGCGGAGTGAACCGGAGCGCTCCAGCTGTGCTAATTATCTCCACACTGAGTGCTAATTTCTTGCTGCTCCACTGATCCAGAATAGTTTCTTCCTGGCCCAGGAAATGGGTGGAGCCCTGTTTGGCAGTTGGAGCTGGCCTGGTGATGATACTAGGCATGCCCAGGCTGGCCCTTTCCCCACCAAGGCCGCACTTGTCTCTTTGGCTCACAGAGTGCTAAGCTGTCAAGCTTGCTTTCAATATAATACTGACACAGGCAAGAAGATTTATTTAATTAATTGTTTTATTTAAAAAAGATTCTACCCCGCCTTTCCCTTGCCAAGGGCCAATGCCCAAGATGGCTTTGCATGCAACTGGGGCCTCGTCGTTTAACCTGGGCCCTTGCCTGCTACACGCATGCAGGGTTAATACGCCAGCACAGGGCCTCCTGAGGCTACGGATCTCTGTCACGCAAACGCCGCGTGAGCCTTGTTTCAATGAAACAGAGAGCATGCGCAATATCGCGTGGGCGAGTTCTCCTGGACGGACCACCTGGCAGCATGCTTAAATAAATAAATCAGACCTCTTGCTGATTCCTCAGTGCTCGGGTGAAGTGTAATTTCCAAGGTGTAATCCCTAGCAGGAGGTTCTGACTCCATGATGTCTTTTGTCCTCCTCAGACTGCATCCAGATGAGAGTGGCGCTGGTCAGGCCAAGCGGTTCAAGCAGGAGGTAAATCACAGAGGCAGGCTGTGTGCGTGCGTGCGTGTGTGTGTGTGTGTGTGTGTGTGTGTGTGTGTGTGTGTGTGTGAGAGAGAGAGAGGGGGGGGCGGTTGATGTGTTTGAATCCTCAAAGCAAGCACTGTACAAATAAGAACATCATAAGAGCCTTGCTAGATCTGATTGCTTGTCCTTCTAGTTGAGCATTCACTTCCCACAGTGGTCATCCAGATGCCTCTGGGTAGGCCCAGCACGAGGTTTGTGGGGCTCTCGGCCAAGTGTTGTTCTAGGCCCCCAGAGATGTGACAGGGCAGCTGTGCTGCTGGTGCTCACCATCTTAAGTCTTTCTATAATGCACTGCAGCCTGTTACTGCTAGTGACATCATTGGCACTGGGCTGCCCCTAAGGTAAGCCCCCCCCCCCCCGATCTGGTTTTACACGTTATACCACGATCGGCCACTAGATGGTGCTGAGGATTCGCTTAATGACGGTTTCACGATATGACGGGTCCTTAAGCGGGGGACACCTGTACTGCTTTTCAACAAAGAAGTTCACAAAGTGGTATACCGAGAAAATCAAATAACAAAATGGCTCCCAGTCCCAAAAAGGCTCACAATCTAAAAAGACACAAAAGAGACACTAGCAACAGCCACTGGGACATCTGGAAAAGATGCTGGGGTGAAGAGGGACAGTTATTCTCCCCCGATAAATATAAGAGTAGCACCACTTGAAAAAGTGCCTCTTTGCCCAGTAATCAGTAAGCCTGCGAAGAGTAGGGTGCTATTACCCAGTAACAGCGCAATCCTGTCTAAGTTTAGACTGGCGGAGTGATTGCTCCACCGGTCTAGGGTGTCACAAATGTTTACAGCATGTTTGCGGCACCCAGAGAGTAAGCGGCGCCAAGGCCTGCGTCGCTCTACCCCCTCAAAGGACAAGGTAAGTTCCCTGCTGGGCAGCGGAGGAACATGGGGAGGGCAGAACGGGGCGTTTCAGGGGGAAGGATTGGTCAGCCGGGCCCAGGCTGGGGGAGGGATTGATGGTGGTGCACTCGGCCGAATCCTGTCCCCCTTCCCAGGTCTGGCTAGTGTTACACAGCCGGCTAGATTGTGCACCAACAAAATAGCTGGCGCACATTTGAGTAGACCCATTGGGGCGACTGGGGCTCTACTCGAGGTAAGGGGACAAACATCCCTTTATCCAGAGGAGGCATCCGGCTGTGCTGGGGCACGCCCAATCCTGCTTAGGATGCAGCGGGCGCCTTATTTGTGCCGCCATGTCTGGCTAGACAGGATTGGGCTGCCTGTCTCCCAAATAAGCTCTGCCCCCTGGCAAGCTGACTTGGTGGTGCTGGGCACACATCCTTCTTCAATGTGTGGCACCATTTTGGTTTCCTGGATATGGCGCCACTTTGGTTTGGGCCAGGAAATCAAGATGGCACTGCACATTGAAAGGGTGAGGTTTGCTGCTGCTGGTGCTGCTCATCATAACCTGGTAAGCAATTCAGTTCCTTTGTTTATATGATGTATCTTTGTGTCTTCTGTATGTGAAGGGTCTTGGTTGAGCCCAGACCTTTTGGGCTGCCACTTTTGGGTCTGTCAGTGGCTGCTGGTGGTCATGATGGCTATATTCTACCTCCAGGTTGAGTGGCACAATGCCAGCAGCAGCAGTGGACTATTTGTCTGTGTCTCACTTCTTTTCCAGACACGTCTGGTTGGCCATTGTGGGAAACAGGACATTGGACTAGAGATGGACCTTGGTCTGAACCAGCAAGGCTTTTCTTATGCTCTTACTGGGAACACCTGAGGACTGTATTCCCAGATCTGTAAAGAGTGTTATTCATTGGGGTTGGGAACCAAGCCTCTTAGGCATCATTTTCAGCTTTGAGCAGAGAAATGGTGTTTACAGTGGGCAAGGTAGAGTCGGTAGCCAGAGCCTTGCATTCTCAGCTCTAATGTCTCCCCATCAACCACATTCCCTGTAGGTTGCAGAGCATGGCCGTCCTGAACTTTCCTTGGTTTGCGAACCCTTTCTGACCCAGTACCGATCCAGCGTAGAGGAAGACACAGCCAGCTTGTCAGGTGAAAGCTTAGATGGACACCCGCAAGGTGAGTGGGCTGGTCACTCATCTCTGGTTAACCCTTTCAACTGCAGGGGCAGCAAAGAAAGCCAAAGATGGACTTACATCTAGCAGGCTTTCATCATACAGACTGATGTCATCGATGCACAAAGAATCATCTTTTCAGCAAGAGCCCTGTTTCTACTGCAGTACTTTGCTTGCTCTTTCCAAGCATGAGACGTGCTTTAACATGCATGTAATTTAAGATTAGTGTAATTAGTGCTGGATCTTCTCCCCATGCCCACCACTCTGTATTGAACAACACTGTGTTCTATCTGATTTGGACTTCATCTTGAATACATTAGCATTATCTGTACATTTTGCCACCTTGATTTTTCTTCTCTCTCTCTCATTGAAATACACCTACACCTTGGGCATGCCTTTACTGTCACAGCTGCTCCCTCACTGTAGTGTTATGGTGAGGTCATGGATCTTGAGTAAAAGAATTCTCAGCCCCCTTGCAAAGCTAGCATTCCCATGAATTTGTTTTTTGATGGGTCAAACAGTCACATGACTCGTTTGTTTTGTCAACACATCCTACATTTTCTGTATTCCACTTTTTGTGTGTGTTCCATGCCCATCATCTCACAAAACTTTCCGGGATTTGTAGCAGCTTATCTATATCCACATACAGTATTTGTTAGGTAACTCTCAAAGGATTCCAGTAGGCTAGCTCAGTAATTCATGGTAGAACACATGCTTTGTATACACAAGGTTCGAGATTCAGTTCCTGGAGTCTCTGCTTCAGGAAGGATTTCTACTGGAGACCTTGGAGAGCTGCTGCCACTTAGGGTAGATACTGTTGAGCTAGATGGACCATAGTCTGACTCAGCAGAAGGCAGCCTCATATGTTCAAAAGCCATGAAGACGGGTTGTTGCCCAGTGGTAGAGCTTATACTGTGCAAGCAGAAGGTGCAAGGTTCAATTTTTGTTTAAAAATAAAATCTCAGCAGAACACTTATCTGAGACTTGGAGAGCCACTGTCAATCAGAGGAGATAATACTGGGCCAGATGGAGGAATGGTCTGTTTCCATGCAGCCTCGTATGTAAGAGGCATAGAGAACGTAGAGCTGGACACATGAAATTCAGTGACTAGTTACTGGTTTTTTGGGGACTTGGCATTGCATTTCTCAGTTGCCATCTCTAATTTGGTGTTGCCGCTACTGCAAGTGTGTTTCGACAAGAGCGTGGTGAAGCCCTGCATGTCTCAACATGAAGAAGTAATTCCTGATGCCATCATTTTGAGCCACCTCACAGATAAGGCAACTTCATTCATTGGCTCAGGTTTGCTGAGGAAGGAGTTGCAAGTGTTTGTGTTACACAGAACCAAAAGGCAGCTGCAGCCACATCTGCACAGAGTTTTCAGTAAGGTCCAGAAGTGCATTTGATGTGCTTGTTCTTCCTCAGTGGTGCATCCATGGAGGTGCTGCTGCTTTTGTCCCCCCCCCCTTTATTCCCAGCAACTGTTACCACAGAATGGGACCAGCAAAATACCAGCCCCAATGTAAACAATTGGTTCTCTGTGGTTGTTTTCAGTGTTAATTCTACAAAGATCAATGGTCCTCTGCCAGACACAATTTGTTAGCAAAGGCTGCTTTTCTGTGTGAATAAAGAACCAGGAAAACATCATTTATTGAGTTCAAGTGCTGCAAAATATGACCCCATAGGTCATGTACTATATTGTTGTTGTAGGCCAGAAACTGGGGGTTGGCAGTCATCATAGGCACTGAGGCTCTGACCTCAGCGGGTGCTATCCTTTTTATCACTCAGGGGACCATCCACTATGCCCACCCAGTCTAGATGATTGTGTATATGCCTGCTTTGGTGCTGCTTAACGACCTGAGCACTACAGTTTGTCCAGTTACCAAATTACCGTGTATTTACTCTTTCTAGTCAAATAAGGACATTTTCTTTCCATATTATGAAAGTAAACTGCTCTGCCCCGGAACTAACTACCAGACCTTACTTCTAGGCCCTTTGCATGCACCATTGCCTGGTTAGAGAAAACAAAGACGCTTGGGTTCAGTGAGCAAAGCTGGGGGGGGGGGGGAATCACGTACTGTACATTCAAAACTGCCATATTGAGTCAGACCACTGATCCATATAAGTCACTGTTGTACACTGATTGGCAGCTATTCCCCAGGGCCTCGGGCAGAGCTTTTTCCTAACTCTACCTGGAGCTACCGGTTACCTGGGCCAAACGTGCTCTGTCACTGAGCTATAATTGTTAGCTCTTGAGTGTTTCTGGGGAGGGAGGTGGGATTGGGGCAGGGCAGGGGAGTGGTGCATTATAGTTGAAAGAGCAGAAGCGAAACAGGAATCAGCAACACAGGAAAGAAGGGAGGACGCCTTGCAGCCTTTAATGAGTCAAGTGTTCCATTCAGTAAGCAGCGTGCCATGTACCATTGTCTAAAATTAGTAAATGTGTGTGATGCTGTACATATCCTCGTAAAATGAGATACCTGTTCTGTTTTGTTGTGCATTATTAGTATGTTTTCATGATTCGATTAACCAAACAGTTCACGTAATTGTTTATGTAAGAAATAATTCCGTACGAAGTGTCAGTGGGAAACTGGATTTCAATGAGTGATTTAAATCAGCCTTTTTTCTTCTTAGTGATTTAAATCAAACCCCTAATTTAAATCCATCCACCCTGGTTGTGTAGTGTGAAAGTCTTTGTGTTACACAGAAGTCTTCAGCTGGAAGACCTCCCCGTGCTATGCGTGGCCAGAAAAATATATTGCCTTCCTCCATTTTATGTATCTCTGACAAAATGCCTGTGATTATGATGGGTGGGGGAGTATGTGGAGGAAGGACCTTTTTATAAAATTCGGAGTCTGAACCATGTGCTGCTGCTTCTGGGGACATGATCTGCTGCTTTATTCTGATCTGCTTTATTCTGCTGCTTTATTTTGATCTTAGTGCTGGATTTAAATTAGTGCTGGATTTAAATCTACGTAAACTACTTTGCATGTTTCTAAACTGAAAGGGAGCTATGCAATAACAATACTATATTGCAAGGATATACTATGTGTCCCCCCCCCCGGAGATGTACACTGGGGTGTGGTCTAAACCTGCTCCCAGTAAACCTGCTCCCTGAGTACTTTTTCTTTGGCAGACTAGAACGTAATGTCATGTTGAGGGGGTGGGATGGAATATTGGGAATTGCTTTTTTTTTTTTTTTGTATAGACTATTTTGGAGGGACAAATGTCCCCCCGTTTGGAACAGGTATTGTAGGGTCTGGTGTAGGTGTGGGGTCATTTGAAAAGCAATCACTGTTCTGGCTGCACAATGCCACTACTGTCTCAATTCGTCTCACTCCAGGTGAAGAGGTGCTCCTGTTGATTCTTGTTCCCTCTCACTTTACAGCCACAGGGTCCTGTCCTCGGCTTACACCACCCCCCAACCCTGCCCCGGACACACTGTTGAGCCTCCCACCACATGGGCTATGGAGTCGTCATATCCTGCAGCAGACTCTGATGGATGAAGGGCTACGGCTTGCCCGGCTGGTATCGCATGAGCGGGTGGGACGGCTCAGCCCATGCCTGCCAGGAAAGCCCCAGGGTCCAGGTAAACTGCCTTTTTTCTTCCTGGACTTCCAGTCAAGCTTGATGGGAAGCCCAGATAACAATGGGAGACTCCATCATCTGCATCAATAAACTGGACTTATTGAGGGACTCCGGGGCTGGAATATCAAAGAGCAGGCATTCGAAATGGAGAAAGGCATTAACACAGTCCTGTGTACAGAGAATAGCTACATCTCTTCAGCTCCTGCTGTTTTTTTATAAATTCTCTGTGATAGGGTATACCTATGCGTGGTGCAGAGGAGTGGGCAGGCGGGTCAGGTGTGGGAGGATTGCTCTCTATTTTGTGGGCTCCCATTTCTGAAAAGGCTGGCAGATTTGGATGAAACATGTGGGTTGGTGTCAGGCTCATCTTGCCACTCCAGGGGTTTGTGATTAATTGTTGCCCAGGAAACAGATCCTCGAGAACAGGAAGGAGGGGATCGTATATATTCAGGGATGGCCAGTCTTGTAAGCCTTGGTGGGACTAATGGCTTTAACTCTATGCTGCTGGGGCAGACAGGGCGAGCTGGCCCATCTTCAGTCAGCGTTGTTCCCTCCTCTACCCTGTCCTGTTCGTGAGTCTTCCACGAGCATCTCTAGCTGGTCAGTGATTGAGACAGGATACTGGACAAGATGGAGCTTGGGTCTGATTCAGCAAAACAGTTCTTCTAAATGCTCAGCTAAATCTGCTCTCTGCCAAAAAGCAGTTTTTGCACACATTATAACCTCACCTCACATTAACTACAACATAGCCCAAATGTGGGAAACTCGGGTCCAAGGTTTTTTTTGTCAACTTTCTAGGTTTTTTTTACCCTTTTCAGATGGTTCCACTATTTTTTTTGTTTTAATCACAAAGCAGTTAATAATTAGCTTGCCACTACCCAAATTAGGCCTTAATAATTTCTCCTTTTTGCTCTCTAGGCATTTGCCTCAGTTTCCTCTATCAAAACACCTATTTACCAGTTGTGCAAGGCAGGCAGAGAGGATTCAAATTCAGAGGCAAATTAGTTCTCTGGATACAAACTAGGCTTATTCTTAGGAGATTGACAGCGCAATCCTAACCAACTTTCCAGAGCCGGTGCAGCCGCAATGCAGCCCCAAGGTAAGGGAACAAATGTTCCCTCACCTTGAAGAGACCTCCATGACTGTCTCTGCACTGCAAAATGCAGTGTGTGCCCTGTTGGCACAACTACACCGGCGCTGGAAACTTGGTTAGGATTGCGCTGTAAATCCTCTTGCAATTCAATACCCAAAGTTAAAGTTCTCCATACTGTCAGGGTAACATTCATTTTGTTACAAGGTTCTGAATCAAAAGGCCATTTCCAAAGTCTGTATCCAGGGCTTAGGAGGAAGATAGCCAGCTTCCATGAGTTTTAAGCATGTCTTATCTGGGAACAAAGAAACGCACAGCTACAGAACAGCTCAGGAAAATACAGTCCTGTCTTTTTAATAGGGGAAAACTTTCAGGAATTGCACCCGACCAATCAGCTTCTTAAAAGTCAAAGGCAAGGGGCAGAGCTTTTGAAAAGCCAATTAGGGAAGCTTATTCTAGGATGAAAGTTTCTATTCTTCCATGCAAATTAATGTTTCTCCAGATGACATACTCTAAATGTCGAGCGTTTAGGCTCTTCAGGAAGTCAGACAGTACACAAACATTTCCCAGTCCGACCTGGTCAGGAAAACAGGATGTGTGGCAGACAGGCTTAATAAAGGAGATGCAACCTTTATGCACATCCAAGTCATGTTTTGCTGGATTCCAGAGTGGAGTTTGGGCCCCGTAAAGTGGCACGCTCAGGATCATCACACCAATTTGTCCTGATGATTAGTATATCACCAACCAATAGCAGGCGAGAACAAGGTGTCTCCTATGAGAGGTGCCTGCCCAAACATTTTCATTTCACTAGCAACTTAAACTGAGTTTTTGTAATTGAAGTAGTTTGTGGCTGGCAAAAGGTAAACTTTTCCTGTATCCATTGACAGAGGCGTTTCTATGGTAGGGGCGGTACTGTAAGTTGCACCCTGTCCTAGTCCCCATTTACAACCAGGAATGAGGAGGCCCCGCCCCCTCGCTGTAGGAGCCATTCCGTGCGGTGAAGGCAATGGGCAGAGGCTCCCTGCCCGTTGCCTTCACCGCACGGAATGGCTCCGACGGCAAGGGGGTGGGGCCTCCTTGTTCCTGGTTGTAAATGGGGACTAGGACGGGCATTTGGCTTCATCGACGTCCCTGTCCATTGAAGACTAGCAGGGGAAAATTAGGGATTTGGTGCTTCAGGGTTCAAATGCTAAGCGTGTGCCTTTGGAACTATCTTCCCCAAGAAATGTTGGTCCAGTGGGGGATGGGTACCTGCAGGGAATACCTAGATGTAATAGCAGAGAGCTTCTGGTTGGAGTTAAGAGTCCTAAAAAGAGGCAGGGACAGGAAATTGCACATTTCTTCCTGACTCTTGATTTTTCATTTTAGAGTTTGGGGAAAACCTTTCTGAGCGGTGCCAGCCCCCAGCAGCACAACCTGAGGCTCGAAGGAACAGCATTAAGGTGGAACCAGAGACCAGCCGGCAATGAGTGGAGGGTGACTCGGCGCTCAGTCACCAAGCAATAATGTGCCAACCAGCTCTGCTGATCGAAGGGACTTCTGCAAGGAGAGGGGTGCAGTTCTCCACGTTGCCACAAGGAGGCACACTTGGCTTCATTAACTCTTCATTGAAAGATAGCTACCATATCTTAGCAAAGCAAACCTGTTTCCCACTAGGCCTAGGTCTCTTCAAAACATAGAGAACCTGCCTGCCACCCCATACCCTCCATACCTACCAAGTGCAAAGTGGGAAAGGAATGAATGGGAAAATGCACCCTGTAACAACTTCCAGAGGAGTTAGCTGTGTTTGTCTGTTGCAACAAAAGCAACACAGCCTTGTGGCCCCTTGCAGAGGAATATATTTATTGTAGTTGTAAGCTTGGCTGGACTAGGGCCTACTTCGCATCTGATAGACTGCAGCCCTCAAAAGCTTATGCTGTAATGAATGTGCTCATCTTTAAGGTGGGACAAGACCCTCTGCTGTTTTTGCATCACGTAAGAAGCCTGCGACCCTAATAACTGTGCGAGAAAGAATCCTAGCTACAGCTGAAAGCCATGAGCTCAGGGAGATCGTGTCTCTAGCTGGGTTTTCCCCTGTGAGGGGCTATTGAAAAGTCACAGTCTCAGTGGTGGCCTCGGACTGCCCTCAAGTGGGGCCTCGGACTGTGATGTACACAGCCATAACAAAAATGCACATAAATACACTTTACACCCTAGTAGAGAAACATTTGGTTCCTTAGCCATATAGTCGCTGCTGCCTCCCACTGCCACTGGTAACTTTCTTCAATGCTTCCCACACCCACATTTTTGACAACCACGCAATGACTCATACATGCCTCCCATATGTGTACATCCAGCACATTCTCTCCACAGCCGGTCTCTGTCGCACACATGCACACACACACTCCCCTGCATATGCCCAGATACCTCAGCAACACATGCTCCTAACCATTTTCACACAACCACTCTCTCACTGCACTGTAGGTCTCTGATACCAGGCTGAGAGGAGCTCTCACCGGGGGTGAACCCCTTGCCCCCAAAGAATGTGCTGTGCTGCTCTGGGCATGGACTGGTGTTTGGGCACCACTGCAACTGGTCAGCCCAGTCCCGAAGCCTGTGATGTTCTTTACCCCAAAGACTCCTCTAAGGGGGTCTCCTCTAGAACCTTACACCTGATCACCAAGCAAATTTTAATTGCTGTCAGTAGTTTGTGGGCTGGTGTGCTAGGAACAGCTGGCCAGCTGCATACCTTCAGCAGAGCCATTTTTGTAATTTATAAAAAAAAATTTCGATACAGGGATTAGAATGGACTTTAAAGCCTTTTTGCGTATCAGCCTTCATCTATCCCAACCTTACGTGGGCTGTAGATGCCCCAAGAAGGGAATGGAAAGGTAGACTCGAGTGCTTTCTTTGTTGGGGCCAAAAGGAATATCATGCTCACTCCTTCACTGTGGCAGTTTCTCCCTCTGCCCTTGCTGGGGCAGTCAGCTCTTGCTCTTGGGGTTTAGCTACATTTAACCTCCTTGCCCTTTTAATACAGCAGGAAGAGGAGTGAACAGCTGAGAGGACTCAAATACCTCCAGAACAAGAAAGGTATGGTGGTGTGGGCTGCACCTGCACCAGCATTGCCTCTCCAGCCATATTTACCAAGGTGATAGGACGATTTGAATCTCCTGCATTGCAAAGTGGATCTTCCAGCTCAGAGCTGTTGCATAGAAACAAGAAGCTCACACACAACTGCCCTTGGAAAAAAGCAGCCATGTAGCCACAGGTCCAGTAGAAAGGTCCAGGCTATTCTCTACTGTGTGTTCACACTGACCGCTTACCACTGGAGTTGCTCATCTTTGGCGTTAGGTTTATTCTTGACCAGCTGTGACTTGATGTCAAATTACTGCTGGAAATCCCAGTGGTACTTTATTGGATCCCCCCCCCCCCAAAAGAAAAACAACCCAACACACCTTGAACGAGAGTATGCAGTAGATACTTTCAAAGTGTAACCACTTTCTGGGCAGCAGCAGTCGGGGCAAATGCCCTGTTAAGAAAGGCTAGGAACAGCTCAGGTTGTTTTGCTGTCCTAGGCAAAAACAAAAAACACAACACCCTAATGTTGGTGCTCCTGTGTTGCATCTTTGTTCCCTCCTTCAAGGGCTTTCCCGGCGACATCCAAAATGAGGGAGGGAAACCGACTGCAATTGGGTCGCCTCAGGGAAGAAACTGTATTTTCCCTTATGAGAGTGATCCGGAGCGACCGACTGCTTCTTGTCCTCCAGCCCCAGGAAGGTGTCTGTACTGGCTAGTCTGGTTTGGGCCGTTCTTGAGAAAGGCAGCATCCTGTGTTCCCTTGTACCGACTGCTCGAGAATATGGCATAACCATTGTTTTTCAGAATGGGAGCAACAGCAGCAACAACTTAAGATTGTTGCAGCCCTATACATTTACCTAGGAGTGAGTCCCATTGAGTTCAGTGGGGTGCACTTCTAAGTAGACATGCACAGGATTGTGCCGTTAATCCCTATTGATGTGGCTACAGGAGCAGTATGGAAGCAAACTAGTATACTGCTGTTTGGAAACAAGTGCAAACATGTGGTCTAGGGGGAAAGCATTGAATTGCAGTCGAGGCAATGTAAATCCCCACATGCTATTGGTTCTAGTTCCCACCCTCTCCCATAGAGCCTTGGTGTCTTTATAGAGAAAATTAGAACCCTTTCCTTTGTAATGTGTACAGTAGATTATTTATTTTGTTATTTTGGAATAAAGTCTTATGGCTTATTTTTTTTACATCTACTTGCGCTCCTTTGCAGGCTGTGAGATGAGATTGAGAGGTTGGCGGGTAGGAGTTGGGTCAAGTCATGAGAACAGGCAGGCTACTGCTAACCAGGGCAGGGACTGGGTTTGCTGGTGGTGCCCCATAAGGGCTAAACTCCCTATTTCACCAGAAGCGGGTGAATTGTTCCAAGGTTTTGCAGTCTGGCCTCATATTCCAAAATTCATACCAGCAGCGCTTTGGGGAAAAAAAAATATCTGTGGGATACGCACTAGATGGAGGATTTGGGCTCCAGCTGACGCGAAGGGAGCACAGACTCGATGGGGAGAACGGATACCGGTCTCACGGATTCTCAATTCTGGGAGGAAGTATGAACTCTTCTTCTGTTGCAGAAAGAGACTGGAAAATGGCATAGAAGAGCCAGAGGAAATACTCCCATGTGGCCAGCTGTCCAAAAGTGAATATATAAAATTATCAGCAGCCCAACCGGACATCACCTTGGCTTTAAACCGACTCCGGTGATGAATATCAGAGAATACCTTCTCCCCTCAATTTGGTTGGTTGTCAAAGAAAAACGTCCATTTTGACATTTTAGGGCAAGAAACCTGCCCATCCCACCCTGCAAACAGGTCCCTTACCAGGAGAAGTATCGGCAAGCTGCAAAGCACCCAGGGCCACAGTGCCCTTCCCAACAAGAATAGTACCAAGCAGCAAAGGTGGGCCTCTGTTCTGCTCCACAACAGCGCAGCTGGCGCTCTGGCACAACACGGATGCGGCTTCCCTAGCTAGGCAAATCTGGTGTAGCGTATCACGTTGCTAGTCTGACGCAGCACAGCAGTAGCGAGGATCTGGCCGGTCTGGGCACCAAGCTGCTCTAATCCAAGATGGGGAAATGCATGTGGGGGGTGGGGGGTGTTTGTATTTAAAGCTTTCTGTGCCCTACAAGAATGCTGGGACCCCAGCCACCACTGCACTAGTGGGTTCAGTCCTGATGGACGTGCAGACTTAAGGTTCATGGCAGTCCCTCCAAAACGCAAGGCGGGGAAGATTACGAGCAGATGTTGGTCATGCTGGATCCCAGATTATGAAAGCAGTGGTGCATATCCTGATCACGATGCAGCAGTTGGACCAGCTCTTGCTCGGAGGGTGGGGAAATGTTCTCGGGCACCCTGGGGAGGGAAAGAGAAGGTGAGTGATTGCAAGGCTACAGCCCTCATGCAGCACCTCAAAAAGCATGGTCACTCCTTCACACCCCTGCTATCTGGGCAAGAAGCACTTTTTCAATCGGTGTTCCTCTTCTATTTAGCAGGGGGAGAGTAACTTCCCCCTTTCACCCCAGCACAGTGTCTTTTCTGGTGGCTGTTTGCTGGTGTTCTTCTGCATCTTTTTTTGACTGTGAGCCCTTTTGGGACAGGGAGCCATTTAATAATTTGATTTTGTCTGTAAACCGCTTTGTGAACTTTTTGTTGAAAAGCGGTATATAAATACTGTTAATAATAATATTTCCTCCATCTCCTCCCCCCAGCACAGCATGCACCCTGTGTATGTAAGGGAAGACACTTTTATCCAAAATGTTTTAAGGCTGAACACCTTCTACTGTACCTCTCCTGAGTTCTGCTTGCCACCATGCCATCTCCCAATTGACTTGGCACCTATCCTCAGCAGCCACACTATCCAGTTGACGCCTACTATTAGAACTCGTAAGTTTTGTTTCAGTTCCTTTACCTCTTCCCCGTCTGGTTTCCCTGACAATTCCCAGCTAGCTTTGCAATGTTAAGCACAATGCCCATACCTCTCCAACTCGTTCACCTGCAGCAATTAACTTCCGACAGGCACCATTTGTAATAGGAGCGTGTCTATTATTATTATTTTATTTATTTACAATATTTTTATCCCGCCTTTCTCCCCGAAGGGACCCAAGGCGGCTTACAACAACAGCAACAAAAATACAATACGAAAAATAATCACTTTTTAAAACAGTAAAAACAGTTAACGAAAACTAATAAAAACAACATCTAAAAATCGATAAAAAGATCACTATTACAATTAAAAACAAGAGCATAAGAACAGCAGCATTCTGCACCCCACCTGTACCAGCAAGATGTTAAAAAAGGCAAGGACTCAGAAGGTTTCTTTAAACAAGAAATTTTTCAGGCCTCGCCGGAAAGTCTCCAAGGAGGGAGCAGTTCGTAAGTCAAAAGGGAGGGAATTCCATAAGGTTGGTGCCACTACTGAGAAGGCCCTGTTTCTGGCCGCCGCCCCTTGCACCTCCTTGGGCGACGGTACCTGCAAAAAGGCCTTCTCTGATGACCTAAGGAGACGAGCCGGACTATATAGAAGTAGGTGGTCTCTCAAATATCCTGCGCCCAGGCCGTATAGGGCCCGGAAACGAATCGGCAGCCAGTGCAGCCGTTGGAGGAGCGGCCCGACAGAGTCGAACCGCCTACCTCCAGTGACCACACGGGCTGCCGTGTGGTCTACAGCGTCTACACTGTAGACGTAAACCAGTTTCAAGCCTGCTTGCGTAACTGTTAAAGTTTCCACCTTAGGAAATTCTGGGAACTGTAATTCTATGAATAGGACATGTGATTTCCCAGCACCACTGAACGTTAAAAAAATTCAAAGGTTCTTCGTGGGAGGGGAACCACTTAAAATATGTCTTGTAGACAAGGATGAGGAAGTACAATAGCAAAGACCCATCAATGGCTGGCTGTGGAAGGGGAGGAACTTTCCTTGCCCATCATCTATTTCTGTGCCCATCTATGACATGCCACACTCACCCCATCACGTTTGGTGGCATAGGGAAGTGCGCATCCCTCGGATAGGCTGCAGTGTTATTGGGCAGGCAGATGTCCATGTCTGGCATATCCACATCTAGTGACATTGAGTATGATGCGTCCACTGGGCCAAGTTGAGCCGTTTCCAGAGAGTATGTACAGGCTGCTAAGTCACTATGAGAAGCAAAAGAAGAACTGAAAATAAATAGACAACATGCCCAACCAATCTTTAAAGTTTGTTTCTTACTTTTCGAAAGTAAACATGCCCTGGATAGAAGTAACAGGACGCCAAGAGTATGGTTTGAGCCTTTTGTGTCTCACTCTTCCTCACCCCCTTTCCAGCTTACTGTCCATATCTTCCTAAGGAGAAGTTACACAGGACTCTATGGGACTTTCTTCAGGGTAATTATCACACTGCAAGGCTGCAGCACTCACTCACTGGATTCCCAAGTCTTCTTTGCTCACCTTCCTTCCTTCCTAGATCATGCTACTGACTATGAAAATAAAATGACTCTCTCATGCCTGGCCCCACCTGATTTCTGCCAGGGAAATTATTCCCCTTAGCGTTTAGCCTCTACCCCTCTTTATCTCATCTCCTACATTGTCCATGTAAAATTCATATAGGGTTTTTCCACCCCCATCCCTTTTGGAGGTGTTTTTTTTTCTGAAAGTTTGAAACTCTGCATACCTCTGATCTACATTCAGGTAGTTATCCATTGTCTGTGGGTGGTCTTGTTTTGGCTGCAGACTTATTAGCACCAAATCTAGAGTTCAGCATTATAGGAGTGAATGAGTCTCTATGTGCATGTTTTATGAACAGACTAGGTTTTAAAGCAATAGATCTTAAGAAATTGACAGTATGAAAATATTGGTCATGTTGCCCAATATTGCAGCTTTCACATTCTATGTAGAAAATATATTCTCTATGTATCACCCTAGCATTCTGTTTTTTTGTTGGGTCAGAGAGAAATGGGGCTTTGGTGTCTTTGTCACTGAGTGATGCACACGTGTAGCACAGTCTCAGGATGGACGGACGGACACACACACACACACACACACACACACACACACACACACAGAGTTGCTCAGGCAAGGATTCTTACGGTAGCAACTGTGGGCTTCCGAAGGTTGTGCTGGTGGAAGGAGACATGCCCACGGGTGGGGACATCAGCGAGGGGCTGTGAAAGGACAGAGCAAAGATATATCAAACGGTTGCAAAAGTACTCTTGTCATAAATGGATTGGAACCAATTGAGCTGGGGCCATTGCAAGAAATGTTTCTCTGGGAGGGCATAAAGGTGACCTGCAAACTACTATAGGCCAGTGAGAAACGGCAAAAAACTAAATACCATTCATTATATACATTTGGATTTAACACATTGAAAACAAATGTCACATGCATGTTAAAATATCCAGTGCCTTCACACTCTCTGGCCAGAATGCTGCAAAGTGAGTGCAGGTTTCTTTGCAAGAATTTGAAAAGAAGTGATGCCATTTTTCTTTGTATTTTCGTAAGTCAAAGGACTAGAATTTTTCATTTTAAATGACACCTGAACATTCAAGAAAGGAGCCTGGATTTTGCCTGAGGGTTGGCAAGCCCTGCACAAACAGAACAGTCACTTGGGGCAAAACTAAACACATGATGTTTAATGTGCCATTAGCCCTGATAGGCCTAATTTTTATTCAACCATTAGGATCTGGGGAGGGGGGAGAATCCAGATCAAGACCACAGTGTGGGGAGAAGGACTCTTAAACTCTTTGGCCCTGTCACAGTTCTGATCCAGATTGCAACCCCCCCCCCCACCACCACCAGTGCAGTCTTAACCGCATTATAGGCCCCCGGACACTGATGCAATCGCGACCCACTTCCGGTTTTCTGATGAAACCAGAAGTGTGTTGCGATTGCGTTGAAGTGACCAGAACACCCTTCAGGGACGGTTAAAAAAAAGCACTTTTTAAACATTTTTCCCCCACGGTGGTGGCGGCGCAATGGGGCCCCCCTATGCTTGTGGGCCCCCAGGCAACTGCCAAGTGAGCCCAATGGGAAAGACGGCCCTGCCCCCCCCCATAGCTACCACCAAGCGTAGCTTCTCCTCTGCTAAGGAGCATCAGAAGGGGGTGATTTGCAACAGCAGCAGAAAAGCGGCAGGCAGACGGGGGGGGGCGTAACCTTTTCCCCACCCGCTGCATTTCTCTTGAAAGACACCTCTCCCAGTCAGAATGGCAGACCCACGATTCATTCATAACATGCTTTTGGAACCCAGACATGATGAAAAGATGATGGGGTGGGAATTGCAGGCAAAAATGCTAAGTGGGGGGGGGAGGGTTACGCACACCCTTCCCAGATTTCCAGCTGCAACCTACCTCCTCCTGATGTCACTCTGCAAAGAAGGAGGGCTGGCTCAGGTTGCAATACACAAGAGGGTGGTAGCCTTCCTAAGGTTGCAATTCTATGCACACTTATTTGGACATACGTCCCAGTGAACTCATCTGGACCAGCTTCCCAATATGCATGCACAGAATTGGGCTGTAGCTCACCATTTTGGTTTTGAGGCTTCAACCGGTAGCATATAATTACCACCTATATATTTTGTCCCGCTTTAAATGCCTTTCAAGTGTCATTTTTCTTATGACTTATTCATTTATTTATCCCAGTATCTTTTACTTCATCTTTCAGTTTCCAAAAGGCCCCAAAGTAGCTCACAAAAACTCAAAATAAAACAATACAATAAAACCCCAAAGTAAACACATTTAAAGCAATATGTCAACCAATTCAAAGACTGACAGCACAATCCTATACAAGCCTGCTGAGAAGTAAGCCCCACTGAGTTCAGTGGTACAGTACTTATTCACAGGTCAGGGTGTACAGGATTGTGGCCTAAGAGAACAGCAGGAATAAAAACTCAAATCAATTCAGATACCTGGTGGAAGAAAACTATCTTGACAGGACATTGGAAGACCATAAGTGAGGGAGCCAAATGGCCTCAAGAGGCAGGGAGTTCCACATCTTAATCTTTTTATCACTGGCTCTCATTAAAGGCCAAACTAGGTGAGACATGAGAATTTCATGACTGGACAAGAAAGACACCAAGAGCTTCAAAAGGTGGCTGCAGGCACCCCCCTGCAGCCGCGTGCACGCACGAACGAACGCACGCACGCACGCACACGCACACGCACACACACACACAGTTTGGACTGGATCCAGCCACAGCACAGGGTGTTTAGCCCTCTCCCTCACAATTGCTCAGTGCAAATTATTATTATTATTATCAACAGTATTTATATACCGCTTTTCAACAAGAAGTTCACAAAGCGGTTTACAGACAAAATCAAATGATTAAATGGCTCCCTGTCCCAAAAGGGCTCACGATCTAAAAAAATGCAGACCACCACCAGCAACAGCCACCAGAAAAGACACTGTGCTGGGGCGAAAGGGGGGCAGTTCCTCTCCCCCTGCTAAATATAAGAGGAGCACCAACTGAAAAAGTGTCTCTTGCCTAGTTAGCAAGGGTCAAATTAGGACTTATGCTTTTGCCAAGAGCCAAATAAATTTCATTCTTCACAACGATCTTTTATACCCAGACTGTATATGCTTGAATCCCTCGAGTTCAACCACACAATAATTTTTTGTATCCAAAATGGATACAGAGAGGAAATTGCCCCATCCAGACCTACATGCATATCCCCAGCTGAATGAGGAATCATACACACAAACAAGTGTTTATGCAGTGTGGACACAATTCCCCTCCCAAGTCCAATGGCCAGAACTGCATGCAAATAGACCTTCCTTCATAGCTGAAATCTAACTGATCAACCATTCAAGAGGGCGAGCAAGGGACTGGATTCAGCCCTTTCTCACTCCCCCCCCCCGCCAAACAGCTGATCAGCAGGATTTCACCTTTTCAAAGATGCCCCCCCACCCCACAGGAAGCTCCAGTTGTACCCTGGCTGCTCTGCCAGCCCACATTCTATTGAAGGGTTATGACTAAGTCCCATTGAAAGCAGTGGTACTGCAGTTAATCATGGCTTACTGTTCCATTGGTTTCAGTGGGACTAATTTTATCTGGACTGGAGCCAATTTGTATATTTCTTCTCTGTAGCAAAATGTTGTAATAAACCCTTACATCTCCACAAATATTTCACACTTTGATACAACTGGTTTCTCAAGGACAACTATGCTTGCTACTTCATGCTTAAATTGTGGTGCCTGGATTTGCACAAGTGCAATGAACAGTTTTTCAAACTTGTGAATCAAATGAAATATTCAAATTTATTTGACAAATACACTGGAATATGTACCCTGGTGCATAATGATAGGCTCACTCTTCGCAGGATTCATACATTAACAGTGCAATCCTGTGCATGCCTATTCAGAAGTAAGTCCTACTGCATTCAATGGGACTGACTCCCAACTAAGTGTGTACAGGGTTGCAGCCCAAGTCATGGACTGAAGGCGTCTGATCTTTCTACCTCAGTTTAAAATCAAAAACATTCCAAGAGATCAATGCATCAGCCAAAAAAAAAAAAAACCCTAAAAAAACCCTGAACACTTTCATATTCACGCTTCCATGAAACCAAGAAGCCAGTTGTGCTGATGTCAGGCATTCTCCGATGATTACTGGTGTTTCCAAATCCCAAGGTACAGTTTTGCACACAGTTGTAACTCATGGGAGGCAACAAGTTACATAAACATCGAAAGGTGCGAGTTGCGTTCTTCTGCACAGCACTTCCTTTAAGTCACGCAGTGCAAAAGAACGAGAAATGATTTATTGTACTGGTTCAGTTGCCAGTCACATGCTCATGCGTGTATTTCGGAAGTTTTACCGTTCCACCCTACACTGGCTAAGGATGTTGTGGGAGGGAGTAGGATTCTTGAAGTGGGTCAAATGGAAGAGGCAGAAAGAAAATTGCCTAAGAGCAGCTCCACCCCTGTTAACCGGACACAGAGGCACCGTTCAGTGACAGCTCTCTTATCTTCAGCAGGGAGGAGAGCAACTGTCACGGCAAAGCATCCCTCACACTGGCTGTTGCTGCTGTTTCCCTTGTGTCTCTTCTTTTAGACGCAAGTCCCTCCGAGACAGAGAGGAAGCACCTTCTCTTATTCCTTTGCTATGCAAGCTGCTTTGATAACTTTTTGGCTCAAAAGCGGTACACAAATATTCTCCGAAACAATCTATTTGTGGTGATATTCTAGGGCAGGCCTTTGCGGTTCCTGTTCCCTAGCAGGAGGGCCGCCCGCAACGTTCTCTGACCGGCCTGCCAACGTCTCACACCTCTAAGCTAAGAGGGTATCCTGGGCCAGGGGCTCTGGGGTCCTTGACCAAGATCATGCTGGAAGTCACAATGGGGCATCAGACACAATGCTGATGACATTTGTGTTTCCTCCTTCCTAAAAGGACACTGAAAAAACCTGAAGAGATTTCACAGGCAGCCTTCTTTGTACTGCTTTATGCAGACATGACACAAGTGGTGATGCTTAGCAGGTCTCCAATATGGATTGACACTTACTCAGGATAAGCAGGATCAGAACAGACTCCAGGATTCATGTTAAGATTGACCATGGAGCCGCTTGGGGTGCGAACCGAGGAAGCAGAGGAGAAAGGCCTAGAATTGAACATAGTTTTGAGATTAGCATCCCTTTGCTATGCAAGATCTCAGGTGAGCACGTTCATACATGTCAGCCCATCACTCCACGATTTATGTGACTGACAGTGCAATCCTGTGTAACCTTGCACCGGTGTAACAGTAGATGCACCAGTGTAAGTGCAATTATACCGACATAAGTGCACTTACACCGGTGCATCTACTGTTACACTGGAGCAAAGTTACACAGGATTGCGCCCTGAAGGAATCATCATAGATGAAATACCACAAATAGAGTCACTGCTGCTGATACCACCTCAAACACCAACTCTGGACAGACAATACCCTCTTCAGTGGAGGCTGTTCACATATTCATCAACCACGCTATGTGTAACCTGCCTTATTTGTTCTGCTTTTGGAGTAGGGGGGTGTCTGGCTCGATTGGTGGTGATGGTGGTGGTGGTTGCAGGGCTCTTCAGTTGTGGATTATGGTTTGATAGTTTGTTGCCTTTTAATTAGTTAAAATTATTCCTTGTTTTATGAATTGTTTTGTCTTTTGTTGTAGCGCTCTGTTTTGAGTCTAACAGCGCAATCCTATGCGTATCTACTCAGACGTAAGTCCCACTGTGTTCAATGGGACTTACTCCCAGGAAAGTGTGTATAGGATTGCAGCCTAAGTCACTTTTGGTTGCCCTGCAGGCAAGAAAGGTAGGGTACAAATGTT
Source organism: Plestiodon gilberti rubricaudatus (assembly GCA_026170595.1). Taxonomy (NCBI): domain Eukaryota; kingdom Metazoa; phylum Chordata; class Lepidosauria; order Squamata; family Scincidae; genus Plestiodon; species Plestiodon gilberti. Next base: position 123,586,202 of record JANXHW010000002.1, read on the forward strand.
TTAAAATAATAATAATCTATATCGTTTCTTTATACTACCCAGTTAACTGATTTAATTCACTGCTACAAGATGAAGTGATGGTCACTTATCTAGATGACTTTGACGATGGATTAAGACAAATTAAAATGGAGGGTAGGTTCATTATCAGTCATGATACGTAAAACCTCCATGTTCAATGGCTGTATAGCTTTGAAAACCAGATCCTGGGCATGGACAACCTTCATGCCCTGCTTGTGTGTTTCTTGATCACTGTTTGAAATAGTTTACTAGACTAGATGAACACATGGGTCTGATTCAGCAACAGAGCTTGTGTTGTTACCCAGTGAGGACACACTGACACACTGAGGCTGCAATCCTATGCACACTTTCCTGAGAGCAAGCCCCATTGAACACAATGGGATGTACTTCCGAGTAGACGCGCATAGGATTGAGCAGTGAGTGGTGTACATGCACATAGGAATCAGCTCTAATTCCTCCAACGCTTCAGGTACACACATACACATGCATGCGAACATACATGCTTCGTGCATCTTTACAGGTGTAGATGAAAGGCTTCTGTATGCAATCTTTGTTTAGGCACTGTTTCTCCAACTCTTTCAAAATAGTATATGCACTGTAAAGTCATGGTTGCCATTTTGCATATAGGAGAGATAAGAGTTGAAACTCTTATCTTCCCATTTTCAGAAGAATTATGAAAGGCCTGGGTATCACCTTCTCTCAATCTGTTTTACTGGTCGGGAAACACAACCCTGAGTCCCTGGTTTTATAACTATTCTAGAACAAGCCTGCAATACTTCCAAGTCCCTACTGGTAGGGGAACCTCCACAAAAGGAAGTTCCTTGACAGGTCCATTATCAAATACTTTGCCATCCCTCTGTCTTCCTCCAACAGCTGACAGAAGGAGGTAAGCAGGCAGACGTAAGACCATGGTGAGGAAAGCAGTATATGCTGAATATGATGGCACTTAAACAGCACAGTGGGTGTTGCTGGAATGGAAGGCAGTATGGGTAGGGTGTTTTTATTTTTGCTAGGAGTCCCGAGGAACAAAAGTGAAAATGGCTCTTGTTTAATGACAACGCCCTTTACTCAAAGAACAGGAACAGAGAAACTGTCCAGCTCTATATTTCCAGTATCTGGAAGCTTTAGTGACTTAACAGTGCAGGGCTAGATCACAGGTTAGCATGAGGGCTCTCTTTCACCAAGCTCCTATGGTATCTGGAATGCAGTGACTGGAGATGAGATTCAGTACAGTGAGATTTAGCATCAGACTTGTCCATCACATCCTGGCCAGGAGGCTCTGTTGTCAGGACTGTATGTTCATCAGCAGCACAGCAAACAAGACATCCTCAAGGTTCTGCCTGACATTATCACTGCCTGCCAGGACCAGACTAATGCCACCATCCTGCCTACAACACCAGAATCTGATATTTTATTTATTTATTTAAAGAATTTGTACCCTGCCTTTCTCCCACATGCAGGGCACTCAAGGCGGCTTAACAACATTAACAACAATACGGATATAAATTAAAACAGTAAAAACATAATTTTTTTTAAAAAAACAGTAAAATAGACAGTCCCTAATGAATCAGCTAAAATTTGATTAAAACTGACATTCATTAAAAAAACGCCAGCCCATCATGTCGGCATTTGAAGGCCATCTTAAATAAAAAGGTCTTGAGGCCCCGTCGAAATGTCTCCAGGGAGGGAGCTGTTCTTAATTCCTGGGGGAGGGAGTTCCATAATCGGGGTGCCACCACCGAGAAGGCCCTATTCCTCCTTGCCACAGAGCAAAAGAGTGAAAGGAACTGTTCCCTCCCAACCCTTCCCCCCCCCCCCGTTCTCTCCCCAGGTACGAAATTTAAAGCACTGTATATGCTCCCAGAGACAGGGATCTGTTTGCTTACTTATGCTATAAAGTGCCATCTGCACCAATAGTTCTTATAATAAATACTAATAATATTAAATTTTCTAGCCAATATGGAAAGCAACACTCCTAAACTTAATCCCCACATGCTAGTTGGGAGGTAAGTTAGGAATGAATCTCTCAAAAGCATGTATCGCATCCCAAGGAAGGTTAAGAGAAGGATGGAAAATCCTTACTCCTTCGGACAGTACAGTTTTTCTCAGCAGAGACTCAATGTACTCACTTGTCCACTGTCATTGTCATCCTGGCTGGGACATATGGTGTTGTCCTTGGTACCTCTGCTGTGGGAGGAAACAAACTCAGCGTTACCTTCCTCAACACATACATGCATTCCATTTCTTATACAGAAAGATACTACAAGCCACCTCCGCAGCAAGATGAGATTCCCTAAGCAATTTTTGCCGGATTCTCTCTCCCCCCCCCCATTCCTGTACAGAATAATTAGATTTTCTTGCTTGAGCCACCCAATGTAAGGCCTGCAGGAAGCCCTGAAACTAGGCAGCATCAGGCAACGATGAGCTTGTGACGGAACCCCCATCCAAACACCAGATAAGCCAGAGCAGGTCACATGACAAACTCCAACCTCAGAACTAACAGGTAAGGTCAGAGCAACTAATAGATTCAAGCCTGCCACAGACTACCTTATGCTGCTCTGCAAAATCTTGCCAATACACTCCCCTAGCCAATACATTCTAAATCAAAGGGCCCACCATTGAAAACACTCTGCTATCCAGGACAACCCACCCTCTCCAGTTTACTTTCTGAACACAGCAAACTTTCAGCAGGGCTTCTTCTCTTGACCTTAGAGCATGAGAGGTTCATAAAGGGAAAGTTATCTTCTAACATATGGCTTTAAAGATAAATCCTGCAAGGGGATGTAGGCTCAATGGCAGAGCACACATGCAAAGCATGTGAAAGATCCCAGGCTCAAAACCTGGCATCTCTTGGTAGGGCTAGCAAAGACCTCGGTGCCCTGGTCTGAAACTCTTGGTTTCATTTCTGGAGAGTCATTGCCAGTTAGGAAATACTGAGCTAGAAGACCAAGGGTGTAAGTTAGTAGACAGCAGCTTCATATGTTCGAAGAACAGAGAATGAATATTTTCCTCTTGGGAAAGGCAGCCATAATCGATAGATGGGATAAAGTATGCTCTTCCCCATCACTCACCATTACTCCTGAAAGTTTCATGCTTAGGCCTGCGAGGATATAGCATATCAAGCTGCGTCAGGTCCAGGATGCAGTCAGCAAGAGAACGAATACTCAGTTGCTTCGCTGTGAATGGTTGGATGTTCTCCACTTGGGGGGAACCTGAGCCAGACAGGCAGAAAGCAGTGCAAGAAGAAATAAACATATGAGCCCAGAGTGGGAAGCATGTGCTCATCGTCCTAAGCATGCTCTCCTACCACCTATCATCAGGAAGACCAATATAAACTGTCTGGGACCAAGGCAGCTCCAAGACTACCTATAGTCACAGGGAACTGTTCGTGCCCAAGACTTCACCATGAATTCAGATCCAGTTGGCAGATATCCAACTGGATATCACAGCCTTTTCAGTAGTGGGTCTGCAGCTGTGGAATTCTTTCCCCAGGGAAATCCACCAAGATCTCTCTCTTCCCATTTTTTAGATGGGCTCTGAAAACACTGCTGTCCTGTAATTATGATTGATTTTACTGATGCTGACTTCTATGTATGAGAAGGATCTCCAGCGGGGAAGAAAGGTCCAGCCTGCCACTTGATGGAGCCCTTCCCAGCCAGCAGATTTTGCTCTAATCCTTCACTGGGATCAGAGCCAATGTTCCTCATGATGTTTGATCACACTGCATGGAACTTTGCAGGGAGGCAAGTTCCTCTTTTATGCAAGATACAATTTCCCATAACAAAAACACAAAAGCGGAGTGCTAATCAGGGGCTCTGCCCAGGATATGGGTACAAACTTACTAGTTGTTCCCCAGACATATTTGGTGGTGGTGGGGGGGAAGCTAATGCAAACATCCATTTATACATCTCCTTGCCCTGCACCATTTTATCTCCAACCTGACGTAAGCCATCTACTCCAGTCAACTCCATTCCTCACCTAGAGCAATTCCAGCAGGGTCATGATGTACACCAGGAAACACTGAGTATTAGGGCGCACTCCAAACCTACTTTGGCCACCGTTGTAACCAGCGGCCCAGCGAAAACGGGAGGCCCCAGAACGGAAAGGGGATTCAAATCCCCTCCAAAAGGGGAATTCAAAAGGGATTTGAATCCCCTTTCCGTTCTGGGGCCTCCCGTTTTCGCTGGGCCGCTGGTTACAACGGTGGCCTAAGTAGGTTTGGATTGTGCCCTTAGTTACCTTTGGCTTATTACCGATAACACTGTTTCTGTGCATCTGTACCACACACTGGATGCTTGGGAAAAGTCATACTTCAGTGGCAGAGTACGTGCCTTGCATGCAGAAGGTTCCAGGTTCAATTTCTGGCAACTTTTAAGGATTATAGACAGCTGAGTAAGAAAGACTGCTGTCAGTCAGAAAAGGCAATACCAGATGGGCTACGTAAACTAATGGCTGACTCAATACAAGGCAGCATCACAGATTCATGCTGTGCTTCCATGTGGGCAGGGGAGCTATTCCCAACTTGACCAACACTACCAAATGTGGATTGAGTCTCCCATGCATGGTCTCCCATGCCCCAGTGGGAAGACAGGCCAAGAATCGGTATCAGCTATGGATAAATGCCATGTGATGTAAAGCAAGAATATCAACCCGTGCAGGAGCGCCCCCCCCCCCGATCATGCAGGTGACATGACCACAGCCGTGCCACCAATTGAACCCTGTAGCTGAGCTGGGTGGGGCTGCTTCCCAGAAAGGTTATACAGACTTCTGCAGCAAGACCATGTCAATCACAGATCAAGTGGGAGGTGTAACCTATATCAGGATACCTTCCTTTATTGAGGTTTAATCTTGTCAATCCCCAGCCCAATCAGAATAAGGGGCAATGATGTCATCTCTTTCTTCTCGGCCAATCCCTTTCCAAATTCAAGCTGTGAAGGAGAAGGCTAGGTTTCACAGCACTGCTAGATATGGTTAATATTTTTTTTTTATTTTAAATACTTTTGTGGGGGCGGGGGATCCTATTTCTATTGCTGTAGTCGAAGGAACAGGGAGATAGTCCAGCAGTCCTAGGCAAAACCATACCATCCTGGAAGCAGGTGACGTAGGCAATGCTGATGCCACCAATCTCAGAGTCACTGAAGCGCAGAAGGAAAGTGCCAACCGGTTCATTGATTAGGCAACTGTAAACATACTGCTTGCTGATAAAGCCCATAATGAGTCTGTAGAGGGACAGAGAGAAATAAAGCAACATGAATGGGGGGGGGGGAGGAAGAATAACTGAAATGCTCCATCAGATATCATGCTGATATTTACCACTAAAGGAAAAACCTGCAACCTTAAGGTTTATACTGTTATATAACTGGAAGAGAAGCAGCTGACAGTTCAGATCCTTGAGGATCAATGTGGTTCAGTGCTCTGAGGCACAAACTATGGCATGGTCTGAGGGGCACATAATACTGTCACCTTGCTGAAGCTAAACAGGTCTAAGGGCCCAATCCTATCCAACTTTCCTGTGCTGATGCAGCCGCAATGCAGCCCCAAGGTAAGGGAACAAACGTTCGTGACTGCCCCCCCCCCATCGCAGGATGCAGCGCACACCCCACTGGCACAGCTGGAATGTTGGATAGGCCTGGGCCATTAATCTATTCAATGCCTAGGTGGGTGACCACTTGGGAACCCTCTGTATTTTTGCCTTGAGTACTACAATACAGGAAAGGTGGAATAGAAATGCAAGTCAAAAATAAAATAAGTGAAAGGAATATTTGTGATGTTTTTCCCCTCTCTGTTTTGTTTTGGATTAAAAAACAAGCAGCCTGGGCAGGTTGCAAATCTGAGCTGAGGAAAGGTGTGCTAAAGAAGGTTGCGTAATCCCTTCCCCATCTGGTAATTTTCCAGCTCAAAATCACAAACATCCAAAGTCGCTTTTTCATCTACATGGGGAAAGATAAAAAGTCCCCATTCCTTCTTCACATCTTTCCCCTTCCAGGTGTAAAAGCAACTTGGAAAGGGTGATTTTTCAGCTTAAAAAACACCTAAGAGTCAAAAGCAGCCACTCTTTGCCCACCCTTCTTCCAATTACACATAAGCCGGCTCAGGTTACTTTGGGATTTTTTTAAAAAAAGAAAAAGAAGTGGGGAAAGAATCACGGAGGTCTGTGTAGCATGTAGTTTGATCTATGCTGGATAGAAATCACTTCTCTACCGTGAATTCATTAGGTGCCCTTGAGGAAGACACTGTTATGATTAACGACACTGCAGCACACTGGCCTCCAGAGTTTTAGATGAGATATTGATGAAAGCATGTCACAGGCCCACATGGTTCTGTTCCCTCCCTTTTCTTTTGTCCAAGGCTGGACTTACACACACATTTAACACAGTAAAATCCATGAGGGAGGTGTTTTTGGGGGGGGGGGTGTTTGTATATATATATTTGGGTTTTTTTTGAATTTATGTATGAATACAGGTGAACATCTGAAGATTCATTGCCTGTAAAACTCATCAGGACACGTGCAATCAGGACATGTGCCACGGTCTAGGCCTGTTAACATGTTCAAATCCACCTTCAGGCCATAACTGCCCCAGGGGTATTGTGCTGCCTACTTAGGCTTACCATATCCAAAGGGGGACAGGGTGCCTACACCTTTAACCATTGTAAAAAGAGGGAATTTGGGCAGGTGCAGCTTGTTGCACCCTTCCATTATGAGCTGCACCTGCCCAAATTCCCTCTTTTTACAATGGTTAAAGGTGTAGGCACCCTGTCCCCCTTTGGATATGGTAAGCCTATGCCTACTGGACCACAATGATTCTCAGACTTCACTTTCCATCTGTAAAATGGTCATCACAGTGACCTACGGTAGTTCATCTGTACAACAATAACAGCAACAGCAGGAGCAGCTCCCTCATCTGCTATAAAGATCAGAAAGTACTTCTCTGTATAACATGCACCTGCCTCATATTCTTTTTTAACCACTTGCTCCTGCTCTGAGAACTCAGAATCAATTGCATCTTCCTTGATGCAACACACAGTGAAGGTAGGTACCATTCAGCCTGGATCCCCAGGGCATGAACAAACAGTTATCAAAAACAGACAGTGTTAAAACAATTGTTGTTCTTCCTTACTTTCCTGCTTCTTAAAATTTTATATTTTGACATCTCGAAAAAGGTTCTTAACACTGTATCATTCCAAATGATTATGGCTGGTATACAACTTTACGAAGCAGCAGTCATATCCTGCGGGCTACCTGTATTTCTGGTGATAAAGAACCAGCAGGATATAACTTTTGGATTATGTACATTCTAACAATATATACCGTATTTATTGGCGTATAAGACGCACTTTTTTGTCTAAATTTGTGACCCAAAATAGTAGGGTGCGTCTTATACGCCAATACTAAAAAAATCCCTCCCTCCCCTGCCCGTTTTAAAGCATTTTTGGGCGTACCGGGGTTTTCCGGAGCAGGAGAGCTCCCTTGTGCTTTCTTCCCTGGCTAATCTATCCGATCTACAGCTGTTTGTCTGGTTTAATTTATGCAGGAGCTTGAGTTGAGCTTCTCAGCAGCCAGCAGAGGGCGCTGTGCTCAGTTCAGTTCAGCTGAGCTGCAGAAGGCCTTTCCTCCGATGCTGAATCAGCTTTGGTAAGCTTCTGAACTGGGCCTAGTTGGGGAGGCTTTGGAAACTGTGCTTAGGTTAGGTGGGGTGGGGGAAAAGTGTTCAGCTGAGCTGCAGAGGGCGTGGTCTTCCCAGCTCTCCTCGGAAGGGTAAGCTTCTGAACTGGGCCTAGTTGGGAGGGTAGGGTGGGGTGAAAGAGTTTAGTCTGGGGGTTTTTTGTACTTGGAGTAAATGTTTTTTACTTTGGAAACTGCATGGGTGGGTTGGGGGGGAAAAAGAGTTGAGTCTGGGTTTTTTTTGTACTTGTACATTTATGTTCTGGTGCATTTTGTTCATGTGTCTTATTGCTGTGTGTTTTAAAAGAGATCCTGGTATTTTTGTGCAATTTATGTAAATTAGCTAATTAAGCAGCCAAGCAGTAAGTGGCCAAGTGGCCCAAAAATGCTTTAAATCTTTTTTTCTTGAAACCCAGGGCCAAAAGGAAGGTGCGTCTTATACGCAGGTGCGTCTTATACGCCGATAAATACGGAGCAGTACTCCAATAATTTTTTTAATTAAAAAAAAATAAGGCAGACAACTGTACACTCTCTCATTTTGGGATTCCTGGTTACGGAGTACCAGGTCCCTGGGATCTATTACTACGATCCCACTTTAATCTACTGATTTTGATTGCGAGGACATTATTTTATGGCACTGTTTCTTGATACTGCATTTAATTGTTTCTATTCAATTTCGTTGCTATGTTTTTAAAATACACCATAAGCTAACTTGAATGCCTCCCTGTGGAAGAGGAAAGGTGGGTACTTAATGTTTCAATAGATAAGTAAATCTATGAACTAGAGCCAATCAATGATGAATCCCTTACCCATCAGACCAATACTCCTTGAGGTACTTCTTGGTGAGGTCGAGGACCCCCTCGAACCACTGCCAGAATGTGAATCCTCTGCCAGGAAGGACCTCCTGTAAATGCCAAGAAGAGTGTAAAGATGAGGGTGCCTGGTAAACCCAGCTCACTGCTACCCCTCCCGTCCTTCAAATTCCACTGAGTGACCTTATTGAACTGGGCCCACGATAATTTGAGGTTCTGGAAGTCCTCCGGTCTGGCACTGCTGTCCCCAAAGATCTTCTGGGCCAGGAAGAAGTAGTGCTCCTTGCAGAGGCCATTGGTGGTCTGCACCTCAGCCATGAACTTCTGGTTGAGAGTCTCACACATTGCCTTCCAGGAGACGCGCTCAGTCACCATGAAGGGGATGCGACCCTGTAAAGGGCCAGAGGGATACAGGTTCATATCGCACACAGTAAGCGGTAGACAGCAGCCGAACTACACAACTTTGCTCTCTTCCGATCTTTGCTGTCTCCCCCCCCACCCCCCGCAAATAGCTAACACACACAGAATGGCAGCAAGGTCATAACCCAAGCTGAAAAGTCTTACCCTCCCAGTTATTTTGTTTTATTTTATTTATAGGGAAGCTGGAACACAGGCAGCTTCACAGCTGACAGCAATCCGAGGAGCATGAAGGGGCATGGGGGGGGAAGGACAGGAGGATTCAAAAGAAGAAAGACAGGCAGATGACAGGGCAGTTGGAGACAAGGAGGAAAGCGGAAGAAAGGTGGAGAAAGGAAGGAAGAGCTGGAGAACACTAATGGGGCAAAAATGGAGGTCAGAAGAGGAGGAAGGAAAACACACAAAGTAAGATTCTGAGGGAGAAACCAGAGAAGGATGGGCGCGAAGAGGGGTGAACAGGAATCCACCAGGAGAGAAGCGGGAGAGGAAAAAGCCCAGGGCACAGGGTCCCAGAGGGGCAAGGAAGAGGGAACCTGAAGTGGAGACAGGAGCAGTGGAAGGAAGGAGGATTGGGGAAAGCTGCCTGAAATGCCCAGAGCCCACAACTGAAGGCTGACCCACGTGCCTTGGACTACATTAAATATCCCCACTGGTGAGAGGAGGAGCTAAGATACAGACCCCAGGGAAGAATCATTGAGCAGAGGGTATCAGTCTGACTGTTCCTTAAGTGAACTGCTAGAAACTCAGGGAGACTCCTCCTGTGAAGCGCCCCTTCCCCTGATAAAGGTGTCCTGCTTCCTCAAATGACCTTGCTCCCTCATGCTTGGAACAGACGTCCAAAACACCTGCATAATGCCCCCTTCCTTACTTCCTTGAAATCCCTTTTCCATGAAGGCTCTGGCCCCCTAGTGCCCTGAGCCTAACCGCGCAATCCTGACTAAGTTGTGGCTGGCGGAGCAAGCTCTCATCTGGTCTAAGTGTCGCAAAAGTGCTGTAAGGCACTTTCCCAGCACCTCTAGTGTAAGCGGTGCTGACACAGAGGCAGCACTGCTTGTTCTGCTGCCCGATGGACTCCACACTGCTGGACGCAGGTGAGTGTTGCGCCAGGCGGCGGGCAGGCTGGTGAGGGAGGGGACCATTGGCCGGCTCAGCTTGGGAAGGGGCGGGGATATCAGCGTTAGGTTGCGCCAATATTCCAAGCTCCTTCCCGGGCCGGGCCGGCCTTACACAGTCTCCCCAGACGCATGCCAGTTAAAGAGCTGATGCGCATCCAAGGAGGCCCATTGGGGCCTGCGGCGCTTACACCGGGGGAAGGGGACAAACGTCCCCGTTCCCTTCCCCTGAGGTGAGCCCTGGCCATGCCAGCGCGGCCCGCATCCTGACTAGGATACAGGTCAGGCGCCGTACCTTATGCAGGATCAGTCTCTATAACTGCAATATCATATTTGCATATTAACTTGCATAATAATACCTCTTAACTACAACGATATAATCGGTCTCTATAACTGCAACGATATAATATTCTTCCCCGTTTACTCCGTCTCCATTTCCCTCCCCTTCCTCTGTGGTCTCTCTGTGTTGAGCTCATAGATTATAATACCAACAGGGGTAATGATTTGTCCTCAGACTTTGTAATGCACCAAGCTCATACATGACACCACATAAATACACAAATAATTCCAGCTATGATTAACCACTTACAGGCTCAGCAAAAGCATTGTCCCATAAGATGGTGGCTCTGGCATTGTTGTCCTGGTTGCCATGGACGATCACCACAATGGGTAGTGACAGAGCCTGCAGCAGAGGTGGTGGAAAAGGGAAGAACACTGAAACAGCCCACTACTTCCTCTACAGCTGGAACCCACCCCACACACCCTGCTGTATTTCCCCATATTTGCTGCCCACAGAGCTGGGTTGGTGGCAGCATTTGAGAAACCTGAAATGCTAAGCATTAGGAGCCAGGGTTACTACCAGACACTGAAAGCCCATCCAAGTACATATGGGAAAGGTTATGACGACATATGAGGAAATACTGTCTTTGCTGAGTGCAGAACCCAAACCGCCAACCAAATTTCATGTCCCCTCACACTGGGCCAAGAAGGCAACCCTTCAAATCAACCACTTGATAGCCATGAATGCACCTCCCCTAGTTTAGAGACGAGAGGAAATCCCAATGCTGCCATCAATCAGCAAAATGCCTCTTATTATAACTGCAGTGGTGTCCAGGAGGGCATTTCCATGGACAAAGGGTGTTTACATCCCACAGCACCACATACGCAACCAATTATTATACCAACACTCTGGCATTAGGATTTCCCACTTACAGCACAATCCTGCCTAAAGATACACGGACGGCCTAAAGGGCTGGCCGCTGTATCCTATGCCATTCCCGGGCTGCCCCAGGGCAGCCCAGGAGCACCTTGGGAGAAGGGGACGTTTGTCCCCTTCCCTGGGTGTAAGCCGGCCGGGGCACTGTGGGCCTCCTCGGATGTACACCAGCTATGAAGCTGACATATATCCGGGGAAGCTGTGTAAGGCCGAACCAGGCTGGAAATGGGCAGAGGATATCGGCGGAGAGCACCACAAATATTCCCGCCCTCTCCCAGCCCGGGTCAGTCAATGGTCACCCCCCTGGCTGCCCCTGCCCACCCTCCCCCCACCCCAGGACATACCTGAATCGGCAGCCGCAGGGTCCAGAGGGCGGCGGAGTGAGGGCTACCGGCCTCCGCATTGGCGGCCTTTACTCCTGAGTCGTCAAAAATGTGCTTTACGCGGCACAGTTGTGACGGCTTAGGGTGGCGAAGCGCACACTCCACCACTCTAGGACTTATGGAGAATTACGTTGCCCAACACTTACCTGCAAGCGGAAGGTGGTTTTATTGGGGCCAAGGTTAACATTGGCATGGAAGAGGACAGCACATTTCTCTTCAGTCACAGACTCTGTGCTCTTGCGATCACAGCGTTTGATCTTCTTCAAAAGCTGAAGGAGAAAGAAAAACACAGTCGGTGTGATTGGGATTATGTCACACCCACTGGAGACAGGACGGCAACTTTCATTTCTGTTCAGGGAATCCTACTCCAGACTTGAGCACCTCTATGCATTTCTGATCCCAAAGCCTAGGCCAGAGGTTCTCAACCTGTGGTACGGGTACCCCTAGGGCAGTGTTTCCCAAACTTTTTTGACCTGCGGCTCCCTTGACCATTGGCGACCACTGGCCGCGACTCCCCATTACATTAGGTTGATACCTGTGCCAATTGGCATTGCACTGTTTTCTGAGATGATTCGTGGCACTCCGTGGCTCCCCTGGCTGGTTTCCGTGGCTCCCCGGGGAGCTGTGCCTCCCAGTTTGGGAACCACTGCCCTAGGGGTACGCGGACCTCTTGCTGGGGGTACGCCAAGCCCTGCCCCTTATCTGCCCCATCAGCAGCTAATTAAGTGTTAATTAACATGGATTTTAAATTGTAATTATTTTCGGAGCCCTTCTGTCTCTCTGATTTTGGTTTTGGGCTTATTTTTGTACTTTGGAAAATGTACTTTGGTGGGGTGTGGGAGGGAGGAGCTGATTTTGGGAAGAGTGACTTGGAGAAAAAAAGAGATCCTTGCATGTCTCTCTCTCTCACATACACACAGAGTTAAATATGACATTTTTCACATTTAAAATTGTTTTAGTACTTTGATTAATTACCTAATTAATTAATTGATTAATCCAATTAATTAGCAGTTAATTAGCAGGGGGTACTTCAGAAAATTGGACCGTGATAGGGGGTACCCGGGCCTGCAAAGGTTGAGAACCCCTGGTCCTAAAATCACAGGGCTACCACCATCCAGACGATCATCAAACGATCTTTCCCCTCCAGTAGCAAACTCTGGTTGTAGGGGAAGAAACTATGGAAACTTGGTGGGTATAATATCAGGCCCTCCAACCCACTTGTTCCCTGTAAGGATACAAGGCAAAATTGTATGCAACTTAACATAAGGGGAGGGAGGGGGAGAGAGAGAAAACAAGATGACTAATAGTACCATTTCAAAGGTGGCTCTTTAACATAAACACAGATTTGGTACTATACAGCTGGGTGAAGAAGCCAATCTTTCTCCCCTCAGGGGTCCTTCCTGAAGCCTGATTCGCATATGACAGCGTTGTCCCTGCTGTGCGCTTCACGGACCCGCTCTGTGCTGTATTTGAATATTCATCATGTAAAAGGACACCATCCCGGGGCACCAACGCTTGAATCGCTGGAGATCGGCTTGGTTCTACTTTGGCGAAGCTTGTCTTGTGGAGCTTGTGGGCGGGTTCACAGCGCTACTGCAGCCACCAATCGCGCGAGAGGGGGGGGAAGAGTGGTTGCATGCCAATCACAAGCAGCTCCAATCGCGTCGGAGGTTACAATTCCACTGCTCTTCCGAGAGGGAAACCCCCGAGGAGAGAGCAAGCCTCGTTATTGCAAAATGTCATTGCAAAACTCTCAAAATGTTCCCAGTTCATGCTGGGATAATGATATAAAATTTGTGGTTGAAGTAAGGGCAAGAACTTCCGAGAGGAAAAGGCAAGCAGAACAAGAGTTCTCAAGACGTCAGCCAATCAGAGCGCGGTTGTGTGTAACCAATCACAGCTGCGCTTTCTTAAGAAGGCGGGACAGCAGGAGGGAAGACAAGCAGAGCGACGCTGCCCCTGCTCCAAGCGCCCTGATCACGCCTGATCAGCGCGTACGCTGGACGGGGACAACGCTGTCATATGTGAATCAGGCCTTAGCCTTCTCAGAATCTTCTCCAACCACTCCCTACTGCAGCTCATTCAGTGAGGGTCATACTTGTCACATACTAAGCACACCTCAACTTAGTCAACTGCCCCAGAGATTCATGTATGAGCTTTCTCAAGAAAGACAGAATATGTGTAACGAACACACACCCAATGGACTAAGAACCTCAGCTCAGTTCACCCACACACATCTTGATCCCAGGCTACAACCCAAGCTACTAAGGTCAGCTTTCTTTTCTACCCACCCGAGGCTTTGTCTTTCCTCCGTCAGGAGAGCACAACTGCCTTTCTGCACATACATACCATATTCTTGAAGATAGCACAGCAAGCATTGCTTGTCGTATTTGTCTCAAGAGGTGCTATGTTGTTCACAATTTCTCCTGTGCTTTCACTGAAATCAAGAAAGAAGAAAGAAAGACAGTGAGAAAGTGAGTAGCTGGTTCAGAATCATGTAATGTGAAACATGGTTTGGGCTAAGATCCCACATCACAGTTTAAGCTTCCATGATTACAAGAAGCAAATCATTTCTTAGGAGTTGCTTGTCTAATTTGGTTTTCTATCTGCTCAGTACTCAGTTTCAAAAGTTCACTCCTGTCTCTATAGCAGGGGTTCTCAAAGTGGTGGGTCGCGACCCACCACGCCAGGTGGGAGCTGGTGATGCCCCTTTCTGGGTCATCGTGATCCGCGATGGTGGCGGCAGTGATCCCAGAACTGTGCCACTGCCGGGGACAAAAGATTTTTTTTAGACTTTCTGGGGGTAGTGCCACCCTCTGGAGGGCGTGGAGGGTCCCGCAGGCCCACCAGCGGGCCTCCCCAAGCCTCCGAATGGCTCCTGGAGGCAATTAAAGACCACTTCCAGTTTTCGGAGAAACCAGGAAGTAAACTGGAAGTGGGCTTTAATCGCCTCCAGGGGATTACTGTTGGCTAGGGACAGACATAACTTTTTTTCAGAATGACTTCCTCCAAAGCACTTCCTTGCTGCAGACCCAATCCAGCCCCAAAAGCTCAATAACCAAACAAATTGACAACCAAAAGTCTTAACTTGTGTGGAAAAGGAGGCATAGCCCAGCTGTGGTTAAAAATACAACTTGTTTTTGTCTTTAAAATATTTTAAATACTAGAAGATGTTTAGTGGAGATTAAGAGGGAAAACACTTCGTTTCCTGAATGAAGATTAAAAATAAATACGATAATTCAATTATTTGCTCTGTAGACAAACAAATACAGTACTGCACATTAGAAAAAAAGTTTCAAAAGGCACATATGTGTTTATGTGCATATGCTTTCACCTTACAAAAAGGAAATTAAAGCATTTATAAGAAACTACATCTGTTGCCATGGAGTGGGCAGGGTAAATATATTACTTGGTTACAGTAATGTCACAGCTATTACCCAATAGCACCCTGCAAGAGTTGGATAAACAGAACACTTGAATCAGCATTTGTTTGCATTCTGAGAAAAGGAATCGGCTTTTCCTGGATCAGTTTGAACTGCTGCACCAAGAACAGCAGAACGGTTTGCTCAGAGCCCACTGAGGACAGAAAACACATGCACACATCTTACAGTCAGGGATGCTGCTTTCACGTTAACTCCATCACTCTCAAAATGCTACATCTGTCTTCAGCCCATATGGTCAATAGATTGATCTGCACCAGACTTAGCAGTAAGACTCCCGACTTCTAACTGAAGCATAATTGTGACATAGAGAGAGGAGTTGTTTTCAAACTCATCATGTGAGATGTTGCAATAATACCCACTTGCTGTGAAGGCTGACATAGCTCCAGGAAATACTGCTGGTGGCCCAGTATAGACTGGGCCAACAGAAACAAGAAACCCAGCCATTGGCAAGGGAACACATACACCCATGTCTGCAGGGTGCAATGAGTGTGCCAACTGTTTGCAAGGGATTCACCTACCTTGCTATCAGACTTCCAAGGAGCAGAACTCAGAAACTATTCAGAAAGGGTCACCTTATATTCCCCCTCATTTATGCCCTCTACCCTGCCCAGGCCACAAACAAAGCAGTGGGCAAGGGTGAGCATGCCCCAAAGGGAATGAATAGGAAACCTCCCCTGCCCCCCCCACTCTCACAGTGTATCTCAGATGAGAGGAAGAGGTGCCAGCTTTTACAGGAGCAGCTTGACTGAAACATGACATGGGGATAAGGGTTTATTAAAAAGACAGATGGGGCAAAAGTTCTAGAGTGGAGACCTGGCATGTGCTAGGAGGCATGTCTATACTACAACCCAAGAATTTACTTTGGGGGGCGGGAAGAACTCTTTCAACCCGATTCCCACAAGCTACAACACCCTGAGCCAAGGTTGTGTTGGTCTCTTGCCCATCAGTAGATCATGTGTGAGTCAACAAGAATTAGGATTTTCTCATATCACATGACAAGGTGTCAGCTCATGTTTTTATCCGAATAAACCTGTCCGAGATACACCTTAAAAGCACATTTCATCAAAGCGCATATGTTTTGAGTTAACACAACTGTTTTGCATGAACAACAATCTTGAAATTTGAATGCTAAGCCTCACATAATCAGGCACTGAACATGAATGGTCTAATGCAGCAGTTCTCAAAGTGGTGAGTCTCAACCCACCACTGGAACCAAAAGCTGTCCCTTGCCCCCTTAAGGGGCGGGGACAGCATGGTGGCGGTGGTGCTGCCACGAAGACTTACCAGGGGTCCTAGAGCCCTCCAGAGGGTTCAGGGAGACCTGCGTTACCTTCCGCTCTCCCCCCCCCCCCCCCCGAAACTTCAGATCGCTGTGCCCTGCTATTATTCAGACCCACCTTCCCTGAGAAGGCCAGTTCAGGCACAGGTCTCTGCCCCATATCCTCTGTAGTGAAGACAGATGCAAATAATTCATTCAGCTTCTCTGCAATCTCCACATCCTCTTTAACTTTCCTTTTTATTCCCTCATTAGCTAATGGTCCAATTGGCTCCTTGGCAGGTTTCTTGTTTTTGATTATTTAGAGGAGTTTTTATTGTTTTCCTTGATGCTTTTAGCCATGTGCTCTTCATTTTTTTCTTTTTCTTTTTTGGCATCCCTTGTAAGCTACATTTCATACTGATTGGACAGCAGGCTGAAATATGTAAACACTTGATGACATACACATATCATCAGAGTAGACTTGCCAACAAAAGGCAAAGGAAATTGTATCCTAAATTAAACAGAGTTATATACTGATTGCAGCTGCTGCCCATGCCAACCATTATTTAATCTAGTTTCCCAGCCCAGCTGCCAGCTGCCACAGAAGTGTTTATCTGCTGGTGCAAGCCCCTGCCAACTGCCTATGAACCTTTTTGCAGTGATGTAGACTTGGGTCTATTGACTCGGACTCGAGTCAGACTCAAGTCGTGTCAATGACTCGACTCGGACTTGACTCGGCGATTGTAAAAGACACAAAAGACTCAACTCGAGACTTGGAGCCTTTTACGACAAGTCAAATTTTATTCAGGTTTAAACCCATTTTCCCCATTAAATCGATAGGGACTCGTAACCAAAGACTTGGGGGCAAAGACTTGGGACTTGACTTGAGACTTGGAGCCAGAGACTTGACTCGAGACTTGGAGTCAGAGTCTTGATCCATATCCCTGCTTTTCTGTCAGCATCCAAAAGGTATCCATGCTTCCCTGTGCAAACAAACAGGCATGTCGAGGTTCAGACTTAGCCAATCACCGATCTTTTCTCTGTATGTTTGCATTGGGCTGTTCTGTTGGCTGATAGACAGACAACCCTGTGTAGTTGAAGAATGTTGACATATAAGAGAAGAAGAGTGAAGCGAAGAGAGGAAATAAGAGATCTGAAAGCCCCGAGGGGTTGATCTCATGCAAGGAGCAACTAGGGTGGTTCATAGGTAGGCTTACCAGATTTCCAACCGGGACAGAGTGCTAGACCTTTAGGAGAAGGAATGTGGGCAGGTGTAGCTTGTTACATCCTAGAGCACAATCCTAGGCATGTCTACTCTGAAGCAAGTCCCATTGTGTTCAGTGGGGCTTGCTTCTGAGTAGACAAGCCTAGGATTGTGCCCTAACGATTAACAAGCTACACCTGCCCACATTCCTTCTCCTAAAGGTCTAGCACTCTGTCCCGGTTGGAAATCTGGTAAGCCTATTCATAGGCTAGCCTTTCACTAAGAAACGGTATGCTGCCATTTGGGATGCGAGCAGCATGTACGAGGAATTTTGCTACAACACCAAAACAGAACACCGTTCCCAATTCCATCTTAGTGTAATTGCTTCTGCCCCTCATGAACAGGAGAATCTATGAGCCTGCCCACACAACTTTAGCACTACAGCACAATGTCTGAAGCTCAGAAAATGCATAGGAAGAGTACTTTTTCTGCCAGCATTGAGATTGTATATATATAGCACATATACATATAGCACAACCAAGTAGATAACGATCAATCCCCCTCCGAGGTGCACTTGGAACAGAACTGAGGCCAAGTTCCATATCAGCAACTACTACGTGTGTGCGCCACACAAAAGCCCTTGCAGCCCCCCTTAGAAGCCTCCCTGCAGCTTGTGCCCCAACAGCAAACAAGAAGATGAGCATGCCTAGTAAACACTCTGACAGGAAGAGTCTTGGAGAGTGGAGAAAATAGATTTTCCAAAACCCTTGACCCAGATTCAGAGGGTTCTGCTCACTGAAGCTCATCATATGATCACACATTTTTGAATTATGTCAGACATAGGACACTTGCTGGACTTTTGAGAAGAGGCAGAAGGCAGCAGAGACAATTGTTATAATTTAAGTACCTCACCTGGAACTGGTTGCTGTGGCTTTTATTTTCTGGAATGCATCAGGGCCAAACCACATACTTATATTACCGTAATAAGCATGTGCTTAACTTTTCTGTACTAAATAGGAGCTGCGGTAGAGGGAGATTCAGACAGGAACCACAGTAAGGGGAAGGGACTTTAATTCCAACATGATGCCAATCCCCACCAATCACAGCTTCCTTAACGGGGCAAATGGGAGCTGTGGGGGGTGGGGAGAGAAGAAACCATCTGGGATCAGGATGACAGCAGCATAAGGAATTATAGCCCCCCTCTTCTCACACTGCACACTCTTCCCAACCCAGATCTCCCTCCCTCTGGCAACTCCTATTTAGTACAGAAAAGTTGCACAACAGCCCCGATGACTAGTGTAAAATGTAACATTTGCTTACTGCAAAAACCAAATTCATCTTGTGAAAGTTGAGCATCCAAAAATGAAGGAAGTAGAACATCTTCACTTTGCCATTTAAGGAAGCCTGGGTCACCCACACGCAACGTGGCTCAATCAGGACTATGTAAAAATCCATTAATGAACACAAAGTCCCAGGAAGGCTGGCCATGCGGTTGCAAATGTTCCCCTTACCAGAGGGTGGTCTCGGGACGTCCAGCAGTCAGTTCTCGTGCCTGTTTCTCTGTCACAATGTCGGCTGTGACTGTGAAGGTTGTGTGTGGAGGCTTGAGCAGCAGAGGTCCCAGCAGGAAGCGGACCGTGGCTTGAAATTTGGTTTGGGTCTTCAGAACTTGTGGAGGCTGTTTGTCCACCAGAAATGAGCTGAAAGGAGACACACAGCTGGATGTCAGGAAGCCAATGAGGAAGACGGGTCGGCTCTCAGTTCTTACTAGCCTCATCCCCCAAGGCAGCAGGATGGATGGAGAATATGCATCTACAGTAGGAATGAGCAACCAAGCCCATATCCAACCTCTTAAAGGGAACCACCTGTTCTACCCCAGTTGCCAACCTGGAGGTAAAAGGGGCATGTGGAGGAAGCCACAGTTGTGGTGATGCTTAATGGTGATCCACTTTGGAGGAAATGGTGTGGGAGGACAGGCCCTTAGCCCACAACCTTTACCCCACCTTCAGTCTAGCTCCCCTTTAAAACTAATTGCTGAGCAGGGATCTAGATGCCCGTAACAATTAAATCTCTAAAAAGGGATCTAGATGCTGATGAGCCTGCCATCCCAGCATCCTGCCTTTAAGAGGCAGCAATAGGTCTTCCACACTGCAGTGAGATGTGCAAAACTGAGGTTTTGTCAACTGTACACTCAGTCACTGCAAAGTTAGAAATGGATCAAATCGGGGGGGGGGGGAATCAAGAATGAGAGGAACCGCCACACTCATATGAAAATACTACATTTAGCCCTCTGGTAGTACTGTCTCACACTTACAGAATAGACAGCTGGAAGAGCCAGGTTCTCCCTCACCTTAGTGCCTAACTAGACTCTACAAGGAACGTATGGAGCTGCCTCCCATCACTTTGTCTCTTGCCATCAGTGCCTAGTTTTGCACCATGTATATGATATGATGTCATTCAATGGGTATTTCCCTCCCTCCCCCCATGCTGACAGCCAATGATATGAGTTGGGGGCAGGGAAGAAGCACAGAACATTCTGATGTCCTATGATTCATCATGTGAAGTTAGACTTACTGGGCAGTCAGGGAAAGACGAAGGTCCTACACTCACATTCTTTCTAAGCATAAAACCAAAGCATGGAGGAGGGGAAGGGGGAACACTTTGGCTGGCTCTGTCCCTTGCCTTCTGCATACTGGAGTGAAAGTAAGAGTAGAGTTGCTAAATGCACACAAGCAGAAGCCCTGTTCTCGTCTTTGCCCAAACACACCAAGGTCGGGACGGAGTGGGGCCAGCCAATGCCCAGAGGCCGGGGGCAGGGCCAGTCAGACAGTTTGAACAAGGACTCTCCTTACTTTTTGATGAGGGCACTGAACACATTATCCAGACATTCCTGAAGACGCAAATGGAGATCCGAGCTCAGCTCCGTTCCAGAGGCTACCAATTGCTGGCGGAGCTGGAAGCAAACATCCACCAGGCTTTCAAATCTGCCAGGAAACATGCCAGACGAGGATATTTTTTGTCACTGCCCAAATTCCATGTTCAAGATTAGACAAGCTCTAAAAGTCAAGTAAACTGGTCAGAAGTGCTGCTATTCCTGGGTTTTAATTCTAGGAATGGTTAGAATTACACTGAGTACAGAATTCAGCTTCCTGAACATCTCCTTTTCCTTAAATACATCTCTATCCCATATGGCTGCAACAAATACAGACCTGAAAGTGGGTAGGCAACACCTGCTGAAATTTCAGAAGCCAGAAGGATGGTTAAATAAGATTTCTGGCAGCTGGGAGTAGGGCTTTGGTGCTCCGTATAGCTTGTGGCAACTCCACATGAGTAGCAAAACCAGAGTAAATTATGAAAATCAACAGTTAATGCAGAACACAGTCATCCCAAAGCAAGGCAGATTACACAAATGGGCTCAATTTATATCATTTATTTAGGTCACATAATTCAGCTTTTGTTGGCAGAGAATTCAGATTGCCTGGGTGCAGAATTTTGAGGGCATTTGTGGGTGTGTGTGTGTGTCCAACACATATATGGGGTGTATCCAATACATATAGTCAGACTCCCTGGGACACAGTACTGACTGTAGCGGCACACATACGACAGTGAAGGTGGCCCCACAAGAGATGTTGCTTTGCCCATTTTGACCGTCTACTGAAACAGCATGCCAGAGCATCACAGGGCGGTGGGACACACTTCTGGCTTCCTTATTATCACAGCACCAATGGTACACCGCCACCTCTCTCTGCAGACTGGGCTGGAAAACCTCCAAGAACCCCCAAGAAGCAGCTCATCAGCTAAGATGAAGATGACATGATGGCAAGCTCTGGCTCGAGGTGCTCACCTCTTTTGCAGCGGAGTCAAGTCCTCAATGCAGGGGGTTCCATTCCCAGCCAGCTGCTGCTGCCACTTCCAAATCTGAAACCTCATCAGCACCTGTTTCTTTGTCTCTTCTAGCTCCTTGGCTGTTTCCAGGAACAAAGCATGAAGGCTTTGGAGAGACTGCAAGAAGCAGGGTCAGGTTATGTGGGAGGCTGAAGAAAACGTTAGGCAAGGCCCAGTGCGGAGAATGATATACAGTGGAGAGCTCCAATGAGGGAATTATGCACAGAAGTGATATTTAAATGGTCCCCCCCCCATGCACACATGTAGGAAGCACACTCAACATACTCGACACGTAGAGGGGGAAGCAAGAACATGCCCCTCCTAGCCTCACTGCCCAATGTTCGGGTGCTAAATAGAACTTTGGCAGGGAGGGAAGGACTATGTGCATACAACTTTGCAGTTAAGCACATTCACCTAGAGAGATTGTGATAATCTTCCAGATATCAGGCCTGTTTGCTTTAGCTTTTACTAATAACACAGGGCCTGCAAATTTGAGGGTCATTTTTTCCCCTCCAAATTTTATGGTGGTTTTATATGAATTTGGGGCGCGGATTCCAAAAATGGCATCGTTTTTGCCCTATCATGTCTAGTTTTGGGGCTATGGCATCGCTATCTCATTATGCAAGTCAAGCAGCTTCCTCGTGAGGAAGCCATGGCGGCGGATTCCTCATGAGGAAGCTGCTTGACTCTCAAAATGAGGTGGTGATGGCATAGCCCCAAAACTAGATGTGATAGGGCAAAACCAATGCCATTTGTGGAATCAGTGCACCCAATATACCCAAGAATAGGTCTCACTTTTAAGAAAGCAAAATGTGCGCAGGCCTGTGTAATTAATATTGAATCTGTTCTAAGCTGCTATCTACATAGTTTTTTTTTAGGCTACATGATTTAATGTGATAGTTCAGTGGTTCTCAAAGTTCTCCCTGCGAGATTTTGCCATTGCGAGGGTGGGGTCAGCGGTGGCGCCAATCCCAGGGGTCACTGCCGCCGAAAAAGCATCCCAAACGTGTTTTTTTTTAACTTGCTGGGGCTTTGGGGAGGCCTGCGCGACCCTCCACAGGCCTCCCTGATCTTCAGATCACCATGGAACAGCATTTTCTGACCACTTCTGGTGTTCGAATTTTTTTTAAAAAAAAAAAACATTTTTGGGCGCTTTTTCGGCGGCGGCAAGGATTCCTGCTGCCGCCGCCGCCGCCATACTCTCCCCATCCCTTAAGGGGGCGGGGGACAGTTAGTGGTTCCAATGGTTACCACTTTGAGAAACACTGTGTTAGTTTATTTACAGCGCAATCCTGCACAAAATTATGCTGGCAGAACAAGGGCTCTGCCTGTGCCAGTTGTCACAAACACGCCGTACAGCACTTTTCTGACACCCAGTGAGTAAGCACCTCTGGTGGCAAAGCCAGCACTACTCACTCAGGCCGGGGCAGGTAAGTCCTGCGCTGGGCGGCAGGAGGGCGTGGGGAAGGCGGGCCTGGGTGGCAGCGGAGGGGGCCATTGGCCAGCCAGGCCAGAGACAGGGCAGGGATATTGGCGGCGCACTCTGCCAATATCCTAACCCCCTTCCCAGGCCTGGCCAGCCTTACATGGCCTCCCAGGATTTGTGCCAGCCATTTTGCCAGCGTACATCCGAGGAGGCCCATAGGGGCCTCTCGGGCTTTCCCTAGGGGAAAGGGACAAACGTCCTTTTCCCTCCAAGATGTGCCCCAGCTCTGCCAACGTGGGCCCGATCTCGCGCTGTAGCGGATCTTATGCTGGATTGGGCTGCCCATTTGTTTTCCTAGGGTTTTTTTTTTTATATAGTGTTGCAAATTATGTTTGTACAACACCTTGGTGAAAAGACATTTGGTGGCAAGTCATATTTTCCAACTATTTTAAACGAAATCAATACATTCAGTAAGATAGTGTCTTGCAGAATAAGTGAACCAGTTTACAGTTACTTACAGTCGCCTGCTGGCTCTCTTGATTTGGATATTGTAGCTCCAATGTGTTTTGCTGCAGGGAACCTGAGGATGGCAGAATCATGATTAACATTTGTAGACCTTCAGGTACAAGTTATCACATAAGCATGAGTTCAGGATTTTCTGCCCAGCTCCTGGAGAAGATCAGTTTGTTATAAGCATTTCCATTTTAAGAACTTGGGGGAATAGAGAAGCAACTGCACTACAGACATTTGGGGTCCCTACTATCCAACTGCATATTTCATCATTAAAATCACTCAACATGACCAGATATCTGTGATGGGGCTTAGTCCTTTTTAGTTTCTTATTAAGTCGTACTTGCTTTGGTCCACTAATGTAGTGGGTAGCCAGGCTATCCGCAATTTGCCAGGCTCAAAGATTCTTTGGCTGCATTTGCTATCAATGCCGGAAGCAAGCATGGTCACAGAAGGGAAGAAGACATTCTCTGAAATCCTGTTGTTGTCCGGTCCCTTCAAACATTCCATCCTTCCAGATCTTTCAACTGCACAACCTCACCTCTTGTGTTGCCATTCATCTGCTTCAAACTCTCCCGGAGTGCCAGGATCTCTTTCACTCTGTGTTGTACCTTCTGCAGGTAAAATCCAAACTTCAGCTCTTCCCTTTGGCGCTGGATGCTGAGGGGCAAGCTCTGAAACTACAGGAAGCAGAAATTAGACAAGATCACCCTTACTTCCTTTTCCTACATATTTAGGACAGAATAATTGTTTCCGGACGTTACTGGCCTACTGCAGACAGGACACCTGTCTAAGAAAGGACAGTAAACCAGATGTAAAGACAGGAATAACCAACCTGTATGTTTTGTGACTTGCTTACACCTCTCACTGAGATGACTACAAGGAGTGAAGACAGAGGTAGCATTCAGAGTAGTGGGCACAGTGGGCTCTTTGTCCAGAGGGCGAACGCAGCTTTGCAACTTGTGTTAGAAACACATGCACCAGCCAGCAGAATACTGATTTGGGGAGTTGCTTCCCATGCCAAAGAAGTGTATCAGCTCTCAACCTTTCCCAACTCCTCACACATCAATGGGCCTGCCTGTTTTTTTTTTTTTTTTAAATTTAAGTGTGACATATGCATACAAAGGTTCCTCTTTCACCTTTAAAAAAATGCAAACATTTCAATAGCAGTTGCAAATTGCTTCTGAAATGGGGAGAGAGGTGTGCTGGCAATGTCGCTAAGGGGTGACCAGCAAGTGCCCACCAGTGTTCCCTCCAATTCTTCGCGCTGCTGTGCGGACTCCTCCCATGGCTGCGCCTTTGGAGCACTTTGCGATAATGTCACCATCATTGCCGACTTCCGGAAAGCCGAGCTCTGTGCTGCACGGAGCTCGGTTTAGAACTACGCAGCTTATAGAGAACAGTGGTGCCTATGGCTTTCCCCTAGTTCTATGAAAACCTTTAAAGCTTTTTCTTTCTTTCTTTCGAAATTTACTCCAGGACAGAAACATTTAGGTTTGTTTGGAGGACAATGACAACCCTCTCTCTCTCTCTCTCTCTCTCTCTCTACCGCTCTCTCTCCACCTCTTTTAAAAACGTTGCATTTGTCTCCATCTTAGAATAAATATTTAGAGTCCTTTGAAAGGTTACAGACTTAAAACTCTAGCCCTGTTGCAACTCCCTTGCTTAGCCTCTCCACATCCGGCATCCACATGGAGTATAAAATAGGCATTCCAGCCTAGATCTGGAGATCTCTAAAAATAAAAGGGAGGGATGAAGGCAGCAGGAGTTATATTCATTCACGGAGCTCTCCTTCACCACCACTGCAGATCAGAAAAAAAATGTGTCAAGTTTTGTCATGTGCCCAAACCTTCAAAATAGTGGATTAATATGGCAATCACTCTAAAAGAACTATCAAGTGCTATAAAGACAGTGATGCTGAGGACAACAACAAGAACAAATAAAGCAGAATGGTTTAAATGGTTAAAAGGGGCAAGAGGTATGGCCTGGAGGTTGAACTGTTGCCCTGCCTGAAGAAAGTTAAGCAGGTTCAGCCCTGGGCATCACTTGGAAGGGAGACCGCTGCTGCTGACTGACCTTGCAAAGGCACTGTGAGAGAATGTGGAATGTGTAAGAGTCAGCTGGCAAGATGGATAACACCTTGAGAACCGACTGAGGGAGACCTGCGGCTGCTGCAAAAAGCTTGGAAGGCAGAAGCACAGCCAGGACGCGGCTGCACTGAAAGGAAACATCTGGGAATGGAGGGTTCTATGTTCTCATACTTGAAAAAAACCCATTTGAGAAAAAAAGGGGGGTAGGATAACTATGCCTATGTAAACTGCCTCGAGTCTGTAAAGAAAAGGCGGCAAGCAAATATAATGAAGTTCTAGTAGGGCATGGCTAAGGCATAGAGACAGTGGTCACTGTAGTTATTGTATAAGTGCTGTTATTAGGGGGCAAAGGGAGACAGGGGTAGAACAACTCTGTTCCAAAGAACTGTTGGAAAATCCCCTACCTTCTCGCGAAGAAGTGCTTGCTCCCCTTCTAGGATCTGTCTTATAACACCCACCAACTGCAGAGGCTCTCTCCGATATGTATGCTACCATTAGAACGAAGAACACAGATATTGTTAATGCTTGGCCTTCAACCCACCTGTAAGGTGTTTGTTTCACCCCATTTCACCTGTATTGTTTCACCCCATCCACAGAGTGGCTGCTGTACAGGTAAGTACACCCCCCTCAAGTACTCTCGGAAACAAAGCCAGTGAAGGAGAGAGTCTCCGAGACAACGAGTTGGGATGGGCCAAGCACATGCCCATGAATCCGAAAGTGAATGCATATCCTGAGATAGCGGTAAACAGGCTAAGTCACCTAGCAAGGCTCACTGTTGTGAGATGCTGCTGTGGCATGGCCCAATTTATTATGTCACACTGAGGCTGCAATCCTATGCACACGTACCTGGGAGTAAGCTCCATTGACTATAATGGGACTTACTTCGGAGTAGACATGCATTGGATTGTGCTGTGAGGCTAATAAGGTTTCCAGGCCTTGGAGAGCTGGTACAAGGCCTAGAAATCAGCATTAAGTAAAAGGAGAAATATGCTAACCAGCTGTCTTCCTGCTGTGCTAGTTTTCTACTTTTGTGGAGTTCTTTACGCTGGAGAATATTAAGAACTGGCATCATCCACCCACCTGCAGTCCGAAATGGTACAGTCCATTGTACCACTCTCTACCACCCTCGGGATTTTACTGCTTCATTCATGTGTCTGCCAGGTTTATGCACTCATTCTGCAACCTGAGTAGAGCCAATGTCTGGCAGCTCTGCAATTCCTCTGGCTGTCTGTTCCGGAGAACTTCCATTTCCCACAACAACCCGCCCTGAAGGACGAGCCAATCAAAGGTGTATTTTGTCTATGAGCAATCTCTAGTCTAGAGCACATCTTTTTAGTCATCAGATTCCCAATTTAAGTGAGGGAAGTCCCAGTCCTTAAACCTAAAGAAAGGGCTGCCCCAAAGTGTCACAGCTGTTTTGCCAAGACACCAAAGAATGTAGCCCCACTCAGAGGCGTCGCTCCGGTAGGGGCGGGGCTGTAAGTATCGCTGCGGTCATAGTCTCTTTACCGAGCGAGGAGAAGGCAGCCCCGCCCCCTCACTGTCCGAGCCATTTCCGTGCGGAGAAAGTAGCAGGCAAGCTACTTTCTCCGCACGGGACTGGCTCGGACAGTGAGGGGGCGGGGCTGCCTCCTCTTCGCTCGGTAAAGAGACTATGACCGCAGCGATACTTACAGCCCCGCCCCTACCGGAGCGACGCTTCTGGCCCCACTGTCTCTTTCCTGACATCATTAAAAGGAGACTAAAAGGCTCTCACAAGATGAAAGAGGATCCTACCCCCCCTCCCCAATACAGCCGCCTGCTGTGTGGTCCTGAAGAGATACAGGACGTTAATGCAAGCACAGAATTCCAGCAATACATTTAGGGCCCAATCCTATCCTCGGCCAGTCTGCACAATGCAGCAGTGCTGATGTAGCCTCTGCTGCAACGCACGGACCAGCTGGGGACCTGGCTGGCAGGGAGAGGCAAGTACAGTAAAAAAAATTTTTTACTTGCCGCCTCCATTGTTTTCTGGTCCCCAAAGGGCCTACTCAGATCTATGCCAACTATTTTTCTGGTATTTATCTGTTAAGTCGAGGAGGGGGGAGTGTTAGGCTTGGGCCAGGGGCTCCAGATCTCATGGACGCTGATGCCGCCAAGACCCTCCCCCGACCAGTCCCCAGCCTGGCCCCGATCCCTGCACCGATCTGCCCCGACATCACCTTATCTGCTCTGACAGTTGGTCTGCAAACCACCTCTGCTGGTGTGGGGCTTACCATGCAGAATGGTGCAAGCTTCTGCCTCGCAAATGGTCTGTGAGATACACTAGCGGCCCACGAGGTCTGCTAGCATATCTTGTGGGTAAGATTGGACCATAAGTGACACACACACAAATCAGTGGTCAGTAGCATGGCTGAAGCTGCTGCTGATACCAGCTTCCTTTTTAATTTATCTCAGCACCCCGACATACCTCAACATTTGCAATGAGCTGAAGAATCGGGCCAGGCTGGCAGTTTTGATTGGCCAAATCTTGTAGTTTCTCCAGCATGGCAGAAAGCAGCCTGTCAGCCAAACCGACACAGAACGAGTCTGAGCTATTGATGAATTCCCTAAGAAGATCAAAAGGTGGGGGGAGAGAAAGATGATGAAGAAGGGCAAACCACCACATTCGCATCCTTCCAACATTCCCTTTCAAAACTCCATAAAGCGATTGACCTTGTCAAAGCCAACACGTTACCCAATGGACACCACTGTCACCAAACCAACAAAATCTGAGGATCAAAGGCAACTTTTGACAGAGACATAACAATGGGGCTATGAGGAAAGGAGAGCTATCTTACAGCCAGGGCTACATACCACTGAGTTTGTAAGCCAAAGTGGTCTCACCCCATTGGAAAGTCCTCCCCTTTCTACAGCTGCTATATTGCTCTGAACTGAAAACTGTTGGGAGAGAAGACTAATGGCAGCGCTGAGGCCAGAGTATATTCTGGAAGTACTTGGGCTGCATTTCTGGGGGAAATGGAATGACCAAGAGCTCATATACCCTAAAAAGATAAACTGACGTTAAACTGATTTACGGTAATTGCCATGGCTTAATCCAAAGAATCCTAGGAAATACGTTATCTGTCAAAGATTCCTATTCCTCACAACAGAACAATGAGGTCTTTTTGGGGAATGTAATGAGATAATTATACAATACATATAAATCTAAGAGTTATAGTTGCTTTGCTGGATCAAGTCACAGTCCATTTAGATACCACAACAACTTTGTAGGTCAAGTCAACTATTAAGATTAGCATCATCATAGGTCATGGAATTTGTTGAAATGCTGCACGTACTATAATATTCAAAATGCACTTGTCCAAAACACAGTTTTTCAATTTAATTAACATCGTAGTATCTTGCGCACATGCCGATTTGGTATGAGGATGGACAAAAAAAAAAATAAATCACCCAGTTTTGCATTTTTTCAGACATTTGGCAGCCAAAATCATAATGTGCACATGAGAGTATCTTAATGAAATATGCTGGGTGAACTGGCCAAACCGAAGCCGTATCTGGATCTAGTTGCACATAGGAGATAATGCCATGGACATTCCTGAAAACTGGGGAATTTTCTAATTGCTTGGTCATCAACTACTGCTCCATTTCTGCTAAATTTTGGCCCATAGCACTCCATATGTTGGGAAGGGACCCCGATTTCTAAAATACACCTTTACTAGTTGTTATGGGTGAGAGCGTATCTCATTCTATGGTAAAGTGAAAAAGCACATGTTTTTACAGGAAACATAACTCTGAACAAGTTCCAGGGGTATGGGATCCTGCCCCCGTTATTTTTTATGACTGTACATGCATTTCAACATGCATAATGATTCTGCAAAATTTCAACGAACTCCATTGCTGTGATGCAACAACCCTCACATACCACATTTTCTTGATTGGGCATGGAATGACCCCAAAGAGGGCTGCAGCAAATGTTCACTGTGTGACTTCCCAAGGGTCAAATTAGTGAGGCTGACAGAATGGGTAACGCTGTTATAGGTTGTGCATGGTCAACTGAAATAGCCACACTACTCTCTTTCCCCACTCTTTCAGAACACTTCTGAGTTCTAGCATTCATGGAGGGATTCAGGGGGAAATCTCATCTTGTCAACACTTCCAAATACAGGAATTGGGAAAAAGGGTGGTAGAAGAGAGATGGCTAAGTGGAACAGAGAACCAGATGGGAAGCAGCAGTCTACTCCAACCTCCCCCCCCCCCCCGAGCATCTGACTCCCTTGAGAGAGAGAGATACAGGTCAGGAGAAGGGCCTAGTCACAAGCAAGACGAGCGAGGCAGGAAATGAGCATGGCTGGAAAGGGTGCATGCATGGGTGCATGTAAAAGGCAGAGAAAGGAGGAAGGAGCTTAGGGAAAGGGAAAGACCCAGGCTTACGGAAAGACCCAGGAGCTACAATGGACCAGGATGTAGCTTCCTTCCCCCCCCCCGACGGATGATCAAGGGGGTCCAAGTCTTGCTCCAATCTCCCTCCTCACACAGCTCAGCTGCATAGATTTCATTCAGGGAGGAAGATATGCAACTGGTCTGAGAAAGGCACAGAGCTGGAGAACCTGCAATTGCATCATCCTGTTTTGCGGCTGTGAATCAGCCAGGTTGAATCATCCAGGGACCAGGTTGCTGTGGTCCCTGAGGTAATGCCCTACACCAGGGGGACCCATGGTGCCCCCAGCCCACCCTCTGATAATGCATTGGGTGCTAGTGCTACTACTGCCATCAGTGCCGAGGGGGTCAATCCAGCCAGGGAGACCCTCTGACGGGTGTGGGCTTTGGGCCAGTGGCCCACCTGGCCAAAGCTTGATGACCCCTGCACGGATTCATTAAAGACACAGACCCCATTTCTGAGTTACAGATGAAACGAGGTAGGGTACAGGGCTGTCACCACATTGCAACTTCTTTTCCGGAGAGATTTCTCCAGAGTTTCTCATTTAGCTATAGAGACCCAAACTGAAAGCAGGACTGGTGGACATGCCTTCCCTGCTGAGTGGACTAGGACAGGTTGTACTAGATGGGATGAAAGAAGTCTGGTAAGGAGGGGATGAATAATGGCGCCAAGAATTAGTTTGGGAAAAAGCACTTCGCTGCTAGTTTGGAACTACACAGCTCCGTAGACTTACCAAGGCTGGGTCTCCAACCAATCTCCCAGAAGGCTTCGTAGGGTATGAGGAAACCCTTTGGTGAAGCCACTGAACTGCTCTGGAGGCAGGTTGAAGACAAGACTCCACTGGGTCATCTTGGAATTGGTCATCCACAGTGACAAAATAGAAGTTGGCTGTTGCAATAAAAAAGACAGCGGAAATTATAGTATCTTGACCAGTTTGGAAGTGTCTTGTTTACTGTCTGCAAGAGACCTCCTTCACCAACACCACCCCAGCAAAGAGAGAATCTATGGCTTGTTTACACTGTTTCAATAGTTTTGGAAGAGACCAAGAATCTATCTGCTCAGATTACCAGTATGAGGTTGGTAAGACTATTAAACCACTCTGCCCACACAGTTCAACTACATGATTCAGCAGACCACAGAGTGATGCAGTCAGAGCACTGGTGCTTTGCAAAAGGAACTTGGAGACTGACACTCCTGGTAACATGAACCATATGCAGCAACAGAAGAGGAAAAAAACCCTATAAGAACATCTAGCCGTAAATTGCCTGAACCAGGCACATCTTTGGAAGCTCCTTCACCCATGTGAATCCCTCCAACTGTTGAGATATTAAGGATTTATCTAATTTCATTCCATAGCTAAACTCACACAATAGAACACAATTAAAAACAAAAAATAAAAGCACAACAGAACATAACACTATCAAAACAATGGACACAG
This sequence comes from Plestiodon gilberti rubricaudatus, assembly GCA_026170595.1. Classification (NCBI taxonomy): domain Eukaryota; kingdom Metazoa; phylum Chordata; class Lepidosauria; order Squamata; family Scincidae; genus Plestiodon; species Plestiodon gilberti. Next base: position 123,617,497 of record JANXHW010000002.1, read on the forward strand.
CTGTAAAACACAAGAATCAGCAATACACAAAAGAAAGAGCAGTAAGATAACCTCACAAACTAATTCTAAATTGACAGAAATTCAAAGCCATTCCAGGAAAAAAAATCTTAACTCCCAATCCTGGTGGATAAAAAGAGAATGGGTCTGGTGAGCTTCCTTTGGAAACGGGATCCTGAGAACATCGGTAGGGGCAACATACTGATTGGCTAGTGAGGGCACAGCCCAAAAGCTTGTCTATCAGTGCAACTACCCTGTGGAAATCCGTCCCCAGAGAGGCCTGCCTGTGCTCCTCATCGTGAAAGCGTAGTCAACAAGGAAAGTCCTTCAATCTCGCACTAAAAGCATTTCAACCTAGTCTTCAGCTAAAGAAACTGGATTTGTTTTTGTTTTTTTCTGTTGTTTTCTTGGATTAAACACACTTCATTTATTGTATTTTAATTGCCTTGGACAAAGGTTCTCATACTTTAGAAAAGTGATGGACAACTTTACAATTTTAAAACTGTTTAGAAATCGAGGTTTAGAAATCTAGCATAAGCAAAGTCTTCCCAAGAAAAATGTTATTGGGGCATAACACTGTACTCAAAAACAAAGAACCAGAGGCAATGGCAAAAACACTCTACTACTCAACTGCACCAGCATTCTGCAGGATGCCACATAGGTTCACGTCTGGGTGCAACTGGGTGCTCGCCCCAGGAAACCAGCAAATAACAAGCCTGCTGCTTTATATATACAATTTCAACCTCTTTAATTACTTTTTGCCAGTGCCCTGGCATTAGAAGGCCAGCCCTCTTGAGTTCACTGCAGTCAATAAGACAGTCTTGCAAAGATGTTTTGGCCTAGGACAAAGTTTAAAAAGGTAAAGGTATCCCCTGACAATTAAGTCCAGTCGTGTCCGACTCTAGGGTGTGGTGCTCATCTCCATTTCAAAGCCGAAAAGCCAGCGTTGTCCGAAGACGCCTCCATGGTCATGTGGCTGGCATGACTCTCCTTGCCGCAGCGTGTAGCATGCAGCTGGAACACGGAGCGCTGTTTACCTTCCCGCAAGCGGTACCTATTTATCTACTCGCATTGACATGCTTTGGAATTGCTAGGTTGGCAGGAGCTGGCCAAGCAACGAGCGCTCACCCCATCGCGGGAATTGAACTGCCGACCTTTCGATCGACAGCTTATGGTTCAGCGGTTTAACCCACTGCGCCACCCGCTGGCCAGGACAAAGTTTACTAGGCCACTAATCTACAGATACCTATGTCAGTCTTTTGTGGCACAATGGGAGAACGAGAGTGAGAGAGATCTGTCCCATTTACAAAAGTTTCCCTGCTTGGTGTCCTGGGAGGACGTTCTTCCTCGCCACTGGCGACTACTTATAAGGCTTGCAACAAGGATACATCCTTGAAGGTTAAGAAAGGAATTAGGAAGAATTTAACCCTCCCTGGACAATGCTGTCATTATCTTCTTAGTAAAGTCACTGTCACTGTCAAAGCACAGGGTGGTTATTATTACACATTATTACACATTACGCAGCAGCAATGGAGTGCTAGGCAACAAGAAGCAGTTAGGGAAAAGAGATGCTTAGCCCTTCCCTTGTCCACTACTTTCCCTGCCCCGCCACAAGCTGCTTCTGCTCACAGTGGGGTTCCAAACTCACATTTACCTCACTTGGGAGAGATATCTTTAGTAGTTATTGGACTGGCAGGGGAAGAGTTAAGCAGCCCCATCCCCTCTCTCTTTTCTGTGGCAAAGCTCCCTCTACTATAGGTGTTTTGCAAATGGGCTATGACATTGCACATGGCTGTAGCATAATACAGTACAGTATTTAGTGCCATTTCACACAGGATGGTGTTTCTGAACAGATAATCTCGGCGGGGGAAGGAAGAATACACAGTACAGTACAACCTGGCACAGTACTGCCAGGTGCCACAGCAAATATGAAAGGGACTGCGTTTGCATGAGAAACAACAACAGTGCAAAGTGCAGCTGGGGTGGGGCCTTGCCTGTCTTGACCAGGAAAAGCAATTGATAAGGATTACCAACACCACTTCCTTAAAGGCAACTGGCTTTAAAAATGCATGGCTCTGGACTCTGGCGGAACGCCTGGATGTCCCTTGAGGGCTTTGTGCAAAAGATCATACTCTGGTATGTTGTCACTTCGTTTAGCTTAGAACCTCTGATCGCTAAGATCCAGTTTTAATTTAGGAAAACAAGTATGGAAGCACACAGCACTCAGGCAGCCAGTCCTTTGCATCATCCTAGCAGACAGTGAGCCAGGCTCTCTTACCACCCTTTGGCGCCTGGTTTGAGTTCCAGGAAACATGGAGAGCAGTGAAAATTCTCCTCCACTGTAGACACAATAATAACTAGATGTTACACAGAAGTCAAGAGGACAGTTTCCTAATAGTATCGTTTGCCCCCACCATGGGTGGAAAACAATCCTGATCTCAAAAAAGGATTAAGCAGCTCCTGTTTACCTCTTTGTCCGTCCCCCACGTTCCTCTACTCAAACTGACAGCCTCTCACAGCTGCTTTTCATTTAAATACAAAAGTAATTCGGAACCTCATAGTGAAAAACATGCATCTTGCCAGGAATCTCCGTCGTTTAATAAATATATTAAAATGTCTAATACACTAAAATATCCACAGTTAACTTTTCGCCCCCTGTATTGGCGGCATCCTCAGAAGAAAGGTTAAAAATCTAAAGCAAAACAGATAAAAGATATCGACTTTTAACCTTTCTTCTGAAGATGCCGCCAATACAGGGGGCGAAATGTTAAGAACTGTGGGTATTTTAATGTATTAGACATTTTAATATATTTGTTAAACGACGGAGATTCCTGGCAAGATGCATATTTTTAACTCTGAGATCGTGACGAGTCATGAAAATTTGAGCAATGTATTTAATTACGAAACTGTTCGCATGTATACTGTATTCTATAAAGTCTAGTTGGTGCAAAGAGAACCACCTACCAAGTGGTTCTTACCATACACCATGGGAAGTTACCAAATAATAAGACCTTTATTGGCATATACAAATAAAACAGAGACACAAACATAAACAGAATTAAATAAGCAGATCAAAATAAATTACACAGTTAATCAATCTTCATTCAGAACATTTAAAATCTACATTCCCCCATCATGTATACATAGAAACTATATATCGTCCTTGGATATACCACTCGGTCAATAGTTACTGGTATTCTTTTCACCCACTCATTAGTACAGGTTAGGATCGGCAATTTATCCATATGAAAAGCAGGGTATAAATCTTTTAAACTACCGGTAAATAAGCATGCATCAATAGGAAGGGTCGAAATAATGCAGTTTTTATCACTATCCACAGGCCCAGTGTCAGGTTCGGGGGGGGGGGGGCACAGGGGCAAAGTCCACAGCACGTACATTCACACACTCACACTACCTCCCTACTGCTCCAGAAAGAGAAAAACAGGGTAGTCTGGATGCTCTTCCTGAGATGCTACTGGGTGGCCCCCTCAGACAACCCCTGGACCAACCAGCACCCCCCAATTGAGTGTATGCCATGCTGCTGCACATCTCCTACGCTAGAATAATCCCATATATAAAAACAAATGTCCTGACTGACTGACTCATCAATGCCCAGCCCAAACCCCTGGATCTAGAAACATGAAATTTGGGGAGTATATTCCTTTTATGACGTGAGCACCCACCCACTAAGAAGGGATTTTTACAAATTTGCCCCTAAAGGGGTCAGAAGGGATAAAATGTGTTTTCACGGATTCCTCAATACCTCTTAGGCCTGATGAGATATCGACTTGGTTTTTGCTTACAAACGTTATCCACATCATTTGGATACAAATGCTTACAAACATACCGTATTGCCCCGAGTATAGGACGCTCCTGATTATAAGCCACACCCTTAAAGTTTGGTGCTATTTTTTAAAAAACACATTTTAAACTTTTTTTTTTAACTTAAAGAAAATATACACATTAGTAAACAGTACAGCTTTAGTACAGTTAAAGGCATAGGCACCCTGTCCCTTATTGAATCTGGGCACCCTAGTAAGTAGCCTTCCCAGATCCAAAGGGGGACAGAGTGCCTAGCTTTAACCTTTGGAATTTGGGCAGGTGCAGCTTGTTGCACCCTTCCATGATGATGAGTTGCACCTGCCCAAATTTCAATGGTTAACAGCACAATCCTATGCATGTCTACTCAGAAGTAAGTCCCATTGCATTCAATGGGGCTTACTCCCAGGAAAGTGTGCATAGGATTGCAGCCTAAAGGTTGGCACTCTGTCCCCCTTTGGATATGGTAAGCCTATGCAGAAGCTCTTGCTCTCAACTTTCAAACTGCAGGATCCATAAATACAGTATCTTAGTTTCCACAGAGTCCTGGGGCTGGAACTTAAGGGTTAATTCTTATGCTTCCTGAGGCTAGAGTCTGTTAGAGAGATCCTGACCATTTAGCAAGTGATTAAGAGCTGAAAACACAGCCCTTTGCAGTTTACAAAAAGAAAAAGCTTTTTACCTTTGAAAGAGACTTGGAGAGGCTTGAAAAACTCTGCAGAAAACTCTAGGCAATGCTAGACTTTGATTGTAGGCCGCACCCCTACCTTAAAGACTTGCCTTAGGGCCCTGATGGTGAACCTATGACACGCGTGTCACTGGTGACACGCGAGGTCATTTTGGGTGACACACCAGTGTTTCCCCCAGGGCCCCGACATTTTTTGTCTCGAACATTTAGGGTAGAGATTTTTGGCAGACCTCTTTTATTATCTAGTAAAACTCAGCAACAAAAAAGTCACTAATGATGTTAAATAAAATGCAATGTGTTCTATAGTTGTTTTCAGTTCAGTTCAATTCAAAATTACTATTAAAAGTAGCAATAGTCAAAGGGGGGGGGACACACACCAGCAGAGTCAAGTTAGGCATTTTCAAAAATGTTGACACACCAAGCCCAAATGGTTTGCCATCACTGCCTTAGGGCAAAAAAGTGAGTCTTATACTCAGGTCAATACATTCTTTTTTTCTTTTTTGCATATAGGTGTCTTTTCTAAATCTTTAGAAAGTGTTTTCACTGTTTTTTTAACACTTTACCCCTAAAGGGGTAAAAGGGGGATAAAAGTACAAAGGAGTATTTTTTATTCAATAGAGAACCTTTCTCCTCTATTCGATAGAAGATGTTTTTCTCCACTTAAGGACCTCGTTGAAGACCACTTTGGTGGTTCTCCTCTGAGGATCAACCGGCTGCTGGGTGAGCTCACTCTGGAGCAGGCCACGGAAAACTGCCCATGTGAGAAGCAGTCATGTCATTCGATGGAACCATGAATTTTAATAATTGTAGGGTGCTGCCCGACATGGGGTAGTTGTGCTACATTTAAATGGTTCATCATTGCAATCAAAAGGAAAGTTTATGGGAACAAAATGGATTTAAACTACTTAAATCCCATAGTGAAGCATGGGTATCAAGCTAGTCTTGCATACGTGCAGTTACACTCATTCCCCCAATTAAGACATCCCATGAGATACAAACAGAGCTTTATTCAAACTAAGTTATGTAAACCCAAACAGATTTGAGCTATTTGCCCTGCTTCCCATCTATTATTAGAAGCTTTTCTAAAACATTTTGGCCATTAGGTCACCTATCACTACGGAACTAAGGAACTCTTCAATGTTATGACACACAAAACCACAACAATGTCACTGCATCAAGAAGGCACAGGAGAAAAAGAAGTATACATGCCCACCTTGAGAACACATGTACACTATATTATGTCAGTGGCAGCTAACTGTGGAGAAGGGCATTCAGAGCCCTGCTCAGCCATGAAGCATAGCAGTTTTGACCTCGGAGCCTACAATTGAAGACAGCGAGGCAGCCTACCTCAGGCATTACAATTAAAATGCAGCAGATTGTCAATTATATTGCTATCATCAAGGGAGATCCATCATTTGGATTTCCGGTCTCAAATCGCACCTTATCCTGAGCTGTCTCTTGGCTTTTGGCAAATCCCTCTCGGCAAATCCCTCTCAGGGCCCAATCCTATCCAACTTTCCAGCACTGATACAGCCGCACCAACAGGGTGTGTCCTGCATCCTGTGGGGGGGGGGGAGTCACGGATGCCTCCTCAAGGTAGAACGTTTCTTCCCTTACCTCAGGGCTGCATCGGCACTGGAAAGTTGGATAGGATTGAGCCCTCAGTCAGTACCTCACAGGACTACTCTATGAATACCAGCCCAAAGTGAATATATAAAGAGGCCATATATTAAATATCATATCTAGCACAATAATGCCTACTCTCATGGGCATAAGTCTTTCCTATCACCCACTATCTTATCCTTTAACAAAATATGTTGCCCTGTCTCAAGGACCCCTCCCCTCAACAGCACCACAGGAACAACTGGATTCCACAGAGTCCCAGTGCGAACCGAGCTCTTTATATGTTCTGGATCGGACTCCCCTTCCTAGTCTCCACTCCCACTGCTTCTGGGTGAGGATCTTGCAAGGGGCAGCTGCAGCAGTGATGTGCGGTGAGGTCCAGGCCTGGGAGGCGGAGGCACAACCCACAGCCACAATCACACACCTGTCTCTCTCAGTGGATCTTACCTTCCTGGAAGCTCTCTCCCCCCCCCCCGGAAATAAATTAAAAAACCCTCACCTCTTCTTCCCCCACTCAGAGCTAGGGAGATATCAGTCACACGCCCCCTGAGGCAGCTCAATAGCTGCATCTCCTGCTGCTCTAAAGGCTGACCCACACCGCATGAGATCTGGCGCGGAGGCGAACAAGCGTAGGTGCCTGGACGCCCGCCTCCCAGCGCTGACCTCGTCTCCACAAGTGTCTTCTTGCAAATAGTCCCTCCTGTTGTCCCGCCTTCTTAGAAAGCGCAGCGGTGATTGGCTAAGCACAAGTGCGGTCCGATACACGAGAGAAGAGAGAGAGAAGGGGGCAGGAAGGAGAGAAAACTAACAAAACCATTTGTGCCGGAAATATAATTCATCTTGCTAACTTTTGTGAGAAGGAGAAATGGATCCAAGAGAAATCGGAGACTCAAGTGAGTTCCGATTGACTGACAACCCCTTTCATCCCGCCCTCTCATCCAATTGGTGGCTACAGTAGCTCCGCATCCCCGCCCCCCTCAAAATCATGGGCAACAAACTATCCTGCTCGCGCCGGAACTCGGGAGAGCGCAGCTCTCCTGCGTTCAGCTGCTCTCTCTCGAAATGGTGACCGCACAGCTCGGCACGCATCTGGGACGCGCCGGAGCTCGTGCGGTGTGGGTCGGGCTTAAGAGCCAGTCCCTGCCCACAAGCTGTCTTCCTTTTTCATGGCTTTTTTTTTTAAACAGAGTTGAGACAATTCTGCCTGCTGCCTCCTCAGAGCTTGATGATGCAGGCACCCTGCCTTTTTATCCATTGGATGCCAGCTACCCTGCCTGTTTCTCACTGGAATACAGCCATGATTGCAGCCTAACTGACTAAGGCTGCTCTCTCGTGTGTTGTAATGTGTGCATGTGCTGCTTAACTCATTGACTGTGCTGGGGAAGAAAGGAGCAGCAGAAAGGCAAGACAGTTGGGTTTTTTACTTGTTGGATTTGATGAGGCTCTGCCTCCCCCGATTGCACGTCCCCGAGCTGCAGGGCTTGGAGCCAAGCACCCTGCTGCCTCGGCTCTCAAAAGCCTCTCACCTGCCATGTGCCTTGCCCCAACTGGCTGGCAGTGAAGAGCGAGAGGTTCCTGGTAAGTCAGGATCGGATCAGACTGTAGGGCACATTCTGTTGCACTTGTGCAGCTCCCATTCATTTCAAAGGGATGTGCAGAGGACTAATATAGTGGACTGTGCCCTATATTAATTTTAGAGGACGGAGAGGGACAAAAATATATGGCCTGGTACTGAACAACACAATATTTATGCATATTTACAATGTTATATTTGTTTACAATATATTTAAAATACAATAAAACAGTTATGCAGTTCGAGTCCCTCACTGGGTGAGGCTTCCACATCCAGGCTGCTGCTACGCTATACAGTGGCTCCTGGCTCCCAGCAGTAGACGCAAGATTGCCTGCAAGGTTGGGAAGAAGGTATCTGCAAGCCTCCCATCAGTCCTTAGATCCACTGGCAAGCTTCAGGGGAAATAAAATTTCCAAAGCCTGGGAAATAGCTGCCAGGGAAGCCAGATGTTAAGAGTTCCTCACATAATATTTGTTGTGATTATTAATTTTGTTTTACCCCACCCTTCCTCCAAGGAGGTTGGGGGTTCTTCCCCCACCTTTTATCTTCACAACAACACTGTTGTGAAACCATGGAGAAGGATCTGCCTCAGAGATAAGACCTGATCAGTCAGCAGCATCAGGAGCATGCAGGCAAGCCATGCCCCCACTATGTCCCTAGCCTGACCCCCCCACAGAACGCAACTCACCCTGTGGATCACGGAGGTCGCTTCCAGTGGAGGATATTTGTTGCTGTATACAAAATCATCTGCACAGGGAGGGTGGGGTGGGGTGCCAGTAAGCCTCATTTTTTCTAATAGTAGTTTGTTTAAGCTTTACACAGAATGGTCATAACTGTGAACCCAATCCTATTCCCTGCCAACCCAGAGCATGCAGCACTGCTGACAGGGTGTGTGCTGCACGTTATGGGCTGGAAGGAGAAAGATGACCCAGGAGAGGTAAGTAATGAACATTTTTAATTACCTGTCTGTAGGTTGCCTGGTCTTCAATTGGTCTCCCCGGGTACAGGCTGGGAAGGGGGTATAGGATCCCACGTGCGCTAGTGTTGCCAAGATTCACAGCCTCCCATCCCCAAACCATCTCCGGCCCAGCCCATTCACCACTCTGATCTGCCCATTATCCGCCCCCGAACTGCCCCTGTGGAGGACGGTGGAGGTTCTGCAGGCCGGTGGCACCTGCACGTGGCCTCTGGCCATTTGCACTGGCATGCCCGGCCTGCAGAATGGCAGAGCAGCTTTCGCACCACCAGCCCAGGATGGTGATAGGTTGTGAGATCCACCACCATAAGGCCTGGATAGGATTGGGCCATGCACCTCTTGCATTTCATGGTTATTTGACCCTGCTTACAATTTTCCCCTGCGCGGGCGCAAGCGCGCATGGAGGATAATAATTCTTCATACATCTGCTGAAATAGGCTCTAGTCCACAAAAGCTTATTATGCCATATTGCATCAGTTAAATCTTTAAGGTGCCAAAACACTTGCCGTTTTGCCACAGCAGACCAACATATATATTCCTTTGATGATATCTCTATGCGGTTCAGGCTGCAATCCTCAACACCCTTTCCTGGGCACAAGCCCCACTGAACACAATGGGACTTACTTCTGAGTAGACATGCACGGGATTGTGCTGATATTTTAAACACATTCTTCTAAATAAGGGGGGGGGCAAGAGGAAAGAGAAAGATACAGTAAAGGACCACTAAGAGCACACAAGTCATGAAGGCTTATGATATGAGAAGTATGCCACAGTAAAATCCAATATCACTTGCTGACTTGAAAGTAGTCTTGCCATCGTCTCAGAATCTGGGCTGCAGTCCCGGGCTTTCGGGGCTCGATTAAGCCCTCGCTGCTGCCGCCGCCGCTGCCGCCACTTGTAAAGGTTTGTATTTTTAAAAACTTACCTTTTTTCCTGTTGGCGGCCATCTTGGATCTCGCCGAAATCTCGCGAGACTCAAGATGGCGGCGCCCAAATCTCGTGAGAGCAATGAGGCAGTGCTGTACTGCCTCATGCCCTCACGAGATTTGGGCACCTCCATCTTTAATCACGCGAGATTTCGGCGAGATCCAGGATAGCCGCCAACAGGAAAAAAGGTAAGTTTTAAAATACAAACCTCTACAAGCCTCCGCGACGGCGGCGGCTGGGGGGGCTGCTGGCTGCTGCTGACGATGACGACGGAGGCAGCAAAAGTGCTATCTCACTCTGAAGAGACAAACAGGTTGCATCCAGGGTCTTGAACCCGAGGAGGCCATGACTCTCCCTCATTTTCCCTGCCCTTATAACAGGAACCAATCTCAACTGGACTGAGATTCAAACCAGAGTGACGCCAGTTGTGTCTATTTATGAGGCTTGAATGAATAACCATCTAGTTTCTCTTGTTATGCGTGCCTCTACTTTTCTGAATTCTCATGCAGGATCTGGCTCTGTGTGCTCTGCCGTTTGACTGAACAATCACAAACTCGACCTCATTACCACCACCAAGATCATTGCATTCCTGAGCATCTCTATTTCAATCATCTCTGTGGTTAAATGTTACATTAACCAATAGCCAGTAGGGAACTCAATGCTGAATGAGGTGTCACTGAAACATCTCACATCCGATAAAAAAGATTTATAGAGTTTAAAGAAACACACAATGAGACAAAGAAGTAATCATGTGTGATATCTGATTTGACCCTGACACTACTGGAATCCAGAATTTTGGCTTATTTAGAGCTCTGATAAAACGAGTTTCAGTATCCCAGACATGGGGGTGGAACACACATGTTTCTCATTAGATGCTAGTCATTTCCTGACAGCACAAGAAAAGTCTCCTCCCTGCTTCCAGAAAAATGCTCCAAGCGACTAGACAGCTTCCCAGTAGCAATAGCACATCCACCTATCCCTTGCCTATGAAATCAAGGCTAGCTGCAACCAATGATTTCTGAATCATAGTGACAAAAAGCTGATCTTGCCACATACAGAGTCCATACATTTCTCTAGACATGTATCAGTTGCTCGTGTCTACCTTAACCCTGCAGCCAGTGGCATCACTAGTGGGATGCGGACCACACCCTCAGGATGGTGGTGACACCACTAGTGGCCAGAATTGTGGAAACCTTGTATTTATGAATAATAGGTAAAGGTAAAGGTGACCCCTGACAATTAAGTCCAGTTGTGTCCGACTCTAGGGTGTGGTGCTCATCCCCATTTCAAAGCCGAAGAGCCAGCGTTGTCCGAAGACGCCTCCGTGGTCATGTGGCCAGCATGACTCTCCTTGCTGCAGCGCGTAGCATGCGGCTGGAACATGGAGCGCTGTTTACCTTCCCGCAAGCGGTACCTATTTATCTACTCATATTAACATGCTTTGGAACTGCTAGGTTGGCAGGAGCTGGCCAAGCAACGAGAGCTCACCCCATCACAGATTCGAACTGCCGACCTTTCGATCGACAGCTCATGATTCAGCGGTTTAACCCACTGTGCCACGGTGGCTATTTATGAATAATACCATCATGTTATTTATCATTGGAAAGGTAATTTAATGCAGAATGTAATGAAATAAACCACACTAAATTATCTGTATTATATCAAAGGATATGGCCAAACAACTGGAAAAAGAAAGCACAACTGTAACAAAAATTGGATTTCCTTAACTCAAAACTGACCAATGAGACTGATTGTTCCGAGAGACAATCAGGTGTTGTTATGACACAGCATGGAACCAATAAGGTGTTAGTATGAGTCAGCTCTCATTTCTATGTATCAGAGCCAAAACTAGAATACAGTATTCAGTTGTGTGAGTGACATCAAGTTGGCCACTGGTTTTTAGTTGGTTACTGATTTGTTGAGTGACCTGTAATGTTATATATTTAAATAAAGTTAATGGGGTGATTTATTTAAATAAAGTTAATGGGGTGACATGATGATCTCTCACACTGGGTGACGCAAATCCTAGTAACGCCTCTGCAGGCTGGAGCTCATCCATCAATTTGTCTGGTCCAATGCCAGTTTCCTTGTTTTGATGTGCAATTCCACAGCCACTTCATTAGCATATATGGGAAGTTGTTCCTGCTTGGGCCTGTGGTTTTTTTTTTCTTTTCTTTTTCAAACCTGGCTTCTTGTTGACTTGCTCATTTCTTGTTCCTGCATCTTGAATCTCAGCTCAGGACCCTGGAGTCAGTCATATAGCCAAACTCCAACCTGGTCTGTCATTCATTCCCTAGTCACTTCCAGGTTAGATTACCATTTGTTGTTGTTCAGTCGTTAAGTCGTGTCCGACCCTTCGTGATCCCATGAACCATATCCCGCCAGGCCTTCCTGTCCTCCACTATCTTCCTGAGTTCGCTCATTTTCATGTTCGTTGCATCGGTGATGCTGTCTAACCATCTCATCCTTGGCCTTCCCCTTCTCCTTTTGCCTTCAATCTTTCCCAGCATCAGAGTCTTCTCCAGAGAGTCCTCTCTTCGCATTAGGTGGCCAAAATATTTGAGTTTCAGCCTTAGTATCTGTCCTTCCAGGGAACAGTCAGGGTTGATTTCATTTAGGATTGACTGATTTGATCTCCTAGCAGTCCAAGGGACTCTCAGGAGTCTTCTCCAGCACCACAGTTCAAAAGCATCTATTCTTTGGCGCTCAGCCTTCCTTATGGTCCAACTCTCGCAACCATACATTGCTACTGGGAACACCATCGCCCTGACTATACGAACTTTTGTTGGCATGGTGATATCTCTGCTTTTTATTATGCTGTCTAAGTTTGCCATAGCTTTCCTTCCAAGGAGTAAGCGTCTTTTAATTTCATGGCTGCTGTCTCCGTCTGCAGTGATCTTGGAACCCAGAAAAGTAAAATCTGTTACTGCTTCCATTTCTGCCCCTTCTATTTGCCAGGAATTGATGGGACCAGATGCCATGATCTTAGTTTTATTAATGTTGAGTTTCAAGCCAACTTTTGCACTCTCCTCTTTCACTCTCATCAAGAGGCTCTTTAGTTCTTCTTCACTTTCTGCCATTAGGGTGGTATCGTCTGCATATCTGAGGTTGTTGATATTTCTCCCGGCAATCTTGATTCCGGCTTGTGATTCATTTAGCCCTGCATTTCTCATAATGTACTCTGCATATAAGTTAAATAAGCAGGGTGACAATATACAGCCTTGTTGTACTCCCTTCCCAATTTTGAACCAATCAGTTGTTCCATGGCCGGTTCGAACTGTTGCTTCTTGACCCGCATACAGGTTTCTCAGGAGACAGGTAAGGTGGTCTGGTACCCCCATCTCTTTAAGAATTTGCCACAGTTTGTTGTGATCCACACAATCAAAGGCTTTTGCGTAGTCAATGAAGCAGAAGTAGGTGTTTTTTTGGAACTCTCGTGCTTTCTCCATGATCCACCGCATGTTGGCAATTTGATCTCTAGTTCCTCTGCCTCTTCGAAACCCAGCTTGTACGTCCGGTAGTTCTCGGTCCACGTACTGCTGAAGCCTAGCTTGTAGGATTTTGAGCATAACCTTGCTAGCATGTGAAATGAGTGCAATTGTACGGTAGTTTGAACACTCTTTGGCACTGCCCTTCTTTGGAATTGGAACGTAAACTTACCTTTTCCAATCCTTTGGCCACTGCTGAGTTTTCCAAATTTGTTGGCATATTGAGTGCAGCACTTTCACACCATCATCATTTAGGATTTTAAGTAGCTCAGCTGGGATATCATCATCTCCACTAGCTTTGTTGTTAGTAATGCTACCTAAGGCCCACTTGACTTCACTCTCTAGGATGTCCGGCTCTGGGTCAGTGACCACACCAGCGTGGTCATCAGGAACATTCAGATCTTTCTTGTATAGTTCTTCTGTGTATTCTTGCCATCTCTTCTTAATCTCTTCTGCTTCTGTTAAGTCTCTGCCTTTTTTGTCCTTTATCATGCCCATCTTTGCACAAAACGTTCCCTTGATATCTCCAATTTTCTTGAAGAGATCTCTAGTCCTCCCCATTCTGTTGTTTTCCTCGATTTCCTTGCATTGTTCATTTAAGAAGGCCTTCTTATCTCTCCTTGCTATTCTCTGGAACTCTGCATTCAGTTGTTTATATCTTTCCCTTTCACCCTTGCTTTTTGCATTCCTTCTTTCCATAGCTATTTGTAAAGCCTCATCTGACAGCCACTTTGCTTTCTTGCATTTCTTTTTCTTTGGGATGGTTTTAGTTGCTGCCTCCTGTACAATGTTACGAACTTCTGTCCATAGTTCTTCAGGCACTCTGTCTACCAGGTCTAATGCCCTAAATCTATTCTTCACCTCCACTGTATACTCATAAGGGATATGGTTTAGGTCATATCTGACTGGTCTAGTGGTGTTTCCTACATTCTTCAGTTTAAGTCTGAATTTTGCAATAAGAAGCTCATGATCTGAGCCACAGTCAGCTCCAGGTCTTGTTTTTACTGATTGTATAGAGCTTCTCCATCTTTGGCTGCAAAGCACATAATCTATCTGGTTTCGGTATTGACCATCTGGTGATGTCCATGTGTAGAGTCGCCTCTTGTGTTGTTGGAAAAGAGTGTTTGCTATGACCAGCGTGTTCTCTTGACAGAACTCCGTTAGCCTTTGCCCTGCTTCATTTTGCGCTCCAAGGCCAAACTTGCCTGTTATTCCGTTTATTTCTTGATTTCCTACTTTAGCATTCCAGTCTCCTATGATGTAAAGGACATCTTTTTTGGGTGCTAGTTCTAGAAGGTGTTGTAGGTCTTCATGGAACCGGTCAACTTCATCTTCTTCGGCATCAGTGGTTGGGGCATACACTTGGATTACTGTAATGTTGAATGGTTTGCCTTGGATTCGAACTGAAATCATTCTGTCGTTTTTGAGGTTGCACCCCAGTACTGCCTTTCCCACTCTTTTATTGACTATGAGGGCTACTCCATTTCTTCTAAGGGATTCATGCCCACAGTAGTAGATATGATGGTCACCTGACTTAAATTCGCCCATGCCCGTCCATTTTAGTTCGCTGATTCCCAAGATGTCAATGTTCAATCTTATCATCTCATTTTTGACCACATCCAGCTTGCCTTGATTCAGAGACCTCACATTCCATGTTCCTAAGCAGTATTGCTCCTTGCAGCATTGGATTTTCCTTTCAACCTCAGACACATCCACAGCTGGACGTCCTATTGGCTTTGGCCCAGCCGCTTCACTCTTTCTGGGTCTACTTGGAATAGTCCTCCGCTCTTCCTCAGTAGCATATTGGACACCTTCCGACCTGAGGGGCTCATCTTCCGGCGTCATATCTTTTAGCCTTTTGGTACTGTTCATGGGATTTTCTTGGCAAGGTTACTGGAGTGGGTTGCCATTTCCTTCTCCAGTGGATCACTTTTAGTCAGAACTCTCTGCTACGACCTGTCCGTCTTGGGTGTCCCTGCACGGCATAGCTCATGGCTTCATTGAGTTACGCAAGCCCCTTTGCCACGACAAGGCAATGATCCATGAAGGAGTAGATTACCATAATGCATTTTATATGGGGCTGTCTGCCTTTGAAGACAGTTAGAAGGCTTTCACTGGTCCAAAATGCAGCTGTCAGAATTCTGACCAGATCCAGCAGGTTAGGAACTGATCTGAACAACATGATCCATCTACATCGGATGCCAATTTGATTCTAGGACCAATTCAATGTGTTGGCCCTGACTTTCCATTTCTTTGGTTATGGCTATGTAAAGCACCATGTGAAAAATTTTGCCCAAAAAGCAATATAAACATATTTGTTAACAACAACAACAACAACAATGGCCTGGGACAAGCATATCTAAGAAATCACCTTTGCCCACATGGGCACTCTTGCTCAAGTGTATACCAAGAGATTGCTGGTTCAGATCAAGATCTACCTGGTCCTGCATTCTTTGACAGAACCTCAGCAACTAGCAAGCATTAAAAGGCCTGTGAGAACAAGAGGGCTAGTGCCTCACACAGGGCCTCAGAGGGGGGTTAAGGGGGTACAATTGTACCCGGGCCCAGGGTCAAAAATGGGTCAAAAAGGGGGCCCAGGAGCAAAAAAAGGGGGGTCCAGGAGCCACATTCACATGAAGGGAAGGGCCCCCAAAGAAACTTTGCACCCTCTGATAAAATTCCTCTGAGTGGCCCTGGCCTCACGGACAACAATGAAGGCACCAGGCGAGCTTCACTGAGGAGAGAATTCCACAAATGAGCAACTTGTTCACCAACAGAAATGCTCTACCTTCCGCCCATCCCCAGGCTAGACTGCCTCGTGCAAAAGGCAACAGCTGAAAACTCCCTTGGACACATATCATATTGACTCTGCGTTGCTTCACAGTTTTGATTTAACCTAGAAGCATTCAGTTGTGTTCAGCCAGTTGTGTGGTGCAGGAGCGAGGGTTGCACTAGGACTGGGGAGGCCAGGATTCAAATCTCTGCCCAACCATGAAACCTACTGGGATTAACCCTGAGCCATTAACTCCATTTCAGCCTAACATACCTCATAGGGCTGTTGTGAAGGTAAAAGGGGGGAGGCCATGTATGGCACCCTGAGCTCTTTGCTCAATAAAAGTTTAAACCATTTTTACCCAAGGGTGCATATACGTAACAGGAGTTAAATGCATACAGCTGTGGGCTTGGAGGAACTGGGTTTTTAATTAATACTTGTACATAAAGCTGAGACTCACTGGCCACAAAAAGCAATGATTGGCTGCCATGCCCAGCCAGAAATTCTGAGCTCCTGAGGAATGGTGTTTACAGCGACACTTGTGTACGTATTGATAATTCCAAACTGCAATTCAGTTTGAAGACCGTTCATGATTTCACAATCACTGTGCCTTTATATATATACTCCTCAACCAATACAAAGGGGAGCGCTGGAAACCAAACAAATTTGTACAGCTGGTTCTAGCCTGTAGTTACTCAAGAGACAGAATAGTTCATTGCACACTACAGCAGCAGCTGTTAGTGGCCTAACAAAATCCACCAGCAAAAAGCCAGAACCAGAAAATGTGCAGAATGGTGAACTCTGTTTTATAAAAAGGAGGGTTCAGGAAACCCCACGCCAGTCAAGATTATTAGAAAAGGTTGTTTTTGTTACAGTTATGCCTTTCGTCTGGCTTTCAGTTGGGCTGCAGCTATGGGGGTACAACTTCAGAGTAGGCAAATGAAGGTCAAAGGGGCCAGATGCAGCAGACAGGTTCGGGGGGGGGGGCAGGCTGGGGTCAAGTGCTGGTTCAGATTGACAATTATCAGAAGGGCCAGAGACAGAAAGCATAGTTAGGGCCAGGCGGCGGTCAAGCACTGAAGGAGATGAAGTGATGGGTCTATGTTGCCACTCCACCAAATGACACTGCTCAGACTGAGGAACCTGGGCCCAGAGCAAGTGTTTATATAGAGCCAGCCAGGCTCCTATTGGCTCCTCGGGTTATCGGGGCAGAAGAGGAATGTACCATCGCATGGCCATTACGCAGGGGTGGGAGGCCCTGCAGTTCAGAAGCAGAGATCAGGCCAATAGCTTCCTCAGTTTGAGAGATACCTTGATGGCACAGAGAGTAAAGCACCAGAGCCCTGCTGCCAGGGTCTGCAGTTTGAGACCCATATCACTTTACCCAGAGATATTGCATACGTACGTGGTGATGAGGGGCTTCTCCTCTGCTCCTTGGCCTACAGGGTGCCACAAAGAAAGATCCATCTTGTTCCTCATGCTTTTTGGCTCAAATTCTTGGATGACTTTGCTCAGTGCTTTTTAACATGTACATGAAGCCACTGAGTGAAGTCATCTAGGGATTTGAGCTATCATTTCATGGCACTACGTCCCATTTTCAACAGCTCCTACGGAGGCAGTGGATCTTGAACCGTTGCTTGCCAGGAGGTGTAAAACAGAGCTATCCGAGTGCTAAGGGAGACAACTCACTGAGCACATATACACTACAGTATTGCTCAGGCTGCACTGACAGCCCGTATGTTTCTGGGCTCAATTCAAAGTGCTGGTATGACTTTAACGTCCTTGGTGCTTCCCAAACCATTTAGCGCCGCAACCCAAATTTTAAAATGACAATCTATTGCAACCCACATAGTTTTACTTCCGGCCACCCATCTGGCCCAAAAGGGGCTCTGCCTCCACCTCCTTCCGCCTCACCATCTCCCCACTCCCACACCCCTCCCATAGCCTCCCTGGGGGGTGAAATCAGCCGTGTGCTGCTCACCAGGCTGCCTCAGCACCATCCTGGTGAGGCGGGACGGGAGCCAGCGCTCCCAGAGTTGCCTGTAGCCCGTTGTCTGGGCCAGGTCAGTGCTTCCCCAGACAGAAATGCTGCAAACTTTTCTAACGTTTTGCCAAAAATCAGCTCATGACCTACTGGTGGGTCACAACCCACAGTTTGGGAAACACTGGGTTAGGACCTGGCTTCCTAAAGAACCAACGTCTCCCATATTTGTCTTCTCCATATTTATTTATTTATTTAAAGAATTTATATCCCGCCTTTCTCCCAGCGAGGGCACTCAAGGCGGTGCCATATACTTAGATCACCAACTGAGGCCTTGCATTGGGTGCCTGGCTTGCTGAAAATACAGCAGGCATCCACAAGAAGCATGACCTTTTTGGTAGTAGCACCAGCAATCTGGAATGTACCCCCCCTTGGAAGCCAGGAAGGCACCCACTCTGCAAGCTTCCTTCCTGTTCAGGTAGGCATTTCCTATAAGTACACTCTCAAGCTGATTTTGTTGCCATTTGTTTTGTTGCTACTGCTGGATAGTTTGTTGTAGGATTTTGATTATACTAATGGTTTTTCCTCTTGTTGAAATTTAGATTGATTGTGTTTAATGTTTTGTTTTGTTGTCCACTGCCTTGGGTCCCTTGGGAGAATGGTGGTATAAAAAAACTACTAAAAAACCCTAACATAAAAATACATACTGAACACATGCTAGGTCCATCTATACATCTATCATGGAGTTATTATCACAAATCTTTCAGATACTCAAGCCTGCCAATCAGATTGTGCTCGTGCGATCACCACCAGAACAACAGGCACTGTGAAAATCTGGCACATTATCAAGGTCAGGATTCTGGAATTCTATTGGAGATGTGAAATGCAGTGTTTGCAGAGCACAGGAGTGCCAGGTCTTAATTTAGCAAAGAAGCCTATGCCTTTAAAAGGCACCAATGGGGAAAGTGAATGCAGCTCCCCTTGCTTTGGTTCTCCAACCGTCCCTTTGCTGGAGAACAGGCTGGCAATTTGGGAGAAGAGGGCTAATATTGTAGGGAGAGAATTTGTCAGTGTGAAAAAGCAGTGACCTAAAATACAAGCAAAGGCCAGCAGGTGGCGCAGTGGGTTAAACCGCTGAACCATGGAGCTGTCGATCGAAAGGTCGGCAGTTCGAATCCGCAACGGGGTGAGCTCTCATTGCTTGGCCAGCTCCTGCCAACCTAGCAGTTCCAAAGCATGTTAATGCGAGTAGATAAATAGGTACCACTTGCGGGAAGGTAAACAGCACTCCGTGTTCCAGCTGCATGCTACGCGCTGCGGCAAGGAGAGTCATGCCGGCCACATGACCACGGAGGCGTCTTCGGACAACGCTGGCTCTTCGGCTCTGAAATGGGGATGAGCACCACACCCTAGAGTCGGACACGACTGGACTTAATTGTCAGGGGTCACCTTTACCTTAAAATACAAGCAATCTATGTTTCCTACAGTGTTGAGAATACACACCAAATGCTTGTGAAATGTTTCCGGTGCCTGTACATTTAGTGGCCAGAACACTGCAGGGTGAGAGCAGGGCTTTTATTTCTTAACAGCGCAATCCTAACCAACTTCCCAGCGCCGGTGCAGCCGCAATGCAGCCCCGAGGTAAGGGAACAAATGTTCCCTCACCTTGAAGAGGCCTCCATGACTGCCCCTGCACTGCAAAATGCAGTGTGTGCCCTGTTGGCACAGCTACACCAGTACTGGAAAGTTGGTTAGGATTGCGCTGTACATGTGATTGAGTACAACACATTTTTCCTTGTATCTCTACATGCAAAAGGACTACTAGAGTCTTACTTTCGTTTTTGTACAGAAGAGCAAAAAGCCAGAAAGGGAGCTTGGAATGTAGTAGCTCCCTGCCAGAAAACACTGTTCCAGTGACAAACAAAAGTGGACGAAAAACAGGACACTTATGATCTCTCCCTCCAAACATGGAATAAGAAATCTGATGCATTACAGTGGTCACCAATTTAGCATAGAGAAAGTCACAGCACAGAGCTGGTGGAATGCTGGCAGTGTTGGCTCCAGATTTTGGGAAGCCCTAGGGCAAAATCCCTACAAAGCCCCCCATGGTCTGCTCCCCCATGGCTTTGAAAAGCACTGTGTGTGCCAGCTACACCCCCACCGGTGCCTAGGAACCGGAGAGAAGACCAGTCTCCATCCCCTCCTGGGAAGCTTCCCTGCTATTCGGCCCTGGCCCCCAGCTGACATCCTGGGTGATGGCGGGAACCAGCAGAAGCAGGATTTGTAAAACGATGCCGAAGGAAGAAGACAGCCACTCCACTGCTGCTGCTGCTTCCCACCATCTCCCTGTAAGGCGTACCAGGAGGTGGTGGGGAGCAAATGTCAGCCATGTTCTTTCATTCTCTTGTGCTATTTCACAATTCCTGGATGCCCCAGCCCTTGGCACGACGTCAGGACACAGGACATCCAGGAATTGTGAAGTAGCACTGGGGGAAGACGACCTTATGCCAATGCCACTGCTCCCCCATAATTGCCCAGTAAGCTTCCCCATGGGCCCTGGCTTACCAAGGAGCGGCGGAGAGTCTTAGTAGTAGTGGGCCCTCACTGCCTCAGCAGGTTGGTCAGGCACTGGTGTGCGTCCTCACACATGCACAGGCCCAGGGGTGGTGTCAGGGATTGGTCAGGTTGGACACAGACCCACACCCACCGGAGAGCCCCCTTGGCTAGGTGGACCCCTGAATCCTCAGTACTGGTGGCAGTGGTATGACCAAATGCATTACCATGGGGTAGTTGTTGGAGGTCCCATGGGGGCACTTTGCAGGGATTTGCACCAAGGCCCCCAGCAAGCTGGTGCCAGCTCTGCCCACTAGGCCCCACCTGTGCAGCCACCCCTGAATGTTGGGTTATAAGAATTCCGAACAGATTGATGGAGGTGGGCTTTGTAGTGCCATACAATTCTGGGGTGATATATTTGCATTTGCTAGTATTTATTTTCAAATTACCTAAATCAGAGGTGTTGCTGCAGGGGGGGCGGTACTGTAAGTTCTGTACCGTTCCACTCCCCGGTATGAGATGGCCCCGCCCCCTCGCCGTTGGAGCCATTCAGTGCAGCCGCTGTAACAAAGGCAACGGGCAGGAGACTCCCTACCCGTTGCCTTTGCCGCACTGAATGGCACCAATGGCTAGGGGGTGGGGCCACCTCGTACTGGGGAGTAAACGGGGAGTGGAATGCTGCGGAACTTACAGTACCCCCCCCTGCAGCAACACCTCTGTCAGAGGCCTATTAGAAGAGGAAATATAACTGGACCTAACACTAGGTAGTCACTGGGGTTGTTGTTGTTTTTAGATTGTTGAAGTAATCCAGAGCTTGTCCCTCTTCACCGCAGCATGACATCTTTTCCAGTGGCTGTTGCTGGTGTCTCTTCTGTATTTATTTATTTATTTTAGATTGTGAGCCCTTTAGGGACACGGAACCATTTATTGATTTATTTTACTATGTAAACCACTTTGTGAACTACTCCTGTTGAAAAGCAGTATATAGATATTGCTATCATCATCATCATGAACTGTAATCTTGTTAGAAAAATCCTATGGATTTCACTCCTTATTAACTGGCTTCTTCCAGCAGCAGGCATCTCCAGCAATAAGTTTCTCCAAAAAGCCCACACTCAAAGTGAAGATTCCCTTTGAAGTTCAAAAAATCCATTATCTTCAAAGAAAAGGAAAAACAAGTCCCGGTTATGACAAATTCTCACTTCCAGGCTTCTGAGCTCTCGTTGCTTGGCCAGCTCCTGCCAACCTAGCAGTTCCAAAGCATGTTAATGCAAGTAGATAAATAGGTACCGCTTGCGGGAAGGTAAACAGCGCTCCGTGTTCCAGCCGCATGCTACGCGCTGCAGCAAGGAGAGTCATGCCAGCCACATGACCACGGAGGCGTCTTCGGACAACGCTGGCTCTTCGGCTTTGAAATGGAGATGAGCACCACACCCTAGAGTCGGACACGACTGGACTTAATTGTCAGGGGATACCTTTACCTTTTTAAGAGAGTCAAGTCTTTCGAGTCTTCTAGAATCGCCAAGTCAAGTCCGAGTCATTGACACGACTTGAGTCCGAGTCAATAGATTCAAGTCTACATCACTGGCCTCCAGTAAGCTCTGCTCCCAAGAAAGCCAGAACCCAGGTGGTGCTACACTTGTGGAACTTCACAGCTTGAGGAAGTGGGGCATGAGCACATAATGGTATATATTTTGTCACATTTTTGTGTTCAATTAGTTATGTTTGCAGTTGATTTTATTGCGTGGTCTGTAGGCTGCTTTGGGTGCCCTTTGGGTCAAAAAGCGGCCAATTAAAATCTGATTGTCTTATACAGATATATAAACTTTATAAGAGCCTAGCTGGAATACTTGGGAAGAGCTTGGCTCCTCTGCAAAACGATGTCTCACTGAAACCAACAGGATTTACAGCCAGGAAATGTTTCCAGTGGACATGCCAAATGAACTGATCATTTAAGAGTCTTCAGTTTCCATTCACATTAAGAACACCAGGAGATCTTTTTTTACAGATATAGGAAGTGCCTCGTTCATTTTGATTTTTAACAAAAGACTTAGGGGTTTAGATATTACGTGAACAAAAGTTTAACATCAAGGTTTTGCAGTATCTTTAAGAATATGACTGGGGCTGGCATGCTTGTTTTTTATTCATTAAAATAGCAACCGGATTTGGCTCCTTGTTGATCAGGATGCCCCCAGTCCTGGGATAGAGTTCCAGGCGGGATCTCACCATCACATCCCCAATTTGCCTTGGGGAGAAAAAGCTCTCATTTGCACCAATGGGAGATTTTTCCCCCCTGACGGCAAATAGCAGTTGTGGGGGGGGGGGCGCCTGGGTACCTGAGCTGTTATTTATTGAACAAAAAGTGAATCATAGCAGCCTCAAGCACATGCTTGAACATATAATTTGACCTTCATTTACTATATGTAACATTTGCCCCGCCTTTCTCCCACTCAAGGCAGCCTAAAAATATAACAAAACAATTGCAATAAAATACAATAAAGCCTGATGCAAACATTAAGATTCTGAGTTAGTTTACTGGCTTTACTTTCAGCATGGGTCGAGAGATGGGTTAGTGTGAAATGGAAGTGGGTGTCTAGATTGAAGAGAGGATCATAAATCTTCCTCTTTGGAATTTTCAAATATTGGCAGATATACCAATGCTACAGCACAATGGGGATTTCTACATGTAAGCCTTTTTGTCCAAATATAATTTGCTTACTTAATTTTTCCAGATAATCCAAACAAGACTGTTGCAAAACAGCTGCATTCCAGTATTTTCTATTTATTCGTATTTTTTATTGTGCTATGAATATAGTACATTACATACAGAGTACTGTACAGTACAGTATATAAAATACAAACAAAATTACTCAAATACAATAAGTATCCAAAAATAATCTAAGCTAGCAGTGAATGGTTATAAGATGATCTGCAAATCCTATGCATGTTTTTTTACTCAGAAGCAAGTCCTACTGAGTTCAATTGGGGCTCACTCTCTAGTGATTGCAGCCTTATTGGTCATCTTCCAGCATGACCTCATATAGCTAACAAATGGAACCCAGGTTAATTCAGCTCCTTCACGATATATCTTGCATCTTAGAGACAAACATATTCTGCCACATTAGTCATCATGGCTATACACCCCTGCTAACAAACCCGCCTTGAGTCTATTGAGAAAGGTGGTATATAAATATTGTAATAAATACATAATAAAGTGGTCCTCTTATATTTAGCAGGGGGAGAGCAACTGCCCCTCTTCACCCCAGCATGGCGTCTTTTCCAGTGGATGTTGCTGGTGTATCTTCTGTTGTTGTTTTTTAAGATTGTGAACCCTTTGGAGACGGGGAATCATTTATTTATTTATTTTAATTATGTAAACAACTTTGTGAACTACTTTTGTTGAAAAGCGGTATATAAAATATTCTTAACAACATACATCAAGTTGTATGAAATCTCTCTTTGACCACACGGGGAAAATTATAAGTTATTATTTTATTCATCTGACATTAGGATTTGAAAAGGAAAAAAAAAAGGATTTTGGAACAAAATAATCAAGTAACACGATTGATTACTCTGTTCAATTTACTCCCTGAAGCATACTCTCTTGGATGGATTTAATTGCTTCTAAAAGCATAATAGCACTCCAACCACCACAGTAGTTGTCCTGTTTTTTTTTTTTTTTAAGACCTGGTTTATGTCCATTTCCCTGGCTTTCTACAAAATTGCACTGCCAACCTTTGAAGAATGGACTGGCAAAGAGCTGTAATGGCAAAAGGTGCAGAGGTGTGGTCAGCGAGCCAGCACTGGTTGGCAAAGCCCAGTTTTCCACATTACTTGCAAATGCTGTGGCATCACAGCGGGCCACACTGGGTGACATCCTTGGGGGGGGGGGTTGTCACCACTAGTGGCCAAAATTGTGAAAACCTTGTATTTATGGATACTACCATCATGTTATATATCGTTGGAAAGGTAATTTAATGCAGAATGTAATGAAATACACCGTTTGGAATTATCTGTATTCTATCAAAAATTATGGACAAATAACTGGAAAAAACAACTGCCTTATGTAACAAAAAATGGATTTCCTTAACTCAAAACTGAGCAATAAGACTGATTGTTCCGAGAGCCAATGAGGTGTTATGACATGGCATGGAACCAATAAGGTCAACCAATATGAGTTAGTTCTCATTTCTATATATCAGAGCTAATACTAGAAGTCTTATTCAGTTGCGTAAGTGTCATCAAGTTGGTCATTTTTTTTTGTTGGTTACCGATTTGTTGGGTGACCTGTACTATTAAATATTAAAATAAAATAAAGTTAATGGGGGTGACACCATGAGTTACCGCACCGGGTGACACCAACACTAGTGACATCACTGGGGTAATGCAATGAGCTCTCACATTGGGCAACGCAAACCCTAGCAATGCCTCTGCCTGGAGCTTATCTATCAATAAGCGTCATCCCAGGGAGTCGGGATATGCAAGGAAAAACATGATTCATTATTCCTTCTGCAGAGTTCAATTCAGCCTATCCCTTCACCACCACCCCCAGCAAAACGTCAACTGATTTCCCCAACCTCCATCCTGTGTAATTTCATAGTGTGGGAAATGAGCTAGGCAGGTACCAGAAGTTTTTGGATATCAGCTTTAGAGCAGAGAAAGAGGAAAAAGAATTCAAGACAAAGAGGTTTAAAAAAAAATTCTGCTAGCTTGTCCATACATTTGGAAAATCTAGACAGGTCCGAAAAACTTTAATGCATTTCTATTCCTCTTTTCCAAATTACTCAGAAGGAAGAAGTGCACAGTTTGGAAATGAGTGTTTGGTAGGGCAGGACAGCGGACAGTAAAAGGTCAAAGGGAAAAAGCACACACACACAACATTTGAAAGAGGACACAATGTATAGATGTTTATAAATTATATGGGTGTGGGTTTTTATCGTAAAGATGACAAACAAAATGGTGTGAAGTACTGTACACATTGTTGCCACTGGCACTTTTAACCAGTCCCAGACAGGCCTGCTGACAGGTCCAAAAGATGAAACGCGGGGAAGAGAGATATCCTTTCTATCGCTTCCCTACCACTTCATGGGATTTTTTGGTCTTCACTTGGCCAGGGGATGTGGTCAGAGACCTTACTCTTATTATTTCCTGCTTCTTTGTTGTGCAGGCCTTATGTAACAGAACACAGGGATCACAAATCCTGACTTGGAAATGAACTTTTGAGCACTGCCGGACGTACAAGCTGGGTTTCGAAGAGGCAGAGGAACTAGAGATCAAATTGCCAACATGCGCTGGATCATGGAGAAAGCCCGAGAGTTCCAAAAAACCACCTACTTCTGCTTCATTGACTACGCAAAAGCCTTTGATTGTGTGGATCACAACAAACTCTGGCAAATTCTTAAAGAGATGGGGGTACCAGACCACCTTACCTGTCTCCTGAGAAACCTGTATGCGGGTCAAGAAGCAACAGTTCGGACCGGCCATGGAACAACCGACTGGTTCAAAATTGGGAAGGGAGTAACGGCAAGGCTGTATATTGTCACCCTGCCTATTTAACTTATATGCAGAGTACATTATGAGTAATGCAGGGCTGAATGAATCGCAAGCCGGAATCAAGATTGCTGGGAGAAATATCAACAACCTCAGATATGCAGACGATACCACCCTAATGGCAGAAAGTGAAGAAGAACTAAAGAGCCTCTTGATGAGGGTGAAAGAGGAGAGTGCAAAAATTAGCTTGAAACTCAACATTAATAAAACTAAGATCATGGCATCTGGTCCCATCAATTCCTGGCAAATAGAAGGGGCAGAAATGGAAGCAGTAACAGATTTTACTTTTCTGGGCTCCAAGATCACTGCAGACGGAGACAGCAGCCATGAAATTAAAAGACGCTTACTCCTTGGAAGGAAAGCTATGGCAAACTTAGACAGCATAATAAAAAGCAGAGATATCACCATGCCAACAAAAGTTCGCATAGTCAGGGCGATGGTGTTCCCAGTAGCAATGTATGGTTGCGAGAGTTGGACCATAAGGAAGTCTGAGCGCCGAAGAATAGATGCTTTCGAACTGTGGTGCTGGAGAAGACTCCTGAGAGTCCCTTGGACTGCTAGGAGATCAAATCAGTCAATCCTAAATGAAATCAACCCTGACTGTTCCCTGGAAGGACAGATACTAAGGCTGAAACTCAAATATTTTGGCCACCTAATGCGAAGAGAGGACTCTCTGGAGAAGACTCTGATGCTGGGAAAAATTGAAGGCAAAAGGAGAAGGGGAAGGCAAAGGATGAGATGGTTAGACAGCATCACCGATGCAACAAACATGAAAATGAGCGAACTCAGGAAGATAGTGGAGGACAGGAAGACCTGGCGGGATATGGTTCATGGGATCACGAAGGGTCAGACACGACTTAACGACTGAACAACAACAACAACAACCCCTTATCCAGACTATTCCAAAATGCAGACATTTTGGGGGCTATGACTTAAAAAAACACAAACTTTTTCCAGCACCTGGCTGGCATAGCGCAAGGCATGCTGGGGCACAACATTAAAAATATTGTATAAAATTACCTTCAGGCTATGTGTATATAAGGTTATATGAGACCGATATGAGACAGAAATGAATTTCGTGTTTAGACTTGGGTCCCACCCCAAGATCTCGTTATATTTATGCAAATATTCTGAAATCCAGACAAATCTGAAATCCAGACAACTTCCCGTCCCAAGCAGTCCGGATACAGGATACTCAACGTGTATAAACAAATTTTCTGTTCTGCCATTTTTTTTTCACCATAGGACAGAGAAAGCAACTAGATGGGATTAGTCACAACCTTTCTTTTATTTCCTAAAGCTGCAAGTAACACCAATTCCGGGTTTTTTTAATTTTTAACTTCAAACCTAATCTTGTTTGCTTAAACCACCTTCGTTGTTAACACTACTGAAATGGTAATAAAACAAGCAGGAATTTGAAAACCAAACATAATTGGCATAGTTTCAGATTAAGTTTGTAAACCTCCTGATCATAAGTTTATGTGCAGTCGCATTGCCATCCATTCAAGTTAAGTGAAAGCGAGGGAGCAGCTAAAGTTAATGTGGAATAGTGAGAGTAGAATCAACAGCAAATCTAATTGTGACACACTTCCTGTCTGACCTGATGGCAGCGCCAGGGTGAGTCAGACAAAAGAGCGTGAAGACCGTTTGGCACCTACAGGTCGCCGCAAAACCTCTATTTTTTTTTTAATTTGATAGGGTTCCTATCGTGAGATTAAAAAAAACAACCTCTGTCTACAGAAATGAGGAAAAACCACGTTCCTTGGCTTTTTTGTTTGCATATCACTAATGGATTTGGGTGTGTAGCAGCTTCAGATGCGAAAGGCAGCATCGAAAAGGTAGCGACACAGGCATCCTCTTTCCATGCTTCTGATGTAAAGTCTAACGCAGAGATCGATGCCTCTCCCAAGTTCCAGGTGCACGACTAGCTCACACATCTCCCCACAGCAGAAGCACACACGTCCACGAGCTTGGATGTCACACCAGAAGTATGAAAAAAGAGTGGCCGATTCACTCATGCTTCCTCTTTCTGGCTCTTCCTGTTATTATGTCCAAAAACCACTCTGCGTGTCTCTAAAGCACTGAGAGTTTCACTGACTTCTGCATACCAGAGGGTATACAACTTTCTCAGTTAATCTGGCAGCTGAGACTGGGGTTGCCTGAACCTTCACAGACCCCGGTAGCCTCAAAACAACTGTAGTCACTCAGTGCCAAACACAAAACCACCACCACCAGCCACACTAGACCTTCTGTGGTGCTGTGTCACATGACAGTAAAAGCTCCAGTGATATACATTGCACAGTACAGCTGAAACGTCAGTTTGATTTTTTCATCTAGTGCTCTTAGTCCCAAGATTTGACCAGCTGCAGTAAACCAGAAAACCATACTAATCCCAAACGTGAAGAAGGGAAAACTAGTATGAACTGAGAAGCGCCACTTGGCAGGCTTAGTTGGGGAAAAGCCCAGTCATAGAAGAGAGCCTAAAGCTCGGTGCATAGATATACACTGAAGAGAGCCACCGTGTTGACTTCGCTAGAGAAAAGTCAATTTATAATATTCAGTTCTACCTATATAGCCAACTATGTAGGTTTAGCTGTCAGTTCCGTTTAAAAACAACAACAACAACAGTGCAGGTTCAGAAAAAGAGATCATCATTGCAGGCAGATTAAAAGTAAACTAAACCTTTTAATTCCATGGGAACGTACACTGCTTTAATAATCCCCCTCTTTGATCAGCACCCATTGTTCACTCTGCTGAAAAAAATCACCTTTTCCAGGGGTGGACCTCCCCTAATCTCCATTAAATTAGCATTCAGTGTAGTCTGGTGCAACCCAGAAACTCATTTACATCCCTTTCCTTTATACAAGGGCCACAAGAGGAAATTAGAGGGCCGCACTAGCCGAAGTATAAATTTGGAGCTAGCTTGCATAGAAGTTCAAGCAACAATGCATTGAGTTAAATGAGGAACCAACAGGCAAATTAATGATCTGTGCCTGTCTGGTGCAACGGTTTCAAATATCACGTGTCAGTAGATAGGCTGGTAACCAAGGATGGTAACCAGTGCTGCAGAGGTGGCAGTGGTCATGGTGCATGTCATGTTGGGAAATATAGTCAGGTGGTCCTGGAGGTCAAATTTAGGTTGCCAGGTAGCCTACTGAAGCTCAGGAATTCTAAGTTAGCGTTTTTTAGAAATGCTACCTGTTTCATGTGCCGGGTCAGCTAGACAGGTAGAGCTGAAGGGTCTCAATCCGTGGATGATAAGACGGTGTCAGGAGGAGAGGTTTGGATTTGTTAGGTACTGGGAAATTGTTTGGGACAAGCTGAGCCTGTACAAAAGAGATGGGCCACAACTGAACTGAAATGTCATCATCATCATCATCATCATCAGGCTTCTAGCACTTAACATCAAAATGGTTGCAGAGCAGCTTTTAATTTAAACTGATCCCTGGGGGAAAATTGAGAGGAGCTGATCAGCATCTGGTTTGGGACTAATCATCCCTAAGGGATGTCCTAGATCAGAGGTGACAAACATAAGGCCCATGGAAACTCTTTATCTGACCCACGTGATAGCTGGGCTCTCCCTGGACCATCCTCTCAGCAGCGCCGCTTCTACTGAGGCTCTAAGAGGGAGAGACAGATTGAGGCCTCAAAATGCAAGGAACGCTACGGGGGAAGGGGCAAACCAAGAGAAGCAAGAGAGGGAGACGCTGCTGCTGAGGTGGTGGGACAGCCCAATTATCATGCGGGCTGCCCTTTCAGTAGCACAGCTTCTGCTGAGACGTCACGTCACACAGCACCTCTCAGCTGCTGAGCTGCAAAGTGACACCTTGGCAGAAGCGGCACTGCTGAAAGGGCGGCCCACAGGATAACTGAGCTCTCCCATATCTATTTCATTCGGTAGCTTTCATGGCCCGCTATCAACACACAATGCTTCAAAAATACGGGAATTGATGCCATGTTATAAAAAAGAAGCTTGAACTTTAATCGTCCTCAAAACCATTTGCGGGTTTCCGTGACAGGCAGCCACATACGGAGCAAGTTACATTAAAATCCAAGGTTACTTAGCCCAACGTTTCGTCTCCCGTATCTCAAAAATATAATCAAGATTTGCATATTTTCTCTTCTGTCATTTGCAGCCAATGAGTTTCTAGGTAAGAATAAAGTGCTCATTTCTGGCCATCATCTGCTTAATGATGTCACTTCCGGCCTTCAGCAGGCGCCATGAATGCTATTTGGCCCACTGTACGAAACGAGTTTGACACCCCTTTTCTAGATCATCCAGAAGAAGAAAATGTAGAATTTGAAAATGAGCATACAGAAGGACAGAAACTTGGTCGAAGAGAGTTAAAAGCTACACAGGAAAAGGTCAAAGGCTCTTGAGGATAGTTAGCAGTTATGGAGTAAGAAGACAGGTCCTTTTTTGGATTGGTAACAACTTAAAGAACAGCAAATGCAGTTCGGGGTACGGTAAATAAGTATACAGGTGGGCCCCCATATCCACGGATTCGCTATCCACGGTTTCAGTTATCTATGGATCGCGGGGACCCCCACAGGCTGTTACTTTTTCCCCAGTAAACTTCGTTTCTTCCTTAAACAGGAGAAGCAGCCTCTGGCTGCTTATTGCAGGCAAGTAGAACGAGACTAAGTCCTAGAGAGGCTCTGCAAGGTTAACAGAAGCCTTGCAGAGCCTCTCTAGGACTTCTTGCCTGCAATGGAGGCTGCTTCTCTGTTTGTTTTAAGGAAGAAACAAAGCTTGCTGAAAGAAAAAAAAGCTGGGGGGGCACGCACGCCTGCCCGCAGGGGAGGCAGGGCGGGGGCTCTCAGGAAACCATAGAGGAGATGTTCGCTCCTATCCACGGTTTCAAGTATCCACAGAGGGGCCTGGAACATATCCCCAGCGGATATGGGGGGGGGGAATACTGTACTAAAAAGGTTTAAAATTACACCAACAATGGAAAGAGAATAAAAAGAAGAGAACCAGACACTTGCAAAGATGAAGCAACTGCATGGGCAACAATGCCCTGGACATTAACATGTGCCCTTACACAAATGTTTCAGTTTACCTCCTTCTGAGCCTGATGCTTCTCAGTCAAGGTCCTTTGAAAAAAAGGCAGCACTTGAGCGCTCCTGGTGATGTCACTGTTTCTGCTAAAAGAGCAGTCCTGGCTTAATGCCGCACGCCACCTCCCCCACTCTACTACAACTCTGGTCTCAAGTTTACAATTAGCCTCAGAAGATTACATTGCTGAAGGCCAGACCATTCGTCCAGGACATTTTTTTTCCTTGATTGTTAAAAAATGTGGCAATAATCCTCTCCATGGTGAAGCAACAACAAAACGTTAAAGAACCAGAATAAGGGAAAGAAACCAAAAGGCGTTGCTTGTCACATTCTTGTGGTTCGTAAGACTATCAAATTGGTTTTTTGTTCCATTTGAGAGCAAGACTATTATGTGTGTGTGTGGGGGGGGAACGTGTGCCACACCAATTATCCACTATGGTCATCACATCTGAGAGTACTATGCAAAACAATGATCCTTGCACATAGCTAAATTGCAAGGTGCAAAGTGCTCACAATTTATCAGAGTCCATGTCACCATGTGCAGCTTTCAGTGGCAAATAATCAGCCTGCTTCTTCCAGCACATCAAGACTGTTGCCAGGTTTTGGCTGACAAGGCAACAGATCGATCCCAACAGGTACAGCTTCTCCTGCCATGAAGGTACAGAGATCCTGGATGCCTTCCCTTTCCTATTCCTGATCCAGTGCACTCCTACAGCTTCAGACACCATGGCAGTAGCCTTCAGTGTTTTCGGACACCACAACCCACTTTTAACCTTTTATCACAACAAGGGACCCACTTTTGACTCTGTTATGAATATGTCCATCTCTCTCTCTCTCTCCCTTGGTCTCTCTTGACCAAACGCAACAGAAGGCAGCAGGTCTTCTGGACCTTTCACAGTCATGCAGAGGGGAGATCTTAGCAGCTACACCTTTTCTCATCCTGTGCAACGTTGCAAGTGACACAAGGTCCCTCGCCTGCCAAAATTTCTTATATCCTGTCCACCTTTGCATTTGGGCTTTCCTTGTCCTCTCTGTTTCTCTGAAAACAGAAGAAAACAGTGATGATGCTTCTGTCTCAACTCACCCTGCATAAGGTTGCAGCCCACTGGTGGGTCTCCACTCATCAGTTGAAGGCCAATGCTTTCCACAGCATGTGGGGAAAGCAAGACAACTGGGTAGGCACATTTTCAGTATTCACGCAGAGGTCGTACAGTGCAAATGACTCACATCTAGAACCTTGGAATGTACAATTAGTTATGTTACATAAGATGAGGGCGGTGGTAAGATTTGAGATCTCCTCTGCAGTCGCCCATTAAAGGTGATACAACTTCCTGCCAAGATTTCCTACTTGAAAAAACAATAATAAACCACCTTCCCTCAGCAAAATGTGCTGACTTTCCGATACTTTCAAAGAAAGTATCTGCTCTGTGAACCTTCTGGTAACGTCATTCCGCAGTCAGCGATGATGACACCACCACTTCTCATGCAGGCTATGAAAGAAATTGCTCTTCACCACAGGAGACATTTTACTGGTTTGGGGCGACAGTTGAAGACCTTTTTATTTTCTCTAGCACTGAATGGAATTTGATTTTATTGCTGACTTTATTGCTGCAGTTTTATTACTTTTGGTTTTGATTCTCTTTTAAGTTCTGTCTTAAATGTCAATAATATACAGTATTATGTACTGCCTTCCTTGGTCATTGGATTTCTCCTCCAACTTTAATCCAAGGCGGCGTACATGGGCAGGCTAGTCCCGACCTACTTCCGGGTCCCGACCTACCTCATCCTGCCACTCCCTGGTCTCATAGGGCCTGGGACGGCCTCCGGAGGCCTTGGAAAGCCTCCAGAAGCGACTTGGAGATCACTTCCAGTTTCACTGGCATGACTTCTGGTCACACCCAGACCAGAGCGTTGCTACGGTGGGGGCGGTACTGTAAGTTTCGTGCCGTCCTAGTCCCTGTTTACTCCCCGGTATGAGATGGCCCAGCCCTCTCGCCATTGGAGCCATTCAGTGCGGCAAAGGCAACGGGCAGGAGACTTCTCGTACTGGGGAGTAAATAGGGCGAAACTTATAGTACCTGTAAGACCCCTTACAGGGAATGCTGGCGACCGCTTCAGTTAGCCTCATGGGTGGGCTAGCCCTGCTTCTGATCCATCAGGCAGAGATGGGTGTAGAAGGCATGGCATTACAGGGGTTTTGCTCTTGTCTGTCAGGTACAAAATGCAACAAGCCAGTCTGCGCGGCCTGACCAACGACACAAGCGGTAAGCGGCCGAGTCTGCACGTCAGCAGACTGGAGAAGTCCACTGGTAAGTCAGCACAGGGGGCTGGAGTGAGACAGGAGGGGCGGAACGGGTCAGGGAAGGGGTAAGGAGGAGGGTGGATTGGGGCCAGGACAGGGGCAGTATCAGCGGAAGCAGTGTATGACGATATCTGAACCCCCTTCCCTGTCTCAATCCCCTGACCCGGCTCCACATGGATTTGCACCAGCTATAGAGCTGGTGCAGGCAAGGATAGACCCAGCAGCCCAGTATGGGCTTACTGAACTTAACAAATGTTCCCTTAACCCGAGGAGGACTCCAGATGCCAAAACTTCCCTGGAGGATTCAGCAGGCACCACATTGGCACTGCTGCATTGCTGTGTGGGGAGTTTTAAATAGGATTGGGCTGTGAGTAACATCATGTCTGGACTACTGTAATGTGCTCTCTACCTGGGGCTGCCCTTGAAGACAGCCCAAAAACTTCCAACTGGTGCAGAACGAAGCAGCCAGGCCAGGGTGCTTCCTGGTGCCCAATGATTTGAGCACATAATACTTGGCTCTGTTATCTGCACTGCTTTCCGGGCACAATTCCAGTTGCTGGGTATGACTGATAACCATGGCTTGGGACCTGGGTTCCTGAAAGATTGCCTCCTTCCACATCAACCTGCTTACACATTACAGACATCACTGGAGGCCTTACTTTGCATTCCCTCCTTATCTG
Source organism: Plestiodon gilberti rubricaudatus (assembly GCA_026170595.1). Classification (NCBI taxonomy): domain Eukaryota; kingdom Metazoa; phylum Chordata; class Lepidosauria; order Squamata; family Scincidae; genus Plestiodon; species Plestiodon gilberti. The sequence continues at coordinate 123,651,486 of JANXHW010000002.1, forward strand.
AGGCTCAGCTGGTAAGAATGTGGAATAGGGGAATCCCCCAACTCTTGAATCCCCTCTGCGGGACACCCAGTTGGCTTCGAAGCTGCCCATTTTCAAACTGGAAGCAAAAACCATTTTTGCTCCCTCTGGCTCTTCATTTTGGAGTCAGTGCTTTCTGTCTCAGTTTGCTGTTTTTGTTTGTTAACTGTGGTATTGTTTGCTTGCTTAATTTGATTATGCACACTTTTATATATTTTTGAATGTGCCCTTTTTGATGGGACCCAAAGGTGGCATGTGAATATTTTTTAATAAAATAAATTACTGCAAAAAAAAAAAAGTCAATACCTTGCTTGGTTGGGGGACTGAGAACATCTTCAACAAGAAACTCTAGCCAGGCTGTCCCCCGTATCCCCCTCTTTGCATTTGCCGGATATGGAACAAAGTATTTAACCTGCAAGGGAAATATTTATGCTTGTTTGCTTTTTGGACCGAGTCCATGCTTGCTACTGCTAATGAGGCTGTGATGGTTTCCAAGAACAGAAGTTAGCCTCACAGTCCGCACGCCATTACGCCTGCAGAAGCTGCATTTTCCTTGAGTGCTGGGGGCTTGTGCAGCCATCAGAATCAGAAGAGGAAGCATCACGGAGGTGAACACACGCTTACGCTACACATTTACAGTAATTCCATTACCACAAGTTTTGTATGATGCGACTCAACTGCAGTGCAGAGATACAAACCAACCAAAACCCCCACTGGATAGTTTCTGTAAGGTTTGATAAGGTTGAGCAATATATTAAAAGTGTATGAAGGAGGTGCAGCCCAGGCCAAAGTATGTGTACTCAGAAGTAAATCCATTACGTGTGCCTAGGATCACATCCCAAGATGCTATTTGGGGGAAAAAACACATTTTAAAAAATGAAAGTTGACACCATTAACACCAACCATTCGTCCCTGGTCTCTTAAATTGAAAAGATCCCACTGAGAAATAAAATAATTCCAGGTCTGATTATTTATTTATTTAAAGAATTTGTATCCCGCCTTTCTCCCAGCAAGGGCACTCAAGGCGGCTTACAACATTAAAACAAACATGTACATTAAAATAATTAAAAACACATAATTAAAACAATTAAAACAAACAACCCCAGTGGGTCACCTGTATTTACATTTGTTAAAAGCCATTTGTTAAAAAGCCACCATGTCAGACATCGAAAGCTAACCTAAATAAAATATTATTTGTTCTTGTTTGTTCTGCAGCATTTCCAACTACATACATTTCTGGAGATAGTGATTTATGTATGTTTGTAAGGTACATTAAAATAAAGAAAAGATACTAATAAATACCCTCTTTTACCAGCTGCTTAATTTTTCTTCTGATCTTCCAACTTGGTTTCTTTAGACAGAATTTATGGCTAATTCAGTTAGCCTGAACCCAGTTCAGCTGATACTCTTTTTTATTTCAGATAATAGAAGATGGTTTGAAAAGGGGAATCTCTGTCTATAGCGTACATGTACATCTGCTTCCGGTTAACAGATTTTGCAGGGCTGCATATCGTTACAAAAGCTGTTAGACCAGAAATGACAGTGTTAGACCAGAAATACAGTATCTGTGTATATGCCATGGGAAATGAAGCCTATGTCAAACCGCCTAAAAACTATTACCGTATGTGTCTCTAAAGTCAAGGCCATGACTTTCAAAATCCTCCAAGTATTTTTTAAAAAACTTTTTTGACCCAAGCACAGCAGCCCATTCTTCTCTCTCTCTCTTACAGCCTTACTCCCTTCCCAACATTCACTGCTACTTCGCCAATAATCTCCACACTCCTTCTGGATAAGCTATATCCTACCGGTATCGTGTCTGATGACAGATCCTGAGCCTCATTGAAAGGGCAGCATAGCCTGCCCTCACGATTGTTTGCTATTAGACCATCCTGCTGCTGCTATAAAAAGCCAAATCCTCTGACTTGTCACAAACCCCCATGGCCCAGGGCCATTAGGATGTTTCGATCTTGCGTTGTTCGCCTTGGCAGCAAATACCTCAATGTTCATAATCACGGATGCTAATCAATTAGCAATTTCCAACAGAGATGTACTGGGTTTGGTTCCTGTGGCAAACAGGAGCCCTTCATTCAAACAGAAAACCTCGGTGTGCATGTGTAACATGATGGTGGCCTGGATGAGTCAGCTTGCAGAGCTTTGCTATTCTCCGACCCTGTAACCTGCACTGTCCACAGGAAAGGCTAACCTTGGATGTAAATTGCAAATGGCTGACACTTGTCCCTAGTAGAACACAAGGCTAGGAGGGAAACCTTGCTGGGTTTTGCTCATGCCTGCCCATTGGTGAAATCCTATCACCTGACACTGGTAGACAGAAGGTCCAGAGGGCTAAACTAAGGCTGTGTTTGTTTTTCAACTAGAAAATAGCAGAAAGTGATGTTGCTAGCATGACACTAGCGTGCTTCTAGCTCGACTCATTAACAAACAAGCTGGACGCCTCCATCTTGCCACCTTATCCATCTCCACACACTGCATGGAGGCTGTCATGTTTAATAGCTTTGAGTTTGAAGGAAAGATTGCAAGTGTGGCGAGCGTGCTCGAAGCTGAAAAACATATGTGACCCTAGCGTGCTAGGAGGAGATTACCATATAACCCTCCAGCGCTACTAGCACTGCTAGCTGAAAAACAAATGCAGCCAGGTTTCCTCCCTTGGAGTAACCAGTCAAAACAGTGGAGTCTTGGTCTCACAAAATCCATGAAAGGGGCTCAGTAGTCTGAACCAGGACGTTTTGTCCCAGCATGTACAGAGTTAACCAGTATCTTGTTGACATGTCCTCAGACCAGAGATGAAAAAAGGAAATGCAGGACTTCTGTCTACTCTAGGCAGTTATGTCAGGTTTTATTATGTTCACTTGCCTCTTACTCCAAGTGCCTCTTTTCACCTATTTAACCTTTGCCCATGGGAGGAGGGGGGTATATACAGTATATATAAACCTTGCTATTTTTACAAGTTACTTGCCTGTTTCTTTCTGATCAGAGTGCTATTGCACCTTGTTCCCCGACAGGTCGCTCAAAGTCAAACTAATGCCTACAAAGGGCAAGAGAGGGCACAGAGGAGTCAGGGTTAGCCAGGTTATTTGGCTTCCCAGGTAACTCTTCTAGCAGATTAGATTCCATGTGGAGCTGGGCTCCCCCAATTCAGAAGTGGGTGAGGAAGAGCACTCTGCGCCATATTGACAGCATCTATCCCTTTTTGGGATGACTCCTAGCCACCCAGGAGAAACCAGAGGGTGCACATAGGAAGGTCAGGGGCATGCAGCAGCCACACCAGATCACCTCAGTTCATATGGACATGGCCAAGCAAGGAAAAGACAAGGCATGTCCACACTACAAGCTTATATCAGGTGCATTTCCCCCCTCCCACACACACACACACTATAAATATCTTCCTTTTAAAGGGAAACAGTGATTCATTCATTCAACTTATGCTCTGGGTATCACTTGTGTTGTAACAACAAAATATTCAATCTTCAATCCCAAGCACTCATCTACTACAGCTTTGAAGATCCAACTCCTGCCTGTTTTTTCCACAGTAAATTATAGACACCATTTTTCCTGAAAAGTGTCTAGAGTCCCTCAGTATAATAAAGCAGGTTTTCTTTTTCATGACCACGGTATCGCATTAATGTATCCCATTAATAACCAAGTTTTAATGTCGGTCACCCAAGGGACCTTCCAATATCTGACAAGAGAAATTCTTGCAACAATGAATAAATATTGGGTCAAGTAATATTCTTTTTCATGACTATTTCTGGGATATTATTTCTTTAAAAACCAAGTATTTCCAGGAAATCTGAGAACACATCACCTGTCATGGTACAAATTACTTTTGTTTTTAGCACAGATTAAGGCTTTTGACCGATAACCTCCACACAAGTTCCATACCAGTTTAATTTCCTAAGGCTTCTGCCCAAGAATCTTTGGAACTGTAGTTCAGTGAGGGTGCTGAAAATTCTCTGTTAGGGGAACCCCAGCTCTGCACCTCACAAAACTATAGTTCCCAGGAGTCCGAGAAGCGCTAATGACTATTAAACCAATTTTAATAGATTTAAAGTTTGTGGAACAGATATAGACTTGGCATCACAAAGTCTAGGGAGGTACCGTTAAGGACATGTATCAATTCAGCAACAATTCTGGGAACAGAACCGGGATATATCATATATCCTAGAATAAGTATCTTGTCTCTTAACTGCCACAGAAGTTGTATTTACTGTATTCACTTTGGAAAACATCTACTTTTTTCCCCCATAGGTACAAGCAAATCTGGCACATAGCGTTACTAACAAAGGACTGGTTCAGATATTTTTAAACGCCAAACAGGCCCCACGCAGCAAAAGATGGAGGCACATCTGACGTGTGCGCATTCTAACCTCTCCCCTCACTTTTTGGGAAGGTTCCTTTAATCACACGAGAGCAGTTCATCCGAACCACCTGTCCTAAACTTACTGAAAAATGAACGTTGCTGATGTTTACCCATATAATTACATCTTTTGTAATGTTTAATTAGTATTATTTTGGTATTTGTGCATTTTGTTAATACTAAAAAAAATCTAGGATATAGAGTTTCCAATCGCTTTTAACTCGAAGGATCCTAATTTTCTTCTCAGTGCCAGGAGTTGTGCAATTTTAACAAGTTTAATATGCCAAATATTTAACACATTCTTTTGTTCACTCTCACGCCAACCCCGTGAGATTAGATAATACCTTTTTACAGTCTCAAAATGTAAACCGAGTGTCAACCGATTATCACTTTCATGGTTCACTCAAGCTGATAACAAAAAAGGGGAGACACCAAACCTCTTTAAAACCCAAAGACAGAGGCCACACCCTAAACTGGTGTTAAAAACCTGGAATTTTATTATCATATGCAATATGCCCAACATGTTTAAATGCCCAGTCTTTCTCAGTGGCAAAAATGTTTTTCTGTTACCTAGTTCCAATAAGATAAACTATACAAGCAGGTGTGTCCAAACTGGTCCACAGGAATTTGAAGTTTTGACTATTTTTTGGCTGTCTACTAGTGTTGCCAAATTTTTATTCCAAAGGAGTTTCTGTGCCTTTCACACACAAGTGATACAACAAGCAGAAATTTCAATACATGAGGTTCTTTCCTCATGATAACTGCCTTTGATAAGGCCCCCTTGTTTTTAACTCATTAAAAAAGCCCAACCTAATTAATCTTAAATACACTTTTACATGAATTAAATCATAGCATTTCTTTCATGCCTTATCCAAAGACTCTTGGTAAATTAAAATCCATCCTTACTTCCAGCTATTCTCACAACAATCCTGTAAGGAAGGCTACACAATGGCCTGGTTCAGATGCCACACAGACAGAACCATGGTTTAATCTTAGTTCTGCACAATGATCCCGAGCTTCAGGCTCACATACTTCCCGCACCCCTTTAAACACAAGGAAAGAAACGATTCTGCTGCCTGGTTTAAAATAAGCAAGGATTTATTGCAATGACCAAACCCAGCAAATCCTCATTTGTCGTAACCAGAGTTTTGAAAACAAGCCAGGATGCGAAAATGGAATCAGGATCTCGCGTTCAGTTGTCACAAGGAGTCCTGGCATCTTTTAAGCTAGAATCAGAAATAGAAATGCTCCTCTTCTAACATGTGAAGGGGAGTGGAGAGTGGATGCGCTCAGGGCTCAAGGACCAGCTTGGACTTTATGCCATGGTTCTGTGAATCATGAACTGACTCTGAACTGAACAGGCAGCCCAATCCTGCCTCAGATCCTCCGTAGCACGCTAAGCACGCTGCGCCGGATTTGGGCCGCACCAGTGGAGCTAGGGCACGCCTCGGGAAAGGGACATTTGTCCTTTTCCCTTGGTGAGAGCCCCAGCAGCCCCTATGGGCCTCCTCGGATGTACGCCGGCAAAATGGCCGGCGCAAATCTGGGGAGCCCGTGTAAGACCAGATATTGGTGGATAGGATATTGGCAGAGCGCACCACCGATACCCCCGCCCCAGCAGGCCAGGCACCCCCTTCCCTGTCACCCCAGCCCACCCTCCCACTGCAGGACTGACCTGCACCTGGGCAGAGTGAGTGGCGCCAGCCTCAGCGCCAGTTACTCTTGTGGTGCAACCTTATGGCACATTTGCAACACCTTACCCCTGCAAAACTATAGTTCCGCCAGGGTACCATTGCGCAGAATTGCACCGTGAGTCCACACCAAAGCCAACGAGGGTGCTTCATGGTCAAAGGCAAATTCAAAGGTGCTTCTCTGACATAGTACAATCCATTCACACAGACCATCTATTCAAACTGAGATTTGACGTATGTGTGCGGGACGACTGATTCTTTGAAATTGCTCCCATGCCACATTAAAGCATCTAGTCTTCTCTACAAGTTGGTAAGTTGTTTTAGCATGGGACACAATTCTGATGGGTGGATATCTTGCTGTCAAACAAAACTCACCCTGCAAAAAAAAAAAAGAATGAGGTGGTATAGTTGCAAGAGAAGGACTCTACCACATAAGAGAACGCACAGTTGAGAATCAGCCTTGAATAAAGATCTGAACTGCAGCTTCTCCCTTCTGTGCCAAATTCTCCATACATACATACTATGCACCACTGTTTTTCTACCACTCTCCAATGCCAAATCCTCACTTACTAATGTAGATTAGACTCTCCATTTCACCCACAAACATTTTAATAGAGTTCTTTTGCAGGGTTGGCTCCAAGGTTGAAGATTTTACACTAAGTTTGTTCTGAAAGAGTGGTTGGATCTGTGGTATGATTTTTGGTTTTAAGTAGTATCTGCTGTGAAAGGGCTGTATGTATTCTACAAGGGGGGGGGGGAATGAACTGTGAAATAAGGTGCAGAATTCTGCTTCCTGCGAATTCCACCTTTCTCTTTAAAAAGCAAGGTTCTAGTCCTTATGACTGCAAAACCTGGCTTGAAAACACACAGAAAATGCTTGCTTAAATCTCAGAACACAGAAGCTAGGACTGTTACCGAGTTTCAATGGTCCTACATCTCTCTTTAATCTTACAGACATATGGCTAGAAGAACCAGCATAAATTGTGCAACATGATGATGCACAAAAACAAACACGTTTGCTTAATTTTTTATCGGTTGCAGAATCCAGTTTTTCTTTGCACAAAATAAAATAAAATGCGATTGTCTTTGTGCAAACTATTTTCAAGGCAGAGTACTCACACAGCCTTGAATATAAATCATGTAAGTAAATAAACAAATGCAGCTGGGGGAAAAAATCAACCTTTCACCACGACCTTGACTACAAGTACAAAAGCATGGCTGAAAAGTGTTTAAACTTTATTATATGACCATACAGCTGGAGCTCGTATCAAAATGCAAGAGTAGTGGCTGCCGCTGCCACTCCCCTCCCCTCCCCTCCCCCTTCTTGGCCCATCAGAATTTTCTTCTCTTTCACAAAGTAAAACTCATGTCTTGGTTCCATCCCACAACACTGATCTTAAACTGGTGGGATGTCACCTACAATTGAGTCTTGCCTCAGCCTAAGGTCATCTGCTCTCTTGGCAGCATTACCATATTCTCCCCGCCCCATGTTATCTTAATAGAAGGAAATAGAAAAGTAGGAAGGGGAATGACAGACCTGGCAAGTGTCACGTTGCAGGTTGGAGTCCAAGATGAGTCCAGAAAGATTGAGGACCACTGCATGACAGCAGGCCTGGACATTGGGATCAACAATAGCAGAGGTGGCTTGGAGAGATTCACTCACGCCTCCTGCTAAGGAGGAGTTAAACATTCTGAAAAGAGAATCTCCATTTCACCCACCACCTCCATTTCACCCAAATCGTCTGGCTAAGATTTGGCAGCACCTGAAGCTTCTGGAGTCGTTTCAAGGTCAGGGTTGGTGAAATTTTCCAAATTTAGTTTTGACATGCTTCCCAGGGTGACAGCAAGATGTCGGTCTTTTTTTAATTATTTATTTCCATATTCTTGCCCCCTAAAGAGGTAGCAGCAGAGGCACTTGCAGCAGCCATGGCTGTCTTTTTTTCTCCTCTAGAATGCCCCTGGAATAACACGCAGGAATGATATACCATAATTTCCAGGGGGGAGTCTGGAGGAAAAGATGGGGTGCCTCCAGCAGCAGCTGCCATTTCCCCCCACAGAAGCTCCCTGGAAAAACCCTTTTTTGTTAAAGGTCATAGCCCCCAAAATGTCTGGATTTCAGAATAGTCTGGATTTCGGATGTCCGGATAAGGGGTAATCAACCTGTATTAGAAAGAAGGCACACCAGGAAGAGGTGCAGGATGTGCATGCATGCTCCTACTCCCAATGGTTCAAATTTAAAAGGGCCAGCTGGACAGACACAGTATTATCCACACCGGCCCACTGTGGATTTTCCTATGCTGTTTCAGCACCAGTGGCTTCCAATCAGGACGGGAGTCAATCACATCAACTGGATCTTATATTCACTTGATTGCATTCCACATTACTTTGTGCTTCATACAGTGCTGTGACACATCTCCCTACTAGCTTATCTCTTCCACTACTTGATCTTTTGTTGTCGTCCAGTCGTTAAGTCGTGTCCGACCCTTCGTGATCCCATGAACCATATCCCGCCAGACCTTCCTGTCCTCCACTATCTTCCTGAGTTCGCTCATTTTCATGTTCGTTGCATCGGTGATGCTGTCTAACCATCTCATCCTTTGCCTTCCCCTTCTCCTTTTGCCTTCAATCTTTCCCAGCATCAGAGTCTTCTCCAGAGAGTCCTCTCTTCGCATTAGGTGGCCAAAATATTTGAGCTTCAGCCTCAGTGCCTGTCCTTCCAGGGAACAGTCAGGGCTGATTTCATTTAGGATTGACCGATTTGATCTCCTAGCAGTCCAAGGGACTCTCAGGAGTCTTCTCCTGCACCACAGTTCGTAAAACAAACAAAAAACACCCATTGTTTTTTTTCTTTCTTTCTGGATACATAATCTGTGCACTTTATTTAGTCAGATGCACGAAGTGATCCCATAAGCATTGGCCCATGAAAGCTTCTGCCACAATAAATGTGTTAAGCCTTGAAGGTCCTGCAAAAAAGGCTCCGTTTTATTTCTGCTACAACTGACTAAAAGACCCTTTGGAATTCCCCGACGACGCAAACCTGCACACCCAGGCATGCACGCGCTCGCTCGCACGATGCATTTAAAAGCAGGTGATCATTAATCCTTGTGAATTACAGCCCAATCCTATGCATATCTACTCAGAACGAAGTAAGTTCTATTATAGTTTAATGGGGCTTACCCCCACGCAAGTGTGGATAGGATTGCAGCCTTAATCCGGAACGATACAGTACACTCTTCTTGTGTGCAAACAACGAGTTCCGTGGCAGTTTATGAAGTTCTACTACCTCCACAAATCAAATGGGCTAGTTTCTAAGGTGCCACAAAACTCGTAGTTGTGTTTGCTGCAAGACCCGACAACCCCTCTTGGAAGTTTCTGGGCTCGTACGCAAGACGCGGGTTCTCCCCGTCTCTCCTGCAGGAAGCCCCCCTTGAGCGTCTTTGCCGCGTTCCTCTTGCTCCTCTGTCGCTCACGCCGTCACCCAGCCCCGGAGCTCTTTTCCTGCCCCTGAACCCGTGCCCAAAGAAAAGCCCTTCTGTACCTTCAAGCCAGAGAGATCCCGTTGCCGTCTTCCTCGAGCCCCAGGTTTTGGAAATCCTTTCTTTTTAATCCACACACGGAAAACTCTCGAGCGCTGATCTTCCGAAAAGCATCCGAGAGCTCCGCGGCTTTCGGTTTATTATTTCCACCTCGAAGCCTGCGCTGGGGGCGGGGAGGGGAAACGAGCTGCGAGGAAGAGGTGCTAGCGTCACAGAGCCACTGACTCATAAGTGAAAGTTAAAAAAAAAAACCGAAAAGACTTACAAATAGAACAGAGCTCCAGGAAGAGGGAAGGGCCCAGGAAGGTCGAGAGTGTTGGGCAAAGGCTCTATCTTGTCACAATGTGCCCCAGTGTCCTGCCTCCACCATGGTCTGTTTTCCTAGCAAATTCCAGGAAGTCTTGAAGGCTGCCTCTGCTCTTTGAGTTTGAACAAGGCCATTTAGCTGCTGCTGCTGCTGCTGCTATTATTATTATTATTATTATTATTATTATTATTATTATTATTATTATTATTATATACCACTTTTCAACAAAAAGGTTATAGCTACCAGCTCTAACCTGAAAAACTTTTATATTGTTCCAGTCTCTATCCAGGGGTGGCCAACCTTCCACCATTAGGGCCTCTCTGTTCTTAAGAGTTGTGTAGAAGACAGAATCCTGGCAGCTGAAACTGCTGGTGGTGCTGCTAAAGCAGCCTCACCTGCTGAAATGCCCTCACCTATACAACCATTAAATGGCTAGGAGCATTCATGTTGGAAGGTTAGCCACCCTTGCTCTATACAGAGGACGTCGTTCTCACAGGTCAACCTGTCTGTTGGTTGTACCATTTCAGACAACAGGTAGAGGCTCACAATGGTCCTCCATACAAAAAAAAAATCTCTCCACACAGAAGACTAGTATGTTCGGGAGAAGGCTTGTAGGCTAGCCTGCCTGCTTGGCATGCTAGTTTTCTTTGTGCAGAGAAGTGATTTGTATAGAGGTGCGTGCGTTCCATCATATGCGCCCCCTCCTCATGAAGTGGTACTGCGCCCAAACAAAAGTTAACCGCTCAAAGTAGCTGTGATGCGCCAGATCTGTGAGTAGGACATCTTGCAGTGTTTTTATTATTATTATTAGCGGGGGGGGGTGATCTATGGTAAGGCCGCATCTGGAGTATTGCCTCCAGTTCTGCTCGCCGCATCTCAAAAAGGATAGTGGAACTGGAAAAGGTGCAGAAGAGAGTGACCAAAATGATTAGTGGGCTGGGGCATCTCCCTTATGAGGAAAGGCTACAGCATTTGGGGCTCTTCAGTCTAGAAAAAAGGCGGTTGAGGGGGGACATGATTGAGACATATAAAATTATGCATGGGATGGAGAGAGTGGATAGAGAGAAGTTCTTTTCCCTCTCCCACAACACTAGAACTAGGGGACATCCACTCAAATCGAGTGGAGGGAGTATTAAAACAGACAAAAGAAGATATTTCTTTACCCAGCGTGTAATTGGTTTGTGGAACTCCTTGCCACAGGAGGTGGTGATGGCACCTGGCCTGGATGCCTTTAAAAGGGGATTGGACAGATTTATGGAGGAAAAGTCCATCACAGCTTACAAGCCATGATGGGGATAAGCAACCTCCTGGTTGTAGGAGTAGGTTTTCTTTGTGCCAAGTGCAAGGGAGTGGCGACAGAAGTATCTTGTTGTCTTGTGCTCCCTGAGGCATCTGGTGGGGCCACTGTGTGATACAGGAAGCTGGACTAGATGGGCCTTTGGCCTGATCCAGCAGAGCTCTTCTTATGTTTTTATGTTCTCAATAGAGGAGAGGGTCTTAACACTTTCCCTTTTGCCATTTTCCAGGCTCCCCCCCCACCTGTAGAATCAAAGGAGAAATGTATTCTCATGAGGCCTCCATGTCCACCACCACCACCACCGAATGCAGTGCGCGCACCCTGTTGGCATGGCTGCATCAGTGCTGCAACGTTGCATAGGGTTGGGCTATCAGGGTGGAGCCAGGTACCAAAGGGTGGCTTGGGGTAGAACCAATTATTTATTGCACCCCACAAGCCACCCACGTGGATGACCTGCTGTGATGATCAGGGTGGGGTGGAGCCCTGGTGCTAGTGCCTCCTTCCTTCCCCCAGATCTGCCCCATGCCAGAGCCAAAATCAGTAGACTCTGCTGCTGCACCCACAAGGACAAAGCCAGGCTGAGAGAGCCCATCCTTGGAAGCCTCCCTCCCAGTTATGCGGAGAATTCCCCAGAAACCTAACCAATATCATATAGCCAGGGGCGAGGAGGGCCGGGGCAAGGTTCTGACTGAGTTGAACCGAACCAACTATAGGCATGTGAAGAGTTAAAGCACAAAAAATATTTTATTAAAAAATAAAAAGGGAGGGGTTGTATAATATAAGGAGGAAAGGGAAAAACACACTTGTAGTCTTGGAACGTGGTTTGGGTGTTAGAAGTGCCCAGCTGCACACCTTAGCAAAAGTCCAAAGGCAATTACCGTACAGACAAATGTAAAAAGCACTGATCCCGAACTGTACAGTACTTACATAAGGATTCAGTTTTCTGGACACCATCACACCTTTTGGATTCTCCACAAGGTGGGTGTAACTGGCTGTGTACCAATCCACTTGGAGAGCTAGATCAGAGCATGGCATAGGCCTACTTGATTGGATGGTCTGGTACAACCTGGGTATTCCTACCTGCCCTCTGATGGGGGTCAGGTGGGCTTGAATGCCCAATTGTCTAGCATATGCCATCTCAGCAGATGGGTTGGCTAGGGGCAGTTGTTCTTGATAGACCCAGACAATAAACACAAACAATCCACAAACTATCTGTCTGCTTGGCCATGCAGTCTTCCTGCAACGTGTCACAGTGAAGTCTTTTTCCTACTGAACCTTATGTTGAAGCCTTCCAGAAAATATATGGGTAGCAGAAGGGAACAAAGGGTAGCTCAATCATCACACCTGCATATACAAATACAAATCTACCTGAGCTAATACAGAAGAGGGATTTTAACAGCCTAATCTGGGGAAGGGGAAGCTTTTTTGTTAGTTTATTAAATTAGGAGTCACAAACCTTTGCTGATCTAGTACAGATCATTCAAAGCAATCTGCCAGAAGATCCTGATCAACCTTCTTCTGCCCACTCCTGCCTTATACTGTCTCCTTAAAATTCCCAAACTACCCACTGAGACATTGCTGACTTCAGGTTGCTGTGAGAACATTTAGGCTAGGGAAGTCGATTTAGGCTAGACATGAGGAAGCATTTCCTACCTGTAAGAGCTGTCTGGCACTGGGACGGTCTGCCTTATGCTCTAGTGCAGGTGCCTCCAACCCGTGGTCCACGGACCACCTTGGAGCCACGCGTGTGCGGCAATGACTTCCAGGCCCTGCATGAGCTCAGGCGGCCCTGAGGTGAGTGGGGCCTCAGTTAGGCAGGCAACAGAAGCGCAGCCCGATTCTTCAACCCCCACTGCGTGGCTGCCAACCAGAGGCAGAGCCCAGTGAGAGCCGCTGGAGTGGTCAGCCTGTCCGCCCTTGGTTCAAATCGCCGGGAAATCCTGACAATCCGGAAGTGGGTTGGTGGTGACACAATGGCGTGTGACGTCATCACGTTACTGCCAGATTAGTTCTGGGTTGCGTGGGTCAAGTATCCTGCCAAGTATCCTGTAACAGTTGCCTGCACTGAGCAGGGGGTTGGACTAGATGATCTCTCCAAGGTCCTTTCCAACGTTCCATTATTCTATGGCTAATGGGCAAACGCCCTGCACTGGGCATGCCCACACCTTGATGGCACATTGGCAGGGCCAGATTAAGACCTTTAGAGGCCCGAAGCACTGAAAAGATTCTGGTGCCCCCTTATATATTTATTAGTTAAGAAATGATAATTATAAATGATAATTTAGTAAAAAAAATAAACTCAAAGAATTTGATAAAATATATTTCAAATTAATATATTTTGGGTTCAGTGATTCTCCTTTTTCCAGACTTTGTTTTGGTTAACTGTTTTTGTTTGTTTGTTTGTTTGTTTGATCCATGGTAAATCTGGCACTGGAAAAAGCTCTGAGGTGCCCCCCTTCCCTTGATGCCCTAAGCATTTGCTTATTCTGCTGAATGGTTAAATAATCCAGGACTGCACATTGGGTACAACCACTGGAATTGAGGATTCAGGGATTGGATTGGCCAAGCAGACTCTCTAATGGGCATAACATAAGAACATAAGAAGAGCCTTGCTGGATCAGGTCAAAGTCCCATCTAGTCCAGCTTCCTGTATTTCACAGTGGCCCCACCAGATGCCTCCGAGAGCACACAGTCAACAAGATAACCTGTTGGGCATGAGTCCATCTGGCTCAGACTGAGAACGTGAAAAGAGCACTAGTCCAGCTATGTGAGAAGAAGTATGAACCAGGATCTAACTGAGGGAGGGAGGGTTTCCAGAGGTTTGTTTAAAGCCCTTCATTTCCAGCCTACACAGAGTCCCCTCGGTTGTTGTTTTTAATGCAAAGAAATAAACAAGCAAACAAATCCTGTTGGTTCAAAAGCAAATGTTACGTTCCATTCCAAACCTTAACATTCAGCTCAAACAGAACTGGTGTTTTTAACCATACTGACGTACACCACCTTGAGTACCTTTAAGAAAACGACAGTTTCTAGATTTTATTATAAAATGTAAAAAACGTCCAGAAGCTGCACAACATAAGCCAAACCAAAGCCACAGCACCATTCTCCCTTTATGTTTCCCTCAGCAGTATGAGTTTCACATCTCACAACTTCTCATCCGCCTGTAACCTCACAGCGTTTACTGACTTCCTCACTGTCATCCGGGGCCCGGCGTTGTGGTGAGGAGGCCTACGGGGACGCCGAGGCTGGGGTGGGGAGTAGGGGAGGAGAACCAGTGCGGAACAGCAAGCAGCTAAAGACAGCAAACCTAATACGTTTAAAGCAATTGAACTGTATTACATATTAATAACATAAAATGTAATATCACACTTTTTAAAAACGGGCACAGTGCCTGTCAGTTATCTCTGTGCACTCACTGGCCTGAAAACACGAAGTAATTGAGTAGAATCCTGCTGGTTCTTCTATTTTCTACTCATGAAAAGACTAGACTTCCCCCCCCCTTTTAAAAAAAATTAATTTGTGAAAACTGAAGATTCAGGGAAGGCGCCTGGACTATTCCTGAGGAAACCAGGCTTTCCTGTGACTCTGCCCTGCTACTTTCTGTTCTGGGCTTTAAAGGCCAAGTGAGAACTACATTATTAGTTGCATCACTGCTGAGCATTATGTACAGTACTAACAAAATCCCTTTCATTGTGATCCGGTGGGGGTGGAGAGACGGCACTTTACTGTGGGGACAGCTTGGTTTCCGTACACTCAGAGGCACATTTCCTTTCCCACAGGTGGCCCTCTAGTGAAATCGGGAGCACCCAGTTCCAGGAAAGCAAAACACAAGTTTTGCCTGCCCCATGACAGCATCCCTAAGTGTCGGGGCTATTGATTTTTTAGGATAAGTAAAGGTATCCCCTGCTCGAAAGCCAGTCGTGTCTGACTCTAGGGTGCAGTGCTCATCTCTGTTTCTAAGGCCAAAGAGCCAGCGCTGTCTGAAGACACTTCTGTGGTCATGTGGCTGGCATGCATGACTAACGAAACACTGTTACCTTCCCGCCGCAGTGGTACCTATTTATCTACTTGCAATTTCTTGCTTTCGAACTGCTAGGTTGACAGGAGCTGGGACAGGAGACAGGAGCTGACTCCGTCACGCGGCACTCGGGTCTCGAACTGCTGTCCTACTGACCTTCCAGTCTGCAGTTCAGTGTCTTAACCACTAAGCCACCACAGTAGAGTTGGATAGCCATTCATTATTAACTACAGTATATAAAATGAAGATGTGTTTGGAATGCCCAGGAATAACATAGGGGTGCAGATTAAACCTGCCCCCAATTTGTTGGGCGGAGCAGGTCTTGTCCCTCCCCCAATACTCTTGCTGGCTGCATCTTGTTCATATTGCCCCATATATGCTATAAGAAGCCAGCACAAACATTGCTCACTCCTGCCTGCATAGCTCATTGGTATAACTTTGCTCCGAGTTTCTTGGTAACGCAAGAGTGTGACAGAGAGGCAGGCAGGCAGGCAGGCAGGCAGGCAGGCAGGCAGGCAGGCAGGCAGGCAGAGAGATAGATAGATAGATAGATAGATAGATAGATAGATAGATAGATAGATAGATAGATAGGTGATCTGTTCTGTACAATTTCATAGCTGGGGTAGAGAACTGGGAGGAAGGGGGGAAGGAGGCCCCCACATGCATTCACCTTCTTTCTGCTCATCTGCTTTCCTTTGCTTCATCCCTTTCCTTCTCTCATACTTCTCTCCCCCTGCTGCTGCAGCTCCTGCTCCTGCACCCTCTACTAGTTGCTTCCCTTATTATCTTGATTATTCTCTTGCCCTAAGCAAAACCAGGGAGAGAGGGTGGATTAGGTTGACAGGCAGCCTGTTGGGGTGTGGCCTTTGATTTCCACTTGTACTTGACCTAGATTTTAGACCAAGTACAAAGGCCACACCCCCAACAGGCTGCCTGTCAACCTAGAATAGTGGTTCTCAAACTTTTTAGCACCGGGACCCACTTTTTAAAATGACATTGTATCGGAACCCACCTAAGCTTTACGAAACTTTTTTAAAAAAGGTGATCTAGAAATAAATAAATGTATTTATTTATTACAAGTAAAGAGCTCAGCTGCTTGCAGGGTAATTAGCAGCTATCTTGCAAACTGCAGGGACTCAGTTCTTTGAAGGGCAATTAGTAGCTATCTGATTTTTGATAGCCTCAGGGCTTGTGGCACTCAGTGGCAGTTACTTATCTGATCTTTCCATCACCCGGGACCCACCAGAAATCAGGTCGCGACCCACCAAGTGGGTCCTGACCCACAGTTTGAGAAACACTGACCTAGAACATCTTGCCAAGAAGAGCATAGCTGGGGCAAGAGAGAAGACAGATTTCCATCTTGCTGTCAGGCAGCTTGGTCTCCTGCCCAAAGTGAATTGCTCAATTTCTCTTTCTCTGTTATGCTCTAGCTCAGTGACAATCAACAACCTTTTTCATCTCACGGCACACTGACAAGGCGCTGAAATTGTCAAGACACACCATCAGTTTTTTAAGGATATATTTTATTATTTTTTAAAAAAATGAGTATTAAGATCATCAACAATGACCATACAAGCAAAAACAAAAGAAGAAGCTAATCAGGAGAGTCCAAAAGCTCTCTTGTTGTTGTTCAGTCTTTAAGTCGTGTCCGACCCTTCTTGATCCCATGAACCACATCCCGCCAGGCCTTCCTGTCCTCTACTATCTTCCTGAGTTCGCTCATTTTCATGTTCGTTGCATCGGTGATGCTGTCTAACCATCTCATCCTCTGCTTTCCCCTTCTCCTTTTGCCTTCAATCTTTCCCAGCATCAGAGTCTTCTCCAGAGAGTCCTCTCTTCGCATTAGGTGGCCAAAATATTTGAGTTTCAGCCTTAGTACCTGTCCTTCCAGGGAACAGTCAGGGTTGATTTCATTTAGGATTGACTGATTTGATCTCCTAGCAGTCCAAGGGACTCTCAGGAGTCTTCTCCAGCACCACAGTTCGAAAGCATCTATTCTTCGGCGCTCAGCCTTCCTTATGGTCTAACTCTCGCAACCATACATTGCTACTGGGAACACCATCGCCCTGACTATGCGAACTTTTGTTGGCATGGTGATATCTCTGCTTTTTATTATGCTGTCTAAGTTTGCCATAGCTTTCCTTCCAAAAGCTCTCTGGCAGTACCCAAAAGCCAATAAGGAAGGAGAAAGACAAATGTCTATTAAAAGACAGCTCCACTGCTTTGATGCCATTGCCAAGAAGACTGTGTCTCATGTTGCTGTCCACCATATTTCAAACAGTTGTGGCACAGAAAACATGGCCTCCAGGGAAGACCTCACCTTCAGTATAAATGTAGGGATCATGCAGTTCTTAAAGTAATCTTGGTCCACATCATTTTAAGCTTTAAAAGTAAAACAAACCAAAACAAAAAGGAAAAGAACGGACTTTGAAATACATTGGGCATGAGAGCAACTTGAGTTGCTGCAACATTATTGTTACATGTGGTATTCCACATGCCCTGCACCAGTCAACACACTAGCAACACGTTTCTAGGCAAGAATGAACACATTGCATAAAAAGCAGTCTAATCCAGATGTATCTAAGGCATGATGAATCACCATTGGCAAGATCGTTCCTCTCCAGGAAAGGTTGCAACTGATGAGCTGTCTTAAGCTGGTAAAACACATGCCAGTGCATCCGGATGTAGAGCCAGCTCCAGGAGCTGCAAACCTGAGTACAGTACTCAAATTCAGAAAGCGGCCACAGGTTCAGCCAGGTCAGTATTGTAAACAGAGACTAGCAGCGGCCCTCCAGGCTTTCAGACAGGAATAGTTCTCCGTCCTAACTGGAGACTGAACATGGGACCTTCTGCATGCAAAGCATATGATTGTCCATGGAGCCATGGACCCTCCTAGAGCAGGGGTTCTCAACCCCTCCCCGGCCGCACACCACCTCCGGCACCTCTCTCCCGCCATGTACCACCAGAAGTAACTGGCGATGACATCATCGCCAGTTACTTCTGGGTTTTCGGATGCTGCGGAGGCCAGAAAAGGCAGGTCAGAGGCTTTGGGCGGACAGGGCCAGGGTGTAAACCGGGGCTGGCTCTATCAGCCTCCTCAGATTTCCACCAGCGAAACAGCTAGCGGAAGTAGGAGGAGGCCGTGTAATGACTGAGCCGGCCCGGCGGGAACAGGGATATGGCCGTTGTCATCCCTGCCCCCTCCCAGGCCGGCTCACATCCTTGGTCCAGCGACGGAGTGAGGGAGGCCGGTTTTGCGCGTTTGTGACAGCAAAGTTTGTGGCACGTTTGTGACAGCTTCTGGTGCTGGAGCACTTGCTCCAGCGCTGGAAGTTTAGGGTGAATTTCGCCCGTAATCAGAAAAACTGGAAGCATTATAACAAATACAAATATACCACAATATCCAATGTCCATACCAGATTCAACACTACATTGAAATCACAGAGAGAAAATGCATATATCAGTTTCCTGTTATTCTCCAAGTACAGTTTCATTGTGTAATCTCTAACATTCCATCAACCCACAATATTGTGCAAGAAATTGGGTAATTAGTTTAATGTTACCCACTGAAATGCAATATGCTATTTGCAATAAATCTTTTCGTGGCTGATCTCCAGTTTTGGACGGCATACATTCTAGCTGCAATTAATTAATTTAATAATTGTTGTTTTTTTAATATTAGATTTTAATGAAAACAATGTTTCAAGAAAAATATGTCTGCAAACAAAAAGAGTCTATAAATGAAGGATGTGAAAAGCACATTGATTTTTATGTTGCCAAGAATGAATAAAAGCAAGCAAAATGTTTTTTTTCAAAAGAAAACATCCATATTTGTTCAATTTGGAAATTGAGTTCCAAAGTATTGTAATTGTTCCAGGAACATTGTACCTAGAAATGTTGTGATGAAGGTACCCTTAGGGACAAGGAATCATTGCAGAACAGCCAGAAAAAAAATGCATATATTCTGACATGTTTAGTTATTTAACTAAAATAACTGGGTCCCCGACTTACGGACATCCGAGTTACAGATATCCACGTAACAGATGACTGTGTTGACGCTTTTGCACTGGAGCTATCTATCCATCCATTGTGGTGCTTTTGCACAGGTGCAATAGAGCTGGGCTGGCAGGATCCTCAACATATGTACGTTCCGAATTCCAGACAAACCTCCAGAATGGAACTAGTACCTATCTTGGGGACTGATGGCCCAATCTAACCTCCTCCCCCGCCAGCATAACTACTGTTGTGCTGGCAGAGGGTGCTTTACGGCTGTTGCAAAGCAGCCTCCACCAATGTGCGCTGCAGGCCTGTCGGCAGGGAGGCCAGAATGGCCTCCCACATGCCAGCAGATCCATGGACACCTGCAGATAAGCCCGCGCAGGGGGTTGGAGGCAGAGAAGGGGTTGAATGGGGCGGGGGAGGGCGGAACAGAGGAGGGGATGGGCAGAACAGGGTGGTGACAGGGCAAAGAGGAGGGCGGACCAGGCCTGGAAGGGGGGCAGGATTGGCGGTGGCGCATGCCGAATCCCAAGCCCCTTCCTGCCAGGGCCTGATCCACCGTCATGGAGCAACACAGACTTGCGCCAGCAATTGAGCTGGCGCAGGTCTGGGTTGCCCCATAGCAGCTACTGGGGCTTACTCCGGGGCAAGGGGATAAATGTCCCCTTACCCCTAGATATCCAGCAGCCGAAAATCCCCTGTGGGATACAGCGATAGCCACGCCAGCGCCACTGCATTGCTGCGTGGGGATTTAGTTAGGATTGGCACCTCCCTGCAGCAATAACCCTGGGCTTACCCTAACACCATGACAATGCAACCTGTTGATATTTGGATCCTGGTTTGAAAGGGCTATTTCTTCCCCAAATTTCCTGATCCCTGCATCAAAAATGCAGAAGGTTTGCCTTATTATCAGAGAGCGCACGCGCGCGCGCGCGCACGCATGCACGCACGCACGCACGCACACACCCACAGCAATTGGAGTCTGCCTGTTTCAGCCAAAAATATAGACCCTTCCTTCTTCACTTGCTCCATTTTGGTGCTCCAGGGATGGAGCATCCCTCAGTCATCATAACTTGCAGGTCCCCAACATGCTGTCCATGTCCTAACAAGGAATTTGCTCTCTAACTAAAGCATCCACACTTATGATCATTTAACATGCATACATGACAGATGGTGTGCTTAAATCACCCTAGCCCTCTTCAAACATTCTGTAAGCATGGAGACTGCCTATGTTTACAGAATCCCTGCGAGAGTGCCAATGAGCCCTGCCCCCCATATGCGCCATAGTTCCACCCCCCACTCTCCCCCATGGAGAGCAAACACCTTCCCAGGATTTGCAATGCAGGATGCCTAACGGAGAATCCCTCCTCGCAGAGTATTGGTATGAAGCAAATATACCAATTTAGATAGCATAATAAAAAGCAGAGATATCACCATGCCAACAAAAGTTTGTATAGTCAGGGCGATGGTGTTCCCAGTAGCAATGTATGGTTGCGAGAGTTGGACCATAAGGAAGGCTGAGCGCCAAAGAATAGATGCTTTCGAACTGTGGTGCTGGAGAAGACTCCTGAGAGTCCCTTGGACTGCTAGGAGATCAAATCAGTCAATCCTAAATGAAATCAACCCTGACTGTTCCCTGGAAGGACAGGCACTGAGGCTGAAGCTCAAATATTTTGGCCACCTAATGCAAAGAGAGGACTCTCTGGAGAAGACTCTGATGCTGGGAAAGATTGAAGGCAAAAGGAGAAGGGGAAGGATGAGATGGTTAGACAGCATCACCGATGCAACGAACATGAAAATGAGCGAACTCAGGAAGATAGTGGAGGACAGGAAGGCCTGGCGGAATATGGTTCATGGGATCACGAAGGGTCGGACATGACTTAACGACTGGACAACAACAACAAAATATACCATCAATCAATGCATGGCAAAATATAACTGTCCACCTTTAAAACAGGGCTTATTATGGTAATCTTGAAATCTCCACAGAGCCTAACTGCTCCCCCCTCTTTAATGACTGGAACAATATTATTGTTATTGTTATTGTTATTGTTATTAACAGTATAGGGACTGCCCATTCACTCCAGGCATTTAAGCCAGTCACAACTAAGTTGTCTCATTGATTTCAACAGTGCTTATTATTCATGACTACCTTCCTTTGGATACAACCCACTATATATTTTCCTTCCTTATCTGATATTTCTGCTTGGTGTTTGCAATGATGAAGGTTGTCTGATAAAATGACACCTTTTAGTTTTAGATGATACACAAGATGTTACTTGGTGAGTATGCCATCTTTTTCCAAGCTATCCAACTCAGCACCCACTTTTGGATGAATACTATAAGAAACAGGTCTGGCTTTTTGTGAAACTTGGGCTGTGCATTCTTAACTAGTGTCAGCCTGGTATTTAAACATTTTAGGGTTCCTGTGCCCTCTGTAAACACTTCTGATGCCTGGTTTAACATATTTTGGTAGCTATGATTTCAGCACCTTTATTTATATATTTCCAATCCAGGGACAATTTCTTCATCCACTTACATCTCTACAGTCTCTTTTGAATACCCACTGTGTATATACTTGTCACTTAATGCATCATTAAAGTCTTTCTTGAAGCCACAGTGTTCTGAAAGCCTTTTTAATTCTGTTGCAAATGAAGAGACCTTCACGCTGGTGTTTCTTGTGAAATCTGAACTTTCCTGCTATGGTCAGGGTTTTGGTGATAGTTACGGAACAATCTGCACTATATCCTACCTTAAGTAACAAACACAGTATGTAAAACTAACAGCTGCAATAGAACAGCAGATTCAACAGCAGCAGATTCAATAGCAGATTCAGCTACTGAGTGAAACGTAACTGAAGATTCACTAGGGCACATTCAATATACATAACAGGGGAGTGCAGAGGGAAAGTGGTGGTTGGAGAGGGGTTAGGTGCTGTTCTGCCAGCGCCATCTCTCTTTGCGAAATTGCCCTCTCTCAAAGCTGCTTGTGCCTGTCAGGGCTTACATGTGTTTGGACATTGCATGCAGCATCACGTTTAATTTGCCCTAAGGAACTAGGAAGGAGATAGGTTGCAGATGGTGCAATACACACCGCACCAGGGCTGGCTCACCCATGAGACTGGGTGAAGTGGGTGCTTTGAGTGGCAGGTTGGGGGAGGCAGTGAACTGGCTGAACTGGAGAACTGAGAGCAAGTGAGAGGAGGAGACTAAGAGAGCAGTGATGACTTCCCTTTCCTCTTGCTTAATAACTGTTGGCTGGAAGAGCTGAAGGCGTTTGGGCAATGCCAAAGTCTTGGAGTTCATCCTTTCAGAGAGTATGGTAATTGCATATGCCAAGGAAACCAACAGAAACAGCAGGACTCTATCCATGCCTTTCATAACTTCCACTCCTGCATCATCATCATCATCATCATCATCATCATCATCATAAACCAGCATTTATATACCGCCTTTTCTTTGATCATCGGACTTCTCCTCTGACTTTAATTCAAAGGCGGTTTACACAGGCAGGCTTATACAGACAGTTTACATGGGCAGACACCTGCGAGACACACCCCCAGGGGTGCTGGCCGCCTGAGATAGTCAGCGGCATGACTGCGATGCAAAGTGAAAGACCGCAAAGCAGAGACTCAGCTCCGTGGGCTAAGTGTCGCATGCAGTATTTTCAGGTCCTGAAACGCATGCACGCCCTGAGCCTCTTACCGCTGTTTTCCGAGTCATGCCATGGTCTTGGAACCCAGAAGTAAGTGGTGATGACATCATTACACATCACGTCACGCATCACCGCCATTTACTTCCAGGTCCCAAGCTCCACCTTTGCAGGGGCACCACGATGCGGGCAAGTTTGACAATCAGCTCTGCTGTGAATGAGTAGTTTTTCCACCACTCTGCTAACAAGAGGAGCGTGGAGCAGAGCCTTCATGGCAGATCCCAAAGATAAGGCAGATTCATATGAGTGAAATCATTCCTTCAAGTACTTTGGCCCCAGGTTGACTTCAGTGATGGGGTCCTACAGCATCACAATGGTCCAGGTGGTGTACCCTATGGAGCGATCCACAAGTAATACCAGTTTATAGAAAATCTAGAGCTGCGTAGTGACCCTAGATTTTCTTAATCTTACATCCAAGTCACACATAGAGTTAAGAAAATCTAGAGTTATGGCGTAACACTAGATTTTTCTATAGATGGCTATGGCTTGCACAGCAGCGCCATGCATGGACCACATGAGCCTTTTAATGCTGTGGCTTGAGCACTTGCCCCACACAAGGCCCCACTTCTGGAGTCGCATGCACAACAGTCAGGCTTTGCTCCCAGGGCCCTCTGCACAAAAGGTTCCCTGGGAGCAGTCCCGACTCGTGGGCAGCTCACTCTTGAGCAGTGGAAAATTCACTGCCCCCATCACCATCGCTGCCGCCTCTTCCTCATTCACTCAGCGAGGGGAACAGTCCAGTAACATGAAAGGGCACAGCACCATAGGATATTCTTCCCACCCCCTTACCTCCAAGTGGGGGGGGGCTGCTACTGCCATTACTGAAAGCCACATGGAAGGTGGTGACCAGGCCCCCCCACCTCACTTTGCTCCTTCTTTGTGGCCAGACCCTTTAAGCCAATCAGAAGGTGTGGGAACCGCTGGCAATGTTACCACTGCATGTTCCACACGTCATGATTGGTTTAAAGGGACCAAGGAAGGAGCGAGGTGAGTGGGTAGGAGGCTGGCTCTGCTTCTTGCTTGCTTTTAGTGGGTGGGAATTGGATCAGAATGGTTCTGTCCATGGCAGGCTGGAGACAGGGAGGTGGTGGCAGCCTCAGCAAGAAAGGCACACCAATTCTGTTCCTGGCCCCCAGTGAGCTGCTGTTCGATGCAAGAGGCATTGTTCACATCATCAGTGGACCAGCCCTGCCTGGGGTCCAGCTGATTGACTGGTGAGGACAGGGAGGCAGTAGCGTAGCCAGAAGGGGTGTGGTGCTGCAAGTAGCGCAAGCCACTGCAACACGTGTGTAAGCAGACCCTCCTACTCACCTCCCACTCTTCACCTGTAATCAATCTGTGGAACTCACCTTCCTTAGCAGGTGCAGCTCCGGATCTGAGGCAAAGTAGAGTGGTGTCAGCCTTGGTGCCTTATGTCACATTTGCGATACCTAGACTAATGGAGTGCTCCGCTGGTCTTTCAGTAGACAGGATTGCACTGTTAGTTGTGACTGACTTAAATGCCATTAATTTCCATGGGACATGCAGTGCAATCCTATGCAAGGTAAAGGTAAAGGTATCCCCTGCTCGAAAGCCAGTCGTGTCTGACTCTAGGGTGCAGTGCTCATCTCTAAGGCCGAAGAGCCAGCGCTGTCCAAAGACGCTTCCGTGGTCATGTGGCTGGCATGACTAATGGAACACTGTTACCGTCCCACCGCAGCGGTACCCCTATTTATCTACAGTACTTGCAATTTCTTGCTTTCGAACTGCTAGGTTGGCAGGAGCTGGGACAGGAGACGGGACCTCACTCTGTCACATGGCACTTGTGTCTTGAACTGCTGTCCTACCGACCTTACAATCTGCAGTTCAGCATCTTAACCACTAAGCCACCGTGCCCCAGATTGTGTACTCAGACATAAATCCCACTATGTTCAATGGGGCTTACTCCCAGATAAGTGTATGTTTGGGATTGCACTGCTAGTCATGACTAACGTTCTTGGGATACAACCCAATTATAAAGGGAAATCTCAATTATTTTCTCTTTGACATTGTTAATATTTATGCTTCAAATATGGCACCCACCAAGTACTGACAAAATAAATCTCATAATTTAGGGAAGGAGAACTTTTGTTACTCAGGGATATAAATATGATTATAAACCCTCTATTGGATAAATGTTTAGAGTTTTAACGCTAACTCCATTCCAAGAAACTTTGGCAGCTGGAGGACATTGTGTGTGTGTTTGCCTACCCACCAGGATGACTCTTACTACAGATTGGACTATGTCTTTGTTTCCCCATTACTGCTGGCAAAAATACTGTTTACAGAAATTCCAATAAAAACATTTTGAATACCCCAATTAAGCTGTGTGGGAAACTCAGAGGGGGAAACCCCAGAGACTAGCCTCTTCCTTAGCACTGGGATCAAAGGACAGTATAGGCACAGTGGATAATCCAATAATCTTGTGGGACAGCTTTAATGCCATCAAAAACTCTTTTATATCATCAGCATCCTTCAGGAACACAACAAGCGAATCCAAGGATTTTCTGCATAGCAATAAAAAGGAAAGAAGATAAACATATGGCTCAATCTGGTGGTACTTATAGTCACCTGTAAAAAAAATTGAATCTACTAGACACATAGCAAATCGAAATAATGTCACCCACCAACATCCCCCCATTGACTTGTGAACTGGTCACTAGGCATAGACCTATGTCAAGCCTGGAAGCCAGGAATGCCTAAACTGAGAAACTCTTGGAGGAAAGAGGAATCCACCAATGCAAATGTCCTGTTTCCCCCTGGACAAGTGCCACTCCATCCACAATCCCATTAAGATCCTCTGATTGCCTTGCACCAACTTTTAATTAGCCCAAGAGAATATTTCAGCCATTGGAGAGCTTCTGTCTGAACTCCTTTTTAGCAATGAGTCAAACCCGAGTGGTTTTGTTTACGGTAGATCAGGACATTGTTCTCCACCCCAATCAAGAATTTTGTTTTGGCTGGAGACTCCATTTTGCCTTGGCTATCCCATGCTATTCAGTCCTGGAATAATAATAATTATTATTATTATTATTATTATTAACAGTATTTATATACCTCTTTTCAACAAAAAGTTCACAAAGCCGTTTACAGACAAAAATCAAATGATTAAATGGTTCCCTGTCTCAAAAGGGCTCACAATCTAAAAAGAATTCTGTTGAATAAAAGAATAGAATAAAAAGAATTATTTTGTCATTTTCAGGGGGTGGGTTGGGGTTGTTAAACTAGGCTACAGAAATGCCCAGATTTTGCACTCAGTCTTCCCCTCTTTCCACAGCACTCTGCCACTTTGTGCAGGCTCACCAAGACCCTGCTACAAGGCACTCAGATAAGCACCTATCATCCTCCTAATCTTAAACACCCTTGTGAACATTGGCGTGGCTTCCCCAAAATATTGGTAAGTCACCATGGAACCACTCACCCCATAAGTCATTGAACAGAATTTACAACACAGCAACTTTAAGTGCTGGGTGTGGTGCAAGCTGGCGCCTCATCTTTGCGTCCTCAGTATTAGAAATGGAGTCGAGATTCCGGCTGAGCGTTGTATCTACAGTGTGAAGGCAAAGTAGCTTTCATTGTGCTGAGAAGAAAATGTTACAGATATGCCCTTCCTAGGCTTTATAGCTTTGAGCATTTGCACAAAGAAGTGCTCTGTTTTTGTGAAAAATGCCTTTTCACCATAATTCCTGTGCATGCTGTGTACGTTCTCTAGGCCTGAGGAACAGAATGGTATTGCTCCATGCTGTGCACAGGGCTAGACTGTCCATGAGGCCAGCTCAGGCAGTTGGTGAGGGGCCACCAGCCACCTACCTTTCCCGCTTACCTCCACTACTACTACTACTACTACTGCTGCTGCTGCTGCTGCTCCTCCCAGTCCCTTAAGGTCGGATTCACACTACACAAATCCAGGTGCGGATGCCTCTGCCCCTGCCTCTACCTACGCGCTTGGAGCTGGGGAGTGTCTTCTCGCCTGTTGTCCCTCCTGCTTTCCCGCCTTCTTAAGAAAGTGCAGCTTACAGATTGGAAGTAGTTCTGATTGGCATGGCATGGCTCCTCTCCCTCTCATGCGATTGGTGGCTGCAGTAGCTCCGCGAACCCGCCCCCAAGCTCCACGAACCCAGCCCCTCAAAAGATGGCTTTCCACATCTTGTACAAGGGAGAGCGCAGGTGCTCCGCTTCCTTCCGAAATGCTGTCAAAGAGCTCCGCGCATCTCCGTAACGCGCCGGGATTCGTGTAGTGTGAAGGAGGAGGAGCTCCAAAGACCAAATGCTCTTTATAGCCCACAACTCTCCTCCACAACACTTCTTTTTCTGCTCCTTTCCTCTCTTCCTTTTCAAATCCAGGGAGTAGGAGGAGGAGGAGGAGGAAGAGAAGCAGTAGAGGCAGCAGGTATGCTGCCAGGTGAGGGTCACCATTTGGCATGGCAAGGCATTATGCAAGGAGTAGCAGCAGCATTTGGTGTGCCACCTCAAGTGCCAGGAAGTCTGGGGCAAGCCCTGGCCCTGCGCCTTGTTATTTGAGATGTAGGTTTCCTCACTAGAGCTTATATACCAATGTTAGTTAGTTAGTTAGTTAGTGTGTCTTAAGGTTACAGAGTTACTTGGAATCCTGTCCTCTGTCATGGCTGGAGGTGAAGCAGGAAGTGGAGCAACAATTATTTGTGGCTCTCCCTTGAGTCTTGACATCAGTGGCAACATTTTAATTCATACCAACTCTTTTGCCAGCATAACACATCATCACTGACCCTGGGAGTAGGATCAAGGTAATACCATATTAGTGATCAGGGATCACAGGTTTTCAGATAAGTCTCATTTGCCATATACCCCAAACTGCCCATTTTTTGGTCTTGCTGCTGGTGGAGTTATTCCAGTGCTTGTGGGTTGTAGTGGGGTAATATTATCCTGATGTAACCTTGGTACTACAGTAGCAGAGATCCTCAGTGCCTACATAACTTGAGGATCTGCTGGTGCAAGGAGACTTACAGTGCAATCCTATGCATGTCTACTCTGAAGTAAGTTCCATTGTATTCAATAGGGCTGACTCCCAGGAAAGCGTTATTATTGGATTGCAGCCTTAGACTTTACACAATGTAAGTGGCTGCAGTTGGGACTGGCAGTAGAAGGTATTTAACCCTTAACCTCAGTGCCATTTTCCAGATGAAAATCATGCCCCCGAAGCAGTTATTAAAAGGAGTTGTTAAATACTCCTCCCTACTGCATCATGGCCCTGATCCAAGCCACAGTCAAACATGCAAGTAAGAGCAAGCCTTTCCCTTCGCATCACATGGTTAACGTAATGTGTGGGTATTAGTCAGTGACAGTATTCCCTGCTTATCCAGTTAGTGTTCAGTCCAAGATAAGAAGATTGGTCTGGTGTGTAATCTTTTCTCCAACTGTAATTCACATGTAAATCCTGTTGGAAATGAACTATCTTTTGATGTCAGTTTTTCATTAACAATATTTGTTTGTTTGTTTGTTTGTTTGATGAATTTATACCCCGCCTTTCTCCCGGTAAGGGCACTCAAGGCAGCATGCAAGGTTAAAAACATACAACGATAAGAAAACATTAAAAACAATAAAACAAGGCAAAGCACCCAGTGGATCGCATAAGATTAAGCAAATTAAAATTACATTCAATTAAAAATTAAAAATGATGCATGACACATTACTGTCTAAAGAGCTATCTTAATGTTGCTCAGAAAAACATGCTGATCAGAAGGCGCTGCAAATTATGGAGCACCTGGATCAGTCTCTCAGCGATGTCCTAACTTGTAGTTAGTCAGGTTCCCATTAATCTTTTCCCTTCACATCTAATAAAGGGGAAAAAAAATCTCTCCCAGTTATTGCTCAACTGTGCATTGTGCCTGAGTATGTTAGGATTTGCAGGGGAGGTATGGAAAGTTTGTGACTACGTTTCTGTGATAGTAGAAAATATAAGTGGGGGGGGGGGGGAACCCAGCAGAGACTGAGTGAGAACTGCAATCTCACTCTCCCATCATGCTGCTAATTGGGTTGAATTTGGACTGGAGGTGCGTGGGGTGTGGAGCATTCACCTGCCCTGTTGCACTTGTGCCTACACTCTCTCCCAGTCCCAAGTGCTGATCATGCGACTTTGATCCACAGATTGCATCTCCCTCAAGTCAGCATTGACCCACCCACATTAAACAATGAGCTCCTGCAATGTGCCTCTTCACTGAAATGGAATTTCTTTGTGTATGAAAATCTGCTTTCTCCATCTTGAAACCAGTGGGGCAACCTTTGCAAGCAAGAGGCCTCTCTGCACATGCCTCATAGCACATGCGCGTCTCTTGGTGACACACTCAAGAATTACGTCCAGGCCAAGAGAGCAGCTCCAGGGACACATTTGCACAGCAGCTTCCTGCACTTGTATTCCTGTGTTTCGTTGCCAAACTTGGGATCACAGACATTTCCCCAGACAAAGCCCTGTGCATTTATGACCCCCTAGGAACGCTGTTCAAGAGAGGTAGCAACGGACAGTTAAAACAGTGGGTAGAAACAAGGGCTGGTGCAGGGCATGACGGCCTGCAGTGGTGTCTGTGTGTGTTTGCTACCCTGGGTATTCTTGATGTTGCATAGAATTCTGAGACATAGGGTGTCAGGATCTGAGACTGCAGCCGGCCTTGACTTGTAAACTGCAGGGAAATCAGCCACCCCAGCTGGGAGAGTCTCCTTTCAGCCATAAGCCCAGGTGGGTCCAGTCAGTGATTCTCCCCCTATAAAAGGTTCCCAGTGAGGCTCATTTGCTGGTCAAACTAACTTGCAGACCAGCTCTTGCTAGTTGGAGGCTGCCCTTGCCAGAGTTGACGTAGTGGAGTTTTGGCCATGCCAGAGAAGCAGCAGGGACTTCTTAGCTGTTTTCTGGCATGGTGGCAGCAGGTGTTCTCTGCACTTTGCAGCCTTTCCTAATACTCTGTTCACATAGTTGAGTGGTAAGGCTTCTCACGTGTGAGTGGAAAGGTTCTGGTCCTGAAAGGAGCCAAGGGACAAAGCCTGAGGTCAGTCAGAGGGAGATGCCTGGTGGACTCTGGAGAGGACACAGCTAATAGTGGAAGTGTCTTTTGTTTGGTTCTTGTGACCTGCACTGGATGACGAGAAAAGGCTGAGCCTGGTTTCTGCACATGGATTCTGGTGCAGACTGAAAAAGATGAAATTCGGTGTGTGTGTGTGTGTGTGTGTGTGCGTGTGCAAACTGATCCTTTGCCGCCAAAGGGCGCCTGACATTTTTATTTAATTAATTAATTAATTAATTAATTAATTAACTTACCTGTCGCTTAGCCGCCATTAACTTATCCATTGCCGCTTAGCCGCCATTGCCGCTTCGCTGCCGCCATTATTGCCGCCGGTGCCAGTCCTGGAGCCTGGCTGGCTGCATTGGAGCCGGCCAGGACTCCTGTTGCGTTGCCCCCGAGTACACTGCCTCTGGTGCCCTCACGAGATTTGGGCTCCGCCATCTTGGATATTGCGAGATCCAAGATGGCACCGCCTGAATAAAGGTGAGTATTTTCACTTTAAAAGCAGTGGAGGCTTCTACTGGGCCTGGAAAGGCCAGGATCCGAACCCGGGATGATCCTGGGGTTGCCGGGACGGATGGTAATCCTATATAAAAGCAACTTCCACAGCTGCTATTGTCATGTTGCATCTCTTCCCATCCCTCTTGCCTCATCTCAACAGAAGAACGCACGCACTCCTCAGTTTCTCATTCAGATGTCTGTGAAATGGGAAACGGCCTGAGCACAACAGTTGAGCTTCTTAGTGCAAAGGTGTGTGAGCTATCTAGTTCGAGCATACACACTGATGGTGCTGCTGAGGGAAACAAAATACTCAAAACGTTCTCACAACTTGTCCCAAATTCTGGTTTCTGCGGATAAACATTTTGGCAACTACTTCAGAGGTTTTTTTAAAAAGTCATCTAGGACTAGGTCATGGTTTTCTAGTCAGTTGGTAACCATAATGCTGGTTCATGTATGAGCAAAGTGAAGAAATCTAAACCAAGAGAAGATGTAAGGGACAGAAGCTAAGAAGGGAGTCGCCAGGAACTAGGCAGCAACAGCCACGATATGATGTGTTGCACAAGCAACGGGATACAGGTTGGTTACCCCTTATCCGGACATCCGAAATCTAGACTATTCCGAAATTCAGACATTTTGGAGGCTATGACTTAAAAAAAAAAACATTTTCCAGCACCTGGCTGGCATAGTGCAAGGCATGGAGCACAAAATTATTAAAAAATATTGTATAAAATTACCTTCAGGCTACGTGTATAAGGTGTATATGAGATGTAAATGAATTTTGTGTTTAGACTTGGGTCCCATCCCCCAAGATATCTCATATTTATGCAAATATTCCAAAATCCAGACAAATCCGAAATCCAGACAACTTCCTGTCCCAAGCAGTCCCAAGTAAAGGATACTCAACCTGTATTATGGATCCTTTTTTATTTAAAATATCTGGTCCAATTAGAGTCCAGGTTATCACTGACTAGTGAGAGCATTATATATGCCGTTTCCTGAATGGAGAGGGCTCCATTAACCCTCTCCTTGAACCCTCAGTGTTCAAAAATGGTCTCACAGGCAGTATACCAGGCAGGGGTGGTATCAGAGGTCAGGCGCTAGCTGGGAGCCCATGCTCATCAGGGGGATCAACTGGCCAGGATGACCCCAGAACCCTTGGGACTAGTAGCAGTGATAGTGCCCAACATGTCACCAGGTGACAGGTGGAGGGCACTATGGGGTGCCCAGTGTAATATTTTGCCCCAGGACCCCCAGCAACCAGGTGCCAGTAATATAATAATAATAATATAATATACAGTATTTATATACCGCCTTTCTGGTCATTGGATTTCTCCTCTGACTTTATTCAAGGGCAGGTACATGGGCAGGCTGTTCTAAACCCCAAAGGGTTTTTACCATATAATAACGTTCTAATCTTTCATAGAACCCTTCATTCAAGATGTTACTTTCACAGGCCAGCGCTCTCTCTCTCTCTCTCTGGCGTTCGCCTCAGCACGCTTCAGCTGCAGCTCCACTCCCCCACAGGGCTCTGCAGCTTATCAGCTTGGCATGCCAGCAGCTCTCCGACAGACTTCCGGCCGTCTTGAACTGCTGTCCTGCAGATCTTCAGGCAGTTTTGTGAGACGAACACTCTCCCAACTGAGCCAGACGTCCTGCCAGAATATACAGCAGAGGATGCCAGCTTTGAGACTCACTACATTACAGATCAAAATAAAATAACCTATATAGACGTACAAAAGTTTTCCTTAAAATGCCAAGAAATGTTTCAAAACATTCCAAAATGCTGTGCAGTTACTTTGATGTGAAGAATGGAAAAAGAACAACCACCTGAATACCAAAGTCAAGTACTGATAGTTATGTATTTATACCCTGCCTTTCTACCGATACCAACCTCCAAGGCGGCTTCCAACTATATTTATTTAATTCAATATTAATTTGTCTCTGGGGGGGGGGGAAACCTGACACAAGGCATCCTGCCCCCCAAACCAGCTGTTCCTGCTGCTCCCATAACTGTTGTCTCTCTAGGGACTGTGGCCAGCAATAGTAAGCGTATCTGAAGGAGAGGAAATATTTTAAATGTTGATTTTGTGGTTATGATAAAACCAGTTTCATATTTTTTAGGTGGGTGTCGTTTTAACTCAGCTGCCAGTATCCCATGGTTACAACCGCTGAAGAATAAACTTTCCCTTTCCTAGACAAGAGTGCAGACTGACTGAAGCAAGCAAGTAACTGATAAGGTTTTACAGGAAACATGACAAAAGGAAAAAGTATTGGAACATCAGGTGATCCAAGTGCAATTTGAGAAGATCAGTTAACTGTTTGCTATATTCCTCTGCAGAGAACTTTTGGGGAATACTGCAGCCAGAACTAGTGAGAGGGCAAGAGACTCTTGTTGCCCTCTCACAAGTTCTGGCTGCAGTATTCCAAAGAGGCCCAGAGCCAGGGTCTCTGAGAGGGGGGTTAAGGGGGTACAATTGTACCCAGGCCCAGGGCCCAAAAATGGGTCAAAAAGGGGGCCCAGGAGCCAAATTCACATGAAGGAAAGGGGCCCAAAAGAAACTTGGTACCCCTTGATAAAATTCCTCTGAGTGGTCCTGCCCAGAGCATCAGTGAAGCCCACCCTCCCCAGGGAGTCAATTCAATTCAAAAACCTTTATTGGCGTAAAACCCAGGGAGTCCATTCTGACTTTCTCCCCAATTTAAGATTCTCTCTTCCTCTCTGCAGTGCTGTCTACTAGACTCCAGAAGCAAGGAGTCCAGGGTCTGGACATGAAGTTAAAAGGGTTGAAGAAGTGCAAGGTTGGGATTTTAAGAATACACCCCATAAGCTTTGACTTCCAGGAGGACCCCAATGATCTCACAGGGCCTGGGTGCATATAGTCATAGTAGGGGAACCCAACTGTATCGTGATTGCAGGGTCACTGCCAGGGTGCCCTGTGGCGGTTTGGGGGTCCCATGTGCGTGTGTGCACAGTCTGTGTATGGGCCGCCTGAGTAGCTTCCCCCTCCCTCTGTTGCTTCCCTCCTCCTTCACCCTACCCACTACATGGCTTCCTTCCTCTGGCCACTTACCTGGATTGGCACTGCAGCAGCAGGCAGGTAGGCAGACAAGAACCAACCCAGTTGACCAGAATTACCAAGGAGGAAGGACTGTTCACATATTTTACATGGGCAGTTCCTCCTACCCTTTCCTGTGACTAATCAGCTGCCTCTCCAGGACCCAGGGATACTAATATGATTGGCAAGGGGAAGGGGGGGAGGGGAGAAGGAACTGACTACTCAAGACACAGGTAGTTTCTCCTCCCCTCCCCACCCCCCAGTTAATCAGCTTGGTTGAAGGGGTCCTCTGGGCACAGTGGGTCCCTGGGAAACCCCCCCCCAATCTAGAGTTGTGTCTATTGGTTTGTTTTTACTCTGTGTGTGACTTGCACATAATTAAGAAAACCTAGTCTTTCATTTTGTTAAACCCGAACAATTTGAACTACAATAAAATCTAGAGTCTTGCTCTCTAAGCCCAGGGGTGGCCACCCTTTCAACATGAATGCTCCTGGCCCTTGAATGGTTGCATAGGTGAGGACATTTCAGCAGGCGCAGCTGCTTTAGCAGCACCATCAGCAATTGCAGCTGCCAGGATTCTCTCTTCTACGCAATTCTTAAGAACGCAGAGGCGTTCTACTGGTGGAAAGTTGGTCACCCCTGCCTAGCCCGTCATTCCCCTCTCCTCCACACTTCCTCTTCCACTGTGTCCCCCTCTTCCTTTTACTATCCAGAAAATGGGAGGAGTAGAGGCTGGCACATCACCAGGTAAGGGGGGTGGCTGCATTTGGCATGCTGCCTCTGGTGCTGGGAGATCTTGGACTGAACTTGCGCCAGATACCCACAGATAGTTAGCATTGTTGTTGTTGTTGTTCAGTCGTTAAGTCGTGTCCGACCCTTCGTGATCCCATGAACCATATCCCGCCAGGCCTTCCTGTCCTCCACTATCTTCCTGAGTTCGCTCATTTTCATGTTCGTTGCATCGGTGATGCTGTCTAACCATCTCATCCTTTGCCTTCCCCTTCTCCTTTTGCCTTCAGTCTTTCCCAGCATCAGAGTCTTCTCCAGAGAGTCCTCTCTTTGCATTAGGTGGCCAAAATATTTGAGCTTCAGCCTCAGTACATTAGGAGCTGGATAAAAAAAATACCACTTTTTGCCCAATCGTTTAATGATGTCTGCTTTGATCTGTGTTACGTTACGATGAATATTGTTGGCTGATCTCCGTCTGTGGTTTGGTTAGTTTAGTTTTCTATTAACATGTAATAATTGTTGTTTTTAAAACGTTATATGAGTTGCCTAGGAAATTAAATGGTCACAAAACAGAGGTTGTTGTTTTTTTAAGCTTGGAGACTTCAGTCAGCGCTATTCTTTCATGTGGTGAATGAAGAAATGAGAGAGTTTTTCAGTTTAATGACACAATGCAAACGGGGGGGGGGGGAATCAAGAAATTATTTGTCTATTTTCCAAATGTGTTCTCCCAGCTTTTAATGCTGGTGCATGTGTGCCAGAGAACATGTGCCTTATCTTATTGACCTTGAGTGTTAGTAGTTCCCAGCACCAGTCATGGCTGAAAGTAACTTGGAGTTCAACCATCAACACCCTTCCCCAAACAAACATGCCCTGCCTCAAGTCTGGGTTTTACATCTAGAAAACAATTAGTAAATTACATGAAATATTTGCAAGAGCTAATCAAGAAAATTGACTCAAACAGGCAATACAAAAAGAGTCTATGTCTATATCTATAAAAATCAGGGGCAGGAAATGTGGAGGAGTCACAAATGTGTTGGCTTTGCCTGAAAAGCTAAGCAGGATTAGCTTTGGTCTCACCTTGGATGGGGGATGGAAAAGCTGCTAACTGATCTTCTGGAGGAATGTGAAATGTGGAGGAGTCAGCTGGCAAGAAATGAATGACATCTTGAGAATCCAGCCTGAGACGTGATGCGGCCTGTGGAAAAGCTTGGACAGTGCAAGCAGCCAGAACGACAACTGCACCATTAAAGGGAAACATCTGGAGAATGGAAGGATTCTATGAATTCTCTCTTTGTAAAAGCCCCATTTGAAAAAACAGAATTTAGATCGGCCTGTCTATGTAAACTACCTTGAGTCTACAAGAGAGAGGCAGAGTATGTATGTATAAATAAAACATTGGAAATACGTAATATTGATTGCTTTAATATTGCATATATATCTTAGTTTTTCTTTGAAAGTGTTTTGAAAATATAAATGATATATCTTCGTTTGTGTTTGTGTTTTGTTCTGATTGTATTTCTATTTTTTAAATGTCTTTTTTTTTCTTCTCTCACAGAAGATTTTTAAAAATTAAAAATCCTTTCTCACAAGATAATAGTTGTCCTTACGCAGCATCACCTGCTGAAAGGAGGCAACCCCCATTTTCTGCTGGGAGGATCTTGAGGGCAAAAGGTCATGCAGATCTCAGAATACAGTAGATGTGTTTTCTTCAGGGTAGACATTTATCACCTTGAACCGTTCATCTGAGGCAGTCTGCAGTTTTAACACTTTCAGCTCGGACACTTAGCTTAAGAGAAATGCAGACAAAACAGCGACTTTGGGGTAACATAGTACAGTATAAGGGAAGCAGGACCCTTGCTGCTTCCAGAGAAGTCGGTGGAGAAAATCACCTGCCTTGCCAAGCATGTTCTGTTGTCAAAAACCTCTCTGAAAGTCGCTTCTGCCTTGAGGATGGGTGACAATTGACTGCCTGAGGCATGGCCAGAGGCTAAGCTTTGTGCTGGCAACATATCCAACCCTGGGTAAAAGGGGGAGCCCCAAAAAACCCTCAGGAGAACAGTTTCCTGATTTCCTTGACAGGTATCAATGTAGCAGGCAAATGAGGATAGAAACTGACAAACTCAAGAAGACAGAGCTAGTAGGTCAGCATCTAATAACAGAATATCCAAGATGGGGTTGACCTGATGTGATTGTTCCCAGCCAATGTGGGCTTAGGGCAGTGTTTCCCAAACCTTTTCGACCCATGACTCCCTTGACCATTGACCGCGGCTCCCCATGACATTATGTTGATGCCTGCCAATTGGCATTACACTAATTTCCAAGAGAATTCCGTGGCACTCCGTAGCTCCCCTGGCTGGTTTCCGCGGCTCCTCTGGGAGTCACGCCTACCACTTTGGGAAACACTGGCTTAGGGGATTCAGTAAGCACTAAGGAAAAACTGATACAAAGAAGTGCTCCTGGCTCAAAGTGAACAAAGAAGTGCTCCTGACACCCAACTGGATGGAGCACAAGATGAAAAGGAATTGGAATTGTATATAATAGTAAATCTGTATTTATATACAGTGAACCCTTTCTATCTGCGGATTCAGGATCTGCGGATTTGACTCACCGTGGATCCCGGACCCATGGGGTCCACCTTTCCAACATTGTGGAAAAAAAAGAAAGGTAAAAAATGTCATTTTGGGACAGGAAGCCATTTAATCATTTGATTTTGTCTGTAAACCGCTTTGTGAACTTGTTGAAAAGTGGTCTATAAATACTGATAATAATAATAATAATAATTAATAATCTTTTCTCATTTATTAAACTACAATTTCCTGTGATGCCCGAATGGGGAAACTGTGGTTTCAGTGTTCCCAAGAACAGTGTTCTCTGGATTGATATCCTGGTTCGTTGGAACAGCAAAACCACAGTTGTCCAGTGTGAACGTCACAGGAGACTGTGGTTTAAGAAACGAGAAAGCTTCACCTTTAGCCATGTGTATGATGGGGGAAAGGGAAAGCGTATTCACAGCCCAACAAACCATAACCTGCTGGATTGTCTCAACCATACATACATAAATACAGCCGCGCGTGCGCGTGCGCGTGCGCGTACGCGTGCAGCTACCAAGTAGCAGCCGAGCTGAGCGTGGCTGGCAACTGAGTGGAGCGTGCCCAGGGAGGTTAGTGCACCCAACACACACTGTGGCATCGCATGCATGCCTACACACAAGTAAGCCCCACAGGGGCAGGTGGAGCCCCCCCAGACTGGTGTGTTGCAGGCCACAGCCAGAGGATGCCGCCCCATGCAGCCCACCCTGGGTGCAAGCACCAGCAATTCCAGAAGGGCAGCCACTCAAAGGGACATGCCAAGGATGGTGTCGACAGTGCCACCCACTGCGAGGTCACCAAAACATGGTCCAATCCCACACAGACACCCCTGGTTGAGAGCCCCAGAGTCCAATCCAATGCACGTCGACCCAGGAGCAAGTCCCATTACAGTCAATGGGCCTCCCTCCCAGGTTAGCATGCACAGGATTGCAGCCCCCCGGGAATGTGATCAGCAGGATATTGAGTGGACATGCATAGGAGTGTGCGGGCAGCACTGACCAGATCCATGGATAGCACAACAGCCTGTGCCCACAGGCACAGCCTCCGCAGCACAACAGGGCACCACCCACGTTGTGTCCACGTGCCTAAGAGCTGCACAGGCAAACACAGCAGTACAAGTGGATGAGCTGTGCCATTGAGGCACACCCACAATGCACCCTGTGCATCAGCCGCATACTGCAGAGAGGGCTGCTGGCAACACAGGGGGGCTGGCTTGGTCCTAGGTAGGCCAAGCCAGCTCCCCCCCCCCATGGCAGCTTACTGGTATGATGGTGGTCCCAGAAGGTGGGCTGTTCCCCCTGCTCCCAGAGCTGCAGCATCTGGGGATACAGGGTGGGGGGGGGCTGTGGCTCAGGTGTCCATGAGAGGCCCAGAGACCGACTCTTTATGGATAGCAGCCTTGATGGACTTCCATCTGCCCCTTAGTTGGCCGGCAGTTTGGATGAGGACATGGAGCCCCATGGCCTGGCCCAGCACCCTCCAGGCAGCAAGATTGGGGGCAGCAGTGGAGCCCAGGAGGGTGCATAGTGGGGGTTTAACCCCACTGCCCTGACTAGAGCCCCCACAGCCTCAGGAGCCCAGTGTTGGCGTGAAGCCGCAGCCTCTGCCATTTTGCATGGGAATGTCAAAGATCTCATAGAAAGCCCGGATGATGTAGTAGTTCTGGTATTGGACGTAGACCTGGAAGATCCAGGTTCAAATCCCCACTCAGCCATGAAGCTTCCTGGGTGACCTAGGGCCAGTCACTATCTCTTAGCCTCACCTACCTCACAGGGTTCTTGTGAGAACAAAGAGGAGGGAAGGAACCATGTACACCATCCTATGCTCCTTGGAGGAAGGGTGGTATAGAAATGTGAAAAATAAACAAACAAATATCTTGGGATTTCAATAGCACCAGACACAGCTTCTGCCTGATGTGATGAGACCTTCTGGCATCTGGTTAACATCTGGTCTAAGTGCGATGCCCATTTTTCCGCCTGTTTACATGATGGGCACACAACCTGCATATTCCCCTTCCACCTGGCAGCCTGGCTAAGGCTCCCAGCTACCACCTGACTATGTGGATCCTCCCATTATTATTATTATTATTATTATTGTTGTTGTTGTTGTTGTTAACAACCACCACCACCACCACCACCACAACAACAGTATTTATATATCGCTTTTCAACAAAAAGTTCACAAAGCGGTTTACAGACAAAAATCAAATGATTAAATGGCTCCCTGTCCCAAAAGGGCTCACAATCTAAAAAAGATGCAGAAGAACACCAGCAAACAGCCACCAGAAAAGAGATTGTGCTGGGGTGAAAGGGGGGCAATTGCTCTCCCCCTGCTAAATATAAGAGGAGCACCAATTGAAAAAGTGCCTCTTGCCCAGTTAGCAGAAGCCCAGAACCTCCCTGGGGCTTGCTGGGGAAAGAGAGGTGGGGTCCCTATCTCCCAAGGACAAGACCACTCATGTGTATTGTGTTTCATTTCCTTTTGTTATCGCATATATCTTTTATTGCGCTGGATCCATGGGAGAGCAGCATCTGAAAGGGAAACACGAACGGGTGGGGTGGTCAACTCTCTCCTTCCAGCAGGGTGGTCATGCCATTGCAAGCTATCCAACAACATACACCCACATCACAGGTGCCAGTGCAGTCTGGCAGCACCCATCAGTTTGCTGTGTGCCACGGAGTTTGCAATGCCACAGAGGCGCAGGTGGGAGGGAGACGTAGGTCAGTGACCGGATTGGGGGCAGCAGGGCTCCACTGCTCGCATCGGTGAGGCTGTGCACTTCCTAGTGTCATCGCCTGTGGGATAGCAGCCTACAGAGGGGGAGACAGAGCAGAGGCAGCAATGCATTGTCAACAGAAACAGTCATTCCACCTGTCTCGGGAGCACAATCCTATGCTTGTTTACCTTGAAGTAGGTTCCATTGGATTAAATGGGGCTACTCTCAGGTAAGTGTGCATAGGTTTGCAGCCTGAAAGGGTGCAGGGCAGCACCGGTGAGGAATGGGAGACACCTGTGTCCAGGCAGTAACTGCTTGCTTGGTGGCCATGAGAGAGGATGGTGCCTCAGGTGTGTGCCTGCAGGGCTGCTTTGGGGGTCTTGGGCACATGACTGCCAGAGTCCTTACCTGTCCTTTCTGGGGGGCTATAGTGGCCCTGTGTGGGGGATCCCTGGGCAGCTCCCAACACTGCTCCTGTGCAGTCAGGGATTGTGGTGAGTGTGTGAAACCCTCCCACCCTGGGTTACTTGTGTGGAGCTGCTGGGGAAGATAGCCTGCAAAAAGAAGGTGGAGGCAGGGGCGTTGACAAAGGGAAACGCGTGGGGCGGGCTGCCCGGGGGTGATGCGCGCACAAGGGTGACGCGCGTCCCCCCCAGCACTTACATTTTGATGCTGAAGTTGGGCCTGCCCGCCCGCCCTCGCATCCATTTGGCTCCAAAATGAGCCGAAAACGGCACGGGGTGTGTGCTCTGCTCCTGCGCGTGAAGTCACGCATGGGGGTGGAGCCGCTTCCTTAAAGGTGACGCGCGTGCCCGCTCTGGGGTGACACGTGTCCTAGCGACGCGACTGGGTGGAGGGGACAAGTGTTACAATCCTCTGTCTCTGTGAGCATATGCCCTGTGTCTTGTGCCAGGTGAGTGTTTGGTGCAAAGTGTAGTTGTTGGTGCAGAGTAGGGTGTTTGTGCATCCAGTGGTCCCCTCCACCAAAGTTCTCCTTCATGAGGGCTGGGTGATATAGCTTCATGCCACGCACCCTGTACTGTGGGCAGAGCCATTTAGAGGAATTTTATCAGGGGGTACAAAGTTTCTTTTGGGCCCCTTCCCTACATATGAATTTGGCTCATGTCATGGGCCCCCCCTTTTTTTTGCTCCAGGACCCCCTTTTTGACCCATTTTTTTTTGCCCTGGGCCTGGGTACAAATTACCCCCTTAACCCCCCTCTCAGAGGCCCTGACTGTGGGTGCCAGAGCTGGACTTATATGGTGGGGTGGGTGTGGGTTGATTGGCTGCCAGAGTTATGCTGTGTATCCTATGCTCTGTGGGTTTGGGGTGGTGGTGGTTTGGGAGGTTGGAGGGTGTTGTGATTTTTTGGGTCCTTTTTTTGGTCCATGTGTATGGTCCCCTATGTGACTCCCCCTATGTGACTCCTCTAATCTATGCTTGGTCTGTGGCTGGTGTAGCATTTTTCTGGAGAAGGGTGTGTGTCTGCCCAGCAGTTTGGGGACAGGATTAGTGTTGCTGCGCTTGTTTCTTCCTTGTCATGTCCATGGCACGCCTATGGAATGCCCCTAGCGCCAGTGGAGTTACACTGGCCTGCATCCAGTTTGCATTGGCATGCTGTTTCAGGCGGGTTGCGCCAGTGTTAAGTTTGTGTCTGTTGGTGGAAGCTGTATTCTGCCGGTGCAGCTCTTGTTGTGCTGGCGTCTCACGTTTTAGACCGTTTCCCATTGTGCCATAAATCAAATAATAAAATGGCTCCCTGTCCCCAAAAGGCTCACAATCTAAAAAGAGGTGCAGAAAAGACACCAGCAACAACCACTAGAAAAGACGCTGTGCTGGGGTGAAGAGGGACAGTTACTCTTCCTCTGCTAAATAGAAGAGGAACACCAATTGAAAAAGTGCCTCTTTGTCCAGTTAGCAGGGTAAATTTCAAGTTAGCAGTGCCAGAAAGTATTTTACTATGCCAGTGGAACACTCATTCCACTGGCATAAGAGCCCGCTGTGTGTTTTTTAGTTCAACTTGCACAAAAATTGAATTTTTGCTTGCCAAACAAACAGAAAGAGCTAGAATAGAAAAGATGTCCTCCTTTGTTTCCACATCTGGGGAAAAAAGATTGGAAAATGCCGAGCATGTGGTTGATTTGTTTGGTTTCATGAGTTTTTTGTTTTTAAAACTGAATGTGACATTCAATTCTCTTGGAATTTTTATTAACAAAATTAACAGTAAAAACATTCCCTGATTCATCCGGATGGAATTCTTCCATGAAGTCATTAATCATAGTTCAATTCAAAAGGGACAACCAGTAATTCTTAACTAGGCTAAAAGTTCAATGGCTGCCACAAAAATGAGGTTAGCCAGATAGCCCATGAAGTCCTGGAGGTTCAAATTTCCCCCCTGCATAAATGGATAATGCTGCTGCTCAGGCTGAGTTATCGGTTTTCCTTTGCAACTGCAGCCCTTTTCTCACCTCTGCATAATTCTACTCTAGAAAGTTCCCCAACTTTCAGGAGCATCCTTTTAGGACAAGGGTGGGGAACCTATTTGCGGTGGAGGGCCATTTTCCCATGGGGAAAATTTGTTGCAGGCCGGCCGTTAGGCTGGCCGCAATTTTGGCACCCCCACCGCAAATTTGACACACACACCCCGCGAATTTACTGCTCTCCGAACCCCCACCCTCCCACCCACCGCTCTCCGAACCCCCACCCACTCGCTCTCCTTACCTCATGCTCCTCAGGCTTCGGGCCACCGCCGCCGCCGCCTTCCCGCGTCTGCTCCTTTTGAAAGCGGCCTTCCTGTACCTGCACAGATCACTGAGAGGGCAATCTCTCGGCCTCAGCAGCGCTCTGCGCAGGTACAGGAAGGCCGCTTTCAAAAGGAGCTGACGCGCGGCGGCGGAGCCTCCAGTCCGGTCTCGCGCGGGCCGGATCGGTCCGGTCTCGCGCGGGCCGGATCAGTCCAGTCTCGCGCGGGCCGGACCGGATTGTCCTGCGGGTCAGATCTGGCCCATGGGCCGGAGGTTCCCCACCGCTGTTTTAGGAACAGACTAGCAGCTCTCTGGATCCTCCTAGACAATGTAACTTTCCTTATAACAAATATTACATAATTTCAAATCCTTTTGAGGTTACCTCCTCAGACCAGCAATATACTGTACCTTACTGAGCTATGCAGTATAGTGTTAGTTAGCAAAGCCGGCCTTAGTTGCTGTGGGGCCCAACTGGAAACATATTTTGTGGGGCTCCAGGTTCACAGCCAAGGTCTGTAGAATCTTAGAGATATAACATCACGTTATTACTGTCAAAAGTAACAAACTTGATTTGTATTATATTTTTGTGAGTGCAGGGTACAGTTTAGTGCCTCAGATATGTTGGAAGGGGAAGGGGTTGAAGTACGCACTGCGCACTCCTCCTCCCGTCGCAGCTCCACTGCGTCTTGAGCTAGTCTTTCGACCAGCAGGGTCCTCCATTGTGTGTCTACTCCTCTCCTCATGAGGACCCTGTCTGAGGTTTTTAAACTTGGCACCGCAGACTGCACACACACACACCCCCGGTGATTATTTCCCATTCCCTGGTTAGCTGGATCTGGCATCCTGTTGCCCTGGATCCAGGTCCACATCCAGAAGGAATCTCACATCACATGGAATCCATGTTACTGGCAAGCAGCTCCTGCTTTGTTTTCCTCAGTATGCAA
The DNA here is from genome assembly GCA_026170595.1 of Plestiodon gilberti rubricaudatus. Classification (NCBI taxonomy): domain Eukaryota; kingdom Metazoa; phylum Chordata; class Lepidosauria; order Squamata; family Scincidae; genus Plestiodon; species Plestiodon gilberti. The sequence goes on from JANXHW010000002.1 coordinate 123,694,764, forward strand.
CCCCTTGCCCCATCTGCACGGGCCCACAGAGTTGGGGCACCGTTCGCCACTTAGCTGGTGATTCCTGACTCTGCCCCTTCCTCCGTTTCTAATTCAAGCAAGGTGGTAGCAGTAGTGGGCAGGTAGGGCAGGCACTCTTGTCCCACCTCCCACCCCTTGAAAATCTGCCCCCAAAGCAACCACCTGGGCTCACCGCATTTTGAGACTGGCCCTGATGCTCAGTGGTTTTGACCATGACTACAAGGCCAGCGGGTGGCGCAGTGGGCTAAACCATGAGCTGTCTATTGAAAGGTTGGCAGTTCGAATCCGCAACGGGGTGAGCTCTCGTTGCTTGGCCAGCTCCTGCCAACCTAGCAGTTCCAAAGCATGTTAATGCGAGTAGATAAATAGGTACCGCTTGCGGGAAGGTAAACAGCGCTCCGTGTTCCAGCCGCATGCTATGCGCTGCGGCAAGGAGAGTCATGCCGGCCACATGACCACGGAGGCGTCTTTGGACAACGCTGGCTCTTCGGCTTTGAAATGGGGATGAGCACCACACTCTAGAGTCGGACACGACTGGACTTAATTGTCAGGGGTCACCTTTACCTTTACCTTACAAGGCAAGGACTGTAGTTGAAGAAGTAGTTCAGATGCCATTCTCCAGTAAGGAGAATTCAGTGAAGTCACTCAAGGCTAGGAAGAGATAAGAAGAGTGAAAGAGAAGGAGTACCTTTTTTCAGCAGCAGCGATAGAGAGAAATCAAGTAAGGAGTTAGGGCTAAGGATTGCTTGGAAGTTGAATAAGAACAGGTGCTGTGATGAGACTTATTTCCCAGCTTTGTTCATGAAAAAGCATTGCTTTTCAAGAAGAACTTCGACCTAGTTTTACTTATTGCTTATTAGTTTGATTTGTGGTTGCTGGCTGCCTGCCTTGTTTTATTGTGTGGTGTTCTAGAAAGCCTGCTGGTACACTTTTTTTTTCTCCATTTGCCAGATTTTCACTGTTTGCTGTTTTGTATTTACAGTAACTTTATTTGGCTGTTGTGTTGTTTTTCTCCTCTGTTCCTTCTTGGGTGTTAGACACTTTATGTTTTTTTTATAAGATGAGGCAGAATGCAATTTTTAAAAAATACATAAATAATTCTATAGCATCTAATAATGCCCAGGGAAATTATCTGAAGAAGCTGTTTCATACTGAGATCAGTGCTGATGAAGCTCAAGGCAACATTATCCCCTTCCCCGATTAGACTTTCCCAAGTAGACTGCAGGCTGCCTGCGGCGGAGCACTGAATTGGGCGGACGGCCTCGGGCGCCCGCCCCATCTTTACGTCGGATTGGGCTGCCCGTTGCATATTATTTCTATGTAGAAAAATACATTTTACAGTGCACACGGAGATACATTTATTCTATGCAAAATCTTGTTACATTGCTTTACATGAAATGATGAATGCATTTTTCAAAATAACCCCCTAAACAAACAAACAAACAAACTATTTGGGTGGCCACAGAGCAGCCGGAGAAAAGAAAAAGCCCACTGCTTTGCAGTGGGTAAAAAGAACATACCTGACATAATTGCCCACCCTTAAAAAATACTGTAGTTGCCCACCCACCTCTACAATCCTGGCTATAGGCCTGCTGCGCAGACTGGCCTTCAATGGAGGTTGGTTGGAGGCAGCGGTGGATCAGGGTGAGGATCAGGATAGGCAGAGCAGATTGGGGCAGATCTTGGCAGTAGCGGGATCTGTGGGATCTGGAGCCCTGTCCCAGACATTCCCCCTGTAGCAATTAGATCTACACCAGCAAAAGAACTGATGTAGATCTGAGTAGGCCCATAGAGGCCCAGGCAGCTGCGGTGGAGGTAAGTACAATTTTAATTTACTTACCTCTCCAAGCCGATCTGGTCCCCTGCTGACACGCAGGATATAGTGGAGGCTGCACAGGCGGCACTAAATCCTGTATGCCAGCAGGGGATAGGATTGAGCCATTAATTATTTTATGTCATGTTGGGAGGAAAAAAAGTCTTTGGGAATAACTTCAGTTAGAGTTGACAACCCTAGCATTGTGCATTTACTCAGAACAATCTCACGGAGGAGACCTACTCCATCAACTTCCACAAATGGCTATTGCCTTTGGCTGCAGATTGCAGCTTCAAGCAGAAGCTCCAGAAAACCTGTTTTATTTCTACCCTATAGTACAGGGGCAGCCAAGCCACGGCTCGCGAGCCACATGTGGCTCTTTGACATATAATGTGTGGCTCACGGAAATATGTTGGCTGAGCTCCTTTTTGCATTGCAATTAATATGAAAGGTAAATAAAAAAATTCAAGGGTTATAATTTACTGGGTATAAACTAAGAGTCTACTGGATTAAAACATAAGTTTAATGTTCATGGTGAATAAATACAGTATATTTTAAGAATTTAAATGCTTCTTAAATATTGTGGCTCTCAAACATCTGAAGTTTATCGTCTGTGGCTCTTACTTTAAGCAAGTTTGGCCACCCTTGCTATAATAGATGCTGATGTGGGAGTGGTTCCATAAATGGGGTCTGGTGGGGCACTGCCTTTGCAGGGGCCCCCCAAAAGGTGGCGTTGACAGTGTGCTAATGGGCTATATATCTGGAGAAGGACTTACTTCATCCTACTTCAATGATGACTATTTCCAAGTATCCAGATGATTATGTGGAAGTGGGCATATTAGTCAGAATGTGTAGCACCCCTTCCTGATTAGCCATTAATACTCCAGAAAGGCTTCATTGAGCAGGAGATGGATAGAAGATCAGGTCTTCTCTACTCGCCTCCAAAATAGACTGTCAACAAGTAGTGTTACTGCAGCCAATGCTCCATCCCCAAACACCTATAGCATCTGGGTTGGCAACTGGGGTGGACTGACAGTCCTTATAGAGGACTTAGTTGGTTTCCAATTGGCTTATTTGGCTTTCAGTGCTTCCAATTGCTGATCTGTCCTGAAACAATTTCAGCTGATCCTATGATACAGACCCTGACCATAAGTCCCATAGGAATGTTGAGGTGGGCAAGTTCTCTCTTCAGATCCTGTTAGGGCATGCCTAAAGGGAGGGTAACGTCTTGGGTAGATATCTGGCAACCCGGGCACAAGTTTTATAGGACACCATTTAGTTTCTGTACTTGCAAAAGCTGCCATACAAGACGATACTGATGCCGCAAAAACAAAAGTTTTTGCTAAACTAAAACTAAACTAAAAACTAGGCATGCCTGGCCTAACGGGATCTGAAGAGATAACTCATCCATCTCAAAATTCCTATGGGACTTATGGTCAGGGACTAGACTACTAAGGGGATTGTAAATTCAGGATGGTTTTTTTTTTATCATTAAGTTAATTAGGTAAGCCTGGTAAGGTAATAGACTTATTTAATCATTTAATCATTTGATTTTTGTCTGTAAACCGCTTTGTGAACTTTTTGTTGAAAAGCGGTATATAAATACTGTTGTTAATAATAGACTACAGTCTCTAAAATATTATTAATGGAGCTTCAAACTGGAGACAGATATGCCCCGGCAAATAAATAAGTCCAATATCCCTTAGCGCCTGAAGAATTGCAGTCCAGCACACAAATGTGCCTGAACTGTACGACCGTCACTAGAGGTGGTCCTCCAAGTCCCACCACCACTACAATTCAGGCATGCAGTGATCGGAGAGAAGCCTTTTGCAGATGTTGGCGCTTTGCTTCTGCAATGTAACCCCCAGAGAAGATCCTCTGATGGTGCCAACTTGAATGTCCTTCCAGGCCGTCTCCAAAGGCTTTTTGTATTTGCCCTGATGTGTTCCAGAATCATGTAGAGCTGGTTTTAATTGTTGATTTATAGTTCAACTGGTTCTGATTGATTTTTGCTGTCGTAGCTCCATGCTTTTTATGCTTTCTTGCTGTACGGCTTTATCCTTTTCATTGTTTGTCACCCTGGGAGCTCAACTTGGCTTGAAGAGCTGCTCTGCCACAAGCCTGCTGCCATGAGCAATGGGTCCCCAGCTGCAGTGCAATCCTGACTGGGCACTTCCGGCAGTCGGCACTCTAATTGCCAGTGCCAATCAATGCCAATCAAGCCTATAGGGCTCTCGCTATAGAGACCCAGGAGTAGGGCAATGCCCTGTCTGCATCCATTGAAGAGTCATGGTCAATAGCCACTTTGGGCTTGGGCTATAGCAATTGGACGGACCATAATGTAGGTGTGTCATCATCATCATAACTACCGTTGTGAGTTTGATTTCAATTCTGTAAAAAAAAGTTTGTGTTCCATTCTTTTTGGAACCCAAAAGATTTGCTATCCTGTTGTTAGCACTGTCGGGATAATAGGAAGTTCCTTGTTTGCTCTCTTTTGTTTGCAGCCAGTTCTTTTAGAGCTGCACCGCTCCCAGACAGGACATACACTTGCTCAGTCCTAGCATGGTCAGTTGATCAATGTGTACCTGCCCCTTACAGCCAGGCTGCTACATGTGGGCAGGCAATGCCAGCATCTGTCTGCATATGCATGGGATGGGAGAAGGGTCTGAGGATCCGATTATTAGTCATGGATGGGACGCAATCAGAGGGCTGGAGGCTCTCGCATACCAGCTCTCACATACCAGATCCAGGCCCTGGAACTTACTTTGCCCACCTCTACTCTAGCCTTTTTCTTATTTCTGTGACCAGGGACTGCACCACTGTGCCTCAGCTCCACCAGTCAATCACTTTGCCTGTGATGGGGAAAAGTACTGCAGAACATGCTTCCCAGCTGCATCTAAGACAGTGTCTTTCAAGCTTTTTCTCCTGATGTACCACTTCTCAGGGTAAAATTTTTAAAGACTGAATCGTATTGTGAAAAATATGTATTCATGTTGTGAATATTACTGTGAAAAATATATCTCAAGAGAGACCCCACTCCATCACCACCACCCTCCATATTCCCCATGTTCCTGCCACCTGTGCGGCCCGTGGTTGGCCCCTGTGTGTGCCCCCCATCACTGCTGTGTTGCTGTGGGCAAGCGCGGGCAAGCAGACACCTGCTCCCAGGTTTCCTGCCACCCTTAGCAGGGGTTGAGGCATGCCCCAGAATGCCCTGCACTTGGTTGGGATACTGGTTTCCGTACCTCTGGACAACACCTCACGTACCACCGCTGGTACATGTACCGCTGGTTGAAAAATGCTGATCTAGGACAATCTCAAGTGGCTGGAGAGAATGATGTTACAATTGCTAGGTTACCATCACAATCAATCTGCTTCCTTTCCTCCTCCTTTGCTGCAGGGGCAATTGTGTGTTTTTCCATAGTAATGGAGACTTGCTTGTGCTGGAGTGGAGAACAGAAGTGCCAGCCTCCAAAGGGCTGGGGAAAATAACATCTGGGGAAAATAAGAAAAACAAATAAACTAGGTAACTGAAACGGTGAGGCTTTCAAACTTCTCAAAATGGTGCAGGCGGAAAGAGAAGTGTCTTGGTAATATCACAGGTATAATCCAGTCGGTGCCTATGATGCTAATAACAATGATGATCCTTCTGCTACTTTTTATTGCAATAGTTGCCATTGCTGGGGGGGAAGGAGAAGAGAGGAGATTGCATGCTACCAGCCACTCAACTTTGCAAATGTAAGTGTATGGGAAAATGCAGCTTCCCGGGAAGGAATGCTTTAGCTGGGAGGAATATAGACAGGATACCTGCAATAAATGGATAGCTGTGTGTTCTCCACGCAAGAAAATCATTTGGAAAAATCCTGCTTGCCACCTGGGAAAACCTCAATGCTTTTGTAACACTTCAGATTCAATTTGTCAGCGTAGTAGAGCAAATTGCAAGGAGACAAGAGTAAAAAAATAATTGGGAGGTTAGTCGCTTGTATTTGGGGGCTACCACCCCAAAATATCATATTGGTATTTATGAAAAAAAAATCTGAAAGACAGATTTCCCTGTTGTGGTCTCTCTGAAGCTAGATCTTCCCTGGAGCTCAATTCACTCTCAGAGATTTTAGTCACTGTTCTACATGTCTGTGTGCTTTGCAAGAATTTGTAGACTTCCTTCCCGAGCAGAAAATAAAAATAAATCCTTTCTGAGTTCCAGTCATTCAGGAAGCAAAAGGTGAAGTTTTACAGTCACGACTGCTACCGTTTTGATCTGGTGGTGTTTTGACAGTGTGTAACAGCACAATTTCCATGTGTCCCTGGAAGTGAAAGAGGATTTAAGAATGATGTGAGTGCTACACTGCCACCTAGTGGGCATACATTGAATGTGGAGACTGTTTCTCGTTTATATGCGGGGAGCCATCGCCAGTGGCCATACCCATAATGGCTATCATAGACGATGCTGATGCGGCACAGACTCTGTTTCTGTACATGCGGCATCATCTTGTATGATAGCTTTTGGAAGTACAAACTAAATGGCGTCCTATAAAACATGTGCCCAGGTTACCAGATGTATGCCAAAGATTTTGCCCTTTCTTTAGGCATGCCCTAAAAGCTAAAACAGGATCTGAAGAGAGAACTGGTCCACCTTAAAATTCCTATTTATTTTTTTATTTTATTTTTCACATTTTTATACCACCCTTCCTCCAAGGAGCTCAGAGTGGTGTACATATTTCCTCCCCTCCTTTTTGTCCTCACAACAACCCTGTGAGGTAGGTGGGGCTGAGAGATAGTTACTGGCCCAAGGTCACCCAGGAAGCTTTGTGGCTGAGTGGGGATTTGAACCTGGATCTTCCAGGTCTAAGTCCGACTCCCAAACCACTACACCATCCTGGCTATGGGACGTATGATCAAGGACAAGACTGCTGGATATAACCACCACCTTCCAAGTTCTTTGCGCTTCCCCCACATCATTGCATGGTGAGATGCAGCAGCCTCCCGGGATTGCAATGGCTGCTAGTTTGTTTCCAGGCACCCTCAAAGCAATTCTGGGAGGAAAGGGAGGTGGGTCCTTAATGAACTCCACACTTTGACTGACACACACACACACACACACACACACACACACACACACACACACACACGAGTTTTAATAAAATCATGGCTTCCTTGTAAGCCTTCTAGAAACAGTCGCTAAGGGGGCTGGCACAAAAACTGTGGGATCAGCCACCTCTGCTCCTCCTGTCAAGCTTTAGAGCCCTAAATGACCTGTTCATAGGAGTGCTCCTTCCCTATGTCCTCCCCTCAGGCATTGAGACTGGATTGTCTGTGTATACACCAGACTATCCAGTCTCAAAGCCTGAGGGGTACAGTTGGCGACCACAGGGTACAGCTGGCGACCACAAGATCATTCTAGGGCCTTCTTGGTGGTGGTGCCCGCCACCTCGTCTATGGAACTTTTACAAAGGAAGGTGCTTACCTTTTACAAAATGATGCAGGCGATGCTTTTCTGAGGGCACCTGCTCTTTTAGAGCTAAGATGGTTTGACCGTTTTTGAAGAGTCCTGGAAAATAAGCTGAAGTTGTTTTGAGTTTTGTGGTTTAAGATAGTATCATGGCTATTATGCTCTGGGTTTTAGATACATGATTACTATTTTATTGCTCTTGTCCTCTCCTTGGAGGCCTTTGGCCAAGGATATGGGGTGTGGCTAATCAACATGTGAAAAGTGTGCTTTTTGTTGTTGTTCCATCCTGAAATTCATTCAGCATGACTTGCTCACTTGATATTTCTGTCCTTTGTCTGGTGGTGTGGTTTTTCTTCAGCCCTTCCTTCCACTTGACCAGTCATTTTTCTAGATGTCCCCCCCCACCTCCTCTTATCTCAGGCAGCTGACTCCTCCACACGCCCATTGTTTCTGAGTCATGTCCACGGCCGGCTCTGTCCCACTTCCTTCAGCCATTCTAACTAGGCCCACACTGCTTCCCAGCCTTCAGCTTCCCTCCCTAGCCAGGACTCTAGTTTTGCACCATGTTTCAAAAACAAAACAAAATGGCATGCCAAGGCCTGTGAAGAAAGAACTTCTCTGATCTATAGGCTCATCCCCTAATAATCCTTCATGTGTAGAGACTCTCTATAGTTACTCAGTGCTGAAAGAAATGTGTGAGTTTTAAGTCCTGTCATTGAAAACAGGGCACACATTCAGCCCTGTTCTCATCTCTCACGTTCTCCACCCCTTTCCACCAGTAGAATATCCATCCTGTTCCATTCTTGGACCTGAGTGAGGCTCTCCCCACTGCAGCAACCCTTCCACCTTGCTTTCCTGTTGCCTCCTCCTTTCCTCACTGTTGTATCTCTAAGGATGCAATCCCCTCCGCACTTACCTGGAAGTAAACCCCATTGACTATAATGAGACTTACTTCTGAGTAGACATGCATAGGATTGGGCTCTCAGTTCTGTCCTTTCTCTCAGCCTCTACTTCTTCCACCATGTGTGTGCATTTTTAGCCTTGTTCCCTTTTAAAAGATACACAAACGGTGATCAAGTATGGCTTTCATAAAACCAGCCTTGAGTTGGGGTTTGAAGTCAGAGTTTAATTCAGCCTCTATCAGATTGCCTCTGCTTAGGTCACATATTTTTCAACCATTTATCTTCATTTGATACATGGGACTAGCCAAGGCACATCTGTAAGGATGCCTGTAGCAGTCTAAGCAGGAAATGGAAGTGGCCATTACAGTACCCCACCTGAGAGGTGGTGGCAGTTCAAGGCTAAATTCAAGCTAGGGCTCAGTGCCTGGGAGGGGGCCATAACTTACTGGTAGAGCCTGTGCTTTGCATGCAGAAAGGCCCGGGTTCAATTCCTGTCATCTCCCAAAGCATTTCAGGTAGAAGGGCTGGGGAGAAGACCTCTTGGAGAGATGCTACCAGTCAGGGTGGATAGTGCTGATCTAAATGGACCAGTGGTTTGACTCGGTATGAAGTAGCCTCACATGTCCCAGATCCCATTTTCATGCTGATGCGCACAACCTATACAGAAATAGCAGTGAAGATCGCTGCCTTTCTTACTGACCATGCACCTCTACGGCGCATGGTCAGTAAGAAACTACGGCGCATGGTCAGTTTGGGAGTCGGACTTAGACCTGGAAGATCCAGGTTCAAATCCCCGCTCAGCCACGAAGCTTCCTGGGTGACCTTGGGCCAGTCACGATCTCTCAGCCCCACCTACCTCACCGGGTTGTTGTGAGGACAAAAAGGAGGGGAGGAAATATGTACACCACTCTGAGCTCCTTGGAGGAAGGGCGGTATAAAAATGTGAAAAATAAATAAAATAAAATAACAGCACGATGACACAGAAATTCAGCAAGTGAGGCTTACTTAGTCTCCATGTCAGAAAAGGCTTCACCTGCTTATTTTCTGTGTGAAGAGGAGTAGCACCGGTTTATATACAAAAAAAGGTGACACCCTTAATAGCAATTGGGGCTTTTACCTGGAACATGCAACATCGCTGCACCAGCCTTGTGGGAAGTCATCTGGGCTGTGTAACAAATGGGTAACAGCTGCACCTTTACTGCACTAAATAGTGATCATCACTGGTGTGATAAATTGGTTTAAATCAAATTAATGGGCGTACTAGACTGTAAAATCTGCCGCACTGGCTATCATCTGCATAGTGGCCATCAGAGGGTGCTGGCGCTATACTCTTCCTGCTCACTTTCCTTGTTTGCCTTTGCGCCTTATTAAGGCAACTTAAATATCTCCGGTATTTGTATATGTAGCAAAAGCCCCGTTTTCCCTAGAACTGAGGCATGCTGGGGAAAGTGAGCAAGTTATTCATGGAGGCTGATCCTGGTTTCAGTTCTGTCACCTGGAAACCACATCTATATTATTTATTATATTATACTTGGGGATGTATTATACTTGGGCAAGTATAATGGGGGCAACCCAGTTCCCCACCACCACCACAACCATCCTGTGAGGTTTAGACTAAGAAGGAATGACTGGCCCAACATGGATACCCCTAAGCCACACTGGCACCCTGCATGGCAGCTGCTTCAAATGGCGGCAGCAGCAGTCAAGTGTAAAAGCCATGCCGCACGTGGATTGCCCTGATTACATGGAAGGAGGACTCCCTGTTGGCATCGCACGTTCCTGGAGTCACTCCAAGTGTGGTCAGGCCAATCCACCTGGTGCATAAGCTTCAGTAGCGGCTCCCTTGAACTATGGCAGTGGACATTGCATGTGAAAGGTTCCAGTTTCAGTCCCTGGTACCTCCCAGTTTTAGAGTATCTCAAGTGGCAAATTTGGGATAGACAGACTCCTTCTGCCTGAGACCTCAGACAGCCACTGCCAGTGAGAGTTGACAGCAGTGCTAGGCGAGATGGACCAATGGTCCAACTCAGAATATGGCAATCCCTTGTGTATTTCAGCCTATATTATATAGCATATTTGGCAAGGTCATATTTTTTTCCCTCCACCACTACGTAATTGTCCCCTATTCCATGGTAGAGCTAATGTGAATCACTGACTAACTTACTGTGTCTCATCTGTGGAATGTATATATAGTATTCAGTTACCAAAGGAGTGTGCTGGAAGAGAATTGCTGGAGTGCCGTAATAATGAAACACCTCGTGAGCCCCAAGTACCTACCATTATAGGAGGCTGCCTGCTGCATCTCTGCATGATTCATGGCTCTGACTTTGCTTCCTTCTAATCAGCCTCTCTGCTAGGACGGGTCATTCTGTTGTGTCTCTATATTGGCTGTGGTTGGATCATTTAGTCACTGGTGATGTAGATGTGTTGTATCTCTGTGGGCGCAATCCTGTGTAACTCTTGTACCGGTGTAACCCCTGGTGTAAGAGCACTTATGCCAGTGTAACGTCGTATGCCGACGGACACCGGCGTAACCCCCCTTGGACGCCTCATATGCACAGTTAGGATGCGGAATGGACACCGGCACAACTCCACCAGTGCAGTGGGCATTCCAGGGGCGTCTGAATGCCCCCAGAATGCCCCCTGCACCGGTGGAGTTGCGTCGGTGTCTGTTCTGCGTCCTAACTGCACATGTGAGGCGTCCAAGAGGGGTTACGCCGGTGTCCGTCCTGCGTCCGTCGGTGTACAGCAAGTTACACTGGCATATGTGCTCTTACACAGGGGATCTACTGTTACACCAGTGCAAGAGTTACACAGGATTGCGGTGCGTGAGAGTTACTGCTCTGGGCGCAACTCAACTCCTTCCAATCAGGTGCAGAGGCACAGCAGAATCTCCTCCCAATGCAAAGGTGTAGCAGAATCACCTGCCCTCAGAGGAGACTGCCTGTCGCACCTCTGTATGAGTCACTGGTCTTGTGATCTCCTGGTTATAAAAAGGCATGCTCAGAGCAGTGCCATGCAGAAACACAGGAGGTAAGACTCCTCTGAGGTTGGGTCATCATGCTTACTCTCTCGCACACTGTGGAAGCAGTAAACCTTTTCAGTGAAATGGGAAGAGAGCTTCCATTTTAACTGAGGTGGTGTGTGTGTGTGGGGGGGGGAGTGTGCCTATCAGAAATTTGAGATGTGCTGTAATTTGAGAAGAGACAGATATTTGTCTTTTCTGAAAAGGATATTATGTAAGAGGCGGCAAAACAAAAAAAATGTTTTACCAGCACACGAGCCCAGCACTGTGACACCCCCCCCCCCCCGGAGCCAGCTCTGCTCCCTTCCCCAGAAAGAAAAGAAGGGCCCTCTTTCCAGCCTGGCTTGCATGAGATGAAGTGCATGGGTGGGGGGAGGTTGGCAGGGGGAGTCCAGGCCCCAGCAGCACACTGCATTCCTTTCATTGCACTTCACACATTTAACAGTGAGCGTTAATCGCTTTCTGGCTTTATGAGAAGCAGATGTTGTGTCCCTGCAGCTGGGTGGGGGGGGGAAGGCAGATTCTACACACCTTGCCTTTTGGCTTCATTTTTTTTTTCAATCTGTGATTCTGTTCAGAGGGAAAACCTTTAACCTGGATTAGTCTCCACCTACCTGGCTTCCATCCCAATCCCAGCTGTGCTGTAGCACAACCAAAGTGGCCCAAATTCTGGGCATGAGCCCAATGTTTACAGGGCTCCAGTGCATATACTTAGAACTCTGTACAGGCAGGCAGGAGTTCCTCTTCTACAGGTCAAGGTCTGCGCCAGCGCTGGGCCAAGAGCTCCTGGTGGTACCTGAGGAGGCAGTGCACCACCCCCTTACCTGGCAGCCCCCTTACCTGGCAGCCCCCCAGCAGCTGCCCCCACAGCTCCTTCTCTGGCTCCTCCCTGAAAACAAAGAAGAGGGGAACAGACCGGAAGTGGACGTGTGGAAGAGTCTGCTGCACCCCTCTCTGCACTTCCTTTTCCAGTGCGACCCCCTCTTCCTTTTCAATGAGGAGTGGAAGGAGAAAGAGCATCAGAGAAGCCCCACCCCTGCCAATCTGCTGCCTGGCGGGGATGGGGTTAACTGCCTCAGACGGACAAGCATCCCCAGGGCCACTCAGAGGAATTGTATTGGGGGATATTTATTAGCCCCCTTCCCTTCATGTGAATTTGGCTCCTGGGGCCCCATTTTTGGCCCTGGTCCTGGGTACTATTGTACCCCCTTTTAACCCCCCGCCCCCCCTCTCAGAGGCCCAGAGCATCCCCTCAGGTCCGACAGCCCCTTCTCACAGAGAGCTTCTTGTGTACACAAATTGCACCAATGTCATTCAATGTCAGGAGTTAAACTCCTGAAGTATTTCAGCACCTGCAATAGCCATATTATTACTTGGTGCAGGCAGCCTCCTGGCTGGAAGGAGGAAGAACAAGGCTTAAAATTAAACCTGGATTCTCTGGTTCTCCTGCCAATAGGGTTGCCAACTGATCAGAAAAACTGCCCTCCTGTGTCTTTAACAGCTCAACAATAAGCTGCTATTATTATTATTATTATTATTATTATTATTATTATTATTAATAATAATAATAATAATAATAATAATAATAATATACTTTGCAAGTCATTGAGTGAAGCTGTTCCAGGCACAGGCATAAGCACTCTTTGACCGATGCATGCAGAATCAGTTGCTCTTAAAAGCATGGGAACAGGACTGGTAAAAAAGTTGGCAAGCCCAGCTCCCAGCTCTAGGAGGACAGGCTGACGAGCTCCTAAGATACTTGGCAGTAGAGGCTTTGAGAGCCCTTTTCAGGTCGTTCATGGTTGGGGCAGCAGCACCTCCATGGACCATCCAGGTTACAGGTAGGTCCTTCAGAGAAATGAGTCTTGGTGTAAAACTAGGTAGGACGGCAGCAGCCACCATTGTTGTTTGCAACATGAACCATGTCTGCCTTGCTCACAAATAAAGCAGCAGGGAATGGGGCTTCCTTTTAACATAAAAAAAATGTTACTGGTACAGAAAAACAATACTGGTGCTTGAATTCAGGGAGGCAACGTGGGGGAAGGCCCAATTCCTCCCACCCACCCCGTGCACCTTTTTGATGTTAAAATTAGACACCCCCCCCCTTGCCCCTGCTTTATACCTGGAAGTGGATAAGCAAACATCACCGCCATTCTTGCATCTGGTTTTAGGAATTGGCTGTTTGTAAGACTGGTTGCCATGTAGCCTGATTGAACAACAGTTCAATCAGTTGCTCTGCCTGTTTGTTTTGGCCCGGTGCTCCCGCTGTTTTCCCATGGACCATTTTTTGGGTCATTAAGTTCATCATCATAATTGATCCTCAGGGACCCAAAGCTGCTTCCAGGGGGAATTTGGGGTGGGAAAAGAGCACAGAAATAAAGGGTTAAGCAACCCTGGTGCCATAGCACAGTCCCAGTTGAGTTCAGCTCCCCCCCTTCAGTGGAAGCAAGCCCCCCCAAAACCAGACATGACATATTGAGTTTGGCTCAGGGTCCCCTACTTAGGTTTTTCAAGTCCAGATCCTGTTGGGGCTCCAAGTCCAGATCCTGTTGGGGCTCCTGTACCTCTTAAGAGTTGCATATAAAGGAAGAGATGTTAACGCCCCTGGGTTCAGTTGAAGACCCATGCCAAATCATGAAGGCTAAATCTGTCTCCCAGTGACCGTACTGGTCTGGCCTGGGGAGCAGTCTCCAGGATTAGGAAATAAATTGTTTGTGCTGCCTGCAAAGAAATTATTTCATTAAACTGTTTTAACAGTTTGGAGAAGGACAAGAGGTGCCAGTTACTCTGAAGAGACTCCTTATCTAGTTAATTTGTTACTCTGTCTGATAACAAATATAAGGTGCCAGGTGGCAAACTTCAAAAGGAGAAGGGTGTGTGTGTGAAACAAAAACATACACACAACAAGTACTGTACAAAATACTTCAAATTTAAATTGAACACTGAGTTAACCTGATCAGAATTTTTTAGTCTTCAACCTCAACAGATTGTCTTTATTTATAGAATAATTATTCCCGAGGGGTATTTTGGTTAAAATGTCTGTTCTAAAAGATTTGAATGCGATTCCAACTTGAGTAAAAACTATTATTCTTAGAAGTACTCCCATGACTTTCTCTACTCCAAATTCATTCAATTTTTTTTCTGAGGACCCTCCTCCACTGTCTATCACCTTGTTGTGATTTCAGTCCTAGCAGCAGTAGTTATCAAATTTGCTATCATCAGTTACTGTTGATCCAATGTGACCAGGTCATCTAAATAACCTAAAAGCAATCTCCAAGGTGAAAGAGGGAGTGAATATATTATATATGCATGTGTGTCTGTGTTAATGAGATTGTTAACTTGCCCAAAACTCTAGGGATGGAGTGGATGAAAAGCAGAAATAGACGAATGAATAAATAAGTCTACCCACCAGGAAAACAGAACTGTCTGTGACCTTGCCGCAAGTGCAAAGGGCATGCATGAATCAATCCCTTTCGTAAAATGCTATGATCCTGTCGATTATTAACTTAGGTGAAAAAGGTATCCTACCTAGAGATATTGACCCACATGTGAAATTCCTAATTCCCATTGTGGAAGGGTTTAATTTCACTACCTAGTGGGCTCTCTGATGAGACTCATTTATGACTACATGTGAAACATATTAGAGTTATTTTGTCGTCGTGTTGCTCATCCCTTTCGCTACACAAGTTGTCTATGTTGACACATGAAGATAGGGTGGTCAATTTGTTATTGTGTTAGTGAGCTCCTTGGATCCAGGTAGGTTAGTGGACTCTCTGACGTGACCACTCTGGTATAATCTCTCTCTCTCTCTCTCTCTCTCTCTAGCATCACCCTTCTGCACGCCTCACCCCCTGGCGGTCCGCCCTCCCCGCCACGCTCCAGCGACATGGCGGCCGGGCCCCTACTGTATTTGTAATTAGCTCAAGGAACAGAGGACATTTAATAGGAGAATAAAGCTGGAGGGAAAGTTAAACACTGAATGTGGGAAGGTATATAACATCCACCTGTGAAACATTGGAGGACATATATTTACTATTGAAGGTATGTTCAGCAGTGGGGCTAACTTTTGAATAAACATGTATAGGATCAGGCTGTTTCTAAGGTACTGCACCACTCTGTCCTCTCTCTTTTAGAAGTAGAGACTAATGCGGTATATTGGCTCTTTTGGGAGAAAGGATCAGGGAGTAATGGGTTCAAATTTCCCCTCTGCTATGAAGCTCCTTGGGAGTGGGAGGCCTTGGGTATATGTCATTCCTTCTCAGCCTAGCCTTCCTCTCATAGAAGGTTGTTTGTTTAGTTCCTGGAAGGAAGAGTGGGAAACAAGACACAACTTGCTTTGAAGCATAATGCTCATGGATAGTGTACGGTGTTTGGATGGAGCGCAGATCAGGCAGGACCCTTGAAATTGAATGGTCGTGTTTGTTGGGAAATGGGCTAACTTCTCAGACGACAAACTGTTCTTGACCCTAATAAGTTTTTGTGCTCGTTAATTTGAGATCTGAAAGGCGCTTTGGTTTTCATCCTTCTCGTTACCATGGGGACATTTGATGCGTTGCGTGGTGCGCATAATGCATCTTGCTGTTGTGATTGAGATGTGGGGGTCCCTTGCATTTCACATTGCTTATGACTAGGCTACTGCTTTCTGCGTTAGGTTACTCTAAAATAACTCCCAGTGACCTGACCATGTGGAATACAATCTGGGCATGATTTGCACCTTTCACACTCTCGTCTTTAAATATCAGAAAAATGTCTTTTAAAGTTTTGGAACTTGCTGGTATTTTGGACTCCATCCAAATGAAACCATCTTTCCAAGCAATATCCTGAATGCTGCTGGAATGGGGGGGGGAGGGATTTGGTTTTTATCTTTCCTGATAGTGGTCCTCCCCCCTGTATTTGGCAGTATGAATGGTGGACCATGCCTAGCTGATTACTGGATATGCACTTCCACTTCATCCCATTCCTAGTTCACTGGCAGTGCAATCCTGTGTAACCTTGCACTGGTGTAACAGTAGATGCACCGGTGTAACAGCAGATGCACTGGTGCACTTACACCGGTGCATCTACTGTTACACCGGTGCAAGGTTACACAGGATTGTGCTGCATGCCTCTTTGAAAATGTGGAAGCGTCTCCACTTTGAAGGAAATAACATTACTCCCCACAGTGGATAAGTTTCAAGCGGCTGCAAGATAACATCCTCCTTCCTGTTGAGATTGGTACAACAAGGTGTGGGAAGGACATCTTAATAAGGACATGATTGCATCTCAAATCAAGGTCAGCAGGAAGCCCGGATGACAAGGGTCAGGAATGACCAGCCTCCAAGCAGACAGCCCAGTGAAGCAGTGATGTGCGGTGAGGTCAATGGCTGGAGAGATCAATCAGCTGCTAGCTAACATAGAGGAAGAGCGAGTGCCACACATCACGTAGGCTTAAGGCACCCCCCCCCCCAGTGCGTCAGATGTGATAGCTGCCTCTCCTGGTTCTTTTTCATTGCAGTTTTATGATGAGGTCAGCAAGCCTAAACAGCTTTATACACATGTGTGAAATAACTTACCTAGACTATGGAAGGTGAAGACCTGTAATAAAGGGGTCTACAAATATTACATTGGTGACATAGAGAGAGTGAGAGATAGCAACAGTGATTGGAGGGGAAGCTAAGCTCGACGCTGCCTGCTGCACCTCTCATCTCTCCTTGTATTTATTTATTTATTTTATTTTTTCACATTTTTATACCACCCTTCCTCCAAGGAGCTCAGAGTGGTGTACATATTTCCTCCCCTCCTTTTTGTCCTCACAACAACCCTGTGAGGTAGGTGGGGCTGAGAGATAGTGACTGGCCCAAGGTCACCCAGGAAGCTTCGTGGCTGAGCGGGGATTTGAACCTGGATCTTCCAGGTCTAAGTCCGACTCCCAAACCACTACACCATCCTGGCTCAATTTGCATTGAATTGCATCAATTTTCATCCTGGCTTCAATTTGCAGCTGAGCTCTGCAAATTGGACAATTTTGACTATAAAAAATGATTGGAATCATACAGAAATGACATTTATAACACAGATCAGCGGAAGCCAGGATGGTGTCATGGTTCAGGAGTTGGACTTAGACCTGGAAGATTCAGGTTCAAATCCCCGCTCACCCACCAAGCTTCCTGGGTGACCTTGTACCAGTTATTATCTCTCAGCTGTGCCTACCACCCAGAGTTGTTGTGTGAGGACAAAAGGAAGGGAGGATCTATGTACACCACCTTGAGCTCCTGAGAGGAAGGGCGGTATAAAAATGTGAAAAATAAATAAAAAAATATTAATATTATTTTATTATTATTATTATTATTTATTATGGCTTGTTCATAACAGCTGTTTTCATAGGAGTATATGACAGGTGAGGCTCTGCCTCCCCTGACTGCACGTCCCTGCCAGGGAGAAGCTTGTCCACACTGAAGAAGTTGGCCATCACTGCTCTGTACTTGTGACCAGCGACTCATTGGTGGTTGAGTTGAGCAAGGGCTGCAGCAGGGCCAGTCATGCTGTCTCTACCACTGACTCATCCCTCCAGAACCGAGACAGACAGCCGGCTTCCTGCCAGTATGCCTGCCAGGTCAGGCTCTGTTAGAATGCTTCCCCTGCACACCTCAGCTGCTCGCTCCCCTTTGCCTGTGTCATCGTAAGTGGCTGAGGTGTGTAATACTCTCACAGGGCCTGTGTTGCCGTTCATGCTGAGAAGAGGGCTGAAGAACCGTTTGCTCATGCCTCAGTTTCCGCAGTAGAAAGCCGCTAAAGTGCGTAAGGGAGGGAGGAGGTCCTTGGGTTCAGGAGGGATCATGCCTCAGTTTCCGCAGTAGAAAGCCGCTAAAGTGCGTAAGGGAGGGAGGGATCCTTGGGTTCAGGAGCAGCCAGGAATCCACCAAGGTGGTCGCCAGCTCACCAGTGGTGAGCATATCTTTTATTCCGTCTCAGCTCAAAGGGAGAGTCAGGAGTGAACCCATCTCTTACCTTGGACTGGGCTTTGGATTCACTTCTTCTCAGGACTTTCAGAGGCTGTGAGGGTGGGGGTGGTGATCTCGCATCTCTTTCCAATCCTGGAGCTTCTCATGGCTTCCAGGAACCTCCACAGCTCAGCCTGGGGTCAGAAACAAAAGGCTGCTCAAGTGTGTGTGTGTGGGGGGGGGGGGAGGTGTTGACCACAAATTGTGGGTGGTGACGTAAACCAGCCACAATCTGTGCCCTGCTGATAAGGAGCTATGCTATGCTGAGGGGGCCAGGTGGGGAGAATCGGGGTTAACCACTCAAGCAGCTACCAGTTGCTTATGCCAACTCATCGGTGTGAGCAGCTGGCCCAGAATTGACCTGTGGACTTGTAACAACCCAGAGTCATGGAAGAATCCTTCACCATCAGGGAAGGTTCCTCTATATTACTAGCCGAAAGGCTGGGCTCACCCTGACCACAAAGACAAAATCCAGTTGCTGAATGCGTCAGGCACTGCAATAACCAATTGTTTCGTTTTTGCTTATCTCTGTCCTTCTCGGAGACTTGTGGGAGCAGAAGGGAGAGGCAGAGTTTGCAGAGAGAACAATGTGACCTGACCCCTTCCTTCGCAGGCAACTTCTTTGCTTCTGATGGGCTGTTCTCTCTCAGTTTGAGGCTCCTGGCACCTTCCCCCAATTGCCTTTCATTCTTACAGTGACTTACCCAGTGAGTCTTGCCCTTTCACATGGCCAGAGATACCCTACGAATCAGTTTAGTTACTGGGACTTAGCTCCCAGTGTGTGTTATATTTTAGTGACCCCAAAATTGGGGTGATCGTGCCCAGTTATTCAAGAGGCCAGGGCCATTCAGAGGAATTTTATCAACGTTTCTTTTTGGTCCCTTCCCTACATATGAATTGGGCTCCTGGGCCCCCCTTTTTTGCTCCAGGGCCCCCTTTTTGACCCATTTCCCCCCCCTGGGCCCAGGTACTACAAATTACCCCCTTAACCCCTTCTCAGAGGCCCTGCAAGAGGCCAAACCTGCTAGTTCTCTGCCAGTTTGCATGCAGAAGGTTGGATCGTGTGAACAGCGCTCTTGTGGGGACTGGATTTTTCTCCCCTCTTTCTGGAATGGCTTGGTCTTTCTTTGTAGACCTTGTCTTCTGCCTTATGCTGGAGGGAACATGCCTCTGTTGGCATTGTTACTTGTCCCTGTATGCCTAGAATTATTCTGAGTACACACTGTTATATCACTATTGTTGCACTGAAGTGTTTTAGTTGTAACATGAAGGTGGAAGTAGATATCACACTGCTTTTTTTGGGGGGGGGGAACCTTCATTGTCTCACTTTCTTTTGAGTCTGATTCCACTCTTTCCCCAGGGCTCTGCTTTCTTCTGCTCATGCTCAGAAGTCATATTCCTATGTCAGAATCATTGCAGACAAAACAGGGTTTGGTGCAAGGTCCTGGTGAGCTCTGATTCAAGCCCTTGTATTGGGTTAGCTAAACACATTACAGCAACTCAGTGATATAGACTTGAGTCTATTGACTCTGACTCGAGTCGGACTCAAGTCGCGTCAATGACTTGACTCAGCAATTGTAAAAGACTCGAAAGACTCGACTCGAGACTTGGAGCCTTTTATGACAAGTCGAATTTTATTCAGGTTTAAACACATTTCCCCCATTAAATAGATAGGGACTACTCGCAAGTCACAACCAGGGACTCGGGACTTGTTGGGGGCAAAGACCTGGGACTTGACTTGAGACTTGGACCCAGAAACTTGGGACTTGACTCAAGATTTGGAGTCAGAGACTTGATCCACATCCCAATTTCTTTTGGAGGGAACGTTTTAAGAGGGGAGTATGAGGATATTGGTTCCTGGTGCCTTCAAAATTGTTTGTTTATTATTTATCCAAGAGTCAGGATGGTGTAGTGGTTCAGGAGTTGGCTTAGGCCTGGAAGATCCAGGTTCAAATCTCTGCTCAGTCATGAAACTTCCTAGATAACCATAGGCCAGTCACTATCTCTCAGCCTCACCTACCTGACAGGGTTGTTGTGAGGACAAAAAGGAGAGGAGAAACTATGTTGTACAACACCCTGAGCTCCTTGGAGGAAGGGTGGTATAAAAATGTGAAAAATGAAATGCAAACTCACTAAGACTTTCGTAGCTGGATGAATTCAAAACGTAATTAAAAACATTGCTCGAGTTTTCGAGCCACGAACAAGATGTAGGATTTGATTCCAACGTTTCGCTTTCACCTGTGGAAAGCCTCTTCAGGCGGTGGCAAGAAGTTTGCATTCTCTGCTCAGTGTTCTAGGCAGCATTCTTTTGAGCACTAAGAAGATGCAAACTTTTTGCAACCCCTTGAAGATGCTTTCCACAGCTGAAAGCGAAACGTTGGGATCAAATCCTATGTCGCGTTGGTGGCTCGAAAACTCGAGCAATGTTTTTAATTGTTTTAAAAATAAAATAATTATTACTAGGTTAGAGGGGGGGGCTGTTGGGACTCTGCACGTGCTTTAAGGCACTCTCTTCACCATGAATGCTAAGCTAAAGTAATTCCCAGTATGGAGGAGAAGCTTCATACAAAAGATCGGCTCTTGGATTCACGATCTTCAAAAACTGGTCATTTTCCCTTTTGTATTGCAATCCCTTGCTGCAGCTTTCTTTTTTGTGCTAGATGCAAGTTATATCGTCTATGTTTCTGTGGGCGACTGTGGGAGACCTGGCAGCTTCAAGATGCGTTGATTTCTGTTTTTGTTGGGTGCTGTGCATAAGAGTGGTTGTGAGGGGAGGAGGTTGGAAGCCACATCTGCACTGAACGCCTGTGAGGACGAGGTGCTCCATTGCTTTGAAGGGTAGAAGGCTACAAACCTGGCTATATGCTCTCATGCTTGGTTTGTGGGGGAGGCTTCATCTTTAGAAAACCTACAAATATGTGTTTTAATAATAAATAAATTCACATCATGTTTAAGGATGCTCAAGGAACTTTACATAAACCATCTTGGTAACCCTTATTATCACAACTCTGTACGGTAGGCATTATTATCCCCATATTGCAGGTAGAGACTGAGGCTGAGGAAGTTGGCAAAAGCGACCCAGTAGGGGCACAGGCTGAGGTAAGGTATGAAGTGGGGATATCCCAGCTCACATTTAACAGCTGCACCACATCCCCTTTTGGACGCAGGAGCAAATCCATTCTTCACTTTTTCTGAGCTTTGCCATGTGTTGGGAATGCAGCAAATATTCTAACCGTCATCCAAAAGGCATGGGGTTTGATTGTGAATTTCCCTTTCAGCACCTTCTACCAATCAAAACTTAAAACTCTTTAGCCTGTAGCTCAATCCCTTAGCCATCATGCTATACCAACTCATGCATATGGGTAGTGCCAGGATGGTGTAGTGGTTTGGGAGTCGGACTTAGAACTGGAAGATCCAGGTTCAAATCCCTGCTCAGCCACGAAGCTTCCTGGGTGACGTTGGGCCAGTCACAATCTCTCAGCCCTACCTACCTCACAGGGTTGTTGTGAGGACAAAAAGGAGGGGAGGAAATATGTACACCACTCTGAGCTCCTTGGAGGAAGGGCGGTATAAAAATGTGAAAAATAAATAAAATAAAATATAATCTAGTGAGGCCTCGGGCTGGCAAGGTCTGTTTACACAATGTATAGGTAGATGAGCGGGGAGAGGCAAGGGGAGTGAAAAGGTGTTGCTTTTTAAATGGGGGGCTTCACCACCTTCAGGATTCATCAGCAGGCACCACTGTTCACAGTAGGGCTGTATCTTAACAGATATAGATTCTTCTATTGTGTTCTAATCAGACTCCCTCTCATCCCTAGAAGCATTGTCTAGCATTATGCTATGGTTACCTACATCCCACTCCTCTCAGCAAGGGGAGGCAGCTGCAGCTTGTGAGTCAGTGCGCTATGTTTCTAGACAACGAGAGCCCTTCCAAGCCGTTAGCTATTTGTACTCACCGTGGGTAAGTCTGAGCACGTGATCCTTTCTTTCTCTCGTTGATTCCGATGCATACCTAGAATGAACATCTGGCGTCTATTTCAAACATCTGGCACGCTATAATCCCCAGAGAAGTAATCACTCTTTGATGCTGTTTGTGTCTCAGAGTTAATCAGCTTCTTATTCATAATTTGCCTTCTTCCAGAGCCTCCCCCCCTGCTCCGGGATTTCCTTTTGGCCTTAAAAACACTGTGATGCCGTCATGCCCATAAAGCTCCATCACCTGTTGATACTGTCCAATATGAGCTTCTTATAGCATCCTTGCGATTTCCCCAGCGAACACAGTGGCTTTATACGCATGCACATTTCAGGTGTGCGTATATGTGTGCAAATAATCTCCATTTATTTCACCTGGTACATTTGTGCATATTTAAAAGAATGAATTGACTGGTCTGAAATATATTGTAAACAATTCATGAGCCTATAGTGTGTCCTCGCATTGCAAAGCACTGTCACTTGAGCTACAGGTGCTCTCCCTGCCTCTTGGAGAAAGACGCCATGCAAAAATAAGCATTGATTAATACGCAAGGTTTATATTGCACTTTCTGAATGTGCAAAGCACTTCACGTGTATTATTCTTGTTGCTGTCCTTACAACAGCACGGTAAGGTGAGTGAATATTATGATCCCCAAATTGCAGCTGGGATTCTGGGAAGAGGTAGTGGCTTGCCTAAGGACACTTCTTGAGTTCATGACTGAGACAACATTCAAACCAGGGGATGGTACTTCTTGAGAACTAAAAGTCCAATCCTATCCTCTTACCCCTCCGGATCCCCTTACCCCTCCATAAGCCTCCTGCTCTGCAATGGGTCTCCTTGGACCTGTGCCAGCTTTGTAGCTGACTCAAGTCTGAGGAGAAGAAAGGGGTGTGGTGGCTGCAAAAAGGGAGGATAGGTTCCAGTGCACACCATTGCCGCTAGATCCACCCCCACCTGCAGCCTCCTCGCCACCCGTTCTTCCCCCCTCCTCACCTCTTCCGCAGCCTTACCTGCTCCGATGCCTGCGGACAGGTCCGGTGACAGGCGGGGAGCAATGCCACTTCTTGCAACAGTGCTCCCAAAATGGCTGCTGACGGAGTGCTCTGCGCTCCATTGGCAGCCTTTTTGTGATAGCAGAAGTGTCTTCCGCTGTTGCAAAGCACTGCATAGCAGCACAGCCCAATCCTGCATAGCTTATGACTGTTAGAATGCAATAGGTGATAATGTTGAGTACAATAGTGGTTGAAAGAAAGCAAGTTTTTAAAAAGAAATAGTGAATCAATACTGGTTGAAAGGAAAAGGATGTTGTGTGCCTCCGAAAACAGGTCCTGAGAATCAGATTCACGTCTCCCTTTTTGACGGAGCGTGGGGACGTTTTTGGGGAGCGGTATGTGCATGGATGTGTTCCAGAGGTCATGGTGGAATGGCAAGATTGTTAGGATGGCCTGCCTTTAAAAACGTAAGGATCCAGTTTGTTTTGATAACTTACCTGCTGGCTTTACCCATCCTGTTACTGGCCTAGTCCACCTCTAGAACGAGAAGCTGATCGTGAATATTGACAATGGCTCTAAGGCAGCCTCCTCTCCTGATTTGTACATGGATCTTTCTCGCTCATTCAGGGGAGTTTGAAGCAGTTGAGAAGATGGAGAGCAGGTTTTGCCCTCACTACAACAGTAACCCAAAGAGCAGCATTTTATTTTTCCCCGTGGAAGTGACAGCAACCATTCTCTTCTAGGGGAAAAAAAGAGGTGCTTGGGAATACCACAAGGATGGGGGTTGACCTTGTTCCCTGCTCCTGGAGACCCAGCCTCTGGGAATCAAGTCTGTAGTTCTGCCTGTATAGCCCCCCCTGGCGTTTCCAACTGCAGAGCTCCATCTTATTAGGTGTGTTTCTTGGTCACACTGCAGAGTGACGGAATGTTGGGAACTGGTCTGGAAGACAGATATAGATTAAACTCTGTATGTGGGCCTTCTATCTTTAGTGCCTGCCAGCCCATATATGCCATTTCACGACCATCAAGACTGCGGGAGGGGCCAGTAAAAGAGAGAGTCTCATCTGCTGAGGTCCCATACACTAGAGAGGTCAAATCAGTGGAAAGGTAAAGCCGGCCTTTCACGGTACTGGCCCCTACCTTGTGGAATAAGCTTTCCAAAGAAGGTGCCTCAACCCAAACCTCCAACCTATCGGAAGACAGGGTCACATGTTCCTCTTTCCACAGGCCTGTAGAGAACTTTTATGAGCCTGCAATTCTCATGGAGATTAAGTAATCTTGCATGTTCCTGGAATTGTAATATTTGAGCTGAGTGTTTACTGAGTTCGTTTTGACTTTGCAGTTTGTTTTACATTGCAACATTTTAAAGTTGCAGCTGCTTTTGAGCCCTGTGGGAAAAGCAGGGGGGGGAGGTACACTGCTGCTGCTGCTGCTGCTGCTACCACGAGTCTATTTTCATACCAGTGGGTCCACCCCAAGGATGTGCAGTGCAGAGGCGGCAGGTGAGTCAGAACCGCCCTGTTGTAGTTCATGGAAAATAGCCACAGCTGAACCCTGAGATTGCGCGCGCATGCCACCTGCTTCCACTTGAGTAAGCGGGTAGTGTGCACGCCATGCACAATCTCAGGGTTAGGCTGCAACTATTTTCCACGGACTACAACGGGGGTGGTTCTGCCTCACCTGCTGCCCCCGAACCGCACGTCCCTGGTCCACCGCCCATCATTCCTACCTTAAGCACTGCTCACAAGCAATGAAAGTCAAAGGAGCCTTTAGAATAACATTCGTATGGATGAAATGCTTACCCAACTATGCCAAAATGGGCTGCGACTCAGGTGTCAGCAGCTCAATTTTTATCCCAGGCTGCAATCTTAAATACACTTACCTAGGAGTAAGTCCCATTAAACTCAGTGGGTCTTACTTCTTCTGAGTAGTCGTACCTAGGATTGAAAGAGCAGAATTTTTATTATCTGTGTGCATGTCTAGTTTTTCCTTTTACCTGCCTAAGCACCTTATTTCATAACTCTCTACTGCTAATGAAAGATGGTTTGAAAATGGGTTTGCATATATTTGGACTTTACAATGGATGGCAGGCATTCTAGATTACATCAGGAGGTCTTTACATTTGCCCTGCACTTACCCATCTCCTACCTCTTTCTCTCTCTCCAGCGGTCTACTCTACTCCCAACTCCTCTCTTCCTCTCTGAGACTGTATGAAGTTTATACCAGTTAAACTATCAAACTTCCTCCAAATAATACTGCGAGCTGTAGTTTGGTTGGGGTTTTTTTACCATACAGATTCAGCGATATCCATTCCATCTCTCTCATGTGCATGTGCACACGTACACAAGCTAGTTGGCCCCCATTAAATGTGTAGCAAGTGAGACAAAGAGTTTTGAAACTTCTCAAACATTACTGGAAGAAGCTCCCAAAATAAATTGAAAACATACCGGTAATAGATAGATAGATACCTTTATTGGCATAAACGCATCAAATAGACAAACATAAACGAACAACCCAAAAATCCCCCAACAGATCCAATGACAACAACCACAATCCTGCAGAAAATTTCTCCCCAAACTGTCCCACAATTAATCTATACATCAAAACTCATTTCCCGAGTAGCCACCACCACAGAAGCAAAAGTTGCAACATCATCAAGTCTCCCATCATCTTCTGTTGACAGAAGGGCTCGGAGAATATCCACCTCCATCCAGCCCTGAAAACACGTCAGTATCGAATTAAGGTGTTTCTGATGGAAAGACTCGTGCAGAGAGCATGATAAAAAAGATATGCTCAGATGTCTCCACACACTTCATGCCACATGAACAGAGCCTTGCTGAAACAGGTATTCCTTTGTACCGCCCCCATAAACCTGGAGCCTCAAGAGAAAGGGCCTGACCTTCACGTTCCTGCGGTACAGGCGATGATTCATCATCCCAGTTCTGAATCTCCTTCGGTATTGCCAACCTCGTCGGACCCAGGACCACCTAATGTGCCTCAGGGGCGGATCATCTCAGCATCTACATCCTTTGCCCCTTTGGAAATTGTAAATCTTGCACAAGAAGATAGTAACCTGCCTCGGAATCATGCATCCTCTGTCCAGCCACTGAGAATTCTCACATGGAACATAGCAGGCTGGGGTCGAAAGAAAAAAGATAAGGAACTCACGGATTATCTTAAGACCTTTGATATTATAGCACTCCAAGAAACCTGGATGAGGGATCAAATATACCTCCAGGGGTTTCATGCGTACTGTAGCCCAGCCTCGAAAACCAATGTCAAGGGGCGTCCATCTGCGGGTTTAGTCACGTTTGTGGCAAAGTGCTTTAAGTCAAGGCAACTGGAACTAATATCGGGCTGTTGTAAAGTACAAGCCACCTTAGTGTCTGTGTGTGACATGAAATTAATTTGTGTCAATGTTTATATACCACCCTCCCTTAATACTTCTCAGCGGACTTTATATTGGGATAATCTCCAGTCCTTTGTGGAGGCTTTGGAAATCTCTTATCCTGGGGCTGAAGTTATTATTATGGGTGACATGAATGCCAGAGTTGCTAATTCAAAGCATGTTTTTTACAAGGCTTTGGAAGTTGACGAAGAGTCGTCCCTTCCCCCAATCTGTTTGTTAAATCGACAGTCTAAGGACCACCATGCTAATGTAGCTGGAATAAATTTAGCCAGATTTTGTGCCAGCCTTAACAAGGTTTGGCTGAATGGCTTAAATGATTTCCCAAAATCGGGGGAGTTCACTTATATCTCTGCCTTGGGTGCAAGTGTTGTGGATTATGTCTTGACTTCGATAACGATGAAGTCCCATGTGTTGGACTTCCAGATTGGGGATAATATAAGCAGTGATCATCTCCCACTGATTTTGACTCTTGACCTACATGCTTCAGCAGTGGGTCTTCCAGTGATGCCCCCGCTCTCGGCGGAATATAGTTATAAAATTCGATGGGACAGTGGGGCTAATGCAAAATTTCACCAGTTTATCAGGGAAGATCACTGCACGGAACCTTTGTCTGACATATTATGGGGAGAGGAGGTTACAGTAATAATTAGCTCCTATGAAATTCTTGTAGATCGGCTTTCAAAGGAGCTAGGACGTAAAATGGTTTTGCTGGGCAATGGGGGCATGGAACCTAAAAAGGTCTGGTTTGATCAACAGTGTAAGGATCTGAAGATCCAAATCCGTGAGGCCTACCGTGACTTTAGAAACTCTAATGACCCCAGACATTTAAACAAATACATAGATCTTAAGAAAGGGTTAGATCAATTACTGCATACTGGTAATAGTTGTTGATAACATCATGTAAGTTCTCTATAAGAAGTGAGAGAACAAAGAATGGCGACTCCACAATTAAGGCTTAGTGTTTCCCAAACTTTTTTTTTTAACCTGTGTCTCCCTTGACCATTGGCCACGGCCCCCCATTACATTATGTAGATGCCTGTCCATTGGCATAGCACTGTTTTCCGAGAGGATTCCGTGGCACTCCACGGCTCCCCTGGCTGGTATCCGCGGGTCCCCTGGGAGCCGCGCCTCCCAGTTTGGGAACCACTGGAGGGTATAAGCAACCCTGGAAGAGCTGACTCAAAACCTCAAGCATGGCAGCAGATTTTCATGTGTAAGCCAGCTCAGCTGGTGGTTGAGCATAGGACCATCTCTCTACGGACAAGGACTAGCCGATGGGTTCTTTGACAGGTATGCTGTTTCTCAGGTACGCTGTCTTCTTCTTCAGGCAGCTTGCTAGAATAGATTCAAAGCTGTCCCAGAAATGACTGACGGGAGATACAGGACCCAAAGTACAACAATTCCTGAAATAGCCATTTATGAAATTTCTAGGATGAGTCGGCTTCGGGGCTGATCTTCCTACGTATATCTCTCCCTCACGATCATGTTATCTAGCCCCACATATAAATCTCACTTTCTCCTTATAATTGCTAAACTTAAAAGCTTAAAAACATGGGTCATTCTGGAGTGCTGCTGTCCACAAGGGTGGGGGCACCCATTGCACTCACTCAGTTTGGTCCTGCTGTCCACCACGAACGGAGGCAATATTTTAAACTAAGACGCATCTGGAACCTCCTGAGGATCACCCCTCTCCTTTGCATTATATTAACAATTCCCAGCAGCATTTGATGATGGGGAAAGAAGAAGTGTTGCTTGTTTTTCTTACTTGCTAGTTGGGGGAAATTTGCAAAGGGTCGATTGGAAAGCTTGCAGAAGGTGGGTGCTGGGTTCATGAGTGTGATGCAACATTCTTTGGAAAAGATATGCATTTGGTTGTAAACATGAGATTAGCAAACCATTCACGGGGACAGGATGTTGCTGAAGTCAGAATAAATTAGGGAGCCAGAGTTGAGGAAAACAAACTCTTAAAATTTTGAAGAAACCAACAACTTCAGTACCTGGTTAACCCTCTACATGTCTAAATGATCTAATATACTTAGAGTCTAGATGTCCCCAGTTGTGGGTGGATTGATTGATCCTTATATTTATTTATTGATTGAAACATTCTGCTAGCCAGCTCTATAGCCTTCTTGCCTGCTTTCCTAGGCAAAAGTGACTGCTGCTTTGTCTGATCTGGGATGGGTGGCTGTAGTGTAAGGGTTCTCAACCAGTGGTACTCATACCACCAGTGGTATTTTGGCCGACTGCTGGTGATACTCGGACCACTGGACCATCGGAACCCTTTTGGTGCCTCGTTTTCGCTCCCAAGAGGCTCCTGCTTTTGGCCGAGCCTCTTGGGAACACTGAGAAGGACCTTCCCATCATCCCAGAGCCTCCTACTTGCATTTTCTGGCCTCCAAATGCTGGGAGTAACTGGTGATGATGTCATTGCCTGTCACTTTCGGTGGTAGGCAGCAGGAGAGTGACGCCGGAGGTGGTACTTGGCCGGAAAGGGGTTGAGAATCTCGAAATTTTAAAAATTATATTAACCCAGGAATTAATTACCGGTAATTAAATTAAATTAAAAAAATATATTTTTAATATATATTTTTACATAAAAATCCGCATGTAAAATTAACAGGTTCAAAAGTGAAAAGTTAAAATACATCCAAGAAATGGACGTATTCTCTTCACCCACCAGACTGGACCCATTTGCCCTGACCTCAGTTTTAAGCAAACAATGTTTTAAGGATTTAACAGAACACAAAGCACACAACGTTTCGTCCACTTCTGTGGACGTCTTCTGGTGTACAGCAGCACCGTGCTGGCAAGATGTAAAATGCACTGGGTGCCACTGAAGAAGGCTTTAACTGTCAAGATTTAACCATGAATCAAAACAAATAAGCAGACGAAAAAACCAAGATCTCATGAACAGACAACATGATCTCATGAACAGACAACATGAACTGTCTTTCATAGATAAAATCTGGCTTCCCATATTACATAAGAAAGAGTACTCCTAGCAGTTACAGCATGGCCTCAGGCACCTCTGAGCTACATCCTTGCAGGGTTATTTCAGGTCACCACCAAGATTCCATTCTTCTGTTACTATTGACAGTAAAGCCTTCTTCAGTGGCATCCAGTGCATTTTACATCTTGCTAGCACGGTGCTGCTGTACACCAGAAGACGTCCACAGAATTGGACGAAATGTTGTGTGTTTTGTGTTCTGTTAAATACATTTTCTAACATGGCATCTAAACCCGTGTTCCCTATTTCTTACAAAATTGTTGCTGGCCATGAAAGCTATCGCTCTTTATTGAATATTTTAAGGTTTTTTGCGGCGTTTGGCACTTACCGCCTTGTTGATTCCACTTGTTGCTGTCCACCTCTGCGTCCCATGGGCCGGCTGCATTGTGTCCCCGTCGGGACTGCCCCCGCTCAGCCTCTCCTGCATTCCTGTTCCAGATGCGAGCCTCACAGACGCTGTACCCAGCTACAAGCTCTCTGGAAACGTTTGAGTAACTTGGATGTTTCCAGAGAGCTTGCAGTCGCGTACTGCGTCTGTGAAGCTCGCGTCTTTGCGGGAACTGGAGCTGCTGAGTGGGGGTAATCCTGGAGAGCGGCGGAGGCGGAGGCTTGCACCGGCCTGGAAATGGTTCAGGAGAAATCCAGGACCTGAGCTCGGGTTCCAGGACTGTCCCAGAATTTCTGGTATGGATGGCCTACCTTACTGGCCCCTTCCTCTGCATGGCTCTTTAATAAAAGCAGGAAATGCAGGGCGTGCTTACAGGTATCTTGTCGTGTGTGCTCCCTGAGGCATCTGGTGGGGCCACTGTGAGATTCAGGAAGCTGGACTAGATGGGCCTTTGGTCTGATCCAGCAGGGGTGGTCTTATGTTCTTAGTGCATTGCCTGCATTGTGTAAAGAGCCCATGTGGAGGAAGGAGTGAAATCGCAGCAACCTGATTTTTGCAATCCAGTTATCTACTCCCTCATCTAGACACTTTGCTGATACGATGTAGGTTAGGCTTGGTCAGTGCCTGGGTAGGAGATGGCCTAGGAACTCCATCTATCATCTATGCTGCTTTGAGTTTCCTAACGAGCAGAATTTTATGAATTCGTATTTCTCCTCCAGGTCTCAAGGCAACTAACATCAGCAATCAATCCAATAAAACAAAAAACACAATCAACAAAAATATTATAATGATCTAAAATGAAACTAAAACCACTAAAAGCTCAGACAAAAGTAGAAAAGATCAGCCCAATATACATGTAGTACACACATTAATTTTCAACTTGTTTGCTGTCCTTTAGGGTGCAGCTGTGGAGACCTTGAGACCTGGAGGAGAAGGCAGGATACAGTACTGCTGCTGTTGATTATTTTTAGAAGTTTTCTTTATTTGGTTTTAATAACTTTTTTTAAAAAATTCTATTTTATAGATGCTGTAAGTGGCTTGGAAGGTACACAGCGCTCCATGTTCCAGCTGCATGCTACGCGCTGCGGCAAAGAGAGTCACGCCGGCCACATGACCACGGAGGCATCTTCGGGCAACGCTGGCTCTTCAGCTTTGAAATAGGGATGAGCACCACACCCTAGAGTCGGACACGACTGGACTTAATTGTCAGGGGTCACCTTTACCTTTTAAAACTCAGCAACAAAAAAGTCACTGATGTTAAATAAAATGCAATGTGCTCTACTGTATAGTTGTTTTCAGTTCAGTTCAATTCAAAATTACTATTAAAATTAGCAATAGTCAAAGTACTACTGTATTTCTTCAATTCTAAGACACATGTTTTTTCCCAATTAAGCATTTCAAAAAATGGGGTGCGTCTTAGAATCGAAGGTCTCCAAAAAGCACCCCAAAATGCTATCTTCTTACTTACTGGGGCTTGGGGGAGCTTCAGGGAGACCTGCGCAACCCTCTGCAGGCCTCCCTGATCTTCAGTTCGGCAAAAAACGGTGATTTTCAGCCATTTCCGGTTTTCGCGAAAAGCAGAAATGGCCAAAAATCGCTGTTTTTCGCCGAACTGAAGATCAGGGAGGCCTGCAGAGGGTTGCGCAGGCCTCCCTGAAGCTCCCCCAAGCCCAGGTAATGAAGGAAATGGCACTTTTTGGCGGGGCCAGAAATGCTATGCAAAGGCAGTGCACTCAGTCATCCTCAGCTGCAGGAGACATGCTGGGGAGAGTTAGTGCTGAGCGGGTAGATTCAATGAAGGGAGGTGAGTCTTACAATTGATGGATTTTTTTCCCCTGCTGGTGGTACTGAAAGTAAAGGTGCGCCTTAGAATCGATGGCGCCTTAGACTCGAAGAAATACGGTATTAAAAGTTCGGGGGGGGGGGAACCAGCAGAGTCAAGTTAGGCCACTGGCGTCGCTGGAGTGTGGCGGGGGGGCCGCCAGGGGGTGACGCGCGTCATGGGGTGACGTGCGCACCCCCCCGCGCATCACCTCCGTGACGCGCGTCGCCCTGGAGCGCCGGCCAGAAGGCCCTGGAGCGCCGGCCAGGCTGGACGCTCCGAGGCCAGCTCCCGGGCCGGCCTCGGAGCGTCCGGAGGGCGACGCGGGGGGGGGGGAGGCAGCCGGGTCTCCCCCCCCGTCACTAGGGTGACGCGCGCCACCCTGCCCCAGGGTGACACGCGTCCTAGTGACGCTACTGAGTTAGGCATTTTCAAAATTTGACACAGCAAGCCCAAATGGTTTGTACTAGTACTTTAACATGATTTCACTACACATCTATAAAGAAATGGGAGCAAAATTCTTCAGGAAGTTCCTTTTTCCTTCCTTAGTCAATCTGTTTTCCAGCAAAGGGGATTTGGAAGTGAGTCTTGCCCTGCTGGGTTGCACCTTACAAAGCTGCGGTCCCTGACTGGGCCCAAGAAATGGTCTGAAGCTTGACCAGGTTGTCACCTCTTTGCTTATACAAAATGTTGATAACAAGGGGAGAATCTTCCTTTCTGAGCCAGTACAACATCCTTTCCTTTTGTGAAGAGAATGCTTCCTCCTCGCTTCTTGTCTGGAGTCTGTCTTGGGTGGGCTGTGGAATCGGGGGTCCTGTGTGCCTTATCCTCACCCTGCCTGCTGCCAGTGACCCCGCTGTGACCGCACTGCCCAAGCAGTGGCGTGGAGTGAGATAGTGAGCGCAGCAGCCGTCTTGGGTCTCCCACCCACTGTGTAGTCGAACGAGCCAGCTGTGCAATATGGCCACTTGTGTCCCAAATGTAAGAATGGCTCCTGGATTGTGTGGGGTAGATGGGGACAGTATTGCACTTTGGTTACTGACGAGTAGGTTAAAATTCTGGTTGGACCAGTAAAATCCTGTTTGAGTGGGAAGGCAATCCTAAGCATGAAAGATTTTCACCCTGAAGTTAAGCATGTCTCTTTGGAGAAAGGGCAGGATGTTAAAAATCTAAAAATATAAGTAACATCGGAGGCATGAGGAATGGACATTTTCTATAATCTCTCCCCCCCCTCCCGATCTTTTTATCAGTCATCATTCCTTTAAAAAAAACCCTTCTTTTAAAGTTATCTACCTAATCCAGGGGTTCTCAACCAGTGGTACTTGTACCACCAGTGGTACTTCAGCTGACTGCTGGTGGTACTCGGACTGCTGAACCACCAGAACCCTGCTCCAATACGGCACTTTCGGCAGTGCATTTTCGCTCCCAAGAGGCTCCTGCCTTTGACTGAGTCTCTCGGGAACGCTGAGAAGGGCCCTCCCACCTGCCTAGAGCCTCTTACCTGCATTTTCTGGCCTCTGAAAACCTGAAAGTAACTGGCGATGATGTCATCGTCAGTCACTTCTGGTGGTACGCAGCAGAAGAGTGGCGCTGGAGGTGGCACTCAGCTGGGAAGGGGTTGAGAACCCTTGTAGTACACAATACTGTAAATGTAACAAATAAACAAAAACACTGTAACAATCTCTCAATCTTTCAGAACCCTCAGGAGAGAGGGAAAGGTGGGAGCTCTAGGAAGCCAATGCGTATCAGGTTTTGCAGGCCCTCAACCTGTCCAAAGAGGCCTGCAAGAATTTTAGAAACCTTTGTTTTTAAACACGTGAACAACTTGCCAGCTTCACAGAGAACACTCAAGTCGGTACATCTTTTTGTTGTGCCAAATCTTGTTGGTAAATACGATTTTAAGAGCCTCAGATTTCAAGTGCCGTGAACAGCATTGTAAAAGCTGATATCAAAATGAATTTCTATCAGCCAGATAGGGTGCATACCAGAATTAGGTTTACTGTGGCAACTGGAACACATAGTGGAAAATACTTGCACCACGCTTTTAAAAGTAATTGGAGGACATGTGACTGGATTTGGTGTGTTTATAAGTAGGAGAATGTTGGGAGGATTTGTATATCTGAAGGGAGAGGTTTCAAGGTGCTAGAAGACTGGGGTGAGGGGCTGTTTCAATCATACCAACACGACTTTTGTTCCTGAAATGACAAGTAAAACGGACAGCTCTGTTTCTACTACAGTAAAACCTTGGACTGCGAGCATAATTCGTTCCGGAAACGTGCTTGTAATCCAAAGCACTCGTATATCAAAGCGAATTTCCCCATAAGAAAGAATGGAAACTCAGATGATTCGCTCCACAACCATTTAATCATATAAAAATGATTACAGTAATACAAAATACAGTATAAAATCAAAATAAAACAAATTAACCTGCATTTTATATTTGAAAAGAATTGTGGCTGGTGTGAGGGAGACAAGAGAGAGGAGAGGAGGAGGAGTGTAGGACGTCTATCACCAACATTATTGTGTAGGACATTATTGTGTAGGACTTCTATCACTAACGGGATCACT
Source organism: Plestiodon gilberti rubricaudatus (assembly GCA_026170595.1). Lineage (NCBI taxonomy): Eukaryota > Metazoa > Chordata > Lepidosauria > Squamata > Scincidae > Plestiodon > Plestiodon gilberti. Next base: position 123,729,113 of record JANXHW010000002.1, read on the forward strand.
GCTATCTGTTGGCTCACTGGACTGAGACCGGGAGACGATTACCCACAATCCCGTTTAATTTTTTAAATTAAATTATTATTAATTATGTTTAATTAAACATAGCCAGAGAATTAAAAGTTACTTTAAAAAAGTATCAAGCTCTTCAGTAAAACATGTACAAAATAAAAAGAAGTGCTTCTGAGCATATGCAGAATGTATTTTCATCATCTTTGATTAACCGCATCTATCCTTCAGTTTGGAATCAGGTTGGGGAAAAGAGCAGGTGCCTGCCAAGCTTGAGCACTGATGTTTAAATGAAAGGTGTCTCCGAAATACAAGGTTTGAGAACTCTTGCAATCATTTAAGATTTTGCTTTGTGTGAGAATAAATCTGCCCTTCCTCAGCTCTAGTAATGTGTAGAGGACATGATACACAAATACTTTAACCAGTAGTATCCCAGTAAGTGGCAGCAGTAGGGAAATATATATTAGGGGAGGCATGGAAGGAGCAATGTGCATTGGGAGAGGGGAAAGACTTTTGTTTTGTCCCATACATTCAAGTTAAGACGTATAAACGTATGCATGGGATGGAGTGGATAGAGGGAAATTCTTCTCCCTCTCGCACAACACCAAAACCAGGGGACATGCACTAAAATTGAGTGGAGGGAGAGTTAGAATGGACAAAAGAAAATATTTCTTTACCCAGCGTGTAATTCATCTGTGGAACTCCTTGCCACAGGATGTGGTGATGGCACCTGGCCTAGATGCCTTTAAAAGGGGTTTGGACAGATTCATGGAGGAAAAGACCATCACAGGTTACAAGCCATAAGCAACCTCCTGGTTTTAGAAGTAGGTTTTCTTTGTGCCAGGTGCAGGGGAGTGGCAGCAGGAAACAGGTTATCTTGTTGCCTTGTGCTCCCTGAGGCATCTGGTGGGGCCACTGTGGGATACAGGAAGCTGGACTAGATGTGCCTTTGGGCCTGATCCAGCAGGGCTCTTCTTATGTTCTTATGTAAGTTCCGAAGAAGAACTGACGGTTTATTTCACATTAGCACTTCTATCCTAAAGACATTTTCTCTGAAGTCTATCAATTTGATAGAGTTAAAAGTTCTCTTTCCCACCCTAGTTCTGTCATTGACTGATGGCAGCAAGCCCTTAGACAGAGAAAAGCACTCTGAGTATGTGACCTTTTTAAAGCTTTCTTTCAAGTAACATCCAGCAATGGAGGGGCAAGTGACTTGTCTGGGATGGCAAGTCCCTTAGGTGATGAGAGGGCAAGTCCCATAGGTGATGCACAGGCATCACCTATGCCCAGTAAGTGGTTTCAGAGGCGTTTCTGCGGGAGGGGCGGTACCGTAGGTTGCACCCCGTCCTAGTACCATGTTTACAAACCGGAACGAGGAGGCCCCGCCCCCTCGCTGTTGGAGCCATTCCGCGCAACGGGGCCTCCTGGTTTGTAAACATGGTACTAGGACGGGGTGCAACTTACGGTACCGCCCCTCCCGCAGAAACTCCTCTGAATGGTGTGGGATCAGGATATTTGAAGGACTGCCTCTCACTACAGTCTTCTCATTCCGGTCAACGTGTGAGGGCTTTGCTCGACTACAGAGGTTCCCAATGTGTACCACGCACCGGTGGTATGTGGACCACAGGCTACTGGTATGTGGGCTTCCGTCAGCCAAGATGGCGGCCACCATCTCGACCATGCAGCGCTGTGTCCGAGCCTGAAAGTGGCGCTTCGAGCTTGAGCTCTAGCGTGCGGGCTGCAAGCACCGAGGATGGCCCTCCCCTGCGTCTTACCTGGCCTTTTTGGAGCTCCAGCCGGCCGCAAACCCGGAAGAAAGTGCCACTGACGTCAGCGGCACTTACTTCTGGTAGTACGCTGCTGGCCAGAGGCTCACTTAGGTGGTACGCGCGGGGGCCGAAAAGGTTGGGAAAAGCAAATGCTGCTCTACTACATCCCCCAGCACTGGAAGACGGGTTGGTGAGGACATGTGACTGGGCCTTTTTTTATGGAACTCCTTGTTCTGTGAGGCCTACCTGGCCTCCTCACTGTTGGTCTTTCATCATCTGGTGAAGACTTTTGTTTGTTTCACTGGGCATTTAAGTTGAAATTGACTTTTTTGTGTTACAGAGCTGTAAAGAGGAAAAACAAACATTCTGGGCTGTTCTTTTTGTTTGTTTTGCTGCTGTTGCTATTTATTATCCATTGTTGCATTCATTTATTTTATGTTGTTGTGATTTAGATTACTGTGAGCCCACCTCCTTTGGGGGGGGAGTTTGTTAGAGCTAAAAGGCAGATAAACAAACAAAGAATAATGAGATAGAGATGTTCACATAATTAGAGATCGTTAAAAAAAATCATCAATAATAAGTGGTTCAAAAGATGCCTTCCTGATTCATTCTGGGGGCAGGGGTCATAGGTTGCCAAGTTGAAATCACTTTAAATGTGGAGTTCTTTTGGCCCCTTAGTGCACTAATTATGTTTTGTGTAGGCGGGTTATCCGAGAAAGCTAACACCTTCTGAAAACATCTGGCAGACAATAGAGTGCTGGCAGTGTGTACGGAAGAAATGTCCCCCTGTAAGTATCAGTAGCGCGGGCACTTCATAATGCCTGAGCTGATCTCTCCAGCCTGCCTAGGATCAGGCTGCCTTCCCTTCCTCTGCCAGTATTATCTTGCCCTCTTCCACCTCAGCCACATTTGTCACTTCGGTCGATACGAATTAATATCACGCGCACGTGCATTTTTGTTGCAATCGGTGATTCTTAGTTCGACGAGGGCTGGCGACTTGCACGCCCACCCACACCACATCTCTCGTTTTGCAAGGGAAGCTGAAAAAACTGAGAGAGGACGGCTACTGGAGATTTGTGTGTGTGTGTGTGTGTGTGTGTGTGTGTGTGTGTATTTGGGTAGAAGGCTATCGATTCATTTTCTCGTACACATACACACACACGCAGGTCTTCGTTCTCTTTGGAAACGTGAAATACGTCCCGAGGTCTACGTTTTTAAGGAGGAGTGGCTATTACATCCCTACACCAAGGAAGACGGCTGCTGCTAGCTATTCCGGCTTGCAATAAGCTCCTAGCCACCACAATGCATTCCCTTTGTGCAATAGAATGGGGGCTGTTGTTTTTGCCATTGGGAAGCGCAGCATTCCAGAAGCTGCTTCTTTTAAGTGGGGGAAGAAACTGACGATTCCATTGAATCGGTGTACATCCGATTGGCGCCCTTTGCTATTTTTTTGCAAGAAGGTCGCTGGCTGGGGGAGCAGAAGACTCTGGTTATTCTGGGTGGGTGGGTGAGCAAAGGTGTGGGGAGCGGCTTCCTTCCACGTGTATTCTTTAACCCCTCCAATTTCTGGAAGATCGTTCTCCCCTCCCCCCGATGATGGCTGCTTTGAGGGTTTAGGGCTTAGGGGAGGAAGGAGGATAAGAAATGCTACCCTTTCTCCCATTCCAGCAGGAGAAAATGGGGAAGCGCATGCGCCCTAAACTCAGTGCCGCGTAGCCCCCGTTTGTTGCGCCCTACCCTGCCTTTCCCTAGGAGCCCATGACGTCAGGCACAGAGAAGGCGGCGCGAGCTCCATCAGGCAGCGGAGGCTACTGGTGAGCCAGGCAGGCTTGGTTCTCCTGCGTCCGGCAGCGGCGGCAGGCGTAGGAGCCCTTCGTGCAAAAACCGCAACTGGGGTGCAAGCGACACCAGCGCGTGCATCCTCCCCTCTGCACCACCACCTAGGAGGGGCTTGGGAAGGAAGAAGAGCTGCTACCTCCGCCTCTCTTTGGATCCAGAAAGACCCCTCTTTCTTTTCCTCCTCTTTTTCCCTTCCCTCCATGCATCGTTCTGGGGAGCCTTTCATGATCTTTGCTGCAATTACCTTACCTTCTGTTTAATCTAGGGCACAAGCGGTGGTGGGTCGTGGTGGAAGGTTGCCTGTACTGCTAAGTGTGCCTTGCGCCTCCCCTCTTTTTTCCTGCATGCAACCTTCCTTTCTTGCTTTGAAGGGCTGAACCCCCTCCTCTCTCCCCTCCCCAGCCTTTGCTGCTGCTGGGTTCTCTCATCTCTTGGGCTGGGAGGGAGAGAGGAGGAGGGAGAGGGGCTTTTCCTTGCTATCTCCCCCCCCCCACACCCTCTTCCTCCTTCAGTAGATGGTGAAAGAACTGAAGACCCTTGGAAGGAGAGAGTGAAGAAGAGGAGCAGCAGCTGTAGCTGCAGATCTTCTGTGGACTGTCTAGAGACCTGATTTTTGTTGTTGTGTGTGTGTGTTTTTTTTGGGCACACAAGTATGCTGGCCCACAAGGTAGAGGTGATGGGGCCCTTGCTGCTCTTACTAGGATTTTTGCACATACTAGTGGGGATCGCCCCTAGTTTTGCCCTTGAAGGTGAGTTGAGAACCTCTTTGTTTTTGTTTTCCTTCTCTCTTCCATGCCTTCTGTTTTGTCTGATGGAATAAATTCCAAACACTCCTATTTATTAAGGTGTCTGTCCGCAGTTATCTTCCCCATTATAAACAAGGAGCTTCCTTCTTGCAACAAGGATATTATTATTATGGTAGCTCTTTTCAAATTGTGGGGGGGGGGGGGCGGGGGACTGTTGCTCTTAGGAATTCAACATATGCTTTGCAGTTATGAAACAAAGCCGCATTCCCCCCCCCCCCTTAAATGTGTGCATGGGGAGTGTATGGAGTGGGGTGTTGCATATTTTGCATTCACCATCCTGCCTCCCCCCCTCCTGTCTGCAAAATGTTGGATGTTATATATATATTTCTTTTCAGGGGAGAAGATATGTGTATGAATATGTATGAAAATGTAGGGACTGGAGGAGTTTGGTCTGCTTTTGGGGGGCGGGGGACGACAAGGCTGTAAGACCAGCATCTGCTTCTGAGAGCGAGAGAGCGCTTTCTTAATGAAATCTGTGCACAACGTTGAATGGAGATAACATTGGAATGCCTCTCCCCCCCCCCCACTTGCCAGTGTGTAGCTTAAAACACACACACCAGGAGTGAAGCAGTGCCGAAGATCGTCTCATGTTTTCTCCCAAGATAAATGCACAGCCGCTCGGTGTCTCTTTTTGTTTTTGATTTAATTGTACCTGGTTCCAGCTAAACCGTTCACATCTGTATGATCGCGGTGGTGTGCCAGAGAGTGGAAGTGAACTCGGCTTCCATTTCCTTTCCGGTTTCAATAAAGAAATCATTCTCTGGGGAGTTTCAAATACATCTGTAGTAGTTCCCTGATCTCTTCCGAGGTTTGGAGTCTGTCGTCGCCTTGGCATTTATGGCATGCGCCGCCTTCTTCAGTTTGTACCTTGAGTAGTTCATCAGACCTCTTGCTGGCAAGAAAGCTGTACAAAGGGGGATTGGAAACCCTAAAAGGGGGGGGGGAGAATGAAAAGGCAGTCAAGTATTCATATTTAATGGACTGTCCTGTAGCTGAACACTCTGGGATGCAGGCTGCAATCCTTTGCACACTTACGTACTTGGGAGTAAGTGAACTCAATGGGACTTACTTCTGAGTAGATATGCGTAGGATTGTGCTGGCAGTCAGTTAAGCTGGAGACACTGAGGCTGGGAGAATGATTTAGAGATGCAATGGAATCCAGCATCTGCAAAATCAATGCTCCCCCTTTCTTCTTCTCAATCAATGCTCCCTGCGCCCCCTTTCTTTTCCTCCTCCAAGCCAAAGGAGAGGCTGCACTGCGCCCTTGGTGTGTGACATAGCATATACCAGAGTTACTGTTTTCAAGCTTCTTTTTGGGGGGAAATAAAACATACCCAGTACTTTTTTCCTGCAGGAAGGTGGTGGTAGGGAGAGGCCAGTTAGTTTGCAAAAAAAAAAAAAAAAGCTGTGGATCATCAGTGGGGCTTAGGAATGTGCTTATTTACTCTGCTGACATGGGGAACTTGAGCATGAAGAAACAGGGAACACAGGCGAAGAGTCTGTCCTGGCTTTAGCTGGAGTGGCTGGCTGTTGAAAACAGTGGACCTCTCTGTCGTTTCCTCACCTCTCCCCTGCAAAATGATTGTGAGGAAGGAATTTACCTATCACTCTCCCCCCCCCCCCCCGCCCTCCAATGCATCACAGAAATGTTTGCCTTTCAATATAGCAAGTGATCTGGTTGTCACTACAGTATACCTGAAGGGGTTGGCATAACATTAGTGATGAAAGCCTTCCTTCAGAACCCGCTTGTTTGCTAAGATTTGTTGCTAAGCTCTGTTCTGTGAGTCACAATGTAGGTCTTTGAAGCTCTGAGTTTTGGAGTTCCATTTTGACCCTGGATTGCTGCATTTTACCTGAAAGAAGGAGGCTTTAAAAAAAAAGTCTCGCTCATAGGGGGAGGCTGTGTCCTTGGTGTTTTCTGTTCTGATCTGTCACAGTTTAAAGTTCAGACTCTCTAGCGGCTGTTCATAGTTATATCGACCAATCAAAGAGGAATAATTGCCTTCTGTAATAATAAGTACTGTAAGCACTGTGAACATGTGAAACAGTGTTCCACATTCTAGTGAGTTGGCCCCTTGATTCGTTGAGCTCAGTATCGTCCACTCTGATTGACAGCAGTTCACCAGGGTTTCAGACGTGGGTCTTCTTCCCTTTGTCTAGTGTGGAGGTGTCAGGAATTGAACCCGAGACCTTCCTCATGCAAAGTACGTGTTCTGCTGCTGAGCATTGTCTCCTTCCTGTAGCTCAGTGGTTAAGACACTACAGTGGCTATAACAAGTGGTACCTAATGACAAACTTCAGTGCATCTTGTGATTGAGCCATAATTGGGTAATCTTTCATGGCTGTCTGGATTCTGAAGTCAGCAGTTTTATTTTAAATTCTCTCTTGCTCCGTGGTTTCCCCCTGGCTTGCAAAGGTCAGCATTTCCTGTTCACTACCAGTCTTGTGTGAATTACTGGACTACTGTGCAAATTGCCAAGTCTCTTTGGGTGGCATTCATCTTTTAGGGCTTCATTTTTGAACCTGTGCTCGCCACAAGCAGCTTAGCCCTGGAACTACTGGTAGTTTTTAGTGTCTTGGCTCAGCCTTGAAACACTTGAAGTATTGAGTTCCCTCTGAGCATGTGCAGAGTGACTTACCCTCTCCTCCAAGTAACAGCTCCTATGCATCAGGGATTAGAAGGAAGGGCTATGATGACAGAAAAGATATGATTCCAGCTTGTTTGAGTACTCCTCGGTTTTTAAAACTCCATTTATCTTTACCCCTACCCTAACCCCCCAAGATTGGATACTTTTCAAATAATATTACAACTTCCACAGGTTTGGTCATTGTCCTGCCTTAGTTCCACAATCCCACAACCATTTGAAACGGGTTCATCTCCCATCTTTCTCACCACTTCAGCTGTTCTTCAGACCTTTCTGGTTTAATCCTAACTCACTCATTTGTGGTTTGTTCATTTCACCCTCATCATGACTCTTCTTGGTGTCCCAACTCTTTAATTCCTTGCACTGTTCACTGGGAGCACCGCCAGTTCACATTCAGTACATTGCTTTTTGCAGTTGTCCATTTGCTTGCCTGCTTTTACGACAGATGTAAGCAGACTCTGTAACTTTGTCTCCTTGACTTTCCTTGCTCTGTAGCAGGTGGGTTTGGGTGACTATAAAGATGTCTCCCTTCACTAACATGTAGTATTGAGCAACTGTATCAAAGAAAGGATACCTTCCTGTAGCTAAGCAAGAGTATATGTCCATTTTAGAGATGGAAATGTAGTGTTGTGGTGGTCTCGAAGGTTAGTGTCTGCTGCTCCCTGCACCCTAAGACACTAAGACACCAACACCATCTGGTCAATCTTCTGCTGCCAGCCACCAGTTCCTAGTTTGCCAGGGGCTCACTGTCCGCATGGCCATGAGGGATTAGGGACACTCTCTTCTGGTAACCTAGTGCCCTGCAAGAATTTACAGAACAATCTTATGCATGTCTACTCAAAAGTAAGCCCCATTGTGTTCAGTGGGGCTTAGGGCCCAATCCTGTCCAACTTTCCAGCACCGATGCAGCCCTGAGGTAAGGGAACAAACCTTGAGGAAGCCTCTATGACTGCCCGCCCCCTGCAGGATGCAGTGCACACCCCGTTGGCACGGCCGCATTGGCGTTGGAAAGTTGGATAGGATTGGGGCCTTTAGTCTCATGAAAGTATGTATAGGATTGTAGCCTTAGGGCAGGATTGAACTAGAGACAACAGCAGACAACAGCAAAACTGGATTTATTTCCAAACGACACTTCATTAGCAACCTGTCTCTCAAATAGTTCAGCAATGCATGATATTTAGCTCAGTGTCTCAGCTCCAGCTTCCCACACTGAAGGGCTAGAACAGCGGTGGGGAACCTCCGGCCCGTGGGACGATCCGGTCCAGCCCGCGCGAGACCGGACCGGAGGCTCTGCCGCGCATCTCCTCCTTCTGAAAGCGGCCTTCCTTACCTGCGCAGATTGCCGCTGAGGCCGAGAGATTGCCCTCTCGGCCTCAGCGGCGCTCTGCGCAGGTACAGGAAGGCCGCTTTCAGAAGGAGGAGGCGCCTCGGCCTCCTCCTTCTGAAATTCGCGGGGGGTCAAATTTGTGGTGAGGGCCCCCCAGAATTTCAGACAGCCTAATGGCCGGCCCGCAGCAAATTTTCCCCATGGGAAAATGGCCCTCTACCGCAAATAGGTTCCCCACCCCTGGGCTAGAGGGAGGGAGCTTGCCTTTATATACACAGTGGGGCTGCTTAGCTCCTCCTCTTTTCAGTTGGCCATTTGGGAGGGAATTCAAACTGAACTGCTCTTCCTACACTTTTGTAACTTAATCGGTTTTGGAGAGAAATCTACCTATAGTTTGAGTTCTAACTGGCTTCACACGAACCGAAAAGGCAAACGTTTTCAACCTCGGCTCAAGACAAGTGTAGTACCGGTAATAGAGCTAATAGATAATGTGTCTAATTCTGGTTGCCACCCCTTAATTCTGGTTGCCACCCCTCAACAAGGGTATCGTAGAGCTGGAAAAGGACAGCTAAAAATGGTCAGGGGGCTGGATGACCTTTCTTATGAGGAAAGGCTACAATCTCTACAATTTCCAGGTGTTGTGACCACGGTCCATTATACAGTTGAATTCACGAAACCCAGACAATTTTAATTGAGACCACAAAAGACCACATGAGACCACAAAAGTCTTAGAATGTATATATTAAAGGCTACAATGTTTGGGCTTTATCAAAAGGTAACTATGGAGGGACATGATACCTAGTATGGAGAAGATGGTTGGGGACAAGTTTTTCTCCTCTTGTAATAGTAGAACTTGACAACATCTGATGAAACTACTGTAATTAGTGGAAGATTCAGGACTGAGGAATGGAGATACTTCTTCATATTGCACCCAGTTCATTTCTGGAGTTCAGTCCACAAGATGTGGCAGTGGCCACTAGCTTAGATGGCTTTAAAGGGGGATTAGATACAGTACATTCATGGAGGACAAGTCTGTTGGTGGCTACAAATCATGGTGGCTGTACGCTACCTCCAGCCTTTAGGGGGCAGTATGCCACTGAACCCCAGTTGCTGCGAAGCAATAATAGGAGAGGTGTGTTTGCTGACATGGCCTGCTTCTGGCTTCCCAGTGGCGACTGTGAGAAACAGGATGCTGGACTTGATTGCCTTTGTTCAGATCCAGCAGGGCCCTTCTTATTATGTTCTCTCTAGCGTTCGTAATAGATGGCCATTGTGTAGTGCAGATGCCACCATTGGCACAGGCAGCAAGGGTTTGTGCCTTGCCTGGACAGAAGCAGGAGGGCCTGTTGGTCTAACTGTGGCATAGTCAGGGCTGTGCTCGTGCCTGCCTTTCCTTTACTGTACTTTCTTCCTAACTCCGTGGGTGTAATGCCATCATGAGACATACATAAGGTATCTAGCTACATACTGTATATACTTTTAGAGTGCAATAGAGTAGTCCCAGTCTTGTTCTTAAGGCTGTGACATACCGGACGCGCTGCGGCTCGGTGCGTGGACCAGCGTTGGCCTGCAGAGCGAAGATCTCGGTCTTGCATTTTTGAAGATCGCAGGCAACGCAGGAAAGCTGCATTGACGTGCGAGCAAAGTTGGAAAAATTCAACTTTGGCCAATGAGAGGCCGTATTTGGTGCAGTGTGGGACGGGACCCGGAATGACGCGTTGGCCAATCAGAATCGAGTGTGAAAAGACTCGATTCTGATTGGCTAACGGGGCGGGGGCGGGGCAGTGTACTTCTTACACTTCTCAAATCAACAGCTCCAGTGTAGACGGAGTGTGTCGCGGTGCGACATGATGGCTACTTTTGCTGTGTCGCAGCCGGTGTGTCATAGCCTTTACGATTTGGCTTGTGGCATGTGCTTGCCAAACAGATCGACCTTTACTGGTGCAAAAGTTTATGACATGTCTGAGTTGCAACCAATCTCAAATTCAGTGCAGACTTTCCCAGTGCAGATTCCACCCAGGGGTAGAAACAGTGAGCACCGCTCCATGAGAGCATCTTGCATTGAAACAAATAGGGTTGGCTCTGGCACAGGCCCTGTTTGTTGCAATGTGGTTTGTGCCGGAAAAGTTCCCATTGGATGTTGCCTGGGGAAGTATATTTAGAAACTGTTGATTCAACAAAAGACGGCATTTGGGAAGGAAACTGCTTGTTAGCTTGTTGTCTACTTTGAAAAGTCATATTTTATTATTATTTAACGTGGTGGCAAGCGATATGGGGCTGCCTTGTTGCGTGTCGAATCAATGGCTCATCCAATCTAGCACTGCCTGCCCTTGCAGACGGCAGCTGTCCAGGATCTCAGTCAGAGGTTGTTCCCAGCTCTGATACTTGAGATCCTTTAATAGGGACTGAACCTGGGACGTTCTACATACAAAGCAAGTGCTCTACCTCTGAGCTGGGGCTTTTCTTTTAATGCAGCATCCTCTTTTTTTTTTTTTTAAATTAGGTTGGTACAGTACTCTTCTCTGACTTGTAGAACCTTGAAAAGAAGCAGCAACTAGCTTTTCTTTCTCCCCTCTTTCTTGGCCAATGATGTCGCCAACTGTTTTATAGTTGCCTAGTGGCCCATTCCTGAGACTCGCTTTGCCAGCAGATAAATGCTTTAGGGTTGGTCTACCAACTGTTGTGCAAGCACGGCGTCACAAGATGTTGTGTTGCTATTGCTGGGGCATTATGCTGGCACCATTGGAGCCTCTTGTAAATACGTTGAAGGCAAGCAGTATCTTCTTCAACCGTAGAAGCTTAACTTTTATTTAAATGTTTTAGAAGGCAGTTGGAGATTCTCAGAAGGCATCAATGGCCATTGTAATCTGGGACAAATATGTGACATGCTTTTATTATAAATAATATCTATATACTGCTTTTCAACAGTGATTTGCATAACAAAATAGACAGTACTATGCTGCTGAATTGCTCAAGGCCAGAATCCTGACTTTAATAAGATCTTCAAAACGTGTGAGCCCAATCCTGAGTGTAAGTCTATTTTTACCCAAGGGTGTATATACGCAACAGGAGTCAAATGAGTGCACCTATGAACTGGGAAGAAATGGGTTTTAATGTGATTGCCACAAGCCTGTATATCCTACAGGTACACTTGTCAGGGAGCCAAGGTTGACTTCAGTTCCTGGTGGAGTGTACACACAGTGGCAAACCTGGGTGTTCTTCTGTATAATGTGTGAAATGACCTTGGAAAACCATGTATTCTACCCCATTCTGGAGTAGCCCGTTCTAGTGATAGCTACCCTCACTGGTTTTATTTTATTTATTTTGTATCCAAATAAAAAGTCCAAGCATCTTTATTTGAAGGTTGATTTATTAGTTGAGCTATTGCTTTAAGCCCTCGGTTTATACTCTTTCGTCTTTATTGCTAAAGAGTTGCCCTTGAGTAGAAAAAGAACCTTCTGTGAATACTCCAGCCTACTTCAAATGTGCTTGATCTGTCTATTTTTTCCTCCCAGCTGAAGCACTATAAACAAGTCTGACTGCTGGTTCTAACTGCTGCCGCCCTAAGTCTTATATAACATGGGTGGATAGGTGGGGGTGGAGTGGATTATTATATATATGAGCTGGGCGATGTTATGGAGTGTGACATGATAGTACTTGCAGGTTTCCTGTGGCCGTGCCTCTCTGTTGTACAGGAGGGCAAGGCTGGCATGTTGATGTACAGGGACACTTGGATGTAAACTTGGTGAACTTTCACACTGGCTGACTGGTTGTATGTTGAGTTTCAGAGGATGCACAGGGCTAGGCAGTTGGCAGCTCAGCTGGCCCTTCAGTGGGCTTCCTATGTGGGCCTCATTAAAAGTAATGATCTCAGAAACCCTGCTTGTGATGCACTTCAGCTGCTCACTCAGTGGCTCCCTAAACAGCAGCTTCGTGGTTCTGAGTGGTACTTGCAGGTGGGGGTTGCATGACTGAATACTTGCTTATGTTAAACACAAGCAAGCATCCTGCACATACAAACCAGATGTCAGAGAAGAGGGTTCTAGCTTATAGCCGTCTCTCTGATGTGCTAGTTTTCTGCGTGTACTGACTTTATTCCCCCTGCAACGGTTGTGTTCAAACAGGCAACACCCACCATAACCACCTACTGGAGTGGTATGGTTCAGATACAGTTTGACCACCTCACCTGTTTCTGTAGGCCTGAGATTCTGGCAAACGTTTCCTTTTTTCCAAAAACAAACACACACAAGTTTTATTTGCAATCTTACGTTTATAAGCTACAAGAATGCAACAAACAGAAAAAAAGAAAAACACATCATAAAGTGACAGAAATGAATTTGCACTCAGAATTATAGCAAGAGAACCTTCATGCTGGGGATTGTTCTCCATTGTGACCTGGAATGGAAGCTCTGTCATAGTTCTTTCCTTAGAAACTCCCGCATATGAGCCAAGCAACAGGCAAATGGGAGTGAGTAGCTGAAGTGTGAGCCTTTTGACAGAGCCTCTGTTGCAGGTTGCATTATGGGGAGGGTGTCATTTGCCTGTATTTCTGGCTCTGCAGGGCTGGGCCAGTGGGCGGAACTGAAATTGCTGCCCCTTCAGCCTTTGCTCAATTCAAAATAAGGCCCCTGTTCAAAATTACTTGCTGACTAGGGATCTTATAGGTTCCAGCCAGCAGTGTGGATTCCAGATGCTGCCTTGCTTAGATTGGTGATCCAGTGTAGTAAAGTGGCCAGTAGTGGGCGCTTCAGAGGGAAAAGGTCAAGAAACAGACTGGTGTAAGGAGTGATTGCCTGCTCTTTGCCTATGCTTGGAGCAATCAGGAGGTACGGAGGGCTGCTTCTTACTTGGTATTCCGTAGCTGGGTACCCAAGTCCAAAAGGAAAGCAACTTGTGTTGGTTCTGAATGGCTCGCATTTTGTTTTTTTAATCGGCACTTACCTTGGCCAATACACACAAGCAGGGGCCTGATCATCACTTAAATGTGTCTTTTGCAGAAAAAAAGAAGCCTTTAACAGCTCAATCCTCACTAACCCCCCCCCCCCCGGCGCTGGAACGAGCATTCCAGCGCCGGAAGCAGTCGCGAACATGCCGTAAAGCACGTTCGCGACTACTTTCGAGCAGGGAAGGCCAACACAGAGGCCGGCCTTCCCCACTCTGACGACGGAGCTCCCACTGGCTGCCGGACCCAGGTAAGACAGGATCCAGCGGGTGGATCGCTGGAGCCGGGAGGGTGGCCATTGGCCCCGGCAGCCCGGGAGGGGGCGGGGCACGGCCTTCGGCCGAATCCCAACCCCCACCGGGCGCCAGAGCCTTTACATGGTCTCCTCTACTTCCGCCAGCAAAATAGCTGGTGGAAATCAGAGGAGGCCGATAGGGCCTGGCTCCGGTTACACTCGGGGAAGGGGATGGGCGTCCCTTTCCCCGAGTAGACCTCCCGCCTGGCAGCCACGCTGGCAGCAGGTGCACAGGAGGATCCTAGGCAGGACTGCACTGTAAAACATGTATGATCTCCCTACCCCAGGAGTTCCCTGAGAACAGTCAGGGATCTTGAGCACATAATTCAAATCCAGGGCACCAGGTCACCATAGCAACTAAAGATTGCATTCTGGCACCTAAGAAATGGCCAGGTTATTTCCCAAGGAAAAGAAAAAGCCGTGTGTATGGCTGGGAGGCAGGGTGGTGGTGGTGGGTTTTTTGTTTTCCAAATTAAGGATGAAAAAAATCTCATTGGGCAGGAAGGGTGCTGAAGTGGTGTCGGGGTCTGATGTTTCCCCCCCCCTCAAAACATTTTTTTTTAAAGTTGTGACTGAGTAGGAAGGTAGAGTGTAGGGTTGGATTGTTATTTTCTAAATAAAATAAAAAAGGGGGAGCGTGATTGGGTGGGAAGAAAAAGCGTTGAGTGGCAGGCAGGGTCTTTTTTTTCTCTTTAAAATCTAATTTATACCGTTCACTGGTGGCATGTGAAACTGGGGTTAAAACATTAGACCCTGAGAAATATGAAAAAAAAATCTGCCTCCTTAATTTTTGGGCTGCCTCACAGGTTCAAAGTAAATTTGTTGAGCCCTGCCATTAAACTACAGTTTTTTCCCCCCAGAAAGTTGTTTTACAGAAACCAGGACAGTTAAACCGGTTTGGGACTTTAGTACAGACCCACCCTGTGTTCTTCCTCATATGCTGTTGCTCCTAGATAGGCTGAGGTGAGCCTGCTAACTCATTGAGAAGACTTTTGCAACCCACCTATAAATCTCGTGTTATCTTTTGGAAATCATTGCTATAGGCATAGGAAGGTGCTTTCTACTGAAGCAGACCACTAGATTGCAGTCCTGTGTACACTTTCCTGGAAGTAAGCCCAACTGAACACATGGAATTTACTTCTGAGTAGATATGCATAGGATTTTGCTGCTAGTGTAGTTAGCATAGGGGTGTCAAACATAAAGCCCTTGGGCTGGATACGGCCCCGTGGAAGCTCTTTATCTCGCCCACGTGATAATTGGACTCTCTCAACACCACCCTTTCAGCAGTGCTGCTTCTGCTGAGGCTGTAGGAGGGAGAGGCAGAAGGAGGCCTCACAAGGCAAGGAATGCTATGGGGGAAGGGGCAGACCAAGAAGTGAAAGAGAGGAAGATGCTGTTGAGGCACTGGGAGAGTCGAATTATCACACGGGCCACCCTTTCAGCAGTGCCGCTTCTGCCAGGGCGTCACTGCAGAGCACCTTTCAGCTGCTGAGCTGCAAAGTGATGCCTTGGCAGAAGCGGCACTGCTGAAAGGGTGGCCCGTGTGATAATTGGGATCTCTCAGCATGATGATTGGGCTCTCCCATATCTTGAAAATATGATCAAGATTTGCATATCTTCTCTTCTGTCATTTGCAGCGAGTGAGTTCCTACCTGAGAATAAAAGTTGCTTATTTCTGGCCATCATCTGCTTAATGACGTCACTTCCTGCTTAATGATGTCACTGCCGGCCCTCAGCAGGTGCCATTAATGTTATTCGGCCCGGTGTACGAAACAGGTTTGACACCCCTGATCTACAGTAGCTCAATATTGCTGGTACTGACTGGCAGTGGCTCTCCAAGGTTTTGGACAGGATTTTTTCCTCTGCATTCAGCTCAAACACCTTGCCCTTGCTCTCCACGGCCTCGCTTCTCTTATCTCTCAGATCTCACATCCACCTACACTCCTGTGTATGACCGTGTTCCTCCAGCTCCACCACTCTCAGCCCTCTTAAGGTCTCTTGCTCCCTCAGATGCGTCCACCGCCCATTCTCCCTTGCCACCTTTTATGGCTGGAAGTGCCTGGATCACTTGCAAAATGCCTCCCTGCTTGCTTGCTTCAAATCCCTTCCTCCTTAAAGCTCACTCGTTTCATGAAGGCTTTGACACAGTGCATTAGAGAGGACCCTTCCTACTGCAACTGAGTGTAACTATGTGTCCCTGAAATGATTGCATATTCTTCCCTTGCTCATCCCTGTCTCTCCTTCCCTCCCTTCCTCTGTTGTCTCTCCTTTGTGTCTGTCATGGTCAGCCCCTTGGTCCTTCCCTCTTATTCTGTGTAAAGCACCTATATATTGATTTGATATAGCATTGCCAGTCAGTTCTAGACTAGGCCCTGGTCTCTGTAAGTGAAAAGGACTACTAGAGGCTTTAAAAGAAGAAAATTCAAAGGAAGTTGTCGGATTTTGCCTTGGAGTATATTTGCAGTGCAAACACATATCAGTTTTACGCCAATCTAACTGTCACGATTTCCTCCCAAGATTCCTGAGAATTGTCGTTTCGGTGAGGATGCTGAGAACTCTGTTAGATGCCTAACCCACACCCCCACCTCCAGAATTAATCTCGAGTGTTCTCTGGGGAGTTGAAATGGCTATTAAATCAGCCTGAATCTGTAAGAGCTTCTAGAGCATTTCATTGCTCTGCTCTTGCTCGCTGGCTGATATAGAATAAAACCTTCCCCTAATTGAAAGCCTTCCTTTTTTTAATGCAGTGTGCTTTCACTTACTGCAAAAAGATGGTTGGAGTCCTTTCCTGCCTACATAGCTTTGTGCCATGTAGGGTGTAAAGTAGGCTAGGCTTAGGGGGGAGGGTTAACAGAGAGATTTACAGCAAGTCCTCCCTTAAAGTCGTTTAGTTTAAAAGTCGTTTTCGTTTTAAAGTGGATGGGAAATACCATAGGAATGTTTACCTTTATCAATTAGCCTATGGTAGAATTGGTTTAATCAACTATAAGTGAGGACTTGCTAAGGCTCAGTGGGCAGATAAGAAGATTGCCCTCTCATGAAACAGAACCCTCTTTTCTCATCTGACATCAGCCTAATTTCAGTTTTATGCTACATGCACATGTGTCAGTTGGTCTGAAAGAACTATTGCCTCCAGGCTCCAGACTTGAAGTTAGTAATGCAGACCAGAATCCAAATGTCCTCTTCAAGCCTACATTTAATCCACACCTTTTTAATCTTCCTCTGCTTTGAGAATACGGCAGGGTGTTAAGGTGGAACCAAATCATGTTTAGTGACCTTGAGGATGTGCCCCCCCATCCCCCCTTTTCCCATTGTGAAGGAATGTTTCACTGGCAGGCATGGAACTGCAAGTCCTCGGCTGTTTATGTAACATTTGGTAGTGCCTGGGGGGTGGGGAACAATGATCTGATTGGGGTAGTGGTACCCTGTTTTCCCAAAAATAAGACCTACCCCGAAAATAAGACCTACCGGTAGTTTGGAGCTTGCCTGCCAATACTCACCTGCTCTATTGCTAGACATGAGAGATTGGGTATCTTTTCTCAGTGCATCATTGTGCCCTGGTGGTCTGAAGTGGCTGGTGATGCATCCCATCTGCACAGAGAGAGTGAGTGCTGCACTAGGGTAGGCTGTGTCTTCTCTTCCATTGGTTGATTTGATAGATGTTTGGTTTGATAGAGGTGCTCCTTGCTGCCCCTTGAGGCTCAGTAGAGTGATTGTGGGGAGCTGTGGCACATGTACTTTGCATGCAGAAGGCCCCAGTTTCAGTGCTTGACTTTCCCAGGTATGGTTGGGAAAGACCCTGGAGAGTCTCTGCCAGTCATGATAGACAACACAGAGCTAGATGGGCCAAGGGTCTCCCTGGATGGAATGCTTATATGCTTATATCAGGTACTATTCAGTTGTATCATTGGAGTCAAGGATACTGAGAATTGGGGAGCCTACTGTGCTGTGTTCAGTATCTGCATGTGTAATTCATCTGGAAGAATTATCATCTCCTGTTCTGGATTATTACGATGCAAATTTTTAGACAATTTTTTTTAGGCAAATACGGCAGAGCCTCCTTCCCATCCTGATTGCTGCTGAAAATTCTCCATTTTCTTACGGCACAATCTTGTCTGAATTTAGGCTGGTGGAGCGCACACTCCGTCAGCCTAAGGAATCACAAAAGCACTTTTGCAGCTCCTCTGGAGTAAGTGGTGCCGGTACGGAGGCCAACACTGCTCACTCCATGACCTACCTGGATCCGTGCTGGCCGCCGCAGTTAATGGCCTTGCCGGTTGCTGGGAGGGCGGACTGAGGTGACATGGGAGGAGGCCATTGGTCGGTCGAGCCTGGGAGGGGGGCAGGGATATTGGCGGCATGCTCTGCCATATCCCCGTCCCCTTCCTGGGCCAGGCTGGGCTTACATGGTCTCCTCAGACATGCGCCAGCTCCAGAGCTGGCGCGCATCCGAGGGGGCCCATTGAGGTCTCCAAGGGTTACACCGGGGGGGGGGGACGACAAATGTCTCCTTGCCATGTGGTGAGCCCCAGCTGTGCTGGCGCATCCTGCGTCCCGACTAGGATGCAGCAGCTGACCCTTTAGGCCTGTCTCCTAAAATTCTTTGCTGCAAAACTGCAGCATTTGTTTCCTGCTGCTGCCATAGGTCAACTTTGACCTGTGCCAGCAATAGCACTGGTGAATTGACTGGTGAAAGTGGATCAGGCCTGGGAAGGGGGTTAGGATTCAGTGGGCACCACTGCTGCCGAACCTGCCCTCTTCCTGGGCCCGATCGACCCTCCTCCCTGCCCCTGTTGCCTCCCTGTTCTGCCCACCCCCCTTTCCATCCCAACCCCTGCGTGAGTTTGGTGGTGGCAGCAGGCATCCACTGTCCATCACTGCGTGGACCCGGCTACTTGCGGTGGTGACCAAGCCCCACTTGCTAGCGCTGTTGCATTTGTGACAGCCGTAAATCTGTTTACGCTTGTTCCAGGGGCATAAATGGCCCTTAGGATTTATTTTATTTTTATTTTTCACATTTTTATACCGCCCTTCCTCCAAGGAGCTCAGAGTGGTGTACATATTTCCTCCCCTCCTTTTTGTCCTCCTCACAACAACCCTGTGAGGTAGGTGGGGCTGAGAGATAGTGACTGGCCCAAGGTCACCCAGGAAGCTTCGTGGCTGAGCGGGGATTTGAACCTGGATCTTCCAGGACTAAGCCCGACTCCCAAACCACTACACCATCCTGGCTCCCATAACGGATTGGGCCGTTAGTGTTCGGAACCTTTCATTGGGGTCAGCTCAGCAAAGCATAAGCTCAGGCTGGTGGTCCTCTTGCCTGACTGGCTAGATGTCACAGTAGCTAATAGAGACACCCCTTCCCCCAGCCAGTGAAAAACGAGTCCTTCTCGCTTTGCATTCCACCAGATTGTGAAATCTCTGATTCAGAGTTGAGAGTGAAAGGCTGGACCAAGCAGCAACTTGCATTATCTGTGACTCTGTCTTTACAAATGGAAAAGGATTGGTCAGGACTCTTATTGAAATTTTGGAATCTGTAAAGAGAGTGTGCTCGACACCTTGGTTGTCTGGGTGTTTAGATATGTGTTCCTAGAAAGTTAAAATATTGATTTGGTCTTGTGCATAGGTGGCACCTGGAAATATGATGCTTGCTCCCAGCAGTTTGAAATATTTGTGCACTCTAGATTTGTGTCTCCCCAGGACCAAGCTAAAAAACCTCATGGCCATTAGTCCCTAATTGTACTATTCACTAGGTTATGTCTAATGGGCTTCAGTGGAAGTACTGACAGCTTGGAGCTAAGAATCAACTTGTCTTTCCAGCTCAGTAGCACTTTTTCAATGTGCAGTGCACATTAAAAATCCTTTTACCTGATTTATCCTCCACTGACCCTGTGAAATGGGCCACTGCTGTTCCTATTTTACAGATGATGGCAACCTGACAAAGTACTCGCCTCGCTAGGTAGCATTCCCAGCCCTTCCTTTTCCTGGCATACACACAATATTCTGTTTGCTGGTCCGGTGGAGAGCGTACGGACATAAGAAAGCTGTGCTGAATCAGACCAAAAGTCCATTGAGTCCAACAACCTGTTTCCCACCACAGTGGCCAACTAAATGCCTACCTGTCTCTTGCTGTTGCTTTCCTCCAACTGGTATTCATAGGCATCTTGCTGCTGACCTGAAGGCAGCACATAGCCATCATGACTAGTAGCCAGTGATAGACCCATTCTACAGATGGGAAGCCTACAAGCAGGAGAGAAGGGAAAAACCCACCATTTTTCCCTGCAATTGGTAATGCAGAGGTACGCCTCCTCTAGCCATAAAGGTGTCTGTAGCCTGATAGGCTTGCAGTGCACACCTTTGTGTGTCTACTCAAAATTAAGTCCCTGTAGCCGTAGAACTTACTTCCAGGGATGTGTGTATAGGGACTGCAAGCTTAGTCTCTTTGAATTTGTCTCATCTCCTTTTAACGCTGGCTAAGCTAGTGACCATCATTGCATCTATAGTGAATTTAATAGATTAGTTATGCCGTTGTGTGAAAAAGTCCTTCCTTATTCTATTCTAAATCTCTGACCCGTCAGTTTCTTTTGATGTGCCCCTGTTCTAGTGTTGTGAGGGTGGGAGAAGAACTTCCCTTTTTCCACTGCCTTTACAAGCAAAGGATGCTTATTTAGCATTAGGGGAAGGAGTGTTCCAGAGATGGCAACTTTTTCTTTTCTTTTTTTGCAAGAGACTGCATGTCTTTTGATACAGTGGAAGCCAGTCAGTGGAAGAGAGTTCACTGCCTTTCCCTATGCATTATATAAGGGGAAAAAGCAGAATGCTTCTCTCAGATTTCAACCAAATCAGATGTCTGATTCATAGCCCTGTCCCTAAGTTTTGAGGGGTGGATACCAGTGAGGAGGAGCTGGTCTGCGCTACAATGAGCATAGAGCTTTTAGGTGCTCCTCTGCATATGCATCTCATTTACTGTTGAGCTGCAAATATGGGAACTACAGAGTTGTTCAAACCCCATATTATAAGAACAATGGCGCAGCACATTTTATGGTTGTGCAGTGATTGTGGAGGCACCATGGCTTAGGCTTGATGCTCCTGTTGGGTTCTGGGCTTTTAAGTGATGAGCAGTTGAATTGTCTGCTGGTCATTCGCCTTCTCGAAGGGAAGGGGGTTATATAGCAGAAGGTTCTGAACCTTTTATTGCAGTAGATGTATCAATCATCATCTCTTCTCTCTGTTTCTGTACTGCAATATATGCTTGCGGGAGAATCAGAGCTGAGAAAATACATGCAATTTGTGGCCAGAGGTCACATTCTGCAACCACTGGGTAACGATCCACAGATCCTTGCTAAGTGATTGTGAGTTCATAATTTGAGGTGTGTGTATAGGAGCTAGTAGATCAGCTCATAATGCTGTGGTTTGTGAAAATTCCCATTGATGGTTGGGCTTTTATAGGTAAGCCGTCCTTGTTGAGTAGGCTTCACTCCCCCAAACTCCCACAATTCATTGGAGTTAATGAGGGATTGTATGGTGGCCATTTTTTTTTAAATTCCATGTCTCATGAAATATGGCACATAGAAGAATGAATATGGTGTTGAATTGCTTACTTTCAAGGTCCAGTGGACAGGTTGCCATCTGTCAGAGTGAGATTAATCAACAGATGGCAATATGGGGTGTTAGGCTTTGTTTCTGTTTTTCATACGTACATCATTTTGAAAATTGGGCCAGTGATGCTCCTGCAATTCTAGTGCACTGTGGGAATTTTTGTGTGAAGTCTACTCAGTGAGGTCAATGTTCCTGGTACAGATCATCCCTCTGTGAGAATGTCCGCACAAACTATTACTTACAGCAAATGCCTGACTGACTGAAATTCAGGAAAGTATTGTTTTATGCTAGGGTTTGATTTCAAAGTTAGTAGATGGAGTGGTTGCTTCTGCCGATCTAAAATATTGTGCAAATAGGATGGTAGCCACTGGATATTATGCCTCAGTTATTTCTGAGATGCTTAAGTTCAAAGGCTTGTGATTGGTTATTATGTCATCTTTTATCTGAGTATAACCACTGCTTACTGGACCCCACAGTTTAGCAAGAAATGTGGATTATAATAACTATAGTACAAATGGACAAAACCCTCCATCCTAAGGGATAGTTTGTGATAAAGATCACCTCAGCCGTAGATATTGTAACAGTGATATATTTTAGGTGTTGGGCTGTTATAAAAGCACGCTCTGAGGGAATGCTTATTTATAGAATATGTATATACTGTACTTTGTTTCAACAAAAAAACTCAAAGTGGTTTCCATGGGCTTGGTTCTTCAAGCAGTTAACCCTATGTCTGGACTATGCCACTTCAGGTGGAGCCTTGCGTAACAAGATGCTTCTTCATACAAAAGAGTATGCTGCATATAGAAAACTATATGTCAAAAAGAGAGGTTCTAGCCTGGCCTTTCCCCTAACATACCAGTTCTCTGTCATGAATAGATGGATCTCAGACCTGTCTGATGTGGCACAACCCAGGCACAGGTGTTGCACCTCCTCTACTGTTAACTAGGCAAGGGGTTCTCAACCCCTTTCTGGCCGAGTACCACCTCTGGCGCCACTCTCCTACTGCATACCACCGAAAGTGATTGGTGATGACATCATCACCAGTTACTTTCGGGTTTTCAGAGGCCATAAAACATGGGTAGGAGGCTCTGGCTGGGTGGGAGGGCCCTTAACAGCGTTCCCAAGAGGCTCGGCCAAAGGCAGGAGCCTCTAGGGAGTGAAAACGCACCACCGAAAACGCCACGTTGGGAGCAGGGTTCCAGTGGTCTGGCAGTTCGAGTACCACCAGCAGTCAGCTGAAGTACCACTGGTTGAGAACCCCTGAACTAGGCCGTAAAGAATCTGAAGTTGAACTTTTGTTCAAGTCACCATATGTTTGTTGAGTCACCATA
Organism: Plestiodon gilberti rubricaudatus; assembly: GCA_026170595.1. Taxonomy (NCBI): domain Eukaryota; kingdom Metazoa; phylum Chordata; class Lepidosauria; order Squamata; family Scincidae; genus Plestiodon; species Plestiodon gilberti. The sequence goes on from JANXHW010000002.1 coordinate 123,751,666, forward strand.
TGTTGTGTCAACCATAAGACCCTACTTTCTGCTGATTGAGTTGTTCCACCCTGGTTGCATTGTCTCTTGCCAAAGGAAAAGAACAAATTGTGCAAGGAGGCAAAAAAGAATCCTCTGGGCAGTTGGTTGTAAAACAAAGTTCTTTTTTTTTTTCTTTTTGGGACCACTTAATGAAATTTCGTCATGTTCCTGAGATTTGAGCAATAGCTTTTAATTGCAATAGGAGTTTGCAGCCATTTGTGTGTTTACAGGAAGGAAGTAAAGATTGCTGAACGTTTGTAAGGTTTCCCAGTAGTTGTATGGGAGAGGGATAGAATGCTGGCTTTGCAACTTGGTGACCAGTTCTCCATCTCAGTGCTTTTAAAAGTTCTCCATCTCAGTGCTTTTATTTTCTGTCCGACACTATTGTCTACTTACTCTCAGCTGAAGTCCTGTGGATTTTTTTCATCCATTCCTGTGGATTCCAGCTATTATCTGTAAACTATTTGGGACAGGACCTTCACCTTGCATAGAATCATGGTATCCTAATCTCCCCTGGGCATCAGTAAAGTAGCCCCTTTAATTGATTTGGTTGAATAGTACTTGGTGAGGCATGGAACATTAAAGAATCAATCTGTTTTCACCTGTGATGTTAATAAGCTGCATTTGAGCCTTGCTTTCCTGATAAATGTTTCCCTCTTAGCTTATTAAAGTGTATGGTTAATTTCACTGGACTTGCTGATTGCAGGACAAATCAGTTGTGAGCAGTTGAATGCCATGAATATTAAAAAAAAAGTAGAATTTGGCAGAATTTGTGGTGAGTCTTCAGAATCTGGTTGCCTTTCCATAGATGAGAATACTCTCCTTTTATGTTGTGTCTAGGATGGTCATCTGTAAAAGATGGACTGAAGTTCTGGATCCAGGCTTTGGTCTGTCAACTGTCTATTTCTGGGTTGGTCCTGCTCATGGACTGCTTCTGGACTTAGATTAACTATGCAGAGTTATGGAGAAAAACACACACCCTGTAAACATGTGTAAACAGTTGTGCAGTTCCTACATGATGATATCTACTTCCTTGGTCATCATGAGAGGGCCACTTGGAAGAGGGCATAGAGCAGGACTGTCAAACTCGTTTCATACAGTGGGCTGAATAGTATTCATGACACCTGCTGAGGGCCAGAAGTGACAACATTAAGCAGGAAGTGACATCAGTAAGCAGATGATGGTCAGAAATAAGCACTTGGTTCTCATGTAGGAACTCCTTAGCTGCAAATGACAGAAGAGAAAATATGCAAATCTTGATCATATTTCAAGAAATGGGAGAGCCCAATTATCACATGGGCCTCTCTTTCAGCAATGCCGCTTCTGCAAAGATGTCACTCTGCAGCTCAGCAGCTGAGAGGTGCTCTGCGAAGTGATGCCTTGGCAGAAGCGGCGCTGCTGAAAGGGCGGCCCCCGTGAAAGGGCGGCCCGTTCTCCTAGTGCCTTGGCACGTCTCCCTCTCTTGTCCCTCTTGGTCTGCCCCTTCTCCCATAGCATTCCTTGCCTTCTGAGGCTTCCTTCTGTGTCTCCCTCCCAGAGCCTCAACAGAAGCGATGCTGCTGAAAGGGCAGCACAGGGAGAGCCCAGTTATCATGTGGGCCTGATAAAGACCTTCTGTGGGCAATATCTGGGCCTTACGTTTAACACCCCTGGCATAGAGGATGGTTTACCAGGGCCTCCTCCCTTCCTGACAAAGTGAACGATCAGCATGTTTCATAGCCACCACTCCTTCCACACACCTCTCTTCTCCCTCGGTTGGTCATTGGATGGCCAGGTAGTGTTCCTTGGGGCTGGATTTGGCCCAGGGGCCTCCAGTCCCTGTTCATTAGTATATTTAGGGTTTTTATTCTTAGCATCCTTCAATGGCTCTGATGGGGAAATGTCACATATGAAAGGCTTTTCACTGCCTATTTAAGTGTATAATATACTCTTCGTGCGCTTGACGAATTGGTGAAAAACCCGTAACGTAAGCAATAGGCTTAGCTGTTGACACCTGTAGAAAGGATTGATGGGATGATTGATTCTTGTCTGGAGCAATCACGTATGGTATAAAAAAAGAATATTCTTCAGAATGGGATAGGAAACGGCATTCCAGAGCAGCATGGATATTGCATATAGTTGTGAATAGGTGTGTTCTAATGGCTTTAGTAAGCAGTCAGAAGAACACAAGTTTTTTTAGAAACTAGTTTAGGAATCAGAAGAGAGAAATGTTGATTGAGATGGGTTGCTTTAAGTTTAATTGAACACTGCTTGGAGATTTAAATTGGTTTTCAGCATGACATGATGATAGGTTCTCAGGAGCCTATGTTACACAGTTTCAATGGACCCGTACATTTGCTTGCGAAGAACAGCTCTGGTTCTGGGGATTGATCTGTAAAGGCCTAAATGGAGCACCATACATATCTATGGAGCATCATACATACCTATGCTTTTGTAATCTTGCAAGGCCTGCCAAGAGTGCCTGGAGAGGGTTTATTTATTTATTTATTTTTCACATTTTTATACTGCCCTTCCTCCAAGGAGCTCAGAGTGGTGTACATATTTCCTCCCCTCCTTTTTGTCCTCACAACAACCCTGTGAGGTAAGTGGGGCTGAGAGATAGTGACTGGCCCAAGGTCACCCAGGAAGCTTCGTGGCTGAGCGGGGATTTGAACCTGGATCTTCCAGGTCTAAGTCCGACTCCCAAACCACTACACCGTCTGTTGTTGTGTGTCTGTTTATGTTTTTAAATGGCCTTCAGATGATTTCTTGGTATCTCCTCCTTGACCATTGTGAGTCTTTCTGCTACCTAAGGACCGTTTGCTTTGAATGTCACATTTGTACTTTCTAGATCTATTTTTAAAAAACAGAACAACACGTTGGGGTAAGTTTGCTTAGACTGGTTTGAATAGAAGTACTTTCACAGAGGAAGAGCACAGCATTTGGGAATGATTATGTATGCCTGATCCGAGAGAAGAATATTATACCATAGCTACAGAGGGAAAAAAAAAAAATCTCTGTGGAGCAGCCTTGCAGTTAGCCGTTCATTCAAGGCAAGTAAATAATCCCTTCTGGGCAAAAATGGCTTGCTAAAACCAAGCCTGGCAAATGTCTGCAAGAGTTACTAGATTCTAAAAATGTGTACTGGCTTGCTTGCTCACCATAGCTATCTTATGTCATTTGTGCTTATAAGGGAAAAACATATTTTAAAATCTAAACTTAAAAATATATAAAGATTAAAATAAAGATTAAAAACCCCAACCATTGTGAAGCTTCCCTGCCTAGAGGCAATACTTCCTTGTCATAGGCAACAAGGTGAATAGCTATTTACAAGCCTGTGCTAGACCTCACTAACTGCTTGGACAAACTTGTTACATATATAGGCCCAGGCAGGCAGGTAGGGTGAGTTAGTAGACCTTCTTTGTGGGCTGTTAGATTTGATCTGTAAGCCCAGCATAAGGAAAGTACTTTTTCATCTTCTCTTCGATATGGACATGCATTGTAGTGCCCAACTAGGTTTAAGCAGATATGATGGTGCTGTAGCAATGTTTTATGTACGTTATGTTATATAATATAATATACACGTTTTGAAAAAATTGTTTTAAAGTGCTGATAACCCAAGGCGAGTCATTGGAACAATTAAGTTGGGGCGGAAAAACGACACAATCCTGAGGAAATTTCTGGTGGCGGAGTGAGTGCTCCGCTGCCGGAAGGCATCGCAAATGTGCTGGAAAGCATGTTTGTGACGGCTTGCGATTAAGGTCCGCTGACGCGAGACCGCCAACCCTTACTCCGCCACTGGATCGCCCCTGCGGTCACCAGAGTCAGGTAAGAGATCCCCTGGCGGGCGCGTGGACAGTCCAGGCGGCGAGGGGGGGGCATTGGCCGAGCCAGCCCAGGAGGGGGTGGGGGTGGCGGCCGCCATATCCCTGATGTCCCCTTCCCCTGAGTAGACCTCCGGGCCGATCTTAATTGGCCCGGAGGGAGGATAGGATCCAGCGGGCGGCCTGGGCTGCCCACCGGATAGTTAGGCAAGATTGCTCTGTTAATGTGCTAAACTAGGGTGCACAAAATGCTCTAGTGAGGAAAACAATCTCGTATTGATAGGCGTGAAGAGACTAGCTAAGAAGCTAATAAATGGCCCCCTTCTCTCTCTCACTACTGTATCTTTCTTGTGGGAAGAGGAGTATATGAAAAGTCACTTTCTTGGAACAATATGAGAGATCAGTCTGTCCACCGTAGTCCTGCTATTTGCTGTCTCAAATGACATCCTGTTTATCTTAGTGTTTCCTGTTGTATCTACTTGAATCCGGGAGTCTGGAGAGAGTTCAGCAGCGTGGGGGTCAGCAGAGAAGTGGATGAGGAGTGGGAAATAAAACACAGGGGATTTGGAGAGTCCTTGCAGATTAAAACCACACATTTAAAGAAAGCTTCCGTTTATTTTTAGTTGCAGGATGAAATGTTAAAGGCCCATAATTTCCCCATAGTGTTGGGTTTTGATTTTCCTGTTTTGTTCTAAGTAGTCATTAAAAGATTAACTGCTAAATTAGAAGGTGTGTCACGTATCATGGGAATGGGCTGAGTGATATGTGTCTAGGGGTCTTTCTGCTCAACTGTTTGTGGTTTTTTGTGTGCAGAAAATAGGCACCAGGTGTGCAGATCATCTGGACAATTCAAATCAAAGAAGCGCATCTGTTACAGAGGCATCACGTTTCCCCCAGCGCGTTAATGGCAGTATTTTGCACTGGGAAAATGTTATTCTTCCCCCAGTTCCTGATTTAGCAGTTCCCAAATGCTAAATAACCTTACAGGTAGTTATTAGAATGTGAAAGTGCAAGCTTGCAAATGTTGTCCCTGTTGAAAAAGAATCTCCTCCAGATTACCAGGAATGAAATTCCTGGAAACTAGAAGATGCATTTATTCAGTCCAGTCTTACAAATAGTCAGAAAAGTGAATGAGCCCATAAGAGATTTTACTAGTTCATGGGCTTGCAATGACTTACATTAATCATTTGTGAAATATCAATCATCTAAAAGGGAGGGGCAGAGGAAAACAACTTTAGCAATTCATGTCTTTTCCTGGTTACCTACAGGCAATTCTTACTTGCCAAAGGTGAGTGGTTATCTACAAATCTGATTTAAAGAACTTGTTTTAATGGGCCTATAAAACAGTAACAATGCAGCTTTGTTAAGAATGGGGCTGCCCAATGTTTTGGCCCAAGGGATACCCGCCCCATCGTGCCCTCTGGCATATCTGTAAGATAGTTATATCCATTGTTAAAATGTAACTTGATGATGGAGTTGGCAGAAGTCTGCATTGATGTACAATGTAATTTGAGGCCCTCTGGGCTATATAACTCAGCCTTGCTTAAAAGAATGGAAATCCTTGCCCAAATCTCTCTCACTCTCTCTCTTCCCCCCCCCCCAAATTGTTATTCAGCTTTGGTGTTAAGTAGTGTTAGGACAGTTTTATAATTTACACGAATGAATAAATTTACACATAAAATGAGCTCTAACTTTGCATCTCTGTCAAAAATGGCAACCCTGTGATTTAGTGAAAATCCTGTGTTTTAGTGAACACTTTATTTTAGTGGGAGGAGTGAAAAATGTGTGTGGGGGGGGGGAAGAAGGAAGGAAGAAATGTAGGGCCTTGTTGGATAAGGGGGAATCACATTCAGAAGCCAAAATCCACATGGTGGATCATTATAGCCTTGCCACATGCATGAATGTGCATGAGAAATAAAGGATTTATCTTGATGTGGAACCCTCCCTAACCCAAGATTCCTTTCTTTTCTGAATGTAAAAACAGTTCAAGGGAATGAATGAGTTGAAGAAAATGATAAGAAACTCGGCATAGTATTCACTATATTTATATATTTGTCACAGAATATTACCAGACGGCTTCCAAAAATCCACCTCGTAAACAGTGGGTTCAGATAATAACCAGTTTTTGTTCCAAGGTACACATCTTTTTGCAGTAATTAACAGCAGTGCAAATCATAAAAAACCAAGTTTTGATTTCCACCCCTCCCCACATTGTTTACAAAAATGCAGATTGTCCTCCTAGTTTTTAAATGACAAGGGTATGTATGCCTTCTTCCTGTAATACAGTTGCTTTGAAGCACTGAAGGAAACAGTGCTCCCCATCCCCCTTTCCCCCCCTACATATTGAGCACTATTTTCCAGCCTTCAGAGCTTGAGCTGTGGTGCCCTGTCATAAGCCAATACATGTTACCAGCTGTGTAAAAACAAAGCTCCACCCTAACAGGAATGTGATTTTGGCTTGTCTTTCTCCGTGTTCTTCCCTCCTCAACACACAGCCTCTTAAGCTTTATGCTGGAGAACCTTGTTCTATCTCTCCCATTTATTTAACTACCCTGGCCAGTAGCATTTGAGTTGCTGTGTGGCCCTTACATTGCTGCTCTCCTGTCCATCCCACCCACTTGCAGAGTTGCATAGGGTCACCTTATTTTCCACTTTCCCCGCTGCTGGCCATGTGTAACTGCTTGTAAAATGCCCTGCATGAGTGGGTGTGTGCATGTGTTTTAGTACTACACTTTAAGCTGCCCGGTGCATGCTTTTCCCCTGGTGTGTGTGCATCATTACTCACTCACTTCATCCGGTTTCTACAGCACATAATTGAGTGAATACCCCAACAGCTTGGAGTTAGAGAGTTTTCTTAAGGCTGAGCTACATTACAGGCAGAGGCTCTGCCTCTGCCTATGCGCTTGGAGCGGGGGAGTGTCTTCCCGCCTGTTGTCCCTCCTGTTGTCCCGCCTTCTTAAGAAGGTGATTGGAGGTAGTTCAGATTGGCATGCATCCACCCTCCCCCCCCTCCTATGATTGGTAGGCTGCAGTAGCTCCGCGAACTGCCACCTAGCTCTGCCCCCTCAAAAGTAGGATTCCAGCTTGAGGTACGCGCCGGCAGTGCGGAGGTCGCAGCGGCTCCGCTTGCTTCAAAAATGACGTCAGAAGCTCTGCGACGCGTGTAATGTAGCCCAGCCTTTAGACCAGTGGTTCCCTAACTGGGGCGTTGCGACGCCCCAGCTGGGAAGAAAGGGTTGCTATGCCCTTAAGGGGCATGGCAACCTGCGGTGACGACAACGGCGCGCCTGGGATCGCGCCGCCGCCGCCACCGCTGCGCCCGGGATCGCCGTTTTTACCTTCATTGGTGGGCAGTGGGTGTCCCTCGGGGGGTTGCGGGGAGCCTGCGGACCCCTCCGCAGGCCTCCCCAAGCGTCGGAGCAGCGCTCCAACGCGATCGGAACTGACTTCCGGTAAAACTTCCGGCTTTGTGTCTGGGTTGGGTACAGTATCATGTAAGGCTGTGCACTCTTCTTGCTGCAACAACCCTACCAGACGTTTTTGTCTTGGGTGCATGGCCACCATTCCTGGGTGCAAGTCCCATGGAAAATCAGTCTGGTTGATCATAGTGTTTCCTTCTCATGGTCACATTTATGCCTGAGGGGATGGGAATATATAGAGACATGGTTTGCACTGTTCAGTGTCCTATTGTGCCCCATATTTGAAAAATACAAGGCTCCTGGCTATTCTATGTCAGCCAAAGACCACCAAACAACTGTGGAACAATGCCAAAGCACCCTTGTGGGCAGTCTGGACCATCTAATCTCTGGGCTTGGCCTAGCGTTCTCTCTGGTTACCTATCTGCCATGCAAGGTTACCACCAAGAGAGATTCCAAATGCACTTCAAAAGTCCACCGTGCAAGCAGTAGGTTCAGATAACTAGTCCTTGTCTTCTCTGCCCCAAATATGATGATTTTTGCAATAAAATACATTGGCAGTCGTGACATGTGTGCCCTGCAAATTTAAATTGATGCCATGCCTGTTTGAAGCTCCCTTCAGAAATAACCCTGAGAACTATAGGGATTTTCAGCACCCAAATTAAACTATGGTTCCTGGCATTCTTCGGGAGGTAACCATGATAGTGAAGCTGGTTTCCATTGGGTTTAAACCTTTTTAGTCAAGACCTACCTCCAGAATTCCCAAATGGGTGTATATGTATCAGAGTCACCACCTTGAGGACAAGTTCTTGACATCATAGTGGCCACAGATTCCATCACAATCTGGTCCCTTAGTTCAGCTGAATTCTCAAGGTTCAGTGGCTTCAAAAGTCATAACCCCCTGAGGTGTGTGTGTGTGGGGGGGGTGGCTTTCTCAATTCATCCAAAGAGTTTATGCAGTATCACGTTCCTGCCTGGCTCGCAGACACCCACTAAACTGCTGCCTGCTAAGATAGCTCTATGTGTATTTTACTGCTTTGCTTGTACCAGAAGGTGAAAGCACTTGGGTGTCATCGTGGAGCTGGAGAGAGGAAAGAGGAGTGAAAGAGAAAGTGACTTTTATTTTTGGCTGCTGTGAATCATTCTGTTTCTGCTTCTGCTCCCCTAATCCCTTCTCAGTGTCTGCTGTCCTCCCTAGGCCTTTAGGCCCTGCTTTGTACACCTAAAGTGGTGGGATAGTAGTGTGATGTGCTTGGAGGGTTTGATGTACATGGCGGGACTCAACAGGATACAGATTATGGTCAGTAACCCTGAAAAATTTAGCTTTTAAACTTGTGCTTTTAAACGTTGCCTCATTGACACGATCCCTTATCTAGTAATGGCAATCCCTTCATTTATCTTGTGTTGTGTATATGATCAAGGAATAAATCTGGGTTGAAGAGAGAGGATTTTTTTTTTCACAATCACAATCAGGATTTCTCTTCTCACCTTGGTTGTCAGCTTTCAGTAACTGATAACGTAAATGAGAACTGAGAAATATGAGCCAGAGACCCCTTGCAACTCTATGTATTTTATTTATTCTCGTCACTCTGCTTTTGACCATCTGTGAGGGCTCCTATCAGCCAGAGGTGGGGCCTGTCTTTTCCAAGAGGAGACCTGGAGGAGATGAAGGTAGTGTGTGATGGCAGTTGAAAGCAGCGCTGAAAGCATGGATCTTTCTCCAGTCTATTCCCAGCAGCTTCTTGCTGTACACACGTCCTCCAGCTAAATTAATCGCAATGGAAGAAGAGAAGAGGGACGCTACATGTCGCAGGACTGTGTCTTGGGGAGGGGCCCTCGTCCAGTGGTAGAGCATTGCAGAAGATCTCGGGTTTCATCTCCAGGCAGATCTGGGAGAAACCTTTGTCTGAAACACCTATGCCAATCAGTGTAGAACAGGCATTCCCAATCTGCGGTGCGCGTCCCCCCAGGGGTACACGGACCACAGGCAGGGAGTATGCAAGACGCTGCCCGTTATCAGCTGCTGCAGCTCACACCGTCACGCGGCACTCGGGTCTCGAACTGCTGTCCTGCCTACCCTCCGGTCTGCAGTTCAGCGTCTTAACCACTGAGTTTTGTGGTTCAGCCTGTTTGGTACCTCTGTTCTAATGAAGGCACCAGCACCTGATGCTTGAGACCACCTTTTCATCTCTCCCCCCCCTTCAGTAAGATGTTAGGGGTGATCCATTTCCACCTAAAACCCTGCTTTTAATATTCAGCGGATTCCCATGTATAGTTATCCCTCGTTTTAAAAGCAACCACTTTACAAGATTTCACAATAATGAGGTGGATAAATTCATACCTATAAATTCACTATACGAGCATAATTTCGATTATACAGGAATTCTGCTCGTAAAACTCTGCTGGGAACTCTCACTGGCACTTTCTTCCTGCACGTATCTTCTTGAGCGCCAGCGTGAGTTCCTGGTGTGCACCGTGTCTGTATCGTTGAAGCTGCATCTTGCTCATACAACCAAGGTATCAACTGTTTGGAGAGTGTTTACTAGTAAGTTACATTTTACTTTAAGGTAAATGCATAAATAGTGAAGTAGGAATTGTATTGTTTTCATAATTAGGAATCATTCTGTGCTCTCTTCAAGTCAATTTTTGGATTTTGGGGGTGAATTTTTGGGCTCAGGAAGCAGTAGGAAATTATGACATGGGATCCTATGGGAAAAATGTTTTTGTTATATGAAGTTTTGCCTTATGAGCAGTTTTCATGGAACAAATTAAGCTCGTATAATGTGGGATAACTGTACATGGAAAGACCACATTTTACAGGCTAGGTATATATTCATATTCTCCAATCCGCTTTTCATTAACTGTATCCTGTGATGATGAGTTCCACAGGGTCAGGAATTATTTTCCTTCTGAGCAATAGTTTATGTGGAAGTTTTGAAGGCTGCTTTGGGTCACATATAATAATCCTGCTTTCTGTGCTTGGCGAGCCATTTGGATTTGGTAATGTTTGTTATAGATCTCCAAAATAACACCGCCTGGGAGCACTTTGGGTGAGTCGGGTACTCAAATGAAGGTGATTCTTTGGTTTGACTTGGGAGTCAGTGTTGTGTGTGTCACACCCAACTGATGTCCTACGCCTGCAGTCCTGGAGGTGCAGGGTTGATTCATTCTAAATACCATGAAGCCAGCTTCCCCCCTGCCTTTTTTGGTATCCTCTGCTCTGCAGCGTTAGCTAAATGAACATGGTACGGTATTCATTTTTTCCTCTCATGCACTATGTCCCCATTCTTGAACACTCTAAACTAGTTCCATGGCAGATGGCAGGAGAGTGATTTTTGGACCCTAGGCTTCAAATCTCACAAGTAAAACCTCACTCTCACTCTTCCCTCCCCCCAACTCCTGTGGTGGCAACTGAGTTCAGAGTCTTGTATCGCAAGAAAAATCTATTTCATGGCATCTCTTTAACCCTGCTTACATCAGAGCTGAAGCTCCACAAGGCAATTAATTGTAGGTTGTTGTTTTTACAAGCTGCCAAAACAAAAAACAAAGAACAAACAAAAACAGGCTGCTTACCACTGGCAGAGGAATTTACTTTTTCTCCACTGCCCACTGTAAGGTGAATGTAAAATTATTTGCAGACCAAGTTTGAGATTCTTGTTTTTGCTGTTCATTTGCCTTTTTCAATGTTTTTTTATGTCTAATAAACTTTGGCAGAGAACTCCATGCAGCAGCAAATATTTTCTGCATTACTATTCAGCCAAAATGCCTTATTTTTGGTGTGTTCCTCCTTTAAAAAGAAAAACACCAGAAGACGATGTGAAGCTTTCCAAAGCTAGCCTACTGCGTCTTATTTTGCTGGCTCAGAGACCCTTTTCTTGTGTTCTTGGCTGTGTCCTATACTAAATATAGAATACCATTTTTTGGGAGTGGGGGTTGTCTAAGAAGTGAGCAGCAATAACAGAGAGTCTTGCAGATGCCCGCATCCTTCCTTAACTTGACATCGGTGATGATGCTACTTGCACACTGAAAATTGTTTTTAAACTCTTGCGGGGGCAAACGGTTTCAAGGAGAGAAAGTAGAAAGCCGATGTTTAATTTTGTTAGAGGGACATGTGCATCGCTTGCAGTCAAAGGGGAAGCTAATTGAGTTTAAAGTTGATATTTCCAGGCAAATCAATTAATACAGCTAAATGGATGTCGCTTTGTCAAAATTAAACACAAGCGACAAGTTCTAAACCCAATTATTGTTCTTGCTATCAGATGAGATTTGTTGGAACACTGCAGTGGCTGTTCATTTGAAAGACAGCGTCCTTGGGATGAGGGGTCTGTGGGTGGTGTGTTTTATTCCAGATACTGTTGTTCCTAGGTGTAGTACTTCCAGGTTATTTTTAACTAGAGGAAAAATGCTTGTGTGACACATCGGCTGAGGAGCTATATGACTTATTGGTTGCCTAACTGTGTGGATTGCTTGCTCAGATAGTGCCAGGCTGTGAGAATACTGCTTCAAACAATGCCGAATTAATGTATGGAATTCACTGCCACATGATGTTGCTTGGAGGGCTTTAAAGGGGGAGTAGACGGCTGAATGGAGGATGGGTCTATCAACAACTATTAGCCCTGATTAACAAATGGCACCTCCATGTTCAAAGGCAGTGTTCCACTGAATATTTATTTTATTTTTTATTTATTTGTCACATTTTTATACCACCCTTCCTCCAAGGAGCTCAGAGTGGTGTACATATTTCCTCCCCTCCTTTTTGCCTCACAACAACCCTGTGAGGTAGGTGGGGCTGAGAGATAGTGACTGGCCCAAGGTCACCCAGGAAGCTTCGTGGCTGAGCGGGGATTTGAACCTGGATCTTTCAGGTCTAGGTCCGACTCCCAAACCACTACACCATCCTGTATTGTACACAATACAAGTTGTTGGGGGACAACCATGGGAAAGGGCTCTTATCTTCATGCCCTATTTGTGACCTTCCAGGAGGCATCTGACTGGCCCAATGGAAAATGGAATTCTGGGATTAGATGGCCTTTGGTCCTGTCTGGCAGGGGTGTCCTGAGATTCTTGTTATCCATTTAGACACCCCCCATTTAGCATCAGTGTTTATAAACCAGGATCAGGTTTAACATTGCTAGAAGATTGGAAATAGTTCTTGATCTGCAAATGGCCGTCTTTTATGGAGACTATCAATCAAACCTTTATTGGCATCACAATCAAACATCCAAAATAAAATACACCGCCACTATCATGAAATGGCGCAAGTTACTAAGGTGCAAGTTACTGAAATGGCACAAGGGAAAAAAAGAAAGGAAAAGCAGCCTATTTATACATCTCTGGGTCGTTAGTAAGGCTTATGGAGAATAAGTGGCAGTTGTTTTGGGTGACTGAGGAGTTTGTTTATTTATTTATTTAAAGAATGTATACCCCCACCTTTCTCCCAACAAGGGCAATCAAGGCGGCTTCCAATAAAAAATGTTAAAATACATATATACATTTAAAAACAAGAATTATGTGCCCTTGCTACAGAGTGTGGTGAACTCCTCCTCGGGAGGCAAACAGATGAGTGCAATTAGCAAACCATTTTTTTTGTAGACACACCCCAAATAATAAAACAAGTCTGCCAAACACCCCAACCAAGTGGTTAAGTCCGCTTCAGTTAAAAGGAATTCCACTGGCTTCAGGGTAGTAGCAGTTTCCTTTTTCCCTTTTCCTTCTTAAGTTAAAGCAGTTATAATAACCCACTCAGCCCTACAACGGAGCCTTTTGCATCCTGCACAGTTTAGCTCCTCTGTGCTAAACTCTGGCTCTCTTGTTTTATTGTGGCCTGCTAGCAAAATAGTTGTTTTAACGTGTCGAAAAGCTTTTTGAAGCCCATCAATCTAGTCCATTTATTTAATTCCATGCAAGGCTTTGTTCCTCTAGTGCTGTTTTAGACATCTGAGATCGGCGGCGTGAATAACGAGTTTGGATAATGGTTTCGAACAGCAGCTTATTGTGTCTGGTGGAACAGTCAAACAAGTGTATCTTTTTGCCGCTTTTCATTTGGTGGCAAGTGGGGTTGTGCCAAGAACAGTTGTAACGTTCTACCTGTTAACAAATCCCTTTTATGATTAGTGGTGCCTAATGAAGCCGGTGGATTACAAAGCTGAACAAATAAAAGGCTGGGGTGGTTTTGGTTATTGTTTTGGTGTTTTTTTTGGTCTGCCAAAGGATGGGTCCATTTTGGTTGCCTCTGTTTTCCCGTACTGACAGTTTAAGGCTTTTAAAGATACTTGCCTTGCAGAGAACTCAGTTGCTTAGTTCGGTTTTCTGGAAAAGCTGGTTGTGTGATGAGCTGTTCCATCAAAATACACACACATACAAGAGGGTTACTGTCCTTTCCCATGTTGGTGTTAGACTCTGGAAAATGAAGAGAGTGTCTGAGTTTTGTGCCTAATCGTAAAGTTTCAGTGTCTCTCCAAGCTTGATTGACGACATGAGAAACCAGACAATGTTGCTGGTTATAGGAAAAGGCTACCCTAGGCCGATTAGAAGACCAGTTTGACCCAAGGCCACTCAGATAAATTTTATCAGGGGGTAGAAAGTTTCTTTTGGGCCCCTTCCCTTCATGTGAATTTGGCTCCTGGACCCTGTCTTTTTGCTCCTCGGCCTGGGTACGATTGTACCCCTTAACCCCCCTCTCAGAGCGAGACCCTACCTATGCCTACAGTTTGACTTTCTTTTTTGCAGCCAGGGTTTATAGCTAGAGGCAGTTCTCACTGACTAATATGCCTGGAAGGGGGTGAAAACGTCAGCACTTTTTTTTTAATGTGGTGATGGAATAGGGTTGCCGCTTCATCAGCCAGAGGTGACACCTTCATCTTTACCTGCACCAAAGTGAAGAGCTGACTGGGCCCAGGGGGTTGGTGTAGGATTCAGTGTAGCTGCTGTAGCCTCTTCAGGCCATTCAAAATGGTGGGCTCCATTTCCAGGTGAGGTCTTGGGTCAGGAACTATGATGGAGGACGTCTTTTCCCTGCCAGGTGGAGACCTTATCATGGTTTGTTTGTTCAGCACAGAAGCCTCTGCTTTCCACCTGACATCTCTAGTCAGGCGTTCAGATTTGGGAAGCAACAGGAATGCTTGGAGCTCTGCAAATTAAAGAGCATGTTTTCAAGGATCCTGCTGCCTTTCTGGCACAGCACGATCCTATGCTTATCTACTCAGAAGCAAGTCCCATTGTGTTCAATGGGGCTTACTCCCGGGAAAGTGTGTATAGGATTGCAGCTGCAGTCTGTTAGGCCTTGTTGGTCAGGTGCTCTTGAGATAGTTGAGGGAACTCCCTTCCCTGTTCCCGCTTCCTCCCCCTCCCCTCAACTTGACAGATACATTCATGCTGAGCAGCAAATCACAATAGATGAGACAATTGTTTCTGTGTGGTGGAAAAGGTTATCTCTTGGATGTGCCCATTGGAACTTCTCTTGACAGCCTGGCAATCATGGAGTGAGGGCTTTCTCAAAGTTGAAAAGCGACTTTTTTTAAATAAGAATTTCTGGTGGTGGGTGAGTGATGAAAAAGGGGCTCGGCAACCATTAGGAAGTGGGATAGATGTAGTTGCAAATTTTAATCAGAAATGAAAAGTCTGCCTTCCTGCCCTACTGTAAAAACAGCAGCTGGTCATTTACATTTTGTGCTAAAACTCAGCCTGCTTATAAAAAAAAATATGAGTGTACTTGAACTTCTGGAAACATCTAAAGAGTGGCTGATTTTGATTATTTTTCTGTTTGGAGTACCAGAATTTTTTTTTTCCTGTTTTGGAGCATTCTCCCACATTTTACTTCTCCTTTTGGGCAGAAGTCCTATCTTGGAATTGTGCACTATGGGAACTAACTGGGAACTGTGCCCAGGGGCCCCAGGATCATGCAAACTCATTTTTCTTTTGTTTCACTTCATTTTGTATTGTTTGGAAAAGGAAGTATTCCATATTGAATTGCTTCCTGAGATGCTGGCTTTTCCAAAGGGCCTTGTGTTCCTATTGCAGGATGTGAAAAGTGTGAACACCTTGCCCTTTAGAGAGTGGCACCTCAGTCTGATCCAGCTCTCAAGCTTTCTGGAGCGGGAAAGAGGGAATTGTAATGAATAGCTTATTCGGATCAACCTGTTCTGTGGCAGCCTGTGCTCCTCTGTTACTTGAGCTTGGTACATCCTCTATTTGAATTTTATCTATTTCACAACATAGAGGTATATTTCTGTGAGGGTGAACGGATTCTAATGTTAATACATTCCATTGTCCTTTTTTTTTTTCATGAAAGTTAATATGGTATCTGCTTTCTCCCAGGGGCAAATAGCAGCTGGGGAGGAATTAAATCTCGAAATTGAAATGGTACAGGAAAGAAAGGGTTCAAAAACACCCTGTCTCAGCACTGTGGGTCTGATCTCTTTCTCGGATTCATGCAAGCCAACAAGCTGCATGAAACAAGCTGAATATTAGACACACCGTGTGTGGGAGATCCTGTTCATGGCTCTTCCAGATCATGCTTAATTTGGTCGTAGATGGTGAACTAATTGGTTTTAGCCAACTCTATGTATTTTCAGCATTTGGGAAATTGGGATGAGTCAGTTGTAGGTCTATGAGCTTGTTCTGTTCTACTTACTCTTGACATCAGTTAGGGAGCTAAATTAGGGAACTAGTGTAGTGGCTAAGAGACTAACAGCGCAATCCTGTGTAACTCTTTGCACCGGTGTAACAGTAGATCCACTGGTGTAAGTGCACTTAGGTAAAGGTAAAGGTATCCCTTGACAATTAAGTCCAGTTGTGTCCGACTCTAAGGAGCGGTGCTCATCTCCGTTTCAAAGCCGAAGAGCCAGCGCTGTCCGAAGACGTTTCCATGGTCATGTGGCCAGCATGACTCAACACCGAGGCGCATGGAACGCTGTTACCGTCCCGCTAACGCAGTACCTATTAATCTACTTGCAATTTCTTGCTTTCGAACTGCTAGGTTGGCAGGAGCCGTTGCACGGATTCAAACTTGCCGTACGTCAACGGACGTATGATGGACATTGGTGTAACCCCCCTCGGATGCCGCACACGTGCAGTTCGAACATGAGATGGATGCCGGCGCAACTCTGCCAGTGCAGGGGGCATTCCAGGGGCATTTGGACACCCCCGGAATGCCCCTTGCGCCAGCAGAGTTGCGCTAGCATCCATCCTGCATCCGAACTGCATGTGTGCGACATCCGAGGTGGGTTACACTGGTGTCCGTCCTACGTCCGTTGGCGTACGGCAAGTTCAGCTGGCATAAGTGCACTTACATTGGTGGATCTACTGTTACACCGGTGCAAGAGTTACACAGGATTGCGCTGTAAAGGTGCAATCAATCCTATCTAGACTTAGACCAGTGGAGCGACCGCTCCACCAGTCTAGGATGTTGCAAACGTGCTGTAAGGCATGTTTGCAGCACCCGGTGAGTAGGCAGCACCGGCATTGGGGTCGGTGCAGCTCTGTTCACCTTAGACAGAGTGGAGCACCAGCCAGGGAAGGTACGTTCCCCGCTGGTTGGTGGATGGGTGTGGGGAGGGCAGAATGGGGTCTTCCAGGAGGGGTGGGGATTGGTTGGCTGGGCCTGGGAAGGGGGAGGGATTGGTGGTGGGAAAATCTGTCCCCCTCTCCAGGACAGGCTTCCATTACCCAGGCCTCTCGGACATGCGCCAGCAAAATAGCTCGCACACATCCGAGTAGCCCCATTGGAGCGGCTGAGGCTTTACCCAAGAGAAGGGAATGAATGTTCTCTTCCCCCCGAGGTGACCTCCCGGCTGCCTGTCTCGCACCCTGAATGCAGTGGAGGCTGCATTGGCCTTCCTGCATCCCAGGGCGCAGGGTTAGACAGGATTGGGCTGTAATAGTCCAATCCTAGACCCTGCCATGCTATGTATTGTGGGGAGGGCAACCAGATTGCCAATGAGAGGTAAGTAAAACACTTTTAAACTTGCCCTTCAGTAGACCTTCTGGCCGCCTGTGGGTATCCTTGGACCCATGCCAGCTGTGTAGTTGTGTAATTCCAAGGAGAGGAAGGGGGCAGGGTGGGTTGGAAAATGGGGGATAGGATCCGACGTGTGCGTTTGCCAAAGCGATCCACCTCCCTCCAGCTCTTCCCCTCTGTCCTTCTCCCTGCACCTCCCCTTCCAAACTGCCCCCTCCACCACCTTACCTGGTCCGGCGGAGTATCTGGGCAAGTCTGGTGTGCGTGCAAAGCCACTGGCCATTTCTGCCAGTGGCTCCGTTGCACGTGGCGGCAGTGCAGCTTTCATGCCACTGCAATGGGGCCCATGGCAGCAGATTGCTAGATCTGCTGCCGTAGGCCCTTGATAGGATTGAGCCATAAGCTATGAATCAGAAAGATCCTGATTTGAATTTCACGTCTGTCACAAACTCAGTAGGTGGCCAATCTCTCTGCTTGCAACATGGGGATAATAATGCTTACCTTGTTATCCTTGTAAAGATTGCAACAAGATAATACATGTGAATACCTAAAAGCACTATACAGTACAAATATTAAATATTAGTATTATTTAGTAAAAAAGGCATGCATATAGTGTTCTGCTGCTAATTTCTGGCTGATCCCAGTCATTTCTTTAGGTCAGGGGTGGCCAATCTTTCAACATGAATGCTTCTGGCCCTTTAATGGTTGTATAGGTGAGGGCATTTCAGCAGGTGTAGCTGCTTTAGCAGCACCTTCAGCAATTGCAGCTGCCAAGATTCTGTCTTCTACACAACTCTTAAGAACGCAGAGGCCCTAATGGTGGAAGGTTGGCCACCCCTGCTTTAGGTCATGGCAGGCCTTGACATCCATATTCCACAGATGACAAGTCCTATCATTTTTCTTTCTTTCATAATGAATATGTTGCCAGTCTCTTGCACAGTGCAAGTCATTGCAGTGCCCACCCATTCTTGTTGGTTTCTAGACATGTGTAATTTTGGGATGGTTTCACATGTGACGGCATCCTTTGAGAGTTTACCTCGTTATAGGAAAAATGTCACGCACCAGCCGTGTGAGCCAGCGCACCACCCAATGATGGACTTCTGGTTTGATTTAAAGGGACTGATCATGTGGTCTCTGTGATTCAAACCAGAAGTCCTGCACTTCTGTGTTTGAAGAAACCACAGAACGGGCAACGTAAGAAGGTGAGTGATCCATTTTCTGCTCACTTTTAGGGGTTGGGAAATGGACCATTGCAGGTTGCGTCCGTGGCAGGCTGGAGGGAGGCGGCAGTGGTGGCCGAGTGAAGGGCACCCTGAATTTGCTGCACTCTTGCCCCTCCTCAGGCTACCGCTGATGCAACAATGGCTACCGCTGATGGGCTGCTCCTGGTGTCATGTGTAAAGTAACCATTGATGTCTGGACAGAGAGTTGAACACAAGCTTCTCAGATCAAAGTTAATCTTCTGGCCAAGACCATTTTCCATTATCTTGTGGCAGTATATTTCTAGGTAATGTGAAACAGTGCTTCTTTGGTTTGTATAAACCCTTTCCCTCTTGCTATCTTCAGGCATTCTTCCTTAGAGCTATGAAAAGGAGCCAGAGGAAGATTTATTTTCCTTCTTTCCACCTGTTTTGAGAATGTAAAGAACTGGGCCTTATTCTCTTCCCCCATCCGCTTCTTCTTTCAGCTATTTCCTCCTAAACTGGAAAAAAAAGCTTTAACAATTCTCCTTGAATGGAAGCTGCTTCGTAGTACAGATTCCTTCCTAGTGCTTTAAATTTTGTCCTTCATTGCTGCTATGGACGTCATCACCTGAAGTTTGCAAAAAAATGATAAATACTAGCTTTAAAAAAACACCCTGCCCTAAGCTCAAAACTAAGCCCAGGCTTCTGCAACAGCCCATTCTATTTCAGACAAGCAGGTAATTGGTCTCTTAGCAGAACGGTTCTGGTTTGAATGCCAAGACGGATAGGGTAATGTCTGATTTTAGAGTTCCAGACCAGACATAACTTGACCAGATCTCTCTTTAATCATTTTTACCAGTTATAAATGGATGGGACATTTCATGGTGCCAAATAATTCTTTCTTTTTTCTTTAAATGGCTGTTAAATGGGTTTTTGGAACAAAATAGAAGATAGGTCCCACCCACCCACCCACCCACTCCCAACTCTGTGCTTTCCAGTTAAAAATCCTTGTTTGTGGAAAAACAGATTGCATTGCCTGTGATTTTAACTTGATACCTCAGGCCTGGTAGTTTGGTTCAAAAATGATGTGCTAACCTCCTCACAAGGTGACCGTACTGGACAGGTTTGCATGTTAATATTTCTTGTGAATGTTTCTCTGCAGGGCTGTGGCTGTCATTTACTGCACCAGGGGAGAACAAAAACAGACTTTTGGGCTGGGTGAACGTAGACGGCCAGAAACGTTTTCACTGTGAGCTAAACTCACATGATGGAGGAGGCAGACACGTCTCTCTTAAGCAGTGGTTCCCAAACTGGGAGGCGCGGCTCCAGGGGAGCCGCAGAGTGCCACAGAATCCTCTCGGGAAAACAGTGCAATGTTAATTGGCAGGCATCAACGTAATGTAGTGGGGAGCTGCAGCCAATGGTCACCAATGGTCAAGGGAGCCGCAGGTCGAAAAAGTTTGGGCAACACTGCTCTTAAGTATGGGCCTGCCCCAGTCAGGTAAAACAGGGACAGGAATTGGATTTAAACAGTAAAAGGTGCCAAGCCATAACCCCTATGGTCTTTCCCCCAATGCTACCTCCATCTGCCTTGGTGAGCTCCAGTACCAGAAATGAGACTGGCTGGGAGAAAATGGCTTTGGGGGATCATTTGTGGAAAAAGGAAGTGGTTCAGCATGCCTCAGTTGCACAGCCCTTTTGTTGTTTAAATCAGATCACCACTCCCTGCTTTCTGTGCAATTGTTGTTGTTAAAAATATTTATATACTGCTTTTCAACAAAAAAAGTTCACGAAGCAAACTAAATTAAAAGATGGTTCCTGTTTCAATTAAAGGAATGTCTTCCACTGGCACATCTAGTTTGGCCTTATGAGAAGCTTGCTGAATGGGGTTTGGTTGGTGAATGCGGTGCTATACCCCCTTATTGTTGGGAAGAAACTTCCCCCACGATAGCTTGGCAACTTGGCCGTTCTGCATGGTACTGGTCAGGTTTTGTCTTTTGAACTCTGTTCAGCTTTGGGTCTTGTGCGTTAAGGAAGGTAGAGATGGATCAGGCTCACAACAACAAAGAAGATAAAGTTTTGGAACGTGAGAGCAGCGAAGTATAAAAAAAGAGATTGGGACATGTTCATACCTGAGGTGGAGAAACAGCCGTTTTCAAATGGGCTTAAACTACAGGAAGGAAGATTGAAGTGAAGTATTAAGGAAAGCCTTTCTGACTATGAGATTATGCAGAGGAGCATGTTCCCAAGGTTGGTTTTAAAGGTTTTAACAACTAAAGGGTTTAAAAAAAAGCTGGAGAAATATATTTTTGGGATGATTAAGACATTGCTAATCCAGCCTTGGTGCAGTAGGAGCAAGCAACTAGATCACAGGTTCTCAGACATTACCCTAGTGACTGACCCTCCCATTCATTTGGGTGTGTGTGTGTGTTTTAACATGGGGGAGCATTTAAAGTTTTCACTCTTCCCCGTCTTTAGTCTGAGGTACCGTCAGCTGTGTCACCTCAAAAAACTGAGTTCATTTTGCTGCATATGTAGATCGAGCCGCATAGTGGGAATAGGAGGACCACATAGTTCATGGGGGCAGAAGAATCCAAGTGGCTGCCATCATAATGATTTAATAAAACACATTGCCTCAGATCCTGATGGCCCAGTCAAGACAGACACAAACTAGGGAAGGGAGGGGTCTGAGAGCTGATAGTATGTCTCCTAGCAACTGTCAGTATCTTCTTAGAGAATCCCACTCACCTGACACATTGGAGTTCTGGCATTTCATGATTGGGAAAAGGGTTGTGTTAGGTTTTTTTTTAAAAAAAAATTAGCAAGTAAGCTGTCTTTTGTAGTGTTTTAGTTGCTTGTACCTGTACTTCGATTCTAACCCAGAGGCTGAAGCCAGGATTAGGTGCTCGTGAGTCTCTGGCTTAGAACCTAATTGTGGCTATGCCATAGTTCAGATGTGGCTATGCCATAGTTGAGAACACAAAACCAAGGCTTGACAAATTTGCTTCGGATCTAGAAGCCACATGAATTTTTCACCTTTCACAGCTTATGGTTCAACACCGGCCAAAAACAACAAAACAAAACAAAATCTCACATGTCACCAATCAATGGTATACATTTTTATAAATAAACGAGCATTAAAAACCATGATTTCCAACCTCTGAGGTAGTAGGATGACTTGGCAAAAAGATGGCAAAAAGTTCTAAAGGCTTTAGGAAAAAAACCATCAAAAAAACTTGTTAAAGTTTAAAATTCATGATCCTAAGGCTGCAATCCAACACATACTTACCTAGGAGTAAATGCCATTGAACTCGGTGGGCTTACTTCTGCATAGTCATGCGCTGTAAAACAAGCTCTCTTTCTTCCTCCTCTTCCCTCCTTTCCTTTCTGGGCTGGTACTGGGGTTGGGGCCACTGCAGCAAAGGTGCGCAGAGAGAGAGGGAGGGAGGAGAGAGGGAGGGAGGATGGGTGGGTATGTGCTCCTTGTGGAGTGCTCCCCCTTCAGTAAGTGAGAGAAAGAGAGTTTCCCTATGTAATAAAAAATAAATAAATCCCCTCTCCCTTTTCCTGGCCAGAGCTCCTCCTGCACCTTCTTCAGGCCAGTGCATCACTGCATCTGCTTTTCCCTCCAGGCCACCCTGACGATGAGGAGGCCCAACCACTGCCATGGCAGAGGTAGCGGCTACTGCACTTTACAACACTTGCAGTCTCTCAACCTTGCAGCCATTCCCAGGTGCCATGAGGCAAGTTTGAGTCACCATGGTGGCCTGGTGCCTGGAATTTGTCAAGCCCTGCATTAATTCATAGTTAATTCTAACTAGAGACAGGCAGGAAGAATTTGTGCTGTTGGGGGAAGGAGTGAGGAGGAAGAAGCACATAAGTCCATGGGTGACCAGGGTTTGGCAATTAGGCCGTGTGATAGAAGTTAAAGGGTTGGGCTCTAAGAGCTTTTAACAAATGTCTCTGGTTTCAGCACAGAGAGATGGTAATGTCAACCTGCCTCTTTGGAGTTGTTGCACAGACAGATGTTTCAGCCAGGAGTTGTTGCATGGAAGTGACATGGGTGGTTCAGCCGGTGGGTTATTTGATATCTTGTGGGAGAAACCTATCCATAGCATTCTTGGACTGTGACATATTTGTGTCATAAATGATGATGTTTTTGGCTGGCTGCAACTCGGAACAATTGGATGAAATTCAGCAGAATGTTATACAAGGTCAGGCTTATTCATACTAGGCTGACCATGCTCTGTCCTGGCTAAGTCCTATAGTTCCTACCTACCCAAGCAGAAACATGGGAGGTGTTCCTGGGGAAAAAACAAGTCCTCACCTTACCTTAGGGATGGCCTTTTGGTAAGGTAATCATGGGCAACAGACAGTGTAAATTGCTGGCAATTTTCCCCTGGTAGCTGTGTGGACTGAAGACGGGGGATAGTCCTAGCACGGTGAAGCCTCTGCCCAGGTAGATGATCATATGTATAGGCGGATATGGAGCCCACCTCTTTGCAAGTTGTACAGAGGAGGGAATTTTGGAAAAATTCAACGTCATGTAGAGGCGAAGAAAGCTGCATCTGCCGAAGTTCTTCTGCTATACAATTAAAAGATACAGGAGCTCTGTCTTCCTTGCATATAGTTACACTATATGCAAGTTCACTGCTGGTATTAGGTGTGGCATGAATGCATCCTCACTAAATACTATGTGTGGATGTACCCAGATTGGTCCCGTTGGCTTCAATGCCTTTGATAGTAAGCTCTTTGCTTGGATCAGATGAAGCCTGCAAGTTGTGGGAGTCCAGCTCTGTTTTTGTCATAAATCTACTTCAGTCTCATTCATCAAAACTGAAAGGCACAGAGACCAATGCTTCACTTGGAGAAACGGAGAAGGGCTATGGAGACAAAACTGTGTGTAAGCCCAACACTTGGATGAACCTGGGAAACAGAGAAACAGAAAGACTTCTCTTGTTTAAGAAGCCATTGCTCTCTGGTGCATATTTTGACACATTTTCATAGAGCTCTCTCTCTCTCTCTCTCTCTCTCTCTCTCTCTCTCTCTCTCTCTCTCTCTCTCTCTCTCTGTGTAACCTTCTTATTCCACACTTTCCAGAATGCCTGACGGATTTTAACTCTGTATTTATTCCAGCCTATGGCACCTCTTCTAAACAACCAATGTATCTAATTAAGAAAGTGATTTTAAAGGAAGTTGTGAGGGGGGGGGGGACAAAAACAAGAAAAAATGACCTTATTATTTCTTCAATAGAAGACTCCATCCAAGCAAAACCTTCACATTTCCCAAGTGCGGAGTGGGTGCTGCAGCCTAGGCCTACACCGCCTAAAGGGAGAGACCCGAATGCTTGGAACCGACTCAAGGATCAGTCTTTTGGTAGGAAAAACATTTTGCACAGATGACCAGTCACAGTCAGTAGAGCAGAATGACTGCCACATTGTATTCTTTCTGTCTCTCTCTCTTTCCTCCTTTCTCCCATTTCCCTAGTTAGTATATTGACTCACAAGTCTGACACTCAAAATACAAGCTGGCCTTACCTATATGCATTTTTTGAGAAGGAGTGGCAGTGAGAGGTGGTTGGCTTTATTGTATGCCATTTACTGATAAGCAAGGGGGGCGGGTAAGGAGTTGAGGGCACTACATCAACTGTGTTAATTATCCTAATTGTCCAGTTGCCTTGGGATAAGAGGGTGGTCAGTTCTTCCTGCCTTCTCATTTGCATGATCTATTAATTTGGAGTTGACCCTGCAGAGATTTAGGAGTTAACTTGCTAGATATTGTGGGATAAAATATTCCTGCTTCAGACAGATGATGAATTGCAAACTCTGCTGAGCAGGTGCAACATCTCTTCTTCGCCACTGTGTGCATGTGAACAGAATTCGATGGTCTCATATAGTAGGTTAATAATGGGGGAAGTTTGAATTCAAGGAATAAGCCTTAAACTTATGAACTGCTGTTCTGCTTGGAGATGAAGTTGCAGTGACAGCCTTTGGAGGCATTTCTTTCCTCAAGCGAGGGAGCAAGAGGAAGAGAGATTATTTGTGGTTCTCCTTCCGTCCCCTGCTCTGGATGCAAGACACCTCTGTGTGAAAGCTTTATGAATCCGAAATGCCTCCCGCTTCCTTGCTTTCCCACTTTGCTGCTGCCAAAAGCTGGTGGTGTTGGAGCACAGTGGCTGAGCTTTTGAAAAGGCTGTGTCTGAGTTTATTTCGTTGTAAATGGAAGAGTTGTTCTGAGTCCTAGAGCTTTGGGGGCTTTTTTTTCCCCCTCTGGGTGGCTGAACAGAAAATTTAGCAGGGCCAGCGTTTGCAGAATTTCCAACATGGTTTTTTTTTTTTTTAATGGCATTTCTTTAAAGGAAAACCATATGGAATTTCTTGGCTTGGGGCTTGTCGGTACTATTTTTTTCTTTTTTAAAATAAAATAAATGGTTCCTCCAATTGGCATTTACAAGTTCCTTCTGACTTCAGTTGTGGTGGATCAGTAATACTGTTTCATGGAACGTTTTCCCTCCAGCATGTTAAGCTATCTATCTTCTGCATGCACGACATTGCACACCGTCTCAATTTGCATAAATCTGAAAGTGCTGCTTTTTCTCGAACATTATGTCGTTTAAAGTAGGCTGTTGCAGGCGTGGCCTGAGCCCAAGGGCCGCTTGAGGTGGAGTGCAAATGTACGTTGCCCCTTCTTTGTTGTAGTGGTGAGCTACCTTGCGCCCACCGAATGGAGAGGGAAGGAAAGGGAGGATGAGTCCCCTTCCTTTCGGGACAGTGGTAGCCCTCACAGTGCTGTGGGGTGGCCCTCCAGCAGTGTTGGAGGGAGAAGCGGGAAAGAAAGGTGCCGTGGGTGCTGCCTCTTTTTGCTCTCTTTGCCCACTAACAGCCCAGTCCTGTCTAGCAAGATGCAGCGGCACAAAAAAGGTGCCCGCTGCATCCTACGTAGGGTTGGGCCTGCGCTGGTGTAGCCAGAGGCCTCCTCAGGATAAAGGGACATTCGTTCCCTTACCTTGAATAGAGCCCCAGCTGCCCCAATGGGTCTACTTGAATGTGCGCCAGCTATTTTGTTGACGCACATTCGAGCTGGCTGTGTAATTCGAGCTGGCTGGACAGGCCCAAGAAGGGGGATAGGATTTGGTGGAGCACACTGCTGATGATCCCTCCCCCATCCTGGGTCCAGCTGACCAATCCCATCCACCCCCAGAACGCCCCATTCAGTCCTCCCCACGCCCCTCCGCTACCCGGCGGGGACTAACCTCTTGGGCGCAGCGCTCCACTGTGCTGTGGCGCCAGTGGAGCAGCACAAGCCTCTCTGCCAGTGCCGCGAAGGTGCTTTCCAACAGGTTTGTGACACCTTAGACCGGTGGAGCGATCGCGCCGCTGGTCTAATTGTAGACAGGATTGCACTGTAAGCTGCAGTGACAGATGTGGAAGGATGATCCCGCCCCTTAACTCTCTTTCTGTGCCGTCTCGTTGCTTGTCCTTGCACAGGGCTCTTTAAAAAAATGGACAGGGTGAGTGGGGCATGCTGGGCTCTTCCTGTTCATTAAAAAAAAGAAAGGATGAGTGAGGATAGCTCAGAAGGGGTGGTAAGAGGTGAGATTGCTGTGACCCGGCTCTCCCTGCCTACTCAGCTGCAACTGAGTGGGTAAAGAGGGAGTAGGTAGGAGGTGATGGTGGCAGCTGCAGCAGTGCTGGAGGGAGAAGGGGATTGTTGCTGTCTCAATCTCCTTCACTCTCAGGGAGAGGAAAGAGGTTTGAAGCCTTGACCAGAGGGGCTCCATCAGCTGCGGACTGGAGGAGGGCAGTGGATAGACTGGAGCCCTCATCAGTTCATTGCCCCCCTCCAAGGTGCCATTCGGCATGTCACTTTTGGGTCACATCATCTGTGAGCCAACTAAACCTCTCGTGTAGCATTAACCGTGCATTTCCCTTTTTTAAAAAAGTCAGCATAAAAAAAAAAGATGCATCAAGACCTGAACCTTTGTATAGACCAGGGGTGGCCAAACTTGCTTCATGTAAGAGCCACATACAATAAATTTTAGATGTTTGAGAGCCGCAATATTTAAGAAGCATTTAAATTCTTAAATATATTTACTCACCTTGAACATTAAACTTATGTTTTAATGCAGTGGACTCCAAGTTTATACCTGGTAAATAATTATAAAGCTTTAAAATGTATTATTTACCTTTTATATTAAATTGTGATGTAAAAAGGAGCTCAGCCAACATATCTCTGAGAGGTGCACATTATACGTCAAAGAGCCGCATGTGGCTCAGGAGCTGCAGTTTGGCCATCCCTGGTATAGACCATGTTACAAAGTTATAGGAGTGACTGTTGGCTTCATTTCTGTTCATGTGTTAGAGAAGAACTTAACTCTCTTTGCCCACTAACAGCCCGGTCCTGTCTAGCAGGACGCAGTGGTGCAGGTGAGTCACTGGTAAGGTGAATAGGTGTTGTTTGGGATTGCAGAGGCAGAGCTAGTAATGGGGTTGGATAGCCCTATAGCTTTATTGGTGTCTGTTCCTCACTGTGGCAGCTAATTCTCTGCCTTACAGAGCAGGTTTTTTGTGTGATTCTTTAATATGCCTTATACTACCAGAGGTCTCATCTTGCTTGTAACTATATGGATGTGTTAAAGCATTCCAGAGAACAGAGAAATTGTTTTGTGGATGTTGCCTCATGTTCCCGAGTGACTGGTGGACAAAGACTCTAGGAAACTGATATGACTTAGGATTCCAGTCCTGATACGTTACGTTTCAGTGGGTGGAGTATTGGATTTGAACCTGGGAGATATGTAGGCAGCTTTAGTACTTGGTCATGGAGTCTCTGAATGGCCCTAGGCAAGTTGCTGTTTTCTTTGGCTTAAGTTTCCCATTTGTAAGAGGATTAATAATGATGTGCAAAATGATTAGGAGAATAAATGAGGTAAGGAAGTGGTATTATCTTTCTATACCAATGGGGGAGGGGAGACTGTAAATCTTAAAACATATTTTGCAACATTAGGTTCATAGACCACTGCAGATGAACTAGATCAGGGGTTCCCAACCTGTGGTACTAGTACCACCAGTGGTACTTCGGTCGACTGCTAGTGGTACGTGGACCATTGGAATCTCGCTCTGGTGCAGAGCTTTTGGTGGCGCATTTTTGCTCACAAGAGGCTTCTGCTTTTGGCTGAACCTCTTGGGAATGCTGAGCAGGGCCCTCCCTCCTGCCCAGAGCCTCCTCTCTGTGTTTTCTGGCCTCTGAAAACCCAGAAGTAACTGGTGATGATGTCATTGTGAGACAATTCCGGTGGTACTCAGAAGTAGAGTGGTGCTGGAGGTGGTACTCGGCCCGGAAGGGGTTGGGAACCCCTGGACTAGATCTTCTCATTTTAATTATCTGCAAATGAAGATTCCTTACTTCCCTTAGAAAGCAAATCTGGAGAAAAAAAAGGTGTTTCGTTTTTCAAATTGCTCTTCTGCAAAGAGTTCATGTGTCTCTTAGCTTTCCAGAATAACATGGCCAGGGTTCACGAGCACAACCTACTCCCAAAATGACTGCTGTTGGTTCCGCGACGTTTTGTACAAAACAAGAGCAGTGGGCTCCATTTGCTCCTGCTTTGAGCAAATGTGTGCAAAGCCATTCACACCACATGGTGGTTTGCTTTGGAGCATCATGTGTGCACTTACGTGGCCACTGACACAACCTCTCATACCAATGGTAAGTTGCTTCATCGTGAACTGCTTTGTGTAAACTGAATCCACTTTGGAAGAACGACATTGTATTTGGGGTCACAGAGGACGTTTAAGGTTTAGCAGAGAGAAAAACCCATATTTACTAATGCTTATGTGTTGTTGTTGTTGTTGTTGTTGTTGTTCACCTTACAGTCCGATTCAGCTCTTCTTCCTCTGTGCAAGTGGACCTGGGCTAGACAACCCCCTCTTTATTTTATGCTGCAATTTGTATAGCTGATAGGACAAGATCTGTGCCAGCAGCAACAACAAACCCTGCCTTTGTGTGGCAACCCTGAGACACATAATAATTTCTCCTTCCTCTCTATTGCAAGACTTTGCAGGTTGGGTGGCAGCCTTGGCTTTGATACACTGGTGGTCTGTTTACCGAGCTTTTTTGGCTCCCTGGTTTTATCCCAGACACCAGGCCTTGCATCTGAAATGTCCAAGTTTGCTTCAGCTGTTGCATAAGAAAGACCCTCTCACTGGCTGCTCTTGGATAAAAGAAGCTTGAGCAACGATAGGCTCAGTGGGATGAAAGGGTTGCAGCCATAGAATGTAAAACGTTAGGACCCTGTATACAAGGCATGGGGCTATGATATTCTGAGATCCCTCAAGTGGAGCTTCCTCTTATTTTGAAATCCAGTCAGAGCAGTAGGATAGCTATGTTGTTACACTTCAGATCATACTGTATTTATACTGATGGAATATGGCTTTTTGAATGCGACACTCTCTGCAGTTTTTGGTTTGTTTTCACTGTGCAAATGCTGTGAGAACTGGGTACAGGAATGTTCATTTGGGATCCTTTTGTGCTATGGGTGTGAGCAGCTCTGTATGTTCTTTGCATGTAGAGACCCACAGCCCAATCCTGCCTAACTATCCAGCGGGCAGCCCTGGCCGCCTGCCCGCTGGATCCTATCCCTGTTCCCTGAGGTCTACTTGGGGGAAGGGGAAGTTCATCCCCTTCCCCCAGTGTAATGCGGGGAGGCCCCAATGGGCCTCCTCGGATTTCCACCAGCAGTCGGAGGAGGCCGTGTAAAGGCCGCATGGCCTGGGTAGGGGATGGGGATATGGCGGCCGCCATTCCCACCCCCCTGGGTCGGCTCGGCCAACAGCCGGCCTTCCTTGCCACCTGGAACCTCCCCAGAGCTCACGGCGGGATCGCTTACCTCCTCCGGTGTCTGCGTGGGCGATCCGGCGGCAGAGTGAGGGCAGCCGGGCGCCACGCCGGCTGCCTTTACTTGCAAGTCGTCGCAAACATGCTTTACGGCATGTTTGCGATGGCTTCCGGTGGCAGAGCACTTGCTTTGCCGTCGGATTGTTGCGCAGGATGGCGAACCCAGTTTCCTAGCCCAGTAGTGTCCTCCTTTATAACACTTTTATGATAACCTTGGATTTATTATAATTGCTATAAAAATGTATATTGTGGTAGTGCCTTCAGACCTCAGCCAAGATGTGCTGGGAGTTTTCTGAAATCTTATAAATTATAGCCCTATCCTCACTGGCTTAACAGCTTTTGAAGAAGATCAGTGGTGTTATTTGACGTGGGAGGCAAGTGCATCCCTTTTCCAGCCTTTCTCACCTCCACATGAGAAGAGCAAAGGGATTGGAATAGGAATCCTTTTTGTATATTTTACAGTGTTATCTAATGTTTTGCTTGCCATTAGCTGTAGTTTTTGCTGCCTTGTTTGCTTCAGAGATAGTTGGCCAACAGCCAAGCAGTGAAATTCCTGGCTCCTGTAGAATCTAATATCACTTGTATATTATTTCCTTCCTTGGTTGTATACACACTTCTCAAGGAGTAAATCAGGCTAAGCTATGGCGGTGTCTCATGCGGAGAAGGACGTTTGCCACAACTGATAAAGAGTCGTGCTAGTTGGTCTTGTTCTCGTTGTGGGCATACTCCCTTGTGGGAGTTTAATAACAGTGATATGAACACCTCGCTGGCATGAGGCAACTCATCATCAGTGCCCAAGGATGACTCCACAGTCGTCTCCTCCAGAGTTGAGTTGGAAAGTTAAAATCAGACTGTCAGAAAGAAGATGGAGGAGTCTGGTCAGCTTATTATGAAATTGAAAAGAAGACTTGACAAGGCACATAAGAAGTGCTATTAAGAAGCTCTTCAGTGAAGCTGAGGAAGGCCATGCAAGGACCAAAAACCTGATGATGAAGCTGGTAGACAAAAAATTAAATTAAAAGCAGTTAAATCACCGCTTCTTACAAATGAGGGAATGAACACGCTGAGGACCACTGATTCTATGTCATTTCCATTTTTGTAATCGAGATTAGCTTCTTTTGGAAAATGGTCATTCAGGAAGATCCTTTCAGCTGAAATACAGTTCTGCACAATTGCCATAATAAGGCAAGACATTCCCTGCTTTTGCTAGTCGGGCAGGATGGTTGTGAGGGATGTAGCATCTGTATCCCTCTGTATCCATCCGTCAAGTTATATATAAACTTGGACTAATTTAATTTTTGGCTTGCCCATCAGCATCCCTGTGTGTTGTAACTTTGTGAGGGGACTAGGAATTTCTGTCAGTGCTTGGTTTATAAACTGCTGAAAAATTGGTTTGTGTTTGTCATGCAGAAGTGTCCTTAGCTGCTTGCTCGTGTACTGTTGCTATACCTGAACATAAGATGGCCAAATAACCCATCTGTTGGGGTTTGGGAAAAGTCAGATATTAGTAAAACGTTCATTTTAGCAGGATCTAGCTCTGGGCTGTGTACTCATGTGCAAACTACAAGAGGTGGTAGTGGCGTCTACACAGTGGCGTCACTAGGGGGGCACGGGGGTATGTAGACCGCACCAGGTGACACCCTCAGGGTGTGTGTGACACCACGAGTGGCCGAAATTGTGGAAACCTTGTATGTATGAATAATACCATCATGTTATGTCATTGGAAAGGTAATTTAATGCAGAATGTAATGGAACAAACCCTGTTGAATTATCTGTATTCTATCAAATGCTTTGGCCAAATAACCGGAAAAAGGAATCACAACCACCTTATGTAACAAGTGGATTTTCTTAACTCAAAACTGACCAATGAGACTGGATTGTTCCGAGAGCCAATGAGGTGTTGTTATGACACAGCATAGGACCAATAAGGTGTTAGTATGTCAGCTCTCGTTTCTGTGTATCAGAGCTAATGCTAGAACTCTTATTCAGTTGTGTGTGTGTGTCAACAGGTTGGTCACTGGTTTTTTATTGGGTGACCTGTACTGTTAATATATTAAAATCAATAAAGTTAATGGGGGTGACACCATGAGTTACTGCACCGGGTGACACCAACACTAGTGACATCACTGGGGCGACGCAATGAGCTCTTGCACCGGGTGACACAAACTCTAGTGAGGCCCCAGGGTGGTCCCTTGCCTTAATGAACTGTCCAGGAGAGGGGATTAAAAAGATAACACAGATAAACAGAATGCTGTTATCTTCATTTTACAGATGGAACTGAAGTCCAGAGATGGGGGGGGGGGGGAATGACATGCCAAATGCCTGACAAAATCTCTGGGGTGGAGAACCATGGTGACCTATATTTGAATAAGTCCATTCTCAGTATTCACTCATTTTCAGTACTAGTTTTCCTCCCGTTAGATGGGAAAGGTAGTGTGTCACTTTACTACCCTTAAGCCTCTAAGTTGCTGCTTTATATTAATTGTAGTGCTGCTGCGAAATTTCATTAGGGTCATAATTCAAAGTGAAGTATGGGGTTTTGGAGGCAATGACATTTTATCTACATGCTTATATAGCCCTCCATTCATGAAACTGGTTTAGCTCCATTTTCCTCATTTTTGAGTTTAACTGGGCTTTAGGATTAGCAACAGATTACAGTTCCCGTCACACTCTGTCCTCCCCTTTCTTGTGAAATTTCATTATGAGCTCTTGGGGCTATTATGTAGCTTGTTTCAGTTTGTTCCTTCTGTCTCTGCGCTCCATACAGTTCAGATTGCTCTCTGTCTTTTCTGTGAGATCTTAGTGCTACCAAGTTTAAGATGGCAAACAAACAGTTAAAAGCCGCTAATCAAAAAGGTCAGCCATAGAGCATGATGCTGACCCTCATTGCCCACCCTCAGTTGCAGAGAATTTCAGGAAATTGAATGAGAAATACCATCAGTGTTTCAGTCTATTAAAAAATGAAATGGTAAAAGTTTCGACACAGTTTGAATATTAAAAGCGTTATAATCTGGCAGCTAAAACTACCTATTTTGGAATTAAAAGGCCCAGGCTAGCTAATGGTCTAGCTCAGTGCTTCCCAAACATTTTTAGCCCGCAACCCACTGTATTGGTCGCGTTGGCCAGGTAGCGGTCCCCGGAATGCCTTGCAGCGGCTGGGTCACACCCCAGAATGCCTTGCGGTGCCACAGCTGGTGGTGGCCTGCTACCTTTTCGTGATTGACCAAAAATCAACCCGCGACCCACAGTTTGGGAACCGCTGGTCTAGCTCATTGGTCTTAAACTGGGCCTCAGGTTTCATAAGGATTCCATGGAAATCGAAAACAACATCTGGATTTTTGCGCGCTTCTGTAATAGCATTAGGATATGCGTTGCTCTATATCAGTACAAGATCCAGCTTAGACAGGAAATTCAGGAAACGTTCTTGAGCAAGTTACTGCCTGTTTTAATTTCCCATTGACAAAATACAGTAATAATAGCCTATAATAGCTCGCATGAGTATTAATAAGACAGGAGAATAAATTGCTGTATGCATATTTATTGTGATAAATGCTACTCATCTATTTCTTATGGTTAAGAAGCAAGCTCTAGAAGTGCATGTGTTAAAGAAGGATCGTACTATTCGGATGCGCACCGATGTTGCATGGATGCTGGCGTGACATCCGTCGTATATTAAGCTCATCCTGGCAATGCTGCCCTGATGCCAGTGCAACAAGGGCCAAATACCAAGCCTATCCAAGCAAAGCAACTCTGGCACAACCTTCCCAGTAACACCCCAGCGTCCATGGAAAAACTGACTTAGCCTCCTTAATGGAGTGGCGCTTTGATGGCTGCGCACCATCATCGTGACATCGGCATGTCATTGCGCCGAAGTTGGGATGTCATCTGTGTGACATCCATGTGGTATGATGTGTAAGGAGCCAGTCACTGCATCCAATTGGCATTAGTCACACCTGTTCTCTGGTTTGAGATGCAAACTCTGTTTTTGAGAGAGGGTGGTGCCACCAGTGTGTACGTGCAGTGGTACCCTGAGAACATAGTGGCTTGGAATATTACATTTCCCTCCTGGGTTGGGGAGTGTTTTGCAGTGTAACTCTGCAGAAGGCCAGTGTTCAGCCCCTAATGACAATCAATGGCACCGACGTAGTGGGGCGGGGTGTGTGTGACCGCCGCAGGGTGACTCGCGTCACCCTACGGAGGCTCCGAGGCCAGGAGAAGGCCTCAGAGCGTCCGCCCCATCCAGTTGTCCAGGGCCTTCTGACAAGGCCCAATGCGGAAATACGTGAACTTTTACCTCTTCGCACATGCGCAGACCGTTTCTGAGGGCAAGGGCTGCCCTTTTGCCCTCAAATGGTCTGCGCATGTGCGAAAAAGCTAAAAGTTCACGTATTTCCGCATTAGGCCTCGTCAGAAGGCCCCGGACCGCCGGAGGAGGACGACGCTCGGCGCGAAAATTTTTGGAGGGAGGTGCATGGGGGGGTCACTAGGATGACGCGCGCACTCCCGCTCTGGGCGGCGTGCACCCTAGTGACGCCTCTGATGTGCAGTCCTGAAAAACAAAAGGGATTCATATGAATGTTTGGCCAGCAGTAGCAAAGGTTGGAGCCCTTGGCATTTGTCAAAAGGGAGCAGACACTAACTGCTCTTAGGCTTTGTAAAAGGAAGGGATGGTTAGGCAACATAGTTGATAGCAGAGAAACATGATAGTGAGAGGGAGGGAGATGCAGCATTAATACACTGTGACATGGAATTCCCCCCCCCCCTTTGGTTACCTGTGTGGGGTGCATTGTGCTTGCTTCCCCTGTAGGGGTAGTGGTTCCAGTTGGCTGTGAGCGGAGACCTCCTGGGGCAGAATATCTGCAATAAGAATTCTGAGAAGACAAGTTAACAGAATATCTAGCCATTGTGAGGGGTAAGAGGATGTTTGTACAAAGTGCTCCCTTTGTGTGCCACGTG
Organism: Plestiodon gilberti rubricaudatus; assembly: GCA_026170595.1. NCBI lineage: Eukaryota > Metazoa > Chordata > Lepidosauria > Squamata > Scincidae > Plestiodon > Plestiodon gilberti. The sequence continues at coordinate 123,785,894 of JANXHW010000002.1, forward strand.
CCCTTTCAGCATGGTTCCCATCACCAAAATTCCTTTTTGAGAGAACAGAGAAGCATAGCCTCATGCCGCTCATCTGAATTGTAGTCTCCCTGGCACAGGCATTAGTACAGGGGTGCGTGTGGTGTGATTGGCTGCCCAATGTAGTCCACATTCTATGCTGAGTATGCTCCATTGTAGGTAAGTGGGCAGGGGCAGTAGAAGGTTAATTTTGTGCTATTCGTCCCTTCCCCATTGTTCCTTTTGGGGTTATTCCTACCCATGCCAGCTCTGTCATTGGTGTAGCTTTTTTTCTGCTGTCAAGGGCATAAGAGGGGTCTGAAGAGGTGTCGGGATATGGTGTACATCGACTTCTCCTCGTCCCTCCAATGTCACACCCCAATCTCCTCCCTGCATTTGCCTCTCCACTGGTGAAGTTGTGCTGATGTCCGAGTGATGTCTGAGTTGCATTGACACAGCATTTTCCAGACGTTGCACTGGCGCCCATTGTGCATCCGTTGGTGGGTGAGCTTCTTCCCTGGTGGGGCTGTAATTGTTCCGGTGTACCTGGACAAACACTCGTGTACCTTGAGGATAGGATTGGGCCTTTGTAGCATCCTTTATCTTCCACCCACTATTTTTTTCTGCATCCAGAAACTTTTAAGGGAAGTTCATAGTTGGACTGCTTGTGTATGGAGTCTAAGCATAGTCGGGGTACATGTTTGTGTGTGTGAGAGAGAGTGAGAAAGAAACAGCAAGCAAGCATACATGTGGAGGAGATGGTAGGTTTTATCAGGCTTCATGTTCCCTAGGGTATAAAGGGAGTAGAGCAGAGTGTTCTTTTTGGGATATATTACAAAGACATTTCCGTTCTACATTCCTCCCTGATTCGTAACCTTTTAAAGGAAGAAAGAACCAGTGTTGATTTAGAAACCAAAAACAAGCCCGAAATATGTGATGTGCTTATAAGCCCCTTTCTAACTCATAGTCAGGCTGTAGAACCGCATGCTAGGAGTGCAAATATTCTATCATTTTGAATTGAGCAACTGCATAAACAGTGGCTTCTGGTGTATTTAATTAGCACAGGTCACTGTATGGGGATAGGATACTAGGCGAGAAGACTAGTGTCCTGCTTCAGTCTGACAACTCTGCCTTCTGTAATTTGAAGCTTGGACACTCATGTTCTGAGTGACACTCCTCCCTGTTTCAGAACTCAGGCACACAACCATTTTCTGCCAATTGTAACAGCAGTGTTTCTAATAAGTAAATATTTATTTTCAAGATGTACACCCCACATGTCTCCCTCCCATCAGGGAAGTGCTCAAGGAGGCTTACAACAAAAAATAAAACAAAACAAACTAAAACCCGTACCATCTTTTGCCTGTCACTTAGGCGTTTTTGCATCTGACGATGTTCATAGCATATGAATGAAACATTATGCAGGGTTTTAAAATTGTTTTTATTGTATTTGAAATAAGACTTGTATTCAAAGTATTTTTATTTCCACATTGTTGCATTTTTAAAGAGAACTTGTAAAGTCATTTTAAAGCTTTTAATTACATTTTAGCTCTTGGTTGATCTGTGACCTGAATCCCATTGAAGATGATTTATTCGTGTTAAACTAAAACCCAGTTAAAATCCAAAAAAAACCCAGTAGCAGCTGAATGTTAACTTCTGCTGCCTGAAGCCCTGGAGAACAACTAACAGTCAGAATAGATAGTACAAGGCTAATGGACTAGCGATGTGAGTAAGTCTAAGGCTGCAATCCTGTACATACTTTCCTGGGAGTCAGCCCCATTGAACTCAGTGACACTTCTGAGTAGACATGCATAGGCTTGTGCTCTTAGGCAGCTGGATGTGTGCATGGAAATAATTGGGAACCTCCTATTAGGAAATGCCGAGCCTAATGTGCTTGCATCTAGCAGAGTACAGCGACACGTTTGCTCCAAGGTCGTTCTCCGCCAAAAGTAAAACAGACAAGGCAGATGTCCACCACCAAGACTGTATTTACAAATTATGTACAGATAAGCAGCTTCAGCAAAGCAATACCTTCTTATATACAAAATTCCAACTCCACGGCATAGACTCTAGCTCTCTCAAACTCTACACAACAACCCACACAGGTCCTCCTTCTATAGTGCTTTTACACCAATCACAGTGGAGATTGATGCATCTCATTATCTATTGCATCGGCTCTTTCCACAGGTGCTTTGTCACAGTAATTCAGCATTTTCCATCTCTATTTCACTTTCACTTTGCATTGCATCTCTTCACATTTACATAGAGAGAGATTCATGCATGGAGTTCTTGGTTGCTATGCCTGCCCAAACACCAGGGCCCTGCACTATTCAGACTGGAAATTTCTTTTGATCAGTTGGTGAACTAACTCTGACACCTCCTACTTCTCTTGGATTCCTTGTTTCACATCTGATTGGGAGAGTTGGGGCTGCCCAGCTAGAGTTAGGACCTGTGGTTCCTTGCTGCAGGATGGGAGCTCTTAAGTTTTGGAAGAAAAAAATATATCTGTACTTTTATGCAAATTGCACTAGAGGACTTGATGAAGCCGCGCTGAGGTCACTTAATTTTTTGGGAGAGGGTAGAAATCAAGGGTTTATTATTTGTACAATCTCTTTTTACTGCTTTCCCAGTGAATATTGTCCACGGTGACAAAAACTAAGTTCTCTGTTCCATGCAGTATTTCATGGAACCAAGGCCTCATTTTGCAAGTGGCAGATGAAGTAGAACTCCATTGAATGGAATACGTTTTGGAAGAATATCCTCGCGCACACCCCCACGCACTCTCTATGGCTCAAGTTAGGACAGCATGTGCCCCCAGACTCTGGGGGCACATGCTGTCCTAACTTGAGCCATATAGCCTCATTTTCCGAAGCTGCCAAAGCAGTTGTCCTGCCACATTCCAGGCAAAAGAAGTTGTTTGTAGTTTAAATAGGAGTTACAGCAGGCCTATATTTAACTTTTTTTGTGGATACTTCATTGGTGGTTGCAGTCTCTTCCATTGTACCTCCCAGCAGCAGGGTTTCCGACTGCTTGTGCATGGAAAGGGAGCCAGGAACAGGAGAGGTTTCTACGTCAGTTTTACTGACGGCATTCTGCAATCCCTTCCTCAGGGGTTTGAGTTCTTACTTCTCTCTCCTTAACTCATGTGAAGAGCTAGTACTTCATGGCTCCCGAACACTATTGCTGTTCCTTTCGAACTGAAGAGAATGTTATCCTAGGCAAGCTGGACTTATGCGTGCGGGACGTCCGGATGAGGATATTTTGTGTTTGGAATGTGCAAGCTGTTGTCGGGGATCCAGATTACAGTTTAAAAAGTAATGTGTCTGTAAAAATCATATTTTCCAAGTGAGAACCTGCAGTGACTTACTCAGAAAACACAACCCCCGCCACTGCACTCTAGCTGGTGCTTTTGTTAGAGAATGTGTACAGAGTGCATTGTGTCTGTGGAAATGTCACAGGCACCTATTGGCTGATGCCCATAATGTCACTTTGGTCACATGTAATGTCACATGTAATGTCACACAACTAATGTAACCACAATGAGTTACATATCTGCCCCCCCCATGTCACCCTGCCACCTCCTAAAAGATTCCCTGCTTTAAAACTGTGCAGTGCCTCTTTCCGCATGTTCTTTTGAGTAGACAACCCCCCAGCAAACTCCTCTCCCTATCAGAAAAAGCAATAAGCAAGGGGGGCGGCAGCAACAGTGGAAGTGAGAGTTACTGTTGCCAGGCAAATGTTCCCTTGTTTCATGGAGATGGTGCTATTACCTGTCCTGCTGGGTGGCTCTGGGCAATGGGCATAGCTGTTTTCCTGCAGAAGCCTCTCCATGGGGCCTGGATATTGTTACATTAGATCTGAATTGGGGCTAGCCTAACAAACATCATGGTTGTGGTCTGGAAGCAAACCCCTCTCCCCCCCACACACACATGGTTTCATGGAGCAGTGATCTGTGTTTTTTGCTTTGTTCAATTCAGTCTGTAGGTAGGAGTTAGGACTTGAGAACAGTAGGGAGAAGGGAAGATCTATTCCTTGCCCTTTTGATTTGCATAGAATCCATCGCATCTTTAGCTCTATTGAATGTAGCCATTACTTTCAAAACGGATGTAAACTGCTGCCTGAAAGAACTGGAAGCTTGGAGAAATGTGAATTGTCTAGAGCCGGTCATTTTATTTCCGGTTCTGGAAGGATGGGATATGATGAGGAGGGGTTAAGTACCTGGCTTGTCTTGATGCCTTGTGCCAGGATGATGTAATGGTTTGGGAGTCGGACTTAGACCTGGAAGATCCAGGTTCAAATCCCCACTCAGCCACGAAGCTTCCTGGGTGACCTTGGGCCAGTCACTATCTCTCAGCCCCACCTACCTCACAGGGTTGTTGTGAGGACAAAAAGGAGGGGAGGAAATATGTACACCACTCTGAGCTCCTTGGAGGAAGGGCGGTATAAAAATGTGAAAAATAAAATAAAAAAATAAGGCAGCTTTTTACCACCAGTACTGGCAGTTGCCCTGAATGAAGCAAACAGGACTGTGTGTGTGAAGCTGCTAGAAAATACCTTGACAGCAGTCCACTCTAAGCCATTTTCTTTGTTGAAATGGACATTTTGGTAACAAAGATCGGCTTGGGAGGTATGGTTTTCTTTTCTTTTTTGTATCTCCAGAGTTCTCCCACTCTTTACCAGTATCTTTTTGGTTATGGAAAACCATATGGGAAAAACTACTCTTCCCTATTAAGGGGCCTTTTGGACTATGCACTGCATTCTTCAAAGAATCTCTGTTCCAGGGACTTTAGTAACACCCCCCCCCCCACCAATAGCAAGCAGATTTTTGTGGATAGGAATCTCTGTCTGGCAGTAATGGCCTGTCTTTAGCCATTGGTTCTTTAATCAGCTTTTGCTACGGGGTTGCTCCAGGGGCCCTGTCTCCCCATCTCCAATTCATCAAATTGACTCCCAAGGGCCAGCATCAGCTATCTGACTGCATCCTCCAGCCCTGCCCAGTGACTCAGCCGCTGCGAGATGAATTGCCTATTAATCCACAGCGCTGAAATTGCTTTATTGCATGATGCAGGCGTGTCCCTGGAGGAAGTTTAATCTGCGTCTGGACTGTGAGCCATAAATAATGGGATGATGGTGCAGTAAAGTATGTCGTGTGGGTTTGCTTTTAACTGCCGATACTATAAATGTTGCTTCCTATTGCTGCTGTAAAGAGCCCACAGCCTTCTTTGATAAGGTCTGATGGGGGTCAGAGTGTAGTTATCTGTTGTATGACCGAGGAATTATTCCTCCTTTTATCATATCAGTTGGCTGTGGGATTGCCAACTTGGGACATCACAGGTAGGGACTTCAGAGCTTTCCTGTGTGTTGGTTTTCAGTGCAATCCTAGGCATGTCTACTCAGAAGTAAGTTCCATTGTATTCAGTGGGGCTTACTCCCAGGAAAGTGTGTATAGGATTGCAGCCTTTATTATTAGTTCTACAGCTAGCCCTATCCTAAGGACCTGGGGCAGGTAATGATGTCCCACGATCTGAAAAGACTTGTGTGACTGGATGTACACCTGCAGTGGAATAAGGTGGAAAAATACTGACATGATAGAATTGACAGTGCCACTGCAGATGACCGGTTCGGGATTAACATTTTTCAGTGCCTCCCAACCCAAGGAACGTTCTACCGCAGGGGTGGGGAACCTATTTGGGGTGGGGGGCCATTTTCCCATGGGGAAAATTGGCTGCGGGCCGGCCATGAGGCCGGCCGAAATTTCCCCCCCACCGCAAATATGACCCCCCGTGAATTTACAGGACCCACCCACCCACCGCTCGCTCGCTCGCCCACCCACCGCTCACTTTTGCTCAGCTCCCTCCCTCCCACCCACCCACCACTCGCTCTCGCTCAGCCCCCTCCCTCCCACTCCCCTGCACCGCCGATCCACTTCGTACAACTCAAGTGAGAAACTTGCATGGAAGTTGAGCTGCCACTTTCTGCGGGTGCGTGAGAGCAGCCTCTGCTGCCGGCTGCTGCACCAGCCTTCGCAGCTGCCGTTACCTGCTGATATAGCCGTCGCCATCCTCGTCGCAGGTCTGGAAGAGGTGCTTCATCCTCTCCTCCTCGCCCGTGCTGGAAGTGTCGCTGCTGCTGCTCCCGGTGCTGCTCACGTTCACCTCCACCACCACGGCCGGGGCAGCCGCTGCCGCCATCATGCGCTATCTCCAGAGCAGGAGGGAAGAGAGAGGAGGAAGCAGGAGCGACTCCAGCCCCAGCCCCCGAGTTCTTCTGGGCCCGCAGCGCGGCCCCACACAATCCGACTTTCCCGGCCCTGCCGCCGGCTGCGCATGCAAGGCGTGAGCGGCTGCACAATGCAAACAAGGGGGTGGAGAAGCAGATGCTTCGCCTCCTCTCGCGCACAAATTCAGCGCGCGCCACCTCGCGCGCCAATCAGCAGCATCCCTGGTGTCAGTGCGCGCCTTGGCTGGAGCAGCCATGCTCAGGCACGTTGTTTGGGAGAAGCCAGGGAAGGAAGCGGTGTGGGAAGGCGGCGGCGGGTGGCGGCGGAGCCTCCGGTCGCGGGCCGGATCGGGCTGGTCCAGTGAGGGCCGGACCGGATCATCCCGCGGGCCGGAGGTTCCCCATCCCTGTTCTACCGGCATGGAAAACAGAGTGCTGAATTGAAACGTTTCTCCCTGTTATACTAGTTTTCTTCTGGCAGAGCATCTCTTATGTGGGCGAGTGCTTACGAATTGTGTTGCCTGACCACAGTTGGACGGGCCACAGAATGCTTTGTTACTTCATTGTGGTACTAGGCCACATCCTCCTCCTAACTGAAAGGATCATGGCCAGCCTTGGGCAAAGAGCATACGGGGAAAAAGGAAGACATATAAATAAAAGTGTAAGGAGAAAAATGGATCCAATATACTTGTATTCCCATTCCCCTAAGGAGTTTCTCCTCCCCCCCCCCCATGCTAACTTGAGAACTGGTTTCAATGCATCTTTATCTCCTTTAATCCTTACAACAATTCTGTTAAGTAGACTTGGAGTTGAGGGATAATGGAGTTGAGGGATAATGGCTTGCCACCAGTGAGCTTCACAGGCATTCAAAGGTTAATAAGCTTCCCCAGCCAGGATTCCAAAGCCAATGCAATCCACCTGCAGAACGACTACACTGCATTGGGGTGTTTAGGTAGGCTTACCATTGTCCCGGAATTGACGCTGGCTTCAGCCCAGAGCGGACCCGAGCCGCTCTCAAGTGTGTACCGCGGCTGTCCAATGAGGTTCCGGCTTCTGTCGCGTCGTTGACCGAAAGTTCCGGAAGCCGGAACCCCATTGGGCAGCTGCGGTGCACCCTTGGCAGTGGCTCAGGTCCGCTCTCGGCCAAAGCCAGCGTCGATTCCGGGATGATGGTAAGCCTATGTATAGGCCTAATGGTTTGTCTTTGGACTAGTATGAGAAGAGCTGCGCAAGCGATGGTGGCGTGTTCATGGAGAGGGAAGGCTGGGTGAACTTCGTTCTAGCTGGTATTGAAGTAGATAAGCTCAAGTGACTTGGTGGTGAAGAAAGGCTCTGTAACCTCTCAGTATGTTCAGAGATGCTCTCTTCTCCATTACGGCTTCACTCAGGAGTTCCAGGGTTGAGCCTTGGCATCGAAAGCAGATTCTAGTACTAAAATGAGTTGAGCCTTGGCTGAAACTGAGTGCTGATCATAACTCTTTTTTAGATTGTGAGCCCTTTGGGGACAGGGAGCCATTTAATCATTTGATTTTGTCTGTAAACCGCTTTGTGAACTTTTTGTTGAAAAGCAGTATATAAATATTATTATTATTATTAACTTGCCTTGAGCTCTTTGGTTTGGGTGGAAAAGAACTCTTATGTCAGCTTTGCAGATAAGTACAGATGAATCTATAAATAGCTGCATCTTTTTTGCTTTATCTTTCAACTAACTGATAAAGACAGAAGCAAAAGCAGGAGGGTCTGCATGAAAGGTGAAAAATGCAAAAAGAGCGACGAGTCTCCACCTGATGAAAGACAAGATTTATTTCTAAATAGTAAAAATACTATAAGCCCCATGTGTTTTGATAAAAACATACCCCGGGGCAATTGAAATGATGTCTGTTAGCTGTTGACTAAAATATGATTTGCTTTTTCCAAACAAAGATGAATTTTCGAATGTCCAGAAGTCAATGGGTAAAAGGCCATGACAGATGCAATAAAAGCGGATTTAAAATAATAAAATCAGGTTAAAATGGCCAAAACGTTAAACACTATTCATAAAGGTTTAAAATGTTACACAACAACACAGTTACACGTTTAAAAACAAAGTAACCAGCATTTATCATTAAAATCAAAAAGCTACAATGCTATGTTTCGCTTGAATTTCATCAAGCATTATCAAGCGAGCCCTCATGCAGCAGAGGGAGGATGTTACCCAACACTGGTATGTGCTGCATAAGAGGAGGGGAGAGACCACTTCTGGTAATTAGCCCACAATCAAGAGAGGAAATTGGAGACATCCATTATACACTCAACAGCACCTCTAACTAGCTGTTGAATCAAAGCGTGCCGTTTTCAAGCCTCCGGTGAAGCTTAACGACCCACTTCCGGGGCGTGGGAAAGCTCTTCCCTCTTCCCAGCCTTGCCCAGGATGCATTCTTCTGGGACAAGATAGGGGGGGAGTGTTCTCGTGCGATCCGGAAGTGGGTCGTTAAGCTTCAAGAAGCCCTGCAGAGGCTTGAAAACGGCGCGCTTTGGCTATTAAAGGTATAAATTGAAATTTTGGGGCTTCCCCCCTTTTAGTTTTTAGCATTAACCCCGGTATCTGCAGATCCTCGCTATCCGCAGGGGATGGATTCACTGCGGATAGCAAGGTCCAACTGTACTTCTGTGCCTTTGAAATGGAGCATTTTAAACCTAATATTTAGGATAGAAATGAAGCATTTTAAACCTAATATTCCTTTCTCTTCCCAATCTGTCACTCTAAGGCATAGGTGGCCAACCCATGGCACGGGTGCCAGTGGCACGCCGAGCCTTTTGAAGTGGCACGCGCCGCCGTTTCTGCCCAAGTCGAGCACTGAAGTCCCTCTCTTTTTCTCAACCCCAGCGCACCTTTCCATGCCTGTGGCAGTAGAGGGGGTCTCTGTACCCCACTGCACCTCATTCTTCTTGCACTGTCACGGTGCTTTAAATATTTTCATTAGCTTGAAATATTTGTTTGTTTATTTAAGTGGCATGCTTAAGATTATCTACATAGAACGTGGCACATGGCGTGCCACGGGTTGGCCACCACTGCTCTAAGGACTACATTTCACTTCCCTCTATGAAGTCAGAATATATCCCTGAGCTTCCAGCTCTTATTGCTTGAACCCGTCAATTGCATTATCTGTATGCTTCTCAAGTCAATACTGATTCCTCTGCTGCAGCCTTGTTTCAAGTAAGAGACAATATAAGAGTCTTACAAGTCTGTGGTGTTGTGGAATAAGGAGTAACCTTTTAAAATAAGAGACCTGTGGCAGCTTGAAAAACAGTGTGTGTTTGTTCGTTCCACTTTTCATATTCGGAAAGGCCCGCAGAACTAAAATTGAGTCAGGCATCTTTTAAAGGAGCTTTTAATTTTTATTATTTGTGCTACTTAGCAGTCAAAGCTAGCTAAAACTACATTCCTGAAGTGATGCATTAAAAAAAGCCCTTTGCTTTTCACCATGTATTTAATTTGCAAATGAGCCATAAAATGTATAGTCGTGTATGGAATGCCATTTGGCTGAGCATAGCTGCTGCTGTGTTTGCTGTGGGATGGCACCCTTCTTCTCAGCCTCTCGCTCTGCCTTGTCAAGGCAGAGGCTGTTTGTTAAGCTTTCCCCACATCCTCCGTAAGGCCACTCCATCTGGAGTGGGAGTCGGGCCGGACACTGCTGGGTTGGAATTCTTCCCTCCAGCTCTTGGAATTTTCCTTCAGAGCATTGATTCCAGTTTTAAAATGCAAATCTGATGTGTTTCGTACAGCACCGAGGCAGGAGGTGAAAGCGGGCACATTCCTCTCAGAGTAGGTCCAGACTTCCTGGCGTGTGTGAGCGTCTGAATTGCCTCCTGTTGGAAGTCAGATGGCCACAGATGCCTCTTTTGCTCGAAGATGAAAGAAGTGCTTAGAAGTCTCCATCTTGATACCCGGCCTCTGCACGGAGGGAGACTCTTGGGCAGACGCTGTCTCCATTGCATCCATTCTGCTGCCTGCTAAAAGATAGAGAAGCTGTTTGGGCACACATAAACCTTGGAAAAATTGAGCCAAAGCCGGTTTTGCTGTGGGGCACCTTGCTTACTGTTTTGAGAAACCCTTTACACATTGCAGCAGCAACATAGGTACAGGCCTGGCATCACGTGGGTGAGTGAGTGCCAGTTGAATGTGTCCTAATGCACAGCCCCCCCCCCCCACCATCGGTGGCAGGCCTTTAAACGTTACAGCAGTGCAGTGAGAGGAACCCATGGGAAAAATGACTTTCCATAACACAGCTGTAATGTCTAATGGGTGCCATAACCCGAGGGGTATTGGTAAGAGGCAGTTAATGCGTGAAGGACACTACTTTTTAAATAAAAGAGCTTGGCCTATGTAAGTGATGACCAACAGGTAGCCCATGGACAGCATCACAATGTGATTTTATTCAGTAATGCAGTGGTTCCCAAACTGGGAAGCGTGGCTCCCAGGGGAGCAGTGGAAACTAGCCAGGGGAGCCGTGGAGTGCCACGGAATCCTTTCAGAAAACAGTGAAATGCGAATTGGCAGGCATCAACATAATGTAATGGGGAGCCGTCGCCAATGGTCAAGGGAGCCACAGGTCGGAAAAGCTTGGGAAACACCACAGAAATGTGTTATTGCCACTCAGCCCATTATCATGCTGATTCTTGGCCACCTTGTCAGCCTTGGAAAACGATGCAGATGATGACATGGGGCAAAATGCCTTGAATACTTCTTCTGACTAACTTCAGTGAGAATAGGATTTCATTTGCGACTTATCCCAGCCGTGCTGAAGCTTGCCTAGGAAGAGGCCAAGGTGCTTCTGCTCTCCTTTTGTCATTCCTGGCACTCTGAGCCTTGCCCATGATGTCATTGGTGTGTAGTTTGGCTCCTGACTGGGCAGGTGCTAGGGAAGGGCTGGACCCTCAAGCTTTGGAAGTGACTTTGGCTGGTCTGGGTGTCTTTCGGGCACACTGCAATGCTGTCAGTCAGTGAATTGCAAGTGATATAAATTGTTTGCACTTGTCCAAGTATGCCCCCTTCTCACCCAACGATGTGGCAGAATTTTGATTTGTGTTTTCTTTGTAAAGGATTGTTGAAGAATGAGTTCGATGCCTGGTAAAGGATGGACAATTGGGGCAGACGCTTGAAAAGGGTGGACGGCTGTGTTCCCTGTGACACAGGGAACTGTGCAGAATGACAGGGACTGTGCAGAGTCCTGACAGAGCTGTGTGGGGGCAGTACTGGAGTGCTTGGTGATGATGTCATAAACAAGCTCTAGAGTGCTGTGAAAGAAGCTGTGTGGCGCTCTCATTCTAGCTGCGCAGCTTGGAGGGAACACTGGTGGACAGAGAGACAGGTGGACAGTGTCATGTGAGGTAATGTTACAGATACTGTGTTTTTCTTTTCCTTCTGTAAGACTGTTGGTTTTAATAAATAATAGTTAGCAAAAAAGGAGAGGGAGAAATAGCCTATAACAGTGGCAACATGGTGGAAGTCCCATTTCCTGAAGTTGCGGTGACTAGTTTGTAATAGCCCTTCTCAGGTGTTCCATAAAGCGTGGAGAGTCTTTGCACTTCCAGGATGCTGTGAGCGCTCCTAGTGAGCCTCACCTCCACGGTCTTCCTCGTTCCACCTTCCACTCTCCACTGTTGGTTGCTGCGGACAAACATTCTTCATGGGGAGAGTGAGGGGTGGGGCTAGGATCAGTAGCATAGCTGGGGATGGCGGCACTAAGTGCTGCACAGCGTTACACAAAGGTGCAGAGTGACCCCTTCCACTTGCCGTCGGAGCCAGCCCAGCAGCGAAGGCAGCGTTGCCTTTGCTGCTGAACTGGCTCTGACGGCGAGTGGTATGGGCAACTGTGCACCTCCGTGTAATGCCGTACAGCCCTTACCGCACCGCCCTCCCCTCTGGCTATGCTACTGGCTAGGAGTACAGTGCGGGCAGGGCTTGCTAGCTGCACCTACCGCGTTCTGGAACTGTGGACTTGCCATCTGAAAAGGGAATCCTTCAACCAACAATAGAAAGTGGAGAGTCTTGCGATCCTGCAGACACTTCTTCGTTCAACGTAAGCAGCCATGTTCCTTTGTACATTGATTCTGCTCGATTGCAGCAGTACAGATTTCCAGAGCTCCTAGTAATGAGGTAGTCATGTGATAGGAAGGAACCAGAGGAGAAGAAGGGATGAGTTGTGTCAAACGTATTTCCCTGGTGACTTGAGCCCGGCTCCGTTGCAGCTGTATTTGCTCCACACTGTGATAGAAATGTTAGAGCAGCTTAACAAGGCAGTGTGTCAGTTTGGTGGTCTTGTCTTGAAGACAAACGGCCCAGTTTAGCCAGCAACTGGTTTTCCCCATTAATTGACAGCTAGGCTCCAGCAAGAGAACAGTTCTAACAACTCGCAGCATATTATGGCATTGGAAGTTAAGAGGTTTGGACTGCTGCAGTATGAAGTGGACCCACAGCGTTCTTCTGCCGAGTTAACTGATTATGCTGACTTGAATTTAAAGGGCCTTGACATGTTATCTTGGTCCCTGTCTGGCCTGTGGGCAAGACTCTCTAAACAGTGCTTCAGGTTGTCTGTCTGGTGCTGACAGGGTTTTGGTTGTGCTTAAAAAAGAACAATGTTGGAATGTGGGACCAAACTCATGGGGGTTTGCAGAATAGCAGTATTTCCTTTTAGCACCCGTGAATGTTCTGGAAGCAAATGCAGACCATCTTAGTGTTGTCCACATGCAGCTGGGTGGGTACAGGTCCCAGCTCTTAAAGCTGTAACAGACCGAACGCATCTTGCCCCGTTGCGTCCCGGAGTCTATTCTGATTGGCCCAACGTGTTGCTCCGCGTCCCGCCCCCACAACACTGAACGCAGCCTCTCATTGGCCGAAGGTCGTTCCAGTGCATTCCAACTTGAATAAATTGAGCTTCGGACAATGAGAGGCCGCGTTCGGTGTTGTGGGGCCAGGATGCGGAGCAATGCGTTGGGCCAATCAGAATCGACACGACTACTCCGGTACGCGACGGTACGCGATGCATGTGGTGTAAGGGCAGCTTTAAACAGAAGCATCAGTTGTCATGTGGCAGTTGTCCAGGCCAAGCTTGAGGTCCCCCATAGCAAGTTTTTGAGTAGTTCAGTGACAGAAGTGTAGTTTGGAATATATTTTGCATTCCATGAAGTAAGGTCCAAGAAAGAATGCAAGGTGCAGAGGCGGCATCGGGGGGCGGGGCGGGGGGGTCCTGGGCCCTCCCGAAAATGGACTAGCTATGCCTGGCAAGGTGTGTAAGTCACTTGGAGAAGGTGCTTGTGAAACTGTTGTAACGTGGTCTGGATCAGGCTTCAAACTAGCTGATGAGATTGTATGCCCCAGAAAAAGAAGTTATTTTACTTGAATGTGCTTTTAGCTAAATTGAGTTTCAGGCCTGCAGCACTGATGCAGTAAAGTACAGATTGCAGATTACTTTCATGCTCTTCAGAAGTCTTTCCAAACATCATAATATATCATTCAAATAACATTTGACTCCACACTGGTTCTTGAAGATTAAGGACATCATGTTTTGAAAAGCTTTGGAGAGTGATGCAAGTTCATATGAGACTCATTTCAAACCAAAGACTCCATCATGTGTAATAAATGATGTGAGGTCTTTGCTGTCTTCATGCAATGTAACCTGGTAATACGCACTCTAGTCTGAAATCAAGAGTAAAAAACATGTTTGCTCCACAGCATTCTGCAGATATTTCTATGTTAGAAAGTGGATGGCTGTCAGACACAATTGCTTTATTTGGTTCTCTTAAATCCACACAAAGTCAAATGCTTCCATTCTTCCTCTGTACCACCACTAAAGGCGAGACTGACTCATCTGAATGGATCAGTCTCTTCAGTAATGTCTTAGGATTGCGCTTCTGATACGACATCTCTGACTGAGAATTGTAAGCACTGCAATGTCTTCTGGGCAGGTGGCACATTAATGTGCGTTTTAGCTTTGTGAACAAGCCCATGCACATAGTCTAGTAGTTGCTCCACAAAACGGTCCTCAGTTGCAACTGAGACTGGCATTTGCAGTGTGGTAAGGTCTGGTTGTGGTCTGTGCCATCTGCTTGTGGAGGAGTAGTGTGTCTTTGATCTGATGTAAGGTTTAATGAACAGATAAATCCCTAGCAAGGATAGGATGTCCATTGTAGAACTCTGCCAAGACACAACATGCACCCAAAGTCACCTGTACATTTAGCCAGTCACGTACAGGAATTTGCTTTTTCAAACAGCACTCCACATGTAATTTGGGCATACTAAGTGGCACATTTTTGTAGAAAGACAAGTAGGTTGATTTGGGTTCGAGGCAGAAGAGCCATTTTTGTTGCCATGATGTTGTTTAAACAGCTGAGTCGCAAGTAAAGTCCATACAGTGTTTGTTTTTGTAAGCAGAATGTACACAGCAACTACTGCATCGCTCAGTAACCCTTTCTAAGGCCCAGGCCAGTGATGGCGAACCATTTGGGCTTAATGCCTAACTTGACTCTGCTGGTGTGTCCGTCTCTCCCCCCCCCCCCCCCGGAACTTTTAATAGTACTTTGACTATTTTTAATAGTAATTTTGAACTGAACGGAAAACTATAGAACACATTGCATTTTATTTAACATCAATTAGTGACTTTTTTTGTTGCTGAGTTTTACTAGAGAATAATTTGAAAGAGGTCTGCCAGAATCCCTGCCCTAAATGTTTAAGACAAGTCTGTAAAACATTTGCGAAAATATAAGGTGCGTTGGGGCCCTGGGGGAAGCACTGGCGTGTCACCCAAAATGACCTCGCGTGTCACCGGTTCGCCATCACGGGCCTAGGCCAAAGATCCTCCCCCATCCTCCCTGTTTCTTAAGGCGTGGCCATATTTGGGATTACTGTGTACCATTCTGGTTGTCATACTTTGCGTACCAGCATATCGCCAAGGATACTGTAGAGCTGGAAACTGCAAAAGAGGGCAACCAGGATGGTCAGAGGGCTGGAGCACCTTCCTTACGAGGAAAAGCTATGACATTTGTGACTTTTCAGCATGGAGGAACCAAGCAGTGTGGAGGAGGCTTAAAAATTTGTAGAGAGAGAGAGAGAGAGAACTTTTTATCTGTCTTTCACAGTACGAGAACCAGGGATCATCCTATGAACCTTTTGTGAGAGATTGTGGACTGACACAAGGAGGTACTTCTTCTCACAGCAGACATAATTCATCTGTGGAATTCATTGCCACATGATATGATGATGATGATGATCATGAGCTTGGATGACCTTAAAGAGGGACTTGGACAAATTCATGGATAACAAGTCCATCTATGGCTACTAGTCATGGCGGCTATGTACTAGCTCTGGGTGCAGCATCATCATCATCATCATCATCATCATCATCATCATCATCATCATGCCTCTGAAGATGACTTGCAGGGGAGCAATGTCAGAAGAGACGTATGCCTTTCTCTCCTGCTTTTGGGCTTCCCAGAGGCAGCTGATGGGCCACGTTGGGATACAGGATGCTAGACTAGATGGATGCTGGGCCTGATCCAGCAGATGTTCCTTATGTTCCTGTGATATCATACTACAGTATTTCTCCCAGCAAACAGTGCTTCAGCTCCGTTGCTTCTTACAGGAACTACTATACCAAAGAACACAGCACATTACTGCTGTACTCCGATCTTCTCACCTTGGGTTTCTCGTAACTGGTCCTCTTGTGCAACCTTGACTTATGCGTCATTTTCCCCCCATAGCATAGTGTGGCTAGATGTGTATGTTTACATTAGGGTCTGTGTCAGTTGAAACTGTTGTTTCCAGGGTGTAATTTTTTTAGAGAGTTGTTTTTCCCCCTGTATTTTTAGACTAGTGGGGAAAAAGTGTTTTCCAATACTGCAACTTGGAAGGACATGGTTTTTTCTTCTTCTTATGCACTACTATACTGTACTTCTGTAATCCTTTCCTCCGTGTCCTTAAATGAACAAGTTGGCATTTTAAAATTGATTTTAAAAAGTGTTTTATTGACTGCAGAATACTTTCTAATGTGTATGTTCAAATTCAAACAAGCCTTTAAAAAAAAAAAGCATTGGGCTTTTAAAGCTGGTAAAAATAGAATTTTACATTCCTCAAAGGAAGAAGATAATTCTAAAATGTAATAGATTGCATATTGCTGCTAGACAAGTTAATCAAATGTTGAAGACCAGTCAGTATAGAAAATTCAAGTTAGCATTGATACTTCTTTGTGGAATTAGGAACAGTCAGTTCTTGGTATCCATGGGGATTAGGTTCCTGGAACCCCCCCCCCCCCCGGTGGGTAGCGAATTTGCAGGTAGCGAACCGTTGATCCTATGGGATCAATGGGGTTAGGTGTAAGGGGCTGGGGGGGGTACGTTACCTGAAGTTTTCTGGCCATTTCAAAGGGCTCCACGCTGGTCGTGGATGCCATTTTGAAGGTCCCTGCTGCCTCCGGAAGGTCTCTCCTTCATTCAGGAAGCTAGCAGAGACTTTCCAGAGGCAGTAGGGATCGTGGGAAGTGAGACGCACCTCGTGAATGGCGCGAAGTGGTGTCAATTCTGCTGCTTGCAAATAAGCAAATTGGCGAATTGTGAATTTGCGGGTAGCGGGAATTGACTGTATTTGATGGATGCCAGAGCAGTATGCCTTCTTAACACCTTAATTCTTTTTGTATGTGTGGAGGGTAAAAAAATCTAATGTAAGATGTCTGGGACTAGAGTATTTTTTAAATTTCAGGGTCCACCCCTCTCACATATGATTCTCTTCTGCTTGTGTGTGGAGGACTTCATTGGAAGCCCTAACTCTGGCTGTCCCCACAATTACAGGTCAGTTGGTTACTGACAAAGGACAGGGACTACTCTGTGGTGGCACCCAGGCTACAGAATTCCCTTCCCAGAGATGTTCAACTGGAAACCTACCCATTTCTCCTTTCTGCAACAGATTAAAGCAGTCTTATTTGGTCAGGCATTTGTGGAGGGAGGAGTATAAAGTATTGTCATTTGCCACTTTGCTGCTGTCTTACTTTAACTTTTTTTTTTTACTGGATATCTCAATTATTTGACTGTATTTTTATTGTTTTAAAGTACTTGTGCTAGCCGTCTTGGAAACTTTTAGTTGGAAGTTGGGGTATAAATAACCTAAAATAGCTAGTTACCTAACTTAGAAAGTGGTGTCACACACACACACACACACACACACACACACACACACACACACACACACACACACACACACACACACACACACACACACACACACACACACACACTTCTGTGTCTGTTGTAATGTCGGTGCTCAAATCTTCTTTGTGGGATTAGGAACATACAACATATACTGTATCAACACAACAATTTTTAGCAAGGGTCTGGAAATATATCATAAATTTGTATGGAAACCTTTCTCCAAGATGCATTTGAGACCCTATTATGAGACGACTACTTCAGTGCTGTTCTCCTGAGCCTCCTGTTGTCATCTGAAATGAACAGAATCTTTAAGTTAGAATGTTTTAATTTATTGTCTTTCTCCCTTTTTTATTTCTGCAGCAGTATCTGAGGAGGTTGATGTCTATGTTGCGCCACTTCCAAAGTTTGGGGAACAAGCCCTGGAGAGCTCGACCTCACAGATATTGTGTAAGATTTTTGCTACTGCTCTTCTATGCCTCAAATGTACATCACTTAAGGATGCCGCCCCTGTTTGGTTCCATTATGCCTGATCCTGTGGCCTTACTTAACGTGCCACTGCTGTGCCGTGCTTTACATTGGATATTGCATACTACAACCGCTGTGGTGAAAGGAATGATAAATGTTTAAATTCTGTATTCTGTGCATATGATTGCTCCAGTGAACCACACTTTAAAATGCCCTCAAGATAAATTTGAGTCGGAAGATTTTTCTTCAAGGGGAGTCTTAATACAATTTGAAATTCTCTTGCTCTTATACTTGGCTTACGACAGGCTCTTTGGATCAGAAGTATTTTAAATTGGCTGTGCTTTTGCAGGGAAGAATAACTCTGGGGTGAGTGTTTGGTCCACCAAGAAATGGTGCACAGGGTGTCCTGTCCTGTATTTGCCTGTATTCCCCATTTTCACTATGCATGAGGGAGCATGAGGAATCTCACTTGGGGTTTGGGTCAGTAGGATCTCTCTTCTGGGGCTGGTGCATATGTTCCATGCGAAGAGCCCCGCTGGATTAGACCAAAGATTGTCTAGTCCAGCATTTCTCTGAAACTGTGGGTTGGGACCCACTTGGTGGGTCGCGACCCGGTTTCTGGTGGGTCCTGCAGAGCCTCCAATAAAAACATGGGTGATGGAAAGATCAGACAACTAATTGCCTCAAGCCCTGAGGCTATCCAAAAACCAGATAGATAGCTGCTAATTGCCCTGCAAAGAGCTGAGCTGCTGCAGTTTGCAAGCTTGTTTAAATATAGGGAGATAAATGTTTGAGCAACTTTTTTCCAGTGTTTTTTTTTTGTTCCAAGTCTGTCAATGACAGGAAGTGGGGGCAAGTGAAGGCTGGGTCACATGACTAAGCTGTGAAGCTATTCATTAGGGCTGCCTCATTATAAGAAATGGATTGCTGTTTTTGCAAATAAATAAATAAATAAAATATTACTTGTAAATAAATTTTTCTAAATCACCTGTTTTTAAAGTCTCATAAAGCTAGGTGGGTCCTGATAGATAATCATTTTAAAAAGTGGGTCCTGGTGCGAAAAAGTTTGGGAACCACTGATCTAGTCCAACATCCTGTTTCCCTCAATAGGCAATCTGATAACCCCAGAAGGAGGACATGAAGGGAGTAAACTACTCTCACTGTTGCTCTCCAGAAACTGATCATCAGTGGGCATATTGCCTCTGAACCTGTTTTGTCCTTCTACCCCCTTGGTGGCTGCTGGTCGATGTTTCAGACATAGGGAACCTGCTTACTCAAGAGCAGTAGTGTCGCTGGAGATGGGGCAGAACGCTAAGTTCCACACCGTGCTGACCCTCCGTTACTCACCAGTATGAGGCAGCCCCGCCCCCTTGCCTTCGGAGCCATTCAGTGCAGCGAAGGCAACGCGCTGGAGACTCCCTGTGCGTTGCCTTCACCCCACTGAATGGCTCCGAAGGCGAGGGGGTGGGGCTGCCTCATGCCGGTGAGTAACGGAGGGTCAGCGCAGTGCGGGACTTAGCGTTCCGCCCCATGTCCAGCGCTGCCACTGCTCGAGTTAACATAGCTGAGTTTCTTTCTTGCCTGTGAGATTCTTTTTACCTGGGACATTAGTTGTTTGTGCTCTTAGTGTTCTATGCTCTTTCGTCATTGATTTTCTGCTCCTGTGGATGCAGCTGGGTTTCTTTTGCTGGTATGGGTTTCGTCATAGATTTTTGGTACAATGTTGGGATTATAGAGGATGAGAGCAAGCTAGCGACTTTGCCATTTTCCTTGAAGGGCATCACTTGGTTAGTTGTGTCAGGACAATGAGTAGGATCAGACAGTTAAATCGTCACATGTGAAGCCACACAAATGGCTTGATGGATTATCATTTTTTTTGTACATCCCTGCCTTTTGTTAAAGCTTTAACAGCCCAATCCTATGCTTCCCCCCCCCACTGGTACAGCTGTGCTGAAAAGGTGTGCACTGTATCCAGTCCGGGGGGGGGGGGCGGTTCAGGAGGCCTTGGAAAGGAAAAGGGATTTAAATCCTCTTACCCCCCCTCCATAAGCTTCCTCCTCCACAGTGGGTCTCCTTGGACCTGTGCCAGTGGTTTTGCTGGTGCAAGTCCGAGGAGAGAAATGGGGTGGGGAGGCTGCTGCCAGAGGGGATAGGATCCAGTGCATGCCTTTACCGCCAGATCCACCCTCTCCCACAGTCTCCTCTCTCCCCACCCAGTTCTCCCCCTCGCCCCCATTCTGCCTCCCCTGCCATCTTACCTGCCTTGGTGGGTCTTCCTGGATCCAGTTTAGTGCACTGGTTACTGGTTGTGGGATCAGGAATGCTGTTTGAAACCAAAATTCAGATTAAACCTGGATTGAAATAAAATATGTAGTTTTATTATCAGTTGCTACATGAAAATATAGTAGCTAAGAAAGTGAAATCTGGGGAACGGTGACACTTTAGTTCTGTGATCTCTCTCTCTCTCTCTGATATTTTCCTTTCAGTCTACCAATGTGCAATAAATCACCAACATACTGTAGATATGTGTAGACATCTGGTCTAGCTACATTTTTCTTCTCCTGGTTTCCCCTGCCTTGATTTCAATCCTCTTTCTCTGTGCTGTTCCTTGTGCCTATCCAGATTGTAAACCCCTCAGAGTTCTCATTTTGTGTAAAACACCACGTACAATGATGGTGCTATAGGAATAAAGAATGAAGTAATTAATTAATGAATGAATGGCCTTTTCCAGTGGACTTGTACCTTTTTGCAGATTTACTTGCAAGGTTACCCTAGGCCTAGGCCTTCCTAGGGCACCTCTTCTGCCGATTCCTGCATCATCCATAACTGCAAGGAGGAAACTCCAGGTCATACGGTAGCACTTGCAGTGAGGCCTATTTGCCATCCCCTTAGGAGGCATTGTTGAGCTCAGAGTTGAACCTAGCCTGAGTTTTGGCATTGCTGAAGATTCTACATTAGACTGGAAAATGGCTGAAAATGAAGCAAAAAATCTGACTGTTCTGGTATAGCCTCCGTGCAACAACTGTGACTGAGGTAGTATGGCGGTCTTCTGGCCAACCTGCATGTGCATCACCTGTATTGGGGGCTGAAAGTTATTGTCCAGTAGAAGAATGGATCAAGTGCTTTATTGCTAAGGAAAATAACGATAGTGTATCTGTATGCAGCATAGGACTCTGAAGGAAATAAATGGCTTTTTGGTATCTGTTAGTCACTGTTGGCCTGTGGGGGATGCCTTGGGAGAAAACCATGCTGGCTTTGTGGAGGCTGTGGGTGGGGGGTCAAGGAGCCTGGCCTTTTAAAGTGTCTGAAGAAGGAAAAATGAGAGAGTTTTTAAAAGGATTTAAGCAGCTAGTACTCTCCAGAGGGAGGCACATAGCCACTCTTATGTAAGCAGACTGAAGACAACATATATCATTGGGCTCTGGATCAGTGGCGTCCCTACACCGGTGTGGGGGGTGCGGATCGCACCATGTGACAACCTCAGGGGGGTGACATCATTAGTGACAATTGTGAAAACCTTTGTCTTTATGAATAATATCATCATGTTATATATAATTTGATGCATAATCTCATGTAGAATGCAATGAAATAAATCGTTTTGTAATATCTTTATTCTGTCAATTCTGTCAAACGTTATGGCCAAATAACGAGTATGTAACAAAAAATCAATTTCCTTAACTCAAAACAGACCAATGAGACTGATTGTTCTGAGAGCTGAGTTGGTTACTGATTTGTTGGGTGATCTGTACTGTTACATATTAAAATCAATAAAGTTAATGCTCTAATACTGGGTGACGCAAACCCTTGTGATGCCTCTGTTTAGGCTGCAAACATACATTAGGCTGTGCGTATAATATTGTAAATTTAAAGGTTTTGATTAGATGCCTGAAGGCATACAATGTCAGTGTCTGTCTGACTTGTAGAGGGATGGCGTTCCAAGGAATCTGCACCACCACTGAGAAGGCTCTGCTTCTTCTTAATTTTGATTAAGCAGGAGATGGGGCAATGGCATGGTGGCGTTTCCCTGTGTGTTTCCCTGCCCACTGCATGGGAGAAGGTTGGGTTCATCATGGGAATGACGCACTGACCTCCTGTACTGGGTGATGCAAACCCTAGGAACGCCCCTGCCCTGAATAATAGTATTTTAATGAATGAAGGCAGCAGGGCATTTAGGGCTAGTGTTATGATTCTGCTAGAGAACTGGCACTTCATAAAGTTGATGTATCTGTATTGAGAATATAAGAGAAAAAGGAAACCTAGTTGGTGTGTGTGGTGGTGTGGGGGGGGGGAGAAGATTTGCTGCTTGTTGTTACTTTGTTGTGTTTTATATTTGTTTTTAATTGATGAAAGCCACTTGAGGTTTTCCTTTGGGAAAGAGGCAGCATATAAATATTTTGAAGTAAAGTGAATAAACTAGAGAGCAATCTGGAGCAAACTTTGGAATAGATGGAAAAGACAAGCACATAGGTGACTGAATAATTAAATATTGTTCATGTTCTCCATCATGCCTTGGAAATTGATTGTTTTAACATGTAAGCTGCCCTGAAAATATTCTGTATTGAAGGGTAAGATGGAGATTCATAAAATTAATGCGGCTTAACTTATGAGGAAACTGCTTAAGACCAGCTGTGTGAGTTATTAAGATAAGAAGCAGTGTTGCAGGGGTCATCTGGCAAAACAGGCTATTTGGTGGAGCTGTGTGAATCTGCTTTTTGCCCTGGTTTCATAGCCTTTATGTATTCAAAACACCTTTTATGATATGTAGATGGATTAAATTTTACAAATTTTTAGTTGTGAATTCACACCCCAGATTCACATTCCCAGGGGAATTTTTTGTTTGGGTTGTCTTAACAATCTTGCAGTGTAAAATGTGACTTCGTGGTGGTTCTCGTTGATTGAATTTAATTATTTAATTCATAATCCACTTTAAATAAGGCTCCCAGGTTTTATTCAAAAGACTGATCAGATCCACATTTGCTTAGCTCCGGCAATGGTGCAGCATCATGCACTTCCAAACTATTCACTGGGCCATGGATAATGGTATTTTAGCGAATTTGAACATAATTTGAACAGCCAAAAACCAAGCTATTCAAACTCATAATTATATCGCACGATTAAGTAGATGACTTGGATATAAACTAGTCAAAGTTTATATAAACAGTCATAATGTCCCCTTACATAACACAAAGAGGAAAACGTTTCAGTACATTTGTGATGTGTGTTGGCCGACTAACAAACACTTGCAGCTTTTAAACTGTTTTCATATTACTCCCCCATGTTCATGATGATCTAAGCCCTCCTCTTGGGAAATGAATAAACTTCCAAAGGATCTCTGTGACATCCAGGATCTGGAGTTTATATACAGTTTATAGGCCACTTGTTCCTATAGGCCATTTGTTCCTCTGCCACTTCCACTGCTAAAATGTTTCAGTATTTTACCATTCTCACTGCTAGGAAGGGAAGGCTAGAAAAGCATATTTCTGTGTGCCACCAGGATCAATAGTTAGATTAGAATGATGCTGATAGGAAACAAGTTGCCAAATTTGTGGACTTCGAATGTATTGGCTATGGATGCCTGTCGACCGTTCACAATGCGCATGTCTCATTTAAACGAAGAAGTCATGCTGTGCATAGCTGGAACTGAGTGTTTGCTGTATTGCCTGATCAAATCTCTGTTTTAACTTTAAATGATTGTCAGCCTAATCCTATCCTCAGCCACATTATAGTATGTGGCCACGCCAAAACAGTGCATGTTGCATGCTGTGGAGGGTGTGTGTGTGTGTGTGATCGTGATCGTGATCGGACAGCCTGCAGGAGGTAAGTTTAAAATGTCTTTACTGGTAGACTGCCTGATCGTCTATGGGTCTCCGCGGACCTCTGCCTGCCAAATAGGGGATAGGATCAGGCGAAAGTAGCTGATGCTGGATCCACTCCCTTCCACCCTTGACATGCCCCCTGGTTTCTCCTTCTCCTCCTCCATCCTGTTACTCCCCTTCCCTGCCCAGGAACTGCCCCCCCCCATGCCAGCAAACCTGTGCTGGCACTGTCTGGGGTCTATGGCAGTGGGGATTTTCAGATGCAGCTTCCTTGAGGAGGTGGCTTCAAATCCCCCAGCAGCAGTGTGATCTTTGCACCATTGCAATTTACGCTGTCCTGTTGTCCTAAAAGGCCATAGGATTGGGCGGTGCATTTCTTCTTTTAAGCAAATTGATGAAATAAAACAGAATACAGTGGACCCCGCTATCCGCGGATCCCGCATCCGCGGATACCGAGGGCTAACTGTACTTGAAATAAGAGCCAAACCCACGTAGGATTTAAAAACCAAAACAAAACCTGTGTCTCATCTGACTTTCCCCCACAATAGCTTTTAATTCCCCTTTGGTTGAGCATGTGACATTGTTCATCTGCAGCTGTGTGCATTTTGTACTTTGCTTCTGTTTTTAATATTTCATATCTATAGAGCGGGGCAATTTCTTGTTCCTAATATTTTGGCATTTGTGCAGCCATGGTTGCGCCAATTTAGAAGCACCAGAGCGACTTCAAAGCTCTTTGGGGTGTGTGCGTGCGCATATTGGGGTGGAGAGGGAATGGAAAAAGTATGTGTTTTTAAAGTCAATATTTACACTGAAAGTGACCCACTGCTACCCCCCTCCCCAAGCTGAAATAAATTACAAACAGCAAATACCTGTGGCTTTTGCAACTGGATCTAAAACTGAGTAGCTAACAGAAATTTCATTGATGAAACCAGAAACCCAGATTGGAGCAAGCCTCCTTTCACCATTCTTTTTCAGAAAGCATAAGATATTATAAGAGCTGCAGAAATATGTTTGAATGGTTAAAAACTTTATTGCCATACTGAAAACAAGTTTCTTCCTATTTCTGACCTTTTTGTATGGAGCTTGCATGGTTTTCATTTTTTTTAAAAAAATATTGCTCCTTACCTTTACAAACTTCTAACAGTGAAACATTCAAAATGTGTTTGTTCATGGGTATATGAAAAGTTGCAACCATTTGACATTGCAAAGAAATGATTTGAGACTGCCCGTGTCCCTGGCAAACTCTCTATATCCTAGAATAAAGTTATCATATTGTTTTTCTTCTGAAATAGATTTTTTTAAGTGAAGTCTTGGGCTATGAGTTAGAATTGGATACATTTTGTGGTTTTCAAAGAAAAGAACTGGAACTCAGTACAGTTCTTTCTTTAATTTTGACCAGAAGGCTGCAACCTACTAAGTATTTCCTAGTTTTGTCATTCTATTTCTTCTCCAGGGATATTGGAGAACCTCTTGCTGTCGCTCTATTCTCTATACACCTAAGTTCCACCAGGTCACCAACCTTTACTCACACCCAGATCCACCGCTGACGTCCGGCAACGGAATGAGTGTTCCGTCACTGGAAGCTGTCGCAAACGTTTACGACGATTCGGGAGTAAGGGAGGCCTGTGCAAGGCCGCCCTCCCTCACTCTGTCGCTGGGACATCCATGCGGCCGACGGAGGAAAGTAAGGCTCTGGCGCTGACTGCATGGGTGGTCCAGGCGGCGAGGGAGGGGGCCATTGACCAAGCCGGCCCGTGAGGGGGCGGGGATGGCGTCTGCCATATCCCCGTCCCCGCCAGACTGGCTTGACTGTTACACGGCCTCCTCCTACTTCCGCCAGCTATTTAGCTGGCGGAAATCCAAGGAGGCTGATTGGGCCTGCCCTGGCTTACACCCGGGGAAGGGGACGAATGTCCCCTTCCCCGAGTAGACCTCTGGGCTGCAGTAGTACGGCCCGGAGGGGGGATAGGATCTGGCGGGCGGATTTCGCTCTCAATGACCTCCCCCCGCAGCCCCAATAATCTTTTTTTTATTTCTTGGCAGTTGAATAAGAATACTCTGCCACATGATATCCACATGACATTGTTGCGGATGATGTGACAAAGAAATGAGCCAAATAATTGCCTTGATTTATAATCCGATTCCAGCAGAGTCCAAATACAGGCTGTGAGCCACATTGCATGTTCAGAGCTATTATATGGTATCACTTTGTGAAGTTATTTTATTAAAAAACACTCTCTCTCCTCTCTCTATATTCTCGATGATGATGATGTGGTGCAGTCCTTGACTACACAACTGAAGATTGTAGGTGGGAATGCTCCCCCCTGCCCCATGTCAAAAGCTCCCTTTATGAGGAAAGCTAGCATGCTAGTGAGAAATGTTGTAGCCTAACATTCTTGACATGCTAGTTTTCTGTCAGCCCAATCCTATTGAACGATTATGCTGGCAGAAAATGTGTTTCGGCGGCATAACCTCTGTTACGGCTGTTGCAAATGCGAATAGTCCAGTGTGCACAGGCTGACTACTGGCACATGCGGCCAATCCTGTACACCAATAGATGCCAGCCGTTCACTGGAGGAGGTGAGCCACAATCTGTTAATTCCTTTAATAGGAACAACCAAATGAATGCAACCTCTTAAGCAAGCTTTTGAATTCTCCAGACCCCTTCATCATGCTGGATGTTAAACACAGTATAAAGAGTGTGTAGCAGGGCGTGCTATGAAGCCCCCAAAGTCTACAGTTTGTGACAGTCTTAAAATGGAGTACAGGAAGAATTAAGCAGACTCGGGGCGCAATCCACTGGGACAACCCGACGACGAAACGAGCATTCCGTTGCCGGAAGCCGTTGCGAACGCATGTAAAGCACATTCGCGACGACTCTGGAGTAAGGGAGGCCGGCACAAGTTAAGAGCTCCCGCCGGCGGCCACGTGTGCGGCTCGGCAGGCAAAGGAGGGGAGCCACTGGCCTAGCTGGCCCAGGAGGGGGCGGAGGATGGCGTCTGCCATATCCCCATCCCCGCTGGGCCGGCTACACCGTTACACGACTTCCTCCTACTTCCGCAAGCTATTTAGCTGACGGAAATCCGAGGAGGCCTATAGGACCGGCCCCGGTTTACACCCAGGGTAGACCTTCCCTGAGTAGACCTTTGGCCCCGCGGCCGAATGGCTGCCAAGGCTCAGGATCCAGTGTGTGGCTCTGGGCCGCCGGCTGGATCCTTAGTCAGGATTGCGCTGTCCATGTGGAGTAGCTTCACTAGGTGCTAGGCAGGAACTCAGTTTGTACCCAGGGCTTTTGGGAAGAAGAAGAAGAGACTATAATGATTGTGTTCCCACTTTCAGTCTATAAAATCCAGCAGTTCTTCTGAAGTTCTCCCCTGTCAGGTCAGAACAATACGGTAAAAGCAAAATACGGTAGTTTTTATATTAACAAAGCTGGAGATTACTCCACTTCCGCCCAGCCCACAGGTTTAACTCCATTTAACATTTAAATGTGTTAACATGGAGTTAACATTTAACTCCAGATGCATATATACACCCTTGGGCAAAAATGCCTTAAGGTGATGCACTTGGTAGGGGGAAAAAAAGGAAGTACAGTATACATTTTTTTCAGAGGTGTTCCAGTCTGTGATTGAATTAGAAAGGAAGGACTAACAATGGGATACTGCAAAAAGCTTTACTCTACCCTAACACTAAATAAGCAGTGTTATTCAGCGGTGCAACAGAATGACTGTTAGACTCTACATTTGACGACCAAGAGGCTTAAATACAGAGGTATTTAAAAGCTATTAAAAAGTGGCTTTGAAAAAATAAATAGTGCAATAATATCTCTGGCTTTGTCAATGCATAGAGTAGGTTACGCTCCCTCTGCATCTTTCTGGCATTTGTGCCTGTGAGACGTGACTGAAATAATGTTGTTTTCCCTTAGCAGTTCAGTCACATTTGTACTTGATGTGAGCTTCAGCCGGTCTCTTGGAAGGCACCAATATCAGTATTAGAAAGGCCAACTAATTCAGAAGTGCGCGGTTTTCTTGCTGTCGGTTGCTTTCACATTTTCCCAGTTATATTTGTTGAGCGTTCCTCCAAGATTTCCCTTATATGAAGGCTCAGATCATAAGATTGTATACAGACAATGCGTCACTGTTTGGACCACAGGTTCAAACCCCATTCAGATAGGAATCAGTGAGATTGGCCGTGGCAAGTCATGATTTCATAGCTCAGCCTACTTCGCAAGTCTGTTGTGGAATGAATAATACACTGCATTGATCTCCTTGGAAGGAGAACTCTTGACAAACATGAATGATAAGAATTGGGAGAAGGGGCAGTAAATGCAGTGGGAATAATGTGGCTTTTATTCTGGATGGTCTTGAGCTGCCATATGTGGTGTTCTGGGAAAGCATTACGTCTGTGGAGTCCTGGAAGGTACCAGATTCCTCATAATATTCAGCGGGGTGGGAGTTGGAACTTCCCAGCATTGTTTTTATGATTCCTTTTTTCCTCTTCCCCTGCCCACTTAGCTGGACTCAGCCATCGTGCTCTGTTTGTAGCCCTTATTGCAAACTTGTTAAAAAACAGCCAGATTTCAGTAACTGGAAAAATTGAGCTTGACTGATCGAACTGAAGGCTCCTCCTCCTTGCTCTGAGCTGCTCTTCCAGACCGTGTGCCTGCAGATTTAGGCAGACCATTGTTTGAAATTTGGTCCTCTTTTCTATGGCTTTCCCAAAGGGGTTTGGAGACTCTCATGTTAGCTATGATGACCAAGTAGTTTGAGAGCGTGATGTTTTCTTATTGAATCTTGTGCCTCATTTCAAAATAGCAAGGAGTTTTGGGTACTGCTGTTATAATCTCCCATGAATGCTGCTAAGGAAGGGAAAATGGCGGAAGAGAGGTGAGGTTAGGCTCCACCATTACAGCCTCCTGGTAATCCCACCAACTGTGCCCATGCAGTGCCATTTTCTCATGCAGGGTCTTGGAAAAGTCTAAAGCCTTGGAAAAGTCTAAGTCTAAATGTCTAAAGTATGACATGATGGTTACAGCTGGGCTGAGAAGGTGTGGTTTCACTTGAGCCTCTTTCCTATGTGCTCTCCCTGTTGTGTACAGCCCAATCCTACCCCCCTCTGGCACGCATGATGCAGGGCCACTGGTGCAGCCGCCGCCGTATCCCATGTACCAGCAGGGGACCAGGTCGGCCGAGAGATGCAAGTAAATAATTTTTTTATTTATGTCTCCGGCCTCTGCCTGGTCCCATATATGGGCCTATTCAGATCAAGCCATAGGATTTGGGTGCTGCCAGTGCTGCTGAGTTCCGCCCCTCTCCTGCCTCCTATCTGCCCCCATCCCAGCTCGATCCCCGCCCCAATCTGCCCCCACTGCCAGCAAAATGGTGCTGATTGCTGGTCTGCGGGGCGCCATTGATGGCACGCAGCCTTCCACCTTTGCACCAGTGGCAGCGCTCCGCAGAGAGGCTGTCGTGCCGGCGGACCTTGGGATCCACCAGCATACTGCATGGATGTGATTGGGCTGTTAGTCCTGTAAGAAAGTATTAAAGGGTTAATAATAGTAATACATGCCTCTGTTTAAAAAGGAGTGGCACCTGATTGTATAAGGATTCCAGAGTCCTTTGCAAACCCTAAAAGAGTTGAATAAATGATTTACCTATTCATAGAATATAAGCGTAGACTGGATCGTTGCCTTTTTTTTTTTTTTTTTGCCCTGCCTATTAGTCTGGCTTGGGGTGGAGTCACATGCTCAAAAATATGTCTTTGTGGTGCTCCCCATAATGTCGACAACCAGCATAGCAAAGGGATTTATTTGGGTCTGGTGTGTGTGTGTGTGTGTGTGTGTGTGTGTGTGTGTGTGTTAACAGAAAGCATTTCACCCCTGCATATGCCCACTGTGTGTGAGTGGTACACCATGTGAACAGAAATAGAGTAATGAGTAGCATGACTCCAGAGCATTTGAGGAATACCATAATTACCCCCTTCCCCCCCGATTCACATTAATCTATCAGAGCTGTAGGACTAGGCTGAAAATTTCCTAGAAGTCTATAAAGGTTTGATGCTGACAACTGAAGAATTCAAAATATTTCAGCTCTGGGTCCGCCCTCCCCCCCGCTAATTTCTGCTAATAATTCTCAGTCTGGGACCCTGAAATATTTATTTCACACTTAGCTTAGCCCCCCCCCCCCCAGTATTTTCAAAATCCTATTGATGGCTCCATCCCTCTTTTCATTTCCTGCATTTAACTTAGATTAGATGATGCATCACTCCTAAAGTTGTGTGACATCAGTCTAGTTTTCTGTAAACTCCCAGTTGAAATTGGTACAAGGTCTAACCCCAAGGTATTTGAGAGAGGTATTTCTGGAGATTTTTTTGCAGGGTCATGCGAACTCTCATAACAAGAAAGAGGGGGTGGGCTAGTGGGTGAATGCCATAATTAATGCCGTATGGATTTATTTATTTCTTCTCCAGGAACATCTGTTTTGCGAATCAACCTCATTCCTACCCATATTTATTGCCAGTACTGTTTCCTCTGCAAAAGCACAGCTCCATGCCTTCTGGTGGGGGGGGGGGCACTGCTTTATGCCTGGTGCATGCTGGAGTAGTGGTGGGGAGGCAAATGGAGATAATGGCAGGCAGCATGACTCACTGTGGCTTGACTGTGCCTCTTTGCTTGGCTGTGTCCCCTTCAGCAATCCTCCCTGCCTGCGCGCCAACCCAGTGTGAGTTGGCTGGTGTGTGAGTGGGGTTAGCTGGGGTAGACCAGAGCGGAGACTTCTCGGCTGTGGTCTCCCCCTGAGGAGCTTGTAGAAGGGCATGATCCGGGAAAAGTTGCAGTATTTGTCTTGCCTCTGGGAACATCTGTTTTGCAAATCAGCCTCATTCCTATCCGTATTTATTGCCAGTGTTGTTTCCTTGGCAAACGTCTGAGTCAGACATCCTCCCTTGACTTTCTGTCAGAGGAGTGGAGAGAGAGGTTGAGACAAGAAAAAGAAGGCAGCAGGAAACCTTATTGGGATCCTTACGGCCCAATCCTATTGAAAAGAAGCACTGGTGGAACGCGGGTTCCGCTGGCACTGGCTGCCGCAAAAGTGCCATAAAGCACTTTGTTGGCAGCACAAGCTGCCGGCGTGCTGGTGGGAACGCTGGTTGTTGTTGTTGTTCAGTCGTTAAGTCGTGTCCGACCCTTCGTGATCCCATGAACCATATCCCGCCAGGCCTTCCTGTCCTCCACTATCTTCCTGAGTTCGCTCATTTTCATGTTCGTTGCATCGGTGATGCTGTCTAACCATCTCGTCCTTTGCCTTCCCCTTCTCCTTTTGCCTTCAATTTTTCCCAGCATCAGAGTCTTCTCCAGAGAGTCCTCTCTTCGCATTAGGTGGCCAAAATATTTGAGTTTCAGCCTTAGTATCTGTCCTTCCAGGGAACAGTCAGGGTTGATTTCATTTAGGATTGACTGATTTGATCTCCTAGCAGTCCAAGGGACTCTCAGGAGTCTTCTCCAGCACCACAGTTCGAAAGCATCTATTCTTCGGCGCTCAGCCTTCCTTATGGTCCAACTCGTAACCATACATTGCTACTGGGAACACCATCGCCCTGACTATGCGAACTTTTGTTGGCATGGTGATATCTCTGCTTTTTATTATGCTGTCTAAGTTTGCCATAGCTTTCCTTCCAAGGAGTAAGCGTCTTTTAATTTCATGGCTGCTGTCTCCGTCTGCAGTGATCTTGGAACCCAAAAAAGTAAAATCTGTTACTGCTTCCATTTCTGCCCCTTCTATTTGCCAGGAATTGATGGGACCAGATGCCATGATCTTAGTTTTATTAATGTTGAGTTTCAAGCCAGCTTTTGCACTCTCCTCTTTCACCCTCAGCAAGAGTCTCTTTAGTTCTTCTTCACTTTCTGCCATTAGGGTGGTATCGTCTGCATATCTGAGGTTGTTGATATTTCTCCCGGCAACCTTGATTCCGGCTTGCGATTCATTCAGCCCTGCATTTCTCATAATGTACTCTGCATATAAGTTAAATAGGCAGGGTGACAATATACAGCCTTGCCGTACTCCCTTCCCAATTTTGAACCAGTCGGTTGTTCCATGGCCGGTCCGAACTGTTGCTTCTTGACCCGCATACAGGTTTCTCAGGAGACAGGTAAGGTGGTCTGGTACCCCCATCTCTTTAAGAATTTGCCAGAGTTTGTTGTGATCCACACAATCAAAGGCTTTTGCGTAGTCAATGAAGCAGAAGTAGGTGTTTTTTTGGAACTCTCGTGCTTTCTCCATGATCCAGCGCATGTTGGCAATTTGATCTCTAGTTCCTCTGCCTCTTCGAAACCCAGCTTGTACGTCCAGTAGTTCTCGGTCCACGTACTGCTGAAGCCTAGCTTGTAGGATTTTGAGCATAACCTTGCTAGCATGTGAAATGAGTGCAATTGTGCGATAGTTTGAGCACTCTTTGGCGCTGCCCTTCTTTGGAATTGGAACATAAACTTACCTTTTCCAATCCTTTGGCCACTGCTGAGTTTTCCAAATTTGTTGGCATATTGAGTGCAGCACTTTCACAGCATCATCATTTAGGATTTTAAGTAGCTCAGCTGGGATATTATCATCTCCACTAGCTTTGTTGTTAGTGATGCTACCTAAGGGTCACTTGACTTCACTCTCTAGGACGTCTGGCTCTGGGTCAGTGACCACACCAGCGTGGTCATCAGGAACATTAAGATCTTTCTTGTATAGTTCTTCTGTGTATTCTTGCCATCTCTTCTTAATCTCTTCTGCTTCTGTTAGGTCTCTGCCTTTTTTGTCCTTTATCATGCCCATCTTTGCACAAAACGTTCCCTTGATATCTC
This sequence comes from Plestiodon gilberti rubricaudatus, assembly GCA_026170595.1. NCBI lineage: Eukaryota > Metazoa > Chordata > Lepidosauria > Squamata > Scincidae > Plestiodon > Plestiodon gilberti. The sequence continues at coordinate 123,818,408 of JANXHW010000002.1, forward strand.
CAATTTTCTTGAAGAGATCTCTAGTCCTCCCCATTCTGTTGTTTTCCTCGATTTCCTTGCATTGTTCATTTAAGAAGGCCTTCTTATCTCTCCTTGCTATTCTCTGGAAATCTGCATTCAGTTGTTTATATCTTTCCCTTTCACCTTTGCTTTTTGCATTCCTTCTTTCCACAGCTATTTGTAAAGCCTCATCTGACAGCCACTTTGCTTTCTTGCATTTCTTTTTCTTTGGGATGGTTTTAGTTGCTGCCTCCTGTACAATGTTACGAACTTCCGTCCATAGTTCTTCAGGCACTCTGTCTACCAGGTCTAATGCCCTAAATCTATTCTTCACCTCCACTGTATACTCATAAGGGATATGGTTTAGGTCATATCTGACTGGTCTAGTGGTGTTCCCTACATTCTTCAGTTTAAGCCTGAATTTTGCAATAAGAAGCTCATGATCTGAGCCACAGTCAGCTCCAGGTCTTGTTTTTACTGACTGTATAGAGCTTCTCCATCTTTGGCTGCAAAGCACATAATCTATCTGGTTTCGGTATTGACCATCTGGTGATGTCCATGTGTAGAGTCGCCTCTTGTGTTGTTGAAAAAGAATGTTTGCTATGACCAGCGTGTTCTCTTGACAGAACTCCGTTAGCCTTTGCCCTGCTGCATTTTGCGCTCCAAGGCCAAACTTGCCTGTTGTTCCGTTTATTTCTTGATTTCCTACTTTAGCATTTCAGTCTCCTATGATGTAAAGGACATCTTTTTTGGGTGCTAGTTCTAGAAGGTGTTGTAGGTCTTCATAGAACCGGTCAACTTCATCTTCTTCGGCATCAGTGGTTGGGGCATACATTTTGATTACTGTAATGTTGAATGGTTTGCCTTGGATTCGAACTGAAATCATTCTGTCGTTTTTGAGGTTGCACCCCAGTACTGCCTTTCCCACTCTTTTATTGACTATGAGGGCTACTCCATTTCTTCTAAGGGATTCATGCCCACAGTAGTAGATATGATGGTCACCTGACTTAAATTCGCCCATGCCCATCCATTTTAGTTCGCTGATTCCCAAGATGTCAATGTTCAATCTTATCATCTCAGGGAACGCTGGAGCCTTGCCTAAATAAAAACATGTTGACTTGCCACCCAAAGGAGAGAAGGTTCTCGGTGAACATCTCTGCAGATGGAGTTCCAAAGTCTGGACAAAAACCACCCTGTCCCTGGTGGCCACCTGAATAAACTCTGGCGGTATTTACTAATTCTTCTACGGCCCAATGCTAAGTGGAAGAGGCCGCCAATGGAACATGCATTCCACCGTCAAAAGCATCAGAATCCAGGCGGAAGTGCCTGAATCTGATGTGCGTTGTGCGACGTCGTTGTGCTTGCTGACTCTGCCAGCGAGTGCAACAACAGGGCATTGATGGTACAGTCATTGATGGCTGTGCACACTTGCTGGCGGCAAAGACACCGTCTGCCGATGCCAAGTAAGGCAGTAGTGGGGGTGGGCCGTGGGAAGGATAGCGAGGGAGTGGGAGGAATGGGGCTTGTTTCTGGGTGGGGAGGGGGAGGAACCGGTGCTGGGGAGGAGGCAGGAGGGGTGGATCTGGTGGCAATGGCATATGTTGGATTTTATCCCCTCTTTTGAAATCTTCCACGTCCTTTCCCCCCTCCTCGGACGTACGCCACCAAAATAGGTGGCACCAAAATAGGTGGCATATGTCCGAGGAGACCCATAGGTGGCTGCAGGGTTTACATGGAGGTGGTAAAAATTATTTTTACTTGCATCCCATTTGCCTTCTGGTCTCTCTCTCTCTCTCTCTCTCTCTCTCTTCCCCCCCCCCCCACCATAGGATGGAGCGTGTACCTTTTCGGTGCGGCTGTATCAGCGCTGGTGGGGGAGGGGGTTAGAATTGGGCTGTCAGTTGCACGGAAAAGTACTACCAGATATAGGACCATTCAGTAAATGCACACACACGGTACAGAAGTTGAATGGTTGGAAGTCATTGGATCTGTTGCCGCTGTAAGGCCTAACAAACGTATGTTCACACTAGACCTGACCCATCTGTAAACCTGGCAGATAAATGACTCAGGATAAACTACATTAATCTCACACAATGTTTCACTACTGCAGAGCTGGGATTTAAATCGTTTTTTCTGTCCGTTGGTGGCTGCCTGAACTAGGAAACGCGCGAACGGAGTGAAGGAGATTTAAACTTCAAGTAAAATTTCTTACATGGCGAATATACCCGTAGTTGTGAAACATTGTGTGCTGATTGCTGGCCACGAAAGCTTCCGTAACAAATTACATTAATCTCCCTCGTTCAGCCATGCAGTTATCTCAGGAGGTTCCCCAGAGTCTGATGAAGCCCCCCTTTGACAGGCCGTCAGATACCAAGATAGAAGGTAAAAGGGGGGGGGGGAGGAGGGAAATGTTTGTTGGCCAAGAATGAGAACAAGCTAGATAGATTAGAAAATATATAGAATGGGAACCCGTTTAGAGATTATTGTATATATTCAGCCAGTTTATTCCTGCAAATACGTGAATGGTCTACTTATGTGAATAGAAATACATTGGAGGAAAGACCATGCTTGAATGTGCTACTCCAACTATGAGGCTGATTGAACCCCTTGCCTCAGGCTTCAGGAGGGGGGCAAGCTGACATGGGATGCCTTGCACCCATACCCACCCACCATACTGATCCCTCCCCCATCTGCCCTGTCTTCTTCTCATGTGCTCTGAGTGTGCAAGAGGAGGAATGGGAAGACTTTCCTCCTCCTCCAGCTCCACTGTTGCTTCTTGTAAAGTGACCAATGGAGAGCATGCTGGGAGTGGAGAGATTCGGCACCCTAGAATCACCCAGCTGAGCCACTTTACATAAAGTGGTGCAGACTGGGAACAGGAGGACAAAGACTGTAAGGTGTGCATTGGTGGGGGTGAGGATGCACATGTACTGGGAGTACGATGGCAGAATTTGGGGTTAGATTTGGGCAGTGGATTGGCTCCCCCCATACACACCTCCTGTTCCCTGCATATGAAAATCTTGGACTCGGATTACTTCTTAGGGTGAGTTTCATGTCTTTTTCCTCTATGGCTTTCCCCCTCTTGTTTGTAAAAATGAGATCGACATGCTGTGAGCATAGAAGGACAGAGCTGTCTAAACTGTCTCCCTCTGGTAGTTTTTTTCAGCTTAAAATGACAGCGTAATCTAGAGCGGCTGAGCATGTGCTCTGCTGTTCTAAGCTGTCACAAGCATGCTGTAAAGCATGTTTGCAACAACTTGGGAGTAAGGGCTGCCAGCACGGAGGCTGGCAGCCTTCACACCACCGCCCTCTGGACCATGTGCCTGCCACTTCAGGTAAGTCCTGCACTGGTCGGTGCAGGAGCAGGGCGGGCGGGGGCAGTGAAGGGACAGTGAAGGAGTGAAAAAGGTGGCCATTGGCCAACCCGGGATGGGAAGGGGCAGGGAAGGGGACTCCCGGGCTGCCCCGGGGCAGCCTGGGAATGGCCTAGGATACAGCGGCCGGCCTTGTATCTTTATGCAAGATTGCGCTGTGAGTCTCCTCAAGCTACGTTTTTTACTTGTAGGGGGCAAGATATGGAGAAAGCTATACCTTGCGCTTGTTCTCTTTTGTGTGAAAAATCTGCTCTGAGTAATGTGTGTTTGAGCAGAAAAATCATGAGAAGGAAAAAGGTTAGGCAGTGACAGCGTCTCTCTCTCTCTCTCTCTCCGTGCTGTCTGTGTGTTCTTAAAAAAAGAAAAGCCACAAAGAGAGAAAAAAAAACACTGACCTTTGTGTAGCATCTTATCTTGAGCATCATGTTGTGCTTTTTCTTCTGAACAAATAAAGAAGAGGAGCCACCCTCTTGCTGCACGTGCTTGAGCAGTTGTTTATATGAGTAAGCTGGCTTTTATATTGTTTGAACCGGCTCTAAAACTATTGAATCAAAGGCTCAAAGTGTGGCTTTTCCACGATGCATGCCCCATTTGCCAACATGTGGTAACAAACTACCCTGGTTTGTTCTAGTAAGTTGCATCCCCTCAAAAAAAATAAAAAATCATAGCTAGCAGGTCTCAAACAATCAGCTGTATGGCCAGATTCCGGAGCAGAGTGGGATGCAGAACCCAAAAGTCCACAGGAGCTGCTTTGAAAGGAATGGAACACATTTGAGAAAGCACAGTTGGATATTTTTTTAAGGCTTGCGGGCAGCTTTTTAAGGTTTTACGGTTTGCAGACAGCTGAGGCCACACCAGTCCATATTTGACTGGCTTTCTGGGGTGATCTCAGCAGCCATACTGGTCAGGAACGTGCGTTTTTTTGAAAGAGAGATTTGTGATCCGAGTCCAGACCAGTGCCTGAAATTCTGATGTTGCCCAATATTTGGATAATTTCTGTGACATCTGCAGGAGTCAGGGTAATTCCTAAAGTAACCTACCCGTTCAGCTGCTGGCAGCAATGACATTTTACTAAGGAGTGAAAAAGAGGAGTGTTTATCTAATACTGCTGTTCCGTTTTCTCATTGGAATTGGTCCTCTTCCCTGTCGGCCTGAAAGCAAAGGGAAAATGAGCCACGTCCAGCAAATTGGCTCCCACAGAGAGAGAAAGAGAGAAGATCTTTTCTCTTCTGCTGGAATAGCTGCTTGTTTTTTTTTTTTTAGCAAGTTGGCTCTTGAACTTCTCCGCTTTTAAAGAGGGGAGCGTTTGAAAATTGAAGGCCTTGCAGCTGCATCATTCCCTCCTCGCGATCTGAACTGTACTTTATATCCAGCATGAAGGGCTCTTTCTTCCCTTCCCAAAGTTGGGAACTCTTCTAATTCTGTATAGGCTAGTAATGCTTTGGCTGGTATATCTGCTGTTACTTTTTTTTTTTTTTAAGCAGCAACAACAATAACCTTGATTCATCATGGTCTTTTAAAACCAAAACGTTCTTTAATGTCTGGCTTGACATCTTTGGGCACTTGGACACTTTCTCTGTGTGGCCAGAGTTAGACAATTTTAATTTCTTCCAGGTCAACCTAACATTGTTATGATTTCAGGCTACTTTATTAGCCAGTAGCTCTGCACAGAATGGAATAAATATTTCAAATCCCTTGGCAGCAAATTTCTAGACACTAGGAAGGGCAGGATTTTTCCAGCCATGACACCCCTGGTTTTAATTCAGTGCAGTGAAGCTTCAATATTCACCTATGGAGGATGCGTATTGGCTAACTCCCATTACGTCACAAGCCTACTCCCCCCCCCTTGCAACCCCCAAAGCAGTTTTGCAACTGTGTTTAAAACATTTCTGTTTAAAATAGAACAATACATGCATGAATTAACGTATTAACAAATAAATATACATGTAGCTCTTTAAAAAAATAAAAAGGGAGGGCTGTCTGCAGGGAGGGGCAAGATGGACACTGAACCACTGTTCAGTTTCCTGCTGTGAATCTATTGTGCAGATTGCAGAGCTGGGAGAGAGTCAGTCTGCTGCACACACGAAGAGCCCACTGTGACTTTATTAATATTACATCTGTTTTCACCCGAGCCTGGTGAGTCTCCAAGCCCTCTGAGTCTTGGAAGGGACCAGGCATCTGTAATTGGCAGGCAGCATGACTTGCTTGGGTTGGTCAGGCTTGGTTTAAATATTAGGAGCTGGCTTGCCAGGTTAACAGTATCTTCTGTGTGTTGCATTCCAAGTCCAGCAGTTGACTGCCGGGACCATGGGTTGGAGACGCGGGGTGAGGTGGGGTGGTGGTGGTGGTTATTGGATGAGTTAGGAACTACCTAACCTAGCCCTGGACTAGGTTTTATTGAAAGGATTTCTGTCTTAACATACGTGTTTTTATTTGTGGTTCTGTGATTATGCCAATAAAGGTACTTATTACCTAGCCCTGGAAATTGGGGTTATTTTCTTGGCAACTTCTGGTTTTGGTGGTGACAGCTACGCTGCAGGGTGCCCTAAATGCCTCCTGGAATGTCCATTGAGTCTTCTGCGTTGATGAATTCATGCTGCACCAGGATCCCTCCAGAGGCATTGCTGGGGAGGGGCGGTACTGTAAGTTCCACACCGTTCTAATCCCTGTTTACTCCCCGGTACGAGGTGGCTCCGCCCCTTTGCCATCAGAGCCATTCCGTGCAGTGAAGGCACCGGGCAGGAGTCTCCTGAACGGTGTGGAACTTACAGTACTGCCCCCCCTCCAGCGATGCCTCTGGCTCCCTCGAGCTTGCATTACCATTCTCAGCATCATCCACTGCATTGAGGGGAGGTTGATCCTGTTTTCTATGCTCTGAAGGGCCTGATGGAAAGGATTTGGACCATGGTTTGCCGGAGCCTGCCACCTTGACTCAGAGGTCCTTCTGCCGTGCTTTGCTTGGTGCCTGAGCTCCAATCGGAGGCCACATGCCTCCTACAGGACTGTGATTTAAGTATGCACTCAGCAAACACAACTTCTGAGGAGCCAGCTTGACTGTGGCAAAAGGAAGGAAGGAAGGAAGGAAGGAAGGAAGGAAGGAAGGAAGGAAGGAAGGAAGGAAGTGACTGCTGCTTTTCAAAGGATGAGGGGCGGGAGGGTGCGCTGCTGGAGCCTAGTCCCCATGGCGCTGTTCAGCAGGAGGTCATGCTTAGTCAAGTTTGAGGCCTTGGAGGATATCGTCTTCGCTGTGACAGGCTCTGTAAATCCAGGGCGAGGCTTGGGTTTCTCCAAAAGCACTTTGACAGGCTCGTAGGGGTGAGATTAATGGGGGTGGGAGAAGCCTCTCTGAACAGAGGAGGCAGGCTGAGGGAGCGAAATGCCTTTTGTGTCTGAGTGGCAGGTCCCGGGGGTCAGCTATAGGGACGGTTTAACAAGAATATCCAATTATAATAACAGATAAGCTAGAGCTTTGGCAGCGCTCTAAGTCTCTTGAGCCGATCTGCAGCTGCTGGGTAGGCACCGGTTCACTGGTTGGCTACAGGCTTCTTGGGTTATCCACTTAAGAGTTGTTTGCAGAGAGATTTCATTCTCGGTTGTTTTGGATTGACAGTCCAGTCGACAATTTGCTTAAGTTGAATCTCTTAAAAGGCATAGAACTCCGTTGCACCCCAAGCCCAAGTGCTTGTAACTTGGAAATGAGGGCATCTTAAATTTTTATTTGTTTATTTGCAGTATTTCTATCCCGCCTTTCTCCCCGAAGGGACCCAAGGTGGCTTGGGCAGCTTAAAATCTGTGAGACAGACTTGCTTCAGTGCTGAGTTAGTGTGGGATAATGCTGTCACTTTGCTTCAGTCCAGGTGGCCTAGTTTTGGTCCTTTAGGCTTGGTTAGGGGAAGCTCTCTGAAACAGACCACATGGGTGAATGATGACCGTGACGTAGTACATCAGGGTTGTATCTAATGTGTTTGATGGAGAATTATATTATGTAATGTACAGTAATAGAAAAAACCTACAAAGAAACCAAAACAAAACCCAATGTAGGTGAATTGCCTACCAACCACTATTCTGTGCTTCAGTAATCCAGGTCAGACATTACGAGAAAAATGATTCATGCAGCGCAAATGCTCTCTCCCCCCCCCCCCCCCGCATTCTGAATCCATTTGTGACTTGGACACTGTAATACTTTCTGGATTGCGGTTTTATTGCTCTTTTGCAGCACAGTTTCTCTGTCAGTACTTAATGGCATTGACTTTTTGGCTTTCGGTGGCTATTTATTTTGCATGTGTGTGATTGGCCAAAGCTCCAAGGCATAGAAGATGGGCAGCAATTAGCAGAAAACAGCTGCATCATGTAGAACGTCCTCCTTGAAGAATGGACCCTAGCAGCAGGAGACGTGGCATGAATTAATGCCTTGCTTACCAAGCCGCGTTATAAATGTCCTAGAAAACTTGTATGTTTTCTTCAGTAGCATCCCTGCTGCGTGTCCTCAATCCTTGTATCCCTTTTTCAATGTAATAGTCATAGACAAGAGGGAAGATTCTTTTTGCCCTGGCTGGAAACATATAGTTGTATAATTTGCCCTGTGAATGTAAGAACATTAGAATTGCCTTGCCGGATCAAGTTAAGGCCATCCAGCCCAGCATTCAGTCTCTGACGTGGCTAGCCATAGACTTCAGAGGACTCACAAAGCCTCCTGTTTGGTTCCAGTATCTGGTACATCAGGATGTACAGGTGTCCCCCAGTACCCGCGGATTAAGTTATCCGTGGTTCTCAGTGAACACCCCCCCCCCCATGTCCGTTACCTTCCTTTGTGTTCTTTAGCATGGCACCAAGCAGGCATGTTTCTTCCATTACAAAACGCTAGAAGAGGACTGCGATAAGCAGGCAGGCAGCCTGAATGCTAGAGGAACACAGTCAGAACGTTAAAAGGAAGCAGAAAACTACTGGGGTTTCTCTCTCTCTCTTTCTCTCTCCCCAAACGCATATACTTGAATTCGAGCAAATAAAGTGCGCATAAGGTGTGGGCCAACTGTATTCTGCAAAGATGTTAGACCCACGTTACATGGGCCTGAGGTCTGGAGTCTGAATAAAGACTTCTGTCCATGCGGTTTCAGGTTTGGCATATCATGCAAGTGATGTCTGAGTACTTTAGAGGTGGATTAAAGGAACCATGTGGACAGAAGTCTTCATACAAACCTCAGTTGATATGGGAGCAACCATGGAGTGAGAGAGAGCAATCTTGCCACTAGGGGTACATGCAAAGAGGGTCTTGGCCTGAGCTATAAATAAAGATTAGTTTGGGGGTATAATGTATGGAATTCTTTCCCCTCTGAATCTGGCACAGTTAACTGTTCAGCTTTGGATAGTCTTCCCATCCACATATATGACTGGTGTGTCTTTTGAATCTAGTAAGTTTTGCAGTCAGCCATAGATTGCATTGAAAAGTAATTCCTTTTGATTTTGATTTGTTGATCATTTTTCCATCGTTGAAAATATCAAACTTCCCAGCTTTTTGTTTTTAGCTTCCTGTGTCCATAAGGTAGAGACGTCAAGTACCGAATCAGTAACTGCCCGATGTCAGTCTTTATCTGTCAGTCTTTATCTTTGTCAAGTGTGTTTGGCTTGTCTTGGCAAGCAGGCAGTAGGTTTTAGGCATCAAACTGGGACAGAAAAGGTATGCATTTCCAATCTAGACAGATTACACAGGCCTGCAAATTTGAGGGTTAAAAAAAAAACTTTTTTTCAAAATTTATGGTGATTTTATATGATTTGGGGGCGCTGATTAAAAAAAATGGCATCTGTTTTGCCCTATCACATCTAGTTTTGGGGGCATGGCATTGCTACCTCATAATGCGAGTTGAGCAGCTTCCTCGTGAGGAAGCCATGGCATCAGATTCCTCACAAGGAAGCTGCTTGACTCTCATTATGAGTCAAAACCCGATGCCATTTTTTGAATCAGCGCCCCAAATATACTCAAGAATAGGTCTCACGTTTAAGAAAGCAAAATGTGTGCAAGCCTGTGTTATTACTTGAAAGGCTTTGAAGGTTAGTCTCCCTATGATTTATCCTTTCTTCCTAAATTAAACAATGTCACTGTCCTTTTTGTAGAAGAGTTTATCCAGATCTTTAGCTTAACATAAGGCACAAACAAGTGTTAATACGAGCTGGAATGAGAAGATGAGAGTAGCCTTGGATTATCGGCATCTTCACAAATGACTCTAAGAATGGTATTTGGATGTTCTGTATCTGCCACACTGATCGGAAAGATGCACCAATGGGGAAATTGCTCTCGTTGGCTTGCTCTAGAGCTGTGGCCAAGAGCATGAGTGCAGAAATCCTCAGAGAACCTATGTGACGTAGCACTACAAGCAAGAATTATAACTCTGTGGGTGGTATTCTGGTTGGAAGAAACTGAATGATGTACAAACGTTATTTTCATACCATTTACCTCTTCCTTTGAAAGCCGCTCGTGTCTTTCAACTCTATAGACCGCCATATCAAAACATGACAGAAGCGTACCTGTTTTTCAAATGTCAACTGCTTGGAAAGGATGGACAGCCTTCTGAAAGGCACCCTTTTGCTGTATTTGCAAAGAGCAACTGTTCCGTGCAGAAATAATTACATCATATGTTTCCTCTCAGTAACCGCTTCAGTGTAGTAGGGTATTCCTTTCTGGGTGCTGTGTCCTGCCGAGAAAACGTTACCCGCGGGAGAACATCTGTAATAATTGAACAGAACTGGGGCCCGGATCCTGGTTATGTTGCCTTTGGAGCAGGCGTTTTCAACCTCTCCTGCTTTCTGGATCAAATCAGAGACTGCAACCTTGATCTGGAGCAGGGGGTGGGGGTGGTCCATCTGTATAGTGCTCACACTCACATACCAGCCGTGGGAATCCTAGTGCTGGAGTCATTGATAAGCCAATGATCTTGTCCAAGTAACAGACACCCCACAGTGTGGGTGCGTTTGTTTATGTAAAGCAAGGGTCCTCAAACGTTTGCAGCAGGGGGCCAGTTCACTGCCCCTCAAACTGCTGGTGGGCCGGACTTGGGGGGGCGGGACTATAGTGGGGGGCGGGACTATAGTGGGGGGGCGGGACTATAGTCCCCCAGTGCGTCACCCGCTGCTGCCCGCTACAACTGCTTGCCCACTGTTACTGCAATATGAGTGAAAGTGTTACTAACCGGCGCTCTCCTGCTGCTTTGAGTCCTCTTTGCCTCGGCCACTTCTGACTAGGGCAGGCCAAGACCAGGCTAAAGCGGTGCATGCGCAAAACACCACTCGAAGCCTTGCCCTCAGAAGGGTTGAACAAAGACTTTCGGCCCTTCTGAGGGCAAGGCTTCGAACGGCGTTTTGCGCATGCACCGCATTAGCCTGGTCTTGGCCTGCCCTAGTCAGAAGTGGCCGAGGCAAAGAGGACTCAAAGCAGCAGGAGAGCGCCGGTTAGTAACGCTTTGAGTCCTCTTTGGCGGGCGACTGCGGACAGGCGGCCGCAGTGGCAAGTCGCCCTCCGGGTGGGCGGGCCAGCCAAATGACCTTGGCAGGTCGGATCCGGCCCACGGGCCGTAGTTTGAGGACCCCTGATGTAAAGTGTTTGTGCTCTGCTTTACAGCTGTCAAAGCTCTTAGAACAGCTCACAGAAAATTGATCAATGGGAAAACCCAAAATTATAGTAGAAAAGGCGTTGGTGTGTTTTGCTCCTTGTTGGTTTCTTGTTCTCCCTCCTCCTCCTAGCAAGGCAATTGGTGTTTCCCTGACTGCTGTGAGTGGGGAGGAGCTCCCTCAGCTTGAAAGGTACCAGCACGTGGAAGTTGCAGTGGTGCTGGTTTCCCCTCCTTTTTTCTTCTTTCTCTTGTCTTCCTCCTTCTCACAGGGCCGTCTGTGGTCCTGTTGCTGCTGAGGCAGGGTTGGGGAGCATTGCCAGGTTTGCTTAGTTATTTCTTGCATGTTCACCTGCTGTAACCCTTACAGCAACCTTGTGAGAGACTGGCTCAGTATCACCCAGTGAGCTGCTTCATTGATTTCACATGATTTATGTGAAAGAGCGGTGTCCTTTCTTGGGCACCCTGTCATTGTTCTGGCAGCTAAGGGGCATTCTAGGGCCTGTGGATACTCCCTGAGACTAGGGGTGTCCTGGCTTAGAGGGTCAGGGCCATCTTCCCTTTGTCTTCCCTGTCTCACCTTCCCTTCTCCTTCAGTGTTCCTCCTCCTTTCGTCCCCTCCCCTCTTCTTGTGTCTTTCAGTATCTCTTTCTCCATTGCTTTCCTTCCCTCTCTCCTTCATATTCTCCTTTTTCTGGTTTATCTTCTCCTTTTCCCTTTACAGTCTTGGGGTCTTCCTTTAGCTCCTACTTTGCCTCCTTCCTTTTTACCTCCTCATTCCCACTTTCTCCTCTGACTCTCTCTTCTCTTTCTCTTCCTCCTCTGACCTGCTCTACCCTCCAGTCCCCGATCCCAGCCCTTTTTAAGGGCGGATATTGCCCACCCAGCACAGGCTGTCTGAAATCGCTTTCATCTGCACGGCTGACAGTGTCTCTTTGCCTGTGACATTTGGTGATGATGTCATCACCTGTTGTCGCAGAGTTGGTTGCTCATTGCGTCTGTTCCTGGAAACCCCCTCTGGCCTGTGGTGGGGTGCAGTGTCTCACAACTGTTAACAGTAAAAAAAAAAAAGATTAAAAAAATGAGCCTGACGGTTTTATTTATACTCATTTATTAATGGTGCATTCATGCACCTTTGGGAATAAATATAAGGACCATTTGCTGCCACGTGATCCTTTCCAACTGTGTATTATTTTCTAGTGAGGTTTGATTGGCAAGAATGCTGGATGCTCCCTTATTTATGGTTGTGCCCAGTGGCGTGCCGAGGCTGGTGTGGAAGCGTACGTGTAGCAGGATGCCTTGCCAGTCGGA